>CM057455.1:665780000-668180000 GCA_016271365.2 Neoceratodus forsteri | reverse complement strand
TGTCACTAAATACAGGCAACTGATTTTCATTTTGTTTTCAAAAGTTATATACTGTGTCAACTTGCTGGACTACAGTACTCCTACCACCTAAAGGATAACATATACAGGTAAATATCACTCTTATTTCCTCTTTCATTTTTTGTTTTAATTTTTTTCTGCTGGTGTAAAGCATTCAACGATGGTGACATACAGGCCAGATAATATATTTTTTCTTCTTAGATGGGACAGAGCAAATTGAACCAGATCTTCATAATGTTGCTCCAACAGTCACTCTCCCAACCATCATTATAGGTGGCTCAATGGTAAAGTATATTGATTCCCATGTCGCTAATACAGAGAACAGCCAGGTCTCAGTTTACTGTTTTCCTGGGGCTAAAATAGATGATATTGCATTGAGAATTGACTCACTGATAACTAGTCCCTCTAAAGTAATTATTCATGTTGGCACTAACAATATTGGTTACTTTCATGAGAAAGACATCTGTTACAAACACATAGAGTTAGGAAAAAGGATCAAGGCAAAGAACTGTAATGTTTTTGTCTCTGGCATTCTTCCCATTCCTCGGGCAAAATTGGAAAAGAACAATACCATTGAGAGAATAAATGCAAAATTGCAAGACTGGTGTTCCTCCAATTATTTTAATTTTATTAATCATTGGACGAATTTCCATAAAAACACCATGTTATTTTCTAGAGACAGTCTACATTTCAACAAACGGGGGCAATCAGGCTGGTAAAATGTTTCAAAACAGCATATCCTCATTTAATTTAAACTGGTAACATTGGGGGAAACACTAGTAGATGCATCTTTTAAGACTTTTCAGGCTAACACTAAACAAGTCAGGAAGGATGCGTTAAAAATTCTTCTATTAAATGCCCATAGCTTAGGCAACAAATTGGATGAACTAATATTGAGAGCAAATATTGAAAACTCAGACATTATAGCAATCACTGAGATCTGGTGGCCAAAAGAAACTGTTTGGAACATATGTATCCGAGGTTTATATGCTGTTCCACTTAAGTAAGGACAATCGGAAAGGGGGTGGTATTGCTCACTTTACCTCCTCATCCCTGTTAGTAAACAATATTTCTAATAAAATTAAAAATGAAGCAAGTTCAACTGAGTCAATATGGTTGAATGTAAAACATCAAATAACACAAACTTCATATTGGGCATCTGTTACAGGGCGCCAGATTCCCACAGGGCAATACTGAATGAAATTATTTCAGAAATGGTATCAACTGCAGATATAGGAAATGTTCTATTTATGGGTGACCTAAACCTAGGGGACATAAACTGGGTAAACAAATCTATCAAGTCCAGGATGTCAAAAGATTTCCTAGAATCATGCGAAGAACTGAACTTAATACAACATGTCACCTTTCCTACTCATGGTCCTAATATTTTAGCTCTTGTACTATGTAATGAACCAGTTAGCATTACAAAATGTACTGCTTTAGCCCCTCTAGGTAACAGTGATCACTGTGCAATCAGCTTTAATCTTCATAGTTCCTTTTCACATTCAGAAAAAAATCACCAAAGTATTTGCTTTTCATAAAACAGACTTTCCAGCTCTAAATAACCATTTGGCCAGCATTGATTGGACCAATCGCCTGCATCAAGATGATATTGAAGATATATGGAAGACTTTTATATCTATTATCATGGACACTGCTAATAAATGAATCCCCAAGTTCAAAAAAAGGAAATTTCACTTGCTTCCCAAATGGTTAAATAATAAATGACACAAACTGATTAAAAAGAAAAACAAACTTTATAAGAAATATTGTGCAAACAAATGTGCAAGAACACTGTTGGCCTTTAAAAAAAATTAAAGGAATTGTAATCAAGAAATCAGAAAAGATAAATTAAATACAAAAAGATTCTTGCTTCACAAGCACAAAAAGGAAACAGTAAAATTATTTTTAGTTACATCAATTCCATTAATAAACAGGAATGTAGGGTAGGTCCATTAACTATAAATGAATCAGTTTTATCTGATCCAAAGGAAATAGCAGAGTTCCTCAATCTGCATTTTTGCAAAGCCTTTAGTACGGGTTCAAATACAGTCAACCCAACAGTCTTGGACAGGCAAACTAACAATAAGATAGATATTTCTTTAGACACTATTAAAAACAAATTAAAAGAAATTAAGAAAGGATCCTCTCCAGGCCCAAATGGCATTTCTGGGGACATTATTTTTATAATGAAAGAGTTCTTGTCTGAACCACTTAAAATCTTATTTGATAAAAGCATAAACACAGGTCTTGTTCCATAAGAATGGAAACAAGCAAATGGAATACCCTTATTTAAAAAGGGAGAAAAGAGTTCACCGGATAATTACCACCCTATTAGTTTAACTGCCATTTTCTGTAAAATGTTAGAGCAAATAATTAAAGATGAACTGACTTCAGTTTTAGTTTCCTTAGACCCAAGTCAGCATGGATTTGTTGAGGATCTATCCTGTGCAACAAACCTAGTAGGTTTCTATAACTTTGTCAGTGAAAATCTGGACAAGGGTATGCCTTGTGATGTGATTCTGTTAGACTTTAAAAAAAGCCTTTGACTCTGCACCTCACTGGGCTTTAACTCATAAGTTACAGACTCTCAACATTAACTGCTTATACACTAAATGGATTTCAAACTGGCTGTCGAACAGAAAACAGAGAATGGTCATAGACAGCCACAAATCCAATTGGAAAAATGAGAAAGTGGGGTCCCTCGGGGATCAGTTCTGGATGTGATAAACTTCCAGATATTTATATCCAATTTATCTCATAATATACAAAGCAACATCACAAAATACACAGACAACTGTAAAATTGCTAATATATGCATGTCATCTGAAGATCATGGGGTTATTCAAAGAGGACTTAAGTAGGCTGGAAGCATGGTCCTTAAAATGGAATTTAAGATTTAACTCATCCAAATGCAGTCTCCTAAATTTGGAAAACATAACCCAAAAAACAGTATTATTTATATAATATTGCATTAGTTAGAAAAGACAGTGAAAGAGATCTAGGGATCACGTTGATCATGTTTAAATTTTGATTTTCATATTACAAATATTATTAGTAAGGCAAACAGAACATGATGGGCTAGTCGTCATAACATAACATCAAAAAATCCTGATATTCTGTTACCCTTGTACAGGGCCTATGTCAGACCATATTTTGATTATGCCTCACAACTTTGGAATCCATTTAAAAGAAAAGACATAATCAGACTTGAAAAATTACAAAAAAGAGTTACAAAATGAGTTGTCTCAAATAAAGCACTTCTGTACGAGGACAGATTATCCAAATTTAAATTGATGTCATTGGAGGAACGGAGACTTAGAGGTGATTTCTTGTTTACCTGGGACATCATTCATGATATGTATTTATCAGCTGAATGTGGCCTGGACTTTAAGCAAGTTTGTGTTAATACCAGAGGCCACCTGTTACAACTTGCAAGAAGTAAATGTAACACAAAAAAGAGGGAATACTACCTCTCTCAGAGAATTATTAGACCCTGTAATATGTTACCTCTAACAATTATTGTTAGCAATAATAAAAATACTTTCAAAAATAGATTGGATAAGTATATGAGACCAGGCAAGCACTTAACTTACTATATGTAAGCTTTGAAGCACAATGGGCCTCACAGTCTTTTGCTTCAGTCTGTTCTTAGGTTCTTAGTATGGACAGGCATACTACAGGGTTGTACAATGTGTTATCCTGGTCCTGAAAACACATGATGTAATGTAACGAAGACAGTGGGCCAGTGCATGTCATGCACTAAACGTGTTAATTCTTTTAAGAGCTTTATTAATAGCTTGGTATTTTAAGCTGGATAAGGGGTTTACTAATAGCTTGGCATTTTAAGCTAGATATAACAGAAGACAGGAACAGCCACATTGGGAACTGAATGTGGGCATGCAATGAACTCTTAGTTAAATGGTGTGGTCCTCTTCCCAAAAAAAACAAACAAAATATGTCCTCTTTTCACAATATGTTATTTATTTTCATTTGGTACTTCCATCATTCATTATGTTTCAAGTGCTCCTCTTAATTTTAACTTAATGTTACATTTCAGGACCATCTCGTCCGTTCATCAGACAAAATGTGAACTGCTAATTCTCTCTTGCATTTCTGTTAGAAAATAAATAATAAATTATAACGTTTTCCCATTTGCTAACCCACTTTCTACTCAAATATCTTATAAATTAACTTATCTTAAAGCGGTTGGAACAAACTTGATTATTCCTTTGTTTCATGCATTTTTTTACTGTTACTTTTATCAGTGGAGCCAGGCTTTTCTGTGAATGTATAAAAGAGTTTTGTTTTAATACTTATTTCACATAGTGTTTCTAAACACTACCCACACCATTACTTAGAATGCCGAGGCTGCTCTGCATGGTAAATCTTCTTCCTGAAGGTGTAGAAGGGGCCGGGCTCCTAAGTGTACATGCCATTGGTGTGATTGTGTCACAGTTGTGACATTCACCTTTGGTAGCCCGGTCAACACTATATGAAAGTGGAAGCCACACTTTTTTACCAGAATGGAATATCAAAACTAAAGTAAGTGTAATGTGGACAGTGGGAGCATTTGTAAATGTTTTAAGAAGTATTTGAGAATGTTTCAGAACAAGTGTGAGTCCCAACAGAAATCAGAATTAATATTTTGTCCTTTCAGATTGAATCTTAAAATAGTATGGGACAAAAATCTTGTTGGTTAACTCCCAGATTAAAATTAATTTGAACTGGCAACAGCAATAAGAAAAAAATGCCAGAACAGGTATATAATAGACCTAGAATTACCTCTATTAAAAGTGATAGTAGAATTATTTAAGAAATAAGTATTAAAACAAAACTCTTTTACACATTCACAGTAAAGCCTTTCTGCACTGATAAAAGTAACAGTAAAGAAAATGCATTAAATAAAGGAATACGCAGGTTTGTTCCCACCACTTTAAAAAAGTTAATTTATAAGATATATGAGTAGAAAGTGGGTTAGCAAATGGAAAAACTTTATAATTTATTATTTATATTGTTACAGAAATGAAAGAGAGAATTAGCAGCTAACATTTTGTCTGATGAAGGGACAAGAGGGTCCTGAAATGTAACATTAAGTTAACATTAAGAGGAGCGCTTGAAACATAATGAATGATGGAAGTACCAAATGAAAATAAATAACATACTGTATTGTGGAAAAGAAGACATATTTTGTTTTTTAGGGGTAGAGAATCACACCATTTATCTAATACTTCAGGATATCCAACAGTGGTTTACTCCCCATATTCCCATTCTCTACTAAGATAAGAAGAAGAAGAAAAAGAGAAGAAGAACAGGAACCGTGAGAAACATTTTATAACTCAGGTTTCATGCAATGAATTCCTAATAATTTCTTCTTCATCTGTTTTCAGGTAACATTGAGGTGCAGTGGACTGCCATCAGTGGTATCTTCCAAAAGTTAGGATATGCTGAAGACCTAGAAAGAAGGCAAAAACATTAATGACATTTGTTTTCAAATGATGCCCTCCCCTCAGAAAAAAATTAATACATACCTTACATGGCTTGACAGTTTCCATACAGTCAAAGTCATCAACCTTCCAAAACATGTGGAAAACAAAAGTGCCTACTACCTGAGGAAAAAAAAAGTAATCATAAATAATTCTATTTCAGTCAACCACAGCAGTAAATCTCCACCGCCTGAATAAAAATTAAATGTTACAGTATCATATTAGGTGTTGGACTTGTAACATATGTCTGGCATGTGGATGTGATCATCATGCACACCACGATAAAGTGGAAACATTACATATGTATTATGATGATTCCCTTGAAAGGAACAACATGATGGACTGCTTACAACACAGAACAAGATTCAATAGAAATTAAATGGCTGTGTCGTGTCTATGCCAAAAAAAAAAAAATACAGTGGGGAGAACAATAACTCACCATTGTGGTATGAAGGCACACACAAAGGGCAGCATGTATCAGTGATGCAGCAGGCATCAACACAGACAATGCTCTCACTTGGGACACCATGACACATTTCCGGCCTTATTCTTATTCTTCATCTGGACTTTTCATACAATTAAAGCAGCGGGATAACAGCAGCAGCAGCAGCAACTGGCATCACCAGGCAATTCTCTCACTTGGGACACTGTGAAGCATTTCTGGCCTTATTCTTCATCTGGAATTTTCATTAAATTAAAGCAGCAGGACAACAGCAGCCATACCTCTCAAGTGTACCAGATTGTTCATGACGTTCCAGATTCTGAGCCCTGTCATCTGCCTGTACTGCCGCCCCGCTTTCGCTGTTTTGTTTCCGCATCGGAACTCCAAACCTCACTCAGCACAATCCCTTTGTTTAATTCTCCCAGGCTGGCTCCTCGTCTCCTCCAATTAAATCGCCTGCACCCCACACTTCTGTCGTGGTAGTAATGACATCATGTGGGGGTGCTTGGGGAGGTGTCATGAGATAGAGACAAAGGAGCATAGTCTGGTCACCCTGCCCCACCAGTGCTGCTGTGCTGTATGTCAGATACCCCCTCAGGTACACTGCCAGGCTATTAAAGCAGCCTACTGCCCAGATGGGGAACCATAACATTGGTAACGTTTTGCAGGTGGACCACTGTACTGAAGGACCTGAAGCCACCAATCGCAGTGCCAGAAAGGAAGGAAGGAAGCTGGGCTTGGAGCCTGGAACAACAAGCTGCCACAGTCGCACTAAAGCAAGCCTCCAGACAGAGAGCAAGGAAGCAGGAAGCAGTGGAAGAACACTGCTAGCTGCCAACAGAGACTGACCCAACGGGGGGGTTAGTATTCCATTTGTTTTTGTGCTGGTTTTGGTTGCTTTGGGGGCATAATGTGGGTAGGGGTTCTCTGAGGGTGACTTCAGCTTTAATACTCCAGAAAGGGACTTACTTTTGTTTGGTTTATTCATGGTTCACCCCTTGCAGCCCAGCTGAGTGCAGTGCCAGCACTGTGTTCCTACTAAAGTGGCTTGTCTCTACACAACAGGACAGCTGGAAAGGGACAGATGCCAGAGCTCAGCCTATTTAGTGCAGGCCACATCTTGTGGCATGGCTGTGGTGGGATTCATTCAACCCTGAGATTGCCTGTGTCACAGGCTCACAGCCAATATGCTCAGTGTTTAAAGGCATTCCTCCTCTCTGAGAAAATATTAATTTCTAATGTAGGAAAACAAGCTACAATGGTGTTCTCTGTGAGCTTCAACACATTTGGCTTTGCTTTCATAGGAATTTAAAATGAAATGTGTTTTTTTTTATTTACAAATAATATTCCAAGCAATCTATGTTCTCCCTGACAGATTGGAATGCTTTACATGAAATATTCTGGCAGCATTTCAAATTTTGGCTAACAATATTTGAAACTGTGAGCTAAGTTGTAAATAACTGTGGACAGGTATGCTGCTTTGTGCAAGGCCCCCACACACACACACTTCTGTATTGCAATACAGAAAATGCTTGCATAGACTAAAACAACATACAGGGCAGGACAGTACTGTAACTGTTATATGAAGGGTCCACTGCTTTTCAGTATGGACTAAATTTGTGCTGCAGCTGACTTTGTTTTTCTGCAGCTCACTTGACCCCCATCATGCTTTAGATCCTGACCTCCTGTTCCTCTGAGCAGCTCCATAGTGCCATGGCCTGTGCTTTCTAACTTGCACATAATGGCATGCTTCCACCTTCTACTACTGTAACCTTTGTTTAGGCTGACAGTATAGCCTAGAGGGTAGAGTAGTGAGTAGTGAGTGAGCTTAGAACTTACAGACATTGGTTTGATTCTCACAACCTCCACTTACATACTGTGTCTGTGTGATTCTGAGCAAGTCACTCGACCAGCCCAAAGCTCTGAGGTTGTCTCTGAAAACAGGCACTTCTGCCTAGTGGGTGGGACTTACAAAGTTCACGAAGACCAAAGAAAAACTTTCAAATCAGTACCCTTTGGCAGCTTCAAAAAATGTAATCCCATACTGCTTATCAGGAGTTCTAGCATGACTGTACTCTCCTGAGGTGAGTGCACAGATTTTTGTTTGGCAGAGTTAAATGTAGGGTTGATTCTGTATCCAACTCTGAATCTAATAGACAGTTAACAATCTTCCCCCGCCCAGCAAAAGTGTTTTATACTTATCTCAAATACTGAATAAATGGTTGTTTTCATTCCCTAGTGGTATATCTAATATAGGCTGAATCAATAAAATGAACACACATTTAGGATCCACTACTCTTTATTTTAATTAAGGACTCAGACACAACACATTTTCATCTCCTCTTTAATTTGCAAGACAAACCACATGCCAAGCATACAAATATTATTTTTATTGCAGTAAATTATTTTTTTATTAATTTTACATGAAAAAGCCCCAGTGCCATACTCCGTACACTGTGAAAAAAATGGGTGTACCACATTTTTGCCATTTGTCACACATTTTGTAGCCCTTTGTCACACATTGGCAGGTTGGGAGGTTGAGAGGTATGACAGCAGCAGCAGCAGCAGCAACTGGCATCACCAGGAAATGCTTTCACTGGTGACACTGTGACGCATTTCTGCCCTTATTCTTCATCTGAACTTTTCATGAAATTAAAACAGTGGGACATTCATAAGATAGGACATTGGGGGGGGGGCATGGTAGGTGATTTAATGGTACTGTGATTAGTGCACTGCTGATTTAACCAAATGAAAGAGAAAAAAGTCATAATTCTAATCTAAATCACACCTCTCACAAATGTATCACACCACCATTATGCTTTCCACAATAGAAAGGCAGTTTCTAAGACTTCTTACTTACTTTCATTTGTTTGTTAAATGTCATAGGGTTTGCAAAACTGAGAATGCTGCACACCTTCACTACAGGTGACACTAAGGAGTTGCACCACCCACTTCAATAAAAGTGTATTGCAGCATGCGTTTCAGCACCACAAATTCAAAGGAAATGAAAGCACATAGCATCTGAAAGTTGGTGACCACAGGAATTTTAAAAAATAAAATAAGAAAAGTAATAAGACAAAAATTGTTTCTATTGAGGAAACCATAATAGAGGGTGGAACATTAGGGGAGATGGGGATTTATAATTAGAGCATCAAGAAATCCTTGTTAATTTTATGAACATTTTTTCAGGGGATTGTTATTCACATTGGGACACTAATACTGCATGCTAAATGATGTATACTATAAGCTGGCAACATTCAGAAGATAGGAAATTATGGGGGAAGGATTGCCATGGTAGGTGACTTTAGGGTATTTTGATTGTAGTTATTGTGGGTATGTATATACTATGAAACTTTAACACAGTAAACATTATCCAAAAAGTAATACAGCCTGACAATGAAAGCATCAATGCAAGAATATGGTTACAATTTTGACCGATACTTTTTTATTCTGTTTTACATTGTCACCTGATCTAATAACTTGTGTATATGAACGATACCCTTCTTTCAATAATTTAAGTATGCAGCACTACATTTTTTTGGGAAAAGGAAGTAATAAATGTAGTGCTCATTTTAACTGACCTTGCAACAGGTTTGGATCAGTATTCTCACATGCTTTTGGACAGCAACTATTTAAATTCAGATCTGTTGTGACTATAATGAAGTTGCTTGCAGCAGACAGTGTTACATGACATAATGGAACAGTATCTGTTCAAAAACAGCTGGGAACACTGATGAAAACCAGGTCACAGTAACATTACAGTGAGCACTACTTTTATTATTTCTCATTTAAAAAATGGAGTAATGTAGAGTAACATAAATTGTGAGAAGAAGGGTAGCATACATATATACAAGTTATTAGATAAGGGGCAATGCAAAATACAATAAATAATTATTATGCAAAATAGTAGCTGCATTCTTGCACCAATGCTTTAATTGTCATGCTGTCTTAATTTTTGGTTACTATTTAATGTGTTACATACATTTTCATAGTATACATACCCACAACAACTGCAATCAAAATCCCCTGAAAAAATGTTCAGAAAAGTAACAAGTATTTTAGGAATTGTTTTTTAATTTAGTTTATTTTTTACATGACCAAGGGTCAGCAATATGTTGGATGTTGCTTGCTTTCATTACAGGTGAAACTGTGGTGCCGCAATGCACGTTGCAATAAACTATCTTGAGGAGGGTGTTTTGGTGCCACAATTTCAAATGAAATGAAAGCACACAGTGTCCACAAAGTTGATGACCACATGACTTACTAAATAAAATAAGGAGTAAGAACAAAAAGATTTCTATTGTGAAAAGCAGAATGGGGTGGGGGGTATTTGGGGGAGGTGGGGACTCGGATTTAGCATTATGAGCATCAAGAATACAGGGTTAACAAAATTAAAATAAGGAAGAAAACATTAATTGAACATAAATTAATACTAAGTCTGTAATAAAAAAATTATTGATTAAGAAAAAAAGAAAAAGCAGAGGACAGGTTTTTTTTGGGGGGGAGGAGAGATTCTGTGAAATATTAATTGTTTTCTGGGCCTGTTGGGGCTGGGGCTGACCACTACCAAGTGTTCTTAACAAGCTGATTATCTCAATGTTCTGACCCTCAATCCTGCTCAGCTGCTGCACTACACTGCACCCTGCACTACATTTGTGATGGCTTCCAGCTCAGACCACAGCACAGTCAGGTCAGCATGTGTGGCAGGTTGTTCTGAGGGGCCTCACTCACAGACAGCTGCAGGAGCCACAACTTCTGCCCTGGCAACTTGTTGGTGATGCCATGCAGGCAGATACTCTCCCTCTTTAGCAGCTTCAGCTGCAGGAGTGACTGATACCTCCTGCAGCTTTGCTTCCCACTCGGCATGATGGTACACTAAAAGGTGCATTCACTAACCACCCATGCCCAAGTGGCCACCCTTGTGCCCCTAATGAAGATGTACATCACACAACTTGCACTTCACTACCAATCAATCAATCAATTAAACTTTATTTAACCGAGCAGTTACATCATCAAGCAGGCTCATTTTCAAGATGTTCCTGGACACATAGGACATATTAGATGACAAGAACATAATAGTTTGTGCATGACAGATAGTAAAACTGTGTAATAAAATGTCAAAACAACTTAACTTAGCATAGATGGCGAATACAGACATAGACAAACCGCATAATCTACAACTTAACTTCAAGCAGGTGGGGAGAGGAGACACAGAGAAGGTTAGCGGGGGTAACAAACAAAGAGGGAGAAGGAGGGGGTAACCTAAAAGGGATGTGGTCCCCAAGGGAGCTAACTAAGTGCTGGGGGAAGAGGCTGGGGGGAGTATATTGACCCTAAGGGATGTTGGCCAACTACCGTTAGGTCACTGGGGAGGCAGATGAAAAATTGACAGACGGGAGAGCTGCTGGGAGTACCAGGCACTGGCAGCAGGGGGCACCAGATAATGCTGCCTGCTGTGCTGCAGTTGGTGGAGGGGCTACAAGCTGCTGCTGCTGTGGTTTCTGCTGCTGATGATCTTCAAACTGTTGCTGTTCTAGTGCTACAGGGCTGGCAGTGGCTGAAACACTCATCACCAATGAAGAAGCAGCAGCTGCTGCTGCTTCAGGCACCACATGGTCACTTTCAACATTGTGCTGTGCCAGTGAGGGACCACTTGAGGTTGAAACAGGACTGCAGTTCAGGTGAAATTGTTGCCCCAGGTCACTGTGCATTCTGGGCCCCTGCTACCCACCACTTTGGCCACCTCTTTCCATATTAACTAAAATTAAAGGTAAATAAAAAATAAAACAAAAAAATACTAGTAGAACTACTAGTACTAAAATTACACTAACTAAAATTAAGTAATAAAAATAAACAACTTTTTTAACAAAACTAAGCTTTCAAATCAACTCAAACTGGTTGCAAAACTTAAACAACATGATCAAAAAACTTTAAAGCACAAAAAACACTCAATATATAGACTTTGCTGCAAAAAAGCTTATCATCCACTAACACTGCTGACTAAACAGCTCCCAAAATAGGCATATAACTTGTCTAGTGTACCTACCCGGTAAACAAAAGCTAAATAAATAAATAAAATAAATTAATAAAAGAGAAAGTGAAAATAGTTCACTGACTTCCTGCCTAATTAACTTCCTGCCTGCCTGCATCATGTGACATGCAGACAGTCAGACGTGTTCTGTGGGTTGTTTCTTACCAACTTCACCTTCTCAAATTGTAACTCGAAGTGAACTTGAAGTGGACAACATGAAGTTCATTAAAAGTGAATTTCAACCTTTTAATGGAAATTTTGCATAGTGCTCTGCCAATTCAAAGTTGCCCACTTCAAGTTTACTTACGGGCAAATTTAACCTTCACTGCATCTCTACACATCATGCCTGTGCTCCGTGGCCTGCACTGACTGCCAGTACAGTGGCAGATCACCTTCAAGTTACTGACATATAATGCCCTACATGGTCAAGGACCCCCGTACTTGCAAGATCTCCTTTGTCCCCGCTGCCCCTCCACCCGCTCCGCTTCTCTGATGAGGGACTGCTAGAGGTTCCCAGGGTTTGACTTCAGACTTCAGGGGCCCGCTGTTTTGCTTTTGTGGCTGCTACCCTGTGGAACTCTCTGCCTCATCAGGTGAGACAGTGCCTGACCGTCAAGAGCTTTAAGATAGGTCTTAAGACTTATTTATTTGGGCTTGCTTTCTCTGATTCTTTTTAGATCTACTGATATGGGTTTTAAAAACTGTATTATTTTTAATTATGGATCTGTTTGTATTTATGTTTTTATGCTTTTATATTGTACAAGTGCTTTGAACACATGGAATTGCACTTTTTATAAATAAAAATTGATTGATTGACAATTGCTGTTTTGTGACATCACAGTCTGTTGCCATGGTGAGCACTATGATGTCATAAACAAAGTTATTGTGAGGTTAGCAGGGGAGATGCCAGTGTTCTTTATACAGAATTTTTAACAAGGCTACCAAGATGTGTTGTAATCCTTGGAGAAGAACACTGAAAATGAAAAGAAAATGTATTCTCCAGTAAATTGTAACAGCTGAAACATCTTATTTTTAAAAGTACATGCTGAAGTGCAGAGTTGCCCTTTAAAAGCTAAATATTTTACCTATCTACCATACAACTTTGAAACCTATAAAACATAAGGTCACCAAATGTGACAGGTGCATATATGTAGACGATTATTGTGTGTGCGTGTGTATATCATTTTTTTTGCCTTAAAGATTTTTATTAGATTTTCAGTTTAACAAATGCACAATTGATACAGCCAACTAGAAGAAAGGACAAGTAAGCACACAAAACAGTCCTTAAAGATACTACCACTGAAAAAGTGTTAGGTCTAGTAGCACATTTTGGCTAAACCTTAATTACCATTGATGGAAACATAAAATCTCTTGTGTACAAAGACTAGGGCTAAGACACTGCAGATCTCCCTAGATGAGGTTATATTATTATCAGCATCCAGTGTGTATGTGTGTGTGTGTGTGTTTGTGGGGGTCTGTCTTTGGGTGTGCTTATGTCTATATGTCGACTTTCTATGGAGGGGGCTGAACTCGGAGCTGCCAAACATAGGGAGAAACAGTAGGTAGCTCCTAAACTTAGAAACATAGACTTTGATGGCAGATAAGGACCGCTTGGCCCACCTAGTCTGCCCATTTCCCTACCTACAGGATAGGCCACAGATCCTAATTAACCAACAGCCTATTTCTTCCTACCCCCCACAAGAATTGCCTTATGTCTGTCCCATGCATTCTTGAATTTTCCCACAGTTTTTGACCCCACAACCTCCTCAGGAAGGCTGTTCCATGCATCCACTACCCTCTCTGTGAAAAAATACTTCCTCACATTGCCCCGGAACCACCCCCCTCTATCTTGAAATTGTGTCCCCTTGTTCTTGCACGTCTCTTTTTCTGAAAGATGCTACTCTCTTGGACTTTGTTGATTCCACTGAGGTACTTAAAAGTTTCAATCATGTCCCCCTTCTCCCACCTTTCCTCAAGGGTATACATATTAAGCTCCTTTAGTCTGTCCTCGTACGGCTTCTTTTGCAGACCCTGCACCATTTTAGTTGCCCTCCTCTGGACTGCTTCTATCCTGTCTATGTCCTTGCAGAGATGGGGTCTCCAGAACTGGACGTAGTACTCCAGATGGGGTCTCACCAACTGTCTGTACAAAGGGATAACAACTTCCTGTTTTCTGCTGGTGATGCCTCTCCCTATGCATCCCAGGATACCCCCAGCCCTCCCTACTGCCTTCTCACATTGCTTGCTAACCTTAAGGTTGTCTGATATGATTACCCCCAGGTCCCTTTCCTTTTTTGTTGTTGTTACTGCCTCCTCCCCCCTTGTGTAATCTTCCCCTGGGTTCTTGTTTCCCAGGTGCATTATTTTGCACTTCTTTGCATTGAATCCTAGCTGCCATACTTCTGACCATTCCTCCAACCTTGCCAAGTCCCTTCTCATCCTTTCCACCTCCTTCTGTATCAACCCTGTTGCAGATCTTTGTGTCATCTGCAAGGAGGCATACTTCTTCTTCCAGTCCCTCTGCAATGTCACTTATAAAGACATTAAAAAGGACTGGACCCAGTACTGAACCCTGCGGTACCCCACTAGTAATGCCTCTTTCTTCAGAGTGGACTCCATTTACAATTACCTTCTGTGTCCTGTTGTCCAGCCAATGTTTTACCCAGGCTACCACCCTGGGACCCACTCCCAGGCTGGCTAATTTGACTATTAATCTTTTGTGTAGGACTGTGTCAAATGCCTTGCTAAAGTCTAGGTAGGCCATGTCCACAGCCCCTCCCTGGTCTACTACTTTGGTCACCCAGTCAAAGAAATCATAGTTGTCACATAGGTAACATAATCTAGAGGTTATTCTATTGGTATTCATGAGCAGTGGGTGAGGATGTGTGAGCTAAGAGTTGTTACATATGTGACCTTCCTGGCCCCAGCAACAGTTCACTCAGATTCCATGAGTGCATGAGTTCCTGTTGTGAAGGCCAGTCATTATGTGTGGTTGACTACAGAGAGCTAGGAAGTTACAGTTGAATATAAGGGGGAACATCTGTGGTCTATTCTAGGGTTACACTCTGAGTCCAGTTATACTTCTACCTACTGCGGTAGTAAAATAAGGCATTGCTCTCATGAAGAGCTAGTGTAACTAGCATGTATATGGGTAATCTATTGGGGTTGAGGGGAGGGCCGCAAGACATGACCTAAGTATAAGTGTGCAGGGTTGCCAGGGTGTATTGGGGAGTGAAGGAGAACAAGGGAGAGAAGAATCGGATGTTCTGATGGCTTCAGTCAAGCAGGGACTACAAAGTCTGTATTTAGATTTGGCGACATACACCAGGGTGTCTCTTCACAAGTGAAGTAAAACTACATGCTATGGAAAGTGGTTATACAGGATAGTTCACCTGGCCAGGAGAAAAGTAACTATGCATCAATGATAAGCCTTCAGCTATGGACCCCAGATCTTGAGGTATAGGGAATGTTTCCCTGTTGCTACGTGGGCTACTTTTTTTCATACCTGGATATGAGTGCCAAGAGAGTCTGCCATTCTTGGGCAGTGAGTGACTCAAGATCTCTCCAGTGGCAGAAGATAACTGTCTTTGCAGAGGCTAGTGTACTGTTCATCCAGTGCAGTTGCGTGGGTGATAACATATTCCCTTCAGGCAATATCCTCAGAAGCTACTGAGGGATCTCAGATGCTAGGGATGAGTGTTTAGTCCTAATACAGGCTCCATACCACCCTCCAGTAGTCCTCTAGTACAGGATATGACTAGAGAATATGGAACAGTGAGGCTTGGGGTGAGGAACACTTCCAGCAATCACTGAAGTGCATCATGCCAGGTCTATACAGCCACCACGGCATTCGATAGGCCCTGTGGAGAATCTTGTACTATGTAGTTTTTGCTTGCAGTTCCCAATTGGCAGTATATGCTCATGTCCATACCTTGTCCCAGACTGGGGGGGCTATGGCTACATCTAGTTCCTGAGCCCATTCTAAGTTAAAATTCAAGTTAATTTTACCAGGAAAAGACTCCACTGAGCAAGCTCAATTTCAAGGAGGTCCTGGGTATGACAGCATACAAAATAGGCATATAAAATTAAATAAATGCAATAGAGTTGAAGAGCAAAATGATGCAATTGCAGTGCCATAATTGATGAACAAGATATACAATGTTGTTAATACCAGGTTATAATATTGTATATACAAAAATAATGAGAATATAAGTTCAGTACAGAACTGGATAAACAAAATAGAAAAAAATAATTTAAGTATAGGACAAATGAGTATACAAGAGAGTCAGGTAGACCTATACTACTCAGTAGCAAGTACAGTCAATATAATAGGTCATTTACAAATATAAAAGTTGTTCCTAATGGCTTGGGTCAACAGATTCATCAATGTTTACGCATTATTATAATTACAGGGACATTTCTCTTTACATTCATTTCTTCCTAGGACCCTGTTATCTGGCATGGGTTCTCCTTGTCTAGTAATATTCTACTTTTCCCAGTCAGGTGGGAAGTGGAGGAAGGTTTCTCTACCCACATATTAAGGTGGGACAGTGGTGGACGTTTATGGGTTGGGGCTATCTTGGTCTTGAGAGCTTAGAGTTGGAGGTATCTCCAAAAGTGGTTCCTCCTGAGGTCATGAGTAACTTGAAGATCTTTAAAGAATCTGAACACTCTCACTTGCAGATGGTATACATCCCCTAGATTATGGATTTCCTTACTTTGCCACAGTTTCCAGTCTAGGGGTGCATTCTCATTCTGCAGTTGGGGGTTATGCTGAATAGGGCAAGCAGTGTATGTTTTGGTTCCCATGCCAGCATTCTGATGTATTTATGCCACACTTGCCTAGTGTGTTTTATGCAAGGGGAGTAGAAGGTAGAAGGCTTATGTCCCCAGTCAGTAAACAGAGGAGATGCTGGCACATGGATATTCCTCTGTGCAAGTTCTACAGAAAGCCAGTGGGGAGGGTGTGGAGACAGGCCTGGGTGATAGCAGGTTAATGCTTGTCTTAGGAGAATAAAGTCATGTATCTGCCAAATATTTGGCAAGCCATAGCCTCCTTGACTCCAATGCAACAATAGAGTACTGAGTTTTATCTTTGGGGTCTTCCCTTCCCAACTGAAGGAGGACAGCCCTAGCGTGGATAGTCTGGTGTTCCTTGGAGATGGGTGAGTTCCCTAGCTCCCTGAAGGAGGCAGTGGTAATGCCCCTCCTGAAGAAAGCTTCTCTGGACCCAGACTTCCATGCTAACTACAGACCAATCTCTAACCTCCCCTTTGTGGGAAAGGTGATTGAGAAAGTAGTGGCTGTACAATTGGAGAACCATTTGACCATCCATGACATTTATAAACCATTCTAGTCTGGTTTTCATAAGAGGCATAGTACCGAGATGTTGCTGGTTTGGGTGATCAATGATCTCTTGATGATAAGAAATCTAAAGAGCCACTCCATCTTGGTTCTTCTCAATCTCTCTTTAACATTTGACACTGTGGACCATGGGGTACTTCTCGAACACCTGAGGTTCATCTGTGGCCTGTCTAGTACAGTCCTCAGGTGGTTTAGATCTTTCCTCTCAGGCAGAACCCAGAGGGTGGTATTGGGGATTAATTCCTCCAGCCCAGTCTCTCTGTCTTGCGGGGTTCCTCAGGGTTCGGTGTTGCCCTCCACATTGTTTGCAGTGTACGTGCAACCCCTTGGAGACATTGTAAGAAGGTATGGGCTGAGGTTTCACTGCTATGCTGATGATACCCAGCTGTACCTACCTTTTGCACCCAACCAGGATAGAGCTCTCTCAGTATTTAACAACTGCCTCACTGAAATCCAGTACTGGATGAATTCAAGCTGACTGAGGTTGAACTCGGAGAAGACGGAGGTGATGGTTTTGGACCTGGGTCACCGGATAGAGGGGATGGGAATTGGTTTGCCCTCAGGACTTTTTCTGGGTGGCATCCAGCTCCCTACCTCTGAACGGGTGAGGAACCTGGGGGTGATTTTTGATGACGGGCTGACACTGCAATCGCAGGTGTCGGCAGTCATTAAATCATCCTTTTACCATCTGAGAAACATCTCCAGGATTAAGCACCTAGTTCCATCCAGTGATCTGCCTACATTGGTCCATGCCTTTGTGACCTTGTGCCTTGATTACTGCAACTCCCTGTATCTAGGGCTACCAGGGGTTGATATCTGCCACTTGCAGCTCTTTCAGAATGCTGTGGCCTGGTTATTGACAGGTACTTCTCGTGCCTGTCATATTTCCCTGGTCCTGCGTAATCTGCACTGGCTGCCAATACAGAGGCGGATCACCTTTAAAGTCGGTCTTCTGACTTATAAAGCCCTACACAGACTGGGACCAGACTACTTGAAAGAGCTCCTGGTTCCTTACTACCCTAGGTGATTGCTCCACTCGGTGGATAAGGGGTTGCTAGAGATTCCAAGGGTTTCCTTAAAATCTTCAGGGGCCCGTGCTTTTATGTACACGGCCCCTGCCCTCCGGAATTCTCTACCCCATCTGGTTCAGCAGTGTGCATCCATGGATGAATTTAAAAAGGTCTTAAAGACCCATTTATGGTCAAAGGCTTACCCCTGATGATGATTTTATTTCATTTTATGAATTCAGCTGTTATTGGATTTGTGTTTATTTTACTGTTTTATGCGTAGTTGTTGTAAAGGCACCTTGGTTTTAAGAAAGGTGCAGTATAAATACAGTTTTATTATTATTATTATATTATTAAGACAAGGACTTAAAAAGGTGCTGTGAATTTGCAATGATATGCTGGACAATCTGTAGTGAAGCTTCAGCAGGGTAATGAGCTTGATAGCGTTAACTCCCTCCCACGTGGATAGTAAAACTGGCCCCCAACAGTGGACATCTTAATCAACTTTATCTAGCATGAGTGTTTGCTGCAGTTGTAGCAGGGAGAGTTGGGCAAAGCTGGATTCCTAAGCATATGAGTCCCTCTGGTACCCATTGATATATGTATACAGCAAACAGTTGTTTTGTGCACCGGGGTTGAGGGACATGATTTGGGATTTTGCCCCACTGAGTTTGTACCCTGATAAGGAACTGTATTCTTGAATGACTGAGGACAAAATTCATAAGGAGGTGGGGGTGTCTGACAGGAGATGGGTAATGTTGCCAGTGAACAGTGCTAATTTATTTGTTTATTTATTTAAGTCTTTGATAACCGGGTAGGTGCACTGATGCTGGGGGCAATTTTCAAGCATGACCTGGGCCACAGCATGTGGCACAAAAGTCATGGTATACAGTGGAAATAAAAAAACAGTGCTAATTTATGGTCTGTGTACAGCACCATTATGTCCAGAAAATGTGGGAGATGTTGGATCTTAAGTGCCAGGGATTCCATCACCAGTAAGAAGAAGAAAGGGGATAATGAAAACCCCTGCCTAGTGCTTCTGACCAAAGGGAATGAAGGGGATACTACAGAGTTAGTGAGTACTGATGCTGAGGGGTCATTATACAGTAGTTTCACCAAGGAGATAAACTTTAAGACAAAGCCTAAGTATGACCTGGTATCAAAAAAGTATGCCCACTCCACCCTATCAAATGCTTTCTCTGCATCAATACAGGGTGGCAGTGGGTATTTGGAAAGTCCTAACTTCCCACAGTAGGTAAAGGATATTGTGGATATTGTCAGCCCCCAGGCAGTCTGGGACAAAGACAACAGTGGTCAGGATGGATGAGGTCACCCATGACATCTAGGAGTCTTCTCACTATCATGCTCATGAAGATCTTGGCATCCACATTGATCATTGATACCGGCCTAAAGCTTACATAAAGGTTGGTGGGATGGTACCCATCTCCCAGACTTTGTTAACTACTGTAGAAAATCTAGGAGCCAAAATCTCCACAAAGGTGGCAAAGTCACTGGGAGACCCATACAACCCAGGGGACTTCCCTGAAGACATGTTAAGCAAAGTATCCCTGACTTGCTTCTCAGGTACTGGGTTGGAGAGTTGAGAACTGGCTGAGTTTGGGACCTGGGGTAGAATAAGGTATGAGTAGAAGGCTGTATACTGGTCAGCTGATGAGAAGACCTCAGATGACTACAGGGCACTATAATAAGACTGAATTCATGGTTTATAAGATCTGGTGAGGTGACTATGGTGCCCTGTCCCATCTTAATCAGTGGTATATATTTTTTGACCTCACAAGTTTTAGTCTTTGAGCCAAGAGCTTTCCGGGTTGTTCTTCGGCTTTCCAGTACATCTGACTCAAATGGAACAGGGCATACTCTGTTCAGTACTGGAGAGTCTCTTACAGAGGCACTCTAGATGTAGTGATTTGGTGTCTGAGGGCCTGTCTCATATGTGGTATTGCAACCGGTTCATGCAATTATCCAGGCTGTGTGGGGGTGATGATGTGCGATATGGCCGCCACCACACATCCAGTCACTTCACTACCAGTCCAGCATTGCTTGTAAAAGCACTTTGGATGTATGACAAGTGCTATATAAATGCTGATTCTTCTTCATCTTCTTCTTCTAGTGTCTGATATTAAGTTCTACTCTCTCTGTCGGGTAAGCTGATCTCTCACCTTATGGAGATGGGAGGTGAGAGCTACTCATTTGCCCCTAATGACAGCCCTCATCTCTTCCATTGTGAGGTGTCCGATGTTTCCATCACAGAAACATAGAAACATAGACTTTGATGGTAGATAAGGACCGCTTGGCCCATCTAGTCTGCCCATTTCCCTACCTACAGGATAAGCTGCAGATCCTAGTTAAGCAACAGCCTATTTCTTCCTACCCACCACAAGAATTGCCCTATGTCTGTCCCATGTATTCTTGAATTCTCCAACAGTTTTAGACCATACAATCTCCTCAGGAAGGGTGTTTCATGCGTCCACCACCCTCTCTGTGAAAAAATACTTCCTCACATTGCCCCTGAATTGCCCCCTCTATCTTTAAATTGTGTCCCCTTGTTATTGCACATCTCTTTTTCTGAAAGATGCTACTCTCTTGGACTTTGTTGATTCCACTGAGGTACTTAAAAGTTTCTATCATGTCCCCCTCTCCCTCCTTTCCTCAAGAGTATACATATTAAGCTCCTTTAGTCTCTCCACGTACGGCTTCACTTGCAGACCCTGCATCATTTTAGTTGCCCTCCTCTGGACTGCCTCTGTTCTGTCTATGTCCTTGCGGAGATGGGGTCTCCAGAACTGGACACAGTACTCCAGATTGGGTCTCACCAACTGTCTGTACAGAGGGATAACAACTTTCTGTTTTTTGCTGGTGATGCCTCTCCCTATACATCCCAGTAACCCCCCAGCCCTCCCTACTGCCTTCTCGCATTGCTTGCTAACCTTAAGGTCATCTGATATGATTACCCCCAGGTCCCTTTCCATTTTTGTTATTGTTACTACCCCCCCATTGTGTAATCTTCCTCTGGGTTTTTGTTTCCCAGGTGCATTATTTTGCACTGTTTTGCATTGAATCCAAGCTGCCATACTTCTGACCATTCCTCCAATCT
The DNA here is from genome assembly GCA_016271365.2 of Neoceratodus forsteri. Lineage (NCBI taxonomy): Eukaryota > Metazoa > Chordata > Ceratodontiformes > Ceratodontidae > Neoceratodus > Neoceratodus forsteri. Next base: position 668,158,537 of record CM057455.1, on the reverse strand, counting down.
TGCCAAGTCCCTTCTCATCGTTTCCATGCCTTCTTGTGTATCAACCCTGTTGCAGATCTTTTTGTCATCTGCAAAGAGGCATACTTTTCCTTCCAGTCCCTCTGCAATGTCACTTATAAAGACATTAAAAAGGACTGGACCCAGTCATATCATTTATGGAGAATAGTCAATTAATTCAGTGTTTAACCAGGTGTGAAATTCTTGTTGCAGGACAGAGGTGTTATACCTCCATTTGTTACAGGTATCTGATGTTCTACTGCAGTCCAGGGATAAGATTACCGGAGTATGATCTGATATCAGAATGATCCCAATAGATACTCCCCAGGTTTTTAACACTAGTTCCTGAGACACAAATAGGACATCTAACCTATTGCATGAATCATGTACCACAGAGTAACAAGAGAAGTCTATTTAAGTGGGATGGAGGGCTTGCCAAATATCATATAACACTGTTTTGCCAAAAGAGGATGTGATACGAGTGGCAAGAGATGCTTCTCCTCTATACCACAGTCCATACTAGGGATAGAGTGAGGTTAACATCTCCTCCCACAATTGATTCCAGTAGGGTTGGTTGATATCTCACTTGGTATCCAGTAAAAGAATGTAGTGTCTGGGATGTTAGGAGCATAGATGCTGTCAAATATGAGTGGTGCTCCTTGATACAGTACATGCCCTCAATGAGGATACTGCCTGATGTGTCTTTCCACTCTCTGTGGATTCAGAGTTAGAGACCCTTCCAACAGAGGATAGCCACCCCACACTGTTTACTGGCATATGCATTGTGGTAGGACATGCCTGCCCAGGAGCAATGTAGTCAGAGTGCTTCACCCTCCAGCAGGTGGGTCTCCTGGAGGAGGGACACATTACATTGTGTACTATTTTCCTCCTTTTATGTGGGCAATTTAAGCCCCTAGTATTCCATGAGACAATCTTTAAGTTATCAATAGATTGTATGTTTTTCATCAATTGTAAATGAATTAAAGTGTCAGTATATCTTCCCCCATGTGAACCAACCCCCACCTCCCATCGGCATACCATTAATATGCAACAGTAGCTCACCCACATAAGTGTGGTTCAACTTGAAATATAAAACACCCTAAGGTAACTCCTCTGAAACTAGAGGTTAGAGCCGAGGAATAACCTTCACGAGAGCAGGATTGAAAAAAACTATATGCACAGTAATGCAACAGGAAAAGCCATCCCAGTGGCATGGAGAGCTCAGGTGCTGAGCACCTCATCTCTTGTCATGCCGGTGACCCAAGTTCAGAAACAAATGCTGGTGACTTGGAGGCTGGCTAGAACTTTTGAGAATGGATGACAATAAAGTCATCAAGCATGCTACTTCCTTGTTGTGTGAGCATATCTTAAGATTTGTAGAGACAGCATCTTCACTACCATGGCCACCAACAGTGAATGTTCTCCTGAGTACACAAGAAATAGCTCAGCAAGTAAATATGTGCTATGTTCAACTGACACTTTATGATGGAGCAGTAGCAAAAGCATGTCTTGTTGTGTGGAATTTCCGTGATCAGTTCCACAATGTCATAATTCATTTGGGAGATTTTCACATATTCCTGGAAAACTTTAGCATTATAGGAAAATTAGTTGGTGGCAGCAGCTTTGAGGACATAGTATGTCAGACTGGTCTTTGTGCCTCTGGCAGCATATGGGGAGTTTTGTGTGGGAAGCATTACAATCAGCCATGGACTGTACATGAGCATTTTGCAGATGCTTTAGAGCGATTGCTTCAGATCAGATTTCTAGAGTATTCAACAAACTTGAATGCCACCCCTGCAGTGTTGTTTGACCTGATCATCACCTCAACTCATAGACTACCATAAACTGCTTCAGGAAGATGAGATTGTCACATTCCAGACTAAGTATGAGGCCTTCAGGAAGTGGATTTGTCATGGTGAGTAGGGGAAAACCCCACAGCTCTGGATGATATAACTGGATATAGTGGATCAGCAGTATTTGCTCCACACAGCAATGAAAGAAAACAACTTTGATCTTAGACTACTGTGTTGGAAATATTCACTGTCCCTGTTCTTCACCTTCAACAAGCAAAATTACGCTCGATATTGAGCTTACTATGTGCACACACTTGAAACTCTTGAGCCTTCTCATCCAGGGTCCAGGACATTAATTGAAAAGCAAGGGCTTTCAGTTCAAAGGAGCCATCACAAAGCTTCTAGGGAATCAGTTGACCAAGCTGGTTAGCAGACATACAATTGAAGTGCCAAAATTCCAGGTGGAATCAAACACTTTGCTGCAAATCAAATTGCCCATGATAAATGGGTGTTAAATTGACCACATCAAGCAAAATTCAGAGGCACTTTTGGAGATGACCAGCCTCAACAGTTCAGCCAGTAATCCACAAAAAGCATGCAGGCAATCTGAAATCAAGTCAGAACAATGAGTCAAAGCCATATTGACTCTTCTCAATCAAGAGTTTATCAACCCATTCAGTGCTACTTTAGATGCTGAAAGATTGTACAATTTATCCTTGAGAGCACCTGTTGCACCTGACATTGAAGAGAACCTCACCAATATCACTGAACGAGGTACAGAAATGTATGAACAATTTAACAAAGAAAGACTGGAAAGTGGTAAAAAGAAATATTTTGATCCAGTTTCAAATGCCCCAGTGAAAACCTTCAATGATGCAAACAAAAAACTGCAAGTAACTACCAAAGGAAAAGTTACAGAATGTAAATTAGAAAGATATATATTGGGGAAACTTTTGGCCCTTTCAAACAAGGAAGTTATTACCATATTGCCTGGGCACAGTCCCGCTGAGTCTAGCCAATGCAGATGGAACTAGATGGACAACAACAAAGAGCAAGTTCCTTGAGGTGCTAGCAGAATGCTGTCCAGTGTTAGACACCTAGGTGCTTCTCCCCAGGGAAATGTGTCTCAGCATACATAGTTGATCTAATGGCAACAGCGTGGGTTATGAAATGAATCCCTTAAACCTTCAGTGATCTGGCAATGAAACTCCTGAATAGTCTTCCAAAGGGATTTGCAAGAGTGGATTTTGTTGCAAATACATACAGAGAGCAGTCAATCAAAGAGGCTAAGAGATTTCAATGAGGATTTAGTGAGAAGCATATTATCAAAGGTCCCAACACCAAAGTGCCAAAGAATGTCATGCATACATACATACATATTGTAGTTGGCAGCAGATTAGGCCTGATAGTCTATCTCATCTGCCCGATGTAGCTCACTGGTAGTGCACAGAAGCTGCTCTACCTCCCATCATTATTTCACCCCTCCCACCCACTTCCCCACCCTGTACACCTCTGGTGATCACCATACCCCCAACCCATACTACACCACTGTGCCTGTCCCAATCCTTCTTGAAACCTCCCACAGGTCCCAATTTTACCAAATCATCTGGCAGTGCATTCCAAGGCACCACCACCCTCTCCATGAAGTAATTCCCCCTTGTGTCACCTCTGTACCACACCCTGCTAACTTTAGACTATGGCCTCTCATAGTCCCTCCTTCCTCAACTTGAGCAGTCCCTCCTTGTTCCCTCTGTTGAACCCCTTCAGATATTTGATGGTCTCTATCATATCCCCGTATCTCTTCTGTCCTCCAGGGAGTACATGTTCAGCTCTCTAAGTCTATCCTCATATGACAACCCTTTCAGACCACTAATTGTCCTCATCACCCTTCTCTGGACTCTCTCCAGCAGTGTGATGTCCTTTTTAAGGTGGGTGTGCCAGAACTGGTCACAGTACTCCAGATGCAGCCTCACCAGTGAGGTGTACTGGGGAAGTATAACCTCCCTTCTCCTGGACATTATCCTCCTGGCAATACACCCAAGCATTTTGTTTGCTGTAGCTGCTGCTCTCCTGCACTGCTCCAAGTGGTTCCCTTTAGCATCAGTCATCACCCCCAGATCCTTTGCCATCATCGTAACAGTCAGCTGTACCCCCCAAGTGGTAGATATACCCAGGGTTCCTAACACCTAGGTGCAGAACACTACATTTTTGTGAGTGTAAACCCCAACTGCCATGTGTGGGCCCAGTTTTCAGCCTCTCCAGGTCATCCTGTACTGCCCTCCTTCCCTCCTTGCTATCCACCACTGCTCCCAATTTAGTATCATCTGTGACTAAACTCATTTTGCTACCAAACCCCTCCCGATGTCTCCAATAAACACATTAAAAATGATAGGGCCCAAAACTGAATCATGTGGGACCCCACAGAAGACCTCTCTCTGGATGTTGAGACTTTGCCTCCTACCACTGCCCTCTGCTGTCTATTCCTAAGCCAATTTAAAACCCACCAAACCAACTTATCTACCATCACCAGTTCCCTTAATTTCCAAATTAACATTATGAGTGGGACCAAATAGAAAGCCTTGCTGAAGTCCAGGTACAGGACATCAGCTGGCTTTCCTCCATCCAGGGACTGTGTCATCCAGTAGTAAAATTCAACCAGGTTTGTTTGACATGATTTCCCCCGGACAAACCCAAGTTGGTTTTCATTCTGGAAACCATTTACCTCCAGGAATGCCATAATTCATTCTTTCAAGATGGCCTCCAACATTTTCCCCACTGTGGATGTCAGGCTGACTGGTCTGTAGTTCCCTGGATCATCCTGAGATCCACTCTTGTGGAGGGGCATGACATGGGCCAACCACCAGTCTAGAGGGACCCATCCTGATTGGAAGGAGGAATTGAGTAGTTCCATCATTGAAGCCACCAGGACATCCACCAGTTCCTTCAGAACCCTCAGGTGGATGCTGTCTGGCCTTTGAAGCTTTATCCATGCTCAAGAACTTGAGATACTTCCTCACCCTCACTACCTGGATCTTCACATCTGTGAGAGCCCCCCCACATGCCCCCTTTTCTGCCCCCTCCCTGAGGCAATGGCCCATCCCTTTCCCTAGTGAAGACCGAGCTGAATTAATCATTTAACACTTCAGCCTGCTCCATCCACCTCTACCCACCCCCCTCTTTCCCTAGCTTTCTTATCTGCCTCTCACCCTTCCTCTGCTCCCTAACATATCAAAAAAATTCCTTCTCCCCATCCCTGATCCCTCTTGCTAATTTAAGTTCATTATCCAGCTTGGCCTTTCTAGCCTTTCTGCTAACCTGTCTGGAAATCCTATGATACTCTTCAAGGTCTGCCTCACTACAGGAGCATTTGTACCTTCTAAAGGCCAACTTCTTTTTTCCTTACTTCCTCCTGGACTTACCTTGTCCACCAGCAAGGTTTCCTGGCTCTGGCCATCTTGTTTCATGACCTGGCACAGGTTTGCATGGCCTCCAGGATGCCCTGCTCAGGATTTCCCACTGTCCTTCTGTGTCCATACTAGTCCTGATTTTACTTTTATTCTCCCTGAGTATATCTGCCATCTCCCCAAAGTTTGCCCTCCTGAAGTCCACTACTGTGGTCTTTGTTTGGTTCCTCTCCCTCCCTAAGTCCAAGGTAAAACACACCATGGAGTGGTCACTAGCAGCCAATGAGGCTTCTACAGTCAGATCCCTGACCTGCTTCCCATTGGCTAGGACCAGGTCCAGAATGTTCCCCTCCCTAGTCAGCTCTTCAACCAGCTGAATGAGGAATTCATACTGGAGTGTGTTGAACACTCTTTGCTCCTTTGCTGATGAAGACCTCATGTAACTCCAGTCCATCCCTGGCATGTTAAAGTCCCCTAATAACACATTCCCACCCTTCCACTCCTGAAATTCTTTCTCAAGTTGTCAATTAGTTCCCCTTCCATGTGCTCCGACTGCATGGGTGGCATGTAGACCACATCCAGATTAACTCGTCTCTCTTCACTATCCTGTAATGATGCCCATACCACCTCCACATTATCCCCCACCTCATCTCTGATGCTCATTATACCATCCCTGACAAACAGTGGCAACCCCTTCCCCCCACCCACTGTCATGTCCTTCCTAACTGTATTACACACAGAAATTGTCATGTCCCAGTCTTGGTTCTTGGTGGCCCAAGTCTCTGTGACTGCAGCCACATCCATCCCCCCTCTTCCACCAACAATGCCTGCAACTCTGGCATCTTGTTTCCCAGACTCTGGTCATTTATCAGAACAACTTTCCAGGGGGAGATCACATGATGTGCGGTTGAGTGTGGATGCACCTCTTACCTGCTTTGTCCCCGATTGCCCTTATTTCACTATCTTTCTTTGTTAAAAGTTTAAACTTTGGTATCAGCCTTTCTTAAAGATTCTCGGGGTCCAGTTGTGTTGGTTTTGTAACTCAATCTGTACCTTGAATTTAGGATGGATGCTCATATGTGCAATGCGCCACCATGGCACTCACCACCAATGACTCCAGAGAAGGGCCCAAAGAGAGCTAAGGTCCACAGCATGGTGACTTCTAAACTCAGTTCTCCTCTGGTGGCCCTAACTGAGGAGAAGTTTCTGTTAGAATTTTCTCCAGTGAAAGTAGCTCTGGAGAATATTATGGAGGAACTGAGAGTCCTGCATACCAGGACAGAGGCCTTGAATCAGCATGTGGGTGACTAGGAGGTGCATATCAGTTCTCTATACGATTGGCGGCATAAAGCAGATCTGGAGCTTGTGTCGGTCCAACAATGGGTGGGAAAGTTGGAAGAAAGAATTGTGGATCTTGAGATGCCCAGCCACCACAACAGTGTTGTGGTACTGGGCCTCCTGGAGAAAGTGGAGGGGACCAATGCCTTATTATTTGCTCAAAAGCTATGTGAGAAATTGGCAGGTCCCTCTCTGAACAGCCCAGTCTATGTAATAGAGAGAGCACATTGCTTGCTGTGGTGATCACACCAGTTGGAGCACCCCCCCACCACCTTTCTTATGATTTGGCTGACCAAGCTGGAAGGGACCTGGCTCAGTTATTACCTGCTTTGTCTAAAACTGCTTGAGAGGTCTTGGGTCCATTGGCTGGCTCTATTGACCATATGGATGAGGAAACTGGACTTTGTAAGAGACTTTATTAATGGCCATAGATGGTGTGTGACAAAAGATTGGATGGCTTTTTGCTGGATGAGAGTGCTTTCATTTTTAAACGCTGCGACTGAAACAGTTCTTTTTTTTTTTTGCGCACTCCTCTCCATCTTCATTTGAGTGTGGATATCAGTCATTTGACTTGTTTGAGGTGGGGCAGAGCCTATTTTGGTTGAATGGTGGCCAGAGAGCAGTTTGATGGAGGCTTCTAATGTGATCTGCAGTTTGTTATCGGGAGGCTCTGGTATGAGTACGTCATACTAAATTTTGCTGAAGTTCTATCTATCATTTTGAGTCTGAAGTCTGGATTTCTTAACATTGAAGCAGAATCTTTCCCTTCCTAATTTTCTGTGGCTGGACTTGTTGTATGTTTTCCTAGTTTACTAAAGGAGAGATGGACATATGATTTGTTGCCATTTGGGGAGGGGTGGAGCCTGTGTTAATTGGTGGGGGGGGCCACCATGACAGTAGTTCTGGATATGGGTTACAGCTAATATGTTCAGTCAGATAATTGTGAGGTTGTTTCTCTGAATGGTCCCTGATCCCTTTCCCTCTGCCCATCCCATGCAACTGTTGGGCTCTGGAAGAGGAGGGCTGAGAACAGAGTTCAAAACTTTGTAGTTTTTGATGAAGATCCCTAGCTGGAGACTGTTTCTTCTGTTACTGAAAATATCTGTTTCTACTTAGTTGACTGTTTATTCATTTGCAGTTTTCTGATAACTGAGAACACTTTTTGGAACTTTATTTACCTTCCAGTTTGGGATCAATACAAACAAAATGGTTTTATGTTTAGGTCAATGGGGGCATTTTTCATATTTCTTTTATGTATCTTCTTTGTAATATTTGTGATACAGGTTTTATTGAGGGCTCTTTTTTTTAGATAATCTGAGATGGGGATCTCTGATATAATAATGAGTAGCAGCTGGCTCTGTTTTTGGTTTCCCTGATTTTTCTGCTCGGAGACAGTGGGTCAAAGGGGGGGGTCTTTTTCTTTTGCTTTTAAAGGAGGAGGTTTTGTTTCCCTTTTTTCTTTTGTGGTGAGATTTTTTTTCTTGGGATCCTCATGATGGATTTATACAGAGATTGGGGGGCATTAGGGGACTAGGGAAGGGCTTGGGGACACCTCCTAGGCACTTCATGGTCCTGGATAGTGTTGTGTGTGGTCGGATGGACCAGGAGAAAGGGAGGGTTTCTTTATTTTTCTATTGGGGTGGCTGGAGGGAGGGGTTTGGTGATTGATGGATGGGGTGGGGAGTTTGGGAAGTTTTTGTATTTTGGGATTGGTATTGTTTTTTTTGGATTGTTAGTGGTTTGGTATTTCATATTTATGGGGGAGGTCTCCTAAAGCACACAAGGGTAAGAGAAATTTGCCAGAATCTACTCATTTCTTATTTGTTAATGGGTTCTGATGAGCAGTGTGGTTTATAACATAGTATCATGGAATATTAAGGGGGCGCAGAACAAGAAGAAAGGGGCCTTGGTTCTGGCCCATCTTAAACAGCTTCAAGTTACTGTTGCTCTGCTTCAAGAGTCCCATTTAAGAAGGGAGGATGTTCTTTTTTTCTGGAGGAGTTGGATGAGCCAGGCATTTGGGGTGGAGGTTAGTACAAAAAAAAAGGTGGCGTGGTCATTTTAGTGGCACAAAATGTTCCATCTCAGCTTTTGTGCGAATTCTGGGATAAGGAGGGGATATATGTTTTTTGTTTTGTAGCTTGGGGATCTCTGAAGTTATTATAGGATCAATTTATGGTCCTAACATGAATTCCCCCCTTTTTTTTTCAGATTTGGCGGTCCAACTGGCCTCTCTTCCTCGAGTACCAATTATTCTGGGGGTAGACTGGAACCTCATCTTTCAAAATGATATTGATAGATCGAGTCTTCATAGAAAGGGTCTTTCACCAGCACAGAGGGGGTTTAGGGGCTTGTTGGATCAGCTGGGTTTGGTAGATCCTTGGTGGATTCTTTATCCGACATTGCAACAGTGTACATTTCATTGCTTCCCACATAAGACACCTTCCCATATAGATTATTTTCTGATAAGTAGGGATTTTCTTAATGGTCTCATTTCTTGTGAGATTCTGACTCTGGTATTGTTGGATCATTCCCCAGTCTCTTTGGTCTTAAAACTCAATGGGGTTGAAGAGAGAGACAGTGTCTGGAGATTAAATTCCCAGTTACATAAGGATCCTCAAGTTGTACAGCAAATTAAAAATTTCCTGGTTAATTTCTTTGAGTTTAATGAGGGGTTGGTGCCAAAATTGGATGTCCTGTGGGGAGCAGTGAAGTGTGGGGTTCGGGGGAGTGTATCCATTTGGCAGCGAAATGGAAAATTATTCAATTACAGGAGGAAGAGCACCTTTTAAATGAAATTAGGAGTCTGGAGAAGCAGGTGTTGGGTACGTCTACCTTAGATCTTTGGAGGTGATTGTCCTCACTCTGTGCACAATATTTTGAGATGTTGGCAGAGAAGGCAGAATTAGCCCTTTTCTGTACAAAAACAAGATATTTGGAGTCAGGGGAATGATCTGGTCAGCTGCTAGCCTGGCACTTGAGACAGATCGAAATGGCTAAGGTTATTCCAAGGTTGCAGCTCAGTCCAGGGACAGAGCTTCTTACTCATCCCCTGGAGATAGTAGAAGCTTTTAAGGATTTTTATAGTAGATTATATGCAGATGGACCTAAGTCCCCAGAGCTCCAGGCTCTTATTTCAGCATATTTAGATGATATTCCCCTTCCACACCTTACTCCTCAGCAACAAGCATGTTTGGAGGTTTCCATTTGGGCTGAAGAGGTGAGAGAGGCAATAGGTCAGTTACCCCTTGATAAAGCATAGGGCCCGGATGGGCTCTGCAATAATTTTTATGTGGATTTTTTTGAGATGTTATCACCTTTCCTTACTCAGTTATTCAATTGTTTTATTGGAGGAAGGTGTAATGGATCTTTCTTTCACCAGGGCCTAGATTTCCCTTCTTTCCAAGCCGGGCAAGGATGCACTGTTGCCGGTGAGTTATTGGATGGTCTCCTCATTGAATTCAAATCTTATTTATTTATTTTTATTTATTTATTAAACTCTAGGATTACAAATACCTTTGAGCAAGAACTGCTCTTTTACAAAGTTTCCACATCAAAGGATGGAAGGTTAACATACAAACAAAGGTAAACATTAATACAGAGTCTCAAAGAACAAAATACTGTATTCCAAGCGGATAGACAGCAAAACGATAGTAAGGCCAGAAGAGCAACCAGTAGGGGTGGGGAGGGTAGGTGGGGGTCAGGAGGAGGAGTGGGCAAGCTGAAGGGCCATTGTTTGAGGAGGTGGTTGGTATGAGAAGTGCAAGGTAGAGGGGACAGAAGTCTGAAGTGCTAAAAGATGGGAGGGTGTGGATGAGGTAGGGGAGGAATGGAGGAGGGGTAAGGTGAGAGGGAGGACAGTGGGAGGATCTTAAATTATTGGCTAAGATTTTGGCAAACAGGTTGAAGGCAGTTTGGGAGGGTTTGATTTCTCCTTTACAGATTGGCTTCATGGCCGGTCACCTATCAAGTGATCTCCTACATAAACTCCTTCACTTAATCTCCGCATCTGGGGAGGGTAAGGTTCCTGTGGCCTTTGTCTCCCTGGATACAGAGAAAACTTTTGATCGTGTATCCTGGCCTTACCTGTTTTGCAGTGTTAAGGAAATTTGGTTTGCCCATTAACTTTTCTAATTGGATTAAAGTGTTGTACACCTCCCCCTCAGCTCAAATTCATTATAATGGGCTTTCTTCAGACCTATTTCAGCTTCAGAGGGGCACCCAACAAGGTTGTCCTCTCTCTCCTCTCCATTTTAATTTGTATTTAGTACCCCTTCTGTTTAATTTGCAGAATAACCCTCAGATAATAGAAATATTGGTGGGGGGAGATAGGTATAAAATTTCAGTATATGCCAATGACCTGCTGCTACATATTGAGGAGCCCTTGACATAGATTCCAGCTCTTTTGTCCGAGATCCGGAGGTTCTCCCTGTTTTCTGGCTATAAATTAAACATCGACAAAATCCAGGTGTTACCTTTAAATAATTTAGTCACTAAACAGGACATATAAGATTTTGGACTGGCTTGGGAACCAAAGGGACTTCTATATTTGGAAATGCGGTTGCCTCACTTTCTCTCGGATTTGTTTAATTTGAATATACCCCCTCTATTACAGACCATTAAATCAGATTTACACTCTTGGGTAACCTTGCCTTTGTTCCTTTGGGGCTGGGTGAGTATTATAAAATTGAATGTTTTACAAAGAATGTTGTATCCATTAGGGATGATGGGGTTATTTTTACCAAAATCCTGGTTTGTACAGGTTCAAAAGATGCTGAGACGGTTTTTATGGAAAGAGAGGGTGGTAAGGTGTGCTTACTTCAAGATGACCTGTCTGAGGGAGAGAGGAGGTCTTTGACTCCCCAATTTTTTTATTTATTGCCTAGCATTGCATTGTTCTAAATTTCTCTGTTGGGATGCTTATAGCTCATGGGAGGGTTATCAACGGCTTTGGCTTCACTTAGAAGATCGGCTCTGTAAAAGGGCGGGTCTTCAGCTCAGTAACCTATTATTTTGTAAGTCAGCTAGTTTGTCTTCCGTCAGTAGACGTTCTCCCTCATGTGGTCTTTAAAGACATGCTTACAGCTATGAGCTTATTTCAGGTTGAACTGGGCTTGGGTACTGCTTCAACCAGTTTTTGTTAATTTTAACATTAGGATTGGGGGGTGACCAATTCCAATTGCTTTCTGTCCACGGTTATGTGGCATGCCTGTTGAGTCCCTATTAGAGGAGGGGGAAATGATTTCTCATTAGGTGTTACAAAACCAGTTTCATATTTCCCTTTTTCATTGGTTTAAACACTTTCAATTAACCAAGGCATTGAGTGGCCATTTCTGTCTCAGGCCTTGACAGTCCTCGGATGATGTGGTCTTGTCCTGCTTGGTGTCTCTAGTGGTTCAACCCCATTCAGTTTCATTGTTATACTCTGACCTTCAGTCCATAGACCCTAATTTACCATCTATATTTGCTTTTATTGGCAGCAGACTTTAAATCTGGGCTATACTCCTGTGAAATGGCAAACTATTTTGTGTAATTTTTATAGAATTGTAAAAAGGAATCATTATAGGTGACCCAATTTAGGATTTTACACAATACGTATTATATGCCCACTAAAGTATATCATATGGGCAGGTCCTCATCTCCAGCCTATCATCCATGTGGGTATGAGAATGGGTCTTTGACACATGTTGTGGGAGTGTGTTAAAATTCAGCTGTTTTTGGAATCAATGAAACTTCACTTGATCCACTCTTGGGATTGGAGGACTCCTTCACTCCTGGCATTTGTCTTATGGAAGATTTCCCAGTTAGTCTTTTTAGACAGCATAGGCCCTATATGGCTCCGATTTTGATTACAGCTAAAGTTGTGTTACTGCATCACTGGTTGGAGGAGTGGTATAATGAGATAGCCCAACCTTCAATGATCGAAAACAAATTGCAAAAATGTATCAGAGGTTGGATAATTTCCATCAAAGATTGGATGTTCTACAGACACTTTTGATGTACTCTAAGGATCCATTGGAGAGTGGCTGAAGTCGAGGACCTAATATTTATTCCCTTTTTTTTGTGAGGGGGCATCTGTTTATTTTTGCTGAGGTCTAATGTATGCTTCTGAAAGAACTGGTTGTGGCTGGTGCCTTTAGGTTGTGATTTATTTTTGTGGCCTGAACAGCGCTCTGATTATAGAGATTTGGAAGTTGATATAGTGTGCTCTGGGAGAGGGAGGTTGGGGATAAGTGGTAAGGGGGGGTATAGGCTGTTGTTGGAGGAATTCTACTGAGCCAGCTAATTTCTGTATGGAGATTTTAATCTGTTATTTGTATTGTGGTGTACCTTCAGATTTCGATTGTTAGCTTATTTGATTTTGTTGGAGATTGTAATATTTGCAATAAAGTTTGTTAAACAAAAACAAACTCTGATCAGAGCCAATACATCTGTGAAAAACTTTTAGAAGTAGCAAGACTGGTGAAAAGAATACGTGGTGCTCTTGCTGCACCAGAGTCAGCCATAATACTGCAGCGATTACAGTACCGCGCTAGTGTGATACTCGCACATGTGCGGTTTGTCCCACAGTCAGCCTTGCGCAAGATGATGGTGCTGACATAAATACATGTAACAACCCAGTTCCCTCAGGTTACTAGAATCCCATTAGTACTAGTCTCAGGCAGGTCGCAAAGGGCAGCTGATGGGAAGCTCATTAGAGGCTTTCTACATAATGACATCATTGTTTACTCAGCTAGCCTGAGAGAAGGATGATTATGTCATTTAGAACTCTTATAGCAGCATAACCATTTTAGAGTCAGCTGGTCTTGGGGAGCTTAGAATGTTCATCAGTAAGTTCAAGTGTGGCAGTCAAGTGGAAGGATGTCTACCATTAGGGCTCTGTCAAAGGGAGCCCTGGTATTTCTCACCCTAGTTTGGTAAAATCTTCAGTTTGCCTGCAGGATTCTTTAGTTTCACTCCAGGGGGCGTGAGAGGGAATATAATTCTTGTGGATCCAAGAGGCAATCCCCTGAAGTTCCTGAAGTTCACAGCTGCCTTAAGAAAGAACAATGAGTAGAATTTGATAGCTACCAGAGAAAGAAAGGTGCCTTTTGTTCTTTCCATGACTGGGAGGTAGGAACAACTAATCTGCGTGAACAGAATTTGAGACTGACCTCTGAGGGAGGTGTCTGAGGTGTGTGTGCCCTACATGAGGCTAGATCATGCCAGTCAGGACCCCTTTCACCATAGCTCTGCTGAATTTAAAGTTAAAGTTGGGAGTCTTTAGCAATTCATTGGGGATTGGAGATTCATTTGGTGTAACCCTGGAGGAATGGCAGAGGCTGTTTGGGGCAAAGGGTGGGAGGAACACCATCTGGAGTTTCAGGAAGGGCAAAGTGGTCTGTGGATGGGCACCACTGTTCCCTGGGCAAAGACCATACACCAGGAGGATTTTAAAGTGTGTGATATATCCTACAGATATACACTTTGGAAATGGAAATGTGTGGAAAATGTTTAAAGTGTGTGGCACATCCCACAGAAACACACTTTGGAACAGAGATATAGATGTTTTTGTGGAAAGCAGTACTGCCTGGCAAAGTGTCCTGCAGAAGAGAGTGTGCCTGTATTGCAGTGACAAACCTTTTGAGGGGAACACGCTTGCTTTAAGTAACATCTGTAAATAAAGCCAAACTGCAAAATCCCAGTTACTGCTTTGGGCATTCCGGTTGTTGCTTCTAGTGTAAATGTTATTGGGACCCCCCAGCAGTTAGGTCTAGCATATGCCCAGCATCCTCTTCCCTGGACCTGGTTGTAAATAAAAAGGTTCATTTTAGTATGTACCCCACCCCCGTCCTCTAGATAATGAGCCTTGTATACATTCCAATGCTAGGGGTGGTACCATGAGTGTAGTTCTGCCAAAAGAAAATTGTATGCCATATCGTTGGCAGAAGTTCTTTTAAGCGGGGTGCCAGTTAGCCAAAGGTGGTGTGGGGGTTACATACATATGCATGATAATTGTGCATGCACACTTTAAGTCAGTGCCGCCATGTTACACATGGAGGCCATCACTTCTGCAGTTGCAGAAAGGAAAAGTAGTGCACCAGGAAATGGGTATGTTTATGTGGCCCCCAGAGGGGAAGGGCTGTGTAAACAAAAACACTGGAAATTACGCAGGATCACTCTGGTAGAACATCAGATAGTGGTCCAGTTACATGTTTTCACAGTGCTCTTATACAAATCTGATGATGGCATAACATCTGTGGAGCTTGGCCCACATAGTCATAAAAATCAGACCCAGGAGGAGACTATTAACAAACTAAAGATCTGGTCTGAGATTTGCTTGTCATTCCAGTCACTTTCTCATTCTTTTCTAAGCAGTAATTTCAGGTGAATGTGCCTTAACCATATTGATCTTAGTGCTGGTAGACTACTTCTGGTTTTCCCCTGATTGTACTAGGTGGGATTAGTAGCAGTCTTGAAGTGGTAGCTGCCGGTGGTGGCATGCTGTGAAAAAAAAGTGGCCCTCGTGCTTGTCTGCACATTTTAGAAATGATCCCTTTCCTTGTTTTTGCTGTAAAAAAACTGACCCATTTAACACAAAAACAAGGAGTCATTTATGGCCTCCACCCCACCCTTTTTCACTTCAAGTGAGGAATGTGATTATGGGTTTGCATCAGTTGTACAGTGGCAGCCATAGATGCATAAGATTGTTAAACAGTAATCAACTGTATGTAAAAGTTTGTTTTTTTTAATATGTGCTTTCTTAATGTTGTTAATACCACTTCACCCATTTTGCACTCTGCCCCTGGATTTCTGTACCCCAAGTGCATTATTTTACATTGTTGTGTTCAGGACAAAAAGGCTTTTCAAATGAGGGTAGTCACTAATCTAAATTCTTTAGTTTTTTTTAATTGCCATCAGAAATGTGAATTTTGTAAAAACCAAAATGGAAATACAGGTAATAAGATGACCATATTTTACAAAATATTCCTCATGGAAATCTATGCCTGGAACAGCATTGTTGTGCTTCCCTCACTACGTAACAATCTTGTTGTGCTGCACTGAGTACGTCACTAGGGCAGCACAACAAGATCAAATGTATTTGCACATGCATGATGAAGGGGCCATGGCGGTTAAATCAAATGCAGAAGCTAGCATCGCTTGATTAAAATGGACTCAAAGGTACCTGTTAGAGCTGGGGATGCATTTTGTTATACAAATGGAGGCAAAGTATGATTGACCATACACTATAAAAGATTGTGTATGAGCAATCATACACAAACAAGGCAGTTTACTGATCTCGAGGTTTCCATAGTAACAGACCTCTTGAGATGCGCTCTAGAGGTCATTTAGTACCGCAGAAACCTCTCGATCAAAAACTGCCTTGTCATGTATGAGTGCTCATACACAATCCTCTATCTTATGTACAGGTGATTGAAATGTTTCTATTTCCATAAATTATATTCATACCTCTAAAGGATCCCTATTTAACTGTGCCTGAATAAAAGCTGAAGCTGTCAGTTGTGTTTTGTTTTGGTTTTAGATTTATAGAACTGTTATTTAATACAACAGCAGATTAGATACATATGGACACATGTTGATACATGGACATATTAGGATAACAGTATCTCAATTACAAGGGAGTCTGTGTTAGGTTTGGGTTTTGAATAAACATATACTCTAGTCACTTGTTACAGAATTGTAAATATGTCATGTTTAAGACAGTCTAAGTTTGACTATTCATGAGTAATATGGACTTATACTTGGAGTTAAAGAAAAATGTATCTGAATAGTACACTGTGTAAAATTTGATTGGCACCACTGTGTGAAATAGCTGCTGAATGCTTAATTTACACTAGGGTAGGTTGTCTTCTAACCTATTTTTCACTTAACACATAGATATTTTCATATGTATAAGACTTTTAACATTATTTACTATGTATTGCTTAAAGAGCTACTGACACCTCAAAGAAAACATTGAAAAACTTAATCATTTTATAAAATTCTACTTATATTCCATATATAGTCTAGATTTCTCCTCCACATTATTACTGAGGAAATGTGCATGAATATATGATTTTTATCCCTTACAGTTACTTTAAAGTTCATCTGCCTCTAAGCTTACTCCCTACTTCAAGTCATAATGCTCTGTTGTGACATCACAGTCTGTCACCATGCGAGTAACTGTGATGTCACAAATAGTGCATTATGACCTCAGGTAGGGAGACAGCAACAGAAATAGATGAACTCTTCAGGAGCAAAAATCCTGTTTTCATGCAATACAAGCTAAACTTTATCTAAATATTATGTTGTGTTAAATTTCTCCTGAAGTTGCCAGCTGCTCTTTAAACTTATTTTTCCTTGTGGTTTTTAATCATTGTCATACACTAATGCTAGTACAGACATACACAGAGGGTTTTAAAATGAAGCTTCAGTTGGTTTTTAGCTTTCTCAGGGAGTGAACTTTCAAGTCAGTGTCATTTTTTCTTGGTATAGCTTTCTTTTGATGGAACTTTTGTTGTCTTTATATGGGTATTTTGTTTTTTAGAATGCAATTTGAACCAATGGGGTCTTTAACAACTTTTCATCATTTTTTTTTGTGAGTGTAATCTGGGTTTTAAGAAAGTATGTTCTTCTAAAACAACTGCCAGTATTTTCTGATGAAGGATTCTGTGTAATCCAAAAGCTGAAAGCACCTTTGTTCTTTTGTAGCAACTCTGTTGGTCCAAAAAAAGGTGTCAAATCATCTGTTTCTGTAGATCTTGTGTTACAAGAACCAATACGGCAACATGTTTTTTCTGTGGCTTCACAGTTTCAGAAATGTTAGTAGGAACTTATCAGTACAGTGCCCACAGTTCTGAAACCATGAAGTGACATAGTCTAAACTCCAAATTCTTGGTTCCATGAAAAGAACAGCACAGAATGTTGTCCATACAAAAAAAAATACAAAACACAACTGACAACTTCAGCTTTTATTTAGGCACAGTTAAATAGGAATCCTTTAGAGGTATAAATGTAATTTATGAAAATAGACACATTTCAAACAGTTGTACATAAGTAATCAGTTCCTGTCCAGTTTAAATTAAGCATGCCAAGAGCTGAACAAGGTGATCTGGTTTAACATTTCACTCAAATAACGTAGTAATTTGTGAAACTGAGGCTGTTTAAAAGTTCAATTGGTGTTATGCTAAACAAATGTGAATATCTCTAAAAGTTTACAAGTTACAGGTAACAAACGAGTATGAGAATTGCTCAGGAAAAAAAGACCTTTTAAATTAACCTATTCATTAAGCTGCACTAATTATACTTTTTAAACTATGGCCATCTGATTACCTCAGTTTTAAATTTTTCATAGGTGTTATGCCAAACAAATGTAAATATCTCTAAAAGTATACACATTACACATAAACCATTGTATGAAAGTTGTTCAGGAGAAACATACCTTTCCAATGAGCCTCTTCATTAAGCTGCACTATTTATATATTTTTAAACTATGACCATCTGATTACCTGAATTTTCATTTTTCTTCACAGTTTTCACCTTTCAGATGGCTATATTTAAAACAATCTAATGAATTCAGATTAGTGACTACCCTCATTTGAAAGGTCATTTTCTCCTGAACATCTTTGATGTTGGTTGTATACTGGTAACTTGTATACTTTCCAAGATACTTACATTTGTTTGGCATGAATCATACTGTGTTCACTCAGAGAGAAAAAAATGAGGTTGTTTGGAAGACCATATTTTACAAAATATAAAAGATTCAGATTAATGACTACCCTCATGTGAATGGTCTTTTTGCCCTGAACAACTTTCACATTGGTTGTTTTTGTGCTTCTTGAATGGTTTTAAAGATATTTAGATTTGTTTGGAAGGTGTGCACATTTGCTCTCATAGAGAAGCAGCTTGGAGTTCTGTGTGCATCATTCTAAAAAGAAAGAAGGGAGTATTTTTTAACTGCTATAAGGATTTGAAGTTTTAAGGAAGGATACACTGAAAGCTACTAAAAGTGTGTTCCACAGAAGCCCCTTTTCAAGCTAAAGCCATATGGCTGTAGGATCCACCCACAGCCATTAAAAAAGAACAACTTTCCAGTCCCTCCCAGAATTTTCCCTAATCCTACCACCCCCTTGCCCCTGGCCTCCACTGCTCCAGGTGTGGTCCTCACTTCCTGTACCCCCTTCAGAATGTGGAAAGAGCCTACACCCTCCTATCTTGCGCAAGAGCCCTGTACTCTCTAGCCCTCTCCTCTCATCTAGTTTAAATTCCACTGCCCAGTTATATAATCCACTAACTTGTTCTTAAGGACCACCTTCCCCTCCTTAGTCAAGTGAGGCCTGTCCCTAACAAAACATTTTTTTATTCTCTCATGTAGTCCCCAGTCGCCCACCAACCCCTACCCCAAAGTCGGACACCACTCCCTCAACCAGCTGTTGATTTCCATAATCTTTTTTCTTTCCAGAGTAGCCTTTGGTACTGACAAGATTTCAGAAAATGAGATGGTGCAGTTCTCAGCTACACATAATCTAATCTTGCCACTTCCCTATATCTGGTCTCCACTTCTTGCACACTACTCTCCTCCACATCATTTGTACCAGTGTGCACCACAATGTGGACACTCCTCCATGCTTTCTTACCAATGAGTGAACAAGGTACTCTACCCTAAACAGCATCATTCCAGGCATACATTCCACACTTATAAAGCTCCAACTGCCTCAATGTGTTTTCCCCCATCTGATTCCTCTAATGATGGAGTCCCCCATTCCCAGGACCCTCTTCTCCCCCTTCTCTGTGCCTTGGCTACTTTTTCCCACTACCTTCTCCTGGTATGCCAGCTTTGCCTCTCCTCCCCAAGCACCCTCTTCCTGTCCCCCCCACTACCCAGGCCACTCCCCCTCCAAGAGAATGATCTGCAACCCCAGGCCTAGCAATACTCTTCCCTCCCCCTGCTAGTTCCCCAAGGTCTGAGTTCAATCCTGCTCCCAACACCTCATTACTCCTAATACCAGTCCTTCCATCCTCAGCTGCTCTTTCAGGGGCTCTATTTACCCTCTGACTTACCTCTCTCTCTCTCTCTCTCTCCTTCCCCCCCTTACACCATCACCCTTCTCTGTCTCCACATGCTCCCCTATGTAATTTCCTTTTTGTATAGGTGTACACCTGCTTTCCCCATGTAAACTTTGTAGTAGTGTATACCTATTCTTCAGTACAGTTCCTGTTTTCCCTTCCAAGGCTGACATTACCAGGTCCCTTAGCACCATCCCTACAGTACCTCCCCTCACTCTCCTCCTGACAACTTCCTGACAACTCTTGTTTACCTCACCCCTCCAAGATCACATTGAGTAGCAAGACCCCCCCACTTACTACCCTCCTCCTGTTCATACCTGTGTTGCAAGTTTACTGGTCTATTACCTTCCTCAATTTCCCCACCTCCCCTTCCCCATACCTCCTCCACTCTGAGCTTGCTAATCTTTTTTTCTGAGCTGCCAGACCCCCGCCTCTTCACTCTCTGTGTCCCACTTTCATGATTAAGTGATCCTCCACACTCCTTAACTCCCAAATCTCACTTTCCAGGTGAAACACCCTCACACATATAGGGCATGCTCCTAAACTCCACAGTGTGTCCATATGCATAGCTGCTCCACATCCACTACATCTCATTATCCTGCTGGGTCCCCCACCTGCTCTGTCTCTGTATTTTATCCCCATACCCCTCTCTTCCTTCATGTCCACTCCTTCCCCCCATCATTCCTCTTTCCTGTCCCCTCCATATATCCCCTCCCCATCCTCCTACCATCCTGGCTACTCCACATCCCCCACTACAACTTAAACTGTGACACTATAGAAATGTAAACAGAGACATATAAAACAGTCTACCCTGTAATGTTAATACCCCATAACCCACTTTTGTTTGCTGCAGAGTGATGCTGTAGAATGTAACTGATAAATATAAAAACAGTCACCTATTCTCTAAATATTATATTCTACCCTGCAATGTTACTACTACTTAAACCATTATGTATAGAAATGTAAACAGAGAAATATAAAACAATCACCTAGTCCCTAATTTATATATCCTTTCCTTCAACGTTACCCAAATGTTGTTCCCCTATAGTATTATTCCAATTTCCCAGTAAGTAATTTTTCAGACCCCGATATTGCTTTTTTCAGACTTTGCTACTGATACAACCAGTTCAACCTCAATTCATTGCAGACTACTTCAGACAGGCTTTACCCAAAATATAACTTGATAGAAATAAGAAACATTAGAAGTATAAAAGTCCCTTAGAGATAAAAAGTATTTTTAGAAGTGCTTACAGGAAAAAGTCCACATTTAGGAAAATTCCACATCGCTCTACTTCACTCCCTCTTGTAGCTGAAATGTCCCTTGTTGCTAGCAGTATCCCAACATCCATTTTCCTCCTAATAGTCCCTCTGCTTTCAACAGGGCAACTCTCCTTCTCCTCCTCTTGTGGTGGTAGCCCCCTCTGGGAGGAGCTCAGGCAGTCTATTTAATTAATAGCAGAGGTGAGGGAGGGAGGCTGGAAATTTTTCTTTAAAGTCTCAGTTCTGGTTTGTTAGTGGCTAGGCTCTGGTCTTTTATAGCCCAGCCACACTTTTCAAATTGGATGCCTTTTGCTTGTAGCACCCCAATTGGCTCCAGTGGGAGCCCTCCTTTGTCACTACGGCGGCCGACTTTCTTGGTGTGGTTATGGCCACCGAATTTCTTGGTGCAGCAACAGCCACCAAAATCCTTGTGGGTGGCTATGGCTGCTGAAAACCCCCATCCACAGCTTTGGCTGCCAAAATCCCTGACCACAAAAATAGCTTCCACAAAACTCTGGCTGTGGCACCAGACCCCCTTCTCTACAGTCCCTGTCCTGGTTTTTTAGTGGCTGGGCTCTGGCCTTTTATAGCCTAGCTGCACTTTTCAAATTTGGCACCTTTTGTTTGTAGCACCCCAATTGGCTCCAGCAGGAGCACTCCTCTGCTGCTACGGCCACTGACTTTCTTGATGCGGCTATGAATGCTGACTTGCTTGGTGCAGCAATGGCTGCTGAAATCCTTGTGCATGGCTACAGCCACTGAAACTCCCCATAAGCGGGTTTGGCCACTGAAGTCCCTGGCCGGGGAAAGGGCCACCACAAAACTCTGGCCATGGCACCGGCACCCTACTTTACAATCCCAGTCAGTTATTTCCTTTCTAATTGATCTAAGAAGGAGCACCTGATTGATTTGATCACGTAGGTCTGAGGAGAAAATTGCACATGTTTTCCAGAGGGCCAAGTGATCTATTTTTCAAAGAGAGACAACTGCTACATGATCACCAGAGAAGGGACTGTAGTTGCATATGATCTATGTTCAGACCAGGAAGAAGCAGATGCAAAAATTGCCCTTCATGTGCAACATGCCATTACAATACATCCAGGCCCTGTCATCATCTGTTCACCATCTGGGGATACCGATATACCAGTAATTTTACTGTCACTATTTTCAGAATGTGAGAAAAAATATATCTGTTTTCTATAGGGAGAGGCATCACCAGTAGAAAACAGGAAGCAGTTATCCCTCTGTGCAGACAGTTGGTGAGACCCCATCTGGAATACTGTGTGTGGTTCTGGAGACCTCATCTCTGCAAGGACATAGACAGGATGGAGGCAGTCCAGAGGAGGGCAACTAAAATGGTGCAGGGTCTGCACCAGAAGCCATACAAAGAGAAACTAAAAGAGCTTACTATGTATACCCTTGAGGAAAGGAGGGAGTGGGGCATGATAGAAACATTTAAGTACCTCAAGGGACTCGACAAAGTCCAAGAGGGTAGCATCTTTCAGAAAAAGAGATGTGCAAGAACAAAGGGGCACAATCTGAAGATAGAGGGGGATAGCTTAGGGGCAATGTGGGGAAGTATTTTTTCACAGAGAGGGTGGGAGATGCATGGAACAGCCTTTCTGAGGAGGTCATGGGGTCAAAAAACAGTGGGGAAATTCAAGAATGCATAGGACAGACATAAAGCAATTCTAGTGGGGGTAGGAGGAAGTAGGCTGTTGGTTAACTAGGATCTGCAGCTTATCCAATTGGTGGGGAAATGGGCAGATTGGGTTGGCCAAGCAGTCCTTATCTGCCATCAGAGTCTATGTTTCTATGTTTCTATGTATGTTTCTGGACAAAGACCATTGTAACAGTAGGAAAATCTTTGACATTAGCAAGTGTGAAATGACCACTACAACAAAGATAGCCTTTGTCAGTTTCCATGCATTCACAGGCAATGATTATGTTTCTTTATTTTTCAAAAAGGGTAAGAAGATTTGCTCGACTGTCCTTCAAAAGCACCCCAAATTCCTGGATGCTTTTCAGAAACTTTGGAGTGATTGGCAAGTGGATAAGGGTATTGTAGCTCTGTTGGAAGAGTATGTCTTAAACTGTATGGAAGAAAGCAAATTACTAGTGTAAATATAGCAAGGCAGCAGATGTTCTTGGAGAAATATATCAAAGATAACAGAATAACTGGTCTGTCTCTGCTACCATCCTGCCAGGAAACCCTGAAGTTACATATTCTATGAGCCAACTATGTCTGCCAATTGTGGAGGTTTTCTTCTGTTGCAGTTATCAATGCCCCAAATGCAGCTTTGCATGGTTGGACTGATGATCTCAGTGTAAAGTGGACAGACACACCATTTCTAGATGATGTTATGTCCCTGCTCTATAATGCAAATGATAATGACTCAGATGAGGAGCAAGATGTATGTGATGACCAAGATGATATTGGTGATGACAAAGATTTTTCCTAGGTGGACAAGACTATGTTCCATTACTTTATCAAGTCATATTTTAAATTTTACATTTTGTGAAATAAAAGTTTTTCTGTAAAAAAGTTGTTTTTTAGATAAATGTCCTTCTTTAAAAAAACATTTAAAATGAACCTTTGTGGCAACTTATAGGTATGCATTTTAAAGCTCTAACTCCTACCTATTCATTGAGATCACACTTGAATGCATATTTAAATTAGTCTTGAAATAATGGTCCAAGAATCTGCATTAAGTAAGAGTAGCTGAAAATTAAAAAACTTGACAAGGTATAAACTTGCCAAAAATGTGTCTATTAATAGTGTCTTCCCTTTTATCAATTTATCCTCCCTCTTATATTACTTTAAGACTTCAAAATCACTTATGCATTTCAAAGCAGAATCCTTACCCTTTTAGACAACATAAAATTACATTATAAAGTGCAATAAATCATGTCTGATAAGATTAAATATAAGAATAGTTTGAAATTTCACAAGAAATTAAGGGGTGGTGGTTGGTATTTAACCCTAAAACTTTTAACATTAATCTTTTGAGATAACATATGAATATGCATTTTAAAGCTCTAACTCCTGCCTATTCATTGAGACCATACTTAAATGTATATTTCACTTACTCTCGAAGTAATGGCCCAATAATCTGCATTATAAAAGTGGAGCTGAAAATCACAAAATTTGTCAAGGTGAGAGTACAAAAGTGATGCAGACTACCATTTTGCCCCAGTGTTTATTTGATCAACAGACAGATCATGAATGTTTGGTATATCTGCTACATTAAACAGCCATTAAAATTTATTTAGCTCTCAGGTGACACCCCACTTTCTTCTACACTTGGTATAAACCTCAATCGATGGCAGAGTACAGAATGGCCAAACTACTGTCAGTAGAATTGATCCTCCTGATAAAAACCTGATAGAAGCCTCCCACTGTCTGATAGAGTCTGATTTATATCCTGTATCAGAAACTCAGCAATTACAAGCTGTAGTGGTTATTTTCTTGCCAGTGCAATCCTCAAGATGAATCAGGCACAGATTCACACTCCTTCAGAAGCTGCAGGCATGTAATGAATATGGGGACATCACTACTGTAGATCTAAAATATAAACTAAACTAACCTGACCTTAAGATAGTGTGATATGGCAGTACTTGAGTTCATTTAGTTTATGTTTTCAGTTTCTATTTTTCTTTTAGTTTCTTGGGGGGGGGGTCAGCAATGTAGGTTGTTTATTTCTGCAGAACTGCCTATTAGGATAATTACAGTGGAGTCAGCCACAATGCTATGCAGTAACATCCAGTAAATGACAAGTCACAAAATACTGCAGTAAACAAATTCTGTCCAGAGCCAATAGGGCTGCAGATAAGGAATTTGGGCCAGATTGGTTTCAGTGTAGGATGGTGGTCCCTTGTGAAGCACCACAAGAACCAAGTTGCCAAACCTCAGTGATAGGAAAGAGAACAAAGCCAGAGATCAAGTAGGGTCTGTGGTTTCTGCAGCAGGTAGAGAAAATGGGCAGACTGGGTGGGCCTAGCGGTCCTTATCTGCCGTAAATGTCTATGTTTAAAGTGTGGCTCTGTGGATACGCAAAATGCAAGGATCCTGATAGAAAAGTGAGATGCAATCATATGGTTAAGTCTGCTTGTGTGACTATAATTGAAACTGAACTTAATGCATAAAAACCTGATGAAACAGTGCTATGCAAAAGCCTCCTTTGTAAAGCAAAGCAAGATAATAAAGGACTTATTCTCAGAATGCTCCTTTTCTCACAACATTGGGGCTATGTTTTTAAGGATCTTAAGGGAGCCTCTTTTCTGCAGTCCTCAGGATGGATGGATTGTTTACAGCCTAAACTCCCTTCCACAAGGAAAGTGTGAGGGGAAGTGTGAGGCAGGAATGCAGCAGTTGGTGTTCATCATCTTCAAATATTTTCTATGGCAAGCACAGTGCCAAGTATCTCTTATACCAAGCAGGAGGTGGCACCCAAAATCATGGTTGGACAATTTTAAGTCTTAATTAGGTTGCTATGTTAGGAGGAATTGTTAATAATGGAGACTGCAGCTTTCCATAACTAATGGGAAAATCTTTTGATAATCCCGTAATGATGTCACTAGAAATATTGTGAAGTGGAAATTGAGTAAAAGAAGTACATATAATAAGGGGGTGGGTCCTAGGGGGGAATAATGACATGATATGTATGAATATTGTATTATAATTTGCTAACTAATTTTAAAATAAAAAGTTATTTGACTTTTGCAATACGTTCCATAGGATCTTTAACTTCTACCTGGGCAACCAGAAAAGATGAACAGAAGGGACCTTGGTTTAACATCTCATACTAAGGCTAGCACCTCAATAGCACTGTAGTACATCCCATACCCAGGTGCTATACTACAGTATCAATACTGGGTATTAGCCCAATTTTCTGGTGTGAGGCACCAGCCTATGTCCTTCTGGCCTTCCAGCCCCAGAGGCAATATTGCAACCTATTGAGTCAATAACACTAAATATCTAACATGTTCACAGAAACAAAGAACTGGATATTGATGAAGATTGAATGTTCCCTCAAGGCCCTCCCTTTTCATTAATCCAAGCCAGTGTTCATTCTCTCTACAAAGGTGAGAGTAATGACTATTAACCATTCACTTCAGAGCAAGAAACAAATTCCAGTTGCAGAAGAGCAGTTTCATTGTTCCTCCATTAAGGGTCTTGATCACAGCTATGAAAGAAAATGGAGGATTGGAGGCACCAAGGTATGGCATTGGGTTATAGAGCTATGATTTGAATCTGCCTCAAGTTAGTAAGTGTCTAAAATGTGTATTTTCTTGATTTTTATTATGACTGTAATGTCTAGGAAAGACATCAGATTGACAGCACCAACGCATTGAATGGTCATTGAGTATGAATTACCCCCTCAACCACTAGAGGTGGTATCTCCCACAAAAGATTAAATGCTGGCATCAGAATCTGGGCTGCTGGAGGTATTTGACTGGATGGCAGATGGTGGTGGCTACAGGCTGGTGGGTGGTGGCTACTTACTGCAAGCTTTTTGTACATGGATCTTTGATCTTCCCTCACCCTGCCAGCTCCCTAGCAACCTGAGTCCATTACTGACACCGGGTCACTGGTGTGGCAGGAGAAAGGTGCCTAGTGCCTTAGCCTTCAGTGCCACTGGGCCAGCATGCTAGGTGCACCTTGAGGACCATAGACCTTAGGCTCAATTGAGAGATGGACCACAAGTAATCCAGGATGCTAGCCACAGGTCAAGAGACAGGGTTGAGCTATTGCCCTGGCACCAAATGGAAAAAGTGCTCATATTTAAAGGCATAGTGCTGACAAGTTTTCTCCTTTTGAGAAGCTTCTATAACATGGAGAACCTTGTCTGAGAGACCCAAAGGCTGGAACTCTTACCACTCAGGAATCAGTACAAATGCAAAAATGGCAGACTGCAGGTAATTGCAAAATATGCAAATCATGTGCTGTACTCCTATCATCACCGTTGTGTTCCTTTGTTGTCAATAACAAAGAAAAATAGTGATATTTGGTGTGTATGTTCCCTTTAACTAAATTAGTTCTGTTTTAATGTGGCTCTGCAATTTGCAAGCTGTAGTAAATCATAGCACTCACTAGCAGAACAAAAGGGGTTACAAATGCTTACATCTTCTCTTGTTGCCTTCTTGGTATTTTCCTCTGTGCTAGCTCTTCCACCACCCTTGTGCATGTAATAGAGGCCGGGGCTGGGGTGGAGTATGGGGCTAGGGTGGGAGGCTGGGACAAACAACCCACTGTCCACCAACTCTGGCAGCCTGTTCCACGGCCACCACTCTGGGCAGTCTTTCTCCCTGATGCTTCCCTGTACCTGATTCAATCATGGCTATGGCCGCTGGTCTCTCTCTAGTGCCCCCTTGCAGTTCTTTACTGAGAGTGGCAGCCAGCGGTACTTATAAAGCCAGCCGCACTCTCAGATCTGGCACTTCTTCTTTGGATTAGCTCTTCCAGGATCCACGTAATCACAGATCCTTCGGTAGTTTGGTGCTGGGCCCCCTGCACGATTGGATCCTCCGGGACCCAGCTTAGACTGTTTTGCTTCAAATAACCCATTCTCCACAAACTCTGGTGGCCTCTTCCACAGCTGCCACTCTGGGCAGTCCCTCTACCCAATGCTTCCTTGCTCCCGACCCGATCGCGACTACAGCCACCGACCTCTCTCCCCGATGCTCCCATACAGTTCTTTACTGAAAGTGGTCCTTATAAACTCAGCTGCACTCTCAATTCTGGCTTGTCTCTTTTGGATTGGCTCCTCCAGGAGCCACTTAATCACAGTTCCTTTAGTGAATTGGTGCTGGGTCCCTCTGCCTGATTGGCTCCTCCAGGACCCAGCTCAGGCTGTTTTGCTTCAAACAACCCACTCTCCACCAACTCTGGTGACCTCTTCCATGGCCACTGCTCTGGGCAGTCTCTCTCCCTGATGCTCCCCTGCTCCCTATCCAATCATTGCTACAGCCACCAGTCTCTCTCCCCAATGCTCCCCTACAGTTATTTAATGTGATACATCTCTTTTCAATATTAATGTCAAATCAAATGATTTTATTCTAGTTATACTATTGATAATTGGTGTATATTTTCCCTTCAACTAAATTACAGTACAGTAGCTGTTTTAATGTGGCACTGTAATTTGGAAGCTGTAGTAAATAGTAACAATTACTATCAGAACAAAAGGGGTTATAAACACTTTTTACATCTTCTGTTACTGCAAATCCTAGAATGTCATGCAGCTGGCCTTAGAACAGTTTGCAGCAGTGAGAGGTTCAGTAGCCTGCATTGTAGTTAGAGTTTATATAACTTCTGATATTGTATTTGCTGGTTCTGCCATCCTCCCTGGGCCATGTACAGTCACACAGGGCTGATCAAACTGGTGATTAAACAAAAGCTCTATCATGCACTATGGGCTGTAGAATCTCCCACTGTTGCCTACTGTTCTGATGTCAGCTGCATGGGATTCTGGAATTGGTAGTAACAGAAGGTGCCAACCTAGAACTAAAGAAAATTAGATTGATACAATCTACTATGCTATAATAAACAGTAAACAGTAACATGTTGATCAATTCAAGAGCAAGTTAGATGAGTTTTTGACCTTAAAACAAATGAGTGTATAAAATCCCACATGGAGTGGGAGACAATTAAATAGGCTTTCAGCCTGCTTTGACTAAATTACCCAAGTATAATACCTAAGTAAGTATAACATGTTATAATTTTTATTTTTAAATGAGGCCTAGTTAAACAGTGTATCATTAAAAACATATAAAATACGCTTATTTTTTCACCCAGTATAGCCCAACTGAGAAGCAGCATCTGATTTCCAAGGAGTTCTGCTTTTATTTATTTCCACAGTAGGGCTGATGGAGCATTGTGGGATTTAGAATACATTTAAATCTTTTGTTTGTATGAAGATGTAACTGTTTCTCTTTGATTTCATCTGTTGGCTGCATTGTTGCACATGGCTATTGTTAAGCAAAAGCTGCTTTCTGAAAAGTTCAGTATTTCATTGTGATGGAGCGTTGGTATAACAAGTAGCAAATTCTTTGTAAGGAAATTAACTTCTCTCACTCTGCAGTCCTTCTAATTCCAATTTTAACCAGTCCCAAGCTTCAATTGTAATTCATCTTCTGCTCAGTTGGGTGTACTGAGTTCGCATATGGTCAGCTCAGTGATTACTGGCAACTACTAACAATTGCGCTCGCAGGTATACATGGGCAAAGTCACAATCTTCCACAAACAGTACCTGCTAGCCAAGCGGGTCACTGCTGGGGTTGCTAGTCCCTAAATTTCAAACAAAGTTCATGGAAAGCAGTGCTCCCAAACCATAGAGAGTGAATACAACAGCATGTGTGCTTGATTATTAACCAGAGAGTTGACACCCTAGTAAGGAGGCATTTTATAGAATGTCATGGATCTGACTTGAGACATTTTAGATTCATGGCTTTGGAATGGGACAAGAGACCAGAGGGGGGTTATAGGCTGAATTTATTGCTCAAAAGAGAGAGCTATTGGATTTTCAAAGTTAACACTGTAAGATCAACTGGTTTAAATGACAGGTGGGACCTTAAACCTTTTTTGAGAGATAGAAGATGAATTTAGTAGTACAAATGCAAAATTTTAATAATGGGTGATTTGTTGTATTTTCATATGCTTTCCCTAACCTACCCCCCACACACTTTTTCCTAATCCTATCCCTTTTGTCTTCCCAGCCCCTACTCCCTTTTTCCCTTTCACCCCCCACAGCCCCCCAATTACTAAGATGTATTTGGTTCTGATGCTGATGTAATGAAATGTGTAAATAACTGAATATTTTTTCTCCTTCTTTGTTTCAGATACTATGCCTGCTTCTAATTTACCTTTTTTCTGACATAGCGGGCCATGAGAGAGATCTCTGTGACCTTTGCCTTGAATGAGATCCCTTTGACCTCTGCTTTACCTCTACCTATAACTGTAGCATTAGTGAGCTTGCCAATGATAATGGCTTTTGACAGTTTTACTTGTATGAATTCAAAATAATGAGCCAGTAGGTTGATCCTCTTTAAGTAAGGTCCCTTAAGTGCATAAAAATTAATAATATGTATATAAAAGTAAGGTTGTATATAAGAACAACTATTATTGAGGCTTGGCCATGTATTTGCCTCTCATATGATAGCAGGTTTAGCAGTAAAATATGTAAATAAGTTGTTTGATGTTACATTTTTCTATTGAAATTCAAATGTTGCAACGTCCAACCACTAATGTTTTTTCTTCGTTATGTCATAGCGTTTTGCTATAAATGAATGATGCTCTAGTAAGTTTGCATATGCCCCCTTGGAAGGCTACATGCTGAGGTGCTAGGGGCTTCTACACAAGGTGATACATTGGAGTGCTGGGTGAATTTTCACTAAATAAATTGTAGTACTGTTATCAGTACACTTGCAGCATAGTTTCCAGTGTGTTTTTTTATTGTTTTGGTGTGCTGCTTTGAGTGAACTTTTTCTGAATATCAGCTGTGGCATTCCCATGATGCAAGATACCGTATCATGCCATCTTGCAAAGTGGGTCTAAAAATAGTAGTTTTTTTCTCTCTACCCATTTTATGTAAATTGATATGCCACCCCTCTAGGAGGTGGTGGTTGTTGCCCATTCTGAAAAAATATTCTCTTGACCCTGACTGTCTCTCAAAAAACAGGCCTGTCTCTAACCTGCCCTTTATGGGCAAGGTTATTGAGAAGGCAGTCTTGCTGCAGCTCAAAGATCATCTTACTACCCATGATATCTATGATCCTCTCCAGTCTGGTTTCAGAAAGAGGCATAGCACCAAGACGGCGCTGGTTTGGGTACTTAACGATCTTCTAATAGGGAGAGATAAGAGGACACATTCGATCTTGGTCCTTTTTGATCTCTCTGCAACATTTGATACCATAGACCACGGTGTTTAGTTGGAGTACCTGATGCTGATCTGTGGTCTGTCTGGGACAGTCGTTAGATGGTTCCATTCTTTCCTCAAAGGCAGGATACAGAGAGTGTAGTCAAGTTTTTTTTTTTCCTCAGCCTCTTCCTCCTGTCCTGTGGGGTGTCATGGGGCTCTGTACTTTCACCCATGTCGTTTATGGTGTATATGTTGCTGTTAGGGGCCATTATAAGGTGGTACTGGCTGAGTTTTCACTGCTAAGCAGATGACACTCAGTTATACATGTCCTTTGTGCCTGAGCAGGGTGACATTATCTCAGAGTTTAATACCTGCCTATCTGAGATTCAGGACTGGATGAGTGCCAACTGGCTGAGGTTGAACATGGATAAGACTGAGGTGTTGGTTGTGGACCCAGGTCATCAGGTGGGGGTGGGTCATCTACTGGGAAGCCATCCAGGCTTTGGCTGGGGGGACAGACAGTTAGTGACCTCTGATTGGGTGGGAAATCTGGGCATTATCATTGACAATGGGCTGACTCTTAAGTCTCAGGTATCGGCCATTGTCAAGACCTCATTTTTCCATCTGAGGAATATCACCTGGATTAAGTGCCTGGTCCTGCCTGATGATCGTCCAACATTGGTCCATGCCTTTGTGACCTTGCGCCTTGATTATTGCAATGCCCTATACTTACGGTTACCTGGGGTGGACCTCTGCCACCTCAAGCTAGTGCAGAATACGGCTGCCAGGTTAACTGGCTTATCAAGATCATGCCATGTCACATCTGTGATCTGCAGCTTGTATTAGCTACTGGTTCAGTGGAGGATCACCTTCAAAGTCAGGTTACTGACCATTAAGGCCCTACATGGACAGGGACCACATTATTTGCAAGATCTCCTCTGCCCCTACCTCCCCCTCTGCCCACTCCGTTCAACCAATGAGGGATTGATAGAGGTTCCCAGGGTCCATTTGAAGACTTCAGGAGCTAGATCAGCAGCCCTGACCCTGTGGAATTTTGTACCTCGTCGGGTGAGAGAATGCCTGACCACTGAGATGTTTAAATCTGCTTCAAAACCCCATCTCTTTGGATTACCTTTTAGTGAAGCATGATGTCTCTGTTGTTTTATATTTAATACTGTTTGGATATGTTTTAAATTGCTGAACTGATATGTTTTCAATACTGTGTGTGATGTGTTTCGTGGTACTGATATATGTAAAGTGCTTTGATCATTTTGAATTGTGCTATACAAAAAATAAATGATTGATTGAAACTCCCATTTCAGTGTCGATCTGAAAGTTAATACCCATAGGGTTTGTGAGCATGAAAGAGAAAAAAGCACCCATGAGGAAATAAATGTGATAATATATAAATAGTAGTAAAAAAAATGTATTGTAGAAAAAAGTGTCATTACAAACAGATAAGACAATATACAAAAGACAAAAATACATGCATTATGCATAAAATGCATCACAGTAGTCATATTTGTTACACAATCCGTAACAATAAATACAAATCATAAGCTCTCCTAAAACTATAAAGTGCATATTCTTCATATTAAACAGTTGATAGTGTATTCACACTGTCGCCCATGTAGCATACTTCTTTTTCCTGAATTGAGATGCTTTTATTAAGTATATAGCTAGTTTCTCTAGAATTTGCAAATTTTCTGAATTAAATAATAAATCTAAAATTTATCTTGTTGGCATTACAAAAGTACTGATGAAATCACTCAAATATTTCCTTCTCAAATTCCTGGATCATGTATATATGAAAATTACATGGTGCAGATTTTTGGGTTCTTTCACGTCACCAATTAAATAGATATCTAGAATAATAGATAGGTTCCAGTGAATTAAAGGGCTGTAATTCCATCTCAAGATTGTGGGGACATAGGTAACCTCAAGAGTGAATCTCGAGAGATTTCCATGTCCCCAGAACCTTGCAATGGAATTACAGCCGGGTTCACTGGAACCTAATTGTTATTTTCTGTAATATATGGATGCAAGATGTTGATGAGGTCTTACCTCTGAATTAGTTGTGGGACGGTTCCGTACTGCTCGTTTCTCGTTCTTCACTGTCCTCTCACCCACTCCAGCCCAGTCCCGCTTCTTTCCCTCAGGAAGAAAAAAAAAAACATGCTTTAGACACAGGTTAGGTCCCAATGATACTATTACAAGGACCAGAAGTATAGTTCTACAGGACTGACTAACATATTACAGGATTTTTTTTTTTATGTGCTTTCCGGGGGTAATATTTTTAAAATCCATATATTACACACATATGGATAGATAGATAGATAGATAGATAGATAGATAGATAGATAGATAGATAGATAGATAGACTGATAGACAGACAGACAGACAGACAGATATATAGATAGATAGATAGATAGTATATATATATATATAGCAAAACTATAATGAATGATCAGAAAAGAACAACTTTTTGGACTTAGAATTTTATTGAACTTTTCAATTTAAATGAATAGGAAAAAAGTCAAATTTCAAGCAAGGGAGCCAGGTAGTAAAGAGTCAGGGCTGTTGTTGTCTGGCTGCCCAGCATGGGATGATGGGTGGGGGCTGAAGGTAATGAGTGGGTGGGAGGATTTGAGGGTTTTAAGACTGAAGAGTACAAATACAGTCCACTCCTTTCTAACTATAAGTCAGATTATTTTCAACCCTATATTTGTTGTGAGATTATTAAAGCAGGGTCATGCTAGCCAGCCTGTTTTTCTGCCATTATCGCTCACTAGCATTTCTACAACTGGCACCAAATGCTGTTTGATCTGACCACCAGAGTGAGACAAACAAAAACCAGTAGAGCAAAAAAAAAACAGCAGAAGAGAAATTAAACCAAGCTACTGTGCCTTGATTAAGTGCAGGGATGGGGGATGCATTATTAGCATGCAGTGCATCTTCTTTTTGAAAGGCATTTGGAAGAAAACTAACTGATGACTATAAATCATTTCAGGACAGAGGTCAGATCATGCTGATGTTATTCCATTCAGTTCTTCCACCTACAACTTCAATGGTCAAGCCCCAAACCAAACTGACTGCTGATAATGTAACCTCCCCCCCCCCACAAACACACACACATATCACAAAGGCATTCACAGCAGTTGTTTTATGATCAGTATACTTGTTGGAGGATTTACTTCAAAGAAGCAGGACTTGATTCTGTGTTTTTGTTCCCCATTCTACTTATTCAGTGCCCCAATTGAAATGAATGGGAAAAGAGTCAAATTTCAAGTAAGGCAGTCAGGCACAGGAAATATATGTAGACCTTTACACAATTCAAGCTAGGCAGTCAGGCACAGTGGGTGGAACAATGAGTCGAAACTTAGGAAATATATGCAGACCTTTAGTCATCCTAAAAGGTCTGCAGGGCTACTTCCACTGCAGCCTAAACAAGATCTGGCAGAGCCACTATGACTGTGAATACATTAACTAGATAAGGGTGTTTCATGGGCCTAATCATAAACAGTTAGTTATTCGTTTATTTAAAAAATATCAGATTTACAAACCTTTGAGTCAGAGACTCATTTACAAAGGCACCTCATCGAAACTAATACAAAGACAGCACAGTTTACAAGTCAAAAAACAATGACTCGGAGAGCAGACAGTTATAACAATCATTCACTGGAGATACATGGGTAGCAGTAGATAAATAGATTACATAGTTTAGGCACACAGGCACCACATCAAGAAGACAAAAGCAATTCAAGCAATATACAATAGCTAAAGCAAATAGACAACAGGAGTCAAAGAGAAGCCCAGAGTGTTCACATGAAGGCTGTTGCATATACACTAACTGAATCAAAGTACAGTACATTGAGAAAGGGCATATTTAAGCAATAAGGCATGACAGGGTGTGTGTTATCATGTAATAATGTCACTCTTGGGGTGGGTTGAAGCATGAGGTGAAGCCGAATGCTTCCACCACCCCATGAGTGACATTATTACAAGATAATACACACCCTGGAGTGCCTTATTGCAATTATACAATGGCTTATTGTTATATACAGAAGAAAAAATACATTTTAAAGGATGTTTTTGTTAGTGTGGAAAAATATTTCTTAAGAGAAAATGCAAGGAATGATCCAAATCCAAAGCTACGGTGATGTTATTGTGTAAATCAGCTTCTTACATTTTTCTTTGCCATTGTATAATTAAAAATAATGCCACCTTCTGTATTACAGTTACCTATATGTTTTGCATTTTATTCTATGCACTGTTATAGCAATCAACTCAACAGAATCATCATATACATGAAGGTACTGTACCCTAACTGAAAACACTGCTGAGACAACTGTATGTTGTGACAAGGTGGAAGATAAACACAATGTTGAGACAAGTTTTTGAAGACATTTGATGTGTTTAATTGTTTTTTTTAGAGACTGATATATAGCTCACATACAAAATTCATATAATATAAAAATACATATGCCCAAATGACAATGTAAATTCAACACATTTCAGTACAAGCTGTTCTCTTGAAGGAATATATTACTATACAAGGCCTTAACATGGGCATCAGGTAAATGTAACCTGGGGTAGGTGTGTTATTGAAGGTAAATACTGGTTTTTATTTAACTCTAAAAAATTATTAGCGTTTTGCTAATAAAAGTGCTAAAACTTTGTGAAAATTAATAGCCCTTGCCTCACTTGTTTAACAAATGCAACACTTCTAGAAAATCTATATAAATACTTTCTGTACAGTTAGTATCATCCCAAGAAAAAAACTGCTAATCAATTATTTAAAACCCTGCAACATGCTTCTTTTTTCTGCTGCTGTGAGTTCCCTCATTTGTGAAGTCCCATTCTGCTTGAGGCAGCCCCCCTCCCCAACCAGATAATTTATTTAAAACATTTTGTTGAGACATTTTTGTTTTAGTATATCCATGGTCAGGAAAAATGATTTTGTAAAAGAAACCAAAATTCCAATTTATCAGTTCATTGAATCACAATACAACATGTTATGAATTTTTCAGATTATATGTACAGATCCAGAAACAAATGATTTGATACCTTTTATAGATTTTTCAGATTATATGTGTAACCTACAGTAAGTCAAACAGACATTAGACACACAAATGCCTGGCTATTTGCAAGAGAACAAATGTTATTATCATTCAGTTATAAACACCTATAGTCACAAACTGCAAGTTAAGAAAATTCAGTAGAATATTAATACTAGCCCAGAACTGCCTGTCTGAGAATGAAGTTGGTATATTATTTGGAAAAAGGCAAAATAAATTGGGTATCTTGCTACAGTATGCAATGTCCTGAAAAGATGGTGGTGTCACATGGCTTAATGAGATGCTGTGAGGTGCCTAAGGGAACTTGTTATGCAGAAAGTTCCAGGAGCACAGTCGTAAAAACTGGAATAACAGGTTTCAAGGAGTAATTAACTCAAAAAGAATGTTAGAAAAAACTACCCCATTTATTCAGAGGTGTAAATGAATGTATTTGTTAACCATGCTGGTTTATCTTCTGCTTCCCTCATGGTAAAAATGTGAAACTACATTTATGTTATTTTAAATGAAAAATGAGTGATAAATAGCTTGTCCAGTTGGATGGCAGCTCTGATAGCTGCTCCAGTCTTTCTTTTCACTGATATAAACTTAGTCAGGAAAAAAAGTAAAAAGAAAACAAAAAAAAAAAACCAGCATTTTGCTTCTACAACTAGTTACTAATTGCAGCTGGTATTTTTAACATGTGTAAGTCTACTCCACTTCTCAAACTTAAAAAGAAAAATACACTTCACCACAGACTGTGTGTACCAAGTACTGTGCCCATTTTGTATATAAATGTTTAAGAAATACCTGAAAGTTGTCTATTTTCCTTAAAGTTGAATCCTTAAGCTGTAGTTTCAGACATTTCTTAGTGTTTCCTTTTGAGACACCAGGTGACTCTGGTATTCATTTGTTTCAAGGGTTTCCTTGAAGTTGAATCCTTAAGCTGTAGTTTCAGACATTTCTTAGTGTTTCCTTTTGAAACACCAGGTGACTCTGATAATCATTTGTTCCAAGGGTTTTTAAGTTAGTTTGAAGGCAATTTAAGTATCTTCTGTTCTCTTAGTCCTTAATGAAATGCAGGAACTCCACAGATTTGTTGTTCCTTGGTCCACACCCCAAGCTCTAGTGAGTCTTCTTTCAGTATGATAGATCCACCTCATGCCCCTCCCACATGCATAAAAAAAAGGTGGGATGGAGCTTTTGGAGCTTCTTGGGTGGAGGTGGGGTGGACCTTACTTCCCCCAAAAAACAATGCTGCCTCCCACTACTCAGGTTCCAGTTCTTATACTACCCATTTAAGAAAGAAAATAGGTCCCTGCAACCATTGACTAACATGAAAGCATATTTATTTGAGAGCAGAAAACATTTCTTGGAGGAGGGTAAGGCAGAGGAGACTATTTACACCTTCAGTCAGTTCCACGGACAGGAAACATGACATCACTTCTTTTGTACATGCAATAGTCCTGTAGGCTCCACCCACAGTCATAAAAAGGGCTTAACTGGCATTAAATTACATTCCCCACAACATACTACAGCATTTTGTGAAATACTACAGCCTTACTGGCTGGCAGTGCTGCATGTTAGTTTATCTATTTTGCAGCATATGTAATACTGATGAAGTTTTAAAGGGCAATTATAAAATTTTAATAAGACCGATTGAGTGGTGAACAATAGCCCCTTCTTAGGGCTGCAGTGGGCAGAGCCCAACATACCTCCTGTGAGCAAATAAGGGAGACTTTTCCAACCAAACAACAATGTGGAGTTGCCTCACAGTCACCTCTGAGTCTGTGAAGTGCTCCGCTCTCTTCATTAGCAGTCACACTGCACTATTTTTCTTTAGTTGTCAGTCATGGCAGAACATGGCACAGTCTGCCATGTCCAAGACAGTTGCCAAACTGTATTGTGCATGCATGACTACTTATGCATGTGCAGTAGAGTTTGGCAGCCATCTTGGACACAGTGGACTATGCTGTCACAGACATTTTTACTATATATATATTTTTCCTTCCCCCTCACCCGACCCACCCTCTCAGCACCCACCACCTCACCTCCCCCAGAAAAATAACTATGACTTTGGGGGTGACCAATCCCTCAGTGTCATGATCAAGAATCCTTGTTCATTTTTTTTCTTAACTCTATAAAAAGAAAACCATCCATTGATGTCTTTTGCGGTCATTACTGTCCCCCCACCTGATCCTTCCACTCAGCACCCACCACACTACACTCCGCTAAGCCTTTACTTACTCATTGGGGGTCCAATGCTATAATCCTTTCTGGACCACAGACACATCTTCACTCTTCAAAGTTGGACCATAAACTGAAGAAACAGGTATGTGGTTCAATGTAATTCAATGGGATTTTGAACTTAGTGCCATAATTTGGCCATTATTGCATATTTTCACTCCAAATTTTCAACATGCCTTTTTTGGACCCTTCCTCATGAACAATTGCACTGACATTAGGCAAATCTGTCCTGAAGGTGATTTTGCAGTCCCTGCATGAAATTACCTTTCAGGCAAGAGTTGAAAGTTTTCTCTGCCCGTGTTCATGAGGTGGGGTCATAAGAAGGCTATGTTGAAAATGTGGTATAAAAATATAAAAAAAACAAAAAAACAACAAAGTTATGAGCCTTAACTGAATTTTGTGAACACAGGCTTGTAACTTTGGTAATTTTCAATATTTTTACCCCATATTTACAACATAGCCATATATTTACAGCACCTCATGAAAGTGACAGCTGCCATTTTTCAAATCCTGGCCAAAATGTTGTTTTTTTATCCCAAAAGGTGATTTTGCCATTCCTGCACAAAATCACCTTTCCAACAGGAGCAGACAATTTTCCCTACCCTTGTTCATGAGGTGGGGTCATAAGAAGGCTATGTTCTAAATTCAATATTTTTACCCCAAATTTTCAACATAGGCATTTCTTTACAGCATCTCATGAATGTGACAGCTGCCATTTTTCAGCTAGTGCCCAAAATATGTTTTTGCATCCCAAAAGTTGATTTTGCAGTCTCTGCGTAAAATCACCTTTAGGCCAGGAGTTGAACATTTTCTCTGTCATTCTTCATGAGTCAAAGTTATAACAAGGTTATGTTGAACATTTGGTGTAAAGATATTACCAAACAACAAATTTATGACCCTACATTACATTTTGTGGACACAGGCATGTAACTTTGGCCATTTTCAATATTTTTACCCCAACATTCCTAGGCTGCAGCCCTATCAGCTCTGGCCAGAATTTGTTCTACATTAATTATCTATGTGAATATAAAAGGTTCTGTAGAGGTTTTATCAAACTGGATAAAGAGCTAGGTTAACTGCTTTGACCTCTTGCTTTAACAATCTAAGAGCTATATAGTTATGAAACAAGTTGTTTTTTTCTATTACATAATGTAGCATCTTTTTGATTTCTTTATTACTGTATGGTTGTCAATGATCAGTAGTATACTGGTAGTGGAGATCTCTTACTCAAGTTGGGTGGTGGAGTAGTGGGTGCTGCACAGCCCAGTAATGACTCTTTAAATGAGAGGTAGGTCTAGGCCTTATCTTGTTGGTGGGTATTTTTCAGCAATTTGTCTGGATAGTGAGGAGCCTCTTTGAGGGCCCAGATACCAGAGGGTAGTATATGGGGTTGTAAAGTTTATTAGAATACATGACAATTGGGGATGGGTAGTTAAGAGGAAACTTTTAGGGGTTTGGGGATTGTAAAAGAAAATGACAATGCAACCAAGTGTCTCATTTATCTGAAATCAGTATTACAATTGTTTTTTGATTAATGATGTACAGCATGTGCAAGTAGGTAAGAACTTTGAGCAATAGAAGCCGCAGTTATTAAGGTAATGTCTTGGACTATCAATGGGATGCACAGTTCTATGACATAGAAACATAGAGACATACTATCAGACAGCAGAAGGAGACCAATTGCCTGTTATGTTTGCCCATATATTTTACGACCTTATTCTTCAACTCAATGACACAGTTAGCTAATGACTCCCTGCCCCCTTTCTGCTTTCTTCCCCTCCTTTGTTGTCCAAAGTGGAACTATGATTCAGTTGGCCTTTCCCCACTCATATCTGAACACATTTAGGGACTTCTCTCTCACAGCCTCTGCTGGCAATCTGTGCCTAAACTTCTCCATACTTTCAGTGAAGAAGATCTTCCTCACATCCTTCCTGAATTTACCTCCCACAAATCTCCAATTATGCACCCTCATGACTGCATCTTTATTTGTAACAAATAGGTCCTTGCAGTGTACACTATTTATACAAGCTAGGAACTTATAAATCTTCTATCATACCCCCCTTCCCTGTCTAGCATCCAGTGAGTACATATTCAAGGCTTTCAGGCATTCTTCATAGGCTCCACCTTGTGGCCATCTGCTACACTGACTCCAGCCTATCAATGTCCTTTAGCAAGTGAGGACTTGAAAACTGAGCACAATATGCCAGGTTTTAATGCTCGGGTTACCTGCTATGGGCTGAGCTGGATTCAGTTTGGGGTGTATGCCTAGCAAGCAGCGTAGCTGTTTGCCAACTTATACTGTGATGCCTATTGGGGTGCATCTGCATCACCTGTGAACTGCCTGTAATGTCTGCATTTATCAACCTTGTATCCTATGCTTTTGACCCTGTATTGATTCTTTATGTATGCTGCTCCTATGAACTGCCAGTACAGTAACTTTTGCATCAGCCTATTATGTACTCAGTTGCCTGGAACCTGTTTTGAAATTGTATGTATGTATTCACCATCTGTTATGTTTGTATCTAAGAACTCTCACTCTGTACATCCCTCTCCCCATCTCCCCCAGGATGTACCATGAGATGAGCATTAAGTTGCTCAGTGTATCTTTCCTGGTGAAACAATTCAATAAATAAAATACATAAATCTTCTCTGTATGTAGAGGTTAAACAAGTATGGAGAGAGGGGACAGCCCTGTCTGGTGCCCGACTTTAGTTCCAGTGGTGGGGAAAGAATCCCATTGCAAATTATTCTGGAAGTGGGGTGAGAGTAGAGTAGTTTGACCAAGTCAATGAATGGGGAAGGGAAGCCAAATTCATGCAGGGCTTTGAAGAGGAAGTTCCAGGATATCCTGTCAAAAGCCTTTTCTACAACCAGAGACATCAGCGCAGCTGGGATGGCTGACCTTTGCAGGTGGCT
Source organism: Neoceratodus forsteri (assembly GCA_016271365.2). Classification (NCBI taxonomy): domain Eukaryota; kingdom Metazoa; phylum Chordata; order Ceratodontiformes; family Ceratodontidae; genus Neoceratodus; species Neoceratodus forsteri. Next base: position 668,117,624 of record CM057455.1, on the reverse strand, counting down.
AAGATGTGTCCCAGCTTTCGTAGGTGACCAGATGCCACTGTCCCAGGCATGAAGCCGACTTGTGGGCCCATGAGCTTGCTGATTACCCCACTCAACCTGGCTGTCAGTACCTTAGCTAGAATGTTTAGGTCAGTATTGAAGAGGGATATCAGCCTGTAGCTGCCCATATTGGTTTGGTCTGTGTCTGGTTTCAGAATGAAGGTAATGATCACCTCCTGCATGTGTGGGTCTAGGTCTGCTTTCTCTTTTGCTTCATTGAAAAGTCATTGGCCCGGCTAATGCTTGTATTAGGCATTTGTAGAAGTAGGAGGTAAACCCATACTGGGTCCATGTCTTTTTAACATCTATATCTCTTCAATGAGTACTCAGACAGGAGTCTGGCTCTCTAAATTTGACGGTGACACACGCATCGGGTATATAGTAAACACTCATAAGGATGCTGATACTCTACAAGCCACTCTGGGGGAATTAGAAACTTGGGCCTTAATTAATAAGTTAACATTTAACACTGAGAAATGTACCATGATTCATCTAGGGAAAAACAACTTGCAGCTGAAGTACATGCTGGGAGGGAAGGTACTAAGGGAAGTCCAGGATGAAAGAGACCTGGGCATTAGAGTCAGCAATGGCCTCAGCTTTAAGATGCACTGTAATCAGGTCACCAAAAAAGCCAGCAGTATTCAGCATTGCATACATAAACACATCAAGAGCAGGAATAAGGAGGTTTTGCTCCCACTATCTACCTCACTGGTGCACCCCCATGTGGAGTACTGCACCCAGTTTTGGGCAACCGGGGGCAAAGGAGAAATTAAAGCCCTAGAGATGGTTCAGAAGATGGCAATGTGCAAAATAAGGGAAGTCCAGGGTCTCAACTATGAAAACAGACTACAAAACTTAGGAATGTACTCACTGGATTTCCACAAACCACGGGGTGACATGTGCCTGATCTACAGGTCCCTTACTGATGTACATTTGTGGGAACAACTGGGCTTTGCATTAAGGGATCAGGTATATAGTACCAGAGCCCACTCATTGCAGTTAGGCGGGGAGAGATTTAACACAAGCAAGAGAAAGCTGTGGTTTACAGTGAGGGTAATTAAGGTTTGGAATGAACTCCCTATTGAAGTGGTAGCCAGTAAGACCATGAATAAATTCAAAAATCAACTTGACACTTACCTCATTAGTAATAATATTTCTGGGTATTCTTAAATTCAATAGCGAGCTACAATGGACTTCAGTCTTTGAAAAGCTCTGTTAAAACCTATGAAACCATCAGGACCAGGTGCTTTGTCAGGTTTCAGTGAGCAAATGTTTGCCTCCACCTCCTGCTGCAAGACTGGGCCCCCCAGGTTATCTATGTTTTCTTGCTCTGGGGAGCTGTGCCTCCTGGAGGAATTCTTGTATGTCCTCAGCTGTAGCCTTGCATCCTCTAGAGTACAATTCAGCAAAGAAATCCCCAAAGGTTGATGCTATATCCCTTGGCTTGGACATAGGGCTGCTGTTTGGGCTTCTGAACATGGTAATGACCCTACGTACTTCTTGTTGTTTAATTCTGAGTGCTAGCAGCCTCTGCCTTCTCACCCTGGTCTATGTAATGAGTTGTGGTCCTGAAAATGGTGAACTCTGCTTGTTCCCTAAGAAGTTTAAAGTATTTTGCCCTGGCAATGTTAAGTTGCATCCCTGTTGTGGCTGTTTGGGGGCCAGATTCCTTGCTCTCTAGTTCTTGAATGGTGTGTAACATCTGTGTGCTCTCTGCCTCTCCATTTCTCTTCTTGGTGGAAGCCATCCAGATGAGCTCTCCCCATATGGTGCATCTGAAAGCTCCCCATAAGAGTGCCTGGGTTGGGACTGATCGGGTGTTCATGTTGAAGTATTGCTTGACACTTTTCTTTATTCTACCCATGCACTTTTGGTCTTTTAGTAGACTGTTATTCAGTCTCCATATCCTATCTCACTCTGTATGTTCTGGTGATAAGAAGGTTGTGGACACTGGGACATGGTCGGAGACTACTCAGGGGCCTATTTTGCAGGTAATGGTTATTTTTAGTATTTACTGGTTTATTATAAAATAGTCCAGCCTGGAGAGTGATGCATGGGCACTAGACATAAAGGTATAATCCTTAGTGCTGGGGTGTAGTGTACACCATGCATCCACCAGGCCGAGGAAGGCTATGAGTTCAACTATTGCTCTTTGTGATATAGAAAGGCCAAGTTTTGAGGTGGATGGATTTGTCCAAGATGTTGTCCTGGACTATGTTCCATTCTCCCACCCTTAATTATTGGACGAGTGGGCATCGTGGTCATGATTATGACAGACTAGAGGTTTGTGAAGAAGCCCGGTTCCTCCCTTTTGGTCTCATAGATTGCCGCTATTATCACCTTTTGTCCTCCCAGTTCCCATCTCACTACCATGTATCTCCCCTGTGGGTCTACATGTTGTTCTATAGGACTGAATGGTGTGTTACTGTGTATGAGGATGGTGACCCCTGCCTTTCTCTTGCAGGTTCCAGCCTCAAAGACCTGGCCCTTTAAATCCCTCCTCCATAATAGTGCTTGGTGTGCAGGCATGTGAGTTTCTTGGAATAGGGCAATTTTCAGGGTTCTGAGGCACCTCAGAACAGAGTGCCACTTTTCTTTGGTTTGCACCCCTTTAATGTTACAGGTCGTGCAAGTGTATTAGGGGGATGTCATTTTTTCTTTGTTGTGTCTGTGTGTGTGCACATACTGACTGTAATACCTGAGGCAAGCACCTGCTGGTTCTGTGGCCTGCTAGTTGGGGTATAGATGGCAAGCCATGCTGCTCATTACTTGCCTCGAGGCAACTGTGTTCATCCAGGTAGGGGTCTTTAGGTCAGGAAACCTTGACCTTGGCTTCTGTTCAATGTCAGTGGTGACACTCTTTGCATGCAAAACATAAACTACATCTAAACTGACAACACTAAAGTGAATATACTTAACAACTATATAGGTTGCAACGTTGTTCAAGTGGGAGGTACCCCCTTCACCTGCCCTCCTGCATCTAGTGCACCAAAGTTACGATGGGTTTCGGTGAGTCTCCCAAACCATCGGACCATGGTGGGTTTCAAAGGGTGCCACTTTTCTTCATCCGTGGTCAAAGATTGTCAGTCATTTTGGGTGTAAGTGGTTGGTTGAGCATGATTCAGACAGAGCCTATTTCAGGTCAAGTTGCCTACTCTTGACTGTAGTCATGCCTTATACTCTAATACATTCCTCTTTCAGATCCATTAGTCCCTTCAGCTTATTAAGGATTTGTTGGCAGTTATGCCACTTGTCCACTCCTCCTCACTACACATCCCATTGGTGTGGTTATGCTCTTTAAGCCTTTGATTTTGTGTTCACTCTATGCTGGCACCCTCCCCCCAGTCTGCCCTCCTCCACACCCAGATGAGTACTTGCCTCCCCAGATCTGTGGGTGAGTGGCTGGAGAGTAGGGAGAAAATTGTCCTCTCCCACCTGCTGTTGTCAGCATGCTGGGAGTTATGTTGGTGTCAGTGTCTTTCACCGTAATCTCAGATTGGTTTGGCATTTACCTTGTAACTCCAGAATAATTTCCCTGTGTTTGCTGTAGATTACATTATTTCCTATGGAGGCCAAATTGCTCTGTTTCTCTGTATAGCCAGCATGAGTCTTTGGGAAGAATTTCCCTGCGGATGGCTTCAAAACCCTGCAAAATATAGGAATCCCTGGAGCTCTAGGAGCACTGCTTTTATTCTAGGACTCCTTACTTTGGGTTCCTGCCTCCTACATATGGCAAGGGCCTCTGCTCCTTTTTAGAAGTGCCATGAAGCACCCCATTTCGTCCCCTGCCAGAAAAGAAGCCACATATGGGAGACTCCTGAAGCCCTTCACAGCGGTGTGCTGCTTGGCTCTACAGTCACCTCTGGGCTTTACAGGGGTCTGGGGACTCAGACGGGTGAGATGAGTAGGGGTTTCGGTCTCTGGCTTCATATTATACAACAACTGACCACCTTCTATGTATGTACATGCACATATCTCTCTCTCTATTGCCCCACTCAAGGAGGGGTATCTCCACACTGTACTCCACGGACCTCCCCATTCCACACTCAGAGGGCTGATCCATATGCCTGCCAATGTGTTGAATGTAGGATTCATAGGAAGTAAAGAAGAAGGTGCATTAAGGTTAAATGTGCTTGGCTCCGCACCCTCCATATGTGGTCTGAGCTACCTGCTTAAAAGAACTGGTGAAGCTTTTCCCAGTTTGTCAACTGGATCTACCCCTCTGTATGCCACTTATGACATCTAGTGGACAAAATTCTGACAGGTATGCACGCGCGCCTCCCCCCTCCCCCTCTCAGGCAACTCCCCAGGCCCACCCGAAAAGTTAGCTCTTGGTAGCATGTCAACACGGTGTGTCCACTACCTGCATTAAGACCCTCTATGTTTATCCCCCACCCCCACCCTCTGCATGTGTACTTGCCAGCTACAGGGGAGTTCAGTGATCCTGTTACAATGTCTGACCCATTCCTCCCCCCAGCGGGTCTGTTAATATGCTAACACTCTTCCCTCCTGCCAAATCTCCAGTATAGTATTGTGGGGAGGGCCCCTGTTTTGTACCTTAGTTACAGAGACATCATTGGTAAGTCCGCACCACTTGCTTGTGGAAAGCTGGCCTATAATTTAAAAGGATTATTAAAGGTCCCTGTCATAGTCATGATCCAGCCTTCTGATCTCCATTGTCAGTTGGTTGTGGGTGTGATTAATCAGGTGTGATGACTTGCTTCTTGAGCTTGTGCTGGGTGATCGGGAACTGCACTGTGTGCTGTGCAGGGATCAAGACTTGCTGGCGTCTATTGCTGGTATGTGTCTTTTATATTTGTCAATGACACTTCAGTTTGTGTTCTACTTATGGTGATTTTGGTCCTTCAGTGGTGTTCGTCCTGCATCGGAGTCAGTGCCTGGTAGAAGAGGGTGTATATCCATGGCTGGGGATCTGCACATTTGACAGAGCACCCCTGTGTGGGCGTATTGAAGGGGAAATTACTTGTTGGGCTTGGATGCGGCTGCATTCCCTTGGTCTGTGGCTAGGCATTGCCTTGATTAGTTACAATCTTTCAGACAAAGGCAGTAAAGTGTTCAGCAGCAGGAAGCTGGCCAAGAAGAAGGATATCGTTTGTGGGTTTGACGGCTGCCATTCACCTCCCTTCCACAATTTTTATGTGATTCCCCCTTCCTCTCTGTGGTATAACAATGTTGAAACATGTAATTAACATACTGTATGAGTGGAGAGAGCTTTTTAAAATCTGCTGATTGGCGATGCTTACAGTTTCGGGGCTCAACATGTGGGGATAAGATAGGACAAGCTATAGTGTTAGAGAGCACAGTAGGAGAGCTGGGGTGTCCTAGGGTGAGAGTTGTGAGGCATATGAGTTCTGTTAACAGTATAGTCCTTGATTTTCCAGTCTTTCTATTCTCCTTTGATTGTTGACTTTTTTTGGTGGTTTGAGGATAGGGGAGAAATCTGTGGCAGATGTTTCAGCAGTTCTTTGCAGGCCATTTTCGGCATTCGCAAATTCCTTTCTGCCAGTCGGGGTGGTTATTATAAGTCTTGCTGGGTGCAGCATTCTGAAGGGGATCTTGGCTTTGTGGAGGGCTTTCCTGATATTGTCGTAAGTCTGTTGTTTGTCCCTCACTGCAGGGGTAACATCACTATATATATGAAATCGTCACCCCTTCCAAGACAAAACTTCTTTTATTTTGGCCTGATTTGGGATGTGAAATTTGTCTTGCAGAGAAGTGCATCTTATTATTACAACCTTGGGTTTCTCCCCCTGTTTTGCAAGTACACAGAAGGATCTATGTGCATATTCCAGCTGATATGTGGATCCAGAGGCTAGCACAACTGCTACCTCTGACAGCAGTTTCTGTACAAAGTTAAGAATGTTATCTCCTTCTGTATGTTCTGGGAGACCGATGAGTACTAAGTTGTTTCATTTGAGTCAGCTCTCCTGATCCTTGACCCTGTCTTCAAGCTTCCCTAGTTTTTTCCTCAGCTCTGATAGAAACATAGAAACATAGAATTTGATGGCAGATAAGGACCGCTTGGCCCACCCAGTCTGCCCATTTCCCTACCTACTGGATAAGCTGCAGATCCTAGTTAACCAGCAGCCTACTTCTTCTTACCCCCAACCCCCAGAATTGCCTTATGACTGTCCCATGCATGCTTGAATTCCACCACTGATTTTGACTCCACAACCTCCTCCGGAAGGCCGTTCCATGCATCCACAACCCTCTGTGAAAAAATTCCTTAAATTATCTCTGAGCCGCCTCTATCTTCAAATTGTGCCCTCTTGTTCTTGCACACCTCTTTTTTTGAAAGATGCTACCCTCTTGGACTTTGTTGATTCCCTTGAGGTACTTGAAAGTTTCTATCATGTCCCCCTCTCCCTCCTTTCCTCGAGGCTATACATATTAAGCTCCTTAAGTCTCTCTTCATATGTCTTCCAGTGCAGACCCTGCACCATTTTAGTTGCCCTCCTCTGGACAGCTTCCATCCTGTCTATGTCTTTGCAGAGATTGGTCTCCAGAACTGCACACAGTACTCCAGATGGGGTCTCACCAGCTGTCTGTACAGAGGGATAATAACTTCCTGTTTTCTACTGGTGATGCCTCTCCCTATGCATCCCAGTAACCCCCCAGCCCTCCTTGCTGCCCTCTCACATTGCTTGCCCACCTTTAGGTCATCTGATATGACTACCCCCAGGTCCCTTTCCATTTTTGTTGTTGTTAGTATCTCACCCCCCATTGTGTACTCTTCCCCTGGGTTTTTGTTTCCCAGGTGCATTACCTTGCACTTCTTAGCATTGAATCTAAGCTGCCATACATTTGACCATTCCTCTAACCTTGCCAAGTCCCTTCTCATCCTTTCCACCCCACCCTGTGCATCAGCTCTTGCAGATCTTAGTGTCATCTGCAAAGAGACATACTTTTCCTTCCAGTCCTTCCGCAATGTCGCTTATAAAGACATTGAAGAGGACCGGTCCTAATACTGAATCCTGCGGTACCCCACTAGTAACCCTCCTTTCTTCTGAGTGGACTCCATTTACTATTACTCTCTGTGTCCTATTCTCCAGCCAATTCTTTACCCAGGCTGTCATCTTGGGACCCACTCCCAGGCTGGCTAACTTGTATATTAATCTTTGTGTGGCACTGTGTCAAATGCCTTGCTAAAGTCTAGGTAGGCCATGTCCACAGCCCTCCCTGATCTACTACTTTGGTCACCCAGTCAAAGAAATCTATCAGATTTGTCTGGCATGACCTTCCCGCTGTGAATCCATGCTGCCTAGGGTCCTGTGCCCCTCTGGCCTCTAGATACTCGACAATTCTTTCCTTCAGAAGTGATTCCATCATTTTCCCTATCACTGAGGTTAAACTAACAGGTCTGTAGTTTTCTACAGCTCCCACTTTTGTGAAGGGGAATCACATCTGCCCTCCTCCAGTCCTCAGGTACCACCCCATACTCCCATGATTTGTTAAAAAGGGTAGTCAGTGGTGTCACTAGTTCTACCCTTAGCTCTTTTAGAATTCTGGGATGAATCCCATCAGGCCCCATTGCTTTGTCCACCTTCAGTTTTAAGAGTTCTTTCAGAACCCTTTCTTCTATAATATAGGCTGGTATCAACTTCTGTATCCAGAGTGTTACTACTGTTTGTTTTATGTACCTCCCCTCTTCATTTGTAAATACTAAGCAAAAATATTTGTTTAGTATCTCTGCCTTTCACAGTCTCCCTCTGCCCACCCTCCCTCCCCTTTATTAAGCCTCACTATCCCTCCCTTGGTCTTCCTTCACTCCCTGATGTACCTATAAAGATTTTATCCCCTTCTTAACTGAGTTGGCTATCTTTTCCTCGGTTTGGGCCTTTGCTGTTCTGACTGCCTTCCCAGCCTCCTTTTGCTTTAACTGATACAGTTCTCTGTCCTGCTCCTTCTGCGATTCCTTGTACTTCCTGAATGCTTTCTTTTTCTCTTGAACCTTCACTGCCACTTCCTTTGAGAACCATAGTGGTTTCTTACATCATCTTGTTTTGTTTATTTGCTTCACACAAAGGCTCATTACCTCTGTGATGGCAGTTTTTATTATTCCCCATTGTTCTTCCACCCCTCCTTCCTGCCCATTTGCTAGTGCATTCCTTAGGCACTCACCCATTTTGGCAAAGTCAGCCCTCCTAAAGTCCAGTACTTTTGTCTTTGTATGGCTTGACTCTATTGTTGTGTTTATTGTGAACCATACTGTTCGATGGTCGCTACTTCCCAGATGGCTACCCACTTCTACATCTGTGATCCTTTCTCCATCTCCATTTGAGAGAATCAAGTCTAATATTGCTCCCTCTTGAGTGGGCTCCAGTACTAGTTGTCGAAGGCATGCCCCCTGTAGGGCATCTAGAATAACTGCACTCTTCAGTGGCAGCTGCAACTGCACTCCAGTTAACATCTGGCATATTCAGATCACCCATCAGCAATACCTCCCTTTTTCTGCCATTCTAAGTATACTTTCTATCATTTCCTGTCCATTTCCTCCCCTGGAAGAGTCTGTATACAACCCCTCGCATATTGTGGTGCCATTACCTGTCTCCAAATTTACCCACAGTGCTTCTTCTCCTCCCTGTTTACCCTTTTGTTCTGTTGCTTTTATTCCTTCCCTTATGTAAAGAACTACTCCTCCTCCTCTTTTTACCCTCCCTGTCCCTCCTGTAGACAGTGTATCATGGTATGTTTATGTCCCAGTCATGGTTTTGTGTGTACCATGTTTCTGTGACTGCCACGATATCCAGATGTTCCTCCTCCATCAAGGCCACTAATTCAGGAAGCTTGTTACCCAGACTACGGGCATTAGTACTCATTTCTCTCCATTTTTTGATAGCTTTACCTTCTGTTGCAGCATCCCCCACTGACCGTTCTACCTCAGTCTTTTTCTCATTTAGTACTCTTGTAATCCCTGTTTTGCTTATCTTTAACAGACCTAATTCTCACTTCTATGTCAGAGACCCTCACCGACAGATGTGCCACTGAGTTTTTTAATGGTTTCAATGTCTGATGCCATATATCCCAGTTTAATATTAACCAAGATGATCTCAGTGAAGAAGCAATCCAGTTTCTCAGTTACTATTTTCATGTGGTCAGTTGGTGCATCGAGTTCCATTGGTGAATCCGTCTTAGGTCATTTAGAGGGTTGTCTCTTGTGCTGTGGAGCTGTTGTAGAGATTAGCTGGCCTAAATCTTGGTCCTTCATTTGATGTGGTGGCAGATTTTGTTAGGCAGGAATATTAGAAAACAAACTTTATGCAGTGCAGCTCTGAATGAATATTTAAAAATAGTTTAATAGCTGCCTTTTTCCTCCTTGTCCATGGAGATCTAACACGTGTTGCTACTCAAGCTGAAAGTATCACATGAGTCTCTGGCCTCCCTAAATTCTGGCAGCAGGCAGTATCTATTCCTCTTTCTAACCATTCCTCTTATCCATTCTTTATTATTGTTCCAATGAACTACAGACTCAAGTAACAAGCCATTTCAAGTCAGGGCTACTGCTTCTGCACTCACATCTTCTGCACAATTGGCCTTAGTGGGCGACTCCCCCAGTGCATATGGGAGAACATCCCAACCTAGGTGGCCACATCTGGATTGATATTTTTGCAGAAGCACATTAATCTTTTCCTCTCCTCAGCTCCATTCAATGTCTGGCTCTACAGACTCAGAGTGGCAAGCCATTTCAAGTCGGGGCTACCCTTCATCACCTCTATTCTTTCAAAATGGTGTTTTGTGGGTGACTTCATCAAGGGCATTCGGGCAAATGTCTGCACATGACTGACACATCCGGGTTGGCATTCTGGAGTCCAGGGCTACTGCAGCAAACCCCAGCTTCCACTGGATCCCCTTTCCTCAATGACATCAGATTGCTCCCCCACTGACATCAGACATGGCTGAAAGCCACCGATCCCATCTGATGTCTCATACAAACATAGAAACATAGATACATAGACTTTGATGGCAGATAAGGACCACTTGACTCACCTAGTCTGCCCATGTCCCTACCTACTGGATAAGCTGCAGATCCTCAATCAATCAATCAATCTTTATTTTACAAGGCGAAACATTATTGAGAAAAACTCATTTACAAGGTGGACCTGGGTAATCCTAGTTAACCAGCAGCCTATTTCTTCCTACCCACCACCAGAATTGCCTTATGCCTGTCCCATGCATTCTTGAATTTCCCTACTGTTTTTGACCCCACAACCCCCTCAGGAAGGCCATTCTATGCACCCACCACCCTCTCTGTGAAAAAATAGTTCCTCACATTGCCCCTGAGCCGTCCCCCTCTATCTTCATGTTGTGTCCCCTTGTTCTTGCACATCTCTTTTTCAGATTGATGCTACCCTCTTGGCTACCCTTCCAGTCTCTCTCTGTTGAGATAGGACACTCCCACTGAGATGTTTAATCTGAGACCCCAAACTCTCTCTTCTCTGATCTCCTTCTCCCTGTCCACAGATTCCTTTTCACCCCGCCATGGGTATGGGTTCAACTGTATCAACTGGGTACAGCTTCTGTGTAACAATCCGTCCACACATATCTTTGCAAATACCTTGATTTCTTCTAAACTATAATTAGGTAGGATAGGGGTACGCGTCAATGTTGCCCCCCCACCACACTGTTCCTTATTGTTATTGAACCCCACTTTGGGAAAATAAGAAATGCTAAGAAGGAGGAGGGTGTTAGGTGTAAGGGCACCCAGCTAAAAACCCTAGCATATGCAGATGATTTGCTAGTCACAGTGTCCAACACAGCTGCCTTACTGCCAGCACTACCATCCCTTCTGGCAGAAGTCAATCAGTTGCTGGACTTCTGGTGAATTGAAATAAGCTTTCTTAAATTAAGCTTTCTTTATATGATGACATTTTACTTTATGTTACTGATACTGTGAAAGACCTCCCTGAAATATTTTACCAAATACTGTATATAATTATGGTAGACAATCCAGTTTTAAAGTTACACATAACTGAACTAAATCTGAAGCCTTATGTTTGTTTCCAAATAAATTTCAAATACCACAGAAAAATTGGATTCCAAGTCTCTAGTCATAAAATAAATTACCTAGGTATACATGTTACTAACAACATCAGTAACTTGTTTAATTCTAATATGGACCCTCTTCCAGCTCTAATTGAAACAGACCTAAGAAACTGGCAAGATCTACCATTAACAATGCTGGGCAGGGTCCAGGCCACAAAAATGAATATCCTTACACATGCAATTGTTAATCAAAAATAGTCTTACAACTACTGGAAAATGGTGACCACATTTCTATCAAAAAAACAAAACACCCCATTTGAAGGTGTCTGAGATCAGTGCATCTCATATTAGAGCAGGAATGAGCTTCCTTCATTGTCCAGCACACCATTTTTATTTTATTTATTAATTATTTATTGAAATGTTTCACCAAGAAAGCACACTCAGCAACAAGTTGTTCATCTCCCAGTGCAACTTTTTTCATGTCTTATTGAACAGATAGTCAAATAGTATACACTGATCCTCCTTTCTGGATGCAATCTGACTTTAAATATGATAATTCCTATAAGCACTTTCATCTCTTGTATCAAAACAATGAAAATAAATTTAGTAAGTACATTCAGTAAAAAAAGGGATACAAATTCTTTAGCTATATTAGTGAGAAGAGAAAGGCCAAAGGAGGAATAGTAAGGTTAGAAGGGGAAGGGGGAAGGGGTTTGGGTGGAAGAGGACCAACAAAAGGAGACATACTGAACAATTACTTTTGTTCAGTATTTGCAGAGGAAGGGGTAGGTGATGGGCCAAAGATAAGGGATAAGGGCATTAGAGGAATGGAGGTGGACACTAGTCCTTTTACAGAAGAGCAAGTCCTTCAGGTACTAACACAATTAAAAGTAGACAAGGCAATGGCACCAGATGGGATGCACCCTAGGATACTGAGGGGGCTCAAGGAGGTGCTGACTGCACTTCTGACAGTTCTGTTCATTCAATCACTAGAAACAGAGGAGGTTCCAGGGGACTGGAGGAGGGCAGATGTGGCCCCACTACACAGAAGTGGAACTAGGGAGGAGGCAGGAAATTACAGACCTGTCAGCCTGACTTCAGTAGTAGGTAAAGTAATGGAATCACTCCTGAAGGAAAGGATTGGGGAATACCTTGCAACAAGTGGATTATAGGATCCGAGGCAACATGGGTTCACAGGGGGGAGGTCTTTCCCAGCAAACCTACCATAATTGAGTTCTTTGACTGGTTGACAAGGGAAGTGGATCAGAAAGAAGTGGTAGATGTGGCTTACCTGAATTTCAGTGAGGCATTCAACACCGTTTCACATAATTGGCTACTGAGCAAGCTGGGCAACCTAGGAGTAGGTCCCCTAGTGTAACCCCCCCCTTAAAATGGGGGTTTTAAAAAAGTCTTCCTTGAGCTTGCCTAAATACTTACTGCCAGGCTGGTGTCCTGCATTTTAGCAGTTTAAATGTGATTGCCAGAGAGTTCCTATATAGCCTCTGTGCGCTGTCTCTTTAAGAGCTGCCTGGATTGCAGTCATAAGTAATGTGAGAGGGAGCCCTGTTGAAAGATGTAACTATTTGCTGAAGATCATTTCGAGTGATAATGATAATGTTGTTTGTCTAGCCTGCCTTCTTTGCAACAAGGACTGTTTTGTTTATCTCCACTATCTTGGTCCTGGACTGCTGAATTGGACTAATCAGTACTGGTGGGACCTTCAGGAGCTGTCTGGGGTCAAAACCTGTAGGGATTGTAGTTTTGGGCTTTTGGCACCTTTTTGCACCTGAAAAGGAAGTCTTTGTTGTGACTGACAGGAGGATCAGCCAACTGAACTTTTTGGATCTTGGGGAATTTTCCAGGCTGCTGCAGCTAGTTTCAGTTTTGAGCTGAGAAGTGAAGAAGTAACAGCTCAAGTGATTTTTGAGCAGCAGTTCTGTGTAGTTTTGCATGGGAGAACTGCGAAAGGGCTGAGTTTTGGCCTGCCTGTCTGCCTGCTGTCCCTGAGAGGGAAAATAGAGTTTATTTGGACTAAATCTGAGTTGTGAGGACTATTTAAGACACTAGACTGTGACCAGGCTTTAACCTGAAGAAGACCGAAGATTGCTGAATGCGATTGGCCTGTCAAGATTTCCAGCTGCTTTTGAATCCCCGGTTTGTGCAGAGACTTTGTGATTGTGACTGGAGAGCAGTTTGCCTGGTACAGTAGAATTTCCTTACATGTAAATGTGCTGTATATTGAAAGTGGGTCGTGATTTGTTTCCCCACTGTGTGAACTGTGTTCTGCTTGCTGGAAGCTTTATCCGGCCTAATCGGACTGAATCCACTTTCATCTCCATTTGGCATGGGCCATGCCATGCTGGCCCTGCCAGACTACCCCACTGCACAGAGAAAGCCACCAACGAGAGACCTGCCTGGGGATCAGCCCCCTGTTCCATGCTTGAACAGGAATGATGCCTCAGGGAATTGTGTGGGCCCTACTTCTCCTGGCACTCCAGATTAACCACCTGCTGTCTCGATTTTCATCCAGCCTGTGTCCAGTCTTGGGTATCATGAGTAATCATCAGGATAGCTCCCTGCCACAAAAGCCTAATCTAAAAGTGTGGAGGGCAGTTCTCAGGTTAGCTTGACCACTACCAACCCTGACCTCCAGGTGGAGGCACCCGTTTCAGAACTCAGGCCCCTTAACCTGCTATTAGCCAAGCAGGCAGGGGTAATAGCCCTTGGGATAGCACCACCTAGGGGTTACATTTTGGAGGCTCACCGCTGGGATTTTGTGCCTTCTAGTGGTGAAAAATTACAAATTATTATTAAAGATTAATGGATACCCCAGTAGAAATGGCTGTACACCTGTTGGTGGGGTGGTGTACTGGGCAGGAGATCGACCCCCACAATGCTCAACCTATACTGGATATTTCCCTGGGTACCAGTAAAAGCAATGTAGAGGGAGCACTCTCCAAAGTTGAATGTTTAAAAAACCTTGTGGTGGTGGGTTGACAGGCTGATTTGATCTCCCAAACCTTCATAGCCTTGGTAGAGTGTAGTGACCTCATGGACAGCTCTAAAGTGCCACAGACTATTGCCCCAGAAGGGGTTCCAGCTACCTGGACAGTGATAACAAAAGACAGCAAAGACCCCGGGGAGGATGAGCTCCCACCATTATCAGAGACTTTTGAGGAGAGAATTGCCAAGTTGTTGCAGGAGGAAGAGAAAACCATAGAGGACTTTAAGAAATTATTTCTGCCACCTGAGGGGTGTTCCTTCCCCAACACCACCTCCCACTCCAGCACCATTACTGCCCTGCCTTCTGTGCCTGTGCCAATGCTGGCCCCTATATCTGTGCCTGCCATTAGTCATGACTCCTACCAAAGGCTGAGAATCTTCTCGGCACCCTCCCCACCCCCCAAGGGGAGGATGACTGAGAGAGGGAGATAGACTATGTTGCCCCTCTAGTACTTGAATGGCAATGCTCAGAAGCAGAGAAATGAAAGAGATTGAGTGAGAGCCTCCGAGGTCCTGCCCTGGCTACTATCCATGCCAAGTGGGCCAATAACCCCAAAGCAACTGCACAGGACTATCTTGATGCACTGGAAAATGTGTATGGGAGCACGGATTCAGATGAGGATCTGTGGTGGAGAGTAAGAAATGCTCAGCAGTACCCATGGGAGTCATTGTCTGTGTATGAACCTCGGCTTGAAAAGTTGCCACAAGAGTGCCTCAGAAAGGGTAGTTTGCCATCAAATGAATAAGATCGTACTAGGCTGGACTGGATCCTTAAGTCTGCTCCATTTTCAGAATTGCTACTGCTTCAGTTGTGCCTTGCCACCTGACTGGAATCGCCCCTTTCCTATGATGAGCTAATGAAAGAAATTTGGGGGGTTGAGCAAAGGTGACCCCATGGGGGAATTGCACCCATATCTGCTGCTGCTGCACAAGTGACCAAGAGTGATCAGCCAAGTGAGGCTCAGGGGCAAAATTCGGTACTTAACAAGCACTCTGAGAATGCAAAGGACTTCCCACCCTGGGCCCAGCATTGGAAAGATGAGCTAGAATGAGCCAGGAGTCTATCATTTGTCACAACTGTGGAAAGGATGGCCATATGAAAAGAGAATGCCGGTCTCAGAAGGACTTAGAAAGAGTAATAAACAGACTCCAAGGGGAGCTCCGAAAAGCAAATCAATGGCCAAGGGGAACCCGAAATGACTGCAGTGAGGGTTTGAGAAACCCTAACTCAAATTTCTTTGAGGCTAAATTGCCTGTCCAGGCCTCTACTACTGCCTCTCCAGACTGGTCCAAAATAGTGGGCTCTTCAATGGAGACTACGGTAACTGTGAATGGTATTCATACTCAGGCTGTGCTTGACTGTGGGTCACTAGTGACCATTATATTCCAGGACTGGTATGACAAACACTTATCTGATGTGCCTTTGTAATCCCTGGAAGACCTACATGTGTGGGGCCTGAGCGACAAGTCTTATCCCTACCTAGGGTGTGTCAGCCTCTAGTTGTCTTTCCCTGCAATTGTAATGGGTGTAGAGGAGTGGGTAGAGACATTGGCCATAGTGTGTCCCCCCACAGAACTGTATGATGGGGTCCCCCTGTTGATTGGGACAAAGACCCATATGTTTGGGAGACTTGTGCAACTCTGTCATGAGAAACAAGGGTGATGGACTGGGAGGCCCTGAGAAATCTGGCTTTGATCAAGAGGGCCTATGATTTGCAACAGAAACCCAAGGAAGTAGACCAGGATGGACCAGTGGGGATCATGTGGAAGAAGGATCCCGATTCAATGGTACTGGCCCCTAACATCCAGTGTACCATTCAAGGGGAGGTCTGCCTCCAGAATAATGTCAAGAACAAAATACTGATGTTGGATGCACCAGGTGATGGAAAATTGCCAGAAGGATTATTGGTCAAGCCCAGCATCTTGCCTGCTCATGCCCATGCCTATGCACAATGAGTGATGGTCCACATTCACAATGTGTCAGATCAGAAGATCTGGGTGAACAGAGGGTGCACCCTAGCTATGGTACACTACACAGACACTGCAGTATTGCCCAGCAACAAGCACCCTGGTGAGAAGGAGAGAGTGACCCCAGACTTTTTTGACTTTGGTGACTCCACATTGCCAGCTGAATGGAAGGCTAGAATTAGCAAGAGACTTGCCCAGAGAGACCAAGTGTTTTCATTGAAGGAATGGGTTGTGGGATGTGTTCAGGGTGTGGAGCATCACATACACCTGCACAATGAACGGCCATTTCAAGAGAGGTCCCAATGCCTACACCAGCAGACATAGATGATGTGAGAAGACACCTGCAGAAAATGCTCACTGATGGCGTGATACAAGAATCCAGGCACTCATACACCTCTCCCATTGTGGTTGTGTATAAGAAGAATGGGTCTGTGAGGATGTGTGTTGATTATTGATCCCTGAACTGGTGGACCATCCCAGACCAATACACTATGCCTCACATACAAGATGCCCTGGACTGCTTGAATGGGAGAAAATGGTTCTCGGTGTTGGATCTTCGCGGCGGATACTGCCAGATCCTGATGGCTTTGGAAGACCATGAGAAAACAGCCTTCATCTGTCTATTGGGGTTCTACAAATTTCTGAGGATGCCACAGGGGATATTCGGTGCCCCGGCCACCTTTCAGTGACTGGTGGAACATGCAGTGGGAGATATGAATTTGCTGGAATGCCTGATGTACTTGGACGATGTCATTGTGTTGGGAGCACCTTAGAGGAGCATAGGAACTGACTGCTTAAATTCCTAGACTGACTGGAAGACTTCAGCCTCAAGCTGTCCTTTGACAAGTGCCAGCTTTTCCAAACCTCCATGAAGTATGTAGGGCACATAGTATCTACAAAAGGGATAGAGACTGATCCCAGTAAGGTTGAAACATTAACTACTTGACCCCAGCCTCATAATCTGAAAGAACTACAACATTTTCTGGGGTTCTGTGGCTACTACCACAGGTTCATAAAAGACTATTCCAAGATGATTTGCCCACTCTTGAACCTTACCCAGCGTTACCCTCCTTCCAATCATACATACAAAAAAGATTCTGTTAAAGAACCAGAAAAACTATACTTCCACCCAAGTGAACTCTTCAGGCTCCACTGGATGCCCGACTGGGAAGCAGCCTTCCATGAGATCACATACCAGCTCACCCACACCCCCATCCTCACCTATGCTGACCCCACCAAACCCTATGTGCTGCATACGGACACTAGTCTGCAGGGTCTAGCAGTGGTGCTGTATCAAGACCATGAGGATGGCCTGAGACCAGTCACTTTCACAAGTAAGAGCTTGACCCTGTCTGAACGAAACTACCCTGTGCATAAGTTGGAGTGCCTTGTGCTACAATGGGCCATCATTGTCCAGTTTCATGAATACCTCTATGGGGCAAAGATATTGGTGAAGACTGACAATAACCCATTGACCTATGTACAGACTTCAGTTAAGTTAGACACCACTGGGCACTGGTGAATTTCTGCATTATTAACCTATGATCATGCTGTCGAATACAGACCAGGCCTGAACCATATTGATGCTGACACCCTATCAAGAAGGCCCACTTCCAAGAATTAATGGGTCAGGCTATCTGAACCTGACATTCGAGCATCATGCCAAACATTTGATAGAGATTAACAGATGTCTGTGGACACAGTGGACTGTTTAGTAGATTGCTTGGGCCCTTCTGACATCTGCATACCAGCTGCTTATTGCCACTTTTCTGCTCTAGATATTAGTTCACTACCTCAGTTTGATAATGACAGCATTCAGTGGGCTCAATCCCAAGATTCTATGATTCAGTTGGCACTTGATGCCCTGCATGCAGGGAAAGATGTGTCTAAGTTACATTCCACTGACCTGCGAACTGCTTTACTGTTTAAGGAAGGCCCCAGATTGAAGTTGCTCAATCAGTTGTTGTATAGAGAGACAGTAGATCATAGTGGCAAAGTAGACAAGCAACAATTGGTCCTGCCCATGGCCTTTAAAGATTTGGTACTGAGGTCTCTCCACAATCACATGGGGCACCACGGTATTGACAGAAACCTTGACCTGGTATGATCTCTCTTCTACTGGCCCAAAATGGGGGCCGATGTTGAGCACCATGTAAAGATTTGTAGTCACTGACTACAAAGAAAAGCCCTGCCTCAGAGGGCTGCCCCCCTTGTTAGTATTACTACCAGAACCCCCATGGAACTAGTCTGCATAGACTTCTTGTGTTTAGAAACTGATCAGCAGAACATTGGCAATGTGTTAGTGGCTACGGATCATTTCACAAATGTACACAAGCTCACCAAAGATCAAAAGACATCTACCATGGCCAAGGTTCCAGTGGAAAATTTCTTCGTCCACTATGGTTCCCCCAGCAGATTCATTCTGACAAAGGCAGAGACTTTGAGAGTCAGCTAATCAAAGAAATGCTCTCTCTATGGGGGGGTGCAGAAGTCAAGAACCACCCCTTATCACCCACAGGGGGACCCTCAACCAGAATGTTTTAATCACAGCCTTCTAGACATGCTGTGCACACTCCATCCCAAAGACAAGCATAAATGGAGCCAGCCGATTAACACCTTGGTACACACATACAATTACATGAAAAATGATGCTACCGGGTTCTCTCCCTACTGCCTCATATTCAGGAAAGAGGCCCGGCAGCCAGTTGATGTCTGTTTTGGGGTCTCTCCCGATGGGGTCTGAGCCAAAAACTACTTGCAATATGTACAAAAACTGAAAGCGTAGTTGAACCATGCCTATCAACTGGTCCATACAATGGCCGCTAAGTGAAATCTAGCCAACAAAGAGAGGCATGATAAAAAAGTAAAGGCTCAAGAGCTTTGACTTGGAGACTGTGTGTTGTTACACAATTTGGGACTGCATGATAAACACAAAATTGCTGATTGGTGGCACCATCTTCCCCATGTTATAGTAGGAAAGTTGGATGATTTACCAGTGTACAAGGTGCACCCAGAGAACAACTCCAAAGCTGTCAAGACCATGCACTGTAACCACTTGCTACCTATCAGCCAAGTCATGATTGAAGCTGAATCCCCAGAAAATGAGCCCACTGGGCTGGAGACTCATGCTGCTGCAAGAAAGAGACAGAGTCAACCTACCCCAGTGGTCACAGATTTAAGGTTTCCTCCACATTCGGCCTAGAAAGATAGTGACTGTCAGTCCACTTCTGACGAAAGTGAATACAACCATGCCTATTACCCCTCTTATGAACTGAGTCAGCTGTTTTGAGGAAACCCCCTGATAAATTGTGGGGATGAAGCTGGGCCTTCTGGACTGCCTTACCTCCCAGCTTCATCCTTGAAGCCAATGCTCCCAGAAAGTGAAGTGCAAAGTATCACATCTGAACATGTTGAATTTTTATGTATTGTGGAACTGTATGATTTGCCTGAAGAAGGGGCTGAGGGTTTGAGTCTTTCTGGTGACATACCAGAACTTGAAGAACACTATGAGAGTGCTGACCACCCCCTTCAATGCCTCAAAGCTTGAATGTGCCTGAGCCTTTGCAAAATGAACCAAGTGTGGTAGAAACAGAGCATGTAGAGCAAGGAGCCTACAGTGCCCCAAGTATGGACGTTCCCACCTAGGCAGAGGCGCCCCTCACAAGTGATGAGAGTCCTCAGACCAGTGCTGAGAGTACAGAGACTGTAGTAGTCCCCCCTCAGAAAGACTGGCTGAGCTGTCAGACCAGTAGTACGCATCAGTTATGATTCTTCTGGGAGGCCTGTGGACTTTCCTATTGATGTAGTTCACAAAGGTGTTTATGTTTCACTATGCTCACTGCCCTAATTGAGCTTGACGGCTCATTCCAGGTTACTTGTTCTGCCCTCTCACCATGGTGCCCCTACTCCATCCAGCCAAAGGTTAGCTGATAGGGAAGGGCTCACTTTTGCATTGTTCATGTTACAAGAAGTTATTACCTGATTTAGTATACTAATGTTCAACTGACTTGTGTGAAATATGCCTAATGTATTGTCAGAATGGACAAAGTATTGGGAAATGTAGTGAATATGTGTAGTAAAGTAATAAGTTTATGTTAACTGATGCATGATGGTACAGACTTGACACGGACACCAAGGTTTCTCCAGGCAGGGAAGGATGTAACCCCCCTAGAAATGGGGGTTCCCGGAAAGTCTTCCTTGAGCTTGTCTAATTGCTCACTGCCAGGCTGGTGTCCTGCAATTTAGCAGTTTAAATGTGATTACCAGAGAGTGCTTGTATAGCCTCTGTGCACTGTCTCTTTAAGAGCTGCCTGGATTGCAGTCATAAGTAATCTGAGAGGGAGCTCTGTTGAAAGATATAACTATTTGCTGAAAATCATTTAGAGTGATAAGGATACTGTAGTTTGTCTAACCTGCCTTCTTTGCAGCAAGGACTGTTTTGTTTATCTCCACTATCTTGGTGCTGGACTGTCGAATTGGACTAATCAGTAGTGGTGGGACCTAAAATGGATCCAGACTACAGGAGCTGTCTGGAGTCAAAATCTGTAGGAATTGTAGTATTGGGCTTCTGGCACCATTTTGCACCTGAAGGGGGAGCCTTTGTTGTGACTGACAGGAAGATCAGCCAACTGAACTTTTTGGATCTTGGGGAATTTCCCAGGCTGCTGCAGCTAGTTTCAGTTTTGAGCTGAGAAGTGAAGAAATAACCGTTCAAGTGATTTTTGAGGAGCAGTTCTGTGTAGTTTTGCATGGGAGAACTGTGAAAGGGCTGAGTTTTGGCCTGTCTGTCTGCCTGATGTCCCTGAGAGGGAAAATAGAGTTTATTTGGACTGAATCTGAGTTGTGAGGACTATTTAAGCCACTTGTCTGTGACCAGGCTTTAACCTGAAGAAGGCCGAAGATTTGCTGAATGTGATTGTCCTGTCAGGATTTCCAGCTGCTGTTGAATCCCCGGTTTGTGCAGACTCTTTGCGATCATGACCGGAGAGCAGTTTGCCTGGTACAGTAGAATTTTCTTAACATATAAATATGCTGTGTATTCTAAGTGGGTCATGATTTGGTTCCCCACTGTGTGAACTATGTTCTGCTTGCTGGTACCCTAGAATCCTTTACATGTAAATGTGCTGTGTATTGAAAGTGGGTCATGATTTGGTTCCCCACTGTGTGAACTGTGTTCTGCTTGCTGGAAGCTTTATCCAGCCTAATTGGACTGAATCCACATTCATCTCCATTCGGCCAGGCCATGCCACGCTGGCCCTAGTAGACTACCCCACTACACAGAGAAAGCCATTGATGAGAGACCTGCCTGGGGATCAGCCCCCTGCTCCACACTTGAACAGGAATAATGCTTCGGTGAATTGTGTGGGCCCTGCTTCTCCTGGCACTCCAGATTAAGCACCTGCTGTCTTGATTTTCATCCAGCCTGTGTCCAGTCTTGGGTATCGTGAGTAATAATCAGGGTAGCTCCCTGCAACAACAGCCTAATCTAAAAGTGTGTCATCCGATTGTCTTGTTGTTTTCTTTTCATGAACTGAGCCCTCTGGCTCCAGATTACAAATAGTGTGTGTTGTGCATGTTGTTTTCTTCCATCACAGGGCCCCAACCAGCTGCAACATTCCTGGCTAGCCCACCATTCTCCATCTGGGCACCCACAGTGTGTGACTGTTTATGGACCCTGAAGTGCATGCATTACTGTTTAATTGATAGGGCCTTTAAGCAAATTAACCTGATTACACCCCTCCCTTGTTCAAACCCTTAAATAAATCAGATCTAACTCTTTTTTTGCACTTATCTTGACTGTTGTTCCAGTTTGTGCAAGAGTAATATACTGCTGTTATTTGCTGTGTATAACTTTGTTTTACAGGGGGTCCCCAGGGCTGAGCCAGAGGAAATCCCTGGTGAAAAGTGTGAACAGTGTGGGTACTTGTGTGGTGTATCAGGGGTATTGTGAAAGTGATTATTGTGTATTATTCCAGCCACTAGTAAGGAAAGAGGAGGGTTACTGTGTCCCAGAGGGCTGTGCCTAGGTTAGCTTGACCACTACCAACCCTGACCTCAGGGTGGAGGCACCCATTTCAGAACTCAGGCCCCTTAACCTGCTACTAGCCAAGTAGGCAGGGTAGTAGCCCTTGGGATAGCGCCACCTAGGGGTAAGACTAGTAAAATGGGTAACAAGTTGGCTAAGTAATAGGAGTCAGAGGGTGGTGGTAGATGAGATCCATGATATCCAGTGAACACAGTGACCCTGACTGAGCACTTTCAAAAAGGGTGACTCAGTCACGGCAACTGTGCTCAGGGCTACCTGTCAGGGTAGCGACTGGACACCTGGGTGGGTGAGGTAGGGTGATGGGATGTACATGAGTATACTTGCATGGGGGGGAGATGAAGGGGAGAAGGTATCTGGGAGGGAGTGTGCGGGCTGCTGCCAAGCTGGTCCACTGGCGTTGTGGGGAGGGTGGTTGGTTGTTTGGGAGGTGCAGGGTACAGAGTTCGGGTCTGGCATGGAGCAGTACATTTTTTGCCAGCAGGCGGCTTTTTATTTTTTTAAGTATTTCACCTTTCCCAACATGTGCCCCCGAGTTGAGAATCTTTTAGTAGCGGGGTGCAGGGTTCGCAGTCCCCTGCATCAAAGAAACTACTGCGGATCTCAGGTGCCCTCTTCCAGTTCGCCATGAGTGTACATCGCCAAAATTGATTTTCGGCAATGTACACTTGCCATAACAGCAATTGCTATTCTGCGATCGCCATTATCACACAGAACCAGGGTCCACTCTGGAGAAGGCAAGGTGACACGAAAGGTGCCACAGGGGTCAGTTCTAGACCTGGACCTATTAAATGTCTTTATTAGCGACATTGCAGAAGGGCTGGAGGGGAAAGTATGTCTCTTGGTGGATGACACAAAATTCTGTAACAAAGTGGATACACTGGAGGGGGGGATAGGGGATGATCTGCAAAAGCCGAAAGATTGGTCAAGAGAATGGCAGCTGGATTTCAAGTCAAAAAAAGTGTAAAATCATGCACTTGGGGTACAGAGAACCTGGGGCAAGGTAGCCATTGAGTGGGGATGTAGTAGCAACCACAAAACAGGAAAGGGACCTAGGGGGTAATCATTTCTGATTACCTGAAAGTAGCCAAGCAGTGTGATAAGGCAATCGGGAAGGATTGCAGGATGCTCGGGTGCATAGGGAGAGGCATCACCAGCAGGGAGGTTGTCTCACCCCTGTATAAATTACTGATAAGACCCTTCGTCCAGTACTGTGTCCAATTCTGGAGGCTCCACCTCTGGAAAGTAATAGATAAGGGTGGATGCAGTACAAAGGAGGGCTACCAAAAGGGTGCAGGGTCTCCATCACAGAAACATGGAAACATAGAATTTGACTGTGGATAAGGACTGCTTGGCCCACCTAGTCTGCCCATTTCCCTACCTAACGGATAAGCTGCAAATCCTAGTTAACCAACAGCCTACTTCCTCCTACCCCCCACTAGAATTGCCTTATGTCTGTCCCATGCATTCTTGAATTCTCCCACTGTTTTTGACTCTACGACCTGCTCAGGAAGGCTGTTCCATTTATCCACAACCCTCTCTGTGAAGAAATACTTCCTCACATTACCTCTGAGCTGTCCACCCTCTATCTTCAAATTGTGTCCCCTTGTTTTTGCACATCTCTTTTTCTGAAAGATGCTACCCTCTTGGACTTTGTTGATTCCCTTGAGGTATTTGAAAGTTTCTATCATGTCCCCCCTCTCCCTCCTTTCCTCGAGGCTATACATCTTTAGTGCATTTAGTTTTTCTTCATATGTCTTCTGATGCAGACCCTGCATCATTTTGGTTGCCCTCCTCAGGACAGCCTGTACCCTGTCTATGTCTTTGCGGAGATGGGGTCTCCAGAACTGTACACAGTACTCCAGATGTGGTCTTACCAACTGCCTGTACAGAGAGCCAACAACTTCCTGTTTTCTACTAGTGATGCCTCTCCCTATGCATCCCAGTATCCCCCAGCCCTCCCTACTGCCTTTTCACATTGCTGGCCCACCTTTAGGTCATCTGATATGACTACCTCCAGGCCCCTTTCCATTTTTGTTGTTGTCAGTATCTCACCCCCCATTGTGTGCTCTTCCCCTGGGTTTTTGTTTCCCAGGTACATTATTTTGCACTTCTTTGCATTTAATCTAAGCTGCCATACATTTGACCATTCCTCCAACCTTGCCAAGTCCTTTTACATCCTTTCCACTCCATGTTGTGTATCAGCCCTGCTGAAGATCTTTGTGTCATCTGCAAAGAAACATACATTCCCTTCCAGTCCCTCTGCAATGTCACTTATAAAGACATTAAAATGGACTGGCCCCAGTACTGAACCCTGCAGTACCCCACTAGTAACCCTCCTTTCTTCACTGTGGACTCCATTTACTATTACCCACTGTGTCCTGTTGTTCAACCAGTGTTTTACCCAGGCTACCACCCTAGGACCCACTCCCAGGCTGGCTAATTTGTTCATTAATCTTTTGTGCGGGACTGTGTCAAATGCCTTGCTAAAGTCTAGGTAGGCCATGTCCACAGCCCCTTCCTAGTCTACTGCTTTGGTCACCCAGTCAAAGAAATCAATTAGATTTGTATGACATGACCTTCCCACTGTGAATCCATGTTGCCTTGGGTCCTGTGCCACACTGGCCTCTAGGTACTCAACAGTTCTTTCCTTCAGAAGTGATTCCATCATTTTCCTTACCACTGAGGTCAAATGGATAGGTCTGTGGTTTCCTGCCTCTGTCTTGCTCCCACTTTTGTGAATGGGAATCACATCCGCCCTCCTCCAGTCCTCAGGTACCACCCCATCCTCCCATGATTTATTAAAAAAGGGTAGTCAGTGGTGTTACTAGTTCTTCCTTTAGTTCTTTTAAAATTCTGGGGTGAATCCCATCAGGCCCCATTTTATCCACCTTCAGTTTTAAGAATTCTTTCAGAACCCTTTCTTCTGTGAAAGGACTAATATCAACCCCCCTATCCAGAGTGCTTCTATTGACTGGATTAGGTATTTCCCCCTGCTTTTCCATTGTGAATGCTGAGCAGAAGTATTCGTTCAGTATCCCTGCTTTTTCACTGTCGCTCACTGCCCAACCACCTTCCTCTTTGTTCAGTCTCAGTATCCCTGCCTTAGTCTTTCTTTGCTCCCTAATGTACCTATAAAAGGTTTTATCCCCCCTTCTTAACCAAGTTGGTTATCTTTTTCTCAGTTTGGGCCTTTGCTATTCTGACTGCCTTACCCACTTCCTTCTGCTTTAACTGGTACAGTTCTCTGTCCTGCTCGTTCTGTGTTTCCTTATACTTCCTGAATGCTATCTTTTTTTCCCTTACCTTCCCCACCACTTCTTTTGAGAACCATATTGTTTTTTTCTTTCATTTTGATTTGTTTATTTGCTTCACACAAAGACTTGTTGCCTCTGTGATGGCGGTTTTGATGTTTCCCCATTGTTGCTCCACACCACTTTCTTGCCTATTTGCTAGTGCTTTTCTGAAGCACTCTCCCATTTTGCCAAAATCAGCCCTCCTGAAGTCCAGTACCTTCACGTTTGTGTGGCTTGACACTATAGCTAAGTTTATCGTGAACCACACTGTTTGGTGGTTGCTTGTTCCAAGATGGCTACCCACTTCAAGATCAGAGGTCCTTTCTCAATCACCATTTGCGAGTACCAGGTCTAAGATTGCTCTCTCCCAAGTGGGTTCCAAAACTATCTGTCTGAGGCATGCCCCCTGTAGGGCATCGAGAATGGCCCTGCTCTTGGATGTGGCTGCAGCAAAGGTGCTCCAGTCAACATCTGGCATATTCAGGTCCCCCATCAGCAATATCTCCCCTTTCTCTGCCATCATAAGGATGTCTTCTATCATTTCCTTGTCCATTTCCTCCCCCTGAGGTGGGGGTCTGTATACAACCCCTGTGCAGATTGTGGAGCTATTTCCAGTCTCCAGGGTGACCCACAGTGCCTCCTCTCCTCCCTGTTTTCCCTTTAGTTCTGTTGCTTTGATCCCTTCCCTTACATAGAAAGCTACTCCTCCTCCTCTTCTTCCCTCCCTGTCCCTCCTGTAGATTGTGTACCTTGGTATGTTGACATCCCAGTCATGGTTCTCTGTGTACCATGTTTCTGTGACTGCCACAATATCCAGGCATCCCTCTTCCATCAAAAGCCCTAAGAGGAAAGACTCAATAAACTAAATATGTACTCTCTAGATGAAAGGAGGGAAAGGAAGGATGTGATAGAAGAATTCATTTACTTCACAGGTATTAATAGGGTACAGGAAGGTAGCATTTTCCATAGAAAATTGTGCTTCAGGACAAGGGATCATGCTATGAAGCTGGAGGGGGAGGCTCAGAGGACATGTGAGGAGATACTTCTTCATGGAGAGGATGGTGGATGCCTGGAACAGCCTCCCAGCAGAGCTGGTTGGTGCTAAAATGGTAACAGGATCCAAGTATGCATGGGATAGACACAAGGGGACCTTAAAAGTAAGACAAGGGGGGAGAAGACTGATTATCTAGTAGGGTCTGTGGTGGCACAGTAGGTAGGAAATATAGGGCAGACTAGGTGGGCCAAGAGATCCTTATCTGCCGACAACTTTTATGTTTTAGTGTACCCTCACAATATGGCAGCAGGTGCAGAAAACTGTACAAAGCCCTTTACAAATTTCTTCCCTCTCTCCTTAAAAGGAATTTTTTTTTGTCTAGTTTTCAAGAACACTTTCTTAATGTACGGATTCAGAGTAATATTCTTAGCATCGGGCATTTATTTGAGAACAACAGTCTTGTGTCATTCAAGCAACTTCAGGCAAAGTTTAAGTTGGATAGGAAGTGCTTTTTTAGGCACTTGCAAACTATTTTATTTATTTATTTATTTATTGAAAAGTTTCATCTGAAAAGCACCCTGAACAATTAGGATTGCTCATCTCCCGGTGCGTCCTGGGGGAAGGGGTACATTTGGGAACAACAATACAGAACAATTTGCCATGTAGGCTACAAAGATTACAGTACATTCATTAGCTAATCAGTAAATAAGTGCATCATAAGAAAGCTCAGGACAAAACATTTGTTAGCTAATCAGTAGATAGGTGCACTGAATAATAGCTCGGGACAAGGCAGACTGAACAGTAATGGAACTGACAAAACAATCATAAGTGCTTTTAGTGGCTGTAGAGCATACGGTAAGCAGAGAAAAGATTATGTGCAGGTACAGTTAGGAGCAAAAAAATTTAGAAAGGATGAAGAGATGGATGAAGGGGAGGAAGAGTAGTGAATTTGTGGTGGTAGTGAGTTACAGAGTTTAGGGAGGCGGTGTGAAAAAGCTGCCTGACAATATTTGTAGAGCAGTGATGTACAGCTAGGGTGCAAGAATCAGTTGATCTGAGCGAGTCATGGGAGGGAGAAGGTATGGTAAGGGAGGAAGAGAGGTAGGAGGGAAGAGAGTGAAACCAGAACATAGAGATGAATTTAGCACAGTGGGAGAGATGGCTGTTGTTTAGGGAAGGGAAAGCAAGACCACTATAGCGGTCACAGTGGTGAGTGAGTGGGGGAGAGACTAGAGCAAAATGACAGAAGGAGTTGAAAAAGGTATCCAGTTTGGCTAAGGAGGACTTAGGAGCAGCACTGTAGACTACATCACAGTAGGCAAAAATAGATAGAATCATTTTCTGGATGAGTTCACGCCTGGCCATAAGACATAGACAATTTTGGTTCCTATATAGGGAGCCAAGCTTGGGGCACAGTTTTTTCAGAATGGCATCCACATGTCCTGAAACACTGAGGTGCTGGTCTAGCCAGACCCAAAGGTCTGTAGTCCCGTCAAGGGTGTGGACAGAGGGAAGGGTGGTGAGCTTGGAGAATCTCTGCCTAGTGCCAAAGATCATGGAGACTGTCTTTTTAGCAAACTAGATCTGCTCTAATGGATTTATCAGGCTCTTCATTGTATTTATCTCCTGATTCACCTTTATTTTGTCTCTTACATTAAAGTATATCTAGAAAGAAGCTTATACTGTATCTAAAATATCTTTAGAAGGACATATTTATCAGACTTTTCCACAACTAGAATGGAAGCAGTTAGAAAGCCTCCGTTTTCACTATAACACTTTTACTGGGTGAAAAAGCTAAATATCTTTTGCTACATTCCAAAGTGAAGTGCTTTGATCAGAGTGAAATGGTGGGGAAGTTGCTAGTCCTTCAGTTGCAGTCCCAAGTCATGGACAAGATTGTCTCCTCCGTTCGCACCAACTCTGGCTCACTTCTCACTTCCCTGCATGATATTGTTGACTCTTTTAAAATCTTTAATCAGCAATTGTATGGCCCGTCTTCTTCTCCTTTTTGTCCAGCTCAATTTGAGGCCTTTCTGCAAGATATTTCCCTTCCTCAACTGACTGACCAACAGATTGACATTTTACAGCTCTGTTATACCTGGCTGAGATATCCCAAGCTATCAACTCCTTAGCCTCCGATAAGTCCCCTGGCCCGTATGCATTAACCACCAATTTCTACAAGGCCTGTAAAGACCAATTGACTCCTATTTTACTCAACACCTATAACTACATATTTAAGGAAGGACTCTCTGACCCTTCCCTTACTGTAGCCACTATACTAGTCCTTCCCAAGCCCAGTAGGGCCCCCTACTGGTCTCCAACTATAGGCTGATGCCGCTCATCAATGTTGATATTAAAATTTTAGCTAAAGTATTGGCCTGTAGATTGGGACTAGTATGGGAGTGGCTTATAAGCAGAGAACAGGTTGGGTTTGTCAAAGGTAGACTTTCAGCTGACCATCTCAGGAAGTTATCCTACCATTTCTCGGTGTCCAGGGACTCCTTTGTCCCTGGACACCAAAAAAGCTTTTGATAGGGTTTCATGGGATTACCTTTTCACCTTACTCCCCAATTTTGTATTACCCCTATTTTCATACAGTGGGTCAAGGTGCTCTACTCCTCTCTGTCTACCCAGATTCTTTGCAATGGGGTCTTATCTTCATCCTTTCCCCTCCACCAAGGCACCAGGCAGGAATGTCCTCTTTCTCCATATTTGTTTAATCTTTTCTTAGAACCTCTCATTCGTAAACTTAATCTCTTCCCTCTGGATTCTGGCATTTTCATAGGTCATGTTGATTACAAGTTATTCGCATAAGCAGATGATGTTCTACTGCATATCTCCTCCCCTGCTACATCCTTGCCTGCTGCCCTGCAGATCATTTCCAAGTCTAGTGCCATATCCAATTATAAATTAAATCTAGCTAAAACTGAAGTTATGCCACTCATCAGTGTTATCTTTAAAGCAGATATTGAGCACCTTGGCCTGGACTGGAAGAAGGATAAGTTAAAATATATGGGAATTTATCTAAGTACCTCACCCCTCAAGTTGAAACAATTTAACCTAGATTCAATGGTATCCCATCTTAAAATGGATTTAAATCACTGATCCATGCTACCTCTATCATTGTGGGGCCAACTGAACATTATCAAAATGAATGGCTTACTCAGGCTTTTATATCCCCTCCAGATGTATAATTATGCTCTGTCTCAAATATGGTTTAATAAAGTTCATGGAATTATGTCCTCCTTTCTGTGGCAAGGTAAGGCAGTACATAGGGCTTTAACTAAGTTGTATATAGGTATATTTATTGTTCACATAAAGCAGTTACAAATATATTAAAAACAATACAAGACACAGAATAAAAAAATAGCTTAGGTAAACATACATTTTTTATGAAAATGGTTTAAAATCTCCATAAATATGCTGCACTAATCTCAAACCTTCCTTATATAGAAATCTATAAATGGTTTAGCAGGAGACATTTTGCTAGGATCTCTCCTGAACTTTTCTTCCTTGTGGAGAATAGATATTTAAATAATTCCTCGGGGGAAGGCTGAGATCACCCAACAGACCACCCAATAGTTTTTTCCAATGGATTTCAAATCTGGGGCATAGAAGTACCACATGCTTGAGATCATCAAAGGTCCACATTCCACATACAGAGAGCGGGGAAGATACTCCATCTCTTCTCTGCCTAAAATAAATGTACTGGGCATTGTAACTTTCCGTTCTGAACCTAGTGTACAATCTCTTAAGTTTAGGACAGGTTAAGAGAGAAAGATATGGTTCATACCCCCATGCAGTCTTTACTGATTTGTAAAACACATGTAGCTTCAACTGAGAAAGTTGGACATGCCACATGTTTATACCCAGATCAGTAAGTCTGCAACTCACATCCAGTCTAATTTCCTCAAAAGTCCTCAAGTAAATTTTATAACGTAAGTGGCCCAGCCCTGCTGGCAGTATTTTCTCTTTTATAAGATGTATCAAGGAATGTACATACTACAAATTGTCTAGTTTTATGGCCTCCTCTATACACATCCTGGGGTATCTTTGTTGAGGAAAAATTTTAATAAAAAGATAATCTGACGTTCGTCAATAAATGAGGCCAAAGAACATTGACCAAGTTCCATAGCAATAATGCAACTCAGGGTTCCATTAGGTAACCTGAGTATGTTTTTATAAAGTTTTATTCAGTATAATTTCTAATGTTCTATGCTTAGAGCAATCCCAAACGTCCAATGCATATAGCATGCATTTGATTTTAGCATTGACAACTCTCAGGACCCCTCTTACTGAAGTTTTCCCCATTTTGTTATTAAATATTTTTATGGCGTTAACTGCTGAACTCATTTTATGTCTGATCATCTCTAAGTGCTTAGTCCAAGACAGGGTATAATGAAATTGAACCCCCAAATAGTCATAGGTTTCAGTAGTGTCTATATGCCTTTCACGCATCCTAAAGTCAGCTACCCTTTTGGTTTTAGCACAAAAAATAAGGATATTTGTTTTCCCCATGTTGACTTTCAGATCCCTTTCTGAGCAAAGTGAATTAAAATGGGCCAATTTTCTTTTAAGGCCAAGGGCTGAAATATAGAGTAAGACTATGTCATCTGCATATGCTAAACATTCAACCTGTTGCTCATTGATCTTAGGTGCTTGAAAGTCTACATTACTGAGCTGGTCCAATACTGTGTTTATATAGATGTTAAAAAGAGTGGGAGCTAATATACATTCCCGTCTTATTCCTACATTCATCTTAATCTTATCAATTAGATGTGTATGCTCATTATATTGGAGGGGGGGCGATTTCAATATAAAGGCTGCCTTCTACACAGCGGCAGCGTCAAAGCGGCAGCAGCTAAGTGGGACGGCAAAGTGAAGAGAGGAGTCTGACCGGAGTGTGGCAGGTTCTGTGACTGGCTATTTCCTCTTATCTTTTGCTGATAACACTCTATCTGTCAGTGTTGCCATCTGTGAGTTACCAATGACTGCTGTGAATTACAATTTCATAGCCTGCAAGCCTGTGAGTGAAACCTGAATTGCTGTGTTTGACCTGTTTTACCCCCCTTCCCCTTAACTCGTAGACTGATTTTAACTTTAATCACATTGAAGCTGCTACAGGACCTGAAGTGTGCTGCATAGACTGCTGTTTGAGTCTGCACATGAGTCATCTGTTGTTGAGAATTGTATATGCTAAAGTTCTGTGGAGCTGTGACTGACTTGGGTTGCTAGGTAATAGCACAGTACCTGACCTGCTTGCAGCATTATTGCCATCACCTGCTTTCATTGAATTCTGTTCTGGTCTCCACATTTTCCAGATGGTGGCAGCTCTGGGAAGTGGAGGGGGCGTTTCAATATAAAGGCTGCCTTCTACACAGCGGCAGCGCCAAAGCGGCAGCAGCTAAGTGGGACACAGCAAAGTAGAGAGGAGTCTGACCGAGTCAGACCGGGGACGGACTGGGCTACTAGAGTTTGTAATATCTTGCTTAGAGTTAATCATTTCTTTTGGGTTTGTACCTATAGATTAGTTATGATTAACAGAGGATATTGTTGTGTGTAGCCTATACACTTTGTGTTTTGTGTACTGATGGGTTATTTTGTTCTATGTGTGTTAATAATGACTTTAGAACGTATGAAAATAATCAGATTCTGGAGTTCCAGACTCAACTGTTTATTCCTAATTATAGTCATTTATTTGGTGTAAAGGTTAAATACATGTGTTATAACTTGGGTTACAGTGTTAGGAAATATAAGACACGGAAATGTGTTCTGCCTGTTTGCATAAGAACCTGGTTACATTGCTTTCTCTTGCTAATTCGATCTGGCAATGTTGAAAGCAACCCTGGTCCTTTAGCAAACGATATGGCAGATAGTGATTTTTTTTTTTGCAGCATTCATATGGCCTCAAAATTATGCATTTTAATGTATTAAGCTTAACATCTAAATTTCATGAGGTGGAGTCATGGATTAGTTTATATAATCCGGATGTTCTGGCACTGACTGAAACCTGGTTAACCTTACCTGTTCTTGATACTGAACTTTGTATACCTGCTTATAAACTTTTTAGAAAGGATCGTGCCACTGGTAGAGGGGGTGGGGTTTTGTTTTATGTTAAGGAATATTTAATGGTAAATGAGACCACTATATTTAACAGTAATTTGGAATATTGTGAACATATTACTATTCAGTTATTGTTGGGATCTGTCAAAAATTAACTATTTGTTGTGTGTATCTTCCACCTAATGGTAGCAAATCAGGCTTACAAGAACTTGTAAATGCTTTGAGTACTGGGGTTTCTACAGAGTTAATACTACTGGGGATTTTAATTTAAATTGGATGGGTTCAGATATAACAAAGTTAAATACGGTCTTGTCTCAGTCTGGTTTACAACAGATTATTACTTTGCCCACTGACACAATAATAGATCAGAAATCACACATTGCTGGACTGGATATTAACAAATAGACCTATTAATATGATAAAATGTGGTTTGACCTCTGATCTGTTAGTGATCATCATCAGTCTTCTGTATTTGGAAGCATGGGTGACTGAAGAAGTCTAAGCCAATTATAAGGATTTCGAGATCTTTTCTAAATTTGATGTACATTCTTTTGTACAGAGTTGGGTAAAATAGATTGGTCTTTTTATATTCTATCCCTGATGTGGATTCTGCATTGCATTTTTCATTACTGAGTTTACACATGTTTTGGACCAGTTAGCTCCCTTGTTAAAAGAAGGGTCCGAGGGAAAACTTATGGGTGGTTAACACCTCCTTTGATTAAACTTATGAGACAACGAGACAAGGCCTGGAAAACGTATAAAATGAACCATTCTGCTTCTGGTTATCATGCGTATAGGAGTTTAAGGAACCAATGTAAGGCTAAGATAAGGAAGGCTAAAACAGACTATATTCGTCATAAACAATGTGAAGGGTTATCTAACGCTACTACTTTTTGGAAAACAATTAATAATTTCATAAGGCCTAATGTTTGTCAACCAGGTTCAATGAGGTTGAATGGTGACTTCTTGTCTTGTCCACTGAAGATAGCTAACGAGTTTAATTTGAAATTTACTACATTGTCTGATTCCTTTAGGTGACCAGTCCAAGGTGAACTACTTGGGATTGATTGAAGATTTTACAGTTAATCCTAAACTGTACTTAGGACTACTACTCCGAAGGAGGTGAGAGGAAGTTATAGAGTTAGAATAAGAGGGACAGCTCAGCTGGTTCTGATGGCTTATGTCCTAGTTTATTGCGGATGCTGCCTCGTTATAGCACTTCCAGTTAGTATTATTTTCAACTTGTCTTTTGTTACAGGTACTATACCTAATATATGGAAACATACTTTGGTCACCCTATATTTAAATCTGGTTCACAACATGAGTTTTGTAACTACAGACCTATTTCTATCTTGTCTGCTTTAGCTAAAGTTCAGGAAAGAATAGTTTACAATCAGTTGATTGGGTATGTGGATCGCTTTGGATTATTGTCTCAGAACCAACATGGTTTTAGAAAGGGAAGAGTACTGAGACTGCCTTGATAGGAGTTCACGAGCAGCGGTACTTAATGGCATGGATAAAGGGTGTCTGACGGGTGCCGTGTTCGTGGACTTGACCAAGGCATTTGACTCAGTTGATCACCAATTGTTGATTTCTAGACTTGGGTCATTGGGAGTTGGTGAGTCTTTCTTGGACTGGACGAGGATTATTTAACAAATAGGTTTCAAAGGGGTTAAATATAGGGTGCTGTATCAGACTCTGTAATGGTTAAGTGTAGGGTTCCACAAGGTTCTATTTTGGAGCCACTTTGTTTTCTTTGTTTTGATCAACTAGTAAGTGTGATTAATAATGCTTCTCTAACACTTTACGCTGACGATGCAGTAATTTATACGAGGGTTTGTCATTTGGAGATCTAGGTGTTTCTTTTAACAGAGGAAATGTGCAATTTTCAGTTTTCACTTATGGCCTGTAAATTACTTCTAAACAAATCTGAGACAAAGGTGATGGTTTTGGTACCCCACCTAGACTGAGATCTGAGGTTGGTACTTGGTTAAATCTTTGATGGATTTCTGTTTGACTATGTTGATACATTTCAATATCTTGGGGTATTACTAGATTCTCATCTAAGTTATGAATCTCATTTTTTGAGGGTTACCTCAAGAATACATTGTAGATTAGGTTCTTTGTACAGAATCTGTTCATTTCTTATTCCTGAGTCTAGGCTGGTTATTTCTAATTGCTGCTTACTTCCTATTGTGAACTATGCAGCTATGATTACTGACACTGCTTCTGCGACAGTGATTTCAAAGAAATCACTTTACTTCACTTGATAGCTAAGTTTGCTTTAAATTTGTTCTAAGTCATCTCATCGTTGTGTGATTTTGAAAGAAATGGGCTGGTTACGGTTTCATTAAATTTCCAATACTGTGTGGCCAAGTTCATATATAAAGTTATGGACTCTGGAATTCCACATAGTATTTCAAAGTTTTGAGACCATATATTGATGGTCATTATTCTAGACATAGGTCAGACAGTAGGTTTCTAGATTCCTTTTATGAAATCTAAAAGTGGACAAAGATCCTTTGCTTATACTGCTCCATTCATTTGGAATGAAATTCCTCAAGATATTAGGTGGTTGTGTTCTGTCAAAAGTTTGCCGATGCATTAAGGATGTATTTCAAATCTCAATTTAATTGTAACTGTTTTTATGAATTTTTTATGAATTTTATACGTAACAAAGACATTTTTGTCTGCAATTTGCTGCATTGTATATGTATGTTTGATTATGTATTGTCTGTATGCAATATATGTGGGTCGCACCTGTAAAAGGAACTTGTTTCCAGTGTGCTTACCCGTTAAGCTAATAAACAAACAAACAAACAAACAATATTGAACCCTTGCCCAGGTATTTTCATGGAGCCTAATAATTATGTCCAAAAGAGCAGCTTCTAGATTCAGATTTTTCAGAGTAATCCAAAGAAACTTTCTGCTAACACTGGCAAATGCAGAAGAAAAGTCCACAAAACAGCAGTATAACTTGTCCTTCCTCATTTTAGTGTATTTCCAAACCAAGTGTTGGAGTACATAGCAGTGCTGGACTGTAGAACGGTCCTTGTGAAAGCCATTTTGGGCCTCGTTTAACACTGCATTTTCTTCTACCCATGTCAATAGGCTAGACAAAATTCTTCTAATGAAAATTTTTTGTGATACATCTATCAGACTAATGGATCTCTACATTCTTGGGTCGTTTGGAATTCCTTTTTTAAATATTGGAAAAATAATACTACCTGCCCAACTTACAGGGCATAAGTCTCCCTGGACCAACCTATTAAAAAAGATCTTAAAAATAGGGATCCACCAATCAGGGAAGGCTTTATAAACATCTCCTAAGACCCTGTCTGGGCTTGGTGCTTTATTGGCTTTGTGCACAGTCAATGCCAGCTGAATTTCCTCCGCTGTTATCAAAATAGATTTTGGCATAAAGTCAAGCTCCTGTGATGCATAGATTTCAGGCCTCTTAAGCTCCTCAAGGGAATAATAAAGTCCAGTAAAATAGTTAACCCAGATATCAGTGGTAATATGAGCCTCTATCCTATTAGTATATCTATTATATCCCTGCGCTACAGTGCTCCAAAAATGCCTACCATCTCTATCCAAGACTGCTTGCCTTAACTTTTCCCATAATTACTGCATATGTTTTAATCTCTCATGTTCAAGTATTTTCCTATATCTCTCCCTTTCCTGTTTTAATATTTTGAAGTCAGCTGCAGATTTATGTTTTTTCTTCTTATGCTGTCTTAGTTTTACTCCGAACTCTTTCTTTGCCCAAGCACAATTCAAATTAAACCATGCTTTCTTATAGATAGGTTTGGCACAATATGTTGTTTTACATCTGAGGCCAAGTAAAACATGTATGTTTTCCCATTTTTCTAGGACATTATAGGTCTCTCCTTTATCTAGAATTTGCTCATGGTTTTCTGCTAGTGTTCTTGTACTAAGGATCTCTTCAAAATTAGCATGATGGATTGGCCCCTATTTAATCCTTTTTTCATTAAGGATCTCCAAATTATCCTTCTGTAACAGCTCATTACTACCAATTTCAAAAGAATTTCTTAAGTGGACTGTGACAGCACTATGCGCAGATTCTAGTCTGTCCACAATCTCTAGATTTTGAATTTGTTTTACAGCTTCTGATATCTGATCCAGAGTTGAGGAGCCAGTGGCACCTCTAAATGTTAGACATCCTTCTGGATCTCCCTTAGTCCTACCATTCAGAACGCAAAAATGTCTGGTAGCTAGCCCTTCAATTAGCTCCCTTCCTCTAGAATTAAACTTCCTATCTTGAGTATTTCTCATATATGAGATCTTGGTATTGATCTTCACTACCATACAAATCATATCTGAATATGTGTTTTCTAAAAGGGAAGCTGAGATTCTGGCATTGAGATCTCCCAGAATGATTATTGGACAAGCTGTATTTTGATCTGCTAAATCATCAAGCAATTTTAGGAGATCCCTTACATAAGGGTCAGGTAGATCCATCATTCCATTATGGGGGGGATAAGTATTACAGAGAATAACTTTCTCTGATCCTCTGCTAATTCAGAGAGCCAAAATGCCCTCGGACTTAACTGGGATATCCATAATCTGAAGATTAAGTAAAGTTTTAATAAAGAAAATGATGTCCTATTTAAGTCTCCTGTATTTCTTGTCCCTAGTTGCAGGTAACACAAAGGCAATAAACCTGTGTAGCCTAGGAGTAGCATTTTCTGAACACCATGTTTTTTGTAAACCAATAATGTCAAATTTATCCAAGAATTTTATTACTTCACGGTCAGTTATTTTAAGGTGAAAATATTCAATATTCCATGAAAGTAAGGAAAGGTTTTTCATACCTTGATCCCCACCAAGCCCCTTTGATAATGGTCTGTAATCAGACCTCTGTTTGTGTCAAGCTGAATCCAATATTATTAAAGGAGAAAAGGTGTTACAGTCTATCAGATTACCAAAATCAATCAGAAGAGAGTCTGAGTCTCTGGTTGATTCTACTCCATTCTCCCTCTGAGATGGTTCTAAGGAGATTTTCTCTAATTCTAAAGGATTAACTAGGTAAATTCCCAATTCATCCAGCTTGTTTGCCAGTGAAAATAAACTGCCAGCAATATGAGGATCTTTAAAGGTAATATCAGTCTGATGTGTGCATTCACTGTTTCTGTATAACTTGACTGGTTCTACCATATTTCTAGAGATATGAAACCCTAAAACTATTCCCAAGAAAAGTAAGAGTTCTTCTCCAGCTTCCTTATTGGACACTCTAGATGGTATTGTCTAGCCAAATAATGTAACTGTTCTACTCAGCCAATCTTTTCTCTGCCTCAGGACATAGTCCCCTATTATACCTAGGAGTTTATTTTGCACTTCTATGTCTTGTGTAGCTGTAGTTTCCATAGTAGTGGGTTCTTCTAAGCTCAGATCAGATTACATTGTGTCATTTCCACCTGATAGTTCCTTATTCACAATTCTTGGAACCATTACTGGTAAGGACACTAGCAATCTACTGTTCTTAATAGTGTGCAACTTCTCCAGAATATAGTAGGTTGTCCTTGCAAGAGCACAATATAATAGAACTGTATCATCATAGTCCTAATTTGGGGTTCTTATCACCACCATCTCTCCTTTATCTCCACAGTTCTCAATTCCAAAAAAGTCCAGTACCCTCTTTAGAAGCACTTGGTCAGTTTTCCTTGGGACTTTGGGCATACTATCATATCTATCATAAATTCTGCACTTTCAAAATCCTTCTTATGGGGTTCAGAGTTTGCCTTTTCAGCCCCACTAGTAAAAATGGTAGGTGGAACTGTAGTGATCTCAGCATCCCCCGAGATCACTGAATTAGTTTCATCACTCAGTATGTCCTCATATAAATTCTCACACAAAATCTCAATGTATCTAACAGGATTGTGTTTAGGCAAACCAATTTGATCATTTTCAGCCTTTTCTTGTAACAGACCAGTGATATATTGTTGGGTCTCCTGTGGTCCTAATAATTCTTGATTAGTTTCAGGATTAGTTAGCGTCTTTGTCCCATCATTTTTTGCTGTACTCTTCATATTTCTTGCCTTTTTATTTTTACATTTCCTAGAATTTTTTGGTTCACATGTAACCTTCTTACTAGTAATTCCCATATTGCTATTCCCTAAATAACAGAAACAAGCCTTATCCTTATAAAATGGTGGGGGAAGATTAACTTGAATACCTTTTGTCTCCTTAGTAACAGAGTCCTGAGTTAAGCATGAGAAAGACTTCTGCTCATTCTGGCTGGAGTTCAAATCTCTATGGTTTTTCAAAACGTTACCCAATAGGATTCTATTATAAAAAACATCCTCTCTCAAACTAGCAAGTTCATTCTTCAGAATGGTGATGTTTTCCAGCAGAATAATATTGGCTGAGTATCTATCTTTCAGGATTTCTAAAGTTTGTCCTGAAATAATTGAAACTGCCCTTAGATTAATTCTTCTCTGATCGTGAGGTCCATTGTTTGAAGTACCGGCTCCCTTTAGAGTCTCCAATATACAGCTATTTGAGACTTCATTTATTTCTATATGTTCCTCTCATCTTCTTTTTTCTCTATAAGGGTTGTCTAATCATTTTAACCCTTCAATTGTCACACTCATTTCCTATATTATCCTTCCTAGGGCCATATTGTCCCCCTCAGTTTCCCTCAGCTCAATACAATGATTATTTAACCCCTTAGGGGATGTTGCACTCCTTAATTGGGATTAGGCAGTGTGAGAGTCTGGTGAAAATACCAAGTTCATAGACTCAGGACACCCTTGATAACTTGAGTCCTGCATCGATAGTATCATAGGAATCTCCCAGTCATAATGGTCATTTTGTTTGTTTTGTGCAGACAGTCTCCTTTCTCCTGAAAAAGCATTGCAGTCTATATCTGATTGGTCCACCCATTCAGGAGAAGTTTGTACAGGTACAGAGAACTATCTAGGAGTGACTTCCCTTTCTACCTATAGGACTGTTAACTTAAGTTGTTTATTTCCATCCCTTTTTCTTCTAATTATTTCATCTTTTTTTCTCATCTTAGTAGTTCCTTTCTTTAATATAGGAGGTTTTTTCTTATTACAACCTTTCTTATTATGTTTTATTATTTTTTGTGAAGCACTTAATTCTTCACAAACAACCTGGGTATCTTGTATATCCTGGGTATCCGGAATCACAATCACCTGTGATACAGGCTGAACATCCATATTGTCATGTGGAAAATTAGCCTTCCCACTCCTGGTAATCACCATTTCTTCCCAGGGCTTCTTTTAAAGTTAAATTTAAAGGGAGATGCAGAATAGATCTTTAACTGTAGCCCCCATAAATGTAACAGATTGTGAATGTTTATAGGATATGTACAATTTTGAATAGGGAGACAGCAATACAACAATATCAGAGCAAAAAGGCAGAGCAGCAACTATACTCAAATGCCTCTCAATTAAAAGTTGAAGAAATTAAGAGGTAATTGATGGTAGGAGCAATCAGTGTCTTATTTTAATTTATTCCTCTTAACACCTAAAAACTCTTTATACCAGTATCACCAATATCACCAGCTAATCCACAGCTACTATACTTATCAAAATGCTAAATGTTTTGATAATGTATCTGTGTTATATATTGATATATCAAAACTGAAGTTAAATAATCATTATTGGTTCTCTAAAAATCTTCTGCCAAACTTACAGAAGAAACAGCTAGATAAAGTGGCTATGTAGCTTAAAGTGCTAAAAAATTAATAGTGCAAAGATCCTGCCTTTAGCAGCTTAACTTCTCATTCCAAGATCTCTAATGTCACATCTATACCCCTGCTGCTAGAGTACTAAGATAAAGTTCAATTTTTCAAAAGATACAACATTCCACCGTCACCGTCACCATCAGGCTTCTCAAACTTCTCCAACACTCTGTAGCTGTCCTTTCACAAGAAGTAGTGGTAGACCATAAGTAAATAAAATTATGTGTCAGGTTCTCCTTCAATTCAACAAAGTGAGTAGAACAAATAATCCAAAGGACTGCTTCACCACATTTTCTTATGCCCTTCCGGGATCCAGCAACCCCCAAAACATCTTGGAGCTCCACTAGAACCAGAAAAGAGAGCCTTCAGTGTAAAGACAAAAACTATGTGACTATACAGTCTATATAAATTTAACAAGGTTCTCTGAGTCTAAAACCAAAGTCACCCCACAGGAAGAAGGCACTAATATACTAAAAGCTGTCTTAGTGTTACTGTTGTCATCTTGCTGCTAAAGTCTTATATTTAAAATACTATAATAAAACCAGATAACACAGTCTCAAAAAAATCAAAATACATGGATTCTTATTTAATAAAACAAACTTACTTAATATCAATTTCTGGGCAGTTTTTCAAGTTCCTACATTTTGAAGCTCCTGGTTACCACAGGTTATAGGCCCACAAGGTGGTGAGACAGTAGATGGATGGAAATGTGACTTGAACAACAGAAATGGCTTCAGGCTCTCCTCTAACACCAATTTGTTAAATGAGAGATCAACAGCCTGGAAGCAAAGTTGCCATAAGCGCTATGGGCACTATAAATATGAGTGCAAATATTGGTTATTAATGCCATTGTTTCATAGCAAATAACACCAACCATCCACCAGCCTATGCCCTCCTCATGAGTCAGCACTACTTTGAAACAACATCCACTTCTTGTGCAGAGGTGATACAAACTGACTCTCAGCAGGGGTTTTATACAACAATGCCACATGTGCTAATTACCATATGGCATGAACAATAAAACAAAGTAAAATAGCCCAGAAATTGATATGAAAAACATAAAAAAACACTATAAATAAAAACAGTTAATCCTCTAAAGTAATCCTATAGCCATAAGTTAATACAGGAAACACAAATCAGCTAGTTTTATGCAGTTCTGTGCAAAAACCTAGCAAAATCTTGCATCTTCCAAAACACTATTAACTGCTATGCTGCAAAGTAGCATTTAATTTCACTTAGTATCAAATTAATATCAAATTTTAAATTTAGAATTTAGGATTAAGGGTTAATACATCCCTGCAGCAGTAGGAGTTTTAGAGGGAGTTTATTTCCAGAATGGAGGAATCACTCAAACGACTAGTGAATCTTCATTTCTTCAATGGCTCAGTCCTCAGAGCTTCAAAGCCATTACAAGTGGCCTCCCCTCCACTCTCCATGGTCCTGCTCTCCCGAATGGAACTCTTCAGTACCACCACCAGGGGCCTTCCCCCTATGGGGGGGGAGTAAAGCACAGAGGACAAAAAACAGGCAGAAGTGCGCTAAAAGATCAACTGTAAAGGAGATAAACTTTGCAAAGGTAAAGGTGGCATACCTTTTTTAAAACTTTTGTCCAGCAATATCTCCCTGCTTCTCAGCCTTACTGTACAAGGTCAGAGAGCAACAATCAGCATGTCCATCTCCAGTGCCTGTTTAACTAAGTTAATGCATGCTAAACAGGATGGTGGACTGCAAGACCCCAATTTTTTCCTATGCTACCTGGTTTTACCCCTTAGCAGATCTCCTCAATGGTTGGGGATGGCTGGAGGCAATCCCTCAGGGTCTTATGTCCCATTTTGGGTGGACATGGAATGTTCCTTGTGCTCTGACCATGGACTGGACATCCGGTCGCTTCTCTATCTCCCCAGGGAGAGACTTCCTCAGTCCTTATGGGACATCCCACTGAATCCTTCTCTTGGGTTCACCTACAGTTTTGTTCCCTACTCAAAATAAACCCCCATAAAGATACAGCTCAACCCTTATTTGGAAACCCAAATTTTTATATAGCTGCCCAGCCACTCTCAACGAGATATTTTGACCCGGTATGGGAGTAGATACAGTTGGAGATCTTATTGTCAATCACAGACTGTTATCCTTTCAATATGTCTGTATCAAATATCACTGGTCTATCTCTGTTTGTTTCCAATACCTTCAGTTGTCCTACATGTTTATGCAGTTTTTTGGTAATGGCCCCTGGCTTGCCCTCTAGGCAATTTGGTTATTCCTCTCATTCAGAATGCCTCCACCTCTCATTATGTCTCATAATATTATCACACACTACATCACTTTTTAGCTACCAATAAGGGTCCATGGTTTTATTGCTGGGACCAATCCCTCTCGACCCCCAATTCCCCTAGGAATTGGCCTCTTATTTGGAAACACCTTTATACATTCATTAAGTGGGATAGATACTATTTTATGCAATTTAGAATTATACATGACCTCTATTATACTCCAGTTAAATTGCATAGAATGGGTAAACTATCTGTAAGTCCCTGCTCGAGATGCGGCTAAGAACTGGGCACCCTACTCCACATTTTGTGGTCCTGTGAGAAAGTGGTCCTTTTTTGGAATGTGATTTGCACATGCTTAGATCCCTTATTAGGGCTATCTGATGCTTTTCTTCCTGAAGTATGCATTCTGGGGAACTACCCTAATGTCCTGATAGGTAACCAGAGGCCACATATGGCTTTGATCTTGACATGTGTGAAGAAGGTTATTCTCCGGCATTGGTTTGACCAGTGCATACCACAATTTCTAGAGTGGTACAAGGAGATATTATTTGCCCTGCAGGCTGTGTGCCTCATTGCCAGCATGGCTGGCAGATTATCTCACTATAGCCATGTCTGGGAACCCTTACAGATTCTATTAATCAATCAATCAAGTCTTTATTTATCCAGCAAACACCATTGAGCAGGCTCATTTACAAGGTGGACATGTGTTACACAAGGTCAAGAATAACACTTTTATGTACAGATAATAAATAGACATAATTTTACAGAACTAGAAAAAACATACACAGAGCAATAACAAGTATTTAAGGCATAGGGTTAACAAGGTTAGGGAGAATTGTATTAGAAGGGGAATTAAAACATTTTTAAACAATCGGTGTATTAAAACATTTTCAAACAGCACAGCATATCATTGGTCAGGACATATACAAACTTAAGGGGCAGATACGGGGGAGGGGTACAGGACTGCAGCTGTTCTAGGAGGGGTGTTACGGTAGATGGGCTGGGGACATATATGTTAGGAGTCTGAGGGTAAGAAAGGTAGTGGATTAGCAGAAAAACAGGGGGAGGTATTGGTGGAGACAATCAAGGGGCCAGGTTAGGTGGAGATGTAGTGGGCAGGTAAGGAGTAGGCACCCTAGCAGACTAAGCATGCTGGAAATAGCTGCATAGCTCCTTAACAACCTTGGCATATAAGGTCTTGAAGGTGGCAAGACTAACAGGGAGACTCAGTTTCATAGATTTCTGTAGTTTGTTCCAGAATTAGGGCAACACAAAGCCAATAGCCACTCTCCCAAAGTGTGTAATGGCCCTAGGTACCTTCAGTAGAAGCAGAGAATAGCTTCTCAGTGTGTAGTTGCCTACCATGTATAATGGCAAACAGTCAGAAATGTATTGAGGTAATTTGTTGGTAATAGCTCTGTAAGTCCAGAGAGCTGCATTACTATTTCTTCTGTACTGAAGGGAGGTCCACCCTACAGCTGCATATAAGGAGCAGTGGTAGGTGGTGATATGTAGGTCAGTAATGAATCTCAAGGCTCTGTGCTGTAAGGTGTCCAGTTTAGTAAGACAGAAGGCATTGCACTGACTATAAATTAAATCAGCATAATCAATTAGGGATAGAAAGGTGGATTGAACTAACTGCATCTTGTCATCTTTGGTCAGGAGATGATTTATTCTAAAGAAGCGACCAAGCCTCTGCCTCAACTTTTTCAGCAGATCCTCAACATGTTCCATGAAGGAGAGTCTGTGGTCTAGCCAGACCCCTAGGTACTTGAATTTCATAACAAATTCCAACCTCTCTCTCCTAGTAAAGTGTTTATGGGAGGTAAGGATCCAGAGATAGCAGGGTTCACCGAATGAGTAGCCGGAGAGAACAGCATAACTTTATTCTTTTGGCATTGAGTAAGAGTTTTTTATTCAGGCGCTGATTCTGCAACAAGTTGATTTCTGTTTGTAAATCTCCACAGGCAGCTTCCAGAGTTGGGTGGCTTAG
This sequence comes from Neoceratodus forsteri, assembly GCA_016271365.2. Classification (NCBI taxonomy): domain Eukaryota; kingdom Metazoa; phylum Chordata; order Ceratodontiformes; family Ceratodontidae; genus Neoceratodus; species Neoceratodus forsteri. The sequence goes on along the minus strand of CM057455.1, from coordinate 668,073,222 downwards.
GTACAACACCATATCATCATCAAAAAGGTGAATATAGGCCTCCTTGATGCCAACATCAATATTGTTTATATAAATGGCAAACAATAGAGGCTATGAGTATTTTTATTGGCACCTTTTATAAATCCTTTTCAGTATATTGATGCATTAAGTCAGGCTCCCTAGCCCAGTCTTTCCTTTTTTGGTTGGGTTACCCTGCTTCTCCAGTGGTGGAGGGAAGAATTGGGGGGGTGAAGTTGTTGTATTATACACCATAAATGTATACTGTTTTGGATTATTAGTGATGTTTTTTCTATCTTCCCCTTCCAGTTTACTTATTTGTCCTGCACATTTTTTCTTCTGGTGTTTCAATAAAGTTTATTCAATTTGAAAAAAAAAGACAAATTAGGGTATTAAACTCAAGCCGCGATACCAGGCATGCACGAATGCATATGCATATTCAGGAATATGCATATGCATCCGTGATGCGCCCAGTATCCCGGCTTGATTTAAAAACCTGATTTCTGTCAATTTAACCCCCCATTTCCATTAACTCTTCATCAATGTCTGTTGCTGCCGCTCCTGTAACTTTCCCACCCACCCAACCCTCCCCTGTCAGCACCCACCACCACCACACATCCCCCACCATTTGCACTGACACTGGGGAGTCCAGTCCCCCAGTGTCACTGTCACTATGTGAAATAAAGAAAAGCTCCCTTGTCACTTTTTCTTGTTAAACCCTATAGAAAAGAAAACAGTTCATCGATGTCTGCTGCACCATTAGTCCCTCCAAGCTGACCCTCCCACTGATCACACCACCCCACCCCAAGCCCTTTCTTATGCACTGGGGGGCCAACATAACTATTTGTTTACAGCATCTCGAGAATGTGACAGCTGTCATTTTTTAAATCCTGACCAAAATGTGTTTTTCTGTCCCAAAAAGTGATTTCGTAGTCCCTGTACAATATTACTTTTCAGGCAGGAGCTGAACATTTTCTCTGCTCTTATTCATAAGGTGGGGTTATACAGTATAAAGGCTGTTGACAATTTGGGGCAAATATATTAAAAAAAACATCAAAGTTATGAGCCTGCATTGACATGTATGAGTGCAGGCTCCTAACTTTGGTAATAAATTACCTGCAAAGTGCACCACAACGTATCTGGTACCAAAGGACTTCTATACCAGTGGCGAACATCCAGCATTGACAAATGCTTCTTCTAGTTGAATTCAGTTTTCAATGTCATCAACAAAGTATTGAATATCACTTGTATACTAGGCTCATCATCAGCTCAACATATTCTAGGTGGACCCAATAGAAAACTGCTTAATATTGCTTTGATTAATACTTGTAGATGCACCACAAGATAACATCACAAGATTGCGGAACTATAAACTCCCACTTATGCTCTTTGGAAAGGATTATTTATTGAATCTATTTACTGTATATGGAGATAATCCATTGTAATAATTAATGGAGTTATAAACTATACAATTTAATATGGCCCTCAGCTTTGACAGCAATAGAAAATGAAGATTAGTGATGTGATTGCTTATGTAGATATTCTTTAATAGAGCAATCTTTCCTTCTGCACAGAAGGTCTTTTTTGGGCCTGTCAGATAAGTTAATCTTATCCATATTTATTTGGATGTCACAAGTATGTATTTATTTATTATTCTGCATGTTCAATAATGAACACGTATATTAAAAACAATATATCTAGCACATTCCAAAAAGACAGGCAAGAGAAAAGTAATGGCTTTTACTGTTCTTGACAGTTTTCCACCCAGCATATTGATTAACATGGCTGGATATGAAGGAACCTGACAGTGGGATTGTACATAGTCCATACTAAGAACTCTGCAGGTTTGGTCTAAATAAAGCATTCCATGGATTCATGGTCAATATTTCTACAATGTATTATTACTGCTGTTGTCATATAGAGTGTCATTGTAATCTGCCACTGCCATGCAGTTCCTTAAATGAACGCACACACACACACTAGTTTAATAGTAACTAATATCATGGGAAAAGTTTAATTTTGAAGAGAAATGATTACTAGGATGTACAATCCTATAATATCCTGGAAGTGTGATGGAAACACTCATTCCAGAAGTGGGCTCAGATACCTAGCCCCATGGCAGAGGAGACTATGTACACACAGGTAACATGTTCAGTGTCCAGGGAGTGGTGATAGGACCTAAGAGATGCCAAGAGCTGAACTGATTACAACAATAAAACTTAGGTTCAATGTTTGATGGAATGTCACTCTTTCACAGCATTAATAGCCCATTCAATTCACCCCAAAATAGCTGAAGTAACACACCTAAACACTTAACTTCTCTTAACCCTTACTAAAAGATTCATAGAAGTCTTGTCCACAGTACACACCAGTCTGATGTTGTGATGTAAACATGCTTCATAACCTGTGTTTGCATTAAAATATCATCTAGTCTGTTTCTGCTGTTAAGGGACAGATTTTCTGGAACATATTTATTGGGATAAAGGAGTCCCCAGTACTAATGTACAAATAAGGGGATACTAAGAGCTGACAATTTATTTCTCGCTAATCAGGGTTTGAAACTTTAAACTCAATATTCAAACCATATAGACTTACAGTATGAGAAAACCTTTAAGGAACATGGTGACCATTTTCCTTCCAGCTAAGTACTGGATGAAAGGGCAGTAAACCTTCAAAGTAATGGTAGTTATTGTAATGGATAACAGTTCAGAAAAAGCAAAAGCCAAATTAAAAACTAAGTGGATTTCTCAAGAGCCTTACTGCAGGACTGTAGAAAATCTGAAAAAAGTCATACAACAAGGAATGGTGTTCTGTGGGTTAATCAAACATTGTAAGACTCTGGGCATGAAATAAGGCTAAAAATGGAGTGGTTTAAGAAAAAAGGAAGGAAAACATTTTTTTTTACTAATAAAGTTATTAGACTCTGGAACATGCTAGCAGAGAGGGTATGTATGGCTAAAGGCATAAACTCTTCAAAGAAATGGCTTGACACTTTCTTAGGAAAAAACTATAATAAAAGATATAACTGTTGTTGAGCTGGAACCTTTGGGGAAGAAGGCTGCTCATTGTGAGGGTCCATGACATCAGGAGTAGGCATAATGTAGCCTGCAGACTTCACAACCACCCTGGTATCTGACAGCCTGCAAAGATAAAGCCAACTGTGTCCCAAATGGCAGACAGAGTACACCTCAGGATCATAGTGAAGATAAGGTAACTGTTGGCTCAGTCACTTTCAAACATCTTTCATGAGATGGCCTGAGGGTGTGGTGCTGGAGAGCTGGAAAGTGGTCAGTGTTGTTACCATCTTTAAGAAGGGTGCAAGGTCTGACCCAGGCAACTACAGGCCAGTCAGCCTGACCTTAATGTTTGGTAAGGCCCTGAAAGTTGTTACCAAGGACAGAAGAAAGGAACACTTGATTGAGGCAAAGGTTCTTGCTCCTGTCAATGTGGCTTTATGAGAAGTTGTGACTTTTTGATAAGCCATTCCTGCCTAACCAACCTGCTCTCCTTCTTCAAAGGGGTGATCAGAAAGGTGGACTGGGACAGGGCCACAGACATAATGTATCTGGACTTCAGCAAAGCCTTTGATACTGTGGCACAGAACAGGTTTCTGGGCAAAGTACACCTATGTGATATACATGAGGCAGCTTGCTAACTGGCTTGAGGGCAGGAAGCAGAGTGGTTGTGGTTGATGGGCATTACTATGAGTGAAAAAGGGTATGCAGTGTCATCCCTCTGGGATTGCTTCTAGGTCCACTACTGTTGTATATTTTTGCAACTGGCTGGAGACAGGAAGTAGAGGGTTTAGAAGAATGGATTTTAGCAGAATGGGATAAATATTTGATGATGGGTTGACAGGGTTGGGGAAGTTGGAAGGGTGGACAATAACTGGAAATCTATTAAGAGAGTAACATAGACTGTATCAAGTAGATTATGTACTGTAGGTAAGGGCAATAAATATAAACAGTTTGGTTCATCAAAGAGGTAAAAGAAGCAGCCAAAGCAAGAAAGGCAAGGGCAAGGCAAGCTTTATTTATAAAGCATCCTTTCCTGTAGGCTCAGGATGGTGGACATACATTAAAACAATCAGTAAAACATTATAAAAACTATCATAGCATAGCATCATAAAATAACATTAACTGTCTATAAAGTAAAAACTAACTACAAACTAGCTGCAATCTAGCTGGGGAATGTTTGCTCAAATAAATATCAGTTTAGAAAGAGTAAGTAGGTAAGAAAGAGCATTCAGAAAATATAAAGGCCATAAGTCAGCTGTGAACAGGGAGTGTTAATTGAACAATCTGAAACTACCTAAAAAGATATTCAGGGAGGCAGAAAAGAATGCAGAACAGAAAACTGCAGAGGGGGTGAAAGAAAATAATAAGGCCTTTTCACATGTATCAAGGAGAAAAGAAAAGAAAGACCAAGGATGCAACTGAATGCTTAAAGTCAAACTAAAGTCAAAATTTACAAAAAAAAAGTTGTGCAGAATGTTTTCATTTGTAGGTAGTGTACTCCTAGTAAGTCCTTCCCTTTATTTGCTGAAAATATTTTTTTCTAAATCTGCTTGCTAGTTTTATGGCCACTGGGGCTCTCCATGTTAGCATTTGTTATCGATCTTCTTGTTCCCACAATGCCTCCTGTCCCATGTAACAGTGATGCATGCTGGGCCATTGATTCAGAGAGTAATAACTGCTGCAGCAGCAATCTACAGTTAGAAGCCCAATGATCTGGCTTCAGCTAAATAACTGCAAATCCAAACTTTCTAGGTACATACAGTATTTATGTCTAGCCAGCAGACGTGAATGTTTTGTTTTTAAAACTTTTCATTGTATCATACTACACAAAAGAGCACAAATCACCCAAGGTCACAAATGCTATAATTAGTGAAAACTCTGTTTCCTTACAGAATAGCCCACTCAATTATCCCTCAGGCATTTGCTGTCTGTATATGTAGCCTTCATTAGGGCTCTCTGGACGAGAAGAGTTAGTTAACATAACAGCTCTACTACTGTAAACTTGAGAAAAAAATGCTCTTATTGAATTAATGGTCCTGGACGCATCACTGTCACATAGGACAAGATGCATTGTAGCAACAAGAAGAGCCATTAAAAAATGTTAATATGGAGATCCCCAAGGGCATAAATCCAGCAAGCACATTTAGAAAAAAAGACTCCTTCATGCAAATAAAGAGAAGTACTTACGAGTAGTACGCCTACAAACTAAAACATCCTGCACAACTTTTTTTGTAAATTTTGACTTTAGTTTTCCTTTAAAAAGTGATGTAGTTAATGTGGAGGATGACTTTAATAATGCTAAAATCTTCAATGATTACATCAGTTCAGTATCTACAAAGGAGTGAGAATGCCCCTCACCATACCATGAAGCATAGTTCAGATTTAGCTAGGGCTAGAGGCTTGAAATGGACAGTGAAAAGTGTTTACAAAGGACTGAAAATAAGCTAGTTGCCAGGCCCAGATTACATACACCCTAGGGTTTTCAGAGATGCATGCAAAGTCATTTTGACACCACTAGTGACCCTGTTGAACTTCTGTGCGCAGTATGGAGTCATGCCAGCAGACTGGAGGGTGGATGAGATGGTACTACTGCAAAAAGAGGGAACAGGGATGACTCAATATATTACAAGCCAGTAAAGCATGACCTCCATTCTGGGTAAACTGATGGAACCTTTATTAAAGAAAAGATGGTTCAATTTGTAGAGCAACATGGCTTGCAGGGCAAGAGGCAGCATAGTTTTGTGAAGGGCAGGTAATGTCAGACTAACAAGTTTGACTTCTTCAATACCATGTCATTGGCATTGCACAAGGGACATCCTATACCTGCACTTCAGTAAGGCCTTTCATTAAGTGCCATACAGGAAACTGAACAAGAAACTGGGCCTTGGGGACCTGGGAAAAGCTGAGTGAATTGGGAACTGGCTGTGGGAGGACTCAGAGGGTGGTCCTAAATGGTAGGTTCTCTGGAGTCAAAAAGATTACAAGTGGGGTCCCCACTGGAGTCAGTCCTGGAACCTACAAGTAACAACTGTCTCCCAACAGCAGGGGAGACAACATGGTTACAAGTGTCTACTGACTGGTAGAGTCTCTGGCAGCCAGGAGATGGAGCTGGAGTGACAATTGTTCAGTACTGCCAGATGTATGTCAATATGGCATAGTGATAGGATGATACAATTGTGCCTCCAGCGCACCCCTGCCACAGATCACATTCCAGACCACATGAGGTGGTAGACACCCCTTACAAGAAACAGCTGACTCTGAATCCAGTCATGTGAGATCAGCAGAAATAACTTACTGGTCATTGGGTAGCATCCAGGGATGGAAACGGGCAGAGGTGAAGACTAGGGAATTGGTGTCTGAGGCCATTTAGTGTAGATTGCCATTAATTCTGTCATAGTCTAAGGGAGCAAAGGGAGGGAGTGAGCATCCTAAGCATTTTCATCATGAAAGAAGTCCCTGGTGACCTTGTGGAAAGGATTTCACTGAAGCAGGAGTTATCCTGTGGGAAGAAATATTGGTCTTGCTCCAGTGACAGAAGCTGGCAATGATGCTGAACATTGTGAGAGATTTGATTACAGATCTTGAACTGCAGAAGCAGATAGTAGATATGCCTACTAGTAATTTGGAGAATCCCAAGCTGGAATCGAATTGAAGATGCTGCCTCTGGTAGGGGACCTGGGGAGCTTGCCAGCCACAGCAAGAGGGCAGGCTAAGATGCACATTCCACATTAATGTTCAGCACACCGCCTGGTGAGACTAAGGATGTGGTTGATAACAGGTACCCAGAGTGGTGGTGGTGATTAACAAGATTTATAAAATGGGTAGGAAAAATGAAGCCACCTGATTTGCTATCAGTCCTTCCATGGTGTGCAATAATATTACCATAATTGCATACCTTAGGACTGGCACTTGTTAGCAGCACATTATTCAAAAAGCAATACAGTCCCCTACACCCAGAAGTGATGTACCATTACCTTGCTACAGATAACATTGAGGCTCTGACTCCGAAAAAGGCCCTTGATGTTTGTGTGGGATGGGGGAGTGTGACAGGGTTGAATGGGGCCCTGTCCCATTTGTTATGTAGAAAGAGCTAAACGCAAGGATCTGTTCTATCCTCTCCTTTTCTGTATCTTGTCTGTCTAGTTTCACAACCACATGTTCTCGTGAGACCTAGGAACTGATCCCTCTGTTGGTCTCATAATTCTCTGCCTCTTACTATCTCCCTGCCTTCACTTGCTGTTTCTGTCTTTTCTTCCCCCTTGAATATCTGTGGTTATAAAACTATATGTGAATCTTTATGTGAAACTGGGATCCCTTAGGTTGAAATGTATATAGCCATACAGTTGAAATAATTGCAAAAAGCTATTTGGAATTCAGGGGGTTAACCTGAGATCCAGTTTGAGCTCCTGTCATGCTTGTTTGCAAACTCTTTCTCAGTGTTGTGAGCAGGAGGTCAGTTCTAGCACACCATATACTATTTTGTTGCACCTGCAAGGAAATTGACAAAGTTCTAATACATTTTATGAGAAACAGGATGTCGGTTAAAGAGCTGAGGTTGCAGAAGTCAATTATCAGGCAAAGACTTGTTATAAAAAGAGAAGCAATCTTTTGCAAGGGAGGGACTGAAACTTGGAATTAGAGATACCCTCCGATGAAGGACTTTGTTTTCTCTGTTTGTTCTGCCTTTGAAAATGTTTATACAGCACAACTTTTATTTTTTTTTTATTTTACTGTTATTGATAATAATAAAATGCTACTTGTGAACTTTATAACTGCTCCTGGTTTTTCTATGCACCTGACCTGTGCCTTAATGACAGGGAGGGGATGAACATTCTACGAGTGGAACTGTAAAGAATTTTGAACTGCTGTATTTCATGCTAAACAATCCATCTGTTAAATATAGGGAAGACAGAAAAGTAACAGGATGAGGAAGGGAGGCAATAATGTAAACAAAACATTTGCCAATGCCGAATGTTCACTGCTGGAATTGCTGTTGTAACGGATATTGCTTGTACACATTGTTGATATATATTTACCAAGGATTAGAGATGTTGCAACATTTTATTTTGCCGGTGAAACTGCCACAGAATCAGCAATTTTGCTGGTAATTTTGTCCACAAATGCACATCATTAGCAATTGCTTTTACATCCTATAAGAGCTGTATAATCATTAAGAGTGTGCCTCCATACATGGTATCTTCTCTTTCACATCAGAAGGGAGCCCACCACAACAGCCACCCTTCCTTCTATGTCAAAGTTATTATTTCATGTATACCCCTCCCTGGTGTCTAGTGGTCCTCCCCCAGCTGATCACCAACCATGTTGTATGACCCCAGCCCAAAATCTAGTGCCCCCCCAGCTAATCACCATCCAAATTGTATGACCCCACCCCAAATCTTCATTCATTGAAGCGCTCAGTTGATCTGCAGGCCTTGGAGGTGAGTGGAGGGCTGCGCCAGTGGCCCAACTGGGATACTGTGATGGAACAGGATGGGTGCTATCTGACTTAAGGCAGGGTGGGGGTTGGATGGGGGTCCACTAGACATCAGGGACAGGGGAAGGGATTTTTCTTTTTAAAGATCAATGGCAAATGGAGTTTGGTGGTAAGGAAGGTTTCAGTTTAAAAGTAAGCCATCTGGTTCACTTATCATGTATCAGTAGGTCTTAACTGCCTGTTAGTTGACTGGCATCTGATTTGAGATGGTTTCTGTTTTCAGCATAAAGAAAATGTAACGCTGGTCAGGGAAATGTAGAGTGATGACGCAAATGGTGGTCTGATGTCATATGCTTTAGGCAAGCACTCTTTAGTGAGCGCCCAGGCAGACAAGCTTTCAATAGATCAGGCATTGTGTGTGGTGAACTTTTTTGTTTGTGTAAAACTTCGTTTTTTTATTAAAACTACAGTCATCTCTTTCTTATGATGTTTGCCAATGATATAGAGGGTTCTACATTCATAGCAGTTCCTTTGAGCCTGTGGCTTCAGCCTCTGCACTAGTGGAATCATCATCTGATACTAACTCCTCTGAGGAAGATGACAATGTGTTGACCATGACAAGCAATTTGTGTCTGACCTGGAAAGGGCATTAACTAGTCTTGTCAGGGATGTTATTCTTGTCAGGGTATCTGTTTGTGTAACTCTGTTTAGTGGAAGGCTCTTGTGATTCAGCGATGCAGGAGTAATTGTGGTTCTGGACTTAAAATGTCAGTATCTTTATACATGTGCATCTAAATGTGAGCAACCCCCTAAATTTATAATTTTCTGTGGGAAATTGACAAACTGAATTGCTGCAATTTTGCTGCCAAATTCCACTGGCAATACTGTTATAGAATCTGCCAGCCAAATGATGTGCACATCCTAAAAGTTGTATTTGACCATAAGGTCCTCAGTGTCTAGAGTTGTAAGTATATTTATGGTGTATGAAGCTCTTGATAGAACTTGGAAATGGAAATAAATGTTCTATTAGTTGCAGTTCAGCAGCTCAGTCTGTCATTTCTTCTGGGGCTGATGACAGCCAGTCAGACTCTGCCTCCCAACTAGTTCAAAACAATACCATAGTATCAGAATGAAGAAATTCAGCAATAAAGCTTCATTTTACCTGTTATATGAGAGTGTCCAACCTAGCATGAGCTTACGCATCAGGTCCAGCTTGATTGCTACTTGTTGGTGAACCCTGACTACTCCATGTATTCAAAGCTAATTTTATTTTTGCTAATAGCAGTCCAGTAGAGGTGACACAGTTAGTGGTGAATTTTTGAGATTTCACTGGTGGGCAAAATTTGCTCAGGTTCAAAGGTGAAATTTTGCCTACTCCACAGATGAAACTTCACATTTCACCCAGCGCAGTATTTCACAAAATGTGCAAATTCCACAAAATATTTTGCTGGGCAAAATTTTCCAATTTAGCACAACACCACCCAGGATAGAGCAGATGAGATGCAATATCCTATTTTCAGTGGTGTCCCGCTTTTTTTGACACATTGTTAGATTGTAATTACCCAGAATAGGCAGTTGAGATGCAATATCTACTTTTAAGTTGCCTCCCACATTTTGACCCCAAATGCCCAACAGTCTTTTTATGACCTGATGCTATGATCAAGACAGGTGGAATTTTTTTAAATCCCATCTGTAAGATGATTTCGCTGTGCGACTGTGGAAACAAGTTTTGGAGGGGATTTGAAAAGTTACACCGGCCATATTCAGGAGGTAGGGTAACACAAGGGATATGTTGAACAAAATCTGCAAAAAATAAGATTATGAGTAAATGCTGGAACAATTCATTTCATCATAACGTAGTTGTTTTTTCACATTTTTACCCTAAATGTTCAACATAATCTTTTTATGATCACTCCTTCTCAGCATGACAGGTGTCATTAATAAAACAATGGCTGAATTGTCATTTTGCACCACAAGTGTTAAAACACATTTTGGGTAGGATTTAAGAAATGACAGCTGTCACATTCATAAGGTGGTATAAAAAATGGCCATGATGAAAAGTTGGGGTCAAAATATTGAGAATTACCAGTTATGCGTGTGCACTGAATAACTGAAAAATAGTCTCATAACTTTGTTGTTTTCTCATATTTTTACCCAAAAGTTTCACCATAGCCTTCTTATGACCCCACATACACCTTATTATGAGCCCTCCACATGAACAAGGGTGGACAGCATTGTTAAATCCTGCCCAAGAAGTGATTTTGCACCACAAACGTGAAAACACATTTTGGCCTGGATTTGAAAAAAGACAGTTGTAATATTCATGAGGCACTGTGAAGAAACGGCTATAGTAAACATTTGAAGTCAAACTATTGAAATTTGTATTTATTCATTTTTATTCAAAATTTTGATGACCGGGAAAGACACATTGAGCCCAGGCTTGTTTCCAGGTGTGAACTGAGGGCATGGGAAAAAGATAAACAAAGTAGATACAAATTTAAATACAAGTCAAGAATTAACAATGCAAACAGTGATAGTTACAAGGCAGAGATGATATGATATTTGCAAAATATTACAATGTGGTACACAGCTGAAAAACAGAATGGATTAACACAGGGGATGCTGAACCTCAAATACTTACTTAGGATCAGGTGAGGGAAATACAAAAGTTAATACAGTTGCAAGGGTCTAAGATCTGGAGGAAGAGAAGAGGAGGAGGGGAGGGACAGGACAGAGGAGGAGGAGGAAGGGCAAGTGCAGAGTGGGGCTGGAAGGATTTGAGCCATTTTTTTAAAGGATAGATATGATGAAGAGTTAAGAAGTATGAGACAAATTACTAAAGTTATGAGAGTGCATTCACAGATCTCAATGTAGGCTCATAACTTTGCTGTTTTTTAAATATTTTTACTCCAAATTTTCAACTTAGCCTTCTTATGACTCCACCTCATGAATAAAGGCAGAAAAAATGTTCAACTCATATCTGAAAGGTGGTTTTGCACAGTGACCACGAAAACACATTTTGGAACAGATTTACTTAATTTCATTGCCATTGTTCATGAGGTGGGGTCCCAAAAAAGGCATGCTGAAAATTTGGGAAATAAATGTCTTAAATGACTGAGTTATGCCTCTAAGTTACTTCAGATGGCAAGAGAAGCTTGAAGAGGCAAAATTACATGTGCAATTGGGCAGACTAGGTGGGCCAACCCTTATAGAAACATAGAAGTTGATGGCAGATAAGGACTGCAAGGCCCATCCAGTCTGCCCATTTCTTTTTCTACCTTATAAATGTGCCATTGGCCTTTGCTCTGTCAGTGGCCTATCTATTCATAGTCATTTGTATTGCTCCCTTATGCCTATCCCATGCCTGTTTGAAGCCCTGCACTGTATTCATAGCCACCACTTCTTGTGGTAAGCCATTCCATGCATCCACCACCCTTTCTGTGAAAAATAATTTCTCACATTCCCCTTAATCGGCCCCTCTAATCTCATGCAGTGTCCTCTTGTCCTGCTATTTTTCTTATATTTAAACATGTTAGACTCTTTCACCTTGTTAATGCCCTTAAGGTGTTTGAATGTCTCGATTATATCACCTCTCTCCCTCCTTTGCTCAAGGGTATACATATTGAGCTCTGTTAATCTGTCCTCATATGTCTTCTGATGCAGTCCCTGTACCATTTTGGTTGCCCTTCTGGACTGCCTCAATTTGGCTAATGTCCTTGTGAAGGTGTGGCCTCAATACTGCACGCAGTACTCCAGATGGGCCTAACAATGTCTTGTAAAAGGGGATTATTACCTCCCTGCCACAACATGATACTAATACACTAACACCCCCTAGCCTTACCTACTGCTTTAGAGGCCTGCTTGGATGATTTCAGGTCATCAGTGATGATGATGCCCAAGTCTCTTTCTTCCTTTGTGACTGCTAGCAACTCCCCTCCCAGCCTATAGGTGGCTTCAGGGTTTCTCTTCCCTATGTGCATGATTTTGCACTTCTTTGCATTAAATCCCAGTTGCCACTCTTCTGACCATTTTGCTAGTTTATCCAGATCTCTTCTCATTCTGCCCACCCCATCTGGATCATCTACTCTGTTGCAGATCTTGGTGTCATCTGCAAACAGACAAGCCTTACCCTCTAGTCCATCTGCAAGGTCACTAATAAAGATGTTGAAGAGGACTGGTCCCAGGACTGATCCCTGAGGTACCCCACTTGTGATTTGCATCTCTTCGGACAGTATACCATTTACCACCACTCTCTGTTTTCTACCTGTCAACCAGTTTGCCACCCATTGACCAACTTCTGACCCACCCCGAGCCTACCCAGCTTATTTATCAATCTTCTATGTGGAACAGTGTCAAAAGCTTTGCTGAAGTTAAGGTAGGAGACATCAACTGCTCCCCCTTGGTCCACCACTCTGGTTACTCAGTCAAAGAAATCTATGAGATTAGTTTGACAGGACCTTCCTTTTGTAAACCCATGCTGTCTTGGATCCTGTGACCCTATGGATTCCAGGTGTTACACTATCCTTTCCTTAAGGAGTGCCTCCATAATCTTGCCCACTACTGAGGTAAGACTGACTGGTCTGTAGTTCCCCACCTCCTCCCTGCTACCACTCTTGTGGAGTGGGACCACAAGAGCCCTTCTCCAGTCTTCTGGGACCTCTCCTGTGCTCAGAGACTCACTAAACAATTCTTCTAATGGCTCTGCTAGTTTCACCTTTAGTTCCTTAATTACCCTGGGATGTATGCCATCAGGTCACATTGCCTTATCCACCCTGAGCTTAGCAAGCTCTTGTAAGACTCTTTCTTTTGTGAAGGGAGAAGTGCTCACCTCCCTCCCCCCTGTGTCCATGATGCTGAGCTGTGGGCCCTGCCCTACCTTCTCTTCAGTAAATACTGAGCAAAAGTATCTATTTAGGATAGATGCCTTTACAGGGTCCTCCTCCTCACATGCTCCCTTTTCTCCATTAAGCTTAGCAATACCCCCTCTGGACTTTCTCCTTTCACTAATGTATCTATAGAAAGTCTTGTCACCTTCTTTTACTGTTCGTGCTAGTGTTTCCTCAGTTTGGGACTTTGCCTGCCTTACTGCATTCCCTGCTTCCCTTAGGGCAGTTTGGTATGCCTCCCTATCTTCATCCCGCTGTGTTCCCTTATATTTCCTGAAGGCCAGCCTTTTGGCTCTGACCCTTTCTGCTACTGTATTTGAGAACCAAAGTGGTTTCCTTCTTATCTGCCTTCAGTATCTATGTATCTATGTATGTAAGTTCAAAACCCCATTGAATTACAATGAACTTCATATCTGATTTCCCTAGTTCATGGTCCAGCATTGAAGAGTGAAGACATCTCTGCAGAGGATTACAGCCTTGAACCCCTGGTGGGTAAGTAAGGGCTTGGGATTGGTCCTGATTGAGAGGGTCAGGTGGGGGGGCAGTAATGGTGACAACAGACATCAATGGATGTTTTTCCTTTTCACAGGGTTTATTTAAAAAAAACTATGAGGGATGATTTTCTTTATTTCAGGTCATAACACCGAGGGACTGGGCACCCCCAGTGTCAGTGTTATGTTCGGCAGCAACATGGGTGACTCCCCGCTACTACAGAACTAAACCAGGCAGGGTGGGGGGGGTAGTATCCAGCATGGAGGATTGGGCACCCCCATGGGTTGGGCTGCGGAAGGGCAAGTATGGTGGCAGCAGCAACAGACATGGATGGACGGTTTTCTGTTATGCTTGGGTGGGGGCATGGGGGGAGTGGAGCTGAGATGGATGGTTGGGTGGAGGGGACTAACAGCCCAGTAGCAGCAACAGATATTGAAGGATGGTTTTCTTTGTTACCAGGTATATAAAAAAAACTAAGATGGACAGTTTTTCTTACTTCTGGTGGCAACACTGGGGATTGGGCACCCCCAGTGTCAGTGTTATGTTTGTGGTGGTGAGTGTGGGTTGATGGGTGCTGTGTGGGAGGGTCAGGTGAGAGAACAGTAACCGTGGTGACAGCAACAGACATTGATGCACAGTTTTATTTGTTACAGGGTGTAATTCAACCTCAGCAGGCTGATCATGACATGTCAGCTGTGCTTGCAGACTGGCATAGATCAAAGGAAAGAGCTGACCTATGAGTGGGTTGGCTTTTTCCTTTGAAATACATGAAGTGTCTGCCCAGCAAGCCAGAATACAGTCATGACTATCCTGGCTGATGATAGGTGTGACACTGATGAGCCCCTTGCAGACCACTTTGCATTGGACTGACAGTGTCACATCCCTCAAAAGACACTCTTCTGACAAAATGCTTGCTGTGCATGAATGCACAGTAAACATAACAAAAGGGGAAAGATGGGAAAATGGGAGGAAGCAGACATAAACTGCTTAAAGAAAGTGTTGAGGGTCATAACAACACATACATTTGAATCAAGATGTGGGGAACCTGTGCTGGGGAGATCTGCCCCCCAAAAAAGGAAACTATCAGGTTTAACACTTTTGCACAAATTTTCATTGAAAATACCTGTACTGGTTTGAAATGCAAATTATGTAAATATATTTTTGTTTATTAAACTGTGTGCTGCATAGGTTTTTTTATTGTATTTTACTATTTTTATGTGCACTAAACAGATTTTTCATTGGCTTTTATTGATATCCTTAAAAACAAATCATGATATTTGTATTTAAGTAAACCATTTAAACATCATTTTATAAGCTCAGTAAGACACTCTAGGGTGTGCCATTATGGTTATATAATCATACTTCTCAGTTACATTTAATGGCATTTGGCTGTGCCTCATGTATAACAACACACCTGTGGTGTGAGATTATATCACTATATTGCAGACCCTGTCACATCGTATTGCTTACATAACTTAGTGAAGGTCCCTACAGTCGTGCTTCCTCCAGAACAACAGCTAACCTGGCAACAAGATGTAATTTAGTATGAGTGAATATGAATGTAATCCAGAGACAGTGGGTGGCATTAGAGTGACAGTTGTTGGGTACTGGAAAATGTGTCTCAAGATGGCACAGTGATGTGAAAGTACAGATGTTCCTCTGGGACACCCTTGCTCAGGTCACTTGAAATGCCACCCGAGGAATGAGTGGTTCTTCACTGGAAGCTGTTGTTTCTGGAACCAGTGTGTGTGGAAACTGCAGGACTTGTCTGAACATCTGGCATTCTTGAATTTCCCCACTGTTTTTGGCTCCATAACCTCTGTTTTTGAAACAGAAAAAAAAACATTTTGGCATTCATGCTCTTAATATTTCATTTTTCTTAAGATAACCCAATTCTGTACACATATTTTAGGTATTTTCAAAAAATAAAAAAACATTACTATATTTGCCCCATTTAAGTAGATGCCTTAACCCATAGTAACCCTTCAGATTCCAAGGAGGTCAAATCTCCAACCATTACATTGTCCATATGTAAATACACTGTGTCACAATACAAATTATTATAAGCTCTTAAACATCTTTGTAAGTTACCATGTTTTCAATCCAATAATACTCCTTGTTTAGATTGAATTAACATCTTTAGTAGAACTTTCATCAAAATTATTATTTAATCTGTGTCTGTATTAATACAGAGCAATTTACTAAAATGCCTTGTTTTAAAGAAAAGTGTTAGTTATCCATCTTCTACTCTTTGTTATGGGACTGTAGTTCTGAAAACTAATAGAGATGTTCATTTAACACCCTAAATGCAATATTATTTTAAATAGGCAACCTCTACTGCAAATATGCTGTAAAGCTTAAATTTGTACCTCACAGTACTGCCTTCTCCATATTCGACTTCCAAGTGTTTTTTTAATTCTTTCACATCCCTTACTGCATTTTTTTATTCAAAAAACTCTTAGCTGCATAGTATAAATTAAAATGGAGCAGTAAGCCCGATTACCATGATTAACTTTCCTTCCCCACTTTGCAATGATCACAACAAGCTAAATTTCATTAAAACACTCAAAAGTAAATGTTATGGGACTGTAGGCTATTGAGGCATTATGAGGTTTTAAATTAAAAAAGGCAGTAAGCATGGTATCTTTTAATAACCACAGTAGGTGACTAAACATGTGTTTCGTATAATAAAGTTAGATGTCGTTAACACTAAGAAATAAATGAAGAAGACATGAATGCTAACACATGGTACATGGTGGATATATGCAAGAAACTGAAGGAGCAGATCTTATTTTGCATTTAACAAACTACAAGGGATGTGACAGAACTGAAAAAACTTGAACTCGAATATGAAGAAGGCAGTACGTTATGTACGTATTTAAGCTTTACAGCATATTTACAATAGATGTTGCCTATTTGAAATAACATTGCATTCAGTGTGCTAAATGAATGTCTTTATTATTTTTTAGAACTACAGTAGGAGACAAATATCAAACTTTTTTCTTTAAAACAAGGCATTTTAGTAAGTTGCTCTGTATTAATACCGATACAGATCAAAGGGCAAGGTAATGCACAATGGAAAAAAGAACCTAAAAATGGAATAAAGGATTGATTGGATAAGAGTGGGGATCACTATGGAGGAAAGGGATTGGGGTTATTCCTGAGGCCTTAGGTCTACCCCTCAGTGTAGCAAGGCATATACTGTACTGTGGGAAAGTCAGCAACATGTTTGGGTGTATAGGGAGGGGCTTCACTGGTAGCAGGTGTTGGTGATCCTCTCCTTGTAAATTTCCCTGGTAAATCCTCATCTGTGTACAGTTCTGGAGCCAACATTTAAAAAATGACTGTCCCAGATTGGAGATGATCCAGTGGCAGTGGATGGAGATGAGGATTAAGGGGCAACAGGGGAAAATCACACAAGGAAAGGCTGCAGAGTCTCAACATGTTCTCCCTGGAAACCAGAAGAGAAAGTGGTGCTACAATTCAAACATACAAGTTTCTTCATGTGATCAATAGGGTGGAGGCCTCAGAGCTGTTTATGGTGAAAGAGAACTTAAGGTTACAATTACAAGTTGATTGGACGTAGATGCAGACAGGATATGAGGAAGTACTTCTTTATGGAAAGGGTAGTGGACAAATAGAATATCCTTCCTAGCAATGTAATAAATGCTGATTCCATAGCCAGGTTCATGATGGGCTGCGTTAAAGTGCTATTGGAAGTTTTGGAGAGCAGCTCGAAGGAAGGGAGATCTTAGTGGCCCAAGTGAGAAGGCATCTGCAGGATGTTCCACCTAAAATGGTGAAAAGCTAAGATATCAATTAGTAGTTAGTCAGTGCCTCTAAATTGATTTTGCATTTTCACTGTAACTCCAGGGAAATTTTCCTGTGTTTTCTTGTAGATTATACTATTTCCTATGGAAAATGAATTGCTGTATTTTCCCATATAACCGGTGTAAGTCTAAGAGAACAAGTAATCTGTAGATGGCTCAAAATCCCTGTAAAATACAGGAATATTCTTCCAAAACATGCAGATAAGCCCACTGGGCATTCAAGACACTAAGTGGTCATTTGCATGCCCATTTTGGGTGTGTTTGCATGGGACACAGAAGCTCCTTACTGCCCCTTGCAGTGTAAACAAAAAGCCCTGATGGCATAGTGATACTCCCACCCCTTGATAGCTCATCTAAGCACCTGAAAATCTTCCCTGGTGGTCCAGTGTGTCCCCTCACTGCACCAACTGTCCATTCAGACAGTGTTTAAAAAGAGTCCTTGGTGGTCTGGTGGTTCCCCCCCGCTCGCAGAAAGCACATCCTCTTGATTCAGTGCCCCCCAGCAACAGTCCCCTACCAGATCTGGCACTGACATCCCACTTCCCTGCCCCCCTCCTCATCCAGGTGGCCGGTGTTCCTCCCAGCCAAACATGGTGACTGGCACAGCATTCCTTTCACCTGCACGACTGGCCATTGTATGAGCTGTCAGTTTGTACACATACTGTAGAAACAACTGGATGAGGGTCGGTGTCCATTCTTTTAAAAATAATACAAAAATTAAATGGAAGACTTCTAGAGAAAAAATAAACAATTCGTTTATTTTATGTTTAAAACTAAATACTAAATATATGTATACAGCTATACAAAATAACACATGGACAACCATGTACAACTCAGTTACATTTCCATTTTCATGACTTGATATCACTCTCGGGGTCCCTATGGCATCATCAGAATTCCTCAATGAAAACAGTCTTGTTGTACATGGTTATTTATGCATTATTCTCTGTGTCTTACAAAGCATTTCACAAGTATCACAGAATGCTTCACACTCCTTATATTTTTCAAGAATGCAAGCTGAAGTAGGTTTGTTCCAGATTGCTCTTATAAATAAACATATTCCTTACCAAATTAATAAATTATTGCATTTGCAAGTATTTCTGATAACGAACTGCTTTTATACCTTGATTCTTGTAAAAGAGATTGTCTGGATGTAATATGTTGCAAGTTGCTTCAGTATGCTGACCTGGTACTCTGCTGTCCTCTGGCTGATATGTTTAATATGTCTAGCTCTTCAAGAAAATATCCATTTGATTTGAAGTTGGACAGTGTCATTCCAGTATTCTGTAAAAAGCTCTGTAAGTAGGTAATTAAATAAATAATTAATTTTAATATGTGAAAACTGTATAGTTAATATATATGTATTTTGATTTGCAATTGTTTTAAACCATACTGCACCCTAAAGATAGGGCACTGTATAAATGAAATTGCTTTGCTGTGCCTAGCCTAGCCAATAGCCAGATCTGGAAAAAAATGTTTAATCTCTATTTGTTGCCATCTTCCACATTGTCTATAGTGTTGAAGACCTTGGAAATACCAGTGTTGCATAAATAACTCATTTTTGGAATAAACACAGCGTATTAAACAAAAGACAGTCTGGTTTTTGACCCATGCATTGCACATATATGGCTTTACTTGAGGCAACTAGTAATATCCATTGGCAGCTGACAAAAAAATATGCCTCTAAGTGCTTTCTTATAGTTTTGTTTTGAGACCCTTGGTTCTCTAGACTATAGATTAAGTAACTAGTTGACTGATTATAAATCAGTTAGTTGGAATGTAAGGCATGCACTAAAAGTGTCATGAGTTGTAGAACTGAGTTTTGGTCCAACTTTTCTCCTGATTTGTAATTGATGTGTACAGAGGCATCCATGAGAATATGTTGCATACAATATATGTCTAAGACTAAATTTACATTGTTTGGAAATAGCAACATGCTGACTGCTGTCCCAAATTATTTGGTAATTAAGGAGGCACATGATGTGGAAATAGAGAGGGTTGATTGCTTTAAAGAGCCTCTGATGGCTGGCCCGCTGGCACAGCATTTGGATTTCTGCTTGTGACGCCAATGACCCAGGTTAGGGAATGGACCCAGGTAGTCAGAGGGCCAGCCAGGTGGAGAAGGGTTGAATGTTTCATGGACTGCTCTCCTTCTCCAGGGGGAGGGAGGGAAAGAGTGTCCATTGCTTGATGGACACCTGATGGAGGTCAGAGGAACCACAGGCAACCAGTGTCTGTACGCTAGATGGGTGGAGTGGTTGCTGGACATCATTGCATGTCCTTGCCCCGGGGCAGCTCAAGAAAAATAGTTGGCCACCCTGGCACCTGGCCTTCATGGCTCCCTGCCTCTCTGCTAACCAAATATGGCTCCATGGCATCACCAGGCCCTGAACCCCACCCTGGGGGGGAAGCCAGGTAGGCAATGTCAGTAATCACCGACACCTTCCCCCATCATAGATGGGCCTGACATGGTGCCATGGCCCTGCCCTGGGGGGTAAGCCAGAGGATATCTGTGGAGGTCAGAAAATAGGGGAAGCAAGGTAGGTGCTCAGGGCTGGAGCTGAATAGTCGGACAGCTGGCAGAAAAAAAAATAAAATAAAAAGCCGCTGATGTGAAAATTGCAACATTACAGAATCCAGATAAGCATACCCCCAGTAAATCTTGTACCAAAAACTAGATTTCTACATGACTTCATTTTAAAGTTATGAGCTATTTTGTAACCCTGATTGCACTACCTGTTCAAAACAGCCAGTGTCAATGAAGAGCTACTGATGATGTCAACGCAAGACTTCATAGTCTAGTAATCCCTGTCAGCAAGCTTATAGGCAGGGCCCCTGGTATTCTGCGGCAGGATTTTCTGATTTCTGCGGCAGGGCTCCTTGACTTCTGTGGCAACATTTTCTGATTTCTGCGGCATGATTTATTAATTTTGCTGGCAGAATGCAGTCCTGCCATTGGCTAAATATGATGTGATGTCATCGATGACATCATATGCTGAGCATAAAGGAGGGGCTTCAGGATAAACGAGGTGTGAAAGAAAGCCTGACACTATGGAAAAACAGTATATTTATATGAAAATTCACCAAAAACAATGAATTCTGCGGCACTATATATATTCTGTGGCATGGTGCAAATTCTGCGGCAAATTCCACAACCACAGAACCGCAGAATTCCAGGGGCCTTGCTTATAGGACTTGTTTCTTCAAAGTTTTAAAGATCATGTGAGAGGGTTCTATGATAACAAATATTACACAAATTTGTAAGTGGCAACTTGGGGAAGACAATCTATTACATCTATTGATTTTATGTCCTCTTTATATACAAGAAAGAAATCTGTACTTGGGTAGTGTATTATCAACTTCAGACACAGAACTTAAATATCAAGTGAATGCATTATTGATATGCAAAAATACTGAGATATTAGAAAGTGTTGCGTTGTTCTGCAAAAAGACAGAACATAAGAACCTGCATATTATAAATAAGGAATAGGTTACTATAAGGGTGACGCTTATATCTGTTACTTAATCTTAGATGTATAGACATGTGCAATAGTTTAATTATAAACATCTGAATGACTTTACTGGTAGAACTGCCAATTTAATTTTACTACTCAATTTCCCTGTATATTTATTGGTAATTGTACCGCTATGGATTTTAACAATGTAGAATGTTATATGTATATTTATGTATGCTAAAATGTATTGTGCAATATTTTGTAATAACAGTTCTGTTCTGTCAATCAATAAACTGAACTGAAGATCATATGCAGTAGTTGTTTAAAGTAAAACAGGCAGCACCATTCAAATAACATTGCTATAAAAACTATATGTGTTTCAGGTTTTGTAACAAGGTTAACAAAATTGTATTTTATGATATCTTTTGGTTTTTAATTATTTAAGATAGGAATTTAAGATAGTTTCTTGTCATAATTTTAATATTAATTCTTTGGTTAAGATTGTTAATTCATGATTGGGCTTGCATTACAGAATAAGGAATTATCTTTCATTTAATTCGAAAAATGTGTTGGTACAATCCTTAATTTTATCTGTTGTCAACTATGATTACCAGTTCATTCAGCTGCAGTGGAGACCTCTTTAAAAATGTTGGAGTTGCCTACCGTAATGCATGCTTTCACCAGTCCTAGGTTGATGCCTCATTGCATTTTATATTCTTTGCTTAGTTGGTACTCATTTGGATATCATTGTTTGTATTTTAGGCTAATTTATTTTTGGAGATTCTGGCATAGTAATGTTCAGCTTTCATTTGAGGATCTGATTAGGCAAAGGCAAAGGCAAATTTATTTAAAAAACGCCCAATCCCAGAGGCTCTGGGTGCTGTACAAATTTGCATAACATTTACATACAATACATAAAACATTCAAAAAATAAAATAATAAATCACAACCTATAAAATAACCTACTCTAAGCACCAAATGCTTGCAAAAATAGGAGTTTCTTCAGGCGGACTTTAAAAATGGCTACAGTGCGGGGCCTCTCTGATCAATGTTGGCAATGAGTTCCATAGAGCGGGAGCCACAACACTAAAGGCTCTGTCGCCCGCTGATTTTAACCTCATTCTAGGAATGGTCAGGAAGCCACCACTAAAAGATCAGAGAGGGCGGGTAGAGGGAGTAGGTACCAAGAGGACTGACAGGTAACCAGGGCCCTGCCTGTGTAGGGCTTTGTAGGTGAGAAGAGCCACCTTAAAGAGGATTCTCCACCTGACTGGCAGCCAGTGCAATTCGAGCAATACAGGTGTAATATGACAGAATTTATTCTACCCAGTCAATAGCCGGGCAGCAGCATTTTGCACCAGCTGCAGTCTATGGAGAGAACCCCCGGAGACCCCGAGACAGAGCGCATTACAGTAGTCCAGCCTAGATGTGACTAAGGCATGTATCAAGGTAGCGAGGTCCAGAGGCAGAACAAGGGGCTTAATCCTGGCAATGTTTCTGAGATGGAAAAAACAGGTGTGCACCATGGAAGATATTTGAGCCTCCATGGTCAAGTTCCTGTCCAGAGTCACTCCAAGATTTCACACCCAAGAGGAGGCCTTCAATGACACAGCTCCAAGAACAAGTCCAGTTGCTGAATCAGAGGCCATCCTATCATGGACTCTGTTTGACTCCACTACCAATACCTCTGTTTTGTCAGGGTTCAGTCACAACCAGCTGGATGCCATCCAGTCATTAATCTCGGCCAGACAGATATTTAACACATCCACTGCGTTGGATGTTCCTGGGGCAAAGGACAGATATAGCTGAGTATCATCAGCATAGCAATGAAAACTCAGACCATACTTCCTAATGATCCCCCCCAAGGGCAGAATGTACACTGCGAACAACATTGGGGCCAGTACTGAACCCTGACGGACTCTGCAAAAAAGGAGACAGGGTATAGATGAGAAATTTCCCATCACAACCCATTGCCTCCTGTTGGTAAGAAAGGACTCAAACCAGTTGATGATGGTACCGGTAAGTCCACACAGCTCCCTAAGGCAGACAAGCAACAACACACAATGGTCCACAGTGTCAAATGCTGAGGAGAGATCAAGGAAAACAAGAATTGTCCTATCCCCCTGATCTCTAGCCCTGAGGAGATCATTCTGCACCCAAATAAGTGCAGTTTACATGCTATGTCTAGCCCTAAAGGCCGACTGGAAGGGATCGTACAATTCATGAGTCATGAGGTGCTCTTCCAATTGAAGCGATACCATCTTCTCAACAATCTTCCCCAAAAATGGGAGATTGGAGACAGGATGGTAATTTGCCTTGATCTCCAGGTAGAAAGATGGTTTCTTTAAAAGGGGTCTCACCAGAGCCTCCTTCAAGGCATCTGGAAAGACCCCCTGAAGCAAGGAACACTGTACAATCGAGGCAAACACCGGGCCAACAGAGTCAACACATCTCATTAAGAAACGTGTTGGCACAGGGTCCAGCTCACAAAAATTATGCTTCAAATTGACTGCCACCTCGATAACCTCACAAACCTCCACTGGTCTAAACTCCCCCCAACTTGGCAGAGTGCACTCAGAGCACATCTGGTGACCACTGTCAGCTATAGTATTGCTGGCTGAAGAAGCCTCCCACCGGATCAAGGACACCCTGTCCGAGAAAAACCGAGCAAACTCCTCACAATCTTTGTTAGAAAAAACCCTCCCAGGCTGCAAACAGACAGGATGGAGAAGTCTATCTACAGTCCGGAAGAGTGAAGCTGGTCGGTTTCTCCCGGCAGTAATCTCCCTAGACAGGAAGACTGCCTTCTTACGGTTGATTGCCTCCTGATACACACAGTAGTGTGCACGCAGGACCAGTTTGTCCACCTCCAGGCGGGACTTCCTCCAGCAGCATTCTAATTTCCGACCCATCTTCTTCATCTCCCTGAGGTCTCCATCAAACCATGGGGACCTCAGGTACGAAGTTCTGGGTCATACACGGACAGGTGCGAGGGAGTTGATGGTGTTTGATAACACCCTATTATAGGTGTCAACCCCGGCATCAACACCTCCGATGCATGCAGCACCCACACTAGACAATTCAGCTTCCACCAAAAATCCCTCATGGGTAAGATCCCATAAAGGGGGGCAGCGAATCATCTCTGCAGGGGAAGGGCTTATGGTGGGAGCCTCAAGCGTGAACTTCACCGTGCAATGATCGGACCAAAATACCCCGATCAATCCTGAGATCAGTAATCTCAAGCTCCAGTGAGAACACCAGGTCCAGTATGTGGCCGTCCCGATGGGTTGGTGCAGCAATGACCTGCATCAGTCCCAATGAGGACATGCTCTGCAAAAAATCATTACTGCATCTTTGATCTCTATCATCAGCCCAAACATTAAAATCCCGCAGAAAAACACATCCGGGGGATCCCAATGTCTCGCCGGTGACAAACTCGGCAATCTCCTGCAGGAAACTCCCCATCGGGCCACAAGGGCGATAGATGAGGAGGATCCTGCAGCCCATGCCGAATCCTCCACGAATGGCCACACACTCAAAAGAACCTGGAGTTTTCACCAGGTGCACGGTGAAGGTCAGGCTGGATCTAAAACAGATAGCTGCAGCGCCACCCCTGTGGTTCACTCAGGGGCAGTGCACCATGGTATACCCCGGAGGGACTACAGCCTCAAAAATGGGGCCAGCATCATCTCCCACCCAGGTCTCTGTGATGCAAGCCAGATCGACTGATGAAATCAAGGCGGCAATCATTGCCGTCTTGTGTCTGATCGACCTGGCATTGCATAGCACTGCCATCAGAGGACTGAAGGGTGATGCAGCCTCTCGGGTTGCCTGACCACTTGGTCTGGTGGACTCCCTGGGGATGGGCACCAACCACATCTGGCCTCTCCCAGATGCCTGACATAACCCAGGGTGCCTCCTGGACCTAACAACCTCTATTCTACCATCACCCAAACCCAGGTCACCCCACTGCCAACAAGCAGCATGACCCTCTACAATCCCCACTTCCCGACAGCATCTAACAATAGTATCAGACACTGGGAGAAGGATAGAGGGACGTAAAGCATGTAGCAGTGAGCTCCCATAGGTGATCCTAGCCCCTGTAAATCCTCCCATATACCCCCTACACATTTCATGCAATAGGCACAAAGAACTATTATTAGACACACTTAAATACCACCAAAATAAATAGCTGTCCTTCTTAACCAAGTAAAACTAATACATAACTAAGTCATTTAATACAGGACAGGTTTAAATCATAATAATATACAAATTAAACATACCTATCACAAACTATTATACTTTACATGTATTTAAAACCATACCATGGACAAGCCCATTTCCATCCCCGTTAGCAAATAGAAATTTCCAACACCGAGTGGCGCTTGCGCCACTCACAGGCTCACACTTGCGAGCGGTGCTTTAATTTATACAGCACTGTACCCGCCCCCTCAGCAGCAGTCGCAGCTCCCCCTACTCACACCTCCAGCCAGGTAAGAAGGCAATCCAGGTGGACTACAGCACGGCCTCTCATGCTGTGCGAGTCAACAACTGGAGGGCAAATGGGCATTCGCACGCGAGCAGGAGAGTGAGAGTCACAAACAAGCACCAAGCCAGACCAAGCAGCAAAATGAGAGTCCAGGCATCCAACCGCTAATGAGTGGCGCTACAGTTCCAGAAATAGAATCCACACATGTAGAACAGCCGCTTGCGAGCGGCGCTTTAATTTATACAGCACTATCCCCGCCCCCTCAGCAGCAGTCGCAGCTCCCCCTACTCACACCTCCAGCCAGGTAAGAAGGCAATCCAGGTGGACTACAGCACAGCCTCTCACACTGTGCGAGTCAACAACTGGAGGGCAAACGGGCATTCGCCCACGAGCAGGAGAGCGAGAGTCACAAACAAGCACCAAGCCAGACCAAGCAGCAAAACGAGAGTCCAGGCATCCAGCCACTAACGAGCGGTGTTACAGTTCCAGAAATAGAATTCACACATGTAGAGATTAAAGATAGGAGTCCTAGATGCTCAACTCACTCTATATCAACTTTGCATTTCAGATTGCCTCTATACAGGTCATCCTCAGCTCAAAGTTCATTTATTTGTAAAGTGTTAAAATATTGGAACGTATTTTCATTTTGATTGCTTTGTTCTGGAATTTATCACACAT
This sequence comes from Neoceratodus forsteri, assembly GCA_016271365.2. NCBI lineage: Eukaryota > Metazoa > Chordata > Ceratodontiformes > Ceratodontidae > Neoceratodus > Neoceratodus forsteri. The sequence continues at coordinate 668,046,944 of CM057455.1, read as the reverse complement.
TAAAAAATTAATTTGAAGAAGTATCATATTGATGGGTCAAAATGTCATTGCATTGACTGATTACTATTGGTGTGTTTGCATTTAGTGTTTTTGGTTCTTTTTTAAATAGGTTTTGTGAAAATATTGTGTATTTATCTGTTAATTGTTATTTATCCAGGTGCTCCATGAAAATAGGCATATACTACTCTCGGAATTACACAATTAGCAAATTTAAAATAAAAACAATAAAAATGATGACATGGTCATCTATTGATTGGAAGGATTTGTCCACCTTATAGAACTCTTTTCAGATAAGCCCTGACTGTGTCCAACATGTTTTGTAAGAACACATTGATGTTCAACTTGTTAAAACACAAGCCATGCTATTTGGTTCAGATTATAAATTAAAATTAATTAGTAACTCATTATAAATTGTTACATTTGACAAAATATTTTATTGAATGTATCTCTTTACAAAGTTTAGGAGTTAAGATGGACACATTTTAAGTGGCACACCGACTTTAAGCTAGGTCTCGCAACTGAATTGTTGTACAAAGTAAAAACCTGTCTTGTAGGACTTTTCATTTTACATGCTCATCCACAGCATTAAAACTGAAACTTCCTTTTTAAGTTCATCATGCATGCAAGTGGCTTTGAGATAGGTGTGACACTGTCTGTCCAATGCAGAGTGGCCTGCAATGGGTTAGACAGTGCCAGACCAATCATCAGCGAGGCCAATGCTTATGGCAGTTTTGCCTTGGTGGGCAGAAACTGGGTGGAGATTAAAATAAAAAGCCAAACCAATAATATGGTTGATTTTCCTTTGATCTACAAGACACTGCTCAGAAACAGCTGGTCGATGTTGTAATGAGACTGATATTGTCAGTTTCAGTTTCTGCAGTGACACCGCTGACAGTATGGCCACCAGCAGTCTTCTGACCTTGGCTGCCAACAAGGCACCCCCACCCTACAATCATTGTCCATGGTGTATTTTTGGCACCCACCCTCAGATCACCAGGTGTCCCTCATCTGGTGATTCCAGAGCAGTCCCCAATGTGCTTATTTTCTGATTGCAGGTATTACAGTACACTGACATCATGCTAGAAGCACACTGCTAAAATACGTTGGTTTATCACAAATTCCACACAACGGGGTTTAATATCTATAATAAGAAAATGGGCACATTCAACTTAAATAAAAATTAGCACATTCATTGATTTGAAGATGCAATCACTCATCAAGCTAGAAGCATACAACAGGAAGTAATACCTGAAATCAGAAAATAAGCACAAAGGGGCATCACCGTACACTGCAACTCGGGGGTTTGGGGGCCAGAGCAGATAGTAAAATGGGCTGATCCGGGAGAAAAAATGAACCCAAAAACAATTCCATTCCTGGTACTGACATCACCCCTCATCCTCCAACCTCCCCACACACACACACAGCAGACCATTGTTTATTTTATGCTGCCAACATCAGGGTGCCCAATCTCTTTGTTGGCTTTACAAGCCCCCCAGTAGTGTGCAACACTGGGGAGCCCACCTACAGTGTCCCAAAATATTTATTTTAAATATTTATCCTGTGAAAAAAGAAAACAGCCCCCAGATGTCTTTTTTGTTTGTTTACCTGAAAAAAAGAAAACGGTTCCTCGGCGTCGCTACCATCCCCACCCTTACCTTCCCACTGAGAACCCAGCACCCCTCAACCCCCCTTACCGTATACTTACAAGCAAGGGTTGTAGGATGTCATCTTATGCAGACCTGGATGGACACTTCTGTACTCTTCAAAGCTGAACCGTGAACTGAGGAATAAAGGTAAGTCCCGTATAATGTATTTCAATGGTGTTTTTTTTTTAACTTATGTTGATATCTTTGGCATTTTTTTTAATTTTAAAATTTTTTCACTATATTTTCAATATGTCCTTTTTGGGACCCCACCTCATGAACACTGTGACTGTTGTTTCATTAATCGGGCCTGGAAGGTGATTTCACGTTGCTGAGTAAATGACCTTTGGGATGAAATAATGAAATTTCACCATGAGTTGCTATGAGGTGGGTTCCTTGTGGTATATGTTGAAAATTTAGTGTACAAAATATTAAAAATGGCCACTTTGCTAATAACTGGTTTACATTTTAAAATGTTTCTATGCTGGTGCATAAATTGAGTAATTTTCTAAATATTGACTCCAAATTTTCAACATAGGCATTTTTTTCACACCACTTCATGAATAGTGCAGCTGTCATTTTCACATCCTCTCCACAATGTGTTTTCACACCTGTGGGGCAGAATGGCATTTTGGCACAGAACTGAAATTTTTCACCTTCAGAGTTTATGAGATGGGTCATAAGAAGACTGTTGAAAATGTGGGGTCAAAATATGTAAAAATGCCAAAGTTATGGCCATTTGTTGCAATTTCACTATGTCCGCTCGTAACTTCAAAAATGCTATTTTGGCCCCAGAATTTCAACATAGCCTTCATACACTCCACCTCATGTATGTCACAACTGTTATTTTTCAAATCCTGGCCAAAATGTGTTTCTGCACCTGTGGCATGGAATGGCATTGCAGTTGCACAGAATTATGTTTTGGCAATGATTTGAAAATGTTCTGTACAGGGTACGTGATATAGGGTCATAAGGGGTCTATGCTGACAATTTGATCACTGTTGTCCTATAGGGTGCTGTGCTCTCACAGCTACATACTGTACACATTCACATCTATGGAGGGATGGGAGTGCAGGGAAGTGCATGTTTGTTTTAAAGTTGCTCCTACAGCAACAAAGAGGATCCCCCCCATGCTCCTGAACAACCAAATCACCGAATTGGGGTCTGGAGACGTGAGTGGGAGGGCCTGGGGTTGCAACATTTGTTTTTTCAAAAGCATTTAAAAGTACATGTAAATAAGCCACCAGCCAAGGCTGCTGGGAACTGTAGTCTTTCCCCACCCAGTACAACAGCAAAACCAATGGCAAACTTTCAGCATTGACAAACGCTTGTTATAGAACTGTTTTGGTCCAATGTTCATTTCTTTGTAAAGCTATCAGAGACTGGAGCTTTTTACCTGCTGACTTTTATTGGTTTAGGAATTAAGAATCATTCGAAAGCAAAATGAAACAAAATTGTATAGATAACCTAATTTGCAAATGTTTTAATTGATTACTATATTGTAGTCATGTCTATAATTTTTGGTTATGTACTTGTTATGTCTTCAAGATCTCCAATGCAAATCAATACTTGATGTCTTCAGGGTTTACCCACCTAGCAAATTTAAAATAAAAAAAAATAAAAACTGTCTCATTCAAGGCTCTCTATTATTGCCAACTCTATGATACTGCCCATTGTAGATTATAGTTATAATGTATATGGCCAGGTTTCAGCTGCATTACTGAGCATGTAAACCTATAAAATGTACAATGTATGTAGAAATAAAGCACTGGCATAGACATATATACTACATACATACTAAAATGCCAGCAGAATAGACCTAACAGTCTCTCTCTCGAGTCTGCTCAATTTTCAGCACCCGTACTGAGGGCCGATTTTGGTGTTCCCCCTCCCCCTTAGGTTATACTGTCCCCAGTCCCAGATGTTCCACCTGTATTGTGCCTGGTCAGATTTACCCTCCCCCTGTATCTGTCCCATCCCCTCTTAAACCCCTCCACAATCTCCATCTCTACCAGTTCCCTGGGCAGTGCATTCCATGGCTCCACCACCCTTTCAGTGAAATAACATCTCCTCCTCTCACCCTGAGCCTGCCTCCTTCCAGCTTAAACCTGTGACCTCTTGTTGCCCCACCCTCCTTCCTTTGCAGCACCCTGATTGGGCCTCCTTTATTGATCCCTTTCATGTACTTAAAGACCTCTATCATGTCCCCCCTGTCCTTCCTCTCCTCCAGGGTGTACATGTCGAGCTCCTTGAGCCTCTCCTCATAGGTCCTCTCCCCCAGGCCTCAGATCATTTTGGTTGCCTTCCTGTGGATCCCCTCTAGGAGTGTAATGTCCCTCTTTAAATGTGGTCTCCAAAATTGTACACAATACTCGAGGTGTGGCCTAACCAAGCAGTTGTACAGTAGAAGGATCACTTCCGCCTTTCTGGAGGTAATCCCCCTGGTGATGCATCCCAGCATCCTATTTGCCCTTGCCACTGCCCACCTACAGGTCTCAGAGTTGTTCATTTTGACATCTTCCACTACCCCTAGGTCCCTCTCACCCTCCGTGACTTGAGTCATGTCTCCTCCTAGGGTATACCCCTGGCCTGGATTTCTGACTCCCAGGTGTAGAATCTTGCACTTCTCCACATTGAATTTAAGTTTCCATTTTCCCGACCACCTCTCCAGAGCCTCCAGGTCCTCCTGCAAGGCTACCCTTCCCTCCTCCCCATCCACCACTGTACCTAGCTTTTAGTCATCTGCAAAGATACTCATCTCACTCTTGGTCCCCCATCTGATGTCTGAGATATAGGCATTGAACAGGAGTGGCCCCAGCACTGACCCCTGAGGAACCCCACTAGTAACCCACCTTGGGGATGAGGCTAACCCTCCAACCACCACCTTCTGAGTACACTCAGAAAGCCAATTTCCTATCCATCTTAGCAACTGTCTCCCTAACCCCATTTCCTTCAGCCTAACCAGCAGGACACTGTGGGGTACCAGGTCAAACGCCTTGCTAAAATCCAGAAAGAGGACATCCACTGGCCTACCCTGGTCCAGTTCCCTCATCGCCCAGTCATAGAACTTAACAAGATTTATCTGGCACAATCTTCTCATGACAAAGCCATGCTGCCTATGGTCCAAGTACCCAGTTTACTCTAGTAACCCCCCTAGCCTTTCCTTGACAATACCCTCCATCACCTTGCTGACCACTGATGTCAGGCTAATGGGCCTATAATTTCCTGCCACCTCTCTTGATCCCCCCCTTTGCGGATCGACACAACATGGACCACCCTCCAGTCTTGGGGCACCCACCCAGTCCTCAGAGAGATGTTGAAAAGCTCCATTAGAGGGACTGCCAGGACATCTGCCAGTTCCCTGAGCACCCTGGGATGTATCTCATCTGGCCCAGGTGCTTTCTCCATCCAAAGGGACCTGAGGGCTTCCCTAACTCTCTCTACTGGGATTTCAGCCTTGTCCTCCCCCTTTTCACCATGCACTGCTGGGCCTTCACCTGTCTGTGGTGGCCACTCCCTTTCCCCAGACCCATCAGGGCCCTTGGTCTCTACCGGTCTCACCCCTTGCTCTGGTCTTCCCCCACTCCCCTCACAAGATATAGCCCCTCCATCCCCCCTGGTATAAATGGAGGCAAAATACTCATTTAGGACTTCTGCCTGTTCCCCCGCCTCATGTGCCCAACCATCCCCTACCCTTATCTTGCTGATCTGCCCCCTTACATTTCTTTTTACCCCTATGTATCTAAAGAACCCCTTGTCCCTCTTCCGGATCCCACTGGCCAAGGACTGCTGCTTTTTTGCCTTAGCTGCTCTCACAACCCTGGTGACTCTCTTGGCTGTCAGCTCATATTCCTCCTGATCCCTTTCACTCCTCGCCCATTTGAAGTGCCTGTAGGCCGCCTTCTTTTCCCTCACCACCTCCTGTACCTCCTTGGTCCACCAGCAGGGTTTTCTGGCCTTTCTGAACTAATGCCTTTCCCTTGCACAGGATCTGGTAACCTTCTGTATTCCCCTCCCAATGATCCCTCACCTGCTTTCAGCATCCATATCCAGCCTTCTCCTGTCTAGATGATCTTTAAGGATCCTTCCCATCTCCCTGAAGTCTGCACCCGTAAAGTCAATTACTACTGTCCTTGTTCAGCTCCCCCTCCAGGTCCAGGAAGAACAACACTGTGGCGTGATCACTCCCAGCCAATGGGTACCTCACCTCTAGGCCCCTAATCTGATCACTGTCCACCAGGACCACATCCAGTGTCCAGGCCTCCCTAGTTGGCTCACCCACCCGTTGTGTTAGAAACACGTTCTGGAAGACATCCAGCAGCCTCTGCTCTCTGGCCACTGGTGATGTCATAGTCCCTCAGTCTGTTCCTGGCAAGTTGAAGTCCCCCATTACTATTACCCTACCCTTTCCTAATCTACAGTGTCCCTCAAGATTTGACACCAAACTTTCTTCTAGGACCTCTGTCAGTGCTGGTGGTCTGTATACCACTCTGACCTTTACTTCATTACCCCCCCTGCATCAGCAAGGTGACCCAAATAGCCTCCACATTCCTCTCTGCCTCCTCTACCCCTCCAATACCCACACCATTTCTGACAAACAGTGCTACACCACCACACCTTCCCTCCCCCCTATCTTTTCGGAACATAGTGTAGCCCTCGAGATTTAGGTCCCACTTGAGCCCTTGAGTGGCCCAGGTCTTAATGACTGCTGCCACATCTATCTCCCCCTCAACTAGCATTGCCTGGAGCTCAGACATTTTATTTCCTAAGCTCCTTGCATTTATCAGGACGACTCTCCACCCTTTTCCCTCCTCTCCTTTCTCCCCCATGAGCTCCCATTTCTCAGCTCCTGCACCCTACCTAGTGACTCAGTTCCATGTCTCCCTAGCTCCCTATAGGAGTGGAGACCATGTCCCTCATTTATTGTATCTGCTGGCACTGCCCCTTTTTTGATCCCTCCTCCCCTCACAAGTTTAAACCCCACCTTTCACTGATGAACCCAGCTAGTTTGAGCTTTAGGATTTCCTTCCCCTCCAAATTAAGGTGGAGCCTGTCCCTAGCATACAGCTTCTAATCCTCCCAGGTCTCCTCCCACGCCCTCACCAGGCCATACCCCAATTCCTCACACCACTCCCTAAACCACTGATTTATCTCCCTAATCTTCATCTTCATCTTGTTTTCCCCACTAGACCTTGGCACCGGCAGGATTTCTGAAATGGAGATCTTACAGCCTATGGAAAAGAATACCCTGGCCAACTCCCGGAACCTTGCTTGAATTTCTAGTTCACTATTACCATTTATGTCGCTTGACCCAAAGTGCACTAGAATGTCCGGGGCCACCCCGCATTCCCTTGCCAGTGAATACAACTCATGCTTGGCCTAGTGCACTACCAGGCTTGGGTGGCATTTGGTTCTGATCAACAGCTTTTACCTTCCTCCTCCTGCTCCTCCCACTGTATGCCTCTGATCATGGAGTCCCCCAATAGGAGTACTCTAACTTCCTCCTTGCCTTCCTGTTCACCCCTCAGGTTCCCCCTCCTTCCATGCCCCTCCTCATCCCTTCATCTGGATATTCTCCTCAACCAGCTCCTTGCATCTTCCACAATTTAGGTGTTGAAGGTGGCCCTTCACTATTGTCCCTGATCACCTCCTCTACCCGTGTCCTGGCCTTCTTTATCCCCCCACCTGAGTATCTTTCTCTGTATCTCTTTCCCCACTCCTTACTAATCCATCCATCCTATCCGTTTGCCTATTTGGCTTTCTGCTCTCTATCATCTCATTTATGTCCTGCACATTCCTGCCTGTCATGCTCCCCTGTTCCATACCATTAGCCTCCTCCTTGTTCCCCTGATCCTCCTTTTTCTTCTCCCCTCCTACCCTTCTTCCCCCATCCTGTCCAGGACCCTCTCTATTGTGACCTTGACACTTGCCCTCTACACCCATTCTATCTGTCCCTGCCCCAGCTACACCAGCAGCAGCATCATCCTCCTTCTCCTCTTCTTTCTCCCCCATGCACCCCTCTTCTACCAACTGGCGTAGAGGCTTAAAACAATTTGTGATCCTTAGCCCATCCCCCATTGCCCCCAATCCCTACTGTCTCTCTCAGTTTCCTTTGGACACCCCCAGACTCTTGCCTACTGCTGTGGAAACTTACACCTTTTGGGCCCCATCTGCCAGGGTCTCCAAGAGTCCTTTGTGTACCCCCCTCCTTCCTCTGCTAGTGTGAGCCTTTTCCTCCAATTGCAGGGCAGGTGTTCCCCTATAAATGAGCTGTACTCTGCAGAGGGAGGTGTGGGAAGGTGGATCTGGGCCCACACCAGACTCTCATGATAGTGTATCAGCCCAGTGACTGCCCCTTACTGCACCTCCAAGCACTGCAACCCCCTCTGCAGGAAGGTCCCACACAAAACTGCACTTATTAAACAAGTCAGCAGTCCTGCTTAAAAGTCCACAGACTGATAAGAATGTAAAGCTTATCCAGCTACTAAACTCCCCAGCTGCTCAGCAAAAGTAGGTTCCCACAACCTCTACCAGCCCCAACTGTTTCTGTCATATTATTTTATTATACCAATAGACAAATATTGTCCAGAGTGATGGACTTAATAAGTGTATATGGATGTGCACTTTCTGCTCTTAATAACCTGTCTGTAGCAGGGTTTTTTTCAGAATCCCTTAGGGTTCACTGTGTCTATTTCTGACATTAGAGTCACATCAAGAAAATCTGCACGTGTAGGACTAATGGAGCTGGTGAATTTAAATTAAAATCATTTTAGTTCAGCCACTTCAAAAATGTAGTATACTGTATATAGTGATAAGGTATTCTGCTCAGACTTGGTCCCCTGATGAAGACTATGGTCAAAGTGCTGGGACTTGTGTCAGAGAGACAGTAGTTCTCTAGTGCACTATACATTTTGGCATAATAAAATATCCTGACATATCTGTCTATGCCAGCACTTTATTTTTACATACTGTGTGTGTTTTATAGGAGGGTTGGGGCCTTCCTGTTTTTTGCATGCTCTGATTTTGGAACTGGCAATTCCATTCCCTACACTGAGGTTCTTTACTGCTTGAGCACACTTCATCCTGCTTGGTTCTGTTGCATTACTGAGCAAACTGATGTGCCCAATTGTAAGCTGTCCAAGTTCTTCCCAAATGCTTCCTACGCTACCCCACTACATCTCCTTGCTTAGTGGGCTGGGTGGATTTCCTTGTGGAACAGTAGGAAGTAATGCATTATTCATTTCAATAAATGCAAGTAATTGAAAATTCATTTTTTAAATATGAACCTCTTCAAGTTTGTTGTGCTGTATACATTGCCAGCTTTAAGAGCTGCTTGTGGTTTGAGCTTCTGCTCCTATCTGTCATGATGTTAGCTGGTACTGCAGTTACACTTTTGCATTTATTGGTCCATTAATATGAAACTCTTTACCTATTAAACAAAGACTGAAATGCAACCAAATGCCTAGTTTAAATCTGTTGAAAAATTTTTTTATTGGGCAGTTCAAGACTATGTGTTAGAAATATGTCAGATCTGTAACTTAATGAATTCTATTGATAAGTTTAAACTATTGCATTTGAAATTGTATCTATGTTTATGAATCTGATATTGTAGTTGTATCTTTAGTCTTGTTATGGTTGAAAGGATGCATTGGCTCATTTTGTGTATGGTTGCCACCTATCCCATTTCCCATGGCACAGTCCCACTACTGAACTCCCCCCCCCCATCATGAAACCCATGTACCCAAGCCATAGCATGCCAAAAGTCCTGGTTTTGGCAACTGGCCAAGTCTGACAGTAGCTGCAACAATGCCAGCCAACAATCAATGCAGTATACCTGTCTTCAGGCTCAGTTAACTGCTGTGCTTGCTCACTTGATGCTTGACGGTGCTTCCTCTTGTTGCCAGCCTGTCAGGGACATACAGCTGACTTGAGAACTGTCTGGAGCTTTCTTGTATTCAGCTCCAGTCAGGACCACATCCATCCCTCAAGCATATTATGTAACCACATCAGCAAGGTTGGGGGCAGGGGAGTGAGCTGCTTATGGGCAGCACTCCAGCCATTGTACTGAGTATCCCCCTCACCCCTTCTCCACTCCAGCTACCCTTTGCCTCCTTCCACCCAGCACTGCTCACTGATTTAAAAAAAAAACATCATACTTGAGAGTGTTGGCAGTGGAAGGTTGGGTACTCAGTCTGGATTCTGTCATCTCCGGTCACCTGACTGTGATTATCTAAAGGATATTTGAAAATCCCACTGGCAGACTTGTGTTGATGGTGGAGCTGTAAGACTTCCAGGAATGCCTGCCAGCAATTCCTGCACTGATTGGGGGGGGGGAAGGGTTATCTGCCAATCACATGGCAGCATCTTCAGCCAGGGTCCTGTGTGCCAGTAAATAAGGATGAGGTGAGGATGCTTGTCCTTTTGGTTGTTTACTTCAGACTAGCTGTACCCGGACTGGCTCCTGTCCTCCTGCCTGAACATGCTCCAGCTCCACTTGGATCCACTGTATTCCTGCAGCCTGCCATGGTGTCCCCTGTGTAGGTTACGTTCAGTGTTGTCTCACCATCAGAGACTCTGTACTTTGCTTTAAAAAAGTAAGGTAATAATAATTATATACATGTGCTATGTTTGTTTTAATTTTATAAGTGAAAAATGCTCCCAATTGGTTTGCATTTTAACAGCGGTTTAGTAGGTGTGGGTGGCTCATGATAGGTGGCTTTTATGGGGTTTTGTTCATTTAACTGGAGTATAGGCACACACAGTGTTGTAACTTATATTCCAATTAATAATGTTCATAAGCATGTGGTGTTCTAATGTTTAAGCTGTTTAGTCATCATGATTGGCTTTTGTGAGGCTTTGTTTGTTTTATTGGAGTATGAGTTGCATTGTGCTTTGAACCATCACAAGGGCTAAGGTACATGGGAACATTTAAAAAGTTCTAAATGTTTTATATGCTGTCCTCTGCCTCCATAGCTCTGGTGGTGTTTCATGTGGTGTTTTAATTTTTAAGCTATTTGGTTCTTGTGATGGCTTTTGTGGGGCTTTGTTTGTTTGTTTAATTGGAGTATGAGTTACATTGTACTTCAAACCACCACAAAGGCTAAGGTGCATGGAAACTTATTTAAAATGTTCTAACTACCATTCTCTGCCTCCAAAGCTCTGCTGGTTTTCATAAGCATGTAGTGTTTTAATTTTTAAGTTGTGTGGTTGTCATTTTGGTTGGCTTTTGTGAAGTTTTGCTGTATGTGCAATAATTTTTTGTTTTATTCTTTTGGTAGCTGGGTAAGGCCCACCACCACTGAGTGTAAAGGCACATTTACGGGAGCAGACTGGGAGCACTGAAGAGGTTAAGTGATTTGTTCAGATTCTCATAGTATGGAAATCAAACCCAGGTCTGCTGGATATACCAAGCTGCTTCACAGCTCATTATTCCAAACCTGTAGGCTATATTTCCAACTGCCAGCCCCAGCTTAAATTTTCCTCCCAAACAGCCTTCTGCAAGGGCCAAGGTGCATGGGCAGAATATATATTGCATATATTTAAAATGTTTTAAATGCCGTTTACTGCCATGATTTATAAGCAACCTACTTTGTACTTTTAAATTGTCAATACTGCTTAGTCAACCTTGACTGTGTTGGTAGGACTTTGTTGGGCTGCAGTGTATGTATAGTAAGTTAAATCATGCTTCCAAACAACCACTACAAGGCCAAGGTGCATGAGTGGAATAATATATATTCAAATGCTGTTTACTGACTCCATAGCTCATGCAGTGATTGATAGTATGTTGTGTTATTTATTTGGGAAGATTTATTTATATCTTGGAATTACAAACCTTTGAGTCAGAAACTCATTTACAAAGGCTCCACATCCAAGAGAACAGGTTACAAGTATAGAAATGTAAACAAAATAACATGTAAATAAAATGACAAAAAAAATAGTGCTTGGAAACAGTAACTGGAGTAACAACTCTAGAAATATTGAGATTCAAAGCACAGTACAGAGTGAATGCATGGTACATTTGCAGTAACAACAGCAGTAACAAGAGAAGAAAGTACATAACAGAGTGACAGCTACTGTAGATAGCAGTGCTAGTTACAGAATGTGGTACAATGCTGGGAGAAAACAAAACACAAGGAGCAATGCACAACAGTAAATACAACCATCAAATACACTGAGAAAGCAGGTAACAGTCTAAGTAGACATAGTCATCAGAGACATTTGGGGGCAGAAATCTGGGGGTAGGGAAGGCAGGCAAGATTAAGTGCAATCACAGGAGTTACTTGCTAGGAGAAACTGCTGTTGCTTAAATTTAAAGAGGCCTATCTTTTTTTGAGCATACTATAGATTTCAGCACGCAGGCTGTTTAACCATACCAGGGCCCTGTACATGAATGCCCATTGGCATTGGGATATCCTACAGAGTGGGACATTGAAGGAAGCTTTAGAGGCACTCCTGGTGTACCTTGGAGTGGCTGCAGGCATGAGAAGCAACTGCAAGGATGGTGTGGTGAGGCTGAGGGCGATCTTCTTTGCTAGCAGACATGACTGGTAAGAGAGCCTACCCTTTAGGTTTAGCCAGTTAGCACACAAGTAAAGGTCACATGTGTGGGTAAGTCTATGCTCTCCAGTTACTAAGCAACATGCTTTATTGAGAGCAATCTTTAATCTATTGAGGACAGTATCCATGGCAGAGCCATAGATAACTATACCATCATCAATGATAGAAAGGATAGAACTAGTTACTGCCAGCTGGAGGGCATCAAGTGTCATGCAGCACCTATGCTTGTAGAGTAACCCAGACCTAATGTTTCCCGCCTTGCAGACCAAGTTGATGTGATCACAAAATGACAGGGAGGAGTCGAAAGTTACTTCAAGGTATTTCAAGCTACTGACTTGTTCCAGTGGCTGGCAGTGAGTATTGTGGATGCTGAGGCATGTCTCCTTGTGCATGTTATGAATGTTAGCAAATTCCATAACCTTAGTCTTTTTATAGTTTATTATGAGTTTATGATCAGAGAACTAGGATTCAACCTCTGTAAAGCATCTTTGAAGGGCACACTCAAGGGGAAGGGGGTCAGAGTGACTTGAATAGATAACAGCATCATCTGCATAAAGAAACAGGTTGCTGGAGCAGGCTAGAGGGAGGGAGGGTGTTGAGGAAAAGACTGATGAGGAGTGGACCAAAAATTGATCCTTGAGGAACTCCTGAGTGGATTGGGAGACTGGAGGAAAGGGTATCCCATACTTTGACATGCTGTGTTCTCCCACTTAAACAGTTAGAGAACCAGGAGGAGGCTTCATGCGTGAGACCAATGGCAGGGAGGGCAGCAACTAGGGGGGCATGGTTGACCATGTCAAATGCTTTTGTAAGGTCTATATACACAGACCCTACTAGGTGACCACAGTTGAGAGCTTTGTGGGTGTAGTCAGTAAATTCAAGGAGGGTACAGGTAGTGCTATGACTCTTCCTGAAGCCATGTTGCTGGTGGCATTGAAGGTTGTATTTTGTGAGACAGTCAGATAATTGATCAGAGACAATCCTTTCGAGGGTCTTAGATAGAGGGAGGAGAACTGAGATTGGGCTGTAGTTACTACAGGAGGCCCTATTACCACTTTTGTGGAAAGGTGTTACAACTGCAGCCTTCCACTGTTGGGGGAATTGACTGAGGCAGAGGGACTGGTTTAACAGTTTGGCGAGGAGGACTAAGATTGCATCAAGGGCCAGGTGCAGGAGTTTCAAATCCAAAGTGTCGGTGCTGTGTCTGGACTTACCTAAGACACATTGCAGGTAGGTTTTGGCTTCAATAAGGGAGACTATTCTGAAGCAGAAAGGGGGGGCATTGCCAATGCCCTGCATGTACAGTATAGGATGCCATTAGTTAAGGGGGAGTTGGAGAAAAAGTCAGATGGGAGGACACCACTAAGGTCCATGAGGCAGCGTTAAAGGTGTCGGCAATGAGCTGATGGTCTTGTGTGGTCGTACTGTTAATGTTTAGCATGGAAGAGATGTATTAGATTTTCCAGTGAGGTCTTTTATGTTGTCTCAGAACTGTCTTCCATTCCCCCAGGAGCAGGACAGACTCTCCTGAAAGTGGGCAATTTTAGCTAGGCTAATCTCACGGGTACAGGTGTTTCTTGCTGACTTGTACCTCTGCCAGTCTGCAAGGTTTCCAGTGGCATTGGCTTTATGCCAGAGGTTGTCCCTCAATGCCATGTATTTGAGAAGGGCAGATGAGATCCAGGGAAGGGATTTGCCTTTGATAGTCCATTTGGTATAAGGAGCGAAGATGTCGCAGGCCTTGTTAAATGTGGAGATAAAGTGTTTTAAGGCTTGATCAATGTTTGTGGCAGTGTCAACTGGGACCAGTCACTGTTTGAGATGTAGGCCTGGAATTGCTTTTGCATACCTTTATTGAGGGTACTGTGCTATGTTGGTTTAGCTGAGATTTGGGGGGAATGGTTTGACCAGTGGCAAAGTACTGCACAGTGGTCGCTGAGTGAGTCCAGTAGGACAACAACACTAGAGAATCTCTCGGGATGGTTAATGAGTATAAGCTCTACTAGGGAATTATTTTCAGTTCTGTAATTGATTCTGGTCAGAGAGGATACTAATTGGGAGAGGTCTAAGGCTGCAGCTGCATCCCTGAGTGGGGCTGACTCAGGGGTCAGACAATTAACATTAAAGTCATCCCGCAAGACAATCTCAGATCTGTTGGGTTGTTTAGAGACCCAATTGAGGATAGCATTGAAGCATTTCATAGTATTCTGGGGAGGAATATAAACAGAAAGGGCAATGAGCGATTTACCCTTGTGGCCAATTGCAATTTTGACCACCAATGCCCAAGCATCATGCCCAGTTACAATATGTGGGAGGACCAGCCCATGCAGTGAGTTGATTAAATAGATGGCACCCCCCTTTTCCCCATCCTGTCATCCCTTAATAGCGTGTAGCCATCTAGAGCAACAGCAGAGTTAGGTATTTTGGGGGAGAACCAGGACTCGACTATTGCAAGGACATCAAGGTGGTGCTGCATGACCCAGAGCTGAAGAAGGTTGAGCTTAGGCACAAGGCTGTGGATATTAACAGAGGCAAGCTTGAGGTCACCCAAGTTGTGGGATGTGGGAAGAGGTTGCGAAATCAAGATGGGGTTAGGATGGATATTGCCAGAGAGCAGGAGTAGGAGTAGGTTATGCCGTATTACTACAAATCTAAGAAGCTTGAGGTTGGCTGAGGTTCTCCAATGGTAGGGTTTGTGGCTGTAAGTGGGAAGTGGCAGGGAGGGGATGCAAGATGCTAAAAGCAGTGACAGGTAGTTAAGTGGGTAGCCAGAATAGACAGGTTGAGTCTGGAAGGTGTACAGGAGGTAGGGGGTAGTACTAGCAATAACAGTAGACAGCACTGGTATGGCAACACGGGGCTGGAGGTGGATGGGTTGTGGGTTAGGTTTAGGGAAGGTGGGGGTAGGCAAGTATTAGGAGTGGCAGAGGTGAGACACAGCTAACAGGGGTCCCATTTTTGAGAGAGAAATAGATGTACAGGGTAGGTGGGGAAGGTAAGATGGTTACAGATGGCACATAGAGCAATGTGAGAGGGGAGGTAAGAAGGCTGTCAGTATTAAGCGGGACAGGCGAGTGAGAGTGAGAGTGAGGAGTATTTGGATGACAACTAGCCAGGAAGAAGTGTGGCAGATACGATAGCGAAGTGGTAGAGTGACCGATTATAGTGCAGGAGGTCAGGGGTTCAAATCTGGGGGGGGGAGTAGAAAGGATAGGAGAGTGGTCAGAGAAAGGTGTGGGACAGGGTGGGAGACCAAGGGAAAAGGTTGGAGGAGGCAGAGAGTGAGGGTAGATAAGCTGTGGGTGTAGTGAGATAGAGATATATTCAAGTCTGACCCCTACTGGTGACAGAGTATAAGCTGCTAATGGCAAACTAGAGACCAGTCTGAGAGGTGTCACATGATAGGTCACATGATCATCCCTGCCCTATAAAGCTAGGGATGGCCCAGGGTGGGCAGGTCAGTTGACACATAGTGTTGACGCACTAAAACACCCCACAAATAACAGCTGCCTCAAGGGTCTGTTCCACTGTGTTTTCAGGGCACCGTACCTGTTTGATTGCAGAGCTCCAAATCTGTGCTCCTCGGGTCGGCATGGAGCGAGTTGAGGGGGGATTGCTGTTGGAGCCTGAAATTAAAAGAAGGGGAACAAAAGGATTAACCTCATAGGCAGAAGTCTAAACAAAAGGAATTGGGGTGAGTCCTGCTGTGTACGTGCCAAACCAGCCTGGGTGAGAATGGTGGTGAGAGCAGAGAACAGCAAAAGAATCAGGTAAAGGTTGCAGTAAATTCAGATTAAACTGCTCCAATACTTGAACTACATGTTACTCAAATGCAAAGCTCAGCAAGTGGCAAAGATCAATTCCTTCCACTAATATAAGCCCTCAAAGTAACTACTAAAACAGTTGCACAGCATTGAAATGTTAGAAGTAACAGAAACTATCAGTGCACTCAGCCGACATTAATTAAAGCACTATGTACAAACAAGTTATGTCGGCAGGGTGTAATGGAATCAGTGCAGTAAGAATATTTACAACACCCAACAAACAACAGCTGCTCTCAGGTGTCTGTTTCGCAGTCTTTTCAGGGCACCATAACTGTTTGATTGCAGGGCTCCAAATCTGTGCTCCTTTAGTCATCGTGGAGTGAGTAGGGGTGGTTGCTGTTGGAGTCTGTTTGATTGCAGGGCTCTGAATCTGGGCTCCTCCAGTTAGTGCTAGGGAGGGGGGGAGGTTGCTATTGGAGCCTCTTTGATTGCAGGGCTCTGAATCTGTGTTCCTTGGGTCAGTGTGGAGTGAGTGGGGGTGGGGTTTACTGTTGGAGCCTGTTTGATTGCAGGGCTCTGAATCTGTGCTCCTTGGGTTGGTATGGAGCGAGTGGGGGGAAGGTTGCTGTTGGAGCCTGTTAGGTTGCAGGGCTGCAAATCTGTGGTCCTCAAGTCAGCATGGAGTGACCTCTGCATCCATAGTGGTTGGCTATTGGTGCTTTGTTTGGCTACAGTGCATGGAAGTTACACTGTGCTTTCAGGTAGTGAATAGCACGCAAGTGATAAGGTGCCTCCAAGGAAAGTTTGAGTCAGAGTGCAATGGTTAATTTCTGATCTGATTATCTACTAAAAATCTGCTGCAACATTTATATTAAATGTACAAGTAAGTAAAGGACCTTGAAAAATAATGAAGCAATCTGAGCTGACTGCATCTTCAAGTAACAAGAAACTGCAAGTGGCAAGATGTATGGAAAAATTACTTTGACTGGATTGGGAAGTGCAATGACACATTTAAAGCATGCAGATATTATAGATGGGAAATTCTGGTGTCACACGGCAGATGAAATGACTTAACAAGGCATGAGAGTACCGAACAACTTAAGATAGCCATCTAGCAAGCCAACCACACCCATCTGATGACCAAGTGGACCAGAACTACTATTCTGGATGGAATAGGGCTAAGGGCTACTGCAGCTGATGCTGCTGAAGTGTTCCATGCAGTGCAACACAACATTTCATATAATTCATTGGACTATGTACTCAAGCTGACCAGCCAGTTATATTGTGATTCAGAGATTGCCAAAAAACTTGCCCGTGGAAAAAGAAAGGCTGAAGCAATTATAGAAAATGTTCTTGGACCACACTCTCTTGAATGCCTTCTAAGAGACATAGAAAGTCCAGGAGTGGCATTCACAGTTTAATAGGATGCTTCCAATAAGGGCAATATAAAATTTGTTCCCCTGGTAGTAAGGTACTTTAAAAGGATGAAGGTGTTGTGTATGTTGCCCTGGACTTCTGCAAAAACCTAGATGAATCTGATCAAGGCATAATAGACCAGATTTCCTTTGTTTTGCAAAGGCATTCCTTCACATGGACTTGTGTTTCTAGATATGGTACTGACAATGCCAATGTAAATTGTGGAAAGCAATCCGAAGTCTATGCCAGACTGAATGAGAACTGTCCATCACTCCAAAAAGCAAACTATCCTGCTCACATCCTCCTCAATGCTGCAAAGAATGCAGCAGCAAAACTAACATATGATATGGAGGTATTTATCCTAAAACTCTTCAGCCATTTTTCAGTATCTGCTACAAGAACATGAGATCTGAAAGAGTTTTTTTCACAGTGCTTCTTATATTTTCCAAGTGCAGTTTTTGTGGACTTCAATGAACACATAGCCGCACTAGAAGAAAAACAACCGGCAACTATGGAAACATTTTCAGTCATGGCCTCACTGAAGCAAAAACTTGAAGTTCAAGCAGTGGACACATTTTTTTGGGGAAAGCTTTGAACATTTATGAAGGCTATGAACATTAGTTCCTGCAAAAAGCTGAAGAAAGATTTTACTCCTTTTCTGGAAACTGTCGTAAAATACTTAGAACAGTGATTTGACCTCAGTGAGAATAACTACCTGATAAAACTTTTTCAGTTGTCTTTAAAGGAACCCTTTGGCTTCACTGATCTGTTAGATGTAATTGCTGCCCTTTCTCTGCAGGAATCCATATATATCAAGACAAACTCTTCCAGAATTATTCAGTCATTAGACCTCTTAAGCCAGACTTATATAGAATGGATTGACCTATCCCCATGGGAAAAGTGGCAGTAGATTTGTAGGAGTGCACCAGATCTGC
This sequence comes from Neoceratodus forsteri, assembly GCA_016271365.2. Classification (NCBI taxonomy): domain Eukaryota; kingdom Metazoa; phylum Chordata; order Ceratodontiformes; family Ceratodontidae; genus Neoceratodus; species Neoceratodus forsteri. The sequence continues at coordinate 668,028,629 of CM057455.1, read as the reverse complement.
CTGCTCTGTATCCTGTGATTGCATGGGTAATGAGCTTCCCGCCATCTAATGCTTTTGCAAGGAGAGTTTTTTTTTCTCTCTCCTCAAAAACAAATGTACAGATGCAAGAAATTGCTGCTGGGTGGAATTAATAAAAGCTGAACTGATGGTCACAATAAATTTCCATATGAAATGTGGTGAATTTCATTTAAACATAGTCTGGAACATATCCCTTTTACAGGCTGTAAAATGAAATGCAAAATTCAGTTGTAAAGTTAACAAAGAAGGTACTGTATAGGTCTGTTTCAGTATGTACTGTATATCAGGGTGTTGTATTTATTGTTGCTTGAAAATAGACCCCTTAATTGTGGTGCATGTAACTTTTCACAACTATTATTTTAAGTAAAATCCCTTTCTTGCATTATTGCATTGTCTGAGTCTTGATTTGAACTTATTAATGTTTACCCATTTTTTACCATAATGCCCACAGATTGCTGTTTTAAGGTTATTCCATAGGTGAATATGCATGGAAAGCTAGGCTATGGTGCATTTCATGGTGGGGGCAAATGACATAGCATCCCAAACAGTCTGCTTGGTATCCTGAGTCATGCATTCCCCATGACATGCAGTTTTGTCCTGATTTGGGCTTCCCAAAAAGTGGCAACTGTACTTTTGTGTCTTGACTCATCTGGTTGTTAAAGCAAGACAATTTATTTGTTACGCACCAAATCCAGGAGGATCTTGGCATGGCACAGCAAGTCAGTAAACACACAAGAAAAGAATACAATCAAAATCAAATACAGTTTACCCCATTGTTATCTGCACATCTTTTATCTGTCACCCTCCTTATCCACCAGCCTGACCTCTTGTACCAGTTTCTATCTATGGAAATCCCACCTTTTATCTGCCACCCTCTCTATTCACCATCCACCAAAACTTTCTGGTGTACAGTCCATATCTTTCTCATGTTATTTTCCCTCCATCATCCACCATATCAATGGCACTGATGCAGTGCATTATTTATTTATTTTGTTGTTGCAAATGTCTTAAAAAGAAATAATTTACAGTGCACTGCTGAAGATTATATTATCCTTGAGAATAGCTGTGATTTTTTTAACAACATCATTGATGAAGAAATTATTCAAACTCTCAGGGGTGAAGAAATGGAAGATTTCATATTAGAAGCAGGGATGGATGTTAACATTGTTTTAATTGTTGATGGAATAGTGCAAATTGGCCTGGACTAGTGCAGCTAACCCTCTACTTGTCAATCTTGACAAATGCAATTCTTCCATGGCAGTCAAAGAAGTTAAAAAAGTCCATACTTTAGCAGGCTCTAGTCCTCATGCTAATCTCCCTCATCTTTCCAGACGGCCAGGTGTGAATAATAGTGATATAATAACTGGGTCACAGTTCTTCACATAGGGAAAGGCGTTTGTAATTTGCCGTTATAAAGGAGTGTTAATAATAGCAAACATGGGCCACTTCCCTAAGCGAAACATCAGCAAGCAACCACTTTCCATTGCTACCACTAGAGCTGTCTCTCCATGTCACAGGAAAAAGTCTGTCTCACACACTCACCTCACAGATGGCAGAAAATGAAGATTTAATACATAAGCAGGCATTCTTCTATCTGAAAAATTCTTTTATTTTTTTTTAAATATTTACCTAATCAAACTGCAGTACTGTACATTTCACATAATCTTTAACCTCTCCTCCTCTCTGTTTCTTTCTTTCCCCACCCTCTACAGGTCACATGCTACAGTTGCCCCAGTAACCATGAGCTCCCAGCAACTATTACAGCCTAGCAATGGACTTTTTTGCTGCCACTTCCAAACTGTTCCTTGTACTTTTTGTCAAAAGTTAAACTTGTTCCTGTTCAAATGTCAGAATTTTGCATTTTAGACAATAGTTTCTTATTAACGTTTCTTCGAATAAAAATGTGATCACCGACAACATGGTAAGACTGTTCCTTCTATTGAGTCTGCTTTACACACATTTTACTGTATATAACTGCTGAGATGAAAAAACATGATCCAGCAATTATATAAAATAAAATATGGGTCGGTATGTGTAAACTTGAAGTTTACACGCATCCTTGGGGTTAGATGCTATTCATAAACCCCTCGAGCTTTGCTCTTGGAGTTTATTTATTTATTTATTTATTTATTTATTTATTTGAGATATTCAGAAAAACCTTTGAGTCAGAGACTCATTTACAAAGGTTCAATGTCATACATAGGACAGAGACAGGGACAATATTTTTACAGGGTGCTGTACATAACATTATATTACATTTCACTAACATGGTTTACCCATTTGGTCAGTGGGTGCATTACTGGTCCAGGATACATGATTTGCAAGAGATTAGCACAGCCATAAGGTAGCAAAGAGATATTGATGGGGCTGCTTGTCCAGAAAAAAGGTTTGCTCGTAGAGGCCATTGGCATGGAGGACTCAGAGATGCTCTGGGTCAATTGCAGTCACAAAGGTTGGAGGCCAGTAGGTGATTTCTTAGCCTGATTTTGAAAGGGCCCAGCCTAGCTTCATCAGTTATTTGGGAGGGGAGTGCATTAGTCCAGGAAGGGGCTCTGTAGCTGAAAGTTCACTGGAATTGGGATGTCCGGCCAGGGGGTACACATAGCAGCAGTTTGTTCATGCTATGGGTAGTTTTGCCAGGTGGTGCTGGATGGATAATATGGTCCAAGGCAGGGGGGAGTGAGGCCTAGGATTACCTTTTTGGACATTATGTAGGTGTGATACCTGATTCAGTTATCCAGGTTTAGCCAGTGTGTGGCACTGTAGAGGGAATGGGTGTGTGTGAAGCGGTCACATCCAAGGATGAGACAGCAGACATTGTTAAGCACAAGCCAGAGTCTGTCTAGGGCTGTGGAGGGTGTGGCACTGTAGACTAGAATGCCGTAGTCTAGCAGGAAGAGGATAGAGGATTTTATGGTAAGTTGTAAAGCTTTGGGGTGAGGCAGTGTTTGTTCCGGTAGAGTATGCCTAGCCTGGAGCTAAGGGTTGTTGAAAGTTGCAAGATATGATGATTAAAGTTGAGGGCAGGGTCTAGCGTGACCCCTAGATATTTAAAGTTGCTAACTTGTTTGAGGGGGGTATGATTAGTAGTGAGAAATTGGGGGCAGATGTTTTTGAGTGGGTTCTGGGGATGTGATAAAATTATAACTTTAGTCTTATTGTAGTTAATTATAAGATGCTGGGTGGTGAGCCAGTGTTCAATTTTATGGAAAGAGTGTTGAAGAGTTTGGTGGAGTTTGAGGGGTGCAGGATCAGAGGTGAACAGGACCGCATCATCTGCGTACAGGAGCAGGTTCCCAGGGCAGGATGATTAGAGGGAGTTAAGGTATAGGCTGAAAAGTAAGGGGCCAAGTATGGAGTCCTGTGGGACACTGGAGTGGATAGGGAGGTGGGAGGACAGGTCAGGACCAACCTTGACAACCTGTGTTCTATCGGAGAGATAGCTGGTGAACCAGTTTATCGCATCATTGGAGAGGCCCATGTAAGCCAGGGTGTTCAGTAAGAGGGCATGGTTAACAGTATCAAATGGCTTAGATAGGTCCATGAAGATGGCACCTGTGAGGTGGCCATGGTCCAAGGCTGAGTGGACATGGGAGGTAAATTCAAGGAGGGCAGTGGTGGTACTATGACCCTTATGGAAATCATGCTGCTGTCTGCATAGAAGATTGTATTTATTAAGGTGGTCAGTAAGTTGGTCTGCAACTATGCATTCTAGAGCTTTAGAAAGGGGCAGTAGAATAGAGATAGGGTGGTAGTTGTTTGTGGATGTGCAGTCCCCGCTTTTATGGATTGGTGTGATGTAGGCCGATTTCCACTGGGTGGAGAATTTCCCTTGACAGAGGAAGCAGTTTAGAATGTGGGTGAGTGGAGCCAGGACTTCCAGGAGGGTGAGGTGAAGAAGTCTGAGGTCCAGGGTATCTTGACTATAGTGATAGTGGCTAATAGCTTTGGTTAGGTAGGGCTTAGCTGCCTCCGGGGTAAGGACTCGTAGGTAGAATGGTGGAGCAAGGGGAGGATAGGGGGTGATACCGGCTGGCAGGGGATCAAAGAAGTTTGGGGGTAGCACATTGGAGAGATCAGTGAAAGTGTAGTTAAGGGCCGAGGCTATACTGAGGGGTCAGTGGAGAGGCTTCCATGAACTTGCGTTTGGTCAGGTGGCAGATTTGGGGCTTTGCCACAGAGCTCCTTAATGTAAAGTCTGACCCTATGGGTGTGTGTAAAATTCTCATTACACACACTGACCCATACTTTTTTCTGTACTTAAGAGATGCAATTACCTGCCACTGCAAGATGGGGACCTCACAAAAGACTTAATGTCAGTCATTGTCAGCCTATTGTCAGAGTTTCCAAAAGTGTCCAAGCTGTGATCAGGGGTTCAATGCCATTAAATCATTAGCTCACAGTGTTTTGAGTTTGTGTCTCCATGTGTGTTGATGTGCCCCACATTATTAAGACCAGTGTCCCTTATTTTCCTACATTTTGAGTATCATTGCCTAACATTTCTGCCATGCAGGTGGTGGCTTTTATTTCAGCTTCCCCATAGTCACTCCTTCTCTCTTTCCAGTCTCCAAGCTCTGTACTTTCCCTAAACACCACTGCAGGCTGATGAGAAAGGAGGACTTGGAAGCTAAAATGAAATTAATAATGACAACTACAACCAAGCAGATATCCATCACTGATTCCTTTAAAATTGATTGCTGCTAAATGAGAAATGAACTAAACTTAATTTTAATATAGTCCCACTATGGTTGTTATGTATTTTGTGTTACCAAACTGTACACAAATAAAGAAACTGAATAGTTAATACCTAAATGTAGCCTTGTACTAATTTTCCCATATTTACCAAAGCAACATAACACACTTCTATTATCTGCCACCCACTATAATCTGCCCAAAAATTGATGCACCAAAGTTGGTGGATAATAGAGGGTGCACTGTATTATCTTGCCTAATTATTACAGTCATCCTACCCAAATTCAAACTTAAATAAATATGTGTTCAGTAAACTTTAAAAGAGTCAGCTGAGGGGTGGTAGACATGAATATTGTCTGGTAAAGAGTTCCACAGTACTGGAGCCACAAACCCAAATGCTCATTTTCCTGTGACTGAGATTGAGGAACATTAAAGCAAGGTGAGGCAATTTTATTTATAAGGTGTCCAATCCCAGAGGCTAAGCAGAACCACCTCAGATGGTTAGACAAATAGTTATGTATTCAGTCAGGAGATCTTTAATGTAATATAGGCCCAAATTATGCAGAGCCTTGTAAGTTATCAAATAACTGTGAAAACTGATGAATCACATAACTGCTAGCCAGTGCAGAGCATGAAACACTGGATTGATAAGCTCAGACCCAGAAATCCCAGCAATCAAACAGGCTGTATGCTCTGAATCAGAAGTTCCAGAAATCAAACAGGCTGCCACTTTCTGAATTAGTTGTAGGTAATGCACTGCCCCATAGATAGCCCTTGGTAAAGAACATTGCACTAGTCCAACATTGATGGAACAAATGCATGGATTAGGGTTACCAGGTTGGCTGGTGCCAGATAGCATTGAATCTGGGTGATATTTCATAAATTGAAAAAGCCACTGCAGACTACCACTGACACCTCATGTTCTAGTGACAGCCTGCAGTCTGCAATGGCATTCAGATTCTTTAACCTATCCATGGCTTCAAGCACAGCACCATTTATAGGTAATAAAAGGGCAATGCTGCCATTCATCACTGACCCATGTTAATCCAGTTCAACCAGTAAAACCTCTGTTTTTGATTGGTTAAGCCTGAGCCAGCTGGAGAAATTCAGTTTGGGATTTTAGCTAGACCTGGTGCTTGGAGCTAGACAACTATGTCTTTCTTCATGAGACACACAGAATCACTCATAACTTTCTTCATACAGGGCCCTGCATGAAGCAGTAAATTATGTGTAACTTTCTTCACACAGGGCCCTGCAGGATTTTCTCAAAGCGTGAGATCAATATTATTCATGTTTTTTATTTATTTTTTTGCACAAGGCCCTGGGCAACTCATAAGATCAAGTATAACTTTCCTTGCTTAGGGGAGTAGTGGGCATTAGGGTTGAGAACCCCAAGAAATTCTACACTACCAATTTGCCAAGACTCCAGAGACTCCAAACCCTAATATTTTCATTTCCTTTCTTTGTGTGCTTTACGTTCTTCAACCCTGATGTCTGTATTAATGTATTTTTTTTGCTATGACTTTCCTTTCTTTTTTGTGATATTAGAATCATATCCTTATTTTCACAGCTGCTTCTAAACCTTACACCAATGGAAGTGTTAATCTGATTTGGGATGCTCTGGGCTCTGCAGGCAAACAAATACAAAAATCCCATTTAAAAAAACACTCATGAAAGCAAATTAACCTCTATTTTGGCCAATACTTCTAATGACACACAAACATTAAGACTGTCAAGGTAAAATTAACTAAAACAATCTTTTACAGAAGGTGAAATGGGCAACTATAACTAATTCTCTAAGAATATTCTTAAATATTCATCTTATCCTGATCCAAAATTATATTTATCATCACACCTATTATATTCCATATCTGCTAAATAAATGTAAGTCTAATACCTGTCTTCTACAGTAGATGTAGTAATGATATAGGAACAATTACATATGTAATGGAACCTGCCTTAACCTATTTTTCTATTAGAATTCAGTTTTCAATGTCAGTAACATAATATTAAATATCAAATTTTAAGCCAAAAGTGAAATCTGTACACAAGGCTCACAGTCAACTCAACATACAGTATTCTGGGTGGACCCAACGGAAAACTGCTTAATATTACTTTGATTAATGCTCCTAGATGCCTTGCAAGACTGCTGAAATACAAGCTCCCACCTACTTATGCTCTTTGGAAAGGACTATTTCTTGATTCCGTATACTGTATATGGTAATTGAATGAATTATAAACAATATAATATACTATTTGCCCTGGTTTTGATAGCAATAGAAAATAAAGATTCTTGGAGACAGAACGTATGTGATTGCTTATGTAGATACTCATTAATAGAACAATTTTTGATTCTGCACAGAAGTTCTTTATTTGGGGCTGTCAGATAAGTTAATCTTATCTTTAGCTAAGAAAATGTAGTCACAATCAATTTGTACTTGGATGTTATAAGTACATATTTATTTGTTATTCTGTGCTCTCAATGATGAAAAACAATACATATTTAAAACCTATGAATTAATTTATCATGCACTCTCAACAATGAACAAATATATAATTAGAAGCTATAGATACAGAGAGAGAGCTATATATTATATATATTGCCATCTGCAGGGCTGTTAAAAAGTTAGCAGGTGACATTGTACAGAAATAGTACTGCAGGTGTATGCTTCCACTAATCCTTTATCCTGCAGGATCTAGTGGTAAGCTAGCAAATTGCAAAAAGACAGGCAAGAGAAAAATATTAGTCTTTACCATTCTTGAAAGTTTTTCACTCAATATACTGATTGACATGGCTAGACATGAAGAAACCTGACACTGGGAACATGCAAAGTCCTTACCCAGAACTCTTCAATTTTGGGCTGACAATAGCATTGCACTGATTCATGGTAAATATTGCTACGTTGTATTAATACTGCTGTTGTCACATGGGGTGTATTTGTAAACTGCAACTGCCATGCAATACCCTGATGTTTAGGAAAGGCTAGCAAAGTCATGGAACTAAGAAAGCTCACACACACACACACACACACACACACACACACACACACACACACACACTCGCTAGTTTAATGGTAACTAATATTGGGGAAAAGTTTAATTTGAAGAGAAATTATAACTAGGATGTACAATCCTACAGTAGCCTGGAGGTGTGATGAAAATATTCATTTCAGAAGTGGGCTCAGATAATCAGCCCCATGATAGAGGAGGCTGTGCACACACAGGTAACATGTTCAGTCTTTAAGTGGGAGGTGATAGCACCTGATACAGTAAAAGGATTGAACAGATCAGAACAATAAATATCAGGTTCGATGTTTGACTAAATATTATTTTTACATAGCATTAATAGCCTATTCTAGTCACCCCACAACAGCTGAAAAACTGAAACAACAAACCTAAACACTAAGCTCCTCTCATCCCTTACTAAATGATTCATAGAAGTCCTATTCATGATACACACTAGGCTAATGTTTTGATGTAAACATGCTTCATGACCCATATTTGCACTTAAAATATCAGCTGGTCTATTCCTGCTATTAAGGGATAGATTTTCTGGAATATGCTTATTGGGATTAAGAAGTCCCCCAAAATATTGTCCAAATAAAGGAGAAGTAAGGGCTGATAGTTTTTTTCTCTCTGATCAGGGTTTAGACTCAATGTTAAAACCATATAGACTTACAGTACAGTATGGAGAAACTTTTAACAGACATGCTGACCATTTTCCTTCCAAGCTAAGTACTGGATGAAAGGGTAGTAAGCCTTCAAAGTAATGATATTTTCTGTAATGGATGACAGTTCAGAAAAAGCAAAAAACACATTAACAACTAAGTGGATTTCTCGAGAGCCCTCCTGCAGGACTGGAGAAAATCTGAAAGAAGTCATACAACTAGAAGAGGTGTTTTGTGGGTTAACTGAACACTGTAAGACTCTGGGCATGAAATAAGGCTATAAATGGAGAGGTTCAAGATTACAGGAAGGAAAACATTTTTCTACTAATAACGTTATTAGACTCTGGAACATGCTACCAGAGAATGTATGGCCAAAGGCATAAACTCTTGTAAGAAAGGGCATGATACTTTCTTAGCCAAGGGCTTGATACTTTCTTAGCCAAGAACTATAATAAAGGATATAAGTGTTGGTGAGCATGATCACTTTGGAACTTTCTGCAAGGAGGGTCCTCACTGTCAGAGCGCATGGCATCAGGAGTAGGCATAATGTAGCCTGCAGACATCACACCAACTCCAGTATGGTATCTGATGACCTGGCAATGATAAAGCCAACTAAGACCCAAATGTCAGACAGAGTACATCTCAGTATCATAGTGGAGATATGGGAACTGTTGGTTAGCCCACTTTAAAACATCTTTCATGACCTGGCTAGATCAGTGGGGTGCTGGAGGGCTGGAAAATAGCCAGTGTTATTACCATCTTTAAGAAAGGGGGGGGTCTGACCTTGGCATCTACAGGACAGACAATTCCAATTTTTAAGAAACAGCTGTGCCACAGAAAATGCTGAGGGTGTTCCTAAGGGGTTGGCATACCCTAGATTCAAAACCAGAGAAAAAGATAGGAGCACTCACAGCACTGGAGAAAGGATGGACTTGAACAACAAAATCCAGATGTAAACATTTTAATTAGGCTATATCAGGCTATATCATGGAGATGGAATTCAGATTTTTTTAAAGATTACCCCATTACATCAACCTTATACATGCACCTCAAAGTCCTCAAGGACAGGACATCCCATAATTTCTGGAATGGGCTCACTGGTGGAAAATTTGGGGACATTTTTAGACTTCTTTCTACAGGATAGTGTGCAATCCCTGCCATTCTATATTCAAGATACTGAGGCAGTATAGCGCAGTGATTTAAGGCTCTAAGCTGCAAGTCTGGAGACCTGGGTTTGAATCCCTCAGCCCACACTTGCATACTGTGTGGCCCTGAGCAAGTCACTTAACTTCCCTGTGCTCCCAGATTACACCAGTAAACAAGCTTTCAGCTTAGTGTGTCTCACCTAGTTAAACAATTTGAAAAAAAAAAGATAATACAGGCATCTTGAATAAACTTCATAATATTGAATGGAAAAATACCATATGCCGACGCCAGTTCAACATTTCAGCAGCGAAGTACATTACAGCACCAAATCAATGTTGCCACTGTAATGTACATGTGGGCCCCCGGCACTACTTCTCTGGGTCTTGCACCCCCTCCTCGAATCAACTCTGAGTCAGAGTTGATTATATTAAATTAGGGGGGATGCGAGGTGGGTGAAGCCCCCTGAAAAAACAAACATTTTACTAGATGGCTTTATACCAACAGCGATCACGATTGGCATTAAACCATCAGTATATAACACTGCTCAACACAGTTTTGGTGAACCAGCATTGCAGATCTGAAAAATACATATGCCTGGATTTGTATAGATGTAGAATCTTTATACACTTCTATATAGCATGAGTACAGCATTTGGGCTTGTAGTTATTACCTGAAGAGAAGCCCTTTAATTGGAACAATGTCAGTTTATTTCCTCATGAAGTGGCTTGATTTTGTACTTAATAATAATGTTTTTGAATTTGACTGTGAATATAAACCTGTATGTTTGTGGTACAGTGAAGGGAGCATGTATAGAACCCTCCTATGCCAATCTGTTTCTTGGGAAATGGGAGGAGCATGCAATTTAAAATCCAGAATTAAACCCATTTCTAGGTAATGCTGTACAGTGGTATAGATGTATCAACAAATGTTTGTGTATATGGGAGGGTGAGGAAGATAAGGCACTGGAATTCATTGAATGGCTAAATATCAACAGTTTGAATTTGAGGCGCTGCTGTTTCTTAAACACTGGAATTGTTTGGCATTTTCAGCTTGCGACCAGGGGATTTAGCCACACCCTTTTTTCTGACAGACACTGCTGCACCATGTTTTGAGTGGATATTAGCTGTATTCATTTGTAAGCATGGTTCTCCAGTAACCAGCAATTTAAAGACAACTTAAAGATAAACCAGGAGTGTGAAATCTTTCCTCCCCCCCCCCAAAGGGGACAAATGAGCACTATAAGTACCGCAAACATGCAGAGCAGCTCTGCAACAATAGAAAGCAACAAAGCAAGCAACTTCTGCTTGAAGAACCTACAGTTTCTACAGAACAGATGTTCTAAATATCAACAGTTTGAAATTGAAGTTTACTGCTACCGTTGATAAAACTAATGTTAACTTCCTGGATGTGAACTTGCAGGGGGAACACAACATGATGCAAAGTGATCACAAAGAGTTTCAGGAAACAAACATCTACTAACTCTGTGCTTAGGTTTGACAGCTCACACCCAGCAGTAATAAACAAATCAATTCAATACAGCCAATTTCTCCATAAAAGGAGAAATTTTACAGAGGACAGTGATTTTGAACAACAAGAGGAGGATCTTAAGAAGGAAGATTTCTAGTAAGGGGATAAGATTTAAAGTTGTTGGAAGGAGCAGTGTGGGAGGTTCAGTTGAATAACAGAGAGGAGTGGTTGAAATCTAAAGTATCCACCTATGGAAAAAAAAAACTGAACCTGAACCTATTACTTTCTCTACTGATTTTAATGTACGATGTTGTGAAGTTTTACTTCGTCTGTGAAGCTTCAGTGGAGTCACATAATCTGCCTCCCTGAAGCATTTTGCGAAGTTGCCTTGTCAGTGAAAACTTTGCCAAATGCTTTGCATTTGCTTTGGGATTTTTAAAATTGTAAATTGCACTTTATTTTTTTTTTTTTTATAATTTGAACTTTATTAATACATTTCCTTTACCAAGGGCAGTTACAGCAAATCAAGATGTAACGTAGCACATGAACAGTGAGAACTGCCCAGCCCACCCCTCCTACCCCACCCCCCCTTACAGCAGCAACAAAACAAAATCGCCTAACGTGCAGTGCGTGGTTCTGTTGGAAGTATGGGTAGTACCAAGGTGTGATATAAACCTCAGTGAGATAACAAAAGTAAGGAGTGGAGGGGATCCCATATCTTACCATATGCTGCTAGTCTTTTATGAAGACTTGTAATTGCCCTCTCTGTTCGAAGATTAGCAATGATTTCATGTAACCATTCCTGGAAGGAAGGAGCAGATTGGTCCTTCCAATGACGTAGAATGAGTTTCATAACTGAGAGCGCAACCATAGAAATATGGTATTTCCTGATTCTAACACTAACCAAGGACATGACCCCTAGAAGACACACCTCTGGAGTAAAATACTCCTGTAGGCCCAGTAGAGGATCAAGAGACATCTTAATTGAACTCCATAAGGAGGAAACTTTGGGACAGGACCAGAACATATGCAGGAGAGTACCCTCTTCTTGTAAGCACTTAGTACATGTACTAGAGTTCGAGAAGCCCCATTTTTTTAATTTAATAGGGGTACAATACATGTTATGTAAAATGTGGTATTGCATGAGACGCATTCTATCTTGGGAAACATACTTATGACAGGATCTCCATAGGGATTGCCAGTCCAACTGGTATTGGGGGAGGAGTGAGTTCCAGAAACTAGTAGGTCCAAAGGCGTCCCCATATTTTTTATAGTACAATACCCTGTATAGCTTAGATACTATGACTGAAGATCCAGACAATAGGGAGGTTTCAGGAATCAGAGCTGACACCTTCTGGGAGGGGGGAGAATTCCCCAGAACCACAGTGAGAAGGTGTCTTAACTGCATGACTTTAAAGTGAGATGAGACCGGAATGAGGAACTTGTCAATAATTCCATGTGGGGACAACCAGTGCCCTTTCCCATCTACCAGGGAGAGCAGTTTTCCATCGCCTAATTGAGGCAACCAATTGCAAGGAATCCACTTTCCATTAAAAGTAAAAGATGGGGAATTCCAAGTAGACTGAGCTAAGTCATTCTGGGGGGAATAATGAAGAAATAAACATAACTGTGTGTAAACTCTTAAAGAGATACCTATTGTGCTGCAGTTGGCCATCTTTACGTGGGACAGTTTGAGGTAAAATAAGTTTAAGGGATCCAGGAGTTTAGTTTTAATTGCGTCTAACTCAATCTTAAGCCATACTGGTTGTGCCATTTCAGGGCCTGGGGATATCCATCTCAGACATTTTGCTAGATGACTGGCCCAGTAGTATAATGCCATATGGGGAATCCTCAACCCCTCCTCAGGTTTTGGGGCTGCTAGTTTGTGATAGGCCAAACGGGAATATTTACCTGCCCAGATGAATCTGGTAAGTATACTGTGCAATTTCTTAAACCAGCGTATGGGAATAAAAGAGTTGAGAAGGGATAAAGGGTAATAAATTCTAGGAAATACATTCATCTTGATAATGTTAATCCTGCCCATAATGATATTGGAAGTTTAGACCATCTGTCAAGGTCGTGAATAATAACCTGTGAGAGAGACTTCAGATTATCTCTAACCCACACTAAGGGGTTACGGGATAGCTTTATGCCCAAATATTTGATTGCTCTAGGAGTCCAACCTAAACCTAGGCGGCAAATATCATCCTTAAATACCTTGTGGTTATATGGGAAAAAAAGTATTTACTAGCATTAAACTTGTAGCTGGATAGCACACTAAACCTGGCTATTTCATTCAGTAAGGGTGGTATTGAAGAAACCGGATGAGAGAGATGTATCAGCAGATCATCTGCATATGCAGTGAGTTTAATCTCATGGCGCCCAACTCTGATACCTTGTATAGAAATATTCTGGAGAATGTTTTGAATGAGGGGTTCCAGGTATAAGTTAAACAAGAGAGGCGATAGGGGGCAACCCTGCCTAGTACCTGAATGAAGTGAGAAGTAGTTAGAGAAGGCCCCATTAGCTGAGATTCTTGCTGTAGGGGATTTATATAATGCGGCCACCCAGGAAATGAATACTAGAGGAAATTTAAAACACGCAACACCTTGAGAGAAACTCCAATTCACCTGGTCAAACGCCTTCTCGGCGTCCAAAGAGACCAAGCCTGCAGGGAAGACAGCATCTCTGGCAGCCGAGAAGACGTGGGATAACGTACGCAAATGATCTGCTGAAGAGCTTCCCTTCATAAAGCCTACCTGATTCATACCTATTAACTCAGGGAGCACCATGAATAACCTGTTAGCTAAAATCTTTGAGAGGATCTTGATATCCTGATTTAGGAGGGATATAGGCCTATAGCTCTGAACAAGCTCAGGATCCTTGTCTGGCTTGGGAAGAAGCACTATCAAAACTTCAAAGAGATGGCAATCAATCTCTGTCCTGGATAGGATGTGCTGAAATAAACTATTAAGTATTGGTAATAGAAGTTCTCGAAATGTTTTATAGAAAAGGGAGGAAAATCCATCAGACCCAGGAGTTTTATCTGAGGGTAAACCACTGATAACCTCGGCAATTTCCTCCTGAGTTATAGGAGAGACCAGAGAATCTATGTAATGTACTAGAAGGGAGGGTAGATGTGAATCCGTCAGATACTTCTCCACACTTACAGGACTGGGGGGGTGCTCCATGTCCCCGTAATGTGATTTGTAGTATGCTGCGAACTCTTGAACTATCTCAGTGGGAGATGTTTTCAGAGACCCATCTACAGATGCCCTGATAGAAGAGATGAATCTCACTGATTCTTGTTGTTTAATACGGAGTGCCAAAAGGTGCCCTGCCTTCTCACCTTGATCAGTATAACTAGCTGTAGTGTGTATAATAGCTAACTCCGCCTTTTCCCAGAGTAGTTCTAAATATTTGTCTCTCAACCCTAGGAGCTTCACCTTATCCTCCTCTGGAGAGTTAACTGAGACACTGGATTTGAGAACCCGAATTTGGGATAACAAGGACAGCAATTCTTTTTCCCTAGCTCTTTTCCTAGCCACCGAGAGGCTAATAAGAACACCTCTCATGTAAGCTTTGAGAGCTCCCCAGGTAATATCTGGTTTTGCACTGTTTAAAGGGTTGGATAGAAAGAAGGCCTCAATGTGCTCCCTTATGGTTTTGCAATAATTGGAATCTTTAAACAGTTGATCATTAAGCTTCCATCTTGTTTCTCTCTTTGACACCTCCTGAATTGTCAGATCACACAGAACCAAAGAGTGGTCGGAGACAGGGCCAGGCTGTATCAATGAGGACCTAACTCCAGGCAGGAGAGTCTGGGAAATGAATATGTAGCCAATACGGGACTGTGAGCCATGTGCCAAAGACCTGAATGTGAACTCCTTAGAATCAGGATTTAGGACACGCCAGACATCACAGAGCCCGCATTGATCCAATAGTTCTCTAAAAGCCCTCTGACCTGGGGAGACCCCCCCGATGCACCACTTGACCTGTCAAGGTTTGAGTCTACAACTTGATTGAAGTCACCCCCTAGGATAATCCTTATGGGAAGGAAAGGCAGGATTGCATTTATGAGCCTCATGAAGTAAGCGGGGTCATCAGCATTAGGACCATATGCTGCCCAATAGCAGAGGTATTGACCAGAGAGTACCTATGACTAAAGCAAACCTACCCTTGGGATCCCTGATAATATGAGTTGAGACGAAGGGAATACCCCTGTTAATAATGATCATAACCCCACAGCTGTTTGAGGAGCCTTGCACCTTATACACCATCCCCACTTGTTGCCTTCTCACTTGTGAGGCTTCTGCTTCTAATAGGTGTGATTCCTGTAGGAAAGTAACCTGAGTGCGTAAAAGACTTAAGTGTTTGAGAACCTGATATTGTTTAGATTTTTTCCTGATCCCCTTGACATTCCACGTTGCAAAAGTCACCTCCTTGGCCATCTGCTAAAGGCAACTAAGAATGATAGATTCGGCCCTGCACTCCGGGTATATAACACAAATAATCTAACCCCCCCATTGCTGCTGTAAGGCCCTCCCACCACCCCAGCACCCCCACCAGGAGCCCAAATTTAAACCCTCCAATACACCCCCACCCCCCAACAAGAACACATAATCCTCCCCTCCAAGCCCCCACACTGTCGCAAGCAATGCTTAGCACAGCACTGGATCATGTCCTCCCCTCCCGCCCCCTGAACATATCCGCTGCTAATGATCACCCTCATAGCTCAAAATACAAAGCAGTCAATAAACTGCATTAATGAGGGCATAATGTCTTAAGAGTGGTCTCGGGCTTCCAGGGCCTGTGAGCATTTGTTAATGAATCCACTAGTGATCAAGAGAGGAAAATGAAACTGGATGTCATAAATATGAATATGACAAATCATCACAAGAGTCTAGAGAGGAAGTTGAAAAATGTTTGTTCCCCATGGGGAACTACCTTATGAACCAGAGCCAGAGAGAAAATTAACATGGAGGGGTGAGCCCATCATCGAGATGAGAACATGAGAAAACAAAATCCGATGAGAAGTGAAACCGGATCCAGAGATGTGAAAACAATGGGAGTAACTACCTAGGGGTTACTAACCCCTAATTCCAACCCCCCCTGCAAAACCAGGATGACATACTAAATAAAAGCAGTCCCTCTCGATACAGAGTGACTGGACCTGCGTTACATGGGCAAACCGCGCCCTCTCGTGGTCATAACCTAATCCAGCCCACCTACCAGAGGCGCTCTGAAAGCCCGGAATCACTCGGAAATCTGAAATCCCAACATATAAATCTGATCAGAAGGCATAACCCAAGGAGACCACGTGATGCAGCATGCTGAGTAACAGCTCACTAGTTCAGATCCCGTCGACTGGCGTATTAAAAAAGCCCATTTAAAGTATTTAATACAGTTTAAGGTCATAATTTTTGGGCTAAACGCTTGATTGAGGACAGAAGAGGAGTCCGGTTTGCTAAAATGGAAGCAGAGATGCGCTCGGCGCCCCCAAAACACACCCCACCGTTTCCCCGGAGAAACAGAGCAAGCGGCCTAAGGCCCAGCAAGGTCAAGGCAGCAAGGCAATAGCTATTAGTGCCATTTCAGTGAAAGAGCCCGGGGAGACTCCTCTTACTTTAGAACAGTTTCTTACCAAATTTACACCGTTCAGGGAAGATGTAAAATCTCTAACAATGAAGGTTAAACAAACGACCGCTGCGCTGGAAGACCTATCTACAAGAATTACCGATAACGAAGCCAGCACCACATCACTGGAGAAAAAAGCCGATCGCTTAAGTGAGGAGGCAGCAGATAGACATCACAGGATTAAGAAATTAGAGGCTAAACATGCCACCACCTGGAGCCTTGCCTCGACCGATCATATGCAGATTTCTTAATTTTCAAGAGACACAATACTTGTGGGGGAAAATAAAAGAGCTGCAAGAAATTAGGTGGGAGGGTGCAAAAATAAAGATAACACAGGATCTCCCTACCTCCATTAGGCATCGTCACACACAATTTCACCCAATCGTCTCAAAGCTAATCGCAGCTGGCATAAAGTTTAAAATGGGATATCCTGCCAGATTAGAAGTGCTGCTAGAAGGCTCCTGGTTCACATTCGAGGAGGTGGAGGTTGCCAAAACAGCCCTTCAGAAGTCCCTGCTTGACTTGTTCAGCAATCGCTGAGGACAAGAGGTAGAACTCTGGGCAGCTGTGTCCTCAAGTACTAGAGAGTTGAAACAAATACAGCTGTTAAAAGAGATCCTGATAATCATTGCTTGGAAGATTGTCCTCCCCCTTTTCTTTAGGATCAAGAGTCTCGTGACCCCAGTATAGTCGTGACGAAATCTGCAGTTTAATGACTTTCATTTCAAGAAGGAACCCTTATATACTGGACAGTGTACCATAATCGAAGGACAGGACCCTGGCTTTGTAAGAGGTTTTATTTTGCTTATAGGGAGTTGGCAACTGTCTGTTTGGAGAAGGCGAATGATGTGGTTACGTTCCGCTACCACTAGAGGTCTCTGGAGGAAAGATGAACGGACATTTCGCGGATGTGCACAGCGAGTCAAAATCCAGACTTTCTTTAGTTTGTCTAGTTATTATAGTGTGTTTTCTCAGACCCCTGGGTTCAATGTAGAAGTTTAGTTTAGTGTAGTTTCCGGTTGTTTTTTCATTGTGTAGCTCTAACGATAAGGTCCTGACATGGGCTGTGTGCCCCGTTTTATTACGATATTGGGGGATAGTATGCAGTGTATAATAACAAGCAGAGAGGCTTTTTCAGCTTTAGATTAATGTTACCCCAATGATAAGGAATAGCCCTTTGCTGAACCAAAGTATAATGTGTTCTGCTTTAAAGAGGACTACCGCCTAAGCTCTACATGGGTGTTAAATGATATATGTGTGGTTTTTCTACCAGGAAGGTATCTGAGAAACATGTGTCTGACATAGTCCTTGACTGGGGTCAAGTCTAAATGTATGAAACTATAGTCCTCCCCCCTTCTCCCCACTTTTTTTTTTCTTCTTCTTTCGAAGCGCTTTATCTCCTCCAATGGGAGTTTACTAAGGCTGTACATAGTGGTTTCGTAGGCATGAATATATGCAGTTTCTCATTTTTAGGTTATGCCACAGCCACCTGCTCATTATGATTTCATTACCTTAACAAACCTACAATCAAGGTTACAGTCTATAAACATTGTTGCTCATTCTTAAATAGAAGAGGTTAGTTGGTGTTACTATGTTAGGAGTTATTTAACCAAAGATGCCTGTTGGTTTCCCTGAAGCATTAAGTTGAGCTTTCAAAAGTGTTACTCTAGTTCTATAGTGACTCTTTCTAGGGAGTCGGACGACGGGGCAGAATAGATGGGAGAGCAGTGAAAAGTGGTTCTGCACAAAGTGGGAAGAACAGAATGGGGGGGGTAGCTTGGGTTAGTTATCAGGTAGGGTTATTATCCGTTACATAGTCTGGCATGATAGATACAAGGGAAATAATAGGGGGATTGGGTAGAGGTTAGGGGGTAGGGGAGGGGGGTAGGGCACAGCACAGCACAAACAGACTCTACTACAACATTACTGGTGGAGATTTTTTCGTATTTATATTTCTGCCAGGTCACACAGACAAAGGTCAATGGCTAAGCCATTGAAAGTTATAACATGGAATGTGAAAGGGGTTAGACTTAAAACTAAACAATACTCGATTTTGAAGCACTTAAATCTGCTTGCTGCAGAAATCATGTTTTTGCAGGAGACACATTTATTAGATGCTGAGGCCATTAAGTTACGGAGACAACAAGTGGGGCAGGTCTTTTCAGCTGAGTGCTCCACGAACAGTGGTGGCACTATGATCTTGGTCCATAGGAAGCTCCCCTTTACTCCGACAAAATTAATCAAAGACCCTAAGGGTAGATTTATCTTCATTATAGGTAACTTATTTGCAAAAGAAATACTCCTGGGGAGTATTTACGGACCAAACCAGGATTCCCCTAGATTCTTTACACAAATTATTACTTCTTTACTTCCTTTCCTCTCAATACCGATGATACTGGGTGGGGAGCTTAACCTGGTGTATGACCCGATGTTGGACAAGACCGGGCACGATAGGAGGGGGCTATCTCCGGCCCAATGTGCGCTTAGAGATTTAATGGCTCAGGTTGGATTGTGTGATATTTGGAGGGTATTACACCCCGCTGATAGGGAATATATCTTTATTTCCCCGGTCCATAAAACACCGTCCAGAATAGACTATGTGCTTATTTCAAAAGCATATATTCCACAAGTTAATGATTCTTCGATACAGCCGGGGCCCCCGTTGGACCAATCCCTTGTATGCTGTCAGTTGACTATAGAGCCTCCGCTTAGAGGTGGAGGAAGATGGAAACTTAATGATCAACTCCTTAAAGATCCTAAACTGGTTCGCACAGTTCAGGATCATATAGACCAGTTTATTCAGTTTAATCAGGGTACAACTCAAAGACTGGACATTCTATGGTGTGCTTTTAAGGCTTACTTAAGAGCAGTATTCATTAGTTTAGCCTCTAATAGGAAAAAAGCAAGACAGCAGGAGATGTCCCAGCTGCTGTCCCAAATCAGGTCCATAGAAAAGGACCTGTCTCCCGCCACACCTGACTCTACACTTCAAAAGCTCATTAAATTAAGGGCGGCCGATCTTGAATTGCTCCAGGAAAAAGCGGAGCATGCTATCTTAAAAACACAGGCGTCATTCACTGACCAGGGGGAGAAAGCAGGACACCTCTTGGCTCATAGAATTAAACAAATAGAATCCTCTAGGTACATAGCATCCATCCTATCTCAAACGGATGGACTTCTGAAGACCGCCCCGAATTATATTATATCGGAATTCCTTAATTATTATACTGACCTATATGGTCCTATGCCCTATCCCTCAACCCAGATTCATCTAGACAACTATTTAAAGGAGACCACCTTGACGAGTCTTACCGAGGATCAGCAGAAGGCATTAATTTTACCTATTACAAGTAAAGAGATATTTAATGTTAAAAGTGCTTTACCTTTAAATAAAACCCCAGGGGCAGACGGTTTCTCAGCTTACTTTTACCAGCGTTTTAAAACCACCATTATCCCTTTGTTGCTTCCCTTATTCCAGTATATACTTTCAAGAGCTGAGATAGACGCTTCTCTATTTGAAACATTAATTGTGCTTATTCCTAAGCCGGGTAAGGCACCTGAATTAGTCACCAACTACCGGCTGATCTCCCTTTTGAATCAGAATGTTAAGATACTGTCTAAATTAATAGCTTGCTGCCTTAATCTCATTCTCTCCACCATTATTGGTCCTGAACAGGTGGGATTTATGAAGGGCAGATCCTCCTCGGACCACCTCCGCACCTTGGCTCATGTCTTCTCGGCGTACAGAGATGCTCCCTATCCCGCGACCTTAATTTCCCTGGACGCCTAGAAGGCATTTGATAGAGTCAACTGGCAGTACTTATTTCAGACGTTAAAGGCCTTCAGATTTCCCAATACATTCCAGATTTGGGTTAGATCCCTTTATCATTCTCCCATTGCGAGAATATCGGGTAGCAGAGTCATTTCAGAACCATTTACTCTTCATTTGGGAACTAGGCAAGGTTGCCCCCTTTCCCCTTTATTGTTCAACATATATTTAGAGCCATTAATCCATAGACTGCAGGCCTGCCCAGAAGTGCAAGGACTTCCGATTTACCCATGTGAGGTCAAAGTTTCTGCTTACGCAGATGACCTTCTTCTCCAAGTTGCTAATCCCGTTTCCTCCATTCCCCCAATGTTAAATATCATAAAATCCTTTAGCCTAGTCTCTAATTACAAATTAAATGTAAACAAAACAGTTTTCTTCCCTCTTAACCACAAACTTTACAAAATGGACATCCTTAAGTTGGACTTGCTTGGAAACAGGACTCCCTAAGATATCTGGGTATTGAATTATCCAGATTTACGGGAAGTACTATTAAATTGAATTTGGACTCTCTGCTTCATGTGATAACCCAGGATCTTAATAAGTGGGCATCCCTCCCAATTTCCATTTGAGGAAGAGTTAACCTGCTCAAAATGAATGTATTTCCACGGCTTCATTATCCCCTGTCAATGCTTAATATCTGGCTTCCGGTATCGTGGTTCAAGAAGGTAAATAGTCTTTTTTTAGAGTTTATCTGGGCTAATAAGACTCCTAGGATAGCGTTCCACAAATTAGGTGCACCTAAGTTGAGAGGGGGCTTGCGTTTGCCTCACCTAGGGCTCTATTTCTGGGCTAGTCACATTAAAAAATACGGAGATGGACATTGCCCGTATCAACGAGTTATACTCTGTTATGGCTCAAAATAGAACTGGCCCAGATCTGTGAGTGTGGTTTAGATCCAGAAGCCCTCTTGTATATCAAGGAGAATCTCCTTCCCAGCAGATTAAAAAATGCTCCCATAGTACTATCAATTAGGGTTCACTCTCAACTATGTCGTTTTCTCAAGTATGATAATAAAAGAGACATAAATCAACCCCTGTTCGGAAATCCCAATTTAAAGATCGATGACAAATGTATCCCTTCCAACTGGTTACCCCAACTAAAGGGTATTCCATTGAATACCTTAATAGGGGATGATGATGACTGGTTATCAGGCCAAAGTATAATGCAAAAGTTTAAGGTCTCAACTAAACATTTTTTCAGAATCATTCAAGTCAGACACCTATTAATTAAAGTGTTTGGGCAAAAGACAGGCCCATATACAGGCCCTTCCCTATTGTTAGATTTGATACAATTGGTGGGCCAGCAGAAAACTGTCTCCAAAATTTACGGCATTTTGTTCGACCGGTTATATCCAGAATGTTACGGTCCGACCCGTTATTGGTCCTCCCACTTTCCTGGTTATAACATTAATTGGGCTGACCTCTGGTTTAATTGTCATAAATTCATAATGCAAGATAGATTAAGGCTGATGCAAATGTATAATCTACATAATTTATATTTTTCCCCTGAAAAAATGTTAAAATATGGCCTAACACCCTCTTCCCAGTGTGTAAGATGTTCTGAACATGAGGGCACTTTATATCATATTTTCTGGACTTGTCCCAAAATAGTACCTCTTTGGACCACCATTCAAAACAAGACTGGTTCTATTTTGGGACTAGAGGATCTTTTTAAACCTGAAATATGATCTTAGGTGCCTTTTCTAGCATCAGATTTCCTAATAGGAAATATTACATGATCTTGATATCCATGTCACTTAAGAAAGTAGTTTTAAGGCACTGGAGAGACCAATCTGAAATCACGTATGGAGAATGGTTATCTGAGCTTCTTGCGAACCTCAGAACGGGAAAGGCTATTGCAAGCTTAAATAAATGATTAGGAAGGTTTAAGAAGATATGAGACCCCTTACATACTTTATTCTCGATCTAAAGCTTCTCATAGTGAGGACCTTTGTACCTGGTGTATTCTGTCATTATTGAGATGTCTGTGCTGTAGGGTTGGTAGGGAATAGGGTCAGATCAATGTTGTATTAGAGGGTGGGGAATATAGATGTGGGAGGGGAGGGGGGTGACAGATTCAGTTTGCTGTATACTGCCAAAGTACAATGTAACTGTACTCGAAGATCTGTCATGTATGGTAAAATTATTAATAAACTAAGTGGAAAAAAAAAAAGAAGGCATAACCCAAAACCTTCCCCTGTGAGCTCCCCCTGGAAACTAAACAAGCAACATTATCTCAGATGCAGTCCAAAAGAAACCCTCCGGGAGCCCCCCCCCAGGTCTCTCCCTGAAACACTATTCCCACCAACAGGCCAGGGCCTGAAAAAAGTAAAATCAGGCCTCTACTAGTAGTCCAGTTCTATTAGAGAGCATAAACTCGATTGAAATCCGTCTTCAGAAAGAGTGCTGTCCACACAAAAAAGACAAGCAACAGTTCGCTCAGAAGATCCCAGTGAATCCCGAAGATCAGGAGGTCCTCTCAGGTCGTCCGGAACAAATCTGGCAACGCTGATTTAAGGCCTAGCAACGCAGCTTCAGGATCCTCGAAACTGAACGATGAGCCATTTACTGAGACTTGTAGCTTCACTGGGTACCCCATCCTGAACTTTAATCCCGCCGCTATAATCTTAGATACAACCAGGTGGAAGGCTTTCTGTTTTAATCAGACCAAACCATGGATGTCCTGAACAATTCTCAGCTTCACCTTCTCACATCTGACTTCTTGCAGGGCCTTGACTTTCTGTAGGAAATGCTGCTTTTCTAGGTAGTTCAAAAAGCGGCAAATAATGGGGAGAGGAGGTGCATCAGGTGGGGGTTTTGGTCTCAGAGATCGATGGGCCCATTCTATCATATATGTAGGGCCGTAGGGAGAGGGACCAGCTACCCTTTCTACCAACTTCTGGACAAGAACTACGGTATTCTGGCCTTCTTCTCCTTCGGGGAGCCTGAAAATTACCACAATATTTCTCCAACTACGGCCTTCCAAATCTTCGAGTTTTTTTTCTAGATGAGATAGCTTTTGTTTCGTTAATAGGAGCTCAGGATCCAGACTTTCCAATTTTCTCTCGATCAAAAATATTCAGGCAGTGTTGTCCGATACTGTCATGGAGACTTCCTCTAACTTTCTGGAGAGGGATTTCAGGTCGATTGCCATCTCTTTCATCTCTTCCCGGAATGGTTTAAATTCCTGCAAGAATCTGTTCAGTGTTAGGGGTTCTTGGTCTCCAGCTTGACACGAAGGTTCCGGTTTGTCTGGGCCACTCAAGGCTCGGGATTTCTTTGAGGCCTTCTCAGGAGTGGCGCGGGGGTATGTTTCTGTGGGGCTTTCTTCATATAAGCCTCCATTTACCACACAGAAGCCCAAAACAGGCGCTAACGCTGTTTAGAGACAAGTAAAACTCGTAGGCAGAGGAGTTAGGTAAAATTTAACAATATTAAATGATGAGTTTATATTCGGGAGGCAGGAGCTCAGCAGAGGAACATCTACTCAGCACTCTGCATCACATGATCTCCCCGTAAATTACACTTTAAAAAAAACAAACAATGCAAGCCCCACCCCAGCCAGCAGCCTGACTTTCCTCCCAGGTGTCTAGTGGCCCCCCTGACAACCCCTCACACTGTAAAATTAATGCCCCCAACCTGTCGCCCATTGCATCTACATTCCACACAAAGTAATACACACGTAAACAAATATATATATATATATATATATATATATATATATATATACACACTTATATATACATATATATATTCCTTGGTGTCTAGTGCCCCCCCACTGCTGATTGCAGGCCGCCCCTCCCCAATTGCTGTGACTGTTCAAGTCTGGTACCCATCCAATCCTGACCCAGCTGGCCATATCCTCCATAATAATAAAAAATAAATAATTTAATCCATGGTGTCTAGTGCACCCCAACCCCCACCCTGTCAGGCAGTGGCCCCATCCTGCAGCCCCCTAAAACCAACCCCAAGTGGGCCACTGGCACAGCCCTTCACTCACCTCCATGGTGGGTAGCCCGACTGAGCTCAATGAATGAGCGCATGCTTTTACAATCATGCACCTATTCATTGATAGCTCCCTGTCATCTGCAGCAGTTTTTGGGGGTAGAGAAGGGCAGGGGGCTTCTCTGGTTGCTCACAGGAAGATGGGATGGTGGGAATTGCATTGTGGACCTCTCGGGGTCCACAACACCATTCCCCTCATCCCGCCACCCCCATTGGTGACTGAAGAAGCCCACTGCCCTTCTCTACAGACCAGGAAACCATTGCAGATGATCGAGAGCTGTCAATGAATGAGCGTGTGCTTGTACAAGTACACGCTCATTCATTGAGCTCAGTCGGGCTGTTGGCCATGGAGGTGAGTGGAGGGTTGTGCTGGTGGCCTGCTTGGTGTCAGGTTTGGAGCAGTGCAGGGTGGGGGCCACTACCTGACAGGGTGGGAGTGGGGGGTCCACTAGACTCCAGGGATTAAATTATTTATTTTTTATTATTATGGAGGATGTGACTGGCTGGGTCAGGGTGGGATGGGTACCAGACTTGGATGGTCATGGCAATTGGGGGTGGGGGCGGGCCTGTGATTGGCAGCATGGGGGCACTAGACACCAGGGAAAATATATATATATTTTTTATATGTGTGTATTTACTGTATTATATTACTTTGTGTGTGGATGCAATGGGCGGCAGGGTGGGCCACTAAATAGTGTGGGGGAACATGGGGGCCACTAGACACCAGGGATTTATATTTTGGGGGTGACATGGGCAAAGTCTCTGACTTTGCAGAGGAATTTCACTGGTGAAGTTCGACACTTTGCCTTTGATTCTGCACTCCGTGATCTGCGGATTTCATGGATTGCACTTCACGGACTGAGAGCAAAACATTAAATTTTCCACAGATCAAAGTTTGTGCACTTAGTACATCTCTACTCACAGGTCAGATAGGGAACATTGTGTGGAAAAACTGGCCAGTCCTAACATCAGATGACAGACTAGCAGAACTAGTAGGCAACAGCCCTAGAGTATCCATTAGAAAGAGTACAAGCCTAAGGGACTCCCTTGTAAAAAGTCAGTTCTACACTTGGAAGCCTGAGGACTCATGTTGGCACAGAAAAAGAAAGTGGCTTCTATAACTTTAGGAATTGCAATGTCTGTCAATATTCCTTACAGACAAAAATCTTTGAAAATCGAAGAGATAGAAAACTTATTACTATCTGAGATTTCATCACATGCAATACCAAATTTGTTGTATATGTTCTGTGGTGCCCATGTGGCCTCTGTTACATAGGGATACCAGTCTGTATTGTGAAAGAAAGACTGCAGGAACTTGTGAGGTGCATTATTAATCAAAAATTGGACAGTCTTGTAAGTACTGTAAGCATTTTTTGAGACCCACAACAGCGATCCCACCCCTTCGAAATTTGTAGGTTTGGAAATGGTAAAACCACCAAGGAGGGGAAAGAACAGGACACATCTCTTGCTCAGAAGGGATAGTCTCTGGATTTTTGGGTTACATAGAGGATAATGTATGGGTCACTATCTCCCTGCTCAGGCTCATCAAATCCATCCATAATGGTATGGATCACAACCTCTGCTATCTTTGTCAATCTAGCCAAAGCATTCAACCCTGTCTACCACCCCAATTATTAGCCAAACTCCAGGCTGCAGGCCTCTCTGGCTTAGCCATCAACTGTTCCACTCCTACCACATGGGTAGGTCCCAAGCAGTCAAAATTGGTGAGCCCCTCTCTCCTCCCTGCCTGTATCCACTTAGGTCCCACAAGGATCTGTGTTAGGCCCACTACTTTTCTCTATTTTCCTTAATGATCTCCCCTCCTTATGCTTGTCTGCATCCATTCACATGTACACGGATGACACAGTCCTCTTCACACAGGCCCACAGACTCCAGCTGGACTTTGATCAAGCAACAAGCGTGTGTAGCCATCGGGCTGTCATACTGACAGTCTAAACCTTGGCAGCACACCATGGCAACCTCAGGATGACTACAAACACTTCCTGCAGATAGTAAGCCATATATTGTCTTTTATAGTGTATGGGCCATACAAAATGTCAAGCCTGTCTAAAACAGTCCTTATTTTTTTTTTTTTCATTGCCGCTCTCTTCCTGGGTCTGCTGTCACCACCATGGCCATTTCAAAGAAGATCAGAGGTTCTCGTACTGCTAATCCATGAACACGTTCAAAGATGTTGTGCTGCAGTAGCTATGTAGGTAGTGCAGCACAACAGCTATGATGACGTAGCTACTGCAGCACAACAAAGTAGTAGTATAAAGGATGGATTTCCACCCTCAACAATGTTCCACCATGCACTATAAACAGTTAACCCACATGGTTTCAATGAATTTTGGGACCTCAAACCATTACTTTTGGATATTTAAATAGGACACACATCTCCCCATTTTTAGTACCAGAGGACAGTAAATCTTGCTCATCAGGCTGATATACTATCAGGATTAATCCCATCCTGACCCCTTTGACCCCTTTACAATAATAATAAATCCATCAACTCTCTACAAAAAAATAACCCCCCCATCCCCAGAATCTATATACCACATTATGCTCGAACTACCTACCTTGGATGTAGCGTTCTTTGTTAGAGTATGTGAAATGTTAGTATGAGGGATGCAATATTTGTTGTATTCAATTTTAAGTTTATTTCTGGTAGCACTTTCTTTTTTTTTTTTTTTTAGTAGTAGTAATTTTTTTGTTTGATCGGCCAAGGCCATTATAAATCTGTACATAAGATAACAATAAACACTTCATTGCAATAAAAACATTCCACAAATAACTTAATAATATAAAAACTGTCCACAATAAAAAAAAGGAAAAGAGAATAAATAAATAAATAAATTCTAAAAACATTAATTTCATGACAAAACATCAGTGTATAGCAGCAATTTTAGCTCTGAGAACCACATCAATAAAAATGAATTACTATTTTAGCATCCTTAATGTTTGTAGTGTTCATCATAACAACCACGTAGTCCTCAAGTGCAGATTTGTATGGTTTGATAAAGTTTGCCAGATATTTCAATCTCCACTTGTCATAGAGAGGACGCTCAAAATTTAAGTGGATTAAGTTCTTCTCCATAGTTGCATTACAAAAGCATTTAGAATCAGATTTTTATGTTGTTTATATATGATTTCCAATGTTTTCGGTGGACTCTGATTGAACCTATTGTATATAAAGTAAAATTCTGCGTCCTTTGGCTCTAGTGGGAATATTAAGTAGAAATTTAGCCCACGGCCAAATAAAAGCTGTTGGTACCAGAAGGTAGTTTTCAAGTTATTGAGACTATGTCTATCATTGGCATATGCAATGTCCATTAGTCTGACTTTTAACAGTTTCTTATATGAATTAGAAATTATGATACCCATGGATGAGACTTGCCATAAATACCACGTTTACAAATTTTAAGGATTCTTGTAGATTAGTCAGCCATGTGGAGCCTTTCTGCAAATGTGCCCAAGATATTTTTTTCCTCAAGATATAATTTGGGCCATAGGTTATTTAAAGAATCAAGAATATGCAGCCAATAACATAGACTTCTCAATTCAGCCAAATATGTTAAGCAGATCCATCCCAGTTTGGCTCTAACCAGTTGTTCATGACAAGAGTTACTGGTCCTGGGAACACGTCGGTAGAAAAGTGAGAAGGGAATTTCAGCACATGGGCTCCAGGCATATATCACTTTAACTTATGACTCTTTCTTTTTTCTGTTAAAGACTCTCAAGCTTTACATATTTTTGGAAGCAGTATTGCCTGGTACCATGGACACTTTGTGGATACCCAAGGATGCTCTGATAACAAAATAATTGGGTGATCACAAGGATATGGTAACCCTTGGATAGTCTGCACCAATATGTAATAATCTGTGCCAGGGACAATATCGGTATATGACTTCATTCATTCATTCATTCATTCATTCATTAATTCATTCATTCATTTTTTCATATACTTTTCATTGTATACTGCTTATGAATTCTTTGTCTCTGTACATTTGTTACTTTCTCTTTTTAGGTTATACAATTAGGTGATGATACTTATTAAATTCTGCATGTTCTTGGCTATAGAAGGAATCCTTGAAATAGAAAAATATTGAAAGTAATGTTTAAAAATATTATTGTGTTTGGTGATTGGTCCATAGCATGATGATGTAACATATGACACAGTATTTAAGGAATTATGTCACTTTATGGCTCCACCTCCTGACAAAGCCCTAATGGGTGATGTGCTAGGGGGTGCATGTGCCAGTGGTGGTGAACACACTGTATGGAATCTCTGTATTTGTGATTAAAATGTTTGCATCTGGATTTTGTGTCTTGAGTGCATCCTTTCTCTTCAGTGTTGTGAGTGCTCCTATCTCTTCTCTCATCTACAAGCCAGTTAGCCTGACTTTAGTGTTGAGAAAGGTTCTATAAGTCATTACAAAGGACAGACAAAAGGAGCACTTGGTTAAGGCCAAGGTTCTTGCTTCTGTCAGTGTGGCTTTATGAGAAGCCATTCCTGACTAACCAACCTGATCTCCTTCTTCAAATGCATGATCAGAAAGGTGGACTGGGACAGGGCCACAGACATAATGTATCTGGACTTCAACAAGGCCTTTGACACTGTGGCACATGAGAAGCTTCTGGGTAAAGTATACCTGCATGGTATACATGAGGCAGCTTACTAACTGGCTTCGGAGCAGCTTAAAATGTAAATTTAAGCTGTAGGCTGTATGAGTTGGGGGCTTTAGAGGAACATTGTTCTAGTTAGGTTTAGCTTAAACTGTTAATGTAGACTGTATGCTGCATGGGATATGGGAGTTTGGGGTTGCTGGGGTGTTTAAAGAAACATTGAGAGGAACATTGCTTTGGCTATGTATAGTTCAAACCATACAATTATGCTGTAGACTGTATGGGTTTATGAGCTTTAGAGGAACATTGCTTTGGTAGGGTTTAGCTTAAACTGTTAATTTAAATTGTAGGCTATGTTGGTTATAGGTGCAAGGCCTTAGGAAAAATGGAGAGCCAACCAAATTGGAGAGGCCAATGAAGCAGAGTGGAAGCAGGTCTGGGGAATGGTCCCCAGACTGCAAGGACATGGGGCATCTTTGGAAGGGTGGTAGGGTGCACTGGTTGTGGGCTGGCCATAATACTGGCTATAGCATGGAAGCTGGGGAGGGCTGCATGGTATGTAGGCAGCTGGTGCAACTAAGGGAGGAGGTGAGGTGGTTGAGATGGATGCTAAGAAGGGAAGGTGTGAGGGTTAGAGGGGAAAACAGGTGGGAATCCACTGAGGGAGCGAGATGGGATGGGGTATAAGAGTAAGCAAAGGTGGAGCTGTAGGGGGTCAAGGAGCTAATACAGCAATAGGCAGGGGAAGACAGGAGGCAGACTGGAAGAATACAAAGGAGTAAGCAAGCAGGGAAGGAGGGGCTGAGGAGAGCATAAGGGAGGCTTCAGGGGGCTCAGATAGAGGTGGTACGGGACACAAGAAGTACCAGGGGGAATGGCAGGAGATAAGGTCCAATGCCTGCATGGAAGAGATGAGAAAGCGGGGGGGGAGGAGCCCCAGTCAGAGGGATACAGGCAGCAGGCATAGAGCAGAAAAACAGATTCTGCACCACTAAGGGAACATAATAGAGGAGAGAATAAGGACAATGGGGTTGAGGAGGACTTAGGAGTAACAGGAGAAGCAAACACGAAGGAAAGCTCAGTAGAAAGGGGAAAGGGGACGCTTCTTCATGAGAGAACAAAGAGAGTAGCAAACATAAAGGTAAGGGTGCAGGGGTGAACACACTCCTGAAAGAACTAATCCTCAAGGGGAGGAGGAGACAGCAAGCAGAGGTTTAGAGGGGCTAAAACAAGATGGGAATGGGGAAGTGACCCAATCACTGGGAAATTCAGTCAGGGCATGGGAAAGGGCAGGGCCAAGGGGAGAGATAGAGCTCATGGATAGTGGG
This sequence comes from Neoceratodus forsteri, assembly GCA_016271365.2. NCBI lineage: Eukaryota > Metazoa > Chordata > Ceratodontiformes > Ceratodontidae > Neoceratodus > Neoceratodus forsteri. The sequence continues at coordinate 667,998,214 of CM057455.1, read as the reverse complement.
GTGGGCAGTTTAGCAGAAAATGCCTGTGGGGGACATGGAGCACATGGAGTGCAGGGGGAAATCAGTACTCGGGGAGATGCAATGGGTCAAGAGGGAAGTGAGAATAGGGTAAAAAATAGAATGCAAGGGGCTGAGAAAAGGATAGAAAAGAAATACAAGTTGGAGAGAAGGGTATTACTTATTGGAGACTCAATAATAAAAGGAATTCGATGGAGGACGGGAGGGGATAAGAGCAGTGCAGTATGGGTTGACTGCCTGCCAGGTATGATGGTGGTGGAAGTCAATCACTATATCCCCTCTAAGGGGAAACTGCAGGATGGGTAAACACACCTGATGTTCCACCTGTGAACAAATGATCTGGTGGCAAAAAAGCTTGTTGGAGGTGCAGGCAAGATTTAGAGCACTTGCTAGGCACTGCAGAAGTCTGGGCTTCCAATCTGTGGCTTTTTTGGAGGTGTTGCCCATGCCAAAGGCAAGTACTAAAAGGAGACTGAGGATTGAGAAGTTTAATAAATGGCCGATGGGATGGTGTGAACAGATGTGGTTTGGGTTAGTAGGGGACTGGGGATCAACATGGGGGGATGAGAGCCTATTTGCCCGAACAGATTGCACCTAAATAGGGAGGGTGCAGCAGCATTAAAGAGCAAGTTAGGAGAGTTCATTGAAGAAACCTATAACTTAAACTAAATTGGGGGGGGTTGGGAAAAATCCACAAAACAGGGCAGGAGAAATGGGGAGGCTACTAGTCTTCTTCCCCAGAATAAAGATAGAATGTTGGGAAAGAGCATATCAATTGAAAGGGGGGATGGGGGGAACTTGGTGGAAGGGCTTAGCTGCCAATGCCAGAAGCCTAGGGAACAAAATGGTGGACTTGGAGGCCATCATGGGAGACGAAGGGCTGGATATAGTAGCAATAAGAAAGACTTGGTGGACAGAGCATTATACCTGGAAGATGACCATTTCAGGCTACAGACTATTTAGAAGGGACAGGGAGGGCAAGAAGGGGGGGAAGTTGCTTTATACATCAGGGACAACATACTGTAGTAGCCACAGACATGGCCAGATATTTTGTGAAATGTTGTGACATTTCTAAAGAGTTTCTTTCTGCTGCCCCTACTGTGTAAATGGAGAAAGCAGGAGATTTCTCTAGAAATATCACAGAAATTTCAGGAAATATCTAGCCACGTCTTTGGCTGTGACTGTAACAGTAACCGAGGGACAAGAGGAAGATGGGGAGACTGAGCTACTGTGGGTAACGCTAGGCTGGTGACTGGAGAATCCTTGTGGTTGGGGTTAGTATACAGACCACCTATGCAGGAGGAGGAGGAGGAGGAGGATAGACATCTAATTCAGGCAGTCATGTGGATTGCCCTAAAAGGGGAACTACTACTGGTAGGGGACTTAACCTCCCAGATATAGACTGGGGAATCCCAGATGTAGCATCAACTGGAAGCAGGTAGAGCCTAGCTGTGCTGCAAGGAGCATTCCTACAACAGCCAGTCAGGAAACCAACAAGGGGCAACAACCTGCTGGACATGGTCCTGACAAATGGTAAGAGTGTGGAGGAGACGCAGGTAGGAGAAGTTTTGGGCACCAGCAATCACAGGACTGTAAGGTTCTGGGTTAGGACAGGGAGGAACACAATTCAAACCAGTACTACAGTCTTGAACTTCAGACATGCAGACTTGGACAGGATGAAAAGGATAACAAGAGAAGCAATGGAGGGAACAAAGAATATAGTAGCAGTGGAGGTGTTATGGGAATCTATAAAAGGAGGGATACTGAAAGCCATGGAAATGTGTGTAAAAAAGGTTAAGAAGAGCAAAAGGGGGAGAAGGCCACTTTGGTTTACTAAGGAGATAGCGGGGGCAGTCAGGAAAAAGAGGAGGGCTTTCAGAAAATTTAAGAAGACACTCAGTGAGGAAGATAGAGACACTTCTAGGGAGTAGAAGAGACTGGCAGGGCAGAAAATCAGGAGGTCAAAGTAGATACTGAGGAGAAAATAGCCAAAAAAGCCAAGAGAGGGTACAAAACTTTTTTTCAGATATGTGAGGGAGAGGAGAAGGGAAAGGCAGGGGATTGCAAGGCTAAGGGAGGGGGGAGGAATAAAATTGGAGGGGGATTGTGAAAAAGCAGAGGTATTAAATAAGCAGTTTTGCTCAATATTTATGGAGGATGAACACAGGAAGGGACCCGAGCTAAAGAGGAAGAGGAAGGAGGGAGGGCAAGTGGTTGGATCAGAGCCAATTCACTGTGTATAGGGTTAGGAAAGATCTAGAAAGATTTAGGGTGGACAAGGCAATCGGACTGGATGGGTTATACCCCAGGATGATCAGGGAATTGAAAGAGGAGTTGGCCGACCCATTGACAAGTCTATTCAACTTGTCCTTGGAAACGGGGAGGGCGCTGGAGGACTGGAAGAGGGTGGACATGGTGCCTTTACACAAGGGAGGAAGTAGGGAGGTGATGGATAACTATCGACCTGTCAGCCTCACCTCAGTGGTGATCAAGGTAATGGAGGCACTAGTCAAGGAGAGGGTGGTGGACTACCTGGAGGACAGTGGCTTGCAGGACAGCAGACAGCATGGCTTCACAAAGGGAAAGTCATGCCAAATGAACCTGATTGGGTTCTTCGATTGGGTGACTCAGGTGTTCAACCAGGGAGGGGTGGTGGACGTGGCCTATCTGGACTTCAGTAAGGCTTTCAACACCATCCCCCACAGAAGGCTCATGAGCAGGCTAGAAAGTCTAGGGGTGGATGGGAAAATAACAAGGTGGGTGGAGGCCTGGTTAGCAGGAAAAACCCAGAGGGTGGTGCTAAATGGGGTGTACTCCGGGATGGGGGGTGAAGAGTGGAGTGCCCCAGGGGTCACTTCTGGGATCACTCCTTTTTAACATTTACATGAGCGATATAATGGAGGGTCTGATGGGGAAGGTGTGTCTATTTGCTGATGATACAAAGATCTGCAATAGGATGGACACCTCAGAGGCGGTGGAGGACATGAGGCAGGACCTAAAGATGCTTGAGGAGTGGTCAGAGATGCTGCAGCTGAAATGTAATGCCAAAAAGTGCTCTGTGATGCACTTGGGAACTAGGAACACATGAGCAGTTTACACCCTAGGAGGGAAGGCAATCAAAGTAACAGAACAAGAGAGGGATCTGGTGATCATAGTCTCATCCAATCTTAAAGGAGAACTGCATTGAATCTGTATGTCATTTTCCCCTATAAAAGCCCGTTTTTAAATATTGTTTTAAATTATGTTACTGTTCCATTTCTACAGGCTCTTTAGTCATCCTAGTGGGTATTTCTGATTCACACTGAAATAGTAGGAACCATTTTAGAGCTGTGTGATGTAGTTTATGTCACTTGCTCAGCTCTTCCATTGTTGGCACAATGCATCCGTATTCTTTTATAGAACTCTATGGCAGAGAGGGACATAATGAACATCATACAGTTCCAAAATGGTACTTCACATCAGAATGTAAGTCAGAAACAACAGATGTGTTTACTGAAGGATCTGCATAGAGGGAACATAACAGAGCTGGAACCAGTACTTAAAAACAGCTGTTACTGGTGGAAATTGCTTACAGATTCAGCTCAGTTCTCCTTTCAAGTAGGAAACCAGTGCAGCAGGGTGGTGGGAAAGGCCAATGGAATGTTGCCATGCATTGGCAGGGGCATTACTAGTAGAAGGAGGGAGGTAATAATGCCCCTCTACAAAGCCATGGTGAGGCCGCATCTGGAGTATGGGGTCCAGTTCTGGAGACCACACCACCACAAGGACATAGATGGGATGGAGATAGTTCAGAGAAGGGCAACCAAGATGGTGCAGGGTATGCAAGGGAAGACATACGAGCAGAGGTGTTAGGAGCTGGATCGATACACACTGGAGACTAGAAGGGTAAGGGGAAACATGATTGAAACTTTTAAACATGTGAAGGGGCTCAACAAAGTAAGGGAAGGGTGTATACTTAAGAAGAAGGAGGGGGTCCAGAACTAGAGGGCAAAGCCTCAGATTGCAGAGAACAGGATACAGAGGCAATGTGAGAGGAAGATTCTTCACAGAGAGGGTGGTGGAGCCCTGGAACAGACTACCAGAAGAAGTGGTGGGGGATGAATCGGTGGAGGGATTCAAGAAGGCATGGAACAGAAATATGTGGCTGAATAGTGGGGGCAGGGTAGGGGCTGGCAGGAGGAGAGGTGTAAGGGGGAAAATAGGGCAGAGTGGATGAGCTGGTGTGGTTGTTATCTTCCATCAAGCTTCTATGATTCTATGATCAGAGTGGCTGTGGTTGATGGACACTACTAAGAGTGAGAGGAGTATAAAGTGACTTCCCTCTGGGATTGTTAATAGGTTCACTACTGGACAACATCATTAAATAAATACTTGAGGATAGGCTGACAGAGCAGCCACAGAGGAAGTAGGAAGGGGTGTAAAATAAGTGGAAAACCATTGTGTAAGACACTGAGGGTAGCATAAACATGTGTAAAGTACACTATGTACCATAAATCACAAATTGTAGTGAGAAACGAATAATGTGGCCTACTGGGAATTGAGCCCAGGCCCCCAAAATACTGTCCTGGTTGTCTAACCACTGAGCTACAGTCTCACATGGTTGGAACTGGGGTTCCCAGACACACTTTCTTTCTCTGGTATTCATACCAATACCACACCTAATACTTCACCTGACAAATACATTGACTTAGAAAAGTTTTTCAAGAAAATACCGTAGACTTTTTTGCTAGAAATTTTAAAAATCCAAGCCAGAATTCGAATACAGGTGCACAGTCTTTTTTGGGTCAGACATTTGATGATGCAATGCCTCATGTGCAAGTTTACTCTATCAGTGAAATTGACATGGACATTTTGGACTTTTTACATGAATCAGTAACAACTGAGCAGGATCCTAACACCAGGAACTGGACTCTACAGTACTTGACTGGCAAAACTACTTTGCATTAGATAGTTTGATGACTGTGGCAACCTCAGAAATACAAGATATAATAAGCTATATTTTGAATGTTGATAAATTATCAGAGCTATGTAACACAATGTTTCAAACCCAAATTGGACTTCTGTCATATAACAGCAAACCCAGTAACTGCAGCAAAGAAAAAAACTTTTGTTACGTGACGTTCACCGACTTCTACAGAATCTGAGATAATTGCCACAGAATTTAACTAGATATGAGAAATGTGCATTGAAAGAACTGGAGAGCCTGAAAAATGTTGTGTTTAAAGCATCAGACAAGGCTGGGAACATAGTCATGATGTCTAGTGAATTTTTTCAATGGTAAAGTGTTAGGGCCATTGAGTAATCATAACAATTATCGAAAACTATCATCTGACCCACTACCTACTTTCAAAAAAGAGTTATTCAGGTTGTTAGAGAATGCTAGAACCAATGGGGAAATAAATGAAAATGATTTTTTATACTTACTTTATTGTAAAAGAAAGGCACACAACAGTACAGTTCACTTAGTAAATTGGCTTAACAATGAATACAGGTCAAACTCGCTACTGTGAGAACACATTGCTAATAACACCATACAGGCAAATACTGAATTTTATAATATTAACAGTAAAACAGCTGTCAAACAGTCACGCCACTAGGTGGATGAGAGAGTACTTAAGTTTTACTTATTTGGTTCCAAAGAGCGTCTCATAGTGTGACGTTGCATGCTCTCATGCTACGCGCATCGCATGGCAGAGATGAGGACAGGTGAAAGGCAAAAACTATAAACAAAAGTTTCCCTGTAGGCATCCTGCAACAAAGGAATGGTGTGTTCTTAAGCAACTTCTAAAATTCAGATGGCAGGCCATCTGATCCAGGACACTTTCCTGTGTTACTATGGGAAATAGCCTGACCGATCTCATCGGCCCTAATTGGGGCACACAGCCATTCATTCTGGGCTTCTGAGAGTTTCGGGTGGTTAAGGGATCAGAAACAGTTCTGTTTGTCCTGTTGTGACCCACCTCCTGTTGCCCAGTAGAGACCTTCACAATACATCTTAAAGGCTTCACTAAACTCCCAAGTTACATAGATACATAGACAGTGTAGGCAGATAAGGGCCTATGACCCACCCAGTCTGCCCATTTGAGTTAGAAATTCAGTTTGTTTTCTGCAGTCTCGTTTCTCACCTCGACCCCTGGTAATTCCTTTATGTCTATCCCATGCATTTTTAAATCCCGTGATAGTTTCAGCCCCCACCACTTCCTCTGGCAGGGTGTTCCACTTGTCCACCACCTGTTCTGTGAAGAAATTCTTTCTCATGTTTCCTCTGAATCGTCCTCCCTGAAACAATCACGGGATTTAAGAATGCATGGGATAGACATAAAGGAATTCTAGAGGTCAGGGGTCAGGGGAAAAAGACTTCTAGGAAAACAAACTGAACTCACAAGCTCAAATGGGCAGACTAGGTGGGCCATAGGCCCTTATCTGCCGACACTGTCTATGTATCTATGTATCCCTCCAACTTCATCCCATGCCCTCTAGTCCTGGAACATCTTTTTCACTTAAAAATAGTGTTTTCCTGCACTCTGTTTCTCCCTGTAAGATACTTGTATGTCTCTATCATATCCCCTCTCTCCCTCCTCTCCTCCAGGGAGTACATGTTCAGTTCCTTCAACCTGTCTTCATAGGACTTGTGATGCAATCCATGCACCATCTTTGTTGCCCTCCTCTGAACCTTCTCTACCCTGTCTATGTCCTTATGTAGGTATGGTCTCCAGAACTGTACACTGTACTCCAGGTGGGGTCTCACTAGTGTCATGTATAGCAGAATTATGACCTCCCTTTTCCTGCTGGTGATGCCCCTGCCTATACATCCCAGCATCCTATTTGCTTTACCTGATGCCTTGTCATACTGTTTCCCTACCTTGAGGTCATCAGAGATGACAACCCCAAGATCCTTTCCTGCTTGGTGCATGCTATATCCTCACCCCCAACTGATATATTGTGCCAGGGTTTTGTGCCCCATATGCATTATCTTGCACTTCTTTGCATTGAATTTCAACTGCCAAACCCTTGACCATTCTTCAAGTTTCTGCAGGTCCTTCTCATTCTGTCTACACCCTCTGGTGTGTCTACTCTGTTACAGAGCTTTGTGTCATCAGCTAACAGTGAAATTCTGCCTTTTATATCCAAGTAATGTCACTGATGAAGATGTTGAATAGGACCAGTCACAGCACTGATCCCTGTGGTACCCCACTGGTCAATCTTCCTCTGTGGAGTGACAGCCATTTACCACCACCCTCTGTGTCCTGCCACCCAGCCAGTTACCTACCCACCACACTACTGTCCTGCCCACACCCATATTACCAGTTTGTGTAATAGTCTTCTATGTGACAGTGTCAAAGGCCTTGCTGAAGTCCAGATAGGCCATGTCCACTGCCCTCCCTGATCCACCTCCCTAGTCACCCAGTCAAAAATTCAATGAGATTGGTCTGACATGACCTCCCTCTGGTGAAACCATGCTGCCTTGGGTCCTAGTCCATTGACAACCAGATGTTCCACCAATCTCTCCTTCAGAAGTGCTTCCATGATCTTTCCCACTACCGAGGTGAGGCTGACTGGTCTGTAGTTCCCTGCTTCCTCTTTGTTCCCACTTTTGTATAAGGGGACTACATCTGCTGTCCTCCAGTCTTTGGGTACCTCCCCTGTTTCCAGTGATTGGAGACAGTTGGTGCCACTGAGCTTCCAAGCCCAGGACGCACCACTTTAAGTTTATGAACATGCACTTTCCTGGTTCTGAGTCTACAGGCCAATATTTTAAGGGCCCTGGGACTGCCCTCATAATAATGTTGCCTTAAATATTTAAGGTTCTGTTCTACCTTATAATTAAGTAAGGAATTAAGATCCTTACAAAGTTTTAACAGCTCTTGTCCTCACTGTCTGTATGGTTTCTGTAGTTGAAGGGTCTCAAGTTTCTGTATCTGTTGCTCTACATTCTGTTGGTTTTCCATCCTTTTTTTCCCTAGTTACTACTATGGCAATGAACTTCCCCCTAAACATGGTCTTTATAGCATCCCATGTTATTCCTGGGCTGATATTTCGGTGTGAATTTTCCATACTGCCTGCTCTAGTAATTTTGGGCTCTCCTCCTTAATGTCAAGACCCTGTAGTAAAGAGGTGTTCAGTTGCCAAAAGGCACTTCTCTGGTGCAGATTGAGATTGCATTCAAGGGTAACATGGGCATGGTCTTAAATTGCCAGGGGGCCAACCTCACAATACTTATAGCAGTCCACCACATCTTTAGGGAGGATAAAAAGATCTAGCCTAGAATACATTTGGTACACTGAGATGTACTACGTGAAGCCCAGGGCCAAGCCATGCAATATCTCCATACATCCTGCATACCCAATTTTTGTAACAGAGCTTTACCCTTTTTACCACCACTTGTTAACTAAAAATAAATTACATTTTTTGTGGCCACAGTTCCTAATCACACCAGCTGTATCTGTCCTACCAAAGATCCACAAGTACCCAAATAATTCACTGGTATGTCCATCTGCCTTGGGGGTGAGCTCTCTAATTAACAAGCTCTGAAAATGTGTAGACCTTTTTATACTGAGGATTGTAACTTGTCTTGATTCCCTCCTCTGAGACATAATGCACACACTTGAAAAATGTAATAATTTCACCTGGTAGCAGGACTATTTGTGACTAAGTATTGATGTGGAATCCTTTTACCCATCCATCCAGCACAGTAATGGGATAAAAGCATGTAGTTATTTCCTGAATAGGGATCCCCTTAAAGATGCAATGCCCATCAGTCTTATCATCAAAGGCTTAGAATTCATACTCCAACATAATTTTTTTGAGTTCAGTGGTGATTATTACCTGCAATGTTGTGGCACTACAATGGAGGCAGCAATGGTTCCTTCAGTTGCAAACCTCTTTTTGGGGCTATGGGAGAAAGATGTTGTTTTCAACAGGACTGCAAACCCATACATAACAAACATTGTCAGGGGGCATCACTTTATAGATGATGTTATTTGTGTCTGGAAGGGCAGTGTTGCAGAGATGGAAAATTTAATGGAATGGCTGAATTTAAATAAAATTGATTAAAATTCACCCATAAAACAGATTGAGTGAGCATTCATTTCTTAGATATCAATCTTTTGATTGATGAGGAAAATCATGTATCTCAAAAAGGTTTCAGAAAACCAACTGCTACCAAAACCAGTTACATATAAAAAGTTATTACCCCAAAAATATAAAGGATTCAACACATTTTGGCCAGTTTTTGTGCTGTAAACAAAATTGCATTATGTCAGTTGATTCTGAGGCACAAACTTCTGACCTTAGGAAATATATTTGCCAAGGGGGTACAGTAAGCAAAGCAAAGCAAACTTTATTTATATAGCACCTTTCAAGGTCAAGGTGCTGTACGTAATATAAATTACAGTGTTAAAACAAATTGCATTATAAATTATTTAAAATCGATCAATCAGGGAATGCCAAAAAAAAAAAAAGTTTTCAGCATAGATTTAAAACTACTGATGGTCAGGCATTCTCTTAACTGACAAGGTAGAGAAATTCCACAGGGTTGGTGCTGCAAATGAAAATGCCTGAGCTCCAAATGTTTTCACATGAACCCTGGGAATCTCTAGCAATCCCTCGTAAGTGGATCGGAGAAGGCAATTGGGGGAGTAGGGAGTCAGGAGATCTTTCAGGTAGTCAGGTCCCTGTTCATGTAGGGCTTTAAAGGTAAGCAAGCCTACCTTATCAGTGATCCACCACTGAACTGGCAGCCAGTGCAGCTCATGCAGCACAGGCGTAATATGGCTGGTCCAGGATGTACCAGTAAACAGCCTGGCTGCAGTGTTCTGCACTAGTTGCAAGCAACAGATGTCAACCCCAGACAGCCCTAGGTAGAGGGTATTGCACTAGTCAAGACAGGTAGTAATGAAGGCATGGACCAGTGTTGGAAGGTCACCCAATGGAACCAGGTGTTTCACCTGGGCGATATTCCTCAGATGGTAAAATGAGGATTTAACCACAGCTGACACCTGAGATTTCAAGGTCAAGTCATCATCAAAAATAACATCCAGCTTACACACCCAATCTGAGGTAGTGAGCTGGACACAATCAAGCCATAGGCCAGACATGTGTCCAGCCCCCAAACATGCACCCGGGGTGACCAGGGTCCACAACTAACACCTCAGTCTTATCCAGATTCAGTCTCAGCCAACTTGCACTCATCCAGTCTTTGATCTCGGAGAGACAGCTGTTTAGCATAGAGATTGCATCAACCTGTCTGGGCATGAAGGACATATACAGCTGAGTATCATCTGCATAGCAGTGAAAACTCAAGCTGTATCACCTAATGATATCTCCCAATGGCAGCATACATTGCAAACAGCATGGGCACCAATATGGAGCCCTGAGGCACCCCACAGGACAGGGGAAAGGCTTCAGAGGAATAAATTCCGGTGACCACCCTCTGAGACCTGCCTACAATGAATGATCAAAACCATTCAAGGACTGTACCCAACAGTCCACAAAGGAACTGCAGGGTCTCCAAAAGCACCTCATGGTCCACAGTGTCAAAAGCTGCTGAGAGATCAAGAAGGATCAAGATGGTAAGAGCCTTTCAATCTCTCACCATTAGATCATTTAGTACTCGAGCAAGGGAAGTCTTTGTGCTATGCCTCTTCCTGAAACCAGACTGGAGAGCTTCATAGACATTGTGAGTTACAAGGTGATCATCCAGTTGCAACGCAACCACCTTCTCAATAACCTTCCCCACAAAGGGAAGGTTAGAAATAGGTCAGTAGTTAGCTGGATCGACAGGCTCCAAGGAGGTTTTTTTAAGGAGTGGTTGAATGACTGCCTCCTTTAGGGGGTCTGGAAAGACTCCCCTCTCCAAGGATCTCCATACAATTTCAGCTAGGATAGGGCAGATACCATCTACACACCCCACTAAGAGGGGGGTAGGGCCCGGAGCCAAACTACAACAGGCTGGGTGCAGAATCTGGGCAATCTTCACAATGTCCATGAATTCCGGTCTGCTGAAATCCATCCAGACAGACCAGGTGCTCACCACCTCCCATCAACCTCTGCAACCCCTCATTGAGAGAGCCAGGCCAATTCCTGACCTGGTGCCGGCAACCTTATCTGCGAAGAACCGAGCTAGCTCATCACACTGAATTTGTGAAAAACTCTTCTGGACTGGAGACAGATTGGATTGCACAATCTGCCTACAGTTCAAAAAAGTTGAGCCAGTGCTCGGGTGCTGGAGGAAGCTTATGACAGATCTATGTATCAAGATAGGGTGAACCTGCTAAAATCTAAACAACTTGTAGCAGATATAGCATCTGCAGTTTGCTTTGTTACTGAGTTCACTGCTGTGTCTGGACAAATAGGCAGAATTGTCAGACAATACTGGCCAATTCTGTCAGGAGACCATATACTATCAGGAAGCCTGGGGAATGCACCAAGGGTCACATTTAGTAGGGGCCCCAACTTAACAGACACATAGTATAGAGTCATTTCAGCAGTTCTAAAGAAAATCATATAGCTGGATACCCATAAAACAGTAGGAATGTACAAATGTGGAAATTGTAACATCCGTAACCAGTGTAACCAAGGTACTTTTGAGTTTCCCACATGTGATAGAAAAGTACAAATCTGGCAATTTATGACTTGCTCAGGGTCACACAGTATGCACCTAGGGGGCTGTGGGATTCAAACCCAGGTCTCCAGATTTGCAGCTCAGAGCCTTAATCCACTGTGCCATACTGCCTCCCAGCCCAATTTATCTCTACACCATAAACTTTGAAGTATATGTTGTGTGCAAGTGTCCAAAATTGTATATTGATAGGACTGCCCACTACATTAAGTTAAGGATGCAGGAGCATTTAAGAGATATAAGAAATCTAAATCTTGACAGCCCAGTGTCAGAGCACTTTTTAACACATCACAATAGCAGAATATCTGATATGGGCTTCATGGGTCTGGAGCAGGTTAGAAATGGAAAAGAGCTGGCTGGCAATATGCTAAAGCGATTACTGCCAAGGGAATGTTACTGAATTTTTTTCCCTTATTAATCAACAGCCTAATGGACTGAATACCAATTGTGATCTAAAACCCGCCCTCTAGAAACAAAAGATTTTAAGTCCCACTCACATCCCCTTACCATCCCCCCAAACCTGGTTCACATGGGAAACAAGTTCATACTACTAAAGTGACATGTTCTTGATATAAAGTGCTCTTCTTACAGTAATGATTTGTTTGATAAATGCTGAGATGATTTTTAACACTATTTCTGTTTCTTTTCTTTTACATGTACTATTTGAGGTTTGAAGAGCACAGGACTTCCTCTAATTAAGACCCCCACTGGAATGTGAAAGACTGGGAACAGGGGGAGCTCCCAACTCTACATATCTCTCTTTTTGTTCTGTTTTGTTTTGCTTTGCTGACATAAAAGTCCTATTAATTTAAACTTTATTGACAATTGCTTAATGAGAGGGATGTTTATGAATTGATCAAATTTTGCAGGAAGCAATTTTGGTGAGTATTCATTGTGGTGCTGTCAAAGTTTCCCTTATAAATAATGTGATTATTTTCTTTTTATATTTAAATGTTTACATTCATATTTTCGTTGTTGGTGTTTATTGCTTTAGTCCCACTTGAGATGTTCAGCTAGCCTGCAGACAAAAGAGCGCTCAGTGACAGCCACTGTGTTGAAGTTTTTATGATGCCACATACTGTATCTTGTTGATATTTAAGGGATGATAGCACAAACAGGTACCCACCCCTTGACGATGCTCTTCTTGAGTGAAGCACCGGGGCACCTGGATAGTTGCAGAATGTTAAATCTGGTTGGTTCACACTGAGCAAATGTCATTGTCTGATGGATTTTCAACAAAAAGAATTTTGGAGGAGGCAACACTACTTCTGCAATTTTGGTGACATACAGTATATTCATTTGTTGACTTTGGAGTGCAGTCTTCATTGTTTGTTCATCTGTTGATATAGAGGCCAGCAACCCCTGGCTTGCACCCTGCCTCACATGGGAGACCACTGACACCTAATTATTTTCATGTTTGTTCCTAAATGGCAGATTGTTTGCAGTAAAAGAAGTCACAAGAGGGGTCCCCACAGGGGTCAGTCCTGGAACCTACATATAACAAACTTCTCCCACCAGCGGGGGGAAGGCCCTTTATTTTATGAGAATGTCAGAGCAGGGAGTCTGCTGATTGGTAGAGTCTCTGAAAGCCAGTTGGTGGAGCTAGAGTGACATTTGCTTAGTACTGGCAGATGTATGTCAATATTGCAGTGGTAGGATGATACAGTTGTACCTTTGGGCCACCCCTGCCACAGATCACATCCCAGGTCACCCAAGGTTGCATGGACCCCTCACTAGAAGCAGCAGTCTGAGGACCCAGTCATGTGAGAACAGCTGAAATAACTGACTGGTCATCATGTAACATCCAGAGACAGAAACCAGGACAGAAGTGAAGACTCTACAGAATTGGTGACTGAGGCCATTTAGTGTAGATCACCATTAATTCTGTTATGGTCTAAGGGATCACAGGGAGAGAAGGCATATCCTAATGGTTTAGCCCTCAAGGGAAGTCCCTGGTGACCTTATGGAAAGGATTTCAGTGAAGCTGGTGTTAACTGCGGGAGGCAATATTGGACCTGCTCCTGTGATAGAAGCTGCCAGCAATGCTGAAGATGGTGATAACTTTAATAAAAAATGTTGAGCTACAGAAGCAGGTAGTAGATATGCCTACTAGTATTTTGGGTAATCCCAAGCCAGAATGTGAGTCAGAGATGCTATCTCTGGCAAGGGACCTGGGGAGATTGCCAGCTGCTTCAAGAGGGCAGGTTGAGACTTATGCATATATGCTAATGTCCAGCACACTCTAGTGCAGGGGTTCTCAAATGGTGAGGCCAGCCTCCCTTGGGAGGCCCCAACCTGTTCCAGGGGAGGCTCAAGCACGTCTGAAAAAGTACTGTATTTAAATGTTGAGTTTTATATATTTTGTGTGAAGAGAGAAAGCAAACTGAAAGAGAATAATAGTATGTGAATTTTATGTATTTATTTACTAATAGGTGACAAGGGAAGGTGAATGAGCCAAGGCTCATTTCAGGTGTACCCAGGGAAGGGTAGGGGGTGAATACATTTCAAAAGGTAACTGCAAAACAATCAAGAAATACACAATGAACAATAGTGAAAACAAATATGAACAATAAACTAATAATGAGGGGGTGGTAATTGATCAATTTGTAGATTGATGGCAAAACAGCCAAAATAGAAGGGTTGAGCACAGAAGTGCTAAGAGCTATAGCAGGAAGGAGCAATGTAATCCCAGATAAGTTTTATTTATTTATTTATTTAGTTTTTGTTAACCGGGTAGGTGCACTAGCCATAAAATGACTATTTTCAGGCACGACCTGGGAGAGTACAACAAAAGGAGAACAGTTGAATGACAGCAACATGGGTACAATAATACAAACAGAGGAACAGTACAGCAGTGCTACAAAAATACAATGGGTAGAAACAACAAAAAATAATGGCAAGCATTATACAGATAATGGCAGTAAGATATATAATAAGTGCAGAAACCATGGATCCGACCTGTGGAGTGAAAGGGTTAATAAGATAGTAAGGTTATATAGAGAGAAATGTGAGGAATGTTCAAACATAACAAGAAAGACTGACAGAAGGAAGGTCAGGGTGGTAATTGGCAAAACAACAGTGGATGGTCAGCAACAAGGTTCAAGAAGGAAGAGAGCTAGTGGTCAAGAAGTTATTTACAAAGAGAAGGAAAAATATGGGGAAGGGAAGAGCAGACAGTCTTGGAGCTGGATTAGAGCAGGGGTGACATTACTGGTAAGTCTCAGGAGCTTCAGGTTGGGTCAAAGCATGTACAAGCATCAGCTAAGGATAGATAATGACGATATTCACTTTTAAATCTAAAGTGAGAATGAGACAGCCGGAGGTTGAGTGAAAGAGCATTCCATAGCCTGGGAGCAGAGAATTGGAAGGCCCCTGTGCCTTTAGTCATCCGACATCTCGGAACATAGAGCAAGAATTTGTCAGCTGATCACAGGCCATGGGAGGATGGTTGAGGAACCAGCAATGCCGCCATCTGGGATGTTTTTTTTTCCTGGATGATTGAGTCCATTAGTGATCCAAGGTAGTATTGTCTACTGGCAGAGGGTGAGAGCCAATTCAGATCCTTATAAAGAAGGCAGTGATGTTTGAGTCGAGGTGACGAAGAGGCAAATTGGCATATATTGTTATAAGTTACGTCCCTTTTTAGTAGGGAGGTTTTATGGGCAGAGGTAAGAATTGAGGCACCATAAGTAAGGGTTGGGAGCAGAATACCTCGGGCAATGCTAATTGTCGAGGGTGCAAGCATGTAGCCTGCTTTGTAAGCTACTCCTAGTTTCGAGTTTACAGCTTTGCACAAGGACTGAATGTGAAGATTAAAACTAGGACTGGTCCAGAAGGATCCCAAGGTACTTGAATGAAGTAACATTTTCAAGTGGAAATCCTCCTGGGTGAAGAACCTCCAGCAAACTAGAACAGGTCTTAATCTTCGGTGCAGAACCTAGGAGCATGGCTTTCATTTTCTTTTAATTTAGTACAAGCTTACGGTCTAGTTGCCAGTCTAAGACTTTATTGAAGTCTGAAGTAAGTGATGTGTTTATGCAGGCAATACTAGAAGAACTAGTGTAGATGATCAAGTCATCAGCATAGAGAATAGCTGAGCAGGATTCCAGGACCTCAGCTGCATTGTTGATAAAAATTAAGAATAGAAGGGACCCAAGGATAGAGCCCTGGGGGACCTCAAGGTTGATAGTAGACGTGTTGGACAGGGAGGAGTTAAATTTGACAGCTTGTGACCTGTTTGACAGGTAGCCATAGAACCAGTCCACAACAGGGGTAGAGAAATGGAATTTATGGAGCGTGGAGAGAAGCAGGGGATGGTCAACAAGGTCAAAAGCCTTAGTGAGGTCAATGAAGATGGCACCTGTGAGTTTTCCAGAGTCCATGTTGGACAGGATATCAGTAGTTAGTTGAAGAAGAGCCGTGGTGGTGCTATGACCTTTTCTGAAACCATGCTGAGTGTCTGAGAGGAGATTGTAGCATGTAAGGTAGTCAATGGTCTGTGATGCAACTATTTTCTCTAGGATCTTGTTAAGGACAGAGAGAATTGCTACAAGTCTGTAATTGGCCATGTCCTTGGGGTCACCTTTTTTAAAGACAGGCGTTACTCTTGCAGATTTCCATAGGTCTGGCACAATGCTATGGATAAGGGATAAAGTGTAGATTCTGGCAATCGGAGAGGCAATGAGTGGAGCAGCCCGCTTAAGAAGACAAGGTTCCAGTGAGTCAGAACCAGAGCTGGTATTGGCAGATATGGATTTCAGTAGTTTCAGAACTTCCGCTCTTGATATAGCCTTGAAATAGAATGGTGGAGCTGGAGGAGCATCATACGATTGGGCAATATGGTTGTCTGATGGTAGTGTGGTAGGTAGATTGGAGTGCGATCCACTAGGTTGTAAAGCCAAGGTATAGTATGAAAGATCAGAGAAAAGATTGTTAAAACTGTTTGAGATGGTCCTAGGGTCATTACAATGTGCCCCATTTATGATCATTTCATCAGGAGTGACCAACTGCGAGGTACCGAGAAATGTTTTGACATGGGCCCCAAATTTCCTCGGGTCACAGGCTGAGCTTTGTAGAAGGTCCTTCCAGTATTTGCTTTTAGCAACTCTAACTTCTCTCTTACATCTGTTTCATAATTCACGATAGACAATAAGATCTGACTGTAGGCCACTTTGTTTGTAGTGAATCCAAAGCTTGTCCCTCTGGCGCAGATTAGCAAGGAGGTCTTTATGCAGCCACCTCGTCTGTTTTCCTCTGACCCTCCTAGTAGTCTTGGGGGCATGTTTATATTGAATGGTAAGAAATTCATTTATGAATATCTGTAGAGCAACCTCCACATCCTTTGTTTGATAGATACCTGCCCAGTCAATATTGGAGACATCGCAGAGAAATGCATCCTGGTCAATATGAGCTAGATTTGTAAACGTGATTAGTCTTGATGGAGGAGATGGAGGTGCAACCATAGATAGGATACAAAAAGTGGGTGAGTGGTCTGTTAGTGCATCTGCAAGGATTCCTGCTTTTGACACATGTTCCATACGGTTAACCATCACCCAGTCTAGGAGTGTACCAGTTTGATGGGATGACGTGGCTCTAGTTGCTTCAGAAATCAACTGGTGAAAATTATAACTAAGCGTGAGTGATTGCAAGGATATTTGAGCTGACCCTAACCAATTGAGGTTAAGATCACCTAGGATGACAGCCTCATTATGATTTACAGTCTGGGAGGTGATGTCAAGGAGTTCTTGAAGACCTACTATTCCCCCAGCAGGGGGATTATAGGCACAGATAATATGAAGCTTCTTTCCCCCAATACAATAGTTGCCTGTATGAATTCGCACACTGCGGGAGAGGCAGATGCCGGGACAATAGAGATGTTGAGGTGGTTTTTGAAGAATAGGGCAACTCCACATCCATGCTTGGATGAGGATCTATCCCACCAGAACAGGGAGTAGTTAGGCAAGGAGCATACTTCATCAGGTATTCCAGGTTTTAGCCAAGTTTCTGTGAGACAGAGTACATCAGGATTGTAGAGTTTCACCCAGGCCTCGAGTTCTGCATGGTGACAGGTAAGACTTCTGATATTGATATGGGCAATTAATAATCCTTTCTTGGACATGCCAGATAACTCATTTGGGGAAAAGAAACAGGTAGGTGGACCTGGATTTAGTATGACATCCCCAGATAGCAGAATAATGATCATGGCTAGGAACCAAAGCCTTGCACAGTGGCAGGTTAGGGTGAAAACATATCTCCATGGCAGCTTCCTCCTGGCATGTAGAGGGTAATAGATGCTGCCTCTAACAAGGAGGATAGGGTTAGGTTGCAGATCAGGCTTTGTCTCTGCAATCAAGGTAGAGAAAATATACTTGCGGTAAGCCTCTGAGGAGTCTTTTGCCATTTGGTTACATGGTAGAGCCCATGTGGCAGTGTCCAGGCTGAGTAAAAGGACAAATGACAAGAGTGGCCACAGCAGACTATACTTCACCATAGTGTTACTATTTGACTTGGGTAGGAAGGCTAGTGGTATACTGAGACAGAGGATTAGCTCTTAGGGATAAAGAGATAGTGTGTGTAAAATTTAGACAGCCAAGGGTGACCGTGTTCCACTATTTTAACCCTTGGCCAAAATTAGAGATAGAGCAAAAACAACAAAGTGTTTCCTGCTAGCGTAGCAATTATTTAGAAGAAGTGGATCAGAAAAGCAGAAAGTAAAGCCCCACAAAGGTTAATTAGGAAAGCAGACCAGCCGGAGGCTCTACTTGTGGTAAAGATTACAGTGAGGAAATGAAGAAAAGACAGGGCTACTTGTGGTAAAGGTTACAGTGATTGCTTAGGAGCAGGGAAAGAGGGGGAGAAGCAAAGTATGTAGGAAGGTTATTTCATATAGAGAGGAAACATAGAAAGTAGTCTGACCCATGTAGATACTGCAACAAAGGGTAACAATGGTTCAAGAATGAAAATAGCAGAGCAAGTAGGCTGGTCTGTTGAGGGAGGGGGGTTATAATAAGTTAAATAATAATATTTGTTTATTTTATTTGTTATTCAGATAACACCTTTAAGCACAGGAACTCTTTTTCAAAGGTTCCACATCAGCATAAGACAAAGAACTGAATGTGAGCCAAGTACCCAAAGGGGTTTCAATTTATTCATGGTGTGTCTTGCAAAGTACAGTATGTTATTTTTCTTTGGGGAGGCCCAAGATTATTTCAGTTTTTGAGGGAGGCTCAAAATCTTTTCCATGGATTTGGGGAGGCTCACTGTGACAAAGTCTAAGAACTATTGCTCTAGTGAGA
Organism: Neoceratodus forsteri; assembly: GCA_016271365.2. Lineage (NCBI taxonomy): Eukaryota > Metazoa > Chordata > Ceratodontiformes > Ceratodontidae > Neoceratodus > Neoceratodus forsteri. Next base: position 667,979,281 of record CM057455.1, on the reverse strand, counting down.
CTAAGGATCTGGTTAATAAGAGGCACTCAGAATAGTGGTAGCCATTAACCAGTTCGATAAAAGCAGTAGTAAAAATGAAGCCACCTAATCTGTTAATAGGTCCTCCAAGATGTGCAATAATGTCACCATAATTGCACACCTTAGGACTGGGACTTGCTAACAGCACATCACACAAAAAGCAATTCAGTCCCCTACACCCGGAACTGGTGTACCATAACAAACATGGCTGCCACATTTACTTACTGAAACCAATCAACTAGGCTTTAAAAGTAAAACTATAGTTACATCCAAAAGAAAACAAATTATGTTTCTCTGATTATCATTCTCCTCACAAAAATAAAACAATAAAAGAAGAAGTACTGCTCATAGTTTTTTATTACTAGTGTTCCTTTGCTGACTATAAAAAGGTCCTCCTATCTTTACCTGCTTACTAGGGAAATCTTTACTGTTACCTTACCACAGATAACATTGATGTAGTGGCTTCACAAAAGTCCTTTGGTGTGTGTATGTGGAGTGGGGGGAGAAGATGACCATTCTCCCAGTGGATCTGTAAAGAATTTTGAATTTCTGTATTTCACTGTATACATTCCATCTGCTAAACATGAGAAAAGACAGAAAAAGGCAACAGGGTGAGGAAGGGAGACAATAATGTAAACAAATGTAAACAAAAGGGAAAAAGTGGGGAAACAATTAAATGGGCAGAGGCAGACACAAACTGCTTAAAGAAAGTATTGAGGGTTATAACAGCACATACATTTGAATCAGGGTGGGAGTGGGGGTTGTGCAGGAAAAACCTACTCCCCAACAACCTATCAGCTTTAATAGTTTTGCACACATTTCCATTAAGAATACATGTATTGGGTTGAAATGCTAATTACGTAACTATTTATTTATAAAACTGTGTGTTGCACAGGATTTCCCTTGTATTTTATTGTTTTCATCTATCACCACCCCTCCCTCCCAATTCTCACAATACAGTCAATTGTTATCTTTAAAGTTAAAAAAGAAGCATACTTCAATAAAAAGATGTTTATTGATGTCGTTAAAAAAATATTATTTTTATTTTAAGACAGGCATTTAAAAGTAATTTTATAAGCTCAGTTATGCCAGTATAGATATATAATCACACTTCTAATGTGCATTTCATGGCACTTGGCTGTGCTTCATGCAGAACAATGCACCCGAGGTGTGAGATTATATCACTATAATGCATACCCTGTCCCATCATATTGCTTACACAGTTTAGTGAAACTCCCTACAGCAGTGCTGCCTCCTGACATCAGCTAATCTGGCACCAAGGTGTCATTTAATGTGAGTGAATATGAGTGTAATCCAAAGCCAATGGGTGGAGCTAGAGTGCCAGTTGTTGAGTGTTTAAAAATGAGTCTCAAGATGGCATAGTGATAGGAATGTACAGATGTGCCTCTGAGGTACCCCTGCTCAGGTCACTTGAAAGACCACTGTCGGAGACAGAGGCCCTTCACTGGAAGCAATTGTTTCTGGACCCAGTGTGTGCGGAAACTGCAGAACTTGTTGTCTGAACATCTGGCATCCTTCAGGGACTGGCATCAGGACAATGGTGAAGACTCTGGAAAACTGGAGTCTGGAACGATTCAATGTAGCTCATCATCAATTCTGTGGTAGTGTAAGGGATCTCTGGGAGGGAGTGCATATTCTAGGGGGCTGATCCTCAAGGGAGGCCCATGGTGGACTTTTGCCACACAAGGATCTCACAGAAGCAGGTGTCACCGAGTGGAGGTAATATTAGTCCTGCTCCTATGAGAGATGCTGCCAATCATGCTAAAGATGGTGAAAGCTCTGGTGACAGATGCTGAGCTGCAAAAGTAGGTATAGATACTGTATATCTACTATTATTTAATGTAATCTTGAGTCTGGATGTGAATCACAGCTGCTGCCTCTGGCAGGGGACCTGGGGAGATTGCCAGCTGCTGCTATACTACAGACTGAGGTATGTGTATCCATTCTGATGCCCAGCACACCAACCAGTGAGGATAAGGATCTTGTTAATGAGAGGTGCCCAGTGTGGGGTGGCCATGACCAGTTACAGTATAGCTGAGTTAAAGTCTCTATAATGATGATGCTGCCTCCTGCACATCAGCAGACCCAATACCAAGGTCTTTTTGTACTGTAGGTGTGAATATGAGTGTAAACCAAAGTTAAAGAAAGAAGAGGAATTTGGTAAATTAAGAATGAAGAGTAACTAGGCCCTGACCTTACTTATAACCCAGATGGGAACTTGGTACATTAAGAATGAAGATCAGAGAGGCTCTGACCTGAAATATGACCTTATTCACTGGTGAACAGTAAGGGATAATTGGATTCATGGGCCTCCTACATGTGAAAAGGGTACAAGCCTTACATAAGAGGCCATGAGCTTCTGACTTACACCTGAAGTCAAAATCCCGCCTACCTTAATGGTGCTGACAAATCAAGTGTTGTAAATGTGACACCAGCTAACCTGGCACCAAGGTGTCATTTAGTATGAGTGAATATGTGTGTAAAGAGTGCTTGGAAGTGAATGGGGGATGAGTGTAGGTGTTGAACAGTAAAAACTGGATAGAGTTCTGTGTAAAGGGGAGGTCTCTGGCAAGCAGCTAACAGCGTGCCCCTAGGCACTGAGGGTTCCCATTGAGCCATACCTTGGGTTCTGCCTGGCCCTCAGAGAGGGTTATCATAGGGTGTCAGTCCTCAGCTCATAAAAGGATAGTCTGCAGTAACTATGATGGAGGGGGCTCTCAGGGCTGCCTACCATCTAGACCAGCAGTAGGGGAAGGAGGGAGAGAGAGAGGGATGGGAGAGAGAAGAAAGGGGAGAGAGATAGAGGGAGGGGAGAGAGAGAGGGGGAGTGGAGGGTCATGAGAAGACTCCTCCGCTCTTTAATATTTACATCAGTGATATAGGCAAGGGCTCAGGGGCCAGGCGTGTCTCATCACGTATAATACAAAGCTTTGTGGGAGTGTGGAGAGTGTGAAAGGAATGACAATATAAAGGAGAATAAATGTGGGAACCCAGAAAGTTGGTCAAGCATTTGACAGGTGAAATTTAACACCAAAAAGGGCAAGGAAAAAAGAACCTAAAATGGAATACAGACTTGATGGGGTAAGAGTGAGGATCACTGCAGAGAAAAGGGATTGGGGGTTATATTATTAATGAGTGCCTTAGGTCCACCCCTCAGTGTAGCAAGGCATATACTGTAGGAATGCCAGCAACATGTTTGAGTGTATGGGGGGGCTTCACTGGTAAAAGGGGTTGTGATCCTCCACTTTAATATTTCCCTGCTAAGACCTCATCTGGGGTACTGTGAACAGTTCTGGAGTCCGTATTCAAAAAACAACTGTCCCAGATTGGAGATGATCCACAGGTAGCTGATGGAGAGGATTCAGAAGCAACAGGGAAAATCCCACAAGGAAAGCCTGCAGAGTCTGAACTTGTTCTCCCTGGAAAAGTGGGAGAGGAAGTGGTGATACAATTCAAACATGCAAATTTCTTCATGTGGTCAATAGGGTGGATGCCTAGGAGCTGTTTATAGTGAAAGACAACATTAACAGCAAGGGTTACAATTGCAAGTTGGTTGGAGGTAGACGCAGGCAGGATGACAGGAAGCACGTTTTCATGGAAAACGTAGTGGAAGAATGGAACAGTGGGCCCAGCAATGTAGTAAATACTGGTTCTATAGCCAGCTTCAAGATGGGCTAGGATAGTTTCAAAGGTCTACTGAATCAAAGGGAGGAAACTCGTAGTGGCCCTAGTGATAAGGCATCTACAGGACGTTCTACCTAAAATAGAGAAAAGCTACAGTAGGTTATTCATTGTAGGTAGGCAGTGCTCCTAAATCAGTTTTGCATTTTCCCTGCAACTGCAGAGTATAATTTTCATGTCGATTACATTATTTCCTATGGAAGCTGAATTGCTGCATTTTCTCATGTAACCAGTGCATGATTAAAAGAACAGTTTACCCATAGATGGCTCCAAATCCCAGTAAAACACAGGAATCCCTGTAAAACTGGAAGACCTGAGTTAGGGTATGCCAGGCAAACTGAGTGGACTTCAGGTCTTTTTCTGCCTGTATCTTTCCATGTTTCTACTGTATGTTTCAAAGATTTGGATGCTGGGGTCTCTATTATGCTGCTGAAGTTTACTAATGACGCTAGGTTGATCAGGATTGTGGACTCCCTTGGGGATGGAGACACATTTCAGGAGGACCTGAGCAAGCTGGGTGATAGGTCAGACTGCTGGAGTCCCATATTCAGAAACCTGTGCAAGCAGTGCACACATTTGTATGCTGTGCTTGCCCCTGCACTTCCCCCAGCTACTGCGATATCCAGTCTGATAGCAAGCAGCCCTATCCCACTGAATATCATGCCACGTCAGTGCAGAGCTATATAAAACTCCACAGCCCTGACCTGGATCTGGGCTGTATATAGCCCACAGGGAATAGCACTGCCCAAAACAGAAATGTGCCAAAACCCCTGTGGACTATATTCAGTAAAAAACATGCAAATTAATCCATTGGACATGTAAGGCACAAAGGGGTAATTTGTATGCCCATTATGGGCTCATTTGCATGGGTGCAGCAGCCACTTAGCACCTCTTGTAGTGTAAACAGTAAGCCTGGTGGCATAGTGGTCCTCCATCCCCATATTGCTCATCTGAACACTTGAGAATCTTCCCTTGTGGTCCACAGTGCCCACCACCCCGATTCTCCCCCAAGTACTTGAACCTCTTCCCTGGTGGTCCAGTGTGTCCCCCACCCCACAATCCCTCTTCAGAGTAGTTGTAAATCTTCCCTGGTGGTCAGGTGTGTCTCCTAACCTCTGATTGCTCCTTGGAGCTGTTGTAAATACTCCCTAGCAGTCCAGATGGTCTCCCCACCCCCAACTGCCCATTCATACAGTGTAAAAAGAGACCCTGGTGGTTTGGTGGTTCTCCACCCCACCCCCCCAGTACAGAAAGAGATGGCACATCCTGGTGGTTCAGTGTCCCCTAACAGTCCCCCCACCAGACCTGCTACTGACATCCCATCTCCCTGCCCCCCCCCCACTCCAGTGGTTGGCACTCCTCCCAACTGGGCACGGTGATTGGCACATCTCTCCTCTCACCTACATGACCAGCCACCATGTGAGCTGTCAGTGAGCATGTGTACTATAGAAACAGCGGGATGAGAGTAGGTTTCTATTCCTTTAAAAATAATCCATAAATTAAACTAAAGGTTTCCTAAGGGGAAAAAAAATAGCATTTTGTTTATGTTTCAAACCATATACCAAATATTAATTGGAAACAGCTTCATTAATGCACTAGTTAGGGTTAAAGCAATAACAGTAGGGAAATGTGGCATTAGGGTTTCCAACCCTAACACCCCACCCCCACTGTGCAGGCAGCAACAGGCATGGGGTGTGCCTTGGAGTTGTCAATGCTAATACTCACCACTTCCATGAGTACATAAGCTGAGATAGGTAAAGTGTATGAGAATGGGGTGAGCGTTAGGGTTGACACATTTCCCTATTTATGTTGCTTTTATCCTAACTAGTCCATTAATAAAATTTTTGCAATGAATTTCCTTACTTTTTGAGATAGTATAATGTATTGTTATTTGCCTGTGGGACCCTGCATTCCCATCCCTCCATAGATGCATATATGTATATTTCTGTGGACAACATCCACCAAATTGTCAGCATAGCCTTCTTATGACCCCACCTCATGAGCAAGGGTGGTGAAGATTTTCAAATCCAGCCTGATAGATTTAGCCAAGCAACTGCAAAATCACCTTTCAGGCAGGATGTGCCTAATTCCACCATCAGTGTTCATGAGGAGGGGTCCCAAAATAGCTGTGTTGAAAATTTGGGTTCAAAATATGCAAAAATGGCAAATTTATACAGCAAAGTTGAGAACCCCATTGAAATACAATGAACCACATTTACCTTACTTTCTCAGATTACAGCCAGTGGTTTCAGCAGCAAGACATGTCTAGGATCAGTGACTGGATCTTCACCCTGCTACCAGTTCAAGTGAGTAAGGGTATGCAAGGGGGTGTGGTGGGTGCTCAGTGGGAGGTCATGGTGGGGGTGGAGCCTCGAGGGACTGTCTTCTTTTTTACAAGGAAAAAAGACATAGAGGAACAGTTCCTTTATTTCAGATAGACAGGGATTGGGGATGGGGGATGCCACTAGACTCCAGGGAAACTATGATAACTATGGTGACAGTGATCAGAGGTGTGGGGGTGCCACTAGACTCCAGGGAAACAGTGAAAAACATGGGGACAGAGATTGGAAGGGTGGGGGATGCCTTTAGACACCAGGGAAATATGAACAATACAGAATGGTGATCAGAGGGGTGGGGAGTGCCACTAGACACCAGGGAAACAGTTCCAGCATATGAGGATAGTAATTGAAGGGGTGGGGGGGGGTGCCACTAGACACTAGGTAAATATGAAAGAATATAGGAACAGTGATAGGCTGGAGAGGTGCCATTAGAAACCAGGGAAACAGGGAACAGAGATCAGAAGAGTGGGTGGTGTCATTAGACACCAGGGATACAGTGGGAACATAGGGGGATGGTGATGGATTACCCCATATGATCACTTTATATGTCAATCTGTATGTAACATGAAATATTAAACAACTTTGGAAAGGATTCATTTTTTTTTCACCAAACCTGCAAAATAAACATCTATGGAACAAGCTTTTTCTACCCTGAAATTTTCAGTCAAAAATTCCAAACTGTCTAGCTGCAAGACGATGACAAAAAACTGCAACACACTGTTAAGATTACATTTTTCATATCACAGACTATGAAAAACCCAGAAGTGAGTCACAAAAAAGGATTCAAGAAAAACAAACAGCTGGCCCATTTGCGCAGAGGTTGGATTTCCACTTGCAACACTGGCAACCCAGGTTTGGGAATGGACTAGGGACACTGGAGGGTTGACCAGGGAGAGAGGGCTTGAGCATCCAATGGCTGCTCACCTTCTCTTGGGAGGAGGGTGGAGAGATGACTGGATACTTGCTGACTCGTGGCGGAGGTCAGGGGCACAGAAATGCATTGGGTCACACTGACTAACAGGGTGTGGTGAATGTCAGCATACGCCTTGACGTTAGTGGCATGCCACGCTCCTGGGCACCAAATGGGAAAAGCACTCCACGGCTGACCAGACGATGGTTGACTGCTCCCACTGCCACAGAACCCTCATTGGACAGCCCCGGACCACCTCATCAGCACCCGGGCCAATAAAATGAGTGTGCTTGCCGACTCCTACCTGCACCTATCTCTCTCGGAGGAGGGGGATCCACCCAGTGAAGGGTTACGTTAGGTTTCCCAGGGTCTGCGATGTGGGGGGGTGGTGGCTGGTACCAGGGGCAGGGTGCCAGTGGGGCCTAGGCAGCTTGAAGGACAGGCTGACCAGAAGCCGGGGAAGCGCAAAAAAAAACCCAACAACTTTGGGGGTCCTTTTTCCAACAGTTAACTGCAGAATTGGGTCCCAATGACCAACATACACACAGTATGTTGGTCTCCCTGTACAATGCCATTATTGTACCATTTGAGTTTTTAAAACAAACAAAATGAAAATCAAGTTAACGGCAAATGAAAAAAGATACAAAATAGGATTGCCCATAAAAATCACTTCATATAGTCATTTTGTAATGCTAAGCATAGAAACATAGAAACATAGACTTTGACGGCAGATAAGGACCACTTGGCCCACCCAGTCTGCCCATTTTCCTACCTACTGGATAAGCTGCAGATTTTAGTTAATCAACAGCCTACTTCCTGCCACCCCCATTATAATTGCCTTATGTCTGTCCCATGCGTGTTTGAATTCCTCCACTGTTTTAGACCCCACAGCTTCTCCAGGAAGGTGGTTCCATGCGTCCACCACTCTCTCCATGAAAAAAAATTTCCTCACATTACCCCTGAACCATCCCCCCTCTATCTTTAAATTGTGTCCCCTTGTTCTTACACATCTCTTTTTCTGAAAGATGCTACCCTCTTAGACTTTATTGATTCCCTTGAGGTACTTGAACATTTCTATCAAGGGTATACATATCAAGCTCTCTCAGTCTCTCTTCATATGGTTTCTGATGCAGACCCTGCACCATTTTAGTTGCCCTCCTCTGAACTGCTTCCATCTTGTCTATGTCCTTGCATAGATGAGGTCTCCAAAACTGCACACAGTACTCCAGATGGGGTCTCGCCAACTGTCTGTACAGAGGGATAACCACTTCCCTTTTCTACTTGTGATTCCCCTTCCTATGCATCCCAGTATCCCCCTGGCTCTCCTTACTGACTTCTCACATTGCTTACCCATCTTTAGATCATCTGATATGACTACCCCCAGGTCCCTTTCCATTGCTGTTGTTGTTAGTACCTCCCCTGCTATTGTGTACTCTTCTTCTGGGTTTTTGTTTCCCAGGTACATTACTTTGTACTTCTTTGCATTGAATCTAAGTTGCCATATATCTGACCATTCCTCCAACCTTGCCAAGTCCCTTCTTATCCTTTCTGCCCCTTCTTTTGTATCAACTCTGTTACAGATCTTTGTGTCATCTGCAAAGAGGCATACCTTTCCCTCCAGACCCTCTGCAATGTCAACTATAAAGATGTTAAAGAGGACTGGATCTAGTACTGAGCCCTGAGGTACTCAACTAGTGACCCCCCTTTCTTCAGAATGTATTCCATTCACTATTACCTTCTGTGTCCTGTTGCACAGCCAGTTTTCTATCCAGGCTACCACCCTGGGACCCACTTCCAGGCTGGCTAACTTGATTATCAATCTTTTGTGCAGGACTGTGTCAAATGCCTTGCTAAAGTCTAGGTAGACCATATCAACAGCCCCTCCCTGGTCTATTACTTTGGTCACCCAGTCAAAGAAATCAATTAGATTCATCTGACATGACCTTCCTGCTGTAAATCCATGCTGCTTTTGGTCCTGTGCCCTGCTGGCCTCTAGGTACTCAACAATTCTTTCTTTCAGTAGTGATTCCATCATTTTCCCTACCACTGAGGTCAAACTTACAGGTCTGTAGTTTTCTACTTCTGCCTTGCTCACACTTTTGTGAAGGGGAATCACATCTGCCCTCCTCAAGTCCTCAGGTACCACCCCATCCTCCCATGATTTGTTAAAAAGTGTGGTCAGTGGTGTCACTAGGTACTCCCTTAGTTCTTTTATGATTCTGGAGTGAATCCTGTCAGGCCCCATTGCTTTGTCCACCTTGAGTTTTAGGAGTTCTTTCATGACTCTTTCTTCTGTAAATGGACTGGTGTCGACCCCCCTACCCAGAGTGCTTCTATTGTCTGGGTTAGGTAACTCCTCCTCATCTTCTTTTGTGAATACTGAGCAAAAGTATTCATTCAATAACTCTGCCTTTTCACTGTCTTCCTCTGCCCACCTCCCCTCTCCCTTATTTATCTTCACTATTCCTCCCTTAACCTTTCTATGCTCTCTAATGTACATATAAAAGGTTTTATCCCCCTTCTTAACTGAATTGGCAATTTTTTCCTCGGTTTGGGCTTCTGCTATTCTGACTGCCTTCCCCACTTCTTTCTGCTTCAATTGATACAGTTCCCTGTGGTGCTCCTTCTGTGACTCCTTATACTTTTTGAATGCAGCCTTTTTCTCTTTAACCTTCCCTGCCACCTCTTTCGAGAACCATAGTGGTATTTTACTCTGCTTTGTTTTCTTTATCTGTTTCACACAAAGGCTTGTTGCCTCTATGATGGCAGTTTTGATTTTTCTCCATTGTTCTTCCACCCCTCCTTTTTGGCCATTTGCTAGTGTATTCCTCAGGTATTCACCCATTTTGCCAAAGTCTGCCCTTCTAAAGTCCATTATGCTTGTTTTTGTATGGCTCTTCTCCATGATTGTGCTTATTGTGAAGCACACTGTGCAGTGGTTGCTTGTTCCCAGATGTCTACTGACTTCTAAATTTGTGATCCTCTCTCCATTTGAGAGTACCAGATCTAGTATTGCTCCCTCCCAAGTGGGTTTCAACACTAGCTGTCTAAGGCCTGCCCCCTGCAGGGCATCAAGAATGACCCTGCTCTTGGATGTGGCTGCAGTACATGTCATCCAGTTAACATCTGGCATATTCAGGTCCCCCATCAACAGTATCTCCCCTTTTTCAGCCATTTTGAGAAAGTCCTCTATCATTTTCTTTTCCATTTCCTCCCCTTGAGATGGGGGTCTGTATACAACCCCTGTATGGATTGTGATGCCATTCCCTGTCTCCAAGGTGACCCAGAGTGCCTCTCGTCCTCCCCTTTACTTTTTAGTTCTGTAGCTTTGATACCTTCCCTTATATATAGAGCTACTCCACCTCCTCTTTTCCCCTCCCTGTCCCTTCTGTAGACTTTGTACCACGGTATGTTGACATCCCAGTCATGGTTCTCCATGTACCATGTTTCCGTGACTGCCACAATATCCAATTGTTCAACTTTCATCAAAGCTACTAGCTCAGGAAGCTTGTTTCCCAGACTATGGGCATTGGTACTCATTGCCCTCCATTTAATGTTGGCTTTATCCTTTTTCCCCCATCCCTGCTCTTTTTGCCCTTGTCTATTTTTCCATTTACCCCTCTCCTGCCCTGTGTTGAGCACTGTACCTCAGTGTTTACCTTACTACCTGTCATGTTTTGTGGGGAGAGGCTTGCCATTTCCTGCCTCTTATTAGCACCTCCCCCCATGGCTAGTTTAAAAGGTTGCCAAGGAAGCATTTAAACCTGTCACTTAGAGTCTTGGTTCCCTTTGTGGACAGATGCAGACCATCATGCCAGTATAGACCTTCATCTCTCCAGGTGGACCCCCAGTCCCCAATGAAGCCAAAGCCCTGTGTTCTGCACCAGTTTTGCAACCATTCATTAAACTGCATGGTGTGTAGTACCCTAGCCTCACCCCTGCCATGGACTGGCAGCACCTCTGAGAAGGTAACCATGCTTGCTACCTGTTTGAGGTCCCTCCCCAACTCCACAATTTCATCCTGCACTGCACTGATCCCATGCCTAGCTAGGTGATTTGTCTCAAGGTGGACAATGATATCTATTTCCCTCTCCTGTGATGCTGCTTCTGCAATCGTGAGGATTTGCTTCTTGTCCATCCAAGCCATGGCAGCAGGCAGGCACCTTACTTCCCTCTCTTCTCCCTTTCCCGGGTCTACCCCTCTAACAATAGAGTCCCCTATCAGAAGCTGTTTCCTTCCCCTGTGGTGTCCTTTGCCACCCTTCTGTGGGTCTCCCTTGTAGATGTCCTCAGCATTCTTCTTGGTCTCCACTGAGGGTGCCATTGTAGAGGAACCTTGTTCTGCCAGACTGGTGTATGGTTTGTGTAGAGGTACAACTAGGGGGCTACACCTCTGTTCCACCACCTGCACCCTTCCAGAACCCACTGTGGTCCAACGGCTCTTCTTACTTGGCAGACTCTGAGGCAGTGGTTGTGGCAGTGGTGCTCTTTGAGAGGGGGAGGCCTCCTTAGTCCTTGCCAGTTCAGCCTGGAGATGGGCAACCTCCTCCCTCAGAGCTGACAGTTGCCTGCAAATAGGACAGCAATGCAGTTTCCAGAATGTCTCCCGGAAAACTGCTGCCTCACAGCCAGTGCAATGCACCACTCCCCACATGTCCCTCTCCCTTATAATATACAATATGTAATATATATATTTATTTTTTTTTCTTTTTCTTCCTTTTCATGGTGTGTACCTACCCTTTATGCATTGTCCTGGGTTATTAAGAATATGACAGTTCTGCCCCAAGACCTGTAGAGGAAGTGATGTCAGAACATTATCTATAAGGAAATGTCACACCTGGGGGGTGGGGTGGGGGAAGGGTGGGTGGGTAGTCCACAACCACTAGTGACTGTTAGAGAAAATCAAATACACCACTGCTCCACCACTCTGGTGAGTACTGCCCTTTATAGTAATTCAACTAATGTCCAGTAACTGATTTGTAAACTGTTTAAAAGTAATTTGATGCAAACTGTCACAGAATACTAGTAGACATTCCAGTTAGCCACAAAGAAAAATCAAATATGCAGTTATTTCAACCCTTCTGAAGATGCTCACAAGATAAGCAGTTTTGAAAATCTCCTTCCTGAATTAAAAACTAAAATAATTAAACACAAAGCAATACCAATGTAAGACTGTAAAGTAAGGAAAACTTCTCTCAGATGTAAGCAAGAGAGAGATTTGTTACAGATATCTAGACCAATATAGTATATCCCATGCAGCTTCTCAGTTGTTTCAAAGCACACCCTGTTACATAACTTGGAAGAAGATGGACTTCTGTCTGAAACAGGATCACACCAGTAGTTTATAGTAAATGATCAATGCTGGAATGTTCAAGCCAGAACAATTGGCTGTGATGCAGGTCTCCCTGACTTGTGAAGACAATGTCCCCCACCTCAGGCTATGTCTGGCATCCAATTACAAACTGCAGCCTTTGCTATCTAACAGTACACAGCCACCACCAGTAAATTATTTCAAAATATATTGATGCAAACTGTCAAAAAATACTAGTAGACAGTCCAGTTAGCCACAAAGGAAAATCAAATATGCAGTTATTTAAACCCTTCTGAAGATGCTCATAAGGTGAGCAGTTTTGAAAACCCCCTTCCGGAATTAAAAACTAAAATAATTAAACACAAAGCAATACCAATGTAAGACTGTAAAGTAAGGACAACTTCTCTTAGATGTACTACAAGCAAGAGAGAGATTTGTTGCAGATATCTAGTCCAATATAATATATCCCATGCAGCTTCTCAGTTGTTTCAAAGCACACCATGTTACACAACTTGGAAGAAGATGCTTGGAACCTGAAATCTTTTAATTTTATAACTTTGGAATGGATTAATATTTTTTTTTTTACCAAACCAGGAAAGAAAATTATTCTGAGCCAAGCCCTTTCTACCCTGAAATTTTCAGACCAAAATTCCAAACCATCTGGGCACCAGGCGATGGCAAAAAGCAGCAAAAAACAGTGATTTTTTTAAATGTTTTTGCGCTATTCACATCTCAGAATCCACACATCTGACTGGAATGAAACTTGGCACATCAAAAGATCTACCCATGAGACTGCACATGCAAAATTTTGTGCAAATCTATTGAACAGTTGCAAAGATATTTAAGTGCTAAAACTGGAGTTTAAGATTAAATTACCTACTCAACCCTAACCATAGTGGTGCTACTGCACCACTATAATATACATAAGGGATGTGCAATGGAAGCAAGTGTAATGAATGTTTTATCTTCACAAGAGCAGTTTGACCTCTGGTAACCTCACAAGTGGTGTAAGCCACAAGTGAGATGTCCGAGGTCAAACTGCTCAAGAGTGCATACATCATTTACTACATGTGTTTTCCATTCCATATTCCATTTATGCAATTCTTTTGTTTTTGCTTTTGTAGGGGGCATTTGTTAGTCAAAAAAGTTAATAAAAATTTAATTGTCTGCCATTTTTGGCTGATTATAGAAAATCTAAAAGGAATCTAGAAATGAAACACCTCTCATTTTGTGGATATGTATATGCTGAGCAATTTTTCTGCTTAAAGAACCATACTATAATTTTTATTTTTACGTTATTTGCATTTGTTTGATGAAAAAGTGCACAAAAATGGAATTTTCTGTAATTTTTTTTGCTAATTATGAAAAAGCTAAAATGTATCTATAAATGAAACACCACTCATTTTGTACATATTTCTGTGCTGAATAAACTTTGTGCTCATAGTACCATGCTATCATTTTTCATTTTAAAGGTATTTACATTTGTTTGCAGACAAAATGAAAAAAAAATATTTACTGATGTTTTTTAGCTAATTAACAAAACATCTAAAAGGTATCAATAAATGAAACACCACTCATTTTGTAGATATTTCTGTGCTGAACAACTTTCATGCTCACAGTACCATGCTATCATTTTTCATGTTAAAGTTACTCGCATTTGAATAAGGGTAATACTGCTACTGAGGCTGAACATTCTAAATGACATAAGCACTGTATAGATAAATGGCTGATGACATAAGCACTGTGTGGATAAATGGCTGATGACATAAGCACTGTACCTAAATGAACTTTATGTACACAGTTACTCATATAAACAGATTTATCACACTTTGTTTATCTACACCCCTATTGCATAAATATGACTATACAAAATAACACATGAGCAACCATGAACAACCTGGTTACATTTCCACTTTAGTGGTCAAGGGCCAGATTTTCAAAACTTAGCCCTCAGGCAAAATTAGCACTGCATGGCATGCAAAATTAGCCTGGAACTATATTCAAAGAAATAGCCCTGGTAGTTAAATCAGTTGAATATAGCATGCAAATGAAGCCATGCAAACAAGGCTAACAGTGCAGTGCAAAAATATCCTGGCAAATAAGACAGCTCTGAATATAGCAATGGGGAAGGCCAAACTGCAACAGCAGCCCAGTACACACGGAGGTGGAGTAAGGCAGAGTTGCAGTAGGTGGCCAATGTGGGTGATGGCAATTAAGTGGTGCACAACAACTGCAAACAACACTGCAAGCCAAACACAGCAGAACTGTCCTATGGTTTTGATAGGTTTGCCTGGGGCTAACTTGTTTGTCCGGCACTAACACGTTTGCCCGGCACTAAATTTTGCTATATTCAAAGCTCCTATGCAAATGATCCTACTTAGACAATCCATGGGCAAACAGTCACATTAGCATCCCATTATGGCCTGCTTTGCATGCACTACAATGTAGATTGCTTGCCACTATTGTATGGTGCACACAGCTCCACCTGTGTATCAGACTGGAACTACAGGTCAATAGCTGTAGGCTGAGTGCACTCACAGCTCCACCTGTATGTCAGATATGATAAACAGTTCAGTAGCTGCAGGCTGGGTTTGGACACAGAAGTGCAGACTATTGTGGCCCAGGGGACTGGCACTGCAGGAATGGGTGGTTGTGCTGCATGCCATAAATATATTGTTATTCTTGCTAAGGTGTGTATCAGATGGTACAGTATCATAAATGCTGGTATTGTGAGGGACACAGCAATGCCTATGGTGTGTCAGGCAACAATGACTGCTGCTATTCACACAGTGACATGTATCGCTGGCAGGTGTGCTCTAACAGTGAACACCACAGTCATACTGTCTTGTGATCCCCATGTGCTGCTCCAGTGGAATGAGATTCTCACAATAACATACACTTGGCTGGCCAAGTGTGATGGGGAGCTTGGACAGGTGTGCGGTATGTGCCCAGGGGGGCAGACACATAACATCATACAGGCACACTTGTGTGAGGGGCATTCTTTTCACTGGCACATGTGCATTGTGTGGATAGCCCTAGCCATATGGAAGCACCTACTATGTGGTGCAGTCTGGTCACTTGTACACCCTTCCCTTAGTACCCTCCATTCCCCCAGTACTGCATGTGTGTGCTGGATTGTGGTGTGTACCCCAGTAAGGGGACTGGACATTTGTGCTGCATGGATACACTGACAAGGTGTTCACTGGGCACTGGGGCACCCACAAATGCCTGGCAGGTTTGGGACTGGTGCCAGATGATGGCGATGCGGGTGGTGCCATCTGTGTGTAGCATGTCTCTTCCATGGCATATGGAGTGGGCCAGGGTGGCAATCTGCCCTCTCTGCTTACTCATTGGCTGTAGTCATCAGGTGCACCATGATGTTGTTGCTTATGGCCATGTTGCTTGTTGCTGCTGTGTCTATACCTCCATCCTTGTTTTGCCTAATACTGTTTGTGAACATGGTGGGCGGCTTGCTGCCACATTCACAAACAATATTAGGCAGCCTCCCAAGCTGAGGGAGTGCCTAATCCCCCTCAGCAACATGCCCCCCCAAACAATCTGTGTTGGCCGACGGGGGCCCCAATCCCCACCGGCTTCAGTGCCCGCAATGTTTATTTATTTAGCTGATGGGGGAGCCCACTTCCCATCGGCAATATGTAACCCCCCCTGTTTTGTTGCCTGCCGATGGGGTGCCCAATCCTCGTCAGCATGATGTCCCCCCCATTTTCTTGTGTGCCGATGGGGGTGCCCAATCTCCATCGGCTACAGCTAACCCCCCAAAAAAGAGTCCCTTGACATGCTGGGAGCCCACCCCAGCATGCCAAATGTCCTGAAAATTGAAAACCATCCACGTTGTCTTTTATTTATTTTTTTCTGTAAGGAAAAAATGGTCCCTGTGGTCTGCCAAACTCCCTCCTGCAACCGCACCCACCAACTGCTTTCCTACACTCCCACCCCTCACCCCATACTTACCTCCAGAGTCTGGCGATGATCTTGATTGGATTGGAACATGTCTGCACTCTTCAAAGCCAACCACAACTGAGGAAATGCCGGTAAGCTGTATAATGTAATAAATAGGGTCTTTTCAACTTTGCTGCATATCTCAGGCATTTTTGGGAATTTTGACACCAAATTTTCAACATGGGGTTTTTGGGACCCCTCCTCATGAATTCTGTCACTGTCATGGCATTAATTGGGCCTGAAGGGTGATTTTGCAGTCACTGCACAAAATCACCTTTGGGGACCGAGTAACAAAATGACAGTGCCAGTGCTCATAAGGTGGGCCCTCAAAAAGCCTATGTTGCAAATTTGGTGAAAAAATTCCTAAAAATAACTGTTTTACTAGCGTGCATTGCGCAGTTCCTAAGCATGCTTATAAGTCCTCGAATTTGTAACATTTGCACTCCAGATTTTAAACATTGCCATTTTATCACACCTACTTATGAGCAGTACAGCTGTCATTTTTCACATTTCACCTAAAATGTATTTCCGTGCATGTAGTGCACACTGGCACAGTCGGTGTGCAAAATCAATGTTTGAGACAGATTAAGTAAATTACAGTGCCACTGTTCATGAGCAGAGGTTTTACAATGGCTATGTTGAAAATTTGGTTAAAAAATTCCTAAAAATGACAGTTTTACGAGCGTGTGTTGCGCAGTTCCTACGCACGCTCGTAAGTCCACAAATTTGTAACATTTGCACTCCAGATTTTCAACACTGTCATTTTATCACACCTACTTACGAGCAGTATAGCTGTCATTTTTCACATCTCACCCAAAATGTGTTTCCGTGCAAGTAGCGCACAATGGCAGTAGGTGTGCGAAATCAATGTTTGGGACAGATTAAGAAAATCACAGTGACACTGTTCATGAGCAGAGGTCTTAATATGGCTATGTTGAAAATTTGGTGAAAAAATTCCTAAAAATGTCTGTTTTATGAGCGTGCATTGCGCAGTTCATATGCATGCTCGTAAGTGCATGAATTTTTAATATTTGCAGTCCAGAATTTCAACAATGCCATTTTACCACACCTACTTGTGAGCAGTACAGCTTTAATTTTGCACATCTCACCCAAAATGTGTTTTTTGCGCATGTAGCACACAATGGCACAGTTGATGTGTGAAATCAATGTATGGGACAGATTAAGAAAATCACAGTGACACTGTTCATTAGCAGAGGTCCTAAAATGCCTATGTTGAAAATTTGGTGAGAAAAGTTCATAAAATGACTGTGTTATGAGCGTGTGTTGTACAGTTTCTATGCATGCTTGTATCTTTGCACATTTGCAATATTTTCACAACATATTTTCAACATTGCCATTTTTGCACACCTCCTTATGAACAGCACAGCTGTCATTTTTTACATCCTGGCCGAAATGTGTTTTTGCACTTCCGGCACAGAATAGCATGGTCGCTGTGGGAAATCACTGTTTAGGACACATTACAAAAATCACAGTGACACTGTTCATTAGCAGAGGTCCTAAAATGCCTATGTTGAACATTTGGTGATGAAAGTCCATAAAATGAGTGTGTTACAAGTGTGCATTGCACAGTTTCCATGCATGCTTATAACTCTGCACATTTGTAATATTTTCACTCCAGATTTTCAACATTGCCATTTTCCCACACCTCCTTATGAACAGTACAGCTGTCATTTTTCACATCTCTGTTGAAATGTGTTTTTGCAGTTCCGGTGTAGAATGCCATGGTTGCTGTGGGAAATCAGTGTTCAGGACACAGTAACATAATCACAGTGACACCGTTCATGACCACAGGTAGTTTAATGCCTATGTTGAAAATCTGGTGATGAAACTCCATAAAATGACTGTGTTACATGCATGCGTTGCACAGTTTCCATGTATGCTCGGAAGTGCAAGCATTTTTAATATTCCCACTGCACATTTTCAACATTGCCATCTCTTCATACCTCCCTATGGATGGTACAGATATCATTCTTCACATCCTGCCCAATCTGTGTTTTCATACATGTGGTGCAGAATGGCACTGTCACTATTGGAAGTCAGTTTTCAGGACACATTGACAAAATTACACTGCCACTGTTCATGACAATAGGTCCCAAATGCTTTCATGAGGTGGGGTCACGAAAAGGCCATGTTCAAAATTTGTACTGTGAATACCAACAAATGCCTGAGGCATTACGGTTTCTAACCATAGTGTCCTACCCTGTACAGACAGACAGGCATTGGGGTGTGCCTTTGGATTGCCAACTGTACTGCTCATGCCACCCCAGCCCCACCCCCCAGCCACTGACAGGCATTGAGGTGTGCCTTGGACTCTTCGCCCCAAGACTTCACCCCATTCTTCTATGCTGCACCCATTTCAACATATGTCCTTATAGAATGGGGTGACTGTAAAGCCAAACACCCTAAGGCACAGCTCAACACCTGTCAGTGTCTGCAGAATAGGGTGAGGTGACATGGCTTAACCATCATGGGTGATGACCCAAAACCTTACCCCAAATCCTGTCAGTCTCTACAGGATGGAGGTGGGGTTCATGTAAAGTTCAGTACTTCACGGCCATTCCTATTCTGCATCTGTCTAACTTCTGCATTTCTAATGCTAATACCAGCAAGCAAACATTTGGCATTGACAAATGCTTGTTATGACTCTGATACTGTAGTTGTTACGTCTAAAAGGATGCATTGGTATATTTTGTATCTTGGCTCAACTGGTTCTTAAAGCAAGGCAACTTATTTGTGAGGTGACCCAATCCAGGAGGCTTTTGGCACTGCACAACAAGTTAGTAAACACACAAGAAAACTATACAATCAAAGTCAAATAGGCATTAGGATTAGAGATACAGTGAAGTAACATTCCACTCGTGAAGTGGTCATGAAGTGGCTAGTTCATGTTAGTGTTCCGCTACATGGAGTGCCCATTTTAAACCTTCCCTTTGCCACTTTGTGTTGTAATTATGACTTCACATTGTGCACTCTGCCTTATTCCACTTTAAGGCGGAGTGAGAATTCACAGACAGCCCACACACATCACATGGCTTACACAGTGTAGGTCAAATGCTTCAGGCAGGCAGGAGGCTATGGGCAAAAACACTCTCCAACGTGGGCTGACTTACATGTTATGCACAAGGTGTGACAAATGACTCGGCTCTGCGAATGCCCGGGGTTGGGGTGTGGACGTGTGATGAAGAGGGGTGCATAGGTGACAAGTCCACAAATGAAGTTATTTTCCCCATTTTACATGCAGGGGTTGATTTGCCACTTGCACTAGACATACTGCATTGACCACCACCACCACCACCACTGCTACTCTGACCACTACTTGACAAGATTTCTAAATCATAATCCTCCCCCTCATCATACCTGTAGTAATCCTCTGGTGTTATTTCATCGTTACTGCAGACATTCCTACCTGGTCATACACTCATGGAAGGGGATAACATGCTCAGTAGGGTTGATGATGAGGCTGAATGTCCCACAATGGCATTAGCTGCCATCTGGTGCTGGGGCCGCAGTGCCATTTGCCTGTTCTTAAGATGTGCATGCTGGCCCTCATGCCCAGATGACTCCCCTTTTTTCCTTGACTTCCACACGCATGGCAAAGCTGGCAGATTGCAACTGACTCATCATTTGCATCTTGGACAATAAAATCCCAGCCAAGGGATTGTGATCCCCTACTTTTAACATGTCCCTAATGCTGCTTATTGGACTTCGGTTTTTTAACCCCTGAAATGGGGGGTGTGCTACATGATTGTTCAGGCTAGACACACTTGGACTACAGCTGACCACCATGACTACCTATGATTATCACTGGGTCATCATCATTATCATCAACAGGAACCACAAAATCACAACTTTTTTGAGGGGAGGGGGATTAATGCCAACAGACCCAGACACAGTCACCTTGACTTTCTTTTTCTTCGGTTCCCAAGAGGGGTCATTGACATCATTATCATATTCATCAGCATCATCCGCATCCACATTTTCAGCTTGGATGCTGTCATGTGGAGAACATGTTCCAACCACAGCATCATCATCATCATCACCCGATATTTTTGTGCCACACTTTGAATCATTGGATGGCAAAGGCATGGCCTCAACTGCACTGGAAGAAATGTGACATTGTGAGTTATCATTACCAGGATCAGAATCATGTTCCGCTACCATGGGGATGTTAATGGGGAGCACGACATCATCTGCACTGTCAGTCACAGCTTTAGACTCAGCTATATTTTTTTAAACGGTTAACTGGTCAGAAGTGGAACTTGAGGCAGCAATACTCATGCCAGCAGAAACTGCGCTAACACCACCAGCTGGGACAACATCATTTCCTCCAACTATGAAGAAGCTACAGATTGTGCTGTAAAAAAGACTGATGGAGAAATCCTTTTACTGACATCAGCTATGCACTTCTGCGTACTACCATGCCCATGGACAATCTTGCCACTAGCTGCAGTGCCATGGCTAGAAACAGCTTTGCTTGCACGTCTCTTTGCAGGCATTTTGGGGGATCACCAAGAAAATTCTAAACAAATTTAGATTTCTGAACTTTCAGTCTGGGCTGGTGGATGTAAAGCCAAAGAAAACAACTGTGGTTTGCAGATGGAGATTGGGCACTAAACAGTTGCAAAAGCACAGACAGATCAAGATTGCACTGCTCAATCAAGAAAAGATGCAGATGTAAAGTCACAACAACACCTTAACCAGTGCTCATAAGGCACAATGCACTCTGGAAAAGAATACCTTTTGCCGGTTTGGGGTGGGGGTGCAGTGCACTGCAGTAGCAATCCAAAACCAAGATACCACAGAGCAGCACAAAATCATGTGGCTAGCAGGTTCACACTGCTGCAATTACTCTGTGGCACAATAAAATGTGTCTGATTTGATTGCACTTGTTGCACACACACTTCAAGTAATGCGTAGCAAATTGAAAACTGCAGTAATATAACCAAATCTTTTAAACAAACTGAAATTATACACTGCTGCACCACAACAATCAGCAAAAAAAGTAAAGAATTACTGAAAATATTACTGTGTGTACATTAACACAGTTGTACAAGAAAAATATAACCAAAGCAGAAAGACTGACTTTTTCACCCAGTTTTAACCTACCTCCACCACAGATACACCCCCCAAAACACACTTTAAGTGTCTGTCAGTGCACAGACTGAATGTTTTAAATTAACATTCAAAATCCACACACAAACAATAAACAGTTGATGATATGAGCACAGGAGGGTTTCCTACAATTGATGTACTAAATTTTGAGGGAAACAATGGCTCAAAAAAGCTTTTTTAACAGCTTTTAGAGGATTTGAATCACAGAGCTCTGAGGGAAAACTGTCTCCATCTACCATTACACACACACTATGTAGAACTGAGGCTGTGCAGAACAATCTAGAGCCCAGGAGACCTGCAATTCCATGAATCACTGCAAAATTTGCCTTGGAGCTCAATAACAAGGCAGAGTGATTGAAGTACATTGATTCCTATGTACTTTGCGTTAAAATTGGTGCAGAAGTGGTTGGAGGAAGGCGGATTATTGCAAAGTCATTGTTATCAATGGACTTCACGTTCCTCATTATGACGCAAAGTACTCTGCTTCGCTTTGCGGATTACTTCGCATCACGGAGAGACTTCTGGCCACTTCACCCACCTCTAATTAGGATTCAAAACCCCAAGGAACACCACACTACCAATTTGCCAAGACTCCAGAGAATACAAACCCTAATGTTGTCATTTCCTTTCTTTGTGTGCTTTACGTTCTTCAACCCTAATGTGTGCGTTATGTGTTTTTTTTTTTGTTATGAATTTCCTTTCTTTTTGAAATAGTGAAACTGTATCCTGATATGCACAGGTCCTTCCAGGCTCTCCACTGAGGGAGAGTCTAACCAGCTTGGGATACTCAGGGCTCTGTGGGTAAACCAATACAAAAATTCCATTTAAAAACACTCATGAAACGAAAATGACTGCACAGAAACATTTTCATACATCACAAAAGCTATTTGACAAAATCATAAATTTGTTTTTGCTTTCATATGTTGTGACTTGGAAAATTTGAATTGTTAGTGAAAATAAAGGCCATATTTTGACAATACACAGCCAAAAGAATCCAACAAACTACTTAAACTGTCAAACACACAACTTACAGCCAGCAAGTCTACCTTGTTTTGTAATTGTTAGTGCACAATTATTTCTCACCATTTGAAACTGATAGGAATTCAGGTGCAGGCCCAAATTGGGTGCTGTCTCCAGCACGAATCCTATCTCTGCTGTCTCCCAAAGTCTTACCCGATGTGATCATTTCTAACTAAGCCTCCACCTGTGCTGCTCAGCTGGTCTGTCTGGAAGAAAGCTCCTCTACCCTGAAAAGTTATGACAGGACTCAGCCATCAGGTTCAATTTTTGGAGCATTCCACAGCCACATCGTTATTGGACACTGCCCTCCATTGCTGCATCTCGAGTGGCTTTTCCCCTGGCTAATTCGTCCTGTTGCCACAACTGCTCGTTATACTTAAAATTACTGTTTTTTTTTTTTAAGTGGCTAGTTTTCAATTAACAGGTTATACAGATCTGCCACTAGAGGGATCTTGTTCTTTCATTTAAAAAGTCTACCCCCTTAAAATCACAGTAGCTTTACTTGCTATATACCTTCCTTGTTCTGCCTCCCAACTAAGTCCTATTTTATCTCATTCGGTTCCTCTCCTGTACAATGGCATCACAAGGTGTGAAATTATTTCTGGTGCTTTTCTGCACACTTTGGGTCCCACTGTCATTAGGATGGCACCCCATATCTCATACCCCTGTTTTCCCTACCACAGAGCTTCCTCTTATCACACTAGGCATGGTCACCAGTGTCGATGTAACATACTGCACCCCTTTCTTCCCATGGAAGCTGCACCACAGCAGGCTGTACATGAAACATGGAAGTTTTCTGTCCTCTATTGACCCCAGTGTTGTTGTGCTACTTAAAAGTCTCTCTGTTCCTACAGGCCCTGTTAAAGTACATCTAAAGAGGAAATCTCATCCCCTTACACTCTATTTACTAAAACAACTCCTGAAACACCTCATTCTTCTTCTTCTCCTTATTTCTCAGAGTGTACACCCTAATCTAGGCCCTCCTTCAGATGGAGTCAATGGCAACAAAAATCAGAATACCCTTGTCCTGGCCAGGGTGAACATCTTTAGCCTGTTAAAAAAATGTGATGCCCTCACTGCTTGGGTTGTAGTACACAATCCTGACATCCTGTCAGTCATCGAAACATGGCTGTCACCATCTACCCCTGACTCAGCCATCATCCTACCAGGCTACTCACTTTTCAGACAGGACAGACTATCTAGAAGAGGAGGTGGCTGTGCCATATACCTACTGTAAAGGAGTCATTGTTGGCCTATCCACTTTCCCTCCCTGAACCAGACATGGATATTCAGATCCTTGCTGTCAAGGTTATGCTCAGTGCACACAATAAAGTCCTCAACATTGGCTCAGTCTATATTCCCCCAGACCTTGCTGAACAGGGCTTAAAACCCCTAATGAACTGCGTCATGAGTCTAAAACAAGACACAGAAACCATCCTGTTAGGTGACTTTAATGTCAGCTGGCTCTCGTCAGGTGCCAGAAGGCATAGGGATGAGTTAACAGGCCTGAACTTTACCCAGTTAATAACAACTCCAACCAGGATAAACTATAAGACTGGGACTAGCACACTCCTGGACTGGGTCCTAACGAATCGTCCAATACATATCTCCCATTCTGAAGTATTGCCCGACACTATCAGTGATCACTCTCCTACCAAGTGTTATTGGTCTAACAAATTTATCAAGCCCCTGCCAGAACAATCACAAGTAGAGTTCTCTTCCATGGCCACCTGCAGCCACTAAAGTCTCTCCTCCGACAACAAGACTGATCTTACATTGAAACCGCACTGATATTGACTCAGCTCTACAATACTTCATTGAATATTTCAATGAAGCCTGTGACATCCACGCCCCTTTTAGGACATGTACGATCAGGGGATTTGATAATCCCTGGATCTTTTTTAGCCTTCTGGCTCAAATGAAAGATTGTGACCAGCTCTGGCATAGGGCCAGGACCTCTGGCAGTCAACCTGACATACAGACCTATAAGATGGCCAGAAAAGCATGTACTAAGGCTATCCATGAGCACAGAACATGTTACTATAAGGACATCCTTGCCAAGACTTGGGCTGATGGGAAAAAATTCTGGGAAAACCTCTCAGAAATCATTGGGAAAGCATCCAAACAGGCTCTAACTATATTAAATGTTGATAGGTCTATCACCCATGCCCCCTGTTAATTACCAACACATTTAATTCATCCTTCACAGACCTTAGCCAAACTCTGCCCCCAAATTTCTTTGAACCACCTAGCGTCCACCAAATCAGAGGAGGCCTCTACCCACCCATGTTTCTACTTCAAAGCAATCTCGGAAAGTGAGACCAAGACCTACCTATGTAAAGTTTTTGGAGGAATTAGGACAAGCATTGATTCCCTTGACCTAAACCTTCTTACCCTAACTCTAGATGAAGTCCTATCCCCCCTCACCAAGCTTCTCAGTCGCTCCCTCATACTTTCAAAATTCCCCAGGTCTGGAAATCTTCCCCCACTGTCCAAAGCACTTGAAAGGATTGTTGCTGACCAGTTTGTGGAGTACCTGGAAAAATACAACCTACAATGTGTCCAGCAACATGGTTTTCAAAAAGGGCAGAGCACATCTACAGCCCTACTGGAATTCACAAGTTTCATTCACCATACCCTTGATCAGGGTCAACTTGTTGGCGCAACCTTTACTGACCTGCCTAAAGCATTTAACATGGTCAATCACCATTTGCTGATACATCAACTTGCAAGGCTTGGTATATCTTCAGAGGCCCTAAAGTGGTTCACCAGCTGTCTAGCAAACTGCACACAGCAGGTGAGAATAGGGTCTGCCCTTTCTGCTAAACTGCCTGTCTGTTCTGGGGTTCCTCAAGGATCGATACTGGGACCCCTTCTATTTAGCATCTTCCTCAATAATCTTCCGGCATCCTGTTCCAAACCAGTACTCCTCTAGGCGGATGATGCAGTCATTTTCTCAAAGACTGCTGACCCTACCCTCCTTCAGGCCCAACTTCAGAAAAGTTTCACTGAAGCTGAGTCCTGGTTCATCTCTCAAAAGTTGGTGCTTAACTGCAAAAAAACTAAGGTCACGCTCTTCCATGGTACCCACAGCAAGCACAAAGCCAAACAATTGGTGATTAAAAACAGTGCAGGTGTTATTCTTGATCAGACTCAATCTTTTAAATACCTAGGAGTTACTCTGGATAGTACGCTCTCCTACTCCAACCATGTTGAGAATGTTGCCAAGGTAGTTAACATTTGCCTAGGCCTTCTACACAGGCATAAACACTGCCTTACTACCGAAGCCCTCAGATTGGCTAGCCAAAGTTCAACTGTGTTTATTATTGATTATGGATTGGTCATTTATGGTTCCACCACAGACACACCCCTACGTCGACTCACCATAGCTCTGAATAAGGCATGCCATCTACTAACTGGTGTTGCGTATCGTACTCTTACTTGTGACCTTTATGAACAAAGCAGGCTGGCTTCAACTTCAGGCTGCATTGAATATAAACCCTGCCTTTTGGCTAAGGCAGATCTTGGTCTCCTACCACCAGGTTCCCTTCAGCTTTTCAGTCTCTTCTGGGGCACTCGGAGCACACGAAGTTCTGTGAGCCAAACTTTTAACGTCCCTTGCTGTCGAACCTCGCTCCAACAGTGATCCATTGCAGTTAGCTCTGCTAATTTATTTAATTCCCTTCCTCCTGAGATTGCGGTGACTGCAACCTTGGGACCTTTTAAGTAGAAGCTGCATCAATTCCTAGCTCCAGAGCATCTTGTGACTGCTATACCTAATCTTTGCTGACAGCTAAATGCACTGGGACCTCCCTCTTTTACCATTTGCCCCTGTATAGCCCTATGCTGCTGCTGTGCTATTCTTCTCACAGCACTTACTCCCTTATCCCTTTCCCATTCCTTTTCTTTCATCCTACCTCATCCCCCTTCCTTTACCCCTCCACTCCCACTTCCCCCCCTCTCTGCTCTATTTTTCATCTTGTTCTCTCTCTCCCTCTACCTCCCCCCGCCCTGTGGGTCTTTCCTGCTCCAGCTTCATTGTGGAATCTCCCTCCTTGCTCTTTTTTTGCTCCTTTTAGCCCCCAATTCACCCCCTGTACTTTCTCTCCTTGTAAGTCCTTTCACCCCTCTTCAGACAAGGCCACTGGCTGCACTTCACAGAATATTTATCTTGCCATATTGTTCTTTTGTTTATGTAATTACCTCCCTCATGTTGTACTACTTACTGAAACCATTGTAATTTGCTCTTCTTGTGACTTGATGTGGAACCTCTGTAAAAGAGCCCTTGGCTCAAAGATCTTTCCAATTTGTTAAATAAAGAAAAGAACTCAAAAATGAAATACAAAACCATAAACATGAGGGATAGAAGCATAATCCCAGACCCATGAACTAGTTATACTTTTGTCAGTCATGATTTTTAACATGTTATTTTCTGTTAAAAAATGAACATGATATACTATAAAAAAAATATCGCAATGTTTGAATTGATCCTTCCTTTGTAAGATATCATGTGATGTGTCATTTATCCAAATATAAATGGCATGGTTGCACTTTATGACACACACTCAGATCTCACCATTATCTATGAATCAGGAGTTTTAATACATCACAATTCATGTGCTAATTTCCAGTTCATGTTACAGACATCTATTTCCTATCATAAGTTATACTAAGTGTTGCAAAACAATATACTGCATCTTACTTTGGCAGAACAGATCTTCACTTCTGTGATTATGTACAATGTACTCATGCCTGTTTTTCAGTAGCAGACTTTTGTTCCTTTGTAGCTGAGTCACACTGTTACTTTTCTCAACTGCACTGATGGAGTATTTTTTTTTTACTGCAGTATGCTGTTTGTATTTTTACAAAGGTACCAGTGCCACATCACTATTACTATATTGTGTCAACTGGAGACAGTGGCATGTTATTTATCTTACCTTATGATGACTGTCTGTGGTTCCTTGTGTGGTCTTGTCCTTTTGCTGCTTGGGGGTGGGGGAATTAGGTTTGAAAACCCTAATGCCACATTTCCATACTTCTGTAGTGTTTAGTTGAGCCCTAACTGGTGCATTAATGCACCTTTTATAATGAAAAAGAATTTCACATCTATATATACAGTTATGTATATACACTCAGTATAGACACACACACACATATATATATATATATATATATATATATATACATATATACTTAGTGAAACAGTGAGAAAGAGGGAGAGATATGCCATAGTTCTAATCAAAATATAATCAATATTTTTAATAAGTTCAGCTTGACCTTATAACTTAACACACTTGGTTAGCTGAGTAGTGTTTTCAGATAACCAAGAGGTCTGAGTCACATGAAGCTGCATTAGTGCATCAGTGCATAAGCAAAGTACAACTGTTGCTGAGTGATGGAGGATGCTGCCTAGCTGTGCCAGAGCATTATCTGCTTAATAGGATTATGTCATCAATCTAACTGTGAAGAGAGTGCTGGTCAGAGGAAAGAAGTGGGTGGTAAGGTGGGTAGTGATTTATGTGTGTATTATTCTTGTTATGAAGAACAGACCATTAATTCACCTTTTATAATGTTAGAGAATTTCATATTTATCTCTGTCTCTCTATCTGTATCTATATATATCTATATGTGTGTGTGTGTGTGTGTGTGTGTGTGTATATATATGCATATTGTACTGAGAAGAAAGTGCTGGTCAGAGGAAAGAAGTGGGTGGCAAGGTGGGTAGTGTGTTATGTGTGTATTGTTCTTGTTATGAAGAACAGACCATTAATGCACCTTTTATAATGAAAAGAACTTCATATCTATATATATATATATATATATATATATATATATATATATATATATATATATATATATACTGTATGACACATATATATCTATCTATATATATATAGTGAGACAGCAGAGGAAAGGAAGACATGCCATGGTTCTAATCAAAATATCATCGATATTTTTATTAAGGGCAGCTTGACCTTATAACTTAACACACTTGGTTGGCTGAGTAGTGTTTTCAGATAACCAAGAGGTCTGAGTCACATGAAGCTGCATTAGTGCATCAGTGCATAAGTAAAGTGCAACTGTTGCTGAGTGATGGATGATGCTGCCTAGCTGTGCCAGAGCATTATCTGCTTAATAGGATTATGTCATCAATCTAACTGTGAAGAGAGTGCTGGTCAGAGGAAAGAAGTGGGTGGTAAGGTGGGTAGTGAGTTATGTGTGTATTATTCTTGTTATGAAGAACAGACTGACATAGACTCAGAGAGCTGTGATTAAGTAGTCATATTTATTCAAACTGTCCAACAGACACTATACACAGAAACCAAATGTGAAATGGCTTTGAAGTGAGCATAACAGGAAAGTACAAAGACTACAAAACTCCTCACAAAAGGGTTACAAGTAAGAGTGCTGCCAGGTACTTCCTGAAAGTCAGTACTACATCTACTGCACTCCTCCCCCTTAGACACAACTAGTCTACAAACAATTATAGCCTGCCTTTTGGGCTAATGTTGATTATTCAGGCCCTGACAAGTTCTGGGGATTATTCTGTTCCTCTGGTTAGAACTTTATCTAATAATGATACAATTAAGTGGCACCACAAATATTTTATTCACAAATCAAGTCTTTGTGGTGGCTTGCACTAACTCATTGGACATATTCAGTCTAGGGCAGCAGCTGTGTGTGCAACAGGTACTTCAGGAATAGTTACCACTGGAACTAATGAGGGCATTCAAGCCATGACAGGGGCAAAATCCTCATCAGCCTCTTGTTCTCAAGAGAGGTCTTCTGCTGATGCTGGTTGAGGGACACGTGATGGAAAGAGGTGGTCCATATGATGTGTATGGTCTGTTGACCTACACATCATACCATGTAGGTTAAAGGCTTCAGAGTCTCTTGCAAAGTCTTTTGGCTCCAACATCACTTCTGGCTCTGAAGGTCTCTGACCATCACCCTCTCTCCAGATATAAAATGTGGAGCATATGCAGAACTCTGTTCTGCCTTCTCTATTGTTGTAACTGGTTCTTGAGCATTTGGTGGGACAAGTCCAGTTTTAAGAGAGAATGTTTAAGACTTCTGGTGATGTCATGCACCTAAAAGAAACCTAGAAGAAGAGCTCCATCTAGGCTTATTGTAAAATCATCCTAAAATGCACAAAAACTACCAAAACAACCTCAGACAATTCCAGGATGGTTAATTAACTCATAAGGGAACCCCAATCAGCCCTGAAGACTGACAGACTCAGTAGAGAGAAACAGATTTGGAGTGGAGGCACAGATAGTGAGAGATTACATGACTTCTACTACATGTGCCAGGTCCGTGGGGCTGTGGCACCTCCCTGCTCATGATCCTTACAGAAACAAATGGACATTATACTCTCTCTGAAAATTTGGACTCTTTTCCAGATTATTAGAAGGTATTGTGTACCCCTGACCAGGAGGCAGCCCCAGGGAGAATGACCTTTTTCTCCAATACCTGCAATTCCCAAAATGAACCAATAACCAAGGAGAGGGAGTCATGAACCCCATCAGTGTTGAAGAGGTTATCCAGGCTTCACAAAAAGCTAAGGTTGAGAAGGCCCCAGGCCCAGACAGGTATTTAGATATTATATTAGAAGGTATTTAGAGAGGGTCGCCTAACCCCACTGACATGCACCTTTAATGCACTACTTGAATGTGACCCTTTTCTAGACACATATCATTATGCCTTAATTTTTGCCATCTGTAAGCCTGGAAAGACTGGAATGTGACTCCTGTCAACCAATCTCCATATTGATTACAAACTCTTTACGTCTATCTTGGTACACTGTATAGACAAACTACTGCCAGATTTAATCCACAGGGACCAGACAAGGTCTGTCTGCACATGGCAGATATGTGATAATATTTGCAAAACCCTTTGAGTGATGGTCCTCATGGACTCAGCCAGTCAATCCTCCATACTAGTTGGTTTAGATGCTCAAAAAACATTCAATTGTGTCTCATTGGCACACTTGTTTAGGACACTGACAGTGTTCAGCTTCCCCCTCCCTAACACCTCCTCCAGAATCTTTATACATTTCAACAGCAGTGGTAAGAGCCAAAAGACACCTTTCCTCACATTTTCAGCTGCATAGAGGGACCCATCAGGGTTGTCCTGTCTCCCCCTTACCCTTCAATCTTTATAATGAACCCATGGCCCAAACAGTACATCGAGACCATCATTTTCATTAGGCTGAGATAGAAGGCCAAGTGTGCCTCCTATCATTATATGCAGAAAACATGATTTTATACTTAACAGACTTGTAACACTCCCTCCTGTAGGTGGAGGTGAACATCCTGGAAAGGTTCAGTGCTATCTTAGGGTACAGGATTAATACTGTAAAAACTGAGATCTTGGCCTTTAAATATCAGCCATCGGTAGAACTCTCTAAGAGTTTCCCCTTTAAGTGGACACGCCGCACCATGAAATACCCAGGATAACCCTTTTAACAAATAGACAGAGCTTTATAAAGCTAGTGTTCATCCCATTTCACAACAAATAAAGAAGGACCTCATTAGATGGGGCACCCTACCACTAGACTTCATTAGGTAAGTAGATTCTGTGTGCATGGTCACCCACCCAAGAGCATGCTACTTGTTCCAGAACCTTCCACACAGAATTAGGGAATCAGACTGGCAATAAATGATACAAAATCATATCCAAGTACATTGGTGGGGTGGGAGGGTGGTAACCAAGAGAGTGCAGCAAGTCACTGACCTTGCCAAAAAACAGAGGTGAGGTACTCTTACGGGACCTTTCCTTATAGCACACAGCTGCCAGAATAAAAATATCTGGCATCACCCATCTCTGGCAGTGAATGAATAAATAAAGAACAAGACCTTTTGCCAATAGGATACAGAACCCATTGCTTATATCATGCACATGGAGACTCAAATTATTGGCCTCATGCAAAACCCTAGATCACTGTCGCAGTGAAAAAGGGAGACACTTCACCATCTACTGATCTGGCAGTTGTTGACCTTCCCTTATCCACCTGTGCACATAGAAAATTTCCACACAGCTTGTCTTGAATACATATTAAGAATATAGGAGAGATCAGGGTTGAAATATGTGTTTTAGCTCCTCCAAAAAGGGACTGTGCCAACCCTTCAACTCCTACAAGAAAAATATAGACCGTGGCAGGACTTATTCTGATTCCTGCAGATTCAAAGTTATATCATGACCCTCCCCACTGTATCCTTCAGCTCTGAGTACTCATCAGAATATATTAAAGCATTTATACAATATTTTAGAACTGTATGCACTGTGCACTTGATATGTCACATAAACAGGGCACTGCAACTCACACAGAATGAAGACATGCAAAAAGTGGCACAGCTCTGGGAAACAGATAAGGGGTTACTGCTCTCAAATAAGGAATGGCATAAGGTGTGCTACTGCTCCTCTAGAATTACGTACACCCATGTATGGATGGATTATTCCTGGAAACAACTCATTCACTACTTTGTCACACCAGTCACTACAGCACATTATGCCCCAGATAAGGAAGCATGCTGCTGGATACAATGCTTAGAGTTTCCAGCCACAAATACCCATATTTTTATTTATTTATTTATTTATGGGAATGTTTCATCAGGAAGGCACACTGAGCAACAAGTTGCTCATCTCTTGGTGTGACCTGGGAGGGAAGGGGTACAATAGGGATGAGACATTTTACATTCAAGTTATATAGATCAACATAGAATACAATTACTGTAATTAAGGCAGTTGTTACAAACAGTGTTGCATACATATGTAATTTGTGAGAACAATCAATAACTGAAAAGGTAATAAGTGAACAAGTGCTATCATGAAGGAATGGGTGAAGGAGAGAGAGGATGAGATGATAGGGAAGAGTCATGTCCTGGAGAGACTCCTTTAGAATGCGGGGATTAGAGAGGGAAACATGGAGGGAGTAAGTGTGATTAACACCTAGGAGGGGAAATAAGGCCTGACCCAAAAAAGAGAACCATTCAGGATGCGATGAACCCTGCAAGAAGACAGAGAAGGAAAGACAATTATAAACTCTCCTGCAGTCAGGTGTTGTAGTTATAGATGGATAGTGTGAGGGGGGGAATGAGAAATAACACCTGGGAAGGGATGAGGCCTGATCCAGGGAACCCTCCAGGATGCTGGGGACCCTACAAGGGGACCTGGAAGGCCACGGATAGGTAGATGGAGGAAGAAAAGGTGGCAAGCCAGGGCAATGTAGGATCCCTTCAGGATGCTGAGATCCCTGCAAGGAGAGTGTAATGGCTAGGGAAAAAGAAGGAGAGAGTAGGAAAAGGAAGAAAGGTATGAAAACTTGCACCTAGGAGGGGCTAGAGTCAGTAGACAGTATAGTTGACAGAGGCAATGAGTAAATTCTGATGGAGAGGGCAGTGTTGATGGAATAGAGGGAAAAGGAGTGTTGGATTTGGGGAGGTAGAGAGTTCCATATTTTAGGAAAATGATGAGAGTACCTGGACTGGCCAGAGATGGTGGAGTGGTGGGGGACAGTTAGTGTGTGAGTGTCAGTAGATCTGAGGGAGTGGGAAGGAGGAGGGGGTGTTATAAATGAGGGGGAGAGGTAGAAAGGGAGTTCACCCAGTCAGTGTTTGGAGGTGAATTTAGCGCAGTGTGAGTGGTATCTATTTGTAGGAGAGGGGAAGGAAAGAGCTCGATAGAGGTCACAGTGGTGGGTGTGAGAGGGAGCATCAAGGGCAAAGCAGCAGAAGGAGTTGAACATAGTGTCCAATCTGGTCAGGGAAGTCTTAGGAGTAGCACCATAGACTACATCACAGCAGTCAAAAATGGGGAGGATTATCTTCTGGACAAGTTTCCTGCCTAGCCGCAGGAGGGATGCAACTGTGGTTCCTTAACAAGGCACCGAGCTTTGGGCACAGTTTTTCTAGATGGTGTCAATGTGTCCAGAGAAGTTGAGGTGTTGGTCTAACTAAACCCCAAGTTATCTGAAGGACATATAATGTGGAATTGCCCACAACTAGTCCTTTCTCCAAATGGTGGCAACCAAGATACAGGAAGAAAATGGCCTCAATATGGCCCTGTCCACACTGGAGGTCTTGAAACGTTACCGGCAGTCAGTAACATTACAAGAACAGCGAACACGGTTAGCATCTACACTGTAGCAAGGTAAAACCGTGCTACAAACCATGTTTGAAAACCATGCTAGAAACCTGATTGGAGCAGGTTTTGAGCATGATTTCAGATCAAAACATTTGCCTTAAACCGTGTTAACAGTAGTGTGGATGCAAACCATACTGTAACATGGTTTAAGGCAACCTCAGATGAATTCTGGGGCTTGTATCTTGCTGCCCAAAAGAAAAGGGGATACATGACTTACATCCCGACCTCATGGTGAGCTCCCAGATTGAACAGAGTATTTTTTCCCTGATCCATGGCCATGCCCATTCGTGAGTATCTTGGCATGCATTGTGGTTCCTGGTATTGCCACAAGCATGTATGGGAACTCAGAACAGCAAGCACGGTGTTGGGTTGCAGTGTGGATGCACCAACAATCATGCTCTACATGGAACACAAAATGTTTTTTAAAACATTTCAGAAAACATGGAGCAGTGTGGACAGGGCCTATATCACTTACACCAGCCCTATACAAGAGGCATGTATGATGTATATTGGGCATCAATTTTTCAGCCTGCAAAGAGTCTATCATCATAGGAATCATAGGAGGTATACTGATTTCAATTTATATACACACAAACAATGCATGGAGATTAAAGAACTCAGAATTAGACTAATAGGGTTAGAATTAGAAATTAAATCCTTAAGATTACATAAAACAGCAGAAGGTGAACAAAGGGACCAACTAAATAAACATATTGAAAGTACTCAAAAAAGACCTAGAGACACAGAGAAAGGAATAGAGTGGCAAAACACAGATTCACATAAAAATACAAAAAAGGGACAGAGGGCAATGGAGTTTGAAATACCAGTATCAAATAGATATACCCCATTAATGAACATAATTGAAAGACTTGATGGAGAGGCAGATGCACTGTTGGATATTATAAATTATCCAGATACAAATGAAAATACAAATGAAGTTCAACAACTAGTAAATACTAATAACATGGATGAACTTACTACACAGACTCAAGATGAACTAAGGCATATAATACAAGTACCACACAATGTAAAAAAATTGTGAAAGACAGAATGAAACTCCATCAAATCTAATTCCAGTACAAAAGCAATGTAATAGTGAAGTACAGTAAGTGCCATGGAAACTGAACCTAGAGAACTAAAAACCACATTCATTATTGTGGACTCAATCACAAGATATACAGACGTATACCACAAATGGAAACAACTTCTAGTCAGATTCACCATGGCTGCATTATGAAGTTAATGAAACTGTGTTGAATTGTAAAGGATACATGGAGAAACAATACAATGGTTTTTAACCAGTAAGATTTGTTTTATTTTCTATTCTAAGGAAGGCAGACACATTATTAGGAAAATATATGGAGGTGTTGATTTTAATGGAAGGAATGGTAAGCAATAAAGGTTTTGCAAAACAATCATATACTCACAGTGATAGAAACAGACTGATTCAGAACCCTGGCACCCCACCATCAGAATCAATTAGGAATGCACATTTCATTATTCACATTAAGGTCAAGCATACCAAACATCATGACTCAGTTGGCCTATACTAGCATGGTATGGCTAACCCCTGTTCCGCAGATGCAGTCCCTGTTCTCTACATTAAGATGATACATTTTATCTATGGACTACAGATTGCTAGTTTTGTGATTGACATCAGGACTATGACACTTTTCACTATGCATAATTGGAACAAAAAAAAATATTTAGGATAATACATACATTTTTCACAGATAACACATGGGTGCTCATATTTTACATAGCAACACTTATTCCAGTTTCTGTTCTGCATAGACTTGTACCTAGGAATTATAGAGTTTGGATCAGTCCAATTTCAGATATTAGGCTACTGCTATTTAATATATGACAATGCATATGTCACCTTGGGAATATTTCTATATTATCATTTTTTTGGGGGGAGAGGATTTTGCATAGAACAAACAGTGACACTCATGATATCGATCACAAAATTAGTATTCCATACTCATTACACCAAGATGTTCTATCTTACTGTAGAGAATAGGGACTGCATCTGTGAAGTGGGGGTTGAGCATACCATGCAAAGATACCTCAACTTGTCATCATGATGGTTGCCGAGGGACTGGAAGAAAAAGTATGCTGCTTTACAGACACAAAGATCTGCAACAGGGTTCATATACAGTGGTAGGTAGAAAGGATAAGAAGGGACTTGGCAAGGTTGGAGGAATGGTCAGAAGTATGGCAGCTTGGATTCAATGCAAAGAAGTGGAAAGTAATGCACCTGGGAAACAAAAACCCAGGGGAAGAGTACACTGTGGGGGGGGTATTAACAACAACAAAAATGGAAACGGACATGGGGGTTATCATATTAGATGACCTAAAGGTTAGCAAGCAATATGAGAAGGCAGTAGGGATGGCTAGGGGATACTGGGATGTAGAGTGAGAGGCATCACCGGTAGAAAATAAGAAGTTGTTATCCCTCTGTAAAGATAGTTTGTGACACCCCCATCTGGAGTACTGCATCCAGTTCTGGAGACCCCACCTCCACAAGGATATAGACAGGATGTAGACAGTCCAGAGAAGGGCAACTAAAATGGTGCAGGGTCTGCAACAGAAGCCATAGGAGGAGAAACTAAAGGAGCTTAATTTGTATACCCTTGAGGAAATGGAGAGAGAGGGGAGACATGATAGAAACTTTTAAGTACCTCAAGGGAATCAACAAAGTCCAAGAGGGTAGCATCTTTCAGAAAAAGAGATGTGCAAGAACAAGTGGACACAATTTGAAAATAGAGAGGGGATGGCTCAGGGGTAATGTGAGGAAGTATTTTTTCACAGAGAGGGCAGTGGATGCATGGAACAGCCTTCATGAAGAGGTTGTGGGGTCAAAATAGTGGGGGAATTCAAGAATGCATGGGACAGACATAAGGCAATTCTTGTTGGGGTGTAGGAAGAAATAGGCTGTTGGTTAACTAGGATCTGCAGCTTATCTAGTAGGTAGGGATATGGGCAGACTAGGTGTCCTTATCTGTGTCAAAGTCTATGTTTCTATGATTTTTGTGTTGCATCTTTTTTTTTACTATGCTTCATGAAATGTGCATTCCATATTGATTCAGATGGTGGGGTTCAAGGGTTTTACTTCTTTTGTTTCTCTCATACCATTATATGACTGAATAGTTGTTTTGCAGGTCCTGTACCAGTCTACTGTACTTAGTAGACTACATACATTTTTATTTTTAATGTATTTGTTTTTACACTTGCTATTTTTTTAATCACAGTTGGAGCTCTTAGTAGCTGTGCACAACAGTAAGATAGGCCCTAGGATTTTCATACAATACATGCATCATAAAGTAACTTGGATCATAAAAAACAAAACATGGGAATTCCTAGATACTGAACCAAGTCTGAATAATGTGATATCAGCATGACCACAACTAACATTTAAACTAACCAGTACTTTACAAGATACCCTTGTTAAATCTATATCTCTAAAAGTAACATTTAATCTGAGAACAACTTGAATGCCTGACAGTCCACATTGAAGAAATGATTTTAACAGTTTGAGAGGAGGAATGCGAAGGAGATAGCTTCAGTGAGAACCTTACTGGATTTATGAATGTCACAGTTTGCAGCCAAGAGGTTTAAATGAAGATGTCAGACTGCATAGTTATTTATAGTTTTTGTATTTTTCAGTAGTTGTAACTTGTTTGGTGAAAAAAATTCATTTTCCAGGAACTGGGAGGAATCAGTATATATTTTCATTGGTTTTACAGTGTATATGATGTGTGTTTTTATATGGCATTACTTGTAAGATATGTGCTTTGCACCCTTGTTTCTATGGTTACAAGCTTAATAAAACTACACACACAAAAAAGACAAGGAAAACCAAGTTGTGTTTGCACCTCGTTTACAAAGGGGTCTTCAGAAATCAATGTGACCATAATAAAGAAACAGGGAAGTTATACAGGAGGAAACTCCACCAGTCAAAGAAGAGTGGCTATTCTCCTTCAAAGGGGCCTTAATTTTCAGTTAAATAAAGTAATTGTAGATCCAGAGGGTCGATACCTTTTTTTGCATGGAGTCTTGGACCAAATAGAACTGACTCTAGGGTGTGTATATGGGCCGAATATTCCATCTCCCAATTTTTTTATGGGACTACTGAACGTGATATCCGAATTTATACAATTCCTTCTGATTCTTGCAGGAGATTGGAATGTTACCATGACTTCTAACTTGAATAAATCGAGTGGTCAGATTGGAAGGTTATCCTCAGTTCAGTTAGCTCTCCAGGAGTTCATAACCTTGGGAGGTTTATGTGACTCCTGGAGGACTTTCCATCTGAATACTTTGAAGTACACTTTCTATTCCTCAGTACACAAATCCCTGTCTAGGATAGACTATTTTTTAGTTTGCACTGAAGTACTAAGTCATATTACAAGCACTAGCATAGCTTCCAGGGTACTGTCCGATCATTCACCGGTATGGATAGCATATAACCCAAAACAAAATTCTAAGCGGGATAAAATATGGAAGTTAAATACACAACTTCTTAAAGATCCATGGGTCCTAGAGAAGTTGCAAACGCTAATTAAAAATTTCTGGCAGTCGAACCTCAGTTCTATCTCTAGTGTGGACAAAGTATGGGGAACACTAAAATGTGCTCTCCATGGGGAGTGCAACTGGATTGCCTCGACCTGTAATAAAAAATGGGAAACTTTGCTGCTGTCTCTTTTAGTGCAGATAGAGAGGCTGGAGAACACTTTAGTCCTGGAACCCTCTGATCTAGGGCAAATTGAACTAACCAAGCTGAGGCATCAGTGTGCTTATTTACTGAAGAAGAGGTCTGAGTATGCCCTATTTAAGACCAGGGCAAGGTATATAGATCAAGGGGATAAAGCTGGGCATTTGCTGGCTATGCGGCTTAAAGAACAAGAATCCTCCCGGTGGGTCAAAGCCATCAATTCACAATTTGATGGAACTTTGAAATACTCTCCAGAAGAGGTGGTTCAAGAGTTTGACAGGTTTTATTCTCAATTATACTCCTCTCCCTTGAACCCCCCATCAAATAAGGAGATTCAAGATTATTTGGACAGACTACCACTCCCACACTTATCCCAGGTCCATCAAAATTTTCTGACATGGCCTATCTCGTAACCTGAAATTTTATTGCCTATTCAGGCGCTAGCATTGGACAAGTCACCGGGGCCTGATGGCTTCCCAGCTAATTTATGTAAGGCCTTAGCAAATGATTTGTCCCCCATTCTTGCTCAGGTCTTTTCCTATCTTTGTGACTAGGGTATATCGGACTTCTTACTGTTACAAGCCCTCATCGTGTACTACCTAAGCCCAACAGACCCCCTGACAAAGTGACTAATTACTGGCCTATATCGCTAATGAATTGTGATATTAAAATGTTGGCAAAAGTACTGGCTACCAGAGTAATGCAGGTATGGGAAGGGCTTATAGGGCCCGAACAGGTAGGGTTCATGAGGGGGAGATCCTCTCTGGATCATTTAAGAAAACTAGAACATATTTTCTCTGTATGCAAAGAATCTCGGGATCCAATGGTCCTGGTATCCCTGGATGTGGAGAAAGCCTTTGATAGGGTATATTGGGAATTTCTTTTTATGACTATGGAGAAATGTGGCTTTCCCAATAGATTTATTGATTGGGTTAAAATTTTATACACTAGACCAAGTGCGAATGTTTACTGTAATGGTGTCTTGTTGCAAGGTTTCTATGTACATTCCGGGACTCATCAAGGTTGCCCGTTATTCCCATATTAGTTTAATATCTACCTTGAACCCCTAGTCAGATCTCTGAACTTAGCATCACAAGTGCATGGCATAGTGTTAGGCCGTCTGGAGGCTAAAATCTCAGCATATGCTGACGACCTTTTACTCCATATCTTTCATCCAGATATTTCATTACCAACTGCTTTGCAAATCATCTCCCAGTTGGGAAGGGCCTCAAATTACAAATTAAACTTGGATAAAACCACCCTAATGCCCTTAAATAATGGTGTAGTTCCAAAAGACTATGCACATTTAGGGCTAAAGAAATCAATCAAACTAGTATACTTAGGTACAATCCTTTCACAGAGTGTAATATTGAGGAGGAAATGGAATGTGGGGAATTTAGTGTTAAATATTGAAAGAGATCTTAATAGATGGAGACTTCTCCTGATGTCAATGCAGGCCAGAATTAGTGTGGTTAAAATGAATATTCTTCCCCGTATTTTTTATCTCATACATATGCTTAATTTGTTTATTTCCATGGCATGGTTCAAAAAACTTCATGGATTAATATCATGTTTCATATGTCAAGGAAAGAGGCCTCGCTGTTCTTATATAAAAATGGGGGGCCCCAAAGCACTTGGGGGGTCTTAAATTACCAAATTTTTATTTATACTATTTAGCCAGTCATATATCTAAGTATGCTCGATGGGCCATAAATCCAGGGGAAGTAAATCCTTCACAATATACCCCTATTTGGCTGCAAGTAGAAATATACCTGACTAGGGAAATAGGACTTTCATTAGAATCTATGTTCTTTATCTCAGTAAATAGATTACCATGCCAATTAAAGTCTTCAGTTATAGGGGTCTCGATTAAAGTGCATGTGCAATTATGTAAGTCCATGAGATATGAGAATACAAAATATATTTCTCAGCCTCTAGGTGGGAATTCGAACTTTAAACTTCAAGGTGTACCTATTTGTGGTCCAGAAATGTCAGTAAGATATGTTGCAGACATCTTACAAGAAGGACGGATAGTTGAAAGCCCTCAACTTTTATTGATTATGGGACTTCCAAATACCAAAATTTTTAAGATATATCAGATTCACAAATAAGTTATTGGAATGGTTTGAAAACCAAATTTGGGATGTTAACCAAAAAGAATTTCTCTCTCATATGCAAGGCTTTGCCTGATCATCCCACTCGGTGTCAAAACTGGTAAATTTTATATTCCCTTATCTATACTCTACAGTTTCTGGAGTATCCCAGTATTGGGAGACTATGCTCCCTTGGCCCTCTAAAGAATGGGATGGTATATGGGCTGATTTGCATCGATATTCTGCAAATGATAAGTTGCCTCTTACTCAGTTCTATATCCTCCATAATATATTTTTAACTCCAAAGCATCTGTTTAAAATGGGTAGACTTCCCTCACCACTGTGTTCAAGATGATCCTCTGAGGAAGGCTCTCTATTCCACATCTTATGGGACTGCAGTAAAATAATTCCATTATGGGGAAGGATCAAAGCTACAATTAATCCCCTATTAAGTTTAGCGGAGCTCTTTTCTCCCGAAATATGTATAGTAGGGGACTATTCTTCGATTGCTATCAGGGAGAGAAGGTTCCATATTTCCTTAATATTCCTAGTGTTTAAAAGGCTGGTGTTACACCACTGGCTGGATCAGGAAGAAATCTCATATTCAGAATGGTTACAAGAAATGTTATACAACTTAAGGATTGAAAAAATAATTGCTACTCTTCGTGATCGGCCTAATAGATATGCTGAAAGATGGGCCAAACTGGAGACATTGTTAACAGTATAATTGTTTGTCCTGCTAACACCATTAAAGGATTGTATAATTTATTAATATAAAGGTAATATGAAGGTTATATGATGTCACCTATAAGTTAATCGGATACATACAAGACAAAATCATTTCATATTGTCCTGATATTTAATGTATTTTTGCTTGAGGTTAGGTATCTTAGGGGAAGGAGGGTTATCAAGGGGGGGGATGTGGGGGAAGATATATTTTTTTTTTATATGTTTGCTTGTACAGATACAAGATGTCTAGCTGAATATGTCATGTATAGTTTAAATCACCGTGCAAGTGAATATAATAAAACTTATTAAATTTAAAAGAAACTTGGAAGTTATAGGTATTGAACCTTGTTATTCAAAGGGCAAACAATTACAATTAAAAACTGATAAAGGTGTAAAACTATAAATAAGAGTGAAACAACCATGCTGGTATGCACACCACATAAAGTAGTTCTTGAAAGGATACAGATTGGGGACGGCTCAATTAACCCTGCAAGCCCAGAAAAAAATATGCATTGTCACCTCTTGCTGTACTGAAATGCTACAGCTGATTCAAAATACAAAGCAAGGTGGTGGGGACGAGGCTGGAGGATGGGTGTGAATAACACCATATACCCAACAGGAGGGACTTTACATTGCTCTGAATTTATTTGTGAAAATGACTGATGAGGATAGGAATGTAAGCTGAGGCAAGGCTGATTAAAATAAATAGTTGCTTAACTTGCAGACTTGAAATAATTGCATGTCTTCCTTTCAGTAACATCTTTCCATGCAGAAACAGGCTTTGCTTATGAAGCTAACTTGCTAAACTGTGTTTGGTAGATTTTACTCTTGATTTCTATTTATGACAGGCAATAAACATTCCTGCATGAAAAGGCTTTACCATTGAAGCATCTATAAAGTGAGGAACTACACAGTGATATAAAAATAGCACTTTATAGGAGCTTCAAAGGCAAAGTCTGTTCCAGGAATACTGCCTGTCATGAAAAGAAGTCAGGAGTCAAATCTACAAAAACAGTTACATAACTCACAGAAATACAAAATCTCACATGCCCCCACAATGCAAAGCATCATGGGCTGCATATGAAAATCACCACAGAATATTATGTTGGTTCAACTTTAAGCAGAAATGCATGGTGCTGAAAGGCATCTCACACAGTTTGCAAAGGGGTCAACAGAAGACATAGACACATGTTTTGTCCTACCAGGACTCATTAGTATGCCTCATTTGTTTACACTCCAGTGGAATGAACCAGCTACCCTAAGATGGTCTGTCTGGGTTATGTTGTGGTGAACCCAATTAAAACAAAAAACAATTTAAAAGACAAAGAACCTCTGTGCATGAACACTGAGGCAATGATTACCCCAAAGGGCATTTGGGTGGGAAGCCAAGTTTCAAAGAAATACAAAATCACACATGCCCCCACAATGCAAAGCATCATGGGCTGCATATGCAAATCACCACAGAATATTATGTTGGTTCAACTTTAAGCAGAAATGCATGGTGCCGAAAGGCCTCTCACACAGTTTGCAAAGGGTGCCAACAGAAGACATAGACACATGTTTCATCCTACCAGGACTCATCAGTATGCCTCATCTGTTTGACACCCCAGTGGAATGAACCAGCTACCCTAAGATGGTCTGTCTGGGTTATGTTGTGGTAAACATAACTCACAGTTGCACTAGCAAATATGATTTACACTTTTACAAACATTTATCAAGTAAAAAGACATGCTTCAACTTACTCTAAAAACAGAGAAGAAAAACTCAGTAACCACACAGGCTCAGTACACACTGCATTTCCAGCT
This sequence comes from Neoceratodus forsteri, assembly GCA_016271365.2. Taxonomy (NCBI): domain Eukaryota; kingdom Metazoa; phylum Chordata; order Ceratodontiformes; family Ceratodontidae; genus Neoceratodus; species Neoceratodus forsteri. Next base: position 667,936,399 of record CM057455.1, on the reverse strand, counting down.
AGATGAAGTTTCACCTCATGCCTCTCCCACATGAATAAAAAAAGGTAGAGGTGGATTTTTGGGAGTTTCTTAGGTGGAGGTGGGATGGATCTTACTCCCCCCCAAAAAACCTAATGCTTCCTCACACTACTCAGGTTCCATTTCTTGTACTGCCCATTTAAGAAAGAAAATAGTATCCTGCAACCATTGACTAACATGAAAGCATATTTATTTGAGGGCAGAAAACACTTCTTGGAGGAGGGTAAGGTGGAGAAGACTATTTACACCTTTAGTCAGTTCCACAGACAGAAAACATGACATCACACCTTTTGTACATGCAAAATGTCTGCAGGCTCTGCCTACTGCAGCCATAAAAAGGAAACTGATTAGTAATTGCTTTCCAGGTGCTGGCCTGGAAGAGTCGCAGAAATTGATACCTAAAATAATTAAGAATGTTAAAGGGGAAAAAGGTATCATTATACATAGAGGAACAAATGCTATAGAAAGCAAATGTGTGTTTGAAATCCTACTAAATTATTAGACACTGTACAAAACATTAACTGAAATGTGTCATAAAGTTGTACTATCTCAAATACTACCAGTGCCAAGGGCACACCACATATGGAATCAGAAAATTCTAAAATAAATAATAGCCTAAGGAAATGGTGCCTATACAGTAATGTCATGCCTCAGAACATGGGAAAAATGTCAGGAAGAATGAGATCTGTTTGTTCGTGATGGCCTTCATTTAAGTAAAAAAGGAAGTAGAATGCTGGGAGAACTGATTAAAAATGAAATCACAAGTGGCCATTTAAGCTAGTGCCTAGGCAGGGAAAGGGAATCTGAAATAAAAACACTATTAAAACCAAAACTAAACACTTGTACGATCAAATTAACATCCTCTCAGTTAATGCCAGAAGCCTAAACAATAAAACAGAAGCCTTGGAGGAACTTTTGAAGCAAGAAAACATCCATATATGTTGTGTCACTGAGACATGGTGGACCACAGATGGATGGAGCAAACAAATCTCAGGCTGTCAAATGTTCCACCATAATAGAACTGATAAGCATGGAGGAGTAGCCCTATATGTGAGCAACCTCCTACAGGCAAGTGAATATGAAATTCCACCTGATTACACAGATCCTGTAGAATAAATATGGGCAACAATCTACATACCTTATAAAAAATAAATTGTAATTGGTGTTTGCTATAGGGCACCCTCTCTCAGAAAAGAACAAATCTCCTGTTCATAAATACTTTACACAAGGTAGGAACTAAACAAAGAACCATGATTATTGGGGATTTCAACATCCCAAACACAAACTGGGAAACTGGTAGAGGACAAACTGAAATGGAAAAAAATATCCTTGATTTTCTAATTGGTAATAATATGAAACAGCTGGTGAAAGAAAATACTAGGGGGGAAACTTTTTAGATATTGTGATCACTGATCTAGATACTGACACAGTAACTTGCAATGTAAAAGAGCCTTTGATGGAAAGTGACCACAATATGGTACATATTATGCCCCAGGAAAACTGGAAAGCCACTAATGGCATCTCTAGGATGAAGTGTTACAACAAAGTGAAATATAATGAAACGAAGAAGTGTCTAGTATCCTGGGAATGGAAAAAAGAACTGGAACTGTTAACACTGGAACAAATATGGATCAAAATAAAAGAACAGCTAGAATTCTGTACAGCATATTTTGTCCCTGAAAGGGCTAAATATAACAAAGGAAAGGTGTCTATATGGCTAATAATAACATCAAGAGAGAACAAAACAAGGAAAACAGAGCCCTTAAAAAATATAAATTAAGACCAACCAATAATCCATGGACTTAATATAAACAAAGCTTGATGAAATGTAAAATCCTGATAAAAGCAAAACAAGATGTTGAATTACAACAAGCTTAGAAGGTTGGAGATAATAAAAAAAAATGTTTTCAATCGTATCAGTGTGTAACAGGGTGAGCCCTGTACAGTGAAGAATGTACCTATGAGTGAAGCTCCTTCCCTCCCATTTTTAATTTTCCCTCTTTTCTTTTTCTTTATTTATTTTTATTCTTTCTTATTTCTCTCACTCACTCTTTCTCTCTCTGTCTCTCTCTCTCTCTTTCTTCTCTCTTTATTATTTCACTGTAGGGATGGCCACCCCATGGCACCCTCTACCTTCTGTACTATCCCTTTGTAACTGAAGCCCGGTTAAGAAATGCAGTGCCCTTTTAGGTTGCATTAGATTGCACTGTACCCCTTGCCACTGGAAGTGCACATTGTGCCGTTTGTTACTGGGGAAGATAAGGGCTGTAAAAGGAGAAAGGAAATGAGCCAAAATGCTCCCATCAGAGCCTTGGTAAATGCTCCTGTACCATGCACCATATTTGTGGTTCATAAGGATGCTCCAATGGAGAAAGCATGACCAGAGCAGGAGAGCTCTCCAGAATCCAAATGCACATTGCACACAGTGAGGTTCCCTGTCCTGAGCTGAAGCTAGCACTACAGGGTAGTTTCCTTCAGATCCCCATAATTGCTTGTCTGTGAACTGCTGTATGCCTAGATTATAAAAAGCAGCTTGTAAAAAGGAACTGGAGCTAAATGAAATGTTCAGCTGATGGCCGAGAAAATAATGAAAGTATTGGGCTGAAATGAAATGCTTTCCGACAGCTGCCAATTGCAGACCTCAGACAAAAGAACAAAAAGGTTACTGCTCTCACTAGTGCCCAGAGGAAGGACTTCATACTGATATTTATTGTAATACAAGTGAATGGCAAGTGAAGTAAAACAAAAGGTGATTAAAATAAATAAAGGACATTCCTCTTTTTAGTTTTTGCAAGGCTTACTGAGCTGGCAGGAGAGGGGAGAAGATGAGATTGCCCTCATTCTCCCATTCCCCTTGACATCTCAGAGAATCCTGGTAGGAATTAAAGCATGTGTGCTGTAATAACATGAATAAAACTAAAAGTACCTGTGAGGAGCCCTTCTGCATAGACTGTAGAGGTGTTACTATAGGGCTGGCTGCCCTCAGAATGGCACTATTTATGGCACTCCTATGTGGTCATGTCATTGCCAGGGGAAGGGGATTAGCCCTATTACTGCTTATTAAATATGCAGAAGTTGTTTTATACCCATCTACCAAGGTAACAGTGCTGTATAGCAAAGTGTTGGAGATATATAAATATATATATATATATATATATACACACACATACACACACACACACACACACACACACACTGTGTAACTGGGATATTGATCTAGAGAAAAAGAAGAAACTGAGACATTTTATATTTATTTTGAGAAAAAGGGGTGGATCACCTGACAGTGATATCATCCCTAGGTGGGTATAAAGGATCCACCACTAGAGGCATTATTTAGATAAGGAGGTCAGTTGAATGCTGACCATTGGAGGAGAAAGACCTCAGTAGCGTGCCAGATTCTGCACTGTTCTATTGAATTGAATTATATGTCAGGCTGAAGGTGAGCATCAGACAAACTGTTGAAAAGAAGCTGTGACTGATTCTGAATAACCTTCTTTTGCTTTCTGTACGTAAGTATTTTGTTTCTGATTTCGAATAAAATGATAAATGCAGTTGTACATTTTTTATGCACCTTACTCTGATTGCTGTGTATGGCTATCCCACCATGTTTACATAGTGGATTAAGGGGAGGACAACATAAAATTGGCCCATTAAAACTACAAGCAAAAATAACTGATAAAGAAAGCGACATGGTAAATTAATTCAGTAATTACTTTTTAAGTGTTTACCAGCCCAAAAAGGATCTCATACTACCATCATCGGTCAAAAATACAAACATAAATTTTAAGAAGTATGCAGTTTCTGAAAAACAGGTAAATGATATGCTAAGCCAGCTAAAAAACAACAAATTCTCTTGTCCCGATAATATTTACCCAAGGCTGCTAAAGGAATTTTCGGCTGAATTAGCTGGACCACTGGTACTACTGTTTACTAAATCTGTCTTAAGTGGACAAGTAATAATGGATAGGAAACTGGCTGATGTGATGCCTGTTCACAAAAAAGGCCCTGTGCAAAATGTTCAGAATTACAGGCCTATAAGCCTAACCTCAGTGGTAGGTAAAATACTGGAGGATTTTGTTAAGGGCTACATTGAAGTCCATGTTTATGAAATCAGGATTAAAGATATATACCAAACATGGTTTTACATGGGCAAGATCTTGTCAAACCAACTTGTTTCTTTTTTTTGAACCCATAAGTAAGGCACTAGAAAATGGACTGTGGACGTCATCTACCTAGATTATACAAAAACTTTTGAAATGGTTTCCCATAAGGAACTAATTGATCAACTAGCAGCATTTAATTTTGAAACAAACATTGTATGTATGATAGACACCTGCATGAATCATAGGAAACAGCATGTCTGCATCGGGGGATTTAAGTCGGAATGGGGAAACGTCACTAGCGGAGTTCCCCAGGGCTCTGTATTAGGCCCTACACTATTCAACCTTGTATGTATCAACCATGCAAACATCTAAAACATCATGGCTTTGTAAATTCACTGATGATACTAAAGTAGGAGCAATAGTGGAAAACCCTGCAGCATGTATAGCATTACAGCAAGACCTAGATAAGATTGTAGACTGGGCAAACAGCCATAAACTGAAGTTTAATGAAAGTAAGTGCAAAGTTATGCATTTCAGACCTAATAACAAAATGACTAAATACTACCTGAATGGTATTCTATTAGAAGAAAGTGACAGGGAGAAGGCTCTAGGATTAATAATAACATTAAACTTTTGTTTACTGATCATACATGACAGATAGCAGCCAGGGGAAATAGAATCCTAAACTGTATAATAAAAATATAAAACGACAGGATAGAGGCAGGATTGTGCCACTCTATGGACTGCTGGTGAGGCCTCAGATTGAGTACTGTGCCCAGTTCTGGACTCCCTATAAAGCCCAGGAAGTTCAAACACTGGAAAGGGTACAGAGAAGAGCAACAAAGAGCATAAAAACAGTTCCCATTTTGATTAGATGAGTTAAAACTATTCTCACTTGAATACAAATGCGTCAGAGGGGGTATTTGCTTAGTATACAGAGCTTTTAGAAATCCTGATCTCTTAAAGTGCTTGGGTCTGCAAAGAAACACCACCAGCAGAGAGCTAAGAACCTGTAATTTAAAACTGAAAGGCGAACAATATAAAACCACAAGAAGTGGTAGGTGGCTAAACAAACATGTGGTAAATATTTGGAACACATTACCTGAAACTATTGTCAACAGCCCTATAATGTATGGTAGAACATTGTCATAGGTAGAAATCTACCTTTTTATAACAATGTTTTACCATCACTGTGACATCACAATGATATTAACCCATCGATGGTATGTCACATCGATGGGTTAACAACCAGGAACAGTCTGGGCATGTGCGCAACTGGATCGGATGGCCTTGAAACGGCCGCGGCAATGAGGGAAGAGTGGCAGTGACTGAAAAAAAAACTGCAGTAAGGAACTGCTTTCTTTTCTTAAAAACCTAAATAGTACCATATACTATAAAATATAATGTACGGTACATCGATGATTAACCATTTTTTTAACCAATCTCAAAGTAGCCATGGCAAGGAAAACCTCTCGAGCTTCACTCTCAAGGTTTACATGGTTGTCCTGGTAACCTCTCGATGGTTAACAAACCGGTTAACCATCAATGACCATACATTATCCTCTATGCTATGATATCTTTCAAAATGACAACTGATAATCTTTTAGGCAAAAAATGCGCATTGGGGTCATCGGCCCTAACTGTCACCCATCACATGTGGAAAGAAGATGAGGAATAGAAGAATGGGGTGACAGTTAGGACTGAATGATTAATCTGCTATTCCAGTTGGGGGGTGGGTTGGAAGGGTGCAAAGGGGGTTTCAACCCTAACATTGAATTTCCTCGCTTTTGTCATTGTGGAACAACCCTAATTGATGCATTAAATGGAGTTTTTTGCCTCTAATTTCCCTTCTTTTTAAGAATGATAATGAGAAATAGTGAATGTAATGCGGCAGTGGGAGCACAGGGCTCTTTGGGCCCCGCGCTCCTGCCACGTAATACAGCGTGATGTCTTGTCACATTGTAACATTGTGCCCTCAAACGCAAATCATAATGCGCATGGTGACGCAAAGCAAAACAGAAAGAGAAATGGTACTGTAGACAGAAATGTTAAAAACAATGCAAACGCAACCGCAAATGAAAACACAAAGGGTAACGCACATAGTGGCGTAAACGTGAACAGTAAGTGAAACGGGTACGGAACCGCAAGCAGAAACGGTAATGGTAACAGTAATGTAAGCACACAGGCTGGTTTTCCCCAAAAGCTGCATATAGAAAGACAGTGAGTAGAAAGAATGTATGCAAAATAATGACTCTCGGAACACAAAAATGAGGACTTGGAATAGTAAATTGCTTATATCTCAGTAACTGTATGACATAGAAAAAAAATTTAAACGTCATATGTATTAACACTTTCCTGGCTAGTTTATGTGGAAAGAAGCTGAAGAATAGGAGAATGGGGTGACAGTTAGGACCGATGACCCCAGTGCGCACCCCAATTCCAGAAAAAGTCCATATCTCGCACCGTCTTCGAGATACAGGCCCTGAAAGGCACTGCGAATGCAGTAATGTTATCCTATGGGAAAAAAAACAGAAGTTCAGACTGCCATAACTTTGCCTCCCTGTGATATTTTTTCACCAAACCACTGAAAGGCACATCTGTGGGATGTCGGCTGTGTTCCCTGCAAATTTCAGCCCAAAAGACCAAACCGTTATTTTGCAGCAGGGCGCCAAATGATTGCTGCAATGTGTCGTATGCTGTAATGTTATCCTATGGGAAAAAGCATCAACTTTGGGGTACCGTAACTTTGCCGCTGTGTAATATTTTTCAGCGAAACACTGAAAGGCACATCTGTGAGATGTCGGCTGCATTCCCTCCAAATTTTAGCCCAAAACTCCAAACCGTTCTTTGCAGCGGGGTGCCAAAGAATTGCTGTCATTTTCCCACAGCCTAGAAAAGTACTGTCACAATTTGCAAAAGCTTTCACAAAAATTTGCGACACTTTCATGAGCACGAAAGTGCTTTGCAAAAGTACTTTTTCCAGAAATCTGAAAAATATATTTCTGGGGTGTTTTACCCCAAAATAAAGACATGTCTAGCATCCTCAGGGTCCGAATATGTGAATACAAAAATAATTAGGTTGCTAGAGGGTCCCAAATTTAAATGGCAAGCATTTTTCTGATCAGTAACTGAAAACAAGATGGCAGATTTGCGAAAGTAAGAGGGCCATTTGCGACAGTAAAAATGCATTTGCGAAAGTGTTGAATTTTTTGTTAACTTTTCCCATTGACTTATAATGGGAAACTGTTTTTTGAATAACTTTTGAACTGTTTAATATTTTTTTCACGAAATCTTTGAAAGGCACATTGGGGACCCTGGCCGCACGTTCTCTGAAGATTTCGGGCCGGTCGCGCAAACCGTGCGACCTGTAGGCGCAACCGTAGAATTCCAGAAAAAGGGTAAATGCATGTGCAGATCATGCTTAATAACTCTACAGTCATAGATCCAACCAGTACAAAACTTGGCAGGTCCCAAGGTGTGTGGGTCTTGATCGTGTATTCCAAATTTCAGGCAAATCCATCAAACGGTTGCAAAGTTATTAAGGTGCAAAATTTTGGGTTTAACATGTAAATGGCTTATATACACACATATATATATATATATATATATATATATATAGTAGAATAAACACAATCAGGAAAAACTAGCTAAAATAAGTTCAAAAAGCATGAGAAAGAGTCACAAATATAGATTCCTTACTTGACGATTTCAAGTTCAAGTTTATTGCAGGAAAACTCCTCTGAGCATGCACATTTACAAGGAGATCCTGGTAGGACAATGTGGTACATCAGAATACAGTGCAATAACTTTGGCCTAAAATAGTTCAGACAGTTGGAAGATAGGTAACATCAAACATGGTACAATACTTTGCATAAATTAGCATAACACAATTCAGACAACAAGGGGATAGGCAACTTCAGTACACAGCACATTAAATGTACCAGACGCAATTCAAAGAAACAGGTAAGTAGACATAATTAGAAACATTGGTTGCAGAAGAATAGCTATACCTAAATATGGAGTGATACAAAGGAGCAAATGGCCTGGGAAGGGAGGAAGAATGGAAGGATGGTTGGGGGGATGTTGATTATTTTAGTAGAACCAAAAAGTTCCATGGTAGAACTAAAGAGGGGAAGTGCTAACCATTATGACATTAACAACTTTCCTTAATTGCCTAGCTGGACAGGGATTTAAAGATGTTTATGGAGACTAATTCTGTAAGCTTAAGTGTGGATTGTATTTTGTTCCAGCTAGCTGGGATGATGTAACTGATTGCAGCTCTGCCATGGAGCGTGCACAGTTTGGGCACATCTAGTAAGATGAAGGAGTTTTTCCTCAGGGAATAGCAGCTATGTGACCTATGAAAAAGAGAAGTAATGTACTCATTATATTTGTGACCATTTGTCATGCTTTTTGGACTTGTGATTTTAGTTTGTTTTCCCTGATTATGTTTAATCTACTGTATATATTTTTTATTGTAGCGTCTGTGGGGTCTCCCATCAACCTTGCTGTCAATGATCTGTCGCTCTTAATTTTTAGTTTACTTGTGATTTTCTTTCCTTCACCTACTGCAGTTTATTCTCTCCCCCATCTCTATACTATATGAGGATGTACAGTAATTTAATTCATACTCATCGGAATGAAGATGAGTGCAATCCACTCCACCATGGGACCTGACTAAAAGTGAAGTGATTGATATGAGTGAAACAAGAATCCGATTTTGACATTGCAGACTTTTTGGTTGCTGGGGAGGTGGGACTAGTGTGTGTTAAGCCATATGGTTCTGCTTATGATAAATATTAAAGTCACTGTTCATCTTGGCAAATATAGTGGGTGACATTTAATATTCCATCTGCTCTGACATGCTTCTGTTTATTTTGTTACGTAGGTTCTGAACTATGTAGTTACAAATTAATACTACATACCAGCGGTGGACATTCTATGTTGAAATTGGGCAGTTTCCACAAGTATACTTTTAGTTAATTATTTTTTTTTGTATGTAACTTCTGTTCTGTAATTGGGGAGTAACAGAAAGTGAGTGAGAGAAGCTTCAGGGGAGGTGGACAGAGAGAAAATAGTGTGACAAGGAGCGATGGGGAAGGGGGAGGGGAGAAGAAAAACGCACATTGTAGTGCATGGGACGATGTGGACAGAATTTGAGGAAGTTGTGCTAGGATTCCTCTCCCTTTTAACAACAAAACCTGTGCTGCATTAGGAATCAGACCCCTTCTTACATACCAGCGGCGAACATTCTATGTTGAAATTGGGCAGTTTCCTGAAATCAGGCAGTTTCCTCATGTATATGTTTATCAGTTTATTTTTGTATTATATAACTTCTGTTCTGAAATCAGGGAATAACAGAAAGTGAGAGACAGAGGCTTTAGAGAGAGGGAAAGAGAGAAAATAGTGTGACAGTGGGAGCGTTGGGGGAGGTGGAAGGGGAGGGGGGAGAAGAAAAAAACAAATTGCAGTGAATGGGAGGATGAGGAGAAATTTTTGAGAAAGTTGTACTAGGATTCCATTCCCTCATAGCAACATATATTGTGCTGCATCAGGAAACAGACCCCTTCTTCTGATGGCAATATGTTGACACTGTGTAATGACACAATACAGCTGTAAAAATGAAGATCCACATATAATCTGATATATCAAATGGAAAGTATTTATTTTTCAGTCAATGACCAAACTGACCTGTTCCAAAACAGTTGGACCTCCTGGATACACTACATCATGAATAAGGATGCTATATTTGTCCCATTATTGTCCTACTATCACGGTAGCAGTACAGCGACCTGGTTTCCAGAGACGAACACCTTTAGAAAGACCTACTGCCTGCCTCCAACCCCCCCAGCCATTGATGCACCTACTCCTATTGCAACATTGACATAGTAACCTTAGAGACCCGCAATAAGTTTGCTACACAAGGAGGGCCCTTGAGAATATAATCACAGGCCAGCAGGGGGATCCACATGGCTTCCTGGCAGCCAAATAGTAAGAATTAGTACTGAATTTATAAAATCCTTCATTTGTTTTCTCTTTGTAAAATGTTACTTGTTAGAATGAATCTTGACATGGAATTCCAACATACATACATACTTCAGTTACTGATTTTAGTAAGATACTCACCTTTGAAAACCATTTATACAGACCTGATGTTAAGTAAGTATTACAGGACTATTAGTGTATTACATGTGTTCATATGAAACAGCAACACAACAAGATGAAACACTTCAAAAGAATTGTTCATTGTCACTCCACAGTGTGTCAACTTGCATTGCCCTGATTCTCCTAGTGTCCTGTCAGTAAAGGAACAGTTAAATAAAAACTTATTTGCACAAAAAAAAAGAGAATCTGCCTAGTCCATAGGTTGTGTTTAAAAACAATTCTGCTGGTGTCCTCTCTGTAACCATATGGGTTGTGTTCCTGTACGTGAAAAGAAAGTTCATCAGCCATTGGGTTCTTGTGTGAGTGCTTTGAGAGGTTTCTTTCATCCTGGTTTTCTTAAAATCCTTTTTTTTTTTACAGCGGAGCCAGCCTTGATGCAATGCAGTATTATGCCATATGTGACAGGTCAAAAAATATTGCATACCAAAAGGGCTTAAGTGCCATTGAATTACATTGCTCCCTGCAGTATACTGCAGCATTTTGTGATATACTGTAGCATTACTGCATTGCATCCTGGCTATCACCACTGTAATTCAGCTTTAGTAAGAGCAGAAATCATAAAAGTTATCACATTCAGTGTAGTCAGTGATGTTTCAAGTACAGTGCATATCACCATTCGTCTTATCCCCTAGAAACACAAGGACAGGGTTTATAATGACCATACTTAACAACCAACAGAATATACAGCAAATATATAACAAAAGGACAATGTCCAGTAGTGTGTTGGATGTACCAGTCTTTATGGGCCTTATTCAGTAGCCCAGGTGGTATGTTCAAAGATTGCAGGGGAGGCTAAACATAGAAGGAACAAATATGGGGGTCCAATTCTCTTTGGCAGGGCTGTCAATTTATTTAAAAAAAAGTTGAAGTCCAAATAATGTGTGTTTCCTGCACTTTATGGAGTGGGAAGCACATTAATATAATTGTCCCATGGTGCCAAAAATCCAAGAACTTCTTACAGTTGCAGGTCTTCTGAGACCTACAACTGTAAAAGGGAATCATTAAGTCAGGCATCCACTCTGGGCAAGATAACAGAAGGGTTCATTAAGAATGAGATATCCAAAATATTAGCCAAAATGGGACGTGTTGACCTCACACAACATGATTTTACTAGTAATAGATTGTGTATTACTAACTTAATCAGCTTCTGTGAGTATATTGGTCAAAATTTAGATGAGGGTAGGGCAGTGGATGTCTTAATGCTGAATTTTAGGAAAGCATTTGACACCCTGTCACATAACATATTGGTATTGAAGCTATTATAGGAATTGATCCATCAATTGTCAAATGGATACAGAACTGGCTGATGGACAGATGTCATATCATCAGAATTGATGGATATCTGTCACCCAAAGTGGGGGTCACAAGTGACCTAACAATCAAGAATGGCAGCAAGTGAATTAAATTTGCAGACAACGTTAAATTGGGTAGTAATGCAGATACTGATATGGATAGATACAAATTCACCAGTGATCTGGAGGATAGTATTACTTGGGTGAACAAAAATAAGATGCAGTTCAGCCTAGATAAATGCATTGTACTCCATTTTGTTAAGAACAACACCATGCAGGACTACTGTATATATGGGGTAAAATTAAGAACAGTCAGTAGTGAATGTGATTTAGGCATACAAATTAGTAGAGACCTTAGGAATTGGACTCAGTGTAGACACACAGCTAATAAAATGAGACACCTTATTAACTGCGTTTGCAAATTTTTCTCTAGATCTGAATCAATGCTTATGCCATTGTATAAAACATGTATATGACCACATTTAGATTACTGATCACAACACTGGATTCCATACTTGAAGAAGAATGTGAACATGGTGCAGAGAGGTCAAAAGAGGCTTACCAAAGTGGTTTCACAATGTAAGAATAGAACATACGAGGACAGATTAGGGGATCAGGGACTAAGGCTAGGGATGTAAATGTGTCATGGATGAGGTTTTAATGACTCATTGTTCATGAAATCATTAGTAAACAGTAGTAAATGTTGTGGCACTGTCATCATTGCTACATTCTGATGACACTAGTGAAAGTCATGGAAGTCCTGAATAAAGATCAAACGTCATGGAATCAATGACGTGTACGACTGCCATGACAAACTTACATCCCTAACTATGGCATCTCTCAGTAAGACAAACTAGGGGTGATAAGCTACTCTTGTACAAATTACTAGAGGACCCCATATTAATGCAAGAACTAGAATTAGCATATAAGGACATTAAATATGATCTGAGGGGACATAAGCGACAATTGGTGGAAAAGGTACCTAAAGCAGAACTAAGAAAGTATGCTTGTGTCCCCAGAGCCATAAGGTTATGGAACCAGCTTCTAGGGGAACTAATTGAAGCTCCTAGCTTCTCATTGTTTAAAACAAAGCTAGACTATTACATTAGTGAAGCTAACATTGTTTATCACCACTGAGCAGTAGGCAACTTTTATGGGTCTTGGCCTTCTGTTGTCCTAATACCAAAGTATTAACCCCTTCCATGTCTCAAATCTCTTTACATTTCTGCACCCACATGTGCACCTGTGGAGAAACATCTGACAACCAACCTATGTTGTGTTTTTTGCTACAGCATGGATCAGTATTTTGAAAAGGCTTCTTCTTTTGCTTCTGGGCAGCATAGACATGATGTCCAGGAACAAAACCAAAAAGGATTTAGGGAGGGTGATATTTAGTACTCACTGCATGGTCCCATGAACCTGATCTCAGTCATTCTGTATTTTAGAACATTTCCCCCAAAACTATGGTAGTGTGTACCCCACCCCCGCAAAGTTTCCAACAGCTATCATCTCTAGTTGCATTGATGTGTTTTGTTATAGCAAAGGTGTGCAAATATCACACCAGCACCCATCAAAGAAATTTTCTCCAGGTGGGAGAGGAAGCAACCTTCTACTCAGTTTGCTATTATTTTCTCCACAGTGCTGGTGGGATCATCCTCTCACTCTTGAGTTCCCATTGGAGCCTCACTGCTTCTATAGGGGGAAGCTTTCCATTGAAGAACCTTGCTCAGTTCCAATAGGTACTGTTTATAGGAGACTCCCCACTAAAAAAAATCTTCCAGGGGGTCGTTAGATCTGGTCAGTTGATTCAAGTTGGTTCTCTGAAGTAATACAATGGTTCAAAGTCAAAGTCTTTATCAAAGTCTTTATTTATTTCAATCAATCAAAGTCTTTGTTTGTTTAACCAGGCGATCACCATTGAGCAAGCTCATTTTCGAGCTGGACCTGGGTTTGTTAACAAGAAACAAGGGATAATATACATGGGATGCAACACACAAGAAAATAGTAATAATACAAATAAAGTGAGATACAATAATACAGTATATACAAAGTATCAGCAGGTAGCATTGACAGTAGTATATGTTTGGAACAGAAGATTTTTGGGTAGGACGCAGTTTTTTATAAAAGTAAAGAAATATACATATCAGGTGCACTGAACACAAATAAAACCTAATATAAAAAGATATACAGTGATACGGTATGGAGAATTTAGAGCTGGAACCAGGGTCAAAGGAATGTGGAAGGGACAGATATGGGGGTAGAAAAAGGGGAGAGGGAAGAGTTGATTATAGATGTTGTCAGTCTTTTAACAGTAGTAATTAGAGTGTGCTTGGACTTATAGGAGTCACTATTTAGGGTAGACAGGCACAGGTAGCAAATTAATTCTGATCTGTCCAATGCAATTTGTTGGGTTTATTAGAAACACAGAAATATAGACAATGTTAACAGAAAAAGACCAATGGTCCATCTAGTCTGCTTGAGTTCCCTATCTAACCCTGGGACATACTGTCTATCCATGGTCTTAGCCCTCTCTCTTCTTCCCTTTCTCCTTCCCAATTCTGTCACACCAAGTGACCACTATACCCTTTACTCTGTTTCAACTGTGCTTGAAACCAGCAACTGTTTAGCACCCACCACTTCAGCTGGTAGACTGTTCCATGGCTCCACAATTTTCTGAAAAATATTACTTCTTTATATCTGTGTTGAACCTCCCTCCTGTCTGTTTCCATTTATGGCCCCATGACCTCAAACTAGCATTCAAGCTAAAAAGTTCCTTACAGTTCAGCCAGTTTATTTCTTTTTGGATGTTGAAGATCTCTGTCATATCTCCCCTCTCCTTTCTGATCTCCAGCAAGTACATGTTTAGTGACTTGAGGCACTCGTCATAAGGCATATACTGCTGGCCCCAGATCATTTCTGTCACCCTGTGCTGCAATGTCTCCAGTCTGTCCCTATCCTTCCTACCTGTTTGAATACTTTCTGAGTTGAGGACTGCAGAACTGGTGTAGTGCTCCAGGTTTGGCCTCATTAAGGATCTATAAAGGGATAGCATTACTTCTTTCCTCCTACTATCAATATTTATCTCTATACACCTGAGCAACCTAATTGCCTTCCATAGGCATTGTTGCACTGACTTAATTGCTTGAGGGTGTCATGGATGATAACTCCTAGGTCATGTTCCTCAGCCATAGTGTTAAGTCTCACCCCATCCATTCAGTACTCTGTTCTAGGGTTTTGTATTCTCTTGGTGCATTACTTTGCACTTGCTGACATTGAATTTCAATTGTCAGACCTTAGACCACCCCTCTGGCTACTGTAAGTCACTCTGCATTTCCCTGGTTTGCTTGTCACTCTCCACCCTCCCAAAGGGCTTAGTATAATCTATGAAGAGGCACAGCCTGCTGTGGGTACCTTCTCAAATGTTGCTGATGAACACAATGAAGAGGACTGGGACTAAGACAGATCCCTGTGTCACACCACTTGTGACCGCCTTCTCTTCTGATTTGACCCCATTGACCACAACCCTCTGCTGCCTCTACTTAAGTCAGTACTCTAGTTTCAGGGGGGCCAGAATCAAGGATATTGAATTGATGTCTCACAACATTCTAAAAAAATTCTAGTAAAAACCCACTAGTTATAATTCATGTAGGCACCAATGATGTAAACAAAGCCACTGTAAAAGACATACAAACAGACTTCACTTCCCTGGTTAATACAGTGGAAAATAGGGGATATGAGTTATGTTTGTCAGAAATTCTACAAGTTCCAAGAGCCAGCAAGATAAAGCAGGCTACAATATGAGAAAATGGTCTTTGAGGAAAAATATTGGATGCCTTATACATTGAGAAATGTTTGGTCAAAATCAGAACCCTTTTTAGTTGGGATGGCCTACACCTTAGTAGAAGAGGAAGCACTTTCCTGGGGAGAACCATCGCCAAATATATCTGCAACCATTTACTAGCAAAGTGGGGGCAACAGAGTTTCTTAAATAAACATTATACCAACATAAGGAACTGTGGTTATAAAACCCTTGTGTCAAATGCAAGAAGCCTGAACTTACTCAGAATAAGTGAATTAGCAGCAATTCTAAATCAAAATCAAATTGACATCACTGCAATTAGTGAGACATGGTGGGATTATAAGGAAATCCCTGGCTATTCTCTTTATCACAAAAATAGGAATAACAGGAAAGGTGGTGGCATCTGTATTTACTCTAAAGGTACTATAGATTCAACAAAGTTTTTACTTAACAATAACACAGAAATAAAAATGGAAGGTGTTTGTGTCCAGACAAGGATGAAGAATGGCAAAAACATTCTCATAAGTAATTTTTATAAGCCACCCTCCTCGACCCCTGAACATGACCAATATTTATTCAGAGAAGTTACTGAAATTACCAACAATTCTGATTTGGTGATAGCTGGGGATTTTTAACATGCCAGGTATTCTAAGGGGTAGCGTTTATAGTGAGCACTGCACTGTTTGTTGACACTGCAATAATGACAGGGCTTGAGCAACTGGTGACTGAACCTGCTAGGGGAAAGAATACTCTTGACCTAGTACTAACTAATCTGGCATCTGGTATCACTGATATCATTGACCTTTCAATCGTTGCCCCAACAGGAAATGGTGACTGTAATTGTGTAATTTTCAACCTTGATAGATTGAAAACCTATTCGGGCCAATCCAGTTACTGGTACAACTACTCTAGAGGAACCTATCCTAGTATTAATATAGCTCTACAGTCCAGTGGTTGGGATACATTAATGACTTGCCTGAATGTGAATGAGTGCTGGAAACTTCTGAAATCAGTCATTAAAGAACTAGAATGTCTATATGTTAATTTTAAGCAAATTCACAATAATAGAGGAAAATTCCACCTTGGTTAACATCAAAGACCGGGCTGCAAATAAAAAGAAAGGAAAAAGCCTTCAAGAACTATAAGAGGACCAATAATGAACAGACCAAGACAATATACAAGGCTAAGCAGAAAAAACAAAAACAAAAAAAATAAGAATGAAAGGAGAAAGTTGGAATTCAAGCTTTCTACTAAAAAGGACAATCAAATATCATTTTTGCATATATTAATTATGACCAGAAAAAGGACAATAGTTTAGGACCAGTAACTGAAAATGGGGTAGAATTCCAGGAATCAAAGGAGGTCGCTGATGCGTTCAGTAGGTATTTTGGTTCAGTATTTACAATTAAGGATCAGGTAAAGGTAATAATTCCTAATACTGCATTGGGTTGTCGTAATTTTCTGCCTGACAAGGTCAATTTTTTTTTATTTGTTAACCAGGTAAGGACACCAGGCAAAAAGTGCCTTTTCAGGACTGACCTGGACAAGAAACATAAATATAATAATACATACAATAATAAAATTACATACATATTAACTTACAAATTGAAATTACAGACATTTAAACAATGCAAGTATATCTTAAAGTGCACTTTGAAACTTGAAAGAGAAGTAGCTGATTGCAACAATAGTGGCAATTCATTCCACAAATTAGCAGCAGCAGTAGGAAAGGAGCACAATCCAAATTTGTTTTTATTCGAAGGAACTGTAAGAGTAATACCCCTAGTGGATCATAAAGTCGTAGAGGAACACATGAGAGTGAGTAAGTCAGACAAAGAAAAAGAGGAAGAAAAGTAAATAGATTTATAGACCAGACAGCCCAATGCAAATTTGAGAGTAGGAGAAAGCCAACCAACTGGAGACTACAATTTATAGTGATGCATATTTGAAGGAGCTAGAAAAACAAAATGGCAAATATTAAATGCAACAGTAAGAGTATGAACTTCCTTAGAAGTCAAATTATAATGCACAGAAGAAACCTAATCAATATGAGGTAATAAAGTACCAAGAGCAAGGGCATAGTGAGTGCTACAAGATAAGTAATGTTTAAATTTATATAGCAACCCAATCTTCTGGTTTATGGCCTTACTCACTGATTTAACTTGAGCACTGAGAGACATTCTAGAATCTAACAAAAATTCATGATATTTAAATGCATTTACTTGGTCTATGCAATTACCTTGACCATCATAAATCAATATATACAAATTATCTCTGAGCATTTGTCTGGTTCCACAAAGCATTGTCTTTGTCTTATTAACATTCATAATCATATGGTTATTAGATAACCAAGAGCACAAGCATAAAAAGTCAGATTGTAAGGTATAAGTGAGTTGTAAAACTTCCAGAGGAGGTTGTGGAGTCAAAATCAGTGGTGGAATTCAAGCATGCATGGGATAGTCATAAGGCAATTCTGGGGGGTGGGGTAGGAAGAAGTAGGCTGCTGGTTAACTAGGATCTGCAGCTTATCCAGTAGGTAGGGAAATGGGCAGACTGGGTGGGCCAAGTGGTCCTTATCTGCTGTCAAATTCTATGTTTCTATGTTTCTAAGATGCTTGGGAAAACAGAATGAGATCATCAGCATAAAGCAAACACTGACAATGATCAAATACTAAGGGCAAGTGATTAACAAACAAAGAAAATAACAGGGGTCCAAGAATGGACCCCTGCAGTACACCATGAGTTATAGGCCTAGGAGTAGAACTCACAGAGCCAATATAAACAAATTGAGTTCTTGTATGTAAATAATCCTTCATCCAATTAACCACATTCTCAGAAATACCCAGGTCCTGGAGCTTACAACACAGCAGGAAGTGGTCTATAAGATCAAATGCCCCAGTCAGGTCCACAAACACCACCCCAGTAAAGATACCTCTATCAAACCCCTGAAGGATGCTGTTTGCGAACCTGATCAGGGCACTGCCTGTCCCATGGCCACATCTAAAGCCATGTTGTTGGTCACACAAGATATTCTGAACATTCAGATAATCAGCAAGTTGGTTAGCAATTTATTTCTCCAAAATCTTGCTTAAAGGGTTAAGTATGGATATAGGCTGATAGTCTTCAACAAATATGACATAATTTTTTTTATTAACTGGCACAATCCTAGCACATTTCCAAAGTGAGGGAAAAATCTGAGTAGACATACATAAGTTATATATGGTACCTAATGGGCCAACAATAAAAGGAGCAGCCATTTTAAGAGGTCGCCCATCTAGTCCCCCACCACAATCACTAAATTTGTTGGGTAATAAATGTAATTGTTTCAGAACTTCAGATCTTGTTACCTCTTTGAAGTAGAACAATGGCCTAGACTGAGCTAATCTTGATGAAACTGGACAGGCAATACCTGATCCTTGTGCAACATCGTGGCATTTAGGTTTATAACTAGACATGTCAGAGATTTCAAATTTAACCAATCTGCAGTGTCCAGGAGATGAGTAACCTCCCCAGCAGAAGTTTGTAGCTTGTTAATCACAGTAATTCTTTAGGGAGAGAACAAAGAATGGACCATTTTCCAAAAACCCTTTGGGTCCGCTGCCGAGGCTACATATTGGCTCCTATAGAAATCACTTTTGGCTTGTTTAACTAATTTACTAACCTTATTCTGTAAAGATCTATAAGTGGAAAACAAATTTGCAGAGGGCTAATGTTTATAAGTGGCCCATGCTTGCTTCTTTTGTTTGCTCATTAACTAAATATCCTTGGAAAACCAGGAATTAATGGAGCCTCTAACCCTCAAAGTACGCAACAGGAGTAAGACATCTTGCACAATCATCAATTGAGAACAAAAGTAGACTGTAGCACATATAGCATCAGGAATAGCATGAATGTATGACCAATCTATTTTCAAAAGTTCTGCTTTCAAAGGATCATAGTTTACTTTTCTAAAATTCCAAAACTGGATGGTCCTATGGGGGATCCCAGGGCATTTAAAATTCAGAATACAATAAATGGCCTGATGATCACTTATGGCTTCATCCAAGACACCAGACACAGATATAATACTAGCATTGTTTGTAACAATCCAATCCAAAATCGAATGATTACTAGTCAGTGTGTAAAGTTGTGTGGGTTCATTGATAAACTGAGATAAACTAAATGAGTTTAATAAAGACTCAAGGCCCAAAGAATCACCTTTGAATCAATCCAGATTCATGTCACCTAATGAGATGAAATCATGATTAGTCATATAGGTAGTGGCAACATCCAACAATTCTCTGAGCTCTGTTATTCCATACTGAAGGGAATTATATAAACAAGCAATCGTAACAAACTTACAGCTGCCAAGTATTACACGTATTATCATCTAATCACAAGCAGACTCATAATCAACACTGGAGACCAACACAGAAACCTCCATATGTTCCAGAAAGTAAACAGCTACTCCACCACTCTTCTTTTTACCTTTTCAATCTGATCTTAATAATTTATAACCAGAAATAGAGCTTAAACTAACGGGTTTCAACCAAGATTCAGAGATAGCCATTAAATCAGGTTTATACAAACAGGACAAAGCTTCCAAATTTGCTAGTTTAGGCATAAGGCTCCTGGTATTAACATGGATCATTTTAATTTATTTATTTTATTTATTTAGCTTTTGTTAACCAGGTAAGCACACTAGACAAAACAGATGCCTATTTTCAGGTATGACAGGGGACGTTACAAGGAAATAAGGAAGCAGATTACAAATCAGAGCTCAGGTAGATAAATATACAGATATTTCAAGGATGAAGCAAGAGAGGCAAATTCAAAAGAAGCATACAGTAGCATACACAGGAGCAGGTAACATAATATGCAGACATTACAAACTGTGAACAGAGAGGCACATTTCAAATAAAATTTTAAATACCAAAGGGTACAAGCAAGAGGAACACTGTGGGCAATGTGGAACAGTGTGAACACTGTAATACCATGAGTACTACCATAAAATCAGTTACAACTGATTTGGATATCATAATCAACAATGAATTTGCACATGGGGAACATTACAGAAAAAATGTACTGACAGCTAATAGATTTGTCAGATATTTCCGCATGACATTCATAACCAGGTGTGAGACATGCATAATGCCTTTATATAAAACATATGTAAGACCCTATCTGGACTACGCAGCACCATTTTGGGCCCTACATTTAATTAGAGATAGGAACTTACTGGATAATATTCAAAGAAGGGTCACTAGACTGGTGCCACAAGTAAGAGGGCTTTCATATCCTGATAGACTATGTGCTTTTAATCTATATGATTTATAAATGTGCAGAGATAGAGGTGACCTACTGATGTTATTTAACATCCTGCATTACCAAGGTCTGGCAAAAGAATGTAGTATTACCTTAGCCCCAAAACCTAGAAATATAAGATCTCACAACAAACAATTGCACATTCAATGGGCATCCACTAATAAAAGAAATCATTTCTTCACAATACGGGCATGTAAATTGTGGAATACACTCCTCCAGAATATAGTTGATATCACTGACTTTCTTATGTTTAAAATGCATCAAACAGGTTTTTCTTTGATAGTAATGGTTGATCTCCCCCCACACAGTATGGGGAAGGCAGTCTTAATGGGCCTAATGCCTCCTTCTGCCTTTTAAAACTGAGCAATACCATGTAACCGTATGCCTGCCCTCTTCTATCACCCTACCCCCTCCAAAAGCCTAATGATTCCACCTCCTTTCTTTTTTCCCCAATATATCAGAAGAAATGTTTTTCTATGCCCTTGATCCCTTCTACAATACACAGCTCTGTGCCTGCTTTTGCTTCCCAAACAACTCTTTTGATTCTTACTTCTCAGTAAATATTCTCTCCATTCTTCCTCCCCCTGCTTCTCTTTGTACTTGTAGAAAGCCTTTTTAGTCCCCACTGCTTTCCTGACTTTTTTTCTTAGTTGTTTAACCAGGAGTAGCACACTAAGCTGAAAGCTTTTTTACAAGAGTGACCTGGGAGCACAGGGAAGTTAAGTGAGTTGTTCAGGGTCACACAGTATGCAGGTGGAAGCTGTGGGATTTAAACCCAGGTCTGGTCTGCTGGATGTCACCAGGTTTGCAACTCAGAGCCTTAAACTACTGCTCTATACTGCCTTTTGCCAAAAACCATAATGGTCTCTTGAACTTATTCCTTTTGGTTACTGTTCTTATGTATAATTTAGATGCCTTGAGAATGGTCCCCTTTATTACCTCCCAGCTTACTTCTGCCCCATCCAAATTGTCCACCCTGACTAACTTTTCCCAGACCAGATCCCTCAGACTGCTGAATTCCACCCTTATAAATCAAGAACTTTAGTTCTTGATTGGGCTTTTGAGTCCCAAGGACCAGTTCAAACCAAATGGAGTTATGGTTACTGTTCCTTAAGAGCCTTTTATTTTCACTGGGACACTTGTGTAATATACTTTGAGCAGCAGCTATCCAAGAGATCTGTGTTTTTGGAACAGTTTGGCAGCTTGTAAATGACTGTGAGTGCAGCATATGTGTGACTTTGTAACTGAAACAGCTCTGATTTGTTTCATCTTGCTGCTCTGCTGAACCCAGGTGTGTGCAAGAGGCCATTTACCTGCATGTAATTTCAGCTCAGGGGTGAGCCAATAATAGAGCAGGTTTGCCTCTGTGGGAGGGTTTGCTGCAGCATTTAAACATCCTTCCCTGCAAGATCACCAGCCTTTTATTTCCACTGGGGACACTTGTGCAATATACTTTGAGCAGCAGCTATCCAAGAGATCTGTGTTTTTGGAACAGTTTGGCAGCTTGAAAATGACTGTGAGTGCAGCATATGTGAGACTTTGTAACTGAAACTGCTCTAATTTGTTTCATCTTGCTGCTCTGCTGAACTGAGGGGATTACCCAGGTGTGTGCAAGAGGCCATTTACCTACATGTAATTTCAGCTCAGGGGTGAGCCAATAATAGAGCAGGTTTGCCTCTGTGGGAGGGTTTGCTGCAGCATTTAAACATCGCGCTCACGCATAGCGTGAGCATGTGCACGAGCATGAGTTGCGCGAGCGCCACTCAAAGTAGATTTTGCATAGGAATATGTACCCATAAAAGAGAGGGACCTCATTTTAAATAGGTTTTACTGTTTATCTGGTTTTGTATTTTTTGGTTTTAACTGGTGGGTCTGGTTGTTTTCGGGTAGGAAGGCTTTCAACAAATTTAAGGAGTGATGCTCATGGAAGATTTAACTGTTTAGATAAGCTGTCACCTGACTCCTTTTCAGTCCCTTTTTTTGAGTTAGGATTTGATTTTTTTTTTCATTTTTCTCTTCCCTCCTTATATGTATACTTGAAGTGGTAAGATGGTAAACAAAACTGTTAAAGGGGCAACTAAAGGGAAGCAAAGGATAAATCCAAAAAAGAATAAAAAAGGCAATTGCTGTGTTTTTACGCAGGAACTGGTCATCACGTCTTCGACCCCTAAGGACTTGGTAGAAAGTCCTGTAGTATCCTACTTACCTCACTCCTTTAAGGAGTTTATGAATGAGGAATGCAGATCAGATTTAGCTGGAGATAATTCAGAATTTGATGGAAGAAATCAAATTCTGATGGCTAAGAGCTGGGATAAGAACAGTCCGAATAATACAAATCAGGAGAGTTTGATTAAATCATTGAAGAACCAATTTAGTGGTAGTGATGGGACTAACAGGGGATTTGAGGAATTAAAACAATTATCCTCTTTTGACAATACGAATATAACTCCAGACTTGGAAGTAATTAGTAACTTAGAGACTGGTGTTAAAATTCTGTCCCAAGAGAAAATCACTGATTTCTTAAAAAAAAAAAAAACCTTCCTAAAGCCCCTAATAATATTTTTCATGACGTTCCAAAAATGAACAGCACACATATGGTTTCCAATATAGGAGGTTACGATTGTACCACTTTTGGGGAAAAAACAAATATAGCGGATCATTCACAGGTTTTTAGACAAGATGAGTGGATGGGGGAGGTAGAAACAAGTCAGCAATGCATGTCTGGGCAAGGAGATTATATAGATAAAGAAGATGGTATTTCATGCTTTCCCTCAGGAATAAAGTTATTTAGTCCATTAGAGATCTCCAGTGAGGTAGGGGTCTGTAATATCGACTCTAAAGAAATGGTGTATTCATCCCTTAATGATACGCCTGAAGAGTTTTTTCAAAAAATGAACAAAGAGGTCCAGGATATCCATTTAGAGAAAGATTTTTTGGTTCAGTGTCTGGATACTATATCGAAATATACCATTAAGGCTCTTGCACATCCAGTAATGTCTAATGTTGTTTTATTGGAGGCATGTAATGGTATTAAGACAGCCTTGGAAACTCTTTCTAGTTTTTGTGCTGTGAAGTTTGCTGCTTTAGAACAACAAATTTCACAATTATTGGGGGAAAAGAAAGTTCACAGATCTAGGCATAATTTGTCATTTTCTCCCCTAAATGTTCAAGAGCCCTTAAAAGGTAAAAAGGGCAAAAAGAGGGGTGGAGTAAGTAAGAAAAAAGGGGGGAAGAAAAAGCTTGGGCCTGTGGGACTTACTCAGACTCCTAACTTAGGAAAACAGAAAGATGAATTAAACATTAAGGATGAAAAGACTAATAAAATTGGGGTTACAGGTACCATTAGGATAGGAGAAGGACAGAGAGATACAAGCAAGAATCCTGACCAAAAAAACAAATCTATACTTGTGGATGGGACACTTATAAAAGATCAAGAAAAGGGGGAGAGTGATTACATTGTGAAACAAAAAACAAATTCTAAGGAGAATTTAATTAAGGTAGATCAGTCTAATAAAGATCTTTGCCCAAATTTCACGTTGGCTAAGAAGGATAGTAACCCCAAGGGGTATGACCTGGAAGCATATAATTTAATTTGTACAGGGAAAGAAGTAGTTTTTAAATTAGATGAGCTGTATTTTAAACATTATGAATCTACTGCAGCCCTAACCAGCATGATAGCCCATATGTTGAGAGCAGAATTAGGGTTATCAACAGTCGCAGATGCTCTTATTATTTATTTATTTAGTTGTTTAACCAGGTATAGCACACTAAGCTGAAAGCTTTTTTACAGGAGCGACCTGGGAGCACAAGGAGGTTAAGTGACTTGCTCAGGGTCACACAGTATGCAAGTGGAAGCTGTGGGATTCAAACCCAGGTCTGGTCTGCTGGATGTCACCAAATTTGCAGCTCAGAGCCTTAGACCACTGCGCTATACTGCCCCCATTATGGTGACTAGGGATACTTCCAACCCTACTAATTCAGTCTACTTTATGCTCCCTAACATGGGTATGGCAAAATTGGTCTGTGCTAAGCAAGGCCTGGTAGACTCTTTGGGATTACTGTTATCAACACCAGTGACCTGGTCAACAATTTGGAAAAATGTTTATAATAGGGCAAAAATAGGAAAAATGTTAACATATGATATATTCAAAACTACTCCTGTAACACTGAATTGGGAGTTTGGAGTTTCCGAAATCTCAATGATCTCTATTTTTGGGCTGGATATATTGGAGGGAGAAACTGCTACTAATTTACCATCATTATTATGGATGATTTTATCAACTATTATCAAAACCCATATACTTCAGAAGAATTTGTGGAGGTGAATAGAGTTTGGAATGATAAAGAGGGTACTCAGATTAACTGTATTATTGATTCTGCACAATTGTTAGTATTACTTTTTGAAAATAGACATGTGTTGGATGAGGTGGGTATTTACATGGTGGAATTGAATGAATGGGAGACATCAGGTCAATCTAGAGCCATGCAACCTTGACTAAGTCTTTTGGAAATACAAAGTAATGAGTCCTCATTAGAGCAGGAAGGGGGGTCGAAGCAACCCTGGTTATAATGTCCTTAATTGGAATATGGCAGGACTCATAATAAGTCTTGTGGATCCGCAGTGGTTGCTTTTATTTCGCTATATGAAGTGATTATTTTCCAGGAGACATGGGTTTTAACATCTCCTTTCCAGAATGGATATGAAACTAGTTTTGTGCCAGCAATTAGAGGGAAAAAACATGGGAGGAACAAAGGAGGTCTGTTTACAATGTTCAAAATTAGGGAAGGATTAAGAGTAATCAAAAGTTACTCTCCAATTCCCGAGATCCTTATGGTAGTGGTTAACTGGGACCTTTGTATGGTTCTGATTGTTAACAGTTATATTCCACCATGTTTTCACACTTACTCTACATATGATTTTTGGTTCAAACTACTGATGGAAATAGATTTAATGATACAGTCAAATTGGATAGATACGTCCTTTTAGCTGGGGATTTTAACGCTAGGATAGCCGAGTTCGATAATTTATCACTGTTACAAGAACTATTATATATGGCAGATTTGGAAAAAAGAAATACAACTGACATGATTGTAAATGAGGCAGGGAGATGTTTTAGTACTTTTATCACAGAGAATAATTTCTTGATTCTTAATGGGAGATTAGAAGGAGATCATCAGGATGATAGCACTTTTTTTCTCCCCAGTTGGTAAGAGCGTAATTGATTTTATATTATGCTCTCCTTTTAGTTATCATTTCTGCAGGAGATTATATGTGGCTATGAGAACAGAAAGCGATCATGCAGCAATTTTGCTGGATTTTAGGATTTCTGCTAGTGTAATTCCTCCCCCCAATAAGCCCTTGGCAGATATTGAGATTAGTGGGAAAAAAAGGTTAAGATTGAATAATGAGTCGATGCAAGGAGTTTTGAACCTTTTATACTCTTCTATTTTTGTCAAGTTATTTCAGCAGGTACATAATGGCTCCAAAGGTGAAAGGATCAGTGAATTATTAAACATAGGGTATCAACAGATTAAGACACTGATTTACTCAGCTAACAGTGTTAAGCCCCAGTTAACATCCTGGTTTGATGGGTATTGTAAGAGAGAGAAAAGAAATTTGATGAGGGCCATCAGGCAGACAAAAAAAATCCAAGTAAGATGGCGATTATAAATTTAAATAAAATGCGAAGGGAGTACAAGGAATTTCTCCATCAGAAAAAAAGAGAATTTACTGAAAAACAATGGGGTGTTATGTACCGAGTTATTAAGGAGGGTGATATTAAAGACCATGTGCAACGGTTTTTACATATTTTTAATAAAAGCTTAAAAAGTTGCAGTTCAAGTCCTTGTGTCATTATTAGTGTTTCCTGAAAATTTCACACTGTTTGATTTTGTGGTTTTCTTTAAATCAGCATTTGTTAACTTGCTCTGTAGTGGCTGAAAACAGTGGAGTTATTTCTGTCCTCTCAGTCAAACTTAAAGTGCAATGACATCATTTTGGAGTAGCTTGCTGTTTCAGATTCCCAATCAGAGCAGCACTCTGTAGAATTTATGGTCTGCTGAGCTCTCCAGGTTTCTTACAACCCCAGTCTCTGGTTTGTGTTTAGATAGATCAGCTTAAAATATATAATTCTCTTCCTTTAAAAAGCTGTTCATTTTAGTTTCAATGCTGAATTGAAGTAGTGGAAATCTTTTTCTGTGAGAAATCAGCATGTCTGTATCACAGCTCTGTTCTTTCTAATCAAACCTCAATTTTTTCTATGTAACACAGGGCTGTTTAATGAATATAAAATAAATCTAAATTTTGTTCATTCACAGAAATTTTGTTTTTGACGTAGCCTTCATAAATATAATCATGTAAGAACATTTTTTTCATGTCAGATTAACAAACAGGTGCTTGTCACATTCTGCTACAGTATTTCAAGCACATGTCCTGTCAGAACTCACACATTTCAGTTCTTTGGTGGTTTCTGTGTGAAAATACATCATGTATGTGTATAACTAAAAACACTATGTGGCTTCCCGATGCACCATGTCTCTGCCCCACAGTTGAGGCATCTGCAGTCTACTGCCACTAGTCCCCTGCTCCACAAGCCCCTGGCCTTCTGCTCCACATTCATGGCTGCTGCACCCTGCTGCCCACTGTCTTCTCCGACACAGTCAGGGATTGTGCACCCTGCTGCCTCCATCTCTTGCCTAAAGAATCGAGACTACTGCACCCTCCCACCCTGCTGCCCTGTCTCCCCCACCCTCACAGTTAGGGATGCTGCACCTGTTGCCCCATTCCTGTCTCCACAGCCCCCTGTTCCTATCTCCATAGTCAGGACTGCAGTGCTGTGCTAAGCCCTAGAGTGCCAGATTCCTTGCCTCCACAGCTGGGGCTGCTGCACCATGCTGCCCTAACACCAGAGGTGGGGCTTTTGATGCACCCTGCTACCCACTTCCATTGTCCCAAATGGTCAGGGCTGCTGCACCACATGTACCCCATCTCACAGTCAGGGCTGCTATACCCTGATGCTCCATGTGTCCTGCCCCACAGTTTAGGCTTTTGCACCATGTTATCTTCTATCCCCTGTCATCACTGACAGGGCTGCTGCATCCTGCTCCTTTCTACACAGTTAGGGTTGCTGTGGCCTGCTGTGACCTACAGCCCAATGCCTCTGCAGTTAGTGCTGCTGCACCATGCTGCCACTTGCCCCAAGATTCAGGGCATTTGCTGCACCCTGTTGCATACCTCCACAGTTTAGGTAGTTGCACCCTGCTGTCTCCCTGCCACCAGAGTCATATCCTTTGCTACACCCTGCTGAGACAGGAACAGGGGGCAACATGTGAAGTGTCCCTGATTGTGAGGGTGAGAGAGAGATGTAGCAGGGTGCAGCAACCCCAGCTGTTCGGGAAGAGTGCAGCACAAGAGTAAGGGCATTTGCTGCACCCTGTCCCCTGCCTGTGGAGGCAAGGGGCTCTGTGGTGCAGCAAGGCACAATGGTGGCAGGGGAAAAAGGACAGCATGGGGCAGAAGCCCTGACTGTGAGGAAGGACACAGTTGTGCATCAGGGTACAGCAGCCCTGACTGTGAGATGGGGTACATGTGGTGCAGCAGCCCTGACCATTTGGGGTAATGAAAGTGAATAGCAGGGTTCAGCAGCCCCAACTGTGGATGAAGGCAGCATGAGACTCTAGGGTGTAGCACAGCACAGCAGCCCTGACTATGGAGATAGGAACAGGGGGCTGTAGCCCTGACTGTGGGTGTGGGGACAGAGGGCAGCACAGTGCAGCAGCCCTGAATGTTCAGGCAGGAGATAAGGGTGGCAACAGGATACAGCAGCCCAAACTGTGGGACAGGGTGCAGCAGTCATGCCTGTTTGGGACAAGGGATGTGGGAAGCAGGGTGTAGCAAAAGATTTTACTCTGGTGGTAGGGGGGAGAGCAGGGTACAAGTGCCTCAACTGTGGAGGTATGCAACAGGGTGCAGCAAATGCCCTGAATCTTGTGGCAACTGGCAGCATGATGCAGCAGCCCTAACTGCAGAGGCATGGGGCTCTAGAGCACAGCAGGCCACAGCAACCCCAACTGTGTAGAAAGGAGCAGGGTGCAGCAGCCCTATCTCTGCTGACAGGGGATAGAGAACAGCATGGTGCAGAAGCTTTGACTGTGGTGCAGAACACAGGGGGCATCAGGGTACAGCAGCCCTGACTGTGAGATGGGGTACATGTGGTGCAGCAGCCCTGACCATTTGGGGTAATGAAAGTGAATAGCAGGGTGTAGCAAAAGCCCTACCTCTGGTGGCTAGGGCAGCATGGTACAGCAGCCCCAGCTGTGGAGGCAGGGAACCTGGCACTGTAAGGCTTAGCACAGCATAGCACAGCACAGCAGCCCTGACTGTGGAGACAGGAACAAGGGACAACAGGTTCAGCTTCCCTAACTGTGAGGGTGAGGGGGAGAGAGAGCAGCAGGATGCAGCAACCCCAGTTGTTTGGGTAGGGGGAGGCAGGGTACAGCAGCCCTGATTCTTTAGGCAGGGGATGGAGGCAGCAAGGTGCACAATCCTTGACTGTGTGGGAGAAGATGGTGGAAAGCAGGATGCAGCAGCTTCAAATGTGGAGCAGACAGAAGGGGGCTTGTGGGGCAGGGACAGGTGGCAGTAGGCTGCAGCTGCCTCAGCTTTGAGGCAGAGACATGGTGCATCAAGATGCCACATAATGTTTCTAGTTACACCTAACAATGTATTTTCACACAGAAACCACCAAAGAACTGAAATTTGTGAGTTCTGACAGGTGCCTGTCACTCTCTGCTACAGTATTTCAAGCATTTGTACTGTTTGTCAATCTGACATGAAAAGAAAATGTTCTTACATGAAATCTACAGTGGCGTGAAAAAGTATTTGCCCCCTTCCTGATTTTCTCTAGTATTGCATATTTGTCACACTGGATGTTTTCAGGTCTTTAGAGAAAATGTAATATTAGATAAAGGGAACCTGAGTGAACAAATAACACTTGTTTTTTTTTTTTATTTCACTTATTTAATGAAAAAAAGTTAACCAACACCAACTGGCACTGTGTGAAAAAGTAATTGCCCCCTTACACTTAATAACTGGTTATGCCACATTTAGCTGCAATGACTGCAACCAAACACTTCCTATAATTCAATATCAGTCTTTCACATCGCGGAGGAATTTTAACCCACTCTTCCTCGAGAACTGCTTTAATTCAGTAACATTTAGTAGGTTTTCGAGCATGAACTGCTCTCGTTTCAGGTCCTGCCACAGCATCTCTATTGGGTTTAAGTCTGGACTTTGACTAAGCCACTCAAAACTTTAATTTTACTTCTTTAGCCATTCTGATGTGGACTTGCTTTTGTGTTTTGGATCATTGTCTTGCTGCATGACCCAACTACGCTTCAGCTTCAGCTGACGGAAGGATGACTGGACATTCTCCTTAAGAATTTTCTGGTACAGAGCAGAATTCATGGTTCCTTTAATTATGGCAAGTCATCCAGGTCCTTAGGCAGCAAAGCATCCCCACACCATCACAATACCACCACCATGTTTGACTGTTGGTATGGTATTCTTACTGTGAATGCTGTGTTTGCTTTCG
Organism: Neoceratodus forsteri; assembly: GCA_016271365.2. Taxonomy (NCBI): domain Eukaryota; kingdom Metazoa; phylum Chordata; order Ceratodontiformes; family Ceratodontidae; genus Neoceratodus; species Neoceratodus forsteri. The sequence continues at coordinate 667,906,125 of CM057455.1, read as the reverse complement.
GAGACAATATGGGATCCATGTTGTCCAAAAGTTCCACTTTGGACTCATCTGTCCATAGAACATTTTCCCAAAAGGCTTGTGGATCATCCAGGTGCTTCTTGGCAAATGAGAGACGAGCATTTATGTTCTTCTTGGTTAGCAGTGGTTTCCACCTTGCTACCTCTCATGAAGCCCATTTTGCCCAGTCTCTTTCTGATTGTGAGTCATGAACACTGACCTTAGCTGAGGCAAGAGAAGCCTGCAGCTCTTTGGATGTTGTTTTAGGATCCTTTGAGACTTCTTGGATGATTTTACACTGCGCCCTTGGAGTAATTTTGGCAGGCCGCCCACTCCTGAGAAGGTTCACTACTGTTCCAAGTGTTCTCCATTTGGCGATTATGGCTCTCATTGTGGTTCGATGGAGTCCCAGAGCCTTAGAAATAGCTTTGTAACCCTTTCCAGACTGATAGAGGGCAACAAATTTTTTTCTGATCTTTTCAGGAACTTCCTTTGATCATGGCATAATGTGCTTGTTGAATCTTTGTGCTGGCAACGTGACTCTGATGGTAAGGGCCAAAATAAGTGAGGTTTATATTGAGCAGGGCTGGCTGTAATCAAGCCTGGCTGTGTTCAATCAGCTGACTCTAATTATCCCTTTAATTGGGTTGATTTAACTAGGGGCACATCTTTTTCACACAGTGCCAGTTGGTGTTGGTTAACTTTTTCATTAAATAAATGAAATAAGTAAAAAAAAAGTGTTATTTGTTCACTCAGGTTCCCTTTATCTAATATTATATTTTGTCTAAAGACCTGAAAACATCCAGTGTGACAAATATGCAATAATAGAGAAAATCAGGAAGGGGGCAAATACTTTTTCACGCCACTGTATTTATGGAGGCTACATCAAAGACAAACTGGTTCTGTGAATGAACACAATTTAGATTTATTGTTATATACATTTAATAGCCGTGCTATATAGTTAGAAAAACAGTCTGAGTTTTGATTAGAAAGAACTGAGAGCTGTGATACAGAGAAGCTAATTTCTCAGAGAAAGATTTCCACTACTTCAATTCAGCCTTGAAATTAAAATGATTAGCTTTTTATGAGAAGATAATATTATATGTTAAATTGATCTATCTAAACAGAAGCCAGAGACTGTGTTTGTAAAAAATTTGGAGAGCTCAGAAAACCATTAACTCTACAAACTACTGCTCTGATTGGGAATCTGAAACAGCAATCTACTCCAAAATGATGTAATTGCACTCCAAGTTTGACTGAGAGGACAGAAATAACTCCAGTTTTCAGCTACTGTAGAGCAAGTTAACAAATGCTGATTTAAAGAAAACCACAAAACCAAATGGCATGAAATTCTCAGGAAACACTAATCATGACATAAGGACTTGAATTTCAGCTTTTCAAGCTTTTATAAAAAATATGTAAAAACCGTTGCACATGATCTTTAAGCTTTTTTGGGCTTTGGTGTCCAAGGGGAGAGCTGATCAGAATTCTAGACCTCCCATATATATCCCCAAGGAAACTTGGATATCTTATTATAGTCTACTATTTAATAGACATTCTACCAATGATGATGATGTGATAGAACATTTTAACATTGAGGGGGAATACACGTCGTTAGTGTTTTCATTTGGAGAGGTGGAAGAAGCCATTGTGAATTTATCAAATAATAAAGCACCTGGACCCGATTTGATACCGGGAGAAATTTACAAGGAACACTTGAATTATTGGGTAGTTTTTTTTACTAATTTTTCAATTTCTGTTTAAAAGAGAGATTTATTCCATTATCTTGGACAAGAAATATAATAGTTCCAATCCATAAAAAGGGCCAACTTCATTTGCCATCTAATTATCGTCCAATCAGTCTTATTGACATTAGTGGAAAAATCTTTGCTAAAATAATATTACATAAATTACAAGATTGGATAACTGCAAACTCCCCTTTATCGATGTTTCAAGCAGGTTTTCGTAAGGATTGTTCTACGACAGATAATATTTACATCTTAGCCCATCTGATAGAAAAATATAGATCATTTCATAAAATGAAGCTGTATGCTGTGTTTGTAGACTTTTCTGCAGCATTTATTTTATTTATTGAATTTTGTTGACCCGGTAGGCCCACTGGGCCTAGAAGTCTCTTTTTCAGGGGCAACTGGGGAGAGGGGGATACAGATGGTAAGCAACTGAAATTGAACCAGATTAAGCTGTTGGTGGTATTTTTAGTGAATGGGAGAAATTTGGCCAGGACACCGGGGAAATTCCCCTACTCTTTTTCGATAAGTGCCATGGGATCTTTAACATCCACCTGAACTACCACCAATCCAGGCAGATGGGACCTTGGTTTAACGTCTCATCCAAAGACGGCACCTCAGAAGTGCAGCACCCTCCTCATGCTGCACTACAGTGTCAGTAGTGGGATATTAACCCAAGTGCCAGATGTGGGAACTGAACCCACAGCCCTCTGATCTCCCAGCCTCAGAGGCAAGTGTGCTACCTACTGAGCCACTGACACTGACTTGACTTGATTAATACAGCCAAGTTATGGGAGATATTATTAAATAGACACGTACCATTAAATTTATTAGCCACCATTATTAGGTTATATTCTCACACAACATTGGCTATTAGATATGATAATAAGGGCAACATTTCTGACTATTTCAGTACAACTTCTGGAGTTAAACAGAGATGTCCTTTGCCCCCCCTTTTTAATTTGTATATTGATGCCCTTTTGGCTTATAAAGATATAGATATTCTTGATTCCCCAAAAATTAAGAATATCCCAGTACATTGTCTGGCCTATGCAGACGATTTGATTATTTTTGCTTTATCTGCTCAAGGTTTACAAAATAAAATAAATCAGTTTTGCTCTAAATGTAAACATTTGGACTTATTAATAAACTTGAAAAAAACTAAGCTGCTGATTTTTGCACCCTTACAGGGACATCAAATTAAACCAAGGATTTATTTAAATAACAAACTTATTGAAGTGGTATCCTCTTATATATATTTGGGGGTGAAGTTTGCTTGAATGGAAATTAGATAGAGCATTGAGAGGACAAGTGATAAGGGCAAAACTGATTGTTAGGGCTCTTTACGTTTTTGTTAGAAATATGCAGGATATTTGGTCTCGGCCGGCATTGATAGTCAGCAGGCCAAAATTAATCCTATTCTTTGTATCATGCAGAGGTCTGGAACAACAATGTCCCTTCATGGTTGGAGATCCCACTTTCTCTCTACTATAAATCTTTATTGCAGGTTCCACTTGCCACTTCTAAAGTTATAGCTAGGGCTGAATTGGGTAGAGTACCTATTGTTACAATAATTGATATATGTCTCATGAGTTACTGGATCAAAATTATTAATCAACAGACTAATATTATGCCTCTACTATGCCTTAGAGAAAAATTTTCTTGGCACAAACAGAATTTTAGGTCTCCTTGGGTCAAAAATATTCAACATATTTTGGGCAGTGTTAATATGCTTCATCTTTGGACAGATTGGGAGAAATCAATATCAATATCTTATGTGTTTCAGGAGTATGTCAAAAAGAAAATACTTAGGCTTACCTATGATAAGCAAATGGAGCTCCTCAGAGCTCAACGTCAGGCCAGATGGTTAGCTCAAAATAAAATTGAAGTATTTATAGAGAAATATCTTACTCTTGGGCTGACCCTGTTAGAAAGAAAAATGATTACTTAGGCAAGACTAGGAATCATCTGTTCCAAATATGCTTTTTTTAATAAGACGACTCCACCCAATTTAGGTTTGGAGTTCTGCAAATGTAACAAGGATTTTCAAGAAGATCTTTATCATATTATGGTACAGTGCCCTTTATATAAAATTCCACGGTTTAATCTGTTAAATGATTTCCTTATTAAATATGTGAATGCAAAATATGATATTTTATTCATACTTCTTCACCCTCAGACATTGGAGGAGGCTAAGATGGTTTCAAGTTTTTTTTTATCAGGTGTTGAAACACAAAGAAAAATGTCTTTCTGCCTATGACAATTAATTTGTTCATGGATTTTTATGTGTTAAAATTTTAAATGTAATATTAGATTTAATATTTTTTCTCCTTTTTTTTTCTCTTTTTTTGTACATAATTTTATGTGCTTAGTATGTTGTAAAGGCTTGATTGCTGAACAATAAAAACACTGAAACCTGAAACCTGAAACCTGAACTGTTCCTTAATAAGTCCCCTACTCTCACAGCTCCTACCACCTCCGAGTTGGTAAGCACCACATTGAGAATGGCAGTCTGCCTGATGGGATCTTTAATGAGCTGTACCAAAAAACAATCTTGGAGTACATCCAGCAAGATTTGATTTCTGCTGCCCCTGGTCACCAGAATATTCCAATCAATTATTATGAAAAAGCGTTCCTGGGAGATGCATTGGGAGAGTCATGTCATCCCCTGCTTTCCCAAGAACTATAGTCTGAATCAGCTTCTGGGGGTTTAAAGAGTTCTTTATTACATATCAGTAATAGAGGGCCAAGGGTATTTGTTGGGTAGACTGCCTTGTGGATTTGAATAAACACTCTAATTGAGTGTTGTGCCAATGGCAGGGTAGACTTGGCCTACAGGGTCCTAAGATTAGAAGCAGTTGGATCCACAAACAGGGGCATCTCAAGTTCTCTGCTATCTTCAGTCAAGCACCATAGGAATAGAATATTTGCCTGACCCATGTCATTAAGGCCACAGCCTGAGAAGCCAGATAATACCAATTAAGGTCTAGCATTGCCAGGCCTCCCTTTTCTTGGGATGCTGAAAGTACTACTTTACTGATACAAGGTTTATGCCCTTCCCATAGAAAGGAGAAAATGTCTCAGGGGGCCTTGTCCCAATATGATTCAGGAGTATGAACCAGGAGGGTTTGGAAAAAGAATAAAGATCTGGGTAGGAGATGAATTTTGAATGTGCTAAGCCAACCAATGAGAGACAGGAACAGGACCTTCCACCTTGCCAAATCTGCTAGTAAAGCTGTGTAAAGTGGGGAATAATTTCTCATGAACAGTTTAGCCAAATGTAGGATCACTTGCACTTCCAAGTAGCATGTCTGGTTCTGTTTGACCCAGGAAAAGGCAAGGTCTGTCTACATTGGGAAGAGCAGGAACCATTAATTATTAATGCTTTGGATAGATAGTTTACCAAAAACTGTACTAAGTAGTTTGGGAACTGATTTTTCCATGACTGAAAGAAAAAAAAATAGAATTGTCCACATAAAAGGACATTTCATGAACCTCTTTTCCAACTTTAATGCCAAAAATCTTTGGGTAATGCCTCACTGTGATAGCTTGAAGTTCAACACTTACGACAAAAAGCAACTGTGACAAAGGACAGCTTTTCTGGGTGCCTCGTTCTAATGGAAAACTGAACTAATACAGTTCACTTCTAATGTGGCTTCTGGGTCATGTGTATAGCACTGACACTGTATGTAGAAATTTGGTGCAAAATTGAAAGGAACATAGAGAATAATACCAGTATTCAAACAGTGTAAGAGAGCACAGGGTAAAAAGGTAGATAAAATTGCATTTAGGAACAATAAAACAATCCCAACTGGAAAGCAGAAATGGGGGCTCGAAGCCTTTGAAAAGTTAGGTCAAGTCATGCTGTGGTGCATGCACCACAGTCTATAAACTTGGGGCTCAGGGTTAACTTTCTCATATCAGATGGCGTGTCACTATACCTTTCCTTAATTATATGTTCTGCAGTGTGTTATACTTTCCATGTTGCATGGTACAGCTAAAGTTGTCATCACTTGCACTGTAGGACAGAGGATGTCTCTCTGTATTCTCTATGGACAACAAGGGAGATAAAGCAGCTCCAGCTCCCTCCTCCCAGCCCCAGGACAGTATAGCTCAGCCACTCGGGCTTCTTGGGGCAGCCAGCTTGTCCAGGTGCTCTCCCCCCTCCACATCACCAGCCTGCTACAGTAAGAAACATTCTCAGATAACTGAAACAGAACATAACTCCACCTTACTGCTGGACGCCATCATGTCTGCTGTTTCTCCACTGCACTATACCACATGAACTAGCATTTGTGTAGGCACACACTGACTAATAGAATATTGTACCTAGTGACTTTGACTCCTTTAAAGAGTGCTAGCTATAGTTATTATTGCATTTAACTCTGTTTAGCCTCAGCTGTTTCTGCTGGACCACTGTATGTCTTGCTGCTTACTGATTTGTCATCCCTACTGGGTCTGCTAGCTGCCATAGGGGCGAAGTGTGTATATCCAGCATTCCTCTCCCAGCTTCCAGAAATCTGTAGCTGCTGGATTCACTGTTTAGTTTATTAATTCTCCTTTATTTACTAGGCTTCTAAGGGCAGTGTTTTACAGCTTCATCCCATTACACGGCAAAAATATGGGACTTCAGAGGACCTGTATTTGATAAGATGGCCAACAGATTTAAGCAAGCCCTGGCAAAAAGAAACACAGGTGAGGGGGTACAGGCAAAGTGGCCAAGCATTAAGGATACAATACTTGAAGCAACATCCCATTGTGTTAGACAGAAAAGGAAGTGCAAAAGAAGAAGGAAACCACTTTGGTTCTCAAATACAGCAGCAGAAAAGGTCAGAGCCAAAAGGATGGCCTTCAAGAAATATAAGGGAAAACAGTGGGATGAAGATAGGGAGGCATACCAAACTGCCCTAAGGGAAGCAGGGAAGGCAGTAAGACAGGCAAAGTCCCAAACTGAGGAAACACTAGCATGAACACCTAAAGAAGGTGACAAGACTTTCTATAGGTACATTTGTGAAAGGAGACAGTCCAGAGGGGGTATTGCTAAGCTCAAAGGAGAAAAGGAGCTCATGAGGAGGAGGATCCTGTAAAAGCATCTATCCTAAATAGATACTTTTGCTCAGTATTTACTGAAGAGAAGGTAGGGCAGGGCACACAGCTCAGCACCATGGACACAGTGGGGAGGGAGGTGAGCACTACTCCCTTCACAAAAGAAAGGGTCCTACAAGAGCTCTCTAAGCTCAGGGTGGACAAGACAATGGGACCTGATAGCATACATCCCAGGGTTCTTAAGGAGCTAAGGGTGGAACTAGCAGAGCCATTAGCAGAACTGTTTAGTGAGTCTCTGAGAACAGGAGAGGTCCCAGAAAACTGGAGAAGGGCTCATGTGATCCCGCTCCACAAGAGTGGTAGCAGGGAGGAGGCAGGGAACTACAGACCAGTCAGTCTTACCTCAGTAGTGGGCAAGATTATAGAGGCACTCATTAAGGAAAGGATAGTGCAACACTTGGAATCCATAGGGGCACAGGATCCAAGACAGCATGGGTTTACAAAAGGAAAGTCCTGTCAAACTAAACTTATAGATTTCTTTGACTGGGTAACCAGAGTGGTGGACCAAGGGGGAGCAGTTGATGTCACCTACCTTGACTTCAGCAAAGTTTTCGACATTGTTCCACATAGAAGATTGATAAATAAGCTGGGTAGGCTCGGGGTGGGTCAGAAGTTTGTCAACTGGGTGGCAAACTGGATGACCGGCAGAAAACAGAATGGTGGTAAATGGTATACAGTCAGAAGGAATGCAAGTTTATTTTCTCAGAAGAAGCCAGAAGGGGAAGGAAGGAAACATATTCAATTCAGTGCTTTAGAGTAACTGGTAATTGCTATTTTTCTTTTAAACTTAGATTGTGGGCTTTTAGTGACACTATACTTTCGTTGTTGTCTTTACTTATAATTGTTTTTGGGCTGCTGAAAATTTAAAACATGGTGGTGTAATTCTGTGCTGTCTTTAATTGCTGCAAATTTTAACTTGGCTTGTCTGACTGCCCTGTAGTTGGGTGAAGTGTGTTAATTGTCTGGCCTCTGACCTCAGCTACATGATAACTGGAGGTGGGGCTTAGTCAGAGTTGAAGTAGCAAGTAGAGTTTATTTTCTCAGAAGAAGCCAGAAGGGGAAGGAAGGAAACATATTCAATTCAGTGCTTTAGAGTAACTGGTAATTGCTATTTTTCTTTTAAACTTAGATTGTGGGCTTTTAGTGACACTATACTTTCGTTGTTGTCTTTACTTATAATTGTTTTTGGGCTGTTGAAAATTTAAACGTAGTGGTGGTGTAATTCTATGCTGTCTTTAATTGCTGAAAATTTTCGCCCTCCCTCCCCTTCCCCAACTCTTAATTATATGCCCTGTTAAATCTGATTGACAGGAGCTAAAACACAGGGTATAATTAAGGGTGTGAAGTAGATGGGGCATAAGGGGGAAGAAGCCCACCCTCAGCACGACAAGTGTTTTGATTCATTTATTTATTTATTGGTTTCTTTTTCTTTAAAAAAAAAAATAAAATATCTGAGGATCAGTGGCAGGATTTTTAGGATATTAAATTAATAAAAAGGGAACTAGGAGAGCTTCAGTAGAAGACAAGTAGTGGAATTGCTGTATAATGTGGGGAGTGGTGCAATGCAGTGGCTGTGGGGCAGCCATATTCAGGCAGACCTTCTGGATACTGAGGTGCTGCCCTATCTGCATGCATCTCTCTGGACTGCAGGAGGAGGTAGCCAGACTCAGAGCGGAAGTAAACTGGGTCAGGAGTACCATCACCCCTATCCAGGGGTCACCCAGTCCAATGCAACTGCCTCAAAAGATGCCGAGAACGAGGAGCACTTGGATGACAGTGGGCTCAGAGAGGGGTTAGAGTGGTCAGGCAGAGGCACATCCCAGATCCTATTCCACTCAAGAACTCATATGCCACACTGGCAAATGAGGACAACCAAATAGAGGTACCCAGAGAAGTGGAAGGAAAGGATATGGAGGTTAGCCAAGGAGGTGACCTCAGCGGGGAAAGCAGTGGACCCCAGAGGAGGAGGAAGTGAATCCTGGTGGGGGACTCCATCATAAGAGGGATTCAACTAGGAACACAGGAGGGGGGAGGACAGGGAGGTGAGGTGCCTACCAGGTGCCACGGCATGGAGGGATGGAAGAAAGATCCTGGGGATCACTGGGAAGGCAAGACAGGAGGGTGAGCTGGATGTCATTATCCACCTAGGTACTAATGGCCTGGCAAATGGGGAGCCAAAGGAAGTTCAGGAAGAGTTTAGGAAACTGGGGAGGGGTCTCAAGCAAGTAGCTACTTCTGTCACTTTCTCAGAAGTACTACCTGTGAGAGGCAAGGGAGAGCATAGGAGTGCATGCACCAGGAACTTTAACTCATGGTTGAAGAACTGGTGCTGTGAGGAAGGGTTTGGATTCATTGGTGACTGGGGACCCACCTGGAGGGATGGAGGTTTGTTCAAGCCTGACGGCCTTCATCCATCCTGGAGGGGAATCCAAGCACTCAATGATAAGTTTAAATGCTACATTGACAAGCATTTAAACTAGCAAAGGGGGGTGGCAGGCCAGCAAGGAGGGTACCTACTTGCTCACCCCCCACAGCTAGCAGTGGAACCAGTGAACCAGAGGAGTGTCTATCTCTGCAAAGCAGTGTGCAAAAGATGGAGATTAGTGCCCAAGAGGTGAATAAGCAGAAAAGGGGCAAAATTCAGCAGAAGGGCAGACAGCAAGGAGAACCAGGGATAAATGACAACTAAGGAAGGGGCTGGAGTAGAACAGTGAAACAGTCTAGGGAGGTCAAATCATGGAAAGCCATGTGTGCAAATGCCAGGAGCCTTAGCAACAAGATGGAAGATCTGGAGACTGTCATGGTGCAGTCAGACCTGGACATTGTGGCCATCACTGAAACCTGGTGTAATGATAACCACGAAAGGGAAGTGGCCATACCTGGCTACAACATATTCAGAAGAGACAGAGCAGGCAGGAAGGGAGGAGGAGTGGCACTGTATGTGAAAAATGACATAAGGGCCACAGAGATCCAGGAGGAAGAAAATTGGGGAGAGATACTGTGGGTTAAGCTGGAAAGGAAAATGGGGACAGCCATCTGCACAGGTGTGGTCTATAGACCACCAGCCCAGGAGGAAGAAACAGATAGGGAGCTGATGCTAGCCATCCAAAGGATGGCAGACAAGGGTGAGGTAGTACTGGTTGGAGACTTCAATATTCCAGACGTGGACTGGAGCATCCCAGCAGCAGCATCAACTAGGAGCAGATTTATCCTGGACTCCCTTCAGGGTGCCTTCCTCAAGCAACTGGTCATGGAACCAACTCGGCAGTAGGCAATACTGGACCTTGTGCTCACAAACAGGGACAGTGTGATGGGGGTAACAGTGGGGGAGCACCTGGGAAACAGTGACCACCAGTCATTGTGGTTTGAAATCACAGAAAGAGCAGAACCAAACCACACAAAAACACATATCCTGGATTTTAGGGGGGCAGACTTTGGGAAAATGGGGAGATACTTGAAAGAGGCATTAAGGGGAATGGGGCAGGAATCAGGGGTTGAGGAACAGTGGGCAGTATTTAAAATGGGGATTACAAGAACAACAGAATTATGCATTAAGCAGGTTAGCAAGAAGAAAAGGAAGAGGAGATCATTATGGTTTTCCAAAGAGGTAGCAAAGAAAGTGAAAGCCAAAAAGATTGCATTCAGGCAATACAAAAAGACACAGGCAGACGGGGATAGGGAGAAGTACCAGGAGAAGCAAAGGGAGGCAGGGAGGTCAGTAAGAGAAGCCAAAGCTCAGACAGAAGAGCACATTGCAAAATCAGTGGGTAGAGGGACAAAACCTTTACAGGTACATAAGTGAAAAAGAAAGACAAAGGAGGGATAGTGAGACTGAAGGGGGAGGATGGGGGCAGAGGAGGATGACAACAGTAAAGCTGACATATTGAACAGGTATTTCTGCTCAGTCTTTACTGAGGAAGAGGAGGTAATGGGTCTGAAGGAGTACAAGGGTGAGAATGATGCAGAATGGACACGAGTCCCTTTACACGAGAAAGGGTCCTGAAGGAACTGGAAGTAATAAGAGTTGATAAAGCAATGGGGCCAGATGGGGTGCAACCCAGGGTCCTTAAAGAACTAAGAGAGGTGGTGGCTGAACCTCTGGCTATCCTGTTTAGCCAATCACTGGAAACAGGGGAGGTACCCAAAGACTGGAGGACAGCAGATGTAGTCCCCTTATACAAAAGTGGGAACAAAGAGGAAGCAGGGAACTACAGACCAGTCAGCCTCACCTCAGTAGTGGGGAAGATCATGGAAGCACTACTGAAGGAGAGATTGGTGGAACATCTGGTTGTCAATGGACTACAGGACCCAAGGCAGCATGGTTTCACCAGGGGGATGTCATGTCAGACCAACCTCATTGAATTTTTTGACTGGGTGACTAGGGAGGTGGATCAGGGGAGGGCAGTGGACATGGCCTATCTGGACTTCAGCAAGGCCTTTGACACTGTGCCACATAGAAGACTATTACACAAACTGGGGAATATGGGTGTGGGCAGGACAGTAGTGTGGTGGGTAGGTAACTGGCTGGTTGGCAGGACACAAAGGGTGGTGGTAAATGGCTGTCACTCCACAGAGGGAAGAGTGACCGGTGGGGTGCCACAGGGGTCAGTGCTGGGACCTGTCCTATTCAACATCTTCATCAGTGACATGGCGCAGGACCTAGAAGGCAGAATTTCACTGTTCGCTGATGACACAAAGCTCTGTAACAAAGTAGACACACCAGAGGGTGTAGACAGAATGAGAAGCGACCTGCAGAAACTTGAAGAATGGTCAGGGGTTTGGCAGTTGAAATTCAATGCAAAGAAGTACAAGATAATGCATATGGGGCATAAAAACCCTGGCACAATATATCAGTTGGGGGTGAGGATATAGCATGCACCAAGCAGGAAAGGATCTTGGGTTATCATCTCTGATGACCCCAAGGTAGGGAAACAGTGTGACAAGGCAGCAGGTAAAGCAAATAGGATGCTGGGATGTATAGGCAGGGCATCACCAGCAGGAAAAGGGAGGTCATAATTCCGCTATACAAGACACTAGTGAGGCCCCACCTGGAGTACAGTGTACAGTTCTGAGACCATACCTACGTAAGGACATAGACAGGGTAGAGAAGGTTCAGAGGAAGGCAACAAAGATGGTGCATGGATTGCATCACAAGTCCTATGAAGACAGGTTGAAGGAACTGAACATGTACTCCCTGGAGGAGAGGAGGGAGAGAGAGGATATGACAGAGACATACAAGTATCTTACAGGAAGGAACAGGGTGCAGGAAAACACTATTTTAAGTGAAAAGATGTTTCAGGACTAGAGGGCATGGGATGAAGTTGGAAGGAGGACGATTCAGAGGAAACATGAGAAAGAATTTCTTCACAGAACGGGAGGTGGATAAGTGGAACACCCTGCCAGAGGAAGTGGTGGGGGCTGAAACAATCACGGGATTTAAGAATGTATGGGATAGACATAAAGGAATTCTGGAGGTCAGGGGTAAGGGGCAACAGACTTCTAGGAAAACAAACTGAACTTACAAGCTCAAATGGGCAGACTGGGTGGGCCATAGGCCCTTATCTGCTGACACTGTCTATGTATCTATGTAAGTCACAAGTGGGGTTCCTCAGGGATCAGTTCTGGGGCCATATCCTCTTCAATATCTTCATTAATGACATTGCAGATAGACTAGAGGGTAAGGCTTGTCTGTTTGCAGATGACACCAAGATCTGCAACACAGTAGATGATCCAGATGGGGTGGGCTGATTGAGAAGAGATCTGGATAAACTAGCAAAATGGTCAGAAGAGTGGCAACTGGGGTTTAATGCAAAGAAGTGCCAGATCATGCACATAGGGAAGAGAAACCCTGAAGCCACCTATAGGTTGGAAGGGGAGTTGATGGCAGTCTCAAAGAAGAAAGAGACTTGGGCATCATAATCACAGATGACCTGAAATCATCCAAGCAGACCTCTAAAGCAGTAGGTAAGGATAGGGAGATGTTGGGGTGTATTAGTAAGGGTATCACAAGTTGCAAGAGGGAGGTAATAATCCCTCTTTACAAGACACTGGTTAGGCCCCATCTGGAGTACTTCGTGCAGTACTGGAGGTCACACCTTCACAAGGACATTAACCAAATTGAGGCAGTCCAGAGAAGGGCAACCAAAATGGTGCAGAGACTGCACCAGAAGACATATGAGGACAGATTAATGGAGCTCAATATGTATACCCTTGAGCAAAGGAGGGAGAGAGGTGATATGAACAAGACAGTCAAACACCTTAATGGCATTATCAAGGTGAAAGAGTCTAATATGTTTAAATATAAGAAAAATAGCAGGACAAGAGGACACAGCATGAGATTATAGGGAGACCGATTTAGGGGAATGTGAGGAAATTCTTTTTCACAGAAAGGGTGGTGGATGCATGGAACGGCCTACCTCAGGAAGTGGTGGCTATGAATACAGTGCAGGGCTTCAAACAGGCATGGGATAGGCATAAGGGAGCAATACAGATGAGTATGAATAGATAGGCCACTGACAGAGCAAAGGTCGATGGCACATTTATAAGGTAGAAAAAGAAATGGGCAGACTGGATGGGCCTTGCGGTCCTTATCAGCTGTCAACTTCTATGTTTCTATATTGTTTGCACATTTACTATTTAAACTACTGTAGATACTTCCTGTGTTACTGCTGTTTTCTCCATTATCCCCCTGCTTGGAGGGTTTGTGTGGGTCAATTTAGCAGCCTGGGGCTGAGGTATGCCTCCCCTTCAGCTCAGGTTTCCTATTCCCACCCCCTACAGTGTACACCCAATCCCCCTTCTCTGTGCTTTCTTCCTCAGCTCTAGCTCCCAACCCCAGGACAGCACCGCTCCGCCACTAGGGCTTCTGGGGTCTGCCAGCTTGTCCAGGTGTTCCCCCCTCCCATCAACCAGCTCCACTGTTTCTCCTGTCTGACTATTGAACAGCACCATTAGGCACATCCCACCCTGGGGTGGTTATGCTTTTATGCCTGCCAAAACCTATCTGCCCACCCAGCCCCTGAAGTAACAGTGAACACACCCCCTCTTTTGTAACTCCTCTTAAACAACTACTGCACCCTTCCCTCCCTCTCTCCTCAAACTCCCCACACCTTTGCAATTCTTCTTTTTCTTTCTCTTCAGACACTCATCCTGGTACTTTTCTCAGCAATGGGCCATGGGTCTCAAACCTGCACTGCATCCATCTCTTTACTGTAGTCAAGAGCCCTAACCACTAGACCAACTCTGCCAATATGTGATATTGATGAGTAGCTAATATTGCGTAAACAAATGAAGCTGTTCCCACTCCCTCTACTGGCCGCTTCTATTATAGGCATGCTGATACACAAAGAGGGCATCTGATTTCTTGCTGATTGGCTATAGACAGTCCTAGCACACTGAAAAAGTGAAACAGGATACAGTGGCTCATTTGCAATGAATTATACACTAATCATTGCTGTATTAAATTAACACAAGCTTTTGGTGATGCTACATGTAGAAATGTAGAAACATAGAAGTTGACGGCAGATAAGGACCACAAGGCCCATCCAGTCTGCCCATTTTTTCTACCTTATGAATGTGCCATAGGCCTTTACTCTGTCAATGGCCTATTTATTCATATTCATCTGTATTGCTCCCTTATGCCTATCCCAAGCCTGTTTGAAGCTCTGCACTGTATTCATATCCACCACTTCCTGAGGTAGGCCGTTCCATGCATCCACCACCTTTTCTGTGAAAAAGAACTTCCTCACATTACCCCTTAATCAGCCTCCCTCTAATCTCATGCTGTGTCCTCTTGTCCTGCAATTTTTTTTATATTGAAACATTAGACTCTTTCACCTTGTTAATGTGCTTAAGATATTTGAATGCTTCGATCATATCACCTCTCTCCCTTTTTTGCTCTAGGGTATACATATTGAGCTCTGTTAATCTGTCCTCATATGTTTTCTGATGCAGACACTATACCAGTTTCGTTGCCCTTCTCTGAACTGCCTCCATTTTGTTAATGTCCTTGTGCAGGTGAGGCCTCCAGTACTGCATGCAGTACTCCAGATGGGGCCTAATCAGTCTCTTGTAAAGAGGGCTTATTACCTCCCTCTTATGACTTGTGATACCCCTACTAATACACCCCAACATCCCTCTAGCCTAACCTCCCGCCTTAGTGGTCTGCTTGGATGATTTCAGGTCATCTGTGATGACGATACCCAAGTCTCTTTCTTCCCTTGTGATTGTCAGCAACTCCCCTCCCAAACTATAGGTAGCTTCAGGGTTTCTCTTCCCTATGTGCATGATGTTGTACTTCTTTGCATTAAACCTCAGTTGCCACTCTTCAGATTATTTTGCCATTTTTTTTCCAGATCTTTTCTCATTCTGCCCACGGCATCTGAATCATCTACTCTGTTGTAATTTTGGTGTCTTCTGCAAACAAACAAACCTTTCCCTCCAGTCCATCTGCAATATCAGTGATGAAGATATTGAAGAGACTTGGCCCCAGGACTGATCCCTGAGGTACCCCACTTGTGACTTGCATCTCTTCTGACTGTATACCATTTACCACCATTCTCTGTTTTCTGCCTGCCAACCAATTTGCCACCCAGTTGACCAACTTCTGACCCACCTCACACCTACCCAGCTTATTAATCAATCTTCTTTGTAGAACAATATCGAAAGCTTTGCTGAAGTCAAGGTTGGCAACATCAGCTGCACCCTCTTGGTCCACCACTCTGGTTACTCAGTCAAAGAAATCTATGAGATTATTTTGACAGGACCTTCCTCTTCTAAACCCATGCTGTCTTGGATCCTGTGCATCTACTGATTCCAGGTGCTGCACTATCCTTTCCTTAAGGAGTGCCTCCATTATCTTGCCCACTGCTGAGTTAAGACTGACTGGTCTGTAGTTCACTACCTCCTCCCTCCTACCATTCTTGTGGAGCAGAATCACAAGGCCCCTTCTCCAGTCTTCTGGGACCTCTTCTGTGCTCAGAGACTCACTAAACAGTTCTGCTAATGGCTACGCTAGTTCCACCCTTAGCTCCTTTAGTACCCTGGGAAGTATGCCATCAGGTCGCATTGCCTTGTCTACCCTGAGCTTAGCGAGCTCTTGTAGGACCCTTTCTTTTGTGAAGGGACTCGTGCACACCTCCCTACCCCCTGTCTCCATGGTGCTGAGCTGTGAGCCCTGCCCTACCTTCCCTTCAGTAAATATTGTCAGAAGTATTTATTTGGGATAGATGCTTTTCCTTGATCCACCTCCACACACACACACACACACACACACACACACACACACCCTTATCCCCTTTAATTTTAGCAATACCCCCTCTGGCTTTCCCCTTTCACTAATGTATCTATAGAAAGTCTTGTCCCCTTTTTTACTGTTCATGCTGGTGTTTCCTTGCTTTGGGCCTTTGCCTGCCTTCCCTGCTTCCCTTAGGGAAGTTTGGTATGCCTCCCTATCTTCATCCCACTGCATTCCCTTATATTTCCGAAAGTTCAACCTTTTGGCTCTGACCTTTTCTGCTACAGTTTTTGAGAACCAAAGTGGTTTACTCCTTTTGCCCTTTCCTTTCTCCCTAACACAATGGGATGTTGCTTCAAGTATTGCATCCTTAATGCTTGCCCACTTTGCCGCTACCCCCTCACCTGTATTTCTTCTTGCCAGGGCTAGCTTAACTCTGCTGGTCATCTTATCAAAGTCAGCTCCTCTGAAGTCCCATATTTTTACCTTGGAATGGGATGAATTATTTCTAGTGGTCAAATTGAACCATACAATGTGATGGTCACTGGCCCGCAGGTGACCTACCTGGAGATCTGTGATCCTTTCCCCATTAGTCAGTACTAGATCCAGAATAGTCCTGTCTCTTGTGGGTCATTTTACCAATTGTTTGAGGCCCTCCTCTTCAGGAAATCCACTATGTGCTTAGTTCGGGCAGATGTTCTGGTTGGTATTGACCAATTCGTATCTGGCGTGTTGAAGTCTCCCATTAGCAGAACCTCCCCTTTAGCTGTCATATTTTGTATATCTTCTACCAGTAATGAGTCTATGTCCTCCCCTTGATCTGGAGGCCTGTAGACAACTCCTATTTGTATGGCTGTCCCATTTCCTGTTTCCAGGGTGACCCACAGTTCTTCTGGCTCCTTATGTGTATTCTGAATTTCTGTAGCTTTGATATTTTCATCAACATAAAGGGCCACTCCCCGTCCCACTTTTTCACCTTAGTCTCTTCTAAACAGTACATAGCTGGGTACTGTAGTTTCCCAAGTGTGGTTAGTGGTGAACCATGTCTCATTAATGGCTACTGTGTCCAGTTAAGCACTTGTCATTGTTGCCACCAGGTCTGTGATCTTGTTTCCCAGACTGTGAACATTTATGTACATGATTTTCTTTTTGCCAGATGTTGGTGTATTAGTTGCGAGGCAAGGTCCAACTTTTCCCCTGCATGTTGTATGAGGAGTGGGACCTTTATCCTCATCTGGTGATGCATTGAACTACAAACATGCTGAACTCCTGTTTGATCACTAGCTGAGGGGGGGAGGGGTGTTCTTTCTGTTTGATGCAGCAGGTGCTGCACCTCTCTCCACATTTGATAGTTTAAATATTCTGCAAAGACATCAAACTTCTGCCCCATTGCACTGACTCCCTCCTTAGTCAGATGCAGTCCATTGAATTTAAAGAAGTTTTGCTCCCAAAATTGTTGCCAGTTACCTACAAATTTGTATCCTTTTTCCTGGCCCCAGCCCTTGAGCCTCATGTTTAGCTCCCTTATCTCCCCTTCTCTGACCTTCTGCCCCCCCTCCCAGACTGGCAGGACCTCAGAGAAGGATATGCCAGATGAAATGGATGACAGTTTGTCTCCCAGCCTGGTCAGGTGTTCCTCAGTCTCCACAACTGACTGGCTGGTGAGATCGTTAGTCCCTATGTGTACCAGGATGTTGGTGTTTTCTCCTGCTTCCTGCATGATTTTAGCAATGCAATCAGTGTCTCTCCATTCTGATGTACCTGGGAGACATCTGACCATTACCCCAGGCTGGAGGTAGGTATCTATTCCCTAAATCATGGAGTCTCCTATGATCAGAAGTGTTTTGGATTTCCTTTTTGCCTATTTTGTTTTGGTCCCTATTATGGGTGAGTCTTGTAGCACTAGCTCCTGTTCTGCAGAGGTCTGCTCTGCAGTGTTCTCTGCCCCTTTGTTTGACTTTGGAGATAGAGGCAGATTCCTGTTTGTAGTTTTCATATGGTTTGTTGAGGTGATACAATGGTGAGCATTGGGTGATGGAGCACCTGATTTGCCCCTCCTAACCACCTGCCAACCTCCCGCACCAACTACCCTCTGTGGTCAAGGTTCTTCAGTTGGATGTTGGGGAAATGGTGGGCAGTTCTTGTAATACATTTCCTCCTGAATATGTGATTTAAGGCACACAGTCTCTGCCCATGCTACTGAGAGCTAAGCCCTTAGATCTCCGATGGCCCTGCATGTAGGACAGTGTCCTAAATCCTTTAGAACTTCCCTTTTGAAAAGTGTCCTACAGTACCTGCAGCTAATAATATCCATTCAGATTGAGTTGTTGAGTTTATAACCTGGTCCGAGTAATTAAAAGGAAAATGAAAGCAAAAGTTTAATTTTATTTATTTATTTTTGTTTGTTTGTTTGTTTGTTTGTTTGTTTTTCTGTAATTAATTGTGCCCCTTTAAGTAAAGTCACTGTGTGGATACCTTTCCTATCCTTCCCTTACTGCTTTGCTACAGGAAAGGTCATGACTGTGCTACTCTGTAAAAAGAGTTTAGCATGGGGTGGTTGGGGATAGGGTAGGGGGTGGGTCCATCCCCTGCTGAAAAAGGAGAACCACGGACAAAAGAAACAAGGGGGTAAGAGCAGAAACAATCAACCACCAACAAATGCAGATGCTATCCCTCAGTCTGTATCTCATATGTGCTCTTGTAATTAGACCTGACATCTTAGCCTAATGATGGATAAAACTGTAAAACCTGTAAGCACAAAAAGTAACAAAACCTGTAAGTAGTGCTGTGCGGAATTCTGCCAGTGGAATTAGTGCAGCATGATCATTCTGCGTACAGAATTCCGCCTACTCTGATCCATGGAATAATATTCCGTAGAACAGTATTTTTTTAACAGAAAATTATTCCGCAACAATTTCCATGGCATATATTGAGATCCGCAGAACAATATTCCAAGCAACATAGATGTTTCCATGGAAAACCATTCCACAACTATTTTATACTGCGGAATTCCTCCATTCTGCTTCCGGCAGAATTCGGCAGAATTGCGGCGGAATTTTGAATATTCTGCAGAATTTCATTCTGCCAGAATTTGAAAATTTTGCACAGCACTACCTGTAAGCACAACCTGCAGATTAATTTAATAGAAAATATATCTTGCAAAAAAACCTTGAAGCAGAGAAAAATAAAGCAATAATCTAGAAGCACAGCACAGTATCAACCTGCAAGCATACCCTGTAACAATTTAGCAGAAAATATACCGTGCAAAAAACAATTTCAGAGAAAAATCAGAGAAAAAATCAAACAATAAACTGTAACACCTGTAGGCACAACACAGTAACAAAAACCTGTAGGCACAACCTTGAACAATTCCACAGAATATATACCCTGCAAAGAAACAATTGAATCAGAGAAAATAAAGCAGTAATCTGTAAGCACAAAACAGTAACAAACCTGTAGGTACACCCTGTAAAAATGTAGCAGAAAGTAAATCCTGCAAAAACAATTTGAATCAGAGAACAATAAAGCAGTAATATGTAAGCAAAACAACAGTAACAAAACCTGTAAGCACAAAAGAAAATAGTAAGACAGTAAATCTGCCTAGCCAAAAGAAGCTTTATTTTTTCTCCTTGCTCTGATAATGTTGTCCCTTGCTCTGTCCTTTCAAGCAAGCCTAGAGGAAAAGAGCTCAGGTGAAGCTAGGTGCCTTTGCTAACAAACCTAGTCTTCCACACAGAGGAATTACCATACCCTGCCCTTGGCTGTATTAAAATATTTATTATTGCACCATCAGTGGGGACTTGGACTTTGAACCTACACTGCCTTTTTCCCCTCATTATTGCAGTCTGTAACCCTCACCATTTGGCCAACACTGCCTTTATCGCTACTGGCCAGAAGCTGTTATAACACATTAAGATGCAGCTGTTCCTGCTCCCCCTACTGGCCGCTTCCTTGACTGGCCTGCTGCTTGCATCAGATTTTTGTGCCTCTGTACTAGCTGTTGATCAGCAGCAGCTGTCCTTCTTTACTCAGCTCCCCTGCCTACTGTGCCTTCCCCTCCAACAGTAAGATATGAATTGACTCCCGTGGGACTAGCCCTCCTTGCCATTCTCTCTAACACTGAACATCACCTGTTTGGACTTTTCCTTTATTCCCTCACCTTCTCACCCCCATCCTTGTACCTTCCCTATTGCTCTCTTCTCTTCCTTCTACTTCTTGTTGGGGACATTGACTGTAAACCTAGCCCTTTAAACACACTCATTGACCACACCAATGTCACCCGGAGAAGGAAAACTGGTTTGAAAGTGGCACATCTAAACATTTATAGCCTCCCATCAAAGTTCCCCAACCTAGAGGCCTGGATGTCCCTTTATAAGCCCCATGTACTAGGACTCACTGAAACCTGGCTTAAACCACATAGCACCAAACCCTCCTACCATCTTCCAGGTTACACCCTCATTCGCCTCGACAGGCCTGGAAAAAGGTTTCACGCTGTATGTGAAGGGACATATATCAGCCACCATTGTTAGCCACTCTGATCCCCTCTCTCCCAGTGAATGGCTCCTTGTTGAGCTAACCCTGGGCTACTCTAAAAAAATCTACCTGGGGTGCTGCTACAACCCCCCTATCAGAGGTATCCCTGGCTTATCTAACCTACTGAATGGTCTAGGGCTAACAACTCCAACCAGGGACACTATATTAGTTGGAAATTTCAACCTCAACTGGCTAGGCACCCAGGAGCCAAACTATGCTAATCTCCTAAAATCCCACAACCTCGAGCAAGTCATCTCTGCTCCCACCAGACATAATGCCTGTACACTAAACCATTCCCTACTTGACTGGGTGGCCACAAATTGGGTGGACATGGTCCTTTAGGAGGGTATCCTGTCAGATTTTATAAGTGACCACTCCCCTACTTATATCATTCTGGCCACTAAAATTAAATGCCCTCCTTCCAAATACCTTTCTTTCAGAAATGTTAACTGCCCAGACCCCACCAGGCTTCTCAATGATGTAAGAACATTAAACTGGTCTGCCCTTTACCTCATTGACAATGTGTCATCAGCAGTTAGCTTCTTCACTAATGCCCTCCTTTGGAAACAAGATCTCCACTTACCACTCGTAGGGTGAGGGGGGCTACACCCATTGGATATCCAAGGACCTTCTGGCCCTAATAAAATAGAGGGACAGCCAGTGGAAGGCTTACAAAGTGTCCCCTTCTTCCCAACTCTGGAATGCTTACAGGTACCAACACAACACCTACAAGAAATGGTCAAAACAATAAAGAGCAGCTTCTACCTCAACCTATAAATGAACAACCTCAGTTATCCACAGTATTTTTGGGCCTCAATAGGGTCCTTACTCAATCTGAAGACTCACAGCTGGGTCACTCAACTCGCCTCCCCATCAGACCCCCTGACTGACCATGCTGAGATTGCACAGAGCTTTAACAAAAAATTTACCAACCTCTCTGTGCACCTCAGTAGACTTTCCCCCAGTCACAACCTCAGCCTAGTAGTCAAGTAGACTGCCTCCCTGGTGGTCACATCCTCACCCCCTTCTACTTTAGAGCCATAAGCCCAGAAACTACTTCCAAGCTCCTAAAGTCTTTCTCTACCATAGGTAGCCCTGGCAGTCATGGGTTATTCCCCTCCTTCCTTAAGCTCATCTCTCCTGCAATCATTAAATCCCTCGCCTTCCTTTTCAACCTTGTCCTCTCCATGTCCACTATGCCCGATTCCTAGAAGCATGATAATGTTGTTCCTATCTTTAAAGCAGGCGATTCCCTTTCTACCAATAACTACAGGCCAATCTCCCTCCTCCCCCACCTGAGCAAGCTACTAGAGAGAATTGTGTACTCCAAACTTTCTGAGCACCTTAGAAAGTATTTGCTGCTGTGCCCCCAGCAGCATGGTTTCCACAAGCTCCACAGCACCACGTCAGCCTTAGCCCATTTTACTGACCATGTCCTCAGAAACATGAATTTGGGTAAGGCCACAATTGCTATATTCATAGATCTGACTAAGGCTTTTGACCTAGTTGACCACCCTCTTCTACACTCTACTCTCCACCACCTTGGCTGCTCCTTGGAGACTTCCTCATGGTTTCAGAGCTATCTCGAGGGCAGGTCCTAGTCAGTTTCCATTGGGGTTGCATCCTCCCCTGCCCTGTCTGTCTCTACCAGGGTCCCCCAAGGCTCCATTCTTGACTCTTTACTGTTTTCCATATTTATCAATGCATTCCCGGCAGACAGTCTCTCCTTTGAGGCACTTCTCTATGCAGATGACCTTGTCCTATATCATAGTGGCAAGTCACTTGCAAACATCTCCTCCATCCTTACCCTTAATTATGGTGCTGCCTACAATTGGTTTACTTCCAAAAAGCTCCTAGTAAATGAAAAATAGACAAAATCAATGTTATTTAGGTAAAAACTGTTCCTCACCCAGGTCTACAAAGAGGAGTTCTCTCTCTACTTCTACTCATACCTGTTGCCCCCCAAAATGTCTCAAGTTTCAAATATTTGGGCATCACCCTGGACCCCTCCCTTACATTCACAGATCATGTTAATATTTCCATGCGTAGTGTTAACCAGAAATTAGGAGCCACCTACTGGCTAAGACAGTTCTTATCCCATGAGGTGCGTCTCGAGCAAAGCAACCTTCTACCCCGTATTAATTACTGCTCCCCCATATATTCCCCTGTGTCTTCAGCCCTGCGCTCCAGTCTGACATCAGTTTATAGCAGCATCTGCCACTTCATCCTCCTTGCACCCTTTTGTACCCATCATTGTGACTTATACAAATCACTTGGTTGGCTCCCACTTCAAGGATGTTTCGACTATGCCTTAGGCTAAAAGACACTACACTCAGAGATGGTCCCCTGCCCTCTCATTTATCCCTACTCATGGGCAAACTGGCTATTAGATGCTTCCATAAGTCATCCATCCTCCTCCTGGTACTTCCCAGAATCTCCACTACCATGGGCAGCAAAACCTTTTCTGTCTCTGCCCCCTCCTTATGGAACAAGTTTCATATATCACTCCACTAATCCTACTCCCACATTTCCTTCAAAAGCCACTTTAAAGATTGGCTACTACTGGAAGCCAAATGCTACTGTCCATCTGTGTAAGCTGGTATGATTCCCCTCCCACACCTTTTGTGGGGTCTCCTCAACCTTGCGACACCCCTTTCTCTCCAGCTTCTTTCCCACCCTGACCTTGTCCTCTCACCCCTCCCTAGAGTCTACTCCACTGCACTTTGCTTATTGTGGACTGTCACACTGAATTTTGAATATTCACCTGGTTGTTACTTGATTCTGTTATTGGTGTGCCTTTTGGAAATTGTACTTTATATGGTTTACCTGGTAATTTGTCACCTTACCATATTGTTCTCCGTGTTCCTGTGATGATTTACAGTATATGGACTTGTCGCTAGCCTACAATTTCACCTTGTATCTTATTGTACTCTCATTTTTGTTAATACCTTCTGTACTGTAATTCCCAATACCTCATTGTTAATGGCTTGCATTGCAGTCATGTTACTCCTCCTGTAATCTTTTTTTGCTAAATGTGCCATTGTTTATGGCCCGGGTCATGCCTGAAAATGGTCCCTTGGATTGTCACCAAAGACATAGATAAATAAATAATTTAGAAAGTTCCAATTAACCCTATTGAAAGCCTTTTCTGCATCCATCAAGATTACCAGGTAAAGAGTGTGAATGTGACATTGTGACAAATAAATTTAGTAGCCTATGGAAGTTGTCCTGCAGAAACCTGATTTTAATGAATCCAGTCTGATCCAGTTATATGACTGAAGAGATGTTGGCCTGTAGCAGATTTACTAATATGGCTATGAGAATTTGCATGTCAGAACAGTGTAAGAAGATAAGTCTGAATAGCTCACATTCAAAAGGATTATTTCCAGCCTTATATAAAACCGTTATCTGGGCCTGTCACGAGGAGATTGGACAGTCCTCCCATCAAAGATCCACTTGAAGTACTGAGTGAGCAGATCAAATTGGCTGGATCTGTAAGGGCAGGAATGTGCAGATGTTTAAAAAAATGGGTAATATAAGGGGAACCCTCTGATTTTTACTGCAGGATGTAAAGCTTCACACATTTTTTAAGTATGATGATGGGCTTGCTTACAGGTTTGTACTGCTTGTTCATCAAGAAAGGATGTGATGGACCCCATTCCCTTTTAAGAAGGGCTTGAATGCCTGAGAAAAGAACTGAGGGCCACTGTCTAACACCAATGCTTTAGGCAGTCTGTAAGCAGCAAACAAGCATCCCTGCAGGTTCATTGTTTTCTCCATAGTGGTTACCTGTGAAGGGAGCACTTCAATACATTTTGAATGGACATTAATTAAGATGAGGAAGCATTGCTTGCCAGTTTCTGCTAATCAATGTGGATTTGCTCCCAACTTTTGTTCAGAACCAGAGATGGAGGGTTGCTGTGGAGGGTTGATTTTGGATGGCTACAAAAGTAACACAGAAGCTGACTAGCTCTTAAATGTTGTGATCAAGTCCTGGCTACCAGAAGTATTCTCTGTCCAATACCATCATCTATGAAATTCTGGGATGACTGTAATAGAACGTTATCCAGCAATTGTTTCCAGAACATCAAAGCAGTCACCAGTCTGGCACTCTTCAGAACACAGCATTGTTCTGTGCACATTTGATCCCTCTTGTTGAAGAAGTGCCAAAGGGTTAGGCAGCACTGCAGCACCTCTCACCACCAATCTGGTAGTATCTACCCACCGTAGCAGATACCCATTCCCTCTTTTGGCATGTGTCCACCCCATTTTATCACGCCATGCCCTGTATGACCTTTTTTAATTCAAGCACTTTAACACACTATGCCCTATCTGATCATTTGGTCAAGCACTTCTCCACCCCAGTGTTCCTTCTCTCTCACACACTCTCAGCACCCAACAGCCACATTTTCAAGCTCCTATCTTGACAAGGCCCCAATTTCAGGCTGCTTCCTCACCTCACCCATGTACTCCCACCACTGCTCTCTATCTCACTTACTATCACAGAATCAAATCCACGGAACTAGTGATGCTCACTGTAGTATTGTAAATGTATGAATTATAACTGTGTCATGTACTGTACTTTGTCTAGCGATAAATACTGCAGTATTGCGAACAATTGTATTTTAACTGTGTTAGGCATTGTAATTTGACTACTGTTATGTTAATCTGACATGGAACCTTTGTAAAAGAGCTTGCACTCAAAGGTATTTTCCAAATAGGAATAAATGAATAAATAAAAATAGAAAAGGGTTAGATCCTTTTTGAAGGTAGGCAATCCATTTAGGGCGAGATCCAGAACATTTAAGAGGAAAAAATTCCATCATGTTTCTGCTGCCACATCTCAGCAGGTTATAGGTAGCTCCCTGAGGTAGGAGACTCGAAAGAGTTCTCCATCATCATTTTTCTCTGGTTGGTTTTCTATGGCAGGCAAGACAGCGTGTCTCCATTGGTGTGGCCCAGAGAACTTTTATATTCTATATCACACTCATAGGCAAACAAGTTTAAGGCCCAGCTCTAAATTCTGAGAGCACCGAGCATTGGTATGGCTGTTTTAGCCCTAGAATGGCCAGGAGGGACTTGTGGTCCATGATAAGTATGAGCCTGTGGCTATATAAATATTTATGAAACTTTTTTGATGCCAGAAAGTATGCTCAGTGCATTTTTTTCAATTTGTGCATAATTCCGCTCGTTGGAAGACAGGAGTTTGGAAGTGAAAGTGATTGGCTGGCCATCTCCTGATGGCAAGACATAGGAAATGACTGCTCCCACTTCATATGATGATGCAACACATGCTAACCTTAGGGATGTTTGAGGGTTATAGCGAGCCAACCACTTGCTGTTGAGAAACCATTTCTTACAAACTTGGAATGCTGCCTCACATTGCAGTGACCAGTTCCATCATGCATCCTTCTATAGCAGATCATGCAGTGATTTAAGCAATATGGACAGGTTTGCCTTGAACCTGCCTTAATAGTTCAGTAACCCCAGAAATGAGTGAAGTTCAGTATTGCTTGGTATGGACATGCTGTTGATGGCTGCTGCTTTCTCCTCAGTGGAATGCAGGCACTGGGCATCGATTCGGTATCCCAGGTACTCCACAGAGTCCTGCAGGATATTACACATTTTGCTTTTGACTATCACCCCATATTTTTGCAGCCTGGATATGACATAATCAAGGATTTGTAGGTGTTCCTCTATCATGGGTATTTTAACCAAAATATCATCCAAAAAACAGCAACCCATTCTAAGCCATATGCAATGTGGTCCATGTTATGTCTGAAAATGACTGGTGCCAGTGACACTCCATAGGCCAGGTGGTTGCACTGGTAGTCATTTGAGTGTGTTGATGGTACAGAAAGTTGAGACTAGGTTGAGTTCCAGCTGCTGCTGGGCAAATGAGAGTTCCATTTCGCTGAAGATTTTTCCAAATGCCAATATGGCAAATACTATATATCTTCTAAATGGAGCTGCTGTCCAATAGAATCCACCCTCCAACTGAAGCTGCAATCAAAAAGCAATGTTGTTAATAGAAGCCACCCTCTAATTGATGGCACAGCTTCTACTGGAGGACGTGCTACTCTACGCCATGCGGTTTTGGCATCACAGCTCAGTGTCTCATCGCAGCACTTGCAGTTGTAGCTAACTAGCAAATACATCTTGTTTCAATATATTTTTCATTTTTGGTACCCTGAAATCAAAATAATGGATTACAAGAAGTCAAAGCTGACAAGGTAATGATGACATCTATGGTAAGGACATATAACAACAGATTACCAATGGATGAAAGATTAATGTTCTCACAAGTGATTTGCTTTTGGCAGAAAGTTGGAAAATCCACTACCTTTGGGTAAAAATCATTTGGCAATCATTGGACAACACTTGTTTTCTGCCTCAGAGTAAAGTCCCGTCTATGGATAAATTTGTCTATCCAGCCTCTGCTTGCTTTAAAAGATGGATCCTGCAAATGAATTATTGCGTTAATAGCCGAAGCTTTCTTGGTCATTCTTAGGTGCTGCTCCCACTAGAGCAATATCCAAGTGGCCAGCTTGCTGTCAGTCTTAGGATGCTGGCACTTACAATCTGCACTCTTCAGTCTTTTCTTTTTTTTTTTAACTGCTGCCAGCAACTGAGAGCAGAGCAGAGATTTTCTGCTTCTGTTTTCACCATTCTCTGATTTTCGTTTCATTCAGCATGAGAGTTGAAGCTATGCATCAGTTACCCTTGACCTCAGCACATTGCAAAATCATAGCCTTGAAATCAAGGTTATAGAGTTTTCACTTCGCAGATAACATTTCTGGGTGTCAAGACAAGTGAACAGCTGATCAGGGGGAGCTGAGCCAATGAGGGTGAGTTTACATAAAAGTTATATATAATTAGATAATTGAATCCATGACATATTACCATAAAAGAGTAATTTATTTATTTTAAAGTTGATAACTGAGAAAGGCACCATTGAGCTGAGGCTCATTTCCAGATGTGACTCAGGAAAAGGGTTACATAGGGACACTACAGTGAAATAATGTAAACATTTGCAAGTTGGCAATCGCAGGTCACAGTTATAGATCCGAAATACAAAGGACACAGAACAGCATCAGCAAGTTAGTAAATGTGAGCCATGATTACTAGACCCAAAATAATGATGTAAGAAGACATAAGCAAGAAAGCAAACATAGGTTGTGATTACAAGACCCAAAAAATAGTAAATAAGCAGCAAAAAAAGAGCAGATAAATGGTCTTATGCAGGCATACACTTAAAGATCATGTGCAAAGGTTTTTGCAGATTGTTAATAAAGCTTGAATTCAAGTCCCTGTTTCATTTTCATTTTCATTTTTCATTTATTCTTTGGTAACCGAGTAAAGGCACTGGACCAAAGGTCCCTTTTCAGGCCTGACCCAGACAGAAAAAACATAAAAAAGTACACAAATACAATCAACAACAATACAAAACCAAAAAATACAAATTACAAATTCAGTTGCAAACAGATTTGTCTAATAAATAACTTTTCAACCATTGTTTAAAAGTTAAAACAGAGGGAACAATCCTAACATCAAGTGAGAGTGAATTCCAATACAATGGTGCTGCTATTGAAAAAGCTCTAGAGCTTAACCTTAGCTGAGACCTGGAGACAAAATATAGGGGGCCGTTAGCTGACCTCAGGCTGGGAAGCAATTTTTTCATTACAACAAGATCAGAAAGAGGGAAAAGGGAGCCAAAGTAAAAACATTTATACATCAGACAGCAAACAAAATATTCTATTCTGCAACTAGGGGAAAACCACCTCAACCGAGGATAAAGATTACACTGATGTGTCCTATTGGGGGCTCATAAAATAAATCTGCAAATATTATTATAGGCCACAATCAGTGCTTGCATTTCTTTTGTACCTACTGTATGTTATAATATAAACAAGAACTGTAATCAAAATATGGGAGAAGTAAACCAATAGCAATTGCTAATCTAGTTGCTTGTCAGAAGAATGACTTGAATTTGTAGAACACCCCTATTCTTTGATTTACTTTCTTAACCACTGACTGAATCTGAGGTGAAAAGGTCAAACTGGGATCCAATAGTGTACCCAAATACTTAAATTGAGACACTTGTTCAAGCAGACCACCCCGAAAACCAGATATCCTCAGTTCCAGGGTGTCCACCAACATAAATTGTATGCCAAATAACATAACTTTTGTTTTAGCTGAGTTGAAAACCATAGCATTTAAAGTAAGCCAAGAACAAATGACACCAAAATCCTTTTCTAGGGAACAAGAAAGTTCAGACCCAGAATCTGATTGAGCACAAATTACAAGATCATCTGCATAAACCATTGATTCACTAAACTTACAAACTCCAGAAAGCTAATTAATAAAAAATAGAAAATAACAGGGGTCCCAAAATTTACCCTGAGGCACACCACAACTAATTAGAAATACAACAGAAACCACGGAACCTACTTGAGCAAACTGACACCTGTTACTCAGATAATCATAGAACCAAGACACAGCGACATCATAAAACCCTAGATCATTCAATTTTGTGCAGGCCAAACCATGATCAATCAAATCAAAAGCCTTGGTTAGGTCTACGAACATGCCCCAGTCATCAAGCCCTTCTCAAACCCACGTAGGACAGTGTTCATGAACCCAACCAAGGCCATGATCAGTGTTTCCTGAAAATGTCATGCTGTTTGGTTTTGTGGTTTTCTTTAAATCAGCATTTGTTAACTTGCTCTACAATGGATGAAAACAATGGAATTATTTCTGTCTCTCTCAGTCAGGCTTGGAGAGCAATGACATAATCTTGGAGTACAGTAGCTTGCTGCTTCAGATTCCCAATCACAGCAGGCTGTAGAGCTGATGATTTGCTCTCCAGGTCTCTTACAAATTCTGTCTGTGGTTTGTGTTTAGATAGATTAGTTTAAAATCTATCATTCTCTTCCTATAAAAGTTGATTATTTAAGTTTCATTGTTGAACTGAAGTAATGGAAATCAGTTTGTCTGTATCACAGCTCTGAGTTCTTTCTCATCAAAACTCTGATTTTTTTCTAACTATATAACACATGATTGTTAAATGAATATAAACTCAATCTAAATTTTGTTCATTTATAGAAATAGTTTGTTCTTGATGTATAGCCTTCATAAATACATTCATGCAAAACATTTTTCATGTCAGATTGACAAACAGGTGCCTGTCACGCTGTACTATTTCAAGCACATGTACTGTCTGAACTCACAAATTTCAGTTCTTTGGTGTTTTCTGTGTAACAAATACATCATGTATGTGTATAAATAGAAACATTATATGGCATACCAATGCACCATGTCTCTTCCCCACAGTTGAGGCAGCTGCACTCTGCTGCCACCTGTCCCCTGCCCCACAAGCCACCTGCCTTCTGCTCCACATTCAAGGCTGCTTTACCCTGCTTCCCACTGTCATCTCCCACATAGTCAGGGATTGTGCACCCTGCTGCCTCCATCCCTTGCCTAAAGAATCAATGTTGCTGCACCCTGCCCACAAAGTTGGGGTTGCTGCCTTCTGCTGCCCTCTCCCCCCCCCCACAGTCGGGGACACTGCACCTGTTGTACCCTGTCCCTGTGTCCACAGTCAGGGCTGCTGTGCTCTGCAAAGCCTTAGAGTCCTAGGTCCCCTGCCTCCACAGTTGGGGCACCATGCTGCCCTTCACACAGAAACCACAAAAGAACTGAAATTTGTGAGTTCAGACAGTATATGAACTTAAAATAGTAGAGTGTGAGAGGCACCTGTTTGTCAATCTGACGTGAAAAAATGTTTTTAAATGAATGTATTTATGAAGGTTACATCAAAGACAAACTATTTCTATGAATGAACAAAATTTAGATTTATGTTATGTTCATTAAAAAAACCCTGTGTTATATAGTTAGAAAAAAACAGAGTTTGATGAGAAAGAACTAAGAGCTGTACTACAGACAAGCTGATCTCTCACAAAGAAAGAGTTCCATCACTTCAATTCAGCATCAAAACTCAAGTGATCAACTTTTATAAGAAGAGGAATAATAGATTTTAAGCTAATCTTTCTAAACACAAGTCACAGTCTGAGTTTGTAAGAAACTTGGTGAGCAAACCATTAACTCTACATCCTGCTTTGATTGGGAATCTGAAGTAGCAAGCTACAGTACTCCAAGATTATGATATCACTCTCCAAGCCTGACTGAGAGAGCCAGAAATAGCTCCACTGTTTTAAGTCACTGAAGAGCAAGTTAACAAATGCTGATTTAAAGAAAATCACTAAATCAAACAGCTTTAAATTTTCAGGAAACTCTAATCATGACACAGGGACTTGAATTCAAACTTTATTAACAGTATGCAAAAACCTTTACACATGATCTTTAAATCTGCTGCAGCAATATTAGTACAGATGCAGGACTTTCAGTAAGACAATTTTTCGCAGGAACAAGGTACTCATAGCAAAATTGGGAACCCCTGTGCATGAGGGAAATGTAGATTTACAAAGGACTGACAGCAAAGGGGCAACAACTGAAAATGTTAAGGAGGGGAGGGGAAGGTTGGGAGCATTGAGGAGGCTGAGGAGCCTTTTGATTGAGAAGAAAGAAGACGATAGATGAAGGTCAAGGGGAAGTTTGTTCCAGAGAGAGGGAAAATGATAGGAAAAAGCAGATTGACCAGAAACAGAGTAAGGGCAAGAGATAGAAGAGATGAGTGGCTCTCTGTGGCAAAGGGAGTAGTTTGAGGTGGCAGCTTGTGAGAGGCAAGAGGAGAGGTAGGAGGTTAGGGTACCAAACCAGAACTTTGCGATAAAGGAGGCACAGTGAACCATTCTCCTGTGAGATAAGGGTGCAAGGGAGAGTGCCGAATAAAGGAGACTGTGGTGGGTAAGGGGGCAGGAGGTGGAAAAGTGGCAGAAAGAGTTTAGCAGATTGTCTAGTCTGGTGAGGGATGAATGAGAGGCTGTACCATACACCACATCAGCGTAATCAGATATGGGAAGAATAATTTTGGAGACCAGTTCATGGCAGGTGGGGAAGGGGAGGTAGTCTTTATGTCAATAGATGACGGCCAGTTTGGCATGTAATTTAGTGCAGATGGCATTGATGTGGGTAGAGAAATCCAGGTGGCTATCTAGCCAAACCTCCAAATATTTGAAAGCTGGAACATTCTCAAGGGGAGAACCATCCAACCTAGAGAAGGCAGGAAGGGACTGGAAGGTGGACAATTTTTGTCTAGAACCAAAAGTCATGGCCACTGTTTTTTTGCATTTAGTTTGAGATGGTTGTCCTTGAACCAGGATTGAACTCTGTTAAAGTCTTCTTGTAAAGGGGACGTATGCTGATGGGCTGATGGTGGAGGGCCTGGAACTGAAAACAATAGAATTGTCAGCTAACGTGTATTTCAGAAGATTTACAGACTGATGGGAGGTTGTTTATAAAGATGGACCACAAGGTTCAGTATTAGGACCGGTTCTCTTCAATGTCTTTGTAAGCAACATTGCAGAGGGACTGGAAGGAAAAATATGTCTCTTTGCAGATGACACAAAGATCTGAAACAGAGTTGATGCACAGGGTGGGGTGGAAAGGATGAGAAGGGACTTGGAAAGGTTAGAGGAATGGTCAAATGTATGGCAGCTTAGATTCAGTGCTAAGAAGTGCAAGATAATACACCTGGGAAACAAAAACCCAGGGGAAGAGCACACAATGGGGGTGAGATACTAACAACAACAAAAATGGAAAGGGACCTGGGGGTAGTCATATCAGATGACTTAAAGGTGGGCAAGTAATGTGAGAGGGCAGTAAGGAGTGCTGGGGGGATACTGGGATGCATAGGGAGAGGCATCACCAGTAGAAAACAGGAAGTTGTTATCCCTCTTTACAGACAGCTGGTGAGACCCCATCTGGAGTACTGTGTGCAGTTCTGGAGACCCAATCTCCACAAAGACATAGACAAGATGGAAGCTGTCCAGAGGAAGGCAACTAAAATGGTGCAGGGTCTGCACCTGAAGACATATGAACAGAGACTACAGGAGCTTAATATGTATAGCCTCGAGGAAAGGAGGGAGAGGGAGGACATGACAGAAACTTTCAAGTACCTCAAGGGAATCAACAAAGTCCAAGAGGGTAGCATCTTTCAAAAAAAGAGATGTGCAGGAACAAGTGGGCACAATTTGAAGATGGGGAGCGGCTCAGTGGTATGTAAGGAAGTATTTTTTCACAGAGCGGGTTGTGAATGCATGGAACGGCCTTCTGGAGGAGGTTGTGGAGTCAAAAACAGTGGTTGAATTCAAGCATGCATGGGACAGTCATAAGACAATTCTAGGGGGCGAGGGTAGAAAGACGTAGGCTGCTGGTTAACTAGGATCTGCAGCTTATCCATTAGGTAGGGAACTGGGCAGACTGGGTGGGCCAAGCGGTCCTTATCTGCCATCAAATTCTGTGTTTCTATGTTTCTATGATGGAGCCAAAGATGGAGCATTGGGGGACCCCAGAAAGGATGGAGAGCAGGGGGGTTAGGGCATCCCCTATCTAAACTGATTGCTGCTTGTTGTGAAGATAGGAGTGGAACCAGTTAACCGCAGGTTCAATAAGGCCAACAGAACTAAGATTTTGTAAAAGAAGGGGGTTGGAGATGGAATCAAACACTTTCACTAGGTCAATGAAGATATCGGCAGTAATATGGCTTTTGTCCATAGTGGAAAGTATTAAGTCTGTGACCTGCAGTAGTGAAGAGATGGCCAAATGATGTTTCCTAAAGCCAGACTGCACTGGAGAGAGACAGAATTAGTACTGGCTAGGAAATCAGACAACCTAGAGTGAATAAAGGATTCTTGAAGTTTGGCAAGAGAGGGGAGAAAGGAAATAGGCATGTAGTTTCCTGGAGCAGAAGGGTCATCCCCCTTTTGAAGGGGTAGGACTTTGGCAGATTTCCAGGCCTTGGGGATGGAGGCAGAGGCAAGAGAGAGGTTTAGAATGTGGGTGAGTGGGGCAGCTATGGCAAGGACTAAGATGTGAAGAAGCCTAAGGTGGAGACCATTGGGGCTAGACTTGGTAGGGTTAAGGGCAAGGAGTGCTGTGTAGATTTCAAGAGGAGAGAAAGGAATGAATTGGAATTTAGGAGGCTGACCTGGAGCATCTTATAGGCCCGAGGGATGTTCAGGGGTGTGGGGGAGTGGATATCGGGAAGCATGCAAGTGGCAAAGAATTTGTTGAAAATGTCTGTGACAGAAGCGGGGTCAGAAACTAGGGAGCCATCAACACTGAGGAAAGGGAAGGTCAGGCCATGGCTTCAGTTAGAAGACATACGGTAAGTCCTTTGTGATACGTAAGTAATAGGGGTCAGGATCCACACATTGGTTTATTGTGACCTTGTACTCACTATGCAGCCACACTGCCTTGTTGTGCTTTTTGGGATTATGATGATTGGGGCAGCCAAATCACTCCTCTCCACTCTGGAAATCATACTGTGTAGTTCCAACTTATCCATCCCTTACTTAACTGCCTCCTTCAATGTGTACAGCACAAGTCAAGGTTTCTGGAAAATGGGAGTGATGCCTTCTCTTTTTTTTAACATGAAATAGTTTATTGAAATTATAACCAGTAAACACATATAACAATACAAAGTAGAAGGACTCAACTATATAAAGGAACTGCTTATCAATCAACTATATACAAAATATTATAGCTTAAAGATTTTGTGCATTGGGAAAATATGTTAGAAACAATAAGGAAATCTACCAGCTGAGATATTTACCAGGAGTGGTGCCTTCTGTCACTTGTGTCCTCACCTTGAAGTCCCAAATGGTGCTGTATCCATCCTGGAACAAGAGGACATACTTGCATTGCAGTCATTTGATTGCCACCTGTGAAACTTATACTATAGAGCACAATAGGATAATATTTTGCCAGTTAAGCTTTACTTTCTCCAGCCAGTTCCAGCCAAGCAAGGCAGGGTTTTTTCATTGTACCATAACAAGAGTTAGGGTCTACTCTGCTCCCTCTTATGTTGCTGGATTTGTATCTACCAAACAAGGGAATCCAATCACCTGTGTAGGATATTTGCCTGATGTAGGATGGTTGCAATGGGAGTTGGTTGAGACAGTCAGTATAGATGTTCTCTGGTGTGAGTGACAGTGATGCTCCAGTGTTAAGCTGCATGCTCATGGTCATGCCCACTAACCCTGGACTCAGGCTGTTGCCATCTTCATGGCCAAAATGGTGTAGACAATGAAGAGGCCCAAGCAGTCATCTCCCTCTAGTACATTTGGCACAGTATCCTTCACATACTGTGTCCATGCTGTAAGCAGTACACTTCTGTAGATCCACACCAGATGTCCTTTTCCACATGCATGGCTCATTTCTTGGAGAAATGAGCATGTGTCTTGACAGTGGTCTCCTCAACATTGATAGGAAGCTTGCTTAGCCTTAGCTTGTTGTAGTTGTTTCTAAGGAGCTTGGAGAGGAGGGTGTGATGTTGTGTGGCCTACCCCTAGTTGGGGTGGACCCCTATGAGATTAGGTGACAGTGACTATAAATGGCCTTCCTATGTGGGACCCTGTGACATGCAAGCTTCCTGCTGTGTTTCTGGGCAAGTTCAAGTGCTAATGTTATGCTGCATACAGACTTGAAAGTCAGGTCTGGTTCTGTAAGCATGCACTTTATATAGTGGTCATCACAAAGATCACAGATAAATTGGTCCCATCATTGAAGAATTGCCATATTCACACAAGGTTATGACATTTTTCAGGGAAATTATGAGGTTGGCAACTGACTGTCCCTCTTTTTGGAGTAGGTGGTGGAATCAGTAGCACCGAGCTCATACAATGGATTTGGACTTGTAGTGCTGTTAGAGTGTACATTTAAGTTGGTTGTACCTGTACCCACTTAACAGATCTGGTGCCACTAGAATCTTAAGCAAAGTGAGCACGGGGGGATGGTAGTATGGACAGGAAGAGTTCCCTTTGTCCATTGTCTTAGCCTTGAATGATGTTAGCTGAAAGTCAGTACTCGAACTTTCAATGTCTGTGTTGAAATGTTTGTTAGATTCTTAGACCAGCCTGCAGGTACAGCAGTGGTGCTTCCATCTGCAACACCAATTACCTGAATTTGGGTACAGACCCAGGGCTGGAGGGCTGGCCAGGGGGAGGAGGATTGAGTGTCCTCGGGACTGCTATCCTCCTTCAGGTGGGAGGGTGGGTTCTGTTCTGGTGTTCTATGGGCTCCTAGCTGTGGCAGGAGTAGTGACCACTGGAGCTCACTGTAGCAGGGAGGTAGGGCAGATGTCGGCATGTCACCATTGACATCATTGCACACCATGTCTCCCATTCAGAACATGGAAAATGGGACCATGTGGTATGCCACCAACTTTGCCTCACAGGTCTCGTACCATCACACCATGGCACTCCCTGGACACCGAGCCTCAGGTTTTGATGGGGGAGAGCTGGGCCCCCCCCATGAAGGCCCCACCCTGGGCAGCAAGCCAGGAGGGAACACCAAGGATGGTAGTCCTTGGAAAACAAGCCTCAGATTTTGATGGGGGGAAGCCAGCTGCCCCCCCGAAGGCCCCACCCTGGATTGTAAGCCAAGGGGAAACACCAAGGATGGTAAGTCCTAGGGAATGGGTGCCAAGGCTGGAGTCAGAGGTCTAACCAATGTGGGCTGGCCTAGGGGAGTATAAAGCACATCAAAATTGCAAGAAAAAAGATTATTGAAATTCTGGTACTTATCCCCGGAATTCCATTTATCCAGGCAAGGCAGTGCATTGTGTTTGCTGGAGGTGTACAGTTCTCCTTCTACTACTGCTATTGGAAAATATTTTTTTCTCTTGCATTTTGCACTGTCGTGCTGTACTCAGCTTCCTCCAGGATATGGCAGTATTCTAGTGCTGCCATTTAGTCTTTAGTCAAGGATGGCCAGAGGCAAAATTAGAAACATAGAAACATAGACAATGACAGCAGAAAAGATAAATGGTCCATCCAGTCTACCCGCAGTCTCATATCAAACACTGGAACCTACTGCCTATACAAGGTACTAGCCCTCCCTACTGTGGAAACATAGATGGTTTTGTTTGCCTTGGTCAGTGGGGGATGGGCAGCAGGAAAATAAAACCTGTCTCCCCAAGATGCAACTGTACAAGACAACTGATAAAACTGAAGAAAAACAGTGCACACAACACCAATCAGAGATAAAAATGTACATTTATTATAGGCGCATAAAAGCAACACAGAGAGAACAGCCCCAGCAGTTTGTAGCACCCTGTCTTTTGTTCCCAATGGCAGATGCAATGTGTTGAAAAGTACAGCTCTTTTGTGTAGAGAACATTTCCTTCTTTCTTTCTTTCTTTCTCTCTCTCTCTCTTTCTTTCTTTTTCTCTCTCTCTTTCTTTCTTTCTTTCTTTCCTCAGTGCAGCTGCTTCCTTTTTTCCTTTTTAAACAAAAATGGAAAGGGTTTACCCACTAGCTCTACGGATGCAGCCCCTGCAGAGTCTTTCTTTTACCTTATTGCCCCTGTAGTACACTTGTTATGAAGAACGGACTGACACAGTCTCAAGAAGTCGTGACTTAGTAGCCATCTTTATTCAAACTGACACACAGACACTATCCACAGAGACTAAAGGTTAAAGGGATTTGGAATGAGCAATACAGGAAACTACAAGGAATACAAATTGCTCACTACAGGACTACCAATAAGACTGCTGCTGGTACTTCCTGAAAGTCAATGCTACATCTACTACAAAGTGATTTAGAGATCTAGTGAGAATGTAGTTTTGTGGATGTCGTAATTACTCAGGGTAGATTGCTAGCTTCATTTTTTATAAGGACAGTTTTTATGTTTGCTTGCGCGCATTCAAGAAACATATTAATACACTAAACAGCATTTCAGAGGTGTCGAGCCCATTGCGCTTCAGACTGGAAGGGGCTTGTCAATCCAGACCAATAACCACACACTGTGGTTGTGACACCACTCGCTGCTTGCTTGGTAGAAATGTGTAACTAAAAGGGCTGAAGCTGCTCCAATCAGAGGGGGCTTCAGTCCTTTCATTTGCATGAAGCCGGTCAGCATGCAGCTGATCGGCTTTTATAATTTGGAATGTTGCTGCCACCATCTTGGGTAAAACATAGAAACATAGAAGTTGACGGCAGATAAGGACCGCAAGGCCCACCCAGTCTGCCCATTTCTTTTTTTACCTTATGAATGTGTCATCAGCCTTTGTTCTGTCAATGGCCTATCTATTCATACTCATCTGTATTGCTCCCTTATGCCTATCCCATGCCTGTTTGAAGCCCTGCACTGTATTCTTATCCACTACTTCCTGAGGTAGGCCGTTCCATGCAGCCACCACCCTTTCTGTGAAAAAGAACTTCCTCACTCTACCCCTTAATTGGCCTCATTCTAATCTCATGCTGTGTCCTCTTGTCCTGCTATTTTTCTTATATTGAAACATGTTAGACCCTTTCACCTTGTTAATGCCATTAAGGTCTTTGAATGTTTCGATCATATCACCTCTCTCCCCCCTTTACTCCAGGGTATACATTTTGAGTTCCGTTAATCTGTCCTCTCATTTTCTGATGCAGTCCCTGCACCATTTTGGTTGCCCTTCTCTGGGCTGCCTCAATTTGGTTAATGTCCTTGTGAAGCTGTGGTCTCCAGTACTGCACACAGTACTCCAGATGGCGCTTAACCAGTGTCTTGTAAAAAGGGATTATTACCTCCCTTTCATGCCTTGTAATACCCCTACTAATACACCCCAACATCCCCCTAGCCTTACCTACTGCTTTAGTGGTCTGCTTGGATGATTTCAGGTCATCTGTGATAATGATGCCGAAGTCTCTTTCTTCCCTTGTGATTGCCAGCAACTCCCCTCCCAACCTATAGGTGGCTTCAGGGTTTCTCTTCCCTATGTGCATGATCTTGCACTTCTTTGTGTTAAATCCCAGTTGCCACTCTTCCGACCATTTTGCCAGTTTATCCAGATCTCTTCTCATTCTGCCCACCCCATCTGGATCATCTACTCTGTTGCAGATCTTGGTGTCATCTGCAAACAGACAAACCTTACCCTCCGGTCCATCTGCAATGTCAGTGATGAAGATATTGAAGAGGACTGGCCCCAGGACTGATCCCTGAGGTACCCCACTTGTGACTTGCATCTCTTCTAACTGTGTACCATTTGCCACCACTCTCTGTTAAATGGTATATAGTCAGAAGAGATGCAAATCCCCCCAAATGGCTCCTTGTACTGTGACTCATCCATCTGTTTGTCTGTCTGTCTGTCTGTCTGTCTATCTATCTGTCTATCTATCTATCTATCTATCTATCTATCTATCTATCTATCTATCTATCTATCTATCTATCTATATGTCTTTCTGTCTGTCTTTCTGTCTCTCTATCTGTCTATTTGTCTTTCTGTGTATCTATAAAGTGGTCTGGGGTGCCCACCCCCGGTACTACTTCTTTCTCCCTCTGCCATAAAGGTGGCTCTCCCACCTGCCCTTCCTAGTCTTGTATTTTTTTGAATATATAGGCAGTCCAGGTGCCCACCACTGGTACTGCTTCTCTCAATCCCTCCCTTCCCCCAGGTCGCCAATCCCAGTTTTCCTACAAGCCCAACACTGGGGTATCCAATCCCAGTGTCAGAATAATAATGAAATAAAGAAAACCATCACTCAATGTTTTTTTAACCTGTAAAATAGAAAACAGTCCGTCACTGATCTGCCTCCCCAACAAACACCCCACCCCAACCTCCCACTCAGCACCCACCACCCCACAGCCTCCCACACACTGTGACTCACATGAACAAGTCATAGGGTGAAGATCCATTCTCCGATCAGAGACATGTCATGCTGCTGAAACTGTTGACTTTAATATGAAAAACTAAGATAAGTGCGGTTCAATGTATTTCAATGAGTTTTTGAACTTTGATGCATAACTTTCCCATGTGTGCATATTTTGGCCCCAAATGTTCAATTTGGCCTTTTTGGGACCCCGCCTCACAGCCAATGGTGGTGGAATTATGCAAACCAGACCTGAAAAGTGATTTTGTGGTCATGTTGTAAAATCACTTTTTGGGTGAAATTTGAACATTTTCACAACCCTCGTTCATAAGGTGGGGTCATAAGAAGGCAATTTTGAAAATCTGGGGTTAAAATATGTAAAAATGGCAAAGTTACACACATACATTGAAATTTTTCTATGTTCATTCATAACTTTGGTAATTTTAAATATTTTGACCCCAAATTTTCAACATATCTATTTTTTCACACCATCTCGTGAACATGACAGCTGTCATTTTTCAAATGCTGGCCAAAATGTGTTTTCGTACCTGTGGCATGGAAAGACATTTCGGTGCTGCAGAATGGTGTTTTGGCAGGGATTTGAAAAATGTTCACATACTGGGCTCATGAGGTGGGGATATTAAGAAGGCTATGCTGAGAATTAGGTGTACCAATATGGTAGAATGTCCAGATTATGATTGAACATTACAGTATTTTAACATTTACTCATAACTTTGCTAATTTTCAATATTTTAACTCAAAACTTTTAACATAGCCATTTTTCCACACCACTTCATAAATGTGATGTGCATTTTTTTAAATCCTGGATGAGACATGTTTTCGCTCCTATGGTGTAAAAGATATTTTGGCCAGTGTACTATAAATGGTACATGTCATGTTTATAAGGTGAATCATAAAATGAGTATCTTGGAAAGTTTGGGTCAAATTTATTAAAAAAAAAATGGTTTAACATGCTTTGTGTGTAATGCCAGTCTTCACCCCAACCACCATGTTTTGTGATCCCATGCTGGTGGGCTGTGT
Organism: Neoceratodus forsteri; assembly: GCA_016271365.2. Taxonomy (NCBI): domain Eukaryota; kingdom Metazoa; phylum Chordata; order Ceratodontiformes; family Ceratodontidae; genus Neoceratodus; species Neoceratodus forsteri. The sequence continues at coordinate 667,865,713 of CM057455.1, read as the reverse complement.
TTAGGGGTGAGCTCAGTGACCCTGCTGGATGGAGTGAGGGTAGGGGAATGGCACTGTTATTTGTCACCCCCCAAGGCAGGGAATGAAAGGTGCAGGGTTGTCCACATGGGCCTGAGTACCATATAGTGAAGGCAACTGTTCTCTTGGCATAGGGCATTGCACCTCTCCACCTGAGGGTGGTAGAATGTCTTGTACATGGACTCTTTGCCTTGAGCATCTGTATCTGAGGCCACATGGAACTGTCAGGACCAAAGGGCCCTGCGCTTTTGCAGCCCACCAAACAGCCCAATAAATTCTTCACATCCATCACTGCACAAAAGTGCAGGGCCCTTGAACAGAGTCTTCCCTTGGTACAGGGCATGTGCAACACAAACACCTGCACAGCACATACAGCATGTGCAAACAAACATTCAGCATTTGCAAATGCTTGTTTTAAATTATGTGTGCTGTTGGTAGTGTGTTAGGGGACAGGGTTTTATCATGGTGTAAGAGCTGGCTCGGGAGTCAGTTGTACTAACATAAAAGTAGATGTGTGCTACTCATGCTGCCAGCGCAAACCATTCAGGACATACAGTGATTTTTTTTGTTTTTTTGTTGTTGCTTTATTTTTACCAAGGGGACCTAGAGTTAAAATATCATGATATTCTCAATCTAGGTCCAGGGACACCAAATATTACTGTTACACCCCCCAATCACCCCTATTTAGAGTATTATGTGCAATTTTGGAGATCACACTTGAGGAAGGAAAAAGAAAATAACAGTGCATACACCAGAAATGGGATTTGATGCTTTAATGGTGCAGGAGTTTAGTGAAGGCTGACCAGACCAGTGTGGTACTGGTCGCTTTCACTAAACTCATTTACCAATAAATAATCAGATCTCATTTCTGGTGTATACACTGTTATTTTCTTGTTCTTTTGATGTTCACCAAACAGTAGCGCCTTTGGGAGTGTGGAGTGCTTCCACTTCTTCTTCTTACACTTGAGGAAGAATAGGAAAATTTAGGGTTGGAGCAAGGGATCAGACGCTAAAATGATACAGGGGGAAACAGGGTGGGTCTTATAAGAAGCACTTTGCTGATCTAAATGTATACACTGGAGGACAGAAGAAAGAGAAGTAACATGACTGAAGCTTTCAAGTACCTCTGCAGGATAAACAGGATGGGACAGCAGGAAGCTATTCACATTGGGTTTTATTCACAAATAGGCAGACTGCCTATGCGCTACAGATCTGTGGTACCTAGGCAACCGTATGGCAGAATGCCATGATCCTGGGATCCGGCAGACTCCCAGTGGCATTCATTGGTGGGGTGCATGCCCCTTGTGCACTCGATCCCCATGGCTGATCACGCAGCTACATAAGTGGCCAGCCTGGGGGCATGTCTGGGGCATGCCTGTACTCCATGTCATTCATGAAGATGCAGAGTGCTGGGCAAGGGAGTGCAGGATATGGCAGTGAGGAGCATTCCATAGCTTTTTGAGACCCCCCCACTGACACCTGTCAGCTACAGCAGGATGGAAACTCCCCCCTCCATGCTGGACCAGCCCTCTGAGCTGACAGGAAGGGCTTGGGGCATTCATTTGGGCACTCAACCATGTTTATAAAAAAAGTCAGACCCACATCTATCCAGAATCCTTTGCTCACATGGAGCAGGGGATCCACCTCAGGACCAGGACTGGCATCCAACTGGATGTCTGCTGTGTCCCTCACTCTGACCCTCATGGAGTTGCATGTTGGGGAGAGGGTCAGGGCTATGGACAGAAGCCCTATGGAGGCATGTGGTTGTGCATACTGCAGTCCATGAGCCATCCACTGGTGCAGAGCTACTTGGGCCAGATATGCATGAATCACTCATACCCGGCCCCTCAATAGTTCACAGCCACCAATGAGCGGTAACATGGATACCAGAGAAAACTCCATGAAACTGCTGAGAAGTATGTCAGGAAATACTTTTTAGTGGGAAATTGTGGTGACAGAGTGGGATAAGCTTCTGGAGGAGGTCATCAGTGCTGAAACAGTGACAGGGCTCAAAACTGGATGGGGCAGCCACATGGGACTAGCACATAAGGGGCAGACTGAGGAGTGGGACATAGCAAGGACTGACAGAAGAACAGTCCCAAAATTTAACAGGATTAGACAGACTGTATGGGCTGCTGGGCCTTTATCTGATGTCATTTTCTGTGTTTCTATACATATTCATCAGCACCTGCATGTTAGGGTTGAGAAAAGGTTTTGTCAAATATGCTATTTATAAAAGGTTTTATTTAGCCTAGCTTAGTTCCAAGGACTGTGAAACTTGCCATGTCCAGTCTTGGACAGTTCCAGCAAATGTTTTTTTGAAAATTTTGATAAAAATCAGTTTGGCGGCTTAAAAGTTATTACTTAGTGAATTATTGACTTATTGTCAATGACAAATTTAAAAAAATGACATTTGTTTTGTTTTCTTACACTGGGTGCCCAATCCCAGTTTCAAATACCCCCAAGCATCTTACTGACACCAATTGCCCAATCCTGCTGTCAGGTTCTGCTTGCAGCCTCCTCCAATGACACTGGGTGCCCAGTCCCAGAGTCAGGGGCTGCTCACAACCCAATCAATTAAAAAAAAAACACTATCCTCATGCACTCACTAGCACCTGCCCTATCTTCCTCTCCCAACACAGCCACCCAGGTACATACATTATTGGTCCCACAGTTGGCACATGGCTCAGCACTCCCTTAGCCTTGTCTTGTCACCATATTCTTCTCTGCCTTCCAACACTGATCACAGACACTTAAAAATATTAAAATTTAAATATTAAATAAAAAAGAACACCCCACTCTCACCCATGTTCAGGCACCCATTTCACCCTCCTGCCACCATGTGGTCATCCAGGTGTATACATTATTGGTCCCATGATGGGCTACAAGTACAGCACACTCAGGGCTGGCTTTGGGGTTTTGGGGGCCCCCAGCAGAATTAGTGAAGTCATGGGGCCTCTCTGCTTGGCCCATCTTTAGTCCATGTGTTTTACTGTAGCCCATAGGTGCAAGATTTTATTTGTGGCGATACTATAGGCAGGGAAAAATGGGCAGACTTGGTAGGCTAAGCAGTAGTTATCTGTCGGCAAATTTTATATTTCTTTGTTTTTATGTATAGCTAGTAGTATTTTAAAAACATTGTAGGAGGACACAGCAGTGTCATTTCTTGGGGCTGTTCTTCCCATCCCATCCATTGCTGCCTTTCCACCTCATATTGACTGGATCATAGCTTGCTGAGGTATTTCATGACATAACCAAAAGGATCTGCACAGTCTTTGACTAATGTCTTAAAAATATATTAAGATAAAAAATGTTTAAAATGAATAAGGTAAACTTCTCTGCTTGGGGGCCCCCATGAGCAGGGGCTCCCAGCAACCGCAGGGTTTCCTGGTGCCTAAAACCGACTATGAGCACACTGCTCACTCCAGCTAGGCTAGTCATCATCTTCTTCTCTGTCACCCTCCTCCACTGGTGAACCTACAGTGAAAAAACAAATAAGGTAAGCAGGGAGAGCCTGAAGGAATTTGTTCCCAGCTGCAATCTGGTTGGAGGGGATTCAAGGGAGTAGCATGGTGTAGGGGGAAGGAGGATGACATGGGTGCTAGAGGGTGAGTGGGGAGGTTGTTGAACCTGGGGTGGGGGAAGAGTGTCATGGGTGATAGAGGGCAATAAAAAATAACAAAAAAAACATGAACTGCACTTCCTGAAGGACCCATGTTTTTATTATCACACATACATTTAACTTTTTAAGCCCCAATTATACTGTAGGGATGGTTGCTTACCACCACCCTCCTGATCACCCAAGTGGGAACTTTTACAGTTGTCTGACAGGTCTTTTGTTTGTTTGTCTTTGCCTAGGGCCTTCAGAGCCTTGCATGAGACATCTTAGAAATCTGGTGTGTAGCCCGATGGGTCTCTTACTTCACATAGGGACCACAAGGACCTACAGGAACCAAGCTACATGTCTAGTACTGTACCAATGGGTTTGCTGCATCACATCTAGAGATGCAGTGAAATTAAAATCCAACTGTGAAGTGAATGCAAAGTGGCCACTTCACATTGGCACTTCGCTTCGCAGAGTGTCCCATAGGAAAGGCTCACTTTGCCTTGTTATTATTACTTTGTGTTGTCATTCCTCTTTAAACGTGAAGTAAGGCGGAGTGACAACAATATTGGCAGCACCCCACCCACACAGTCACCAGAATTAATGTGAACCCCCAAAGTGCTACTGTCTTGTGTCCAGAAAGCTCCCCAGTGCTTACGAAGTGAAATGACAGCATAACAAGAAAAGTAAAGTCTCCCAGAATTAATGGCGCACTCAGTCATGCACACAGTGGTCACACACAGAGTCACCAGAATTAATGTGCACCTCCAAAATGCTACTGTCTTGTGTCCAGAAAATTCCCCAGTGCTGATGAAATGCTACTGTCTTCTGTCCAGAAAATTCCCCACTGCTGACAAAGTGAATGAGAGCATAACAAGAAGTGCAGTCTCCCAGAATTAATGGTTCACTGCAAACACACAGACAGATTAAGATTGCACTGCGCACTCAAGGGATGCATACGAAAAGGCACAACACCTAAGTAGTGCACACAAGTCACAAATCCAAATCTGGAAATGAATACGTTTTGCCAGTTGGGGGATTAGTGCACAGCAGTAACAATCCACTACCAGTAAAGATACCACAAAGCAGTATAAAAAATTAATTCAGGTGTGGTGGATAGCAGGCTCACACTGCTGTAATTACTCTATGGCACAATAAAATGTATCTGATTTAATGGCATGCATCGCACACACACTCACACACCACACACTACAAGTAATGCGTAGCAAATTGAAAACCTTTAGTAATATAACCAAATGTTTTTAACAGACAAATTATACTGCTGCACCACAGCAATCAGCAAAAAAATGTCAAGAATTACTGAAAATATTACTGTGTGTACATTAACACAGTTATACAAGACAAATATAACCAAAACAGAAAGATTGCCTTTTTCTCCCAGTTAATGTACCTATACCACAAATACGCCCCTCCCCAAAGCACACTTCACAGTACACAGGCTGACTGTTCTAAATTAACATTCAAAATCCACACACAACAATAATCACTCGATGATATGAGCATAGAAGGGCTTCCTACAATCAATGTAGTAATTTTTGAGCAAAAAAAATGACTCAAGAAAGCATTTTAAAAAGCTTTTAGAGGTTTTGAATTGCAGAGCTCTGAGAGCAAACTGTTTCCAGCTACCACTACACACATTTTACCCAGGCCAGAACTGAAGCTGTGCAGAACAATCTAGAGCCCATGTGACCTGCAATCCCATGAATCACTGCTGAATTTCATTTGGTGCTCAATTACAAGGTGAAGTGAGGCGAATTACATTGATTTCAATGTACTTCACCTTAAAATTGGTAGAGAAGTGGTTTGGGGAAGGCGGAATAACGCAAAGTCATTGGTTTCAATGGACGTCGCGTTCTTCATTATGAAGTGAAGTACTCCACTTCACATTGTGGAGTACTCCGCGGGTTCCGCGTTACTCAGTGAATCACTTCGTGGAGCGAATTGGGGCCACTTTGCCCACCGCCACTTACAGTACTGTAACTCACATGCTGTACAGAAAGGAACGTGAATGCTTATGGCTGTACTTCCCCGAAAAGCTGCAGCACAAGACTCCCCGACCTAAAAACACATTATTGAGTACAATGGTGGGGTGGTGAAGCCTGAAGAAATACTACAAAACAGGCTTACAGTACATCCAATCAATTAGAAAAAAAATTAATGTTGTGATTCATGACATGATCATGATTGTGACTACATTTGTGACCGTGATAATGAAGAACATGATTCGGTGTCGATGGTGTGAGATAACCAGTATGAAACTGTATTGGGAATGCGAATGCCTACGGCTGTACTTCCCTGATGAGCTGTAGCTTAAAACTCCCAGACTTAAAAACATGTATCAATGAGTACAATGGTAGGGTGGTGACACCTGGAGAGATATTACAAAATAGGCTTGCAATACATACAAGTAACTAGAAAAAAAATTAATGTTGTGATTCGTGACGTGATCGTGAATCATGATTTGTGACTGCATTTGTGACTGTGATGATGAGGAATGTGATTTGTTTCACGAGTGATTCGTGATGATGGTTCTGACTTAAAAATGCATTTTAATGAGTACAATGTTCATGCAGAATTATGCACCACACCTGTCCAGTACTCTGAAGGGAAGCCAAAGAAACAACTGTGACTTAAGTTATAGATGGAGATTGGGCCCTAAAGAGATGCAAATGCACAGACAGATTAAGATTGTGCTGCGTGCTGAAGAGATGCAGACACAAAGGCACACTACCTAACCATCAGAAATTCAAATCTGGAAAAGAATACCTTTGCCGGTTGGGGCAGGCCACAGGGTGGGGGGGCAGTGTACTGCACTGCTGCAGTAACAGTCACTAGTACTAGTACCAGTAAAGATACCACAAAGAAGTACAAAAATCACACAGCTGCAGTGGATAGCAGGTTCACATTGCTGAAATTATTATGTGGCACAATAAAAGGTGTCTGATTTGATGACACGCGTCACACACATACTCACACACACATTAATTAATGCATAGCAAATTGAAAACTTCACTAATTTGACCACATATTTTAAACAAACTAAAATTATGCACTGAGGCAGTAACAGTCACAAGTACTAGTACCAGTAAAGATACCACAAAGAAGTACAAAAATCACACAGCTGCAGTGGATAGCAGCTTCACATTGCTGAAATTATTATGTGGCACAATAAAAGGTGTCTGATTTGATGACACATACTCACACACACACTAAATAATGCGTAGCAAATTGAAAAGTTCAGTAATGTAACCACATATTTTAAACAAACTAGAATTATGCACTGCTGCACCACAATAATCAGCAAAAAAAATGGCAAGAATTATTAAAAATATTACTGTGTGTACATTAACACAGTTATACAAGAAACATATCACCAAAACAGAATGCAGTCTTTTTCTCCAAGTTTATCTACCTACACCACAGATATACCCCTCCCCCAAAGCACACTTCCACTGTCTCTCAGTACACAGACTGAATGTTGTACATTAACATTCAAAATTCATACACAAACAATAAAAGCTCGATGATATGAGCACAGGAGGGTTTCCTAAAATCGCTGAACTAAAGTTTCAGCAAAAAAAATGACTCAAAAAAGATTTTTTTAACAGCTTTTAGAAGGTTTGAATCACAGAGAGCTCTCAGAGCAGATTGTCTCCTACAGGTTCCTACACATACTACCCCAAATGGAGGCTCTGCAGAACAATCTAGAACTCATGTGACCTGAAATCCCATGAATCACTGCAAAATTCACCTTTGGAGCTTAAAAACAAGGCGAAGTGAAGCGGAGTACATTGTTTTCACTGTACTTTGCCTTAAGAATTGGTAGAGTAGTGGTTTGGGAAGGCAGAGTAACGCGAAGTAATTGTTTTCAATGGACTTCGCATTACCCATTACAGCACAAAGTACTCCGCTTTGCGTTGCGGAGCACTCCCCGAATTCGCCTTAACTCCGTGAATCACTTCGCGGAGTGAATTGGGGCCACTTCACCCATCTCTAATCACATCCTGACTAATCTGCTGCCTTGTAGTGGGTGGCAGCACCTTATGTTAAGCAAATGACAGGTCTGGTTCTTTACTTTCTTGGTCTTCTGCTTCACATAGGACCCAAAAGACCCTGCCCAAAACAAGCTACAGGTCCAACACCATGCCAGAGGGGTAAAACTCGTCTGTTATTTCACATAGGACCATGTAAGAAGCAAGTTACACCTCATCTACTGATCATGCAAATCTTCAGTTACAAGCAGATACAAAAATTTCAAATACAGCTTCTAAAGGCTGTCAGAGCAGTTGAGGTTTCCCCCAGCATCTATCATACTAAGCTGTTCGGGTGTACCAAAATTCTGGTTTTAGCTTTCAGTTACCTATTCCCTGTTAACATTTTATCCATTGTTTTACCTACTAGTTACCAGGTTTCCCAGTGACTATTTGTTCATACGTGACCATTGTTATAATATTAAGGTCTCCAACACAATGTATTGTTTTGTTTTTCTCTGACATGCTATAATATGTACTCAACCTCATGCTGAAGATTGTTTTCAGCAGTTCCATTTCATACAACTGTGTTGTGTTGATGACTATTTTGGTCTATTGTATTTCTATGTTATGGCTGCCATCCAAGTTTCCCAGGTTGAGACTGAAAATGGTCCTCTGGATCAGCTTGCTTACCTGGTTAACAAAGACATAAATAAATAAATCCACAATTGCTCAGCTGTTGCACCTTCCAAAAAGTGATTTTTCAGTCAAATACAGGGGTGCTGCAAGATTTCAAAGACAGGTCAAAAGGTCATTTCTCAAGCAAATTATTTTTTCTACAAAGAAACAACATACAAATTAGTGATCTTTAACATCTTATTTCCCTATATACAAAATCCCCATATTTACTAAGCTAACCATTCGATCCACTACTAAAGAAAATTTTGTTTCATATACATAATCATAATATACAGTACAAGGTTATAACAAAAATCCACCTTATCATACTAAAATGCCAGCAGAATAGGTCTAACGGTCTTTTGTGTCTGCTTGTGTGGTCAGCCCCCACCCTGGGAGCTGACCTTGCTGCCCCCCTCGCCTTCTCTGGCTTCTCCCTTCCCAGTTCCAGATATTCTAGTTGCACTGGATTTTGCTTCCAGAACCCTTCCCCTGTACCTGTTCCACCCCCTCTTGAACCCCTCCACCGTCTCTGCCTCCACCAGCCCCCTGGGCAATGCATTCCATGGCTCCACCACCCTCTCAGTGAAGAAGCACCTCCTCCTTTCTCCCCTGAATTTTCCCCCTCCAGCTTCCACCCATGCCCTCTAGTTGCTCCCTCCTCCTTCCTTCGAAGCACCCTGACTGCTCTTCCCCTATTTACCCCCTTCATGTTCCTGAAGACCTCTATCATGTCCCCCCTGTCCCTTCTCTCTTCCAATGTGTACATACTTAGCTCTTCGAGCCTCTCCCCATAGGTTCTGTCCCCCAAGCCCCAAATCATTTTGGTTGCCCTCCTCTGGACCCTCTCCAGGAGTTTAATGTCTCTCTTTAAGTGTGGCCTCCAAAACTGCATGCAGTACTCAAGGTGTGGCCTCACCAAGCAGTTATACAGAGGGAGTATCACTTCCTTCCTTCTGGAGGTGATCCCCCTAGCGATGCATCCCAGCATCCTGTTGGCCTTGTTTGTGCCCTCCTACAAGTCTCTGAGTTGTTCATCTTGACATCCACCACCATCCCCAAGTCCCTTTCAGCCATCAAGACTTGTAGTATCCCCCCCTGGGTGTACACTTGGCCCAGGTTTCTGGCCCCCAGGTGCAGTACCTTGCAGTTCCCTGCATTGAACCTCGGCTTCCACTTTCTAGACCATCTTTCCAGAGCCTCCAGGTCCCCTTGTAGGGCCACCCTCCCCTCCTCCCCATCCACCACTGCTCCCAGTTTTAAGTCATCTACAAAGAGACTCATGTCATTATCACTATAATACATTAAATTTATACATTACCTAAGAAATGGTGTCAACTCGAATCTTTTATTAAGACAGTGACATATGATATACCCTAACTTAAACATTCAGAATGCTTCCCTCTTCTGTACTTTGTTGTCAGTGTCAATGCCACCATTTCGCACTTCCATTTTTACTCTCTGAATTCCTTTAAATCTCCAGATGTGAGTAGTTCTTAACAGACTTGACATGGCATGAACTGTTAAAGCACTGTCTGATTCACCCCTACATGTGACTGAAAAATCATTGGGAGGGAAATGCATCAGTTGAGCGATTGTAGATTAAGAGCCAGAAATCCACTGATACAAGACTCAACTGTGCTGAAGTACTTTTGAAGCTGTAGTTGGACTTTTGAAACTTGAAATATTTTATCATGCTTTATAACTGAAGATCTGCAGCATCCTGAAGTATTAGTCAAAATGCGTCTCTGATTGCAAAAGTGCTCTTTATGGTTACATTTGAGCTTGTTTTGATAATATCACTGGTTTTGTACTTTACAATTCTGACACTTTAAACTTGCACAATGTAAACTGAGACTGAATGCACCTGTATCAGAATGTCACTTGTTAGCACAGTTAACGATATTGTTGGAACATGAGGATTAAAGGAGTGTGCACTGATCTCTCCACATGCTCTAGGTAAAACACTTTTCAGTGTGACACACACTTGGGTGTTCTGAGTGTGCTCAGGAACCCTTTTAAATATTTTTTCCACTATCAGCACTGGTTACGTTTATCTTTGGAAGTAAGTATTTAATACATTTGAGGGTTTTTTTTTTTTACTCCAGCCTGAAAGAATTTGTGGTGGTTACCAGCTACTGACCACTATGACTGGGGGTTGGTGCAGCCATTTTCTGTCTATGTGGAAATGTGTCCACCCCCTCTCCATTCCCTATGCTCATGAACAAAGACCAAGCTACAAGCCCAGGTCCATGTCTCATGGATCTACTGCTTCATGCTACAGACCTTTGACCATGGTCCACATGTCTAAAGCAATATGCCATGGCTGTAAGCTACAGGTCTGGGGATTTGCTCAATGGGTCTGCTGCTTCATGTTATAGGACCAAAGAAATGACCCATGTGTCAGAAAAATGGTTTGGAAAGGCACTCATATCGACTGTTCCCAAAGGTCCTGCTAGTAACAAGATTACTGGTACTACTGAAGAAATGTAAAAAGAAGAAAAAATAAACAAACCCACTTGACTTTTAAGCGGTGAGTGTGCTTACTTTTCCCTTTTACCTTGCTTCATGTCCCATGGGTCTGAAGCTTCATATAGGGCCCACCAGGACCTGCATGAAGCAAGATATAGGTCCAGAGTTGTGCTGCACGTGTCTGCAACTTCTTATAGGGTCCTTAGGGCCCTGCAGAAAGCAAACTACATGTCTAAGATCATGCCCCATGTGTCTGCTGCTTCACACAGGACCTGTAAAGACCTGCACAAAACAAGCTGTGCATCCAGGACTGTGTCCCATGAGTTGGCTTCTTCACATAGGGTCTTTAGGGCTCTAAACAAAACAAGTATCAGGTCAAGCGTTATGCCCACAGGTTTACTGCTTTGCTCATAGCCCACAGTTCTGGGATAACACATCATGAGACTGTACCTTTCACTGCAAAATGCCAGGTACAGGCCTGGGACCATGCCCATCATCAAATAAGACAACTAAGGGGCACCCATGGGGCATGCCCTGTAACCTGTAGCTTTAAGCAACAGTCTGTGGGGCATTGCCCAGGACCTACAGCTTTGCTTTGGGTCAGTGGGGTAAGGAAAGGGTAATGGGGTGGGTACTAGGGTTCAAAACCCTAATGCTAAATGTCCCTCCTTTTGTCACTTTGTGACCCCAACACACTGTATGGATTAACATAGATTTTTGAAATGAATTATGCTGGTGCAGTAGCACCTGTATGGTATGTGTGGTTATGGTGAAGACAGTGGTAGAGTCAAGCCACACAAAACTAAAGGTTATAGATTTCAGGAGGGCTGACTTTGCAAATATGGGGGAAAACCTCCAGAAAATCCTGGCAAAGGGGAGGGAGGGAAGGGATTTGAGGAACAGTGGGAAGAACTTAAAGGAGCCATAGCAGAGGCAACAAGCCTCTGTCTAAAGGTAGTAAACAAAGCAAAAAGAAAGAAATAACCACTACGGTTTTCAAAAGAAGTGGCATGGAAGGTTAGGGGAAAAAAACAGGCATTCTGAAAGTACAAGAAAGTACAGAAAGAGGGAGACAGGGAACGGTATCAGGCAAACAGAAGGCAGTGGAAAAAGCAGTCAGGAGTGCAAAGGCACAAACTGAAGAAAGAATAGCCCAGTCAGTAAAAGAAGGTGACAAAACCTTCTTCAGGTATATTAGGGAAAGGAAAAAGACAGAGGAAGGGATTGTGAGGCTTAATAAGGGGTGAGGGGGGAGTGTGCTGAGGGGGACCTAGAAAAAGCAGAGATTCTAAATGAATACTTCTGCTCAGTATTTATAAAAGAAGGGGAAGTGGAGGGACCAAAAATAGGGGGGTTAAAATGTACATGGAAGAGAGGTGGACACCAGTCCATTCATGGAGGGTAGAGTCCTAAAGGAAGTTTCAAAACTAAAAGTGGACAAGGTGATGGGGCCGGATGGGATGCAATCCAAGGTACTAAGGGCACCACTGACAGCCCTATTCAACAAATTACTGGAGGAAGGAGTGGTACCAAAGAACTGGAGGATGGTGAATGTGGTACCACTACACAAAAGTGGGAGCAAGGTGGAAGCTGAGAATTATGGGCCAGTCAGTTTGACCTCAGTGGTGGAGCAAATATTGGAATCCATGCTTAAGGAAAGGACTGTGGCATATCTCAAGGCCAGCGGGGCACAAGACCCAAGGCAACATGGATTCACAGCAGGTAGATCTTGTCAAACAAATCTGATATATTTCATTGACTGGGTTACCAGGGTTGTTGATCAGGGAATGGCGGTAGACATGGCCTACCTAGATTTTAGCAAGGCATTTGACATTGTCCCACACAGGAGGTTAGTAAACATGTTGGGCAGTCTGGAAGTGGGTCCAAAGTTGGTAAATTGGATTAGACATTGGTTGAGCAACAGGACACAGAGGGTGGTGGATAATGGAGTTCAATCCTGAGAGAGAGTGATGACCAGCAGGGTGCCACAAGGCTCAGTGCTAGGACCTGTCCTCTTCAATGTTTTCATTAGCGACATTGTGAAGGGACTTGAAGGGAAGGGAAGCCTCTTTGAACATGACACAAAGATCTGCAATAGGGTGGACATTCCAGATGGACTGAAAGAATATGAAGGGACCTAGGCAAGTTGGAGGAGAAATCAAGAGTGTTGCAGCTTAAATTCAATACAAAGAAATGCAAAGTCATGCACTTGGGGCACAGGAATCCTGGAGAGAGAGGAATACACGAAAGGGACCTAGGGGGTAATCATATCGGATAAACTAAAAGTAGCCAAACAGTGTGAGAAGGTGGTGGGGAGGGCCAGAGGGATGCTGGGGTGCATAGGGAGAGGCATCATCAACAGAAAACAGGAGGTGGTAAAGCCACTGTACAGACAATTGGTGAGACCACATCTGGAATACTGTGTTTGGTTCTGAAGGCCACACTGACAGAATGGATGCAGTCCTGAGAAGGGCAATGAAAATGGTGATAGGAATGCACCATAAACCATATGAGGAAAGACTGAAAAAACTCAACATGGGTACCCTGGAGGAAAGGAGGAAGTGTGGAATATGATAGAGACATTAAAGTACCTCAAGGGGATGAACAAGGTACAGGAGGGCAACATCTTTCAAAAAAAGAGATGTGCAAGAACAACAGGTCACAATATGAGGCTGTAGGGAGGGAAACTCTGGGGTAACATGAGGATGTACTTTTCACAGAAAGGGTGGTGGATGCATGGAGCAGCCTCCCTGTGGAGGTCATCGAGGCAAAAACAATAGGTGAATTTAAGAATGCATGGGATAGACAGAAGGCATCCCTAGTGGTAGGAAAGAGAAGGTAAGCTGAAGATCAATTAGGATCTGTAGTTTAGGTAGGTAGGGAAATGGGCAGACTAGGTGGGCCAGGCCGTCCTTATCTGCTGTCACATTCCATGTTCTATGTTCTATGTTATGGTTGAGTTAGTGTGCTGTATGTGTCAAACTCTGGTTTTGAAAGCTTGTATCACAGAGCTATTAGCCCCTAGGACAGTAACAATTTCGGTGCTATGTCTCACTACTAGGAACTAATTGTTTGGCAAGTTTTGAGAAAGTCGGTGTGATGGTTTAGAAGTTATGAATTTGTGAAATTATGTAAAAGACCCTGATTTTTTTAGCCTTTTTTTTGCTCTTGGCTGTTAGCTTATTCTCATAGGATCTGCCCTGTTGGCCCTGAATCATTTTGGTTACCTTACACTGTATCATTTCCAGCTTGTCCATGTCTTTCTTCAGGCAGGAACTTCAGATGTGGGCACAGTGTTACAGATGAGGTCTCACCAGTGATCTAAAGAGAAGTAGGAGTAGGGTGGAAGACTGGGTTTGCTGGCCAAGGCACATAGCTTCACCTGAGCTCTTTCCTTCTAGGTTGCTTGAAAGGACAGAGCAAAGAACCTTACCAGAGCAAGAGAAAGAATTAAGGCTTCTTTTGGTTAGGCAGATTTACTGTGTGTTGTTATTTTTATTTTGTACTCACAGGGATTGTTACTGTTTGTTGCAGGTGGCTGAAACCTGGGATGACCTTTCTGCAGAAGGTCTGGATCCACAAAGCTGGTCTCTCATTGGTAACACTGGAGCTGGCACAAGAACAGGCAGCATGGGATGGGATGGACTGGGGCCCACATTCAACAGAGTTCCTCTGGCAAAGTTCAGTATATTAGCTGGTGACTCCTCCAGCTGGTAGACAGTTCGGTCACTGGGAAATACAGGCTCCTATCTGGCAATCAGGAGTCCCTTGATGGTAGGTCTTGACCCACAATAAGCATTCAGCACATTTTCTTCTGGAAACATCAAACTCTTTGATTCCTCTTTTGGCTCCTGGTCAGTTCGCAATATCAGCCGATTTGCTGAGCAAATCTCTTATCATGCAGTCAGGCGGTTCCTGGCAATTGATCCCCACTTTGGGACCCAGGATGCACACCTGGAAAACTAGGCCTCTCACAGGCTGGATCTCTGCAGAGCCTACATGCTCCTCTCTTCTCAGCAGTTTGAGCTGGAGTCCTCACAATTTCTCTTAGAATCCCACCAACAGATCACCCCCAAAGTTTGAATAGTCCCTCTTAAATAAAGGCAAAATCCTTAAGCTTTGATTGGCTGCCCAAGCTGTTTGCAACAGTTCTAGCCCTCTCATTGGTTACTTTTAGGCACCAGAAATTAGTCCCTGATTATCTCCCAAAGTCCTTAATACATTCCCAAGAGTCTCTGGCTGGAATTCCAGTTTGGGATTGGCTAGAAAGCTGACAAGATGATGGCTGCAGTTAATGATTCTGTATAGTTTATGCAATCTCACAAGTTCAAAGTTCTGGAGCAGCTAGTTCCATGTGATAATGGCGATAGTGGAAAGGTGATCGTCGTTAGGGCGAGTGTACATTGCTGAAAATCAGTTTTGGTGATGTACACTCTTGGTGCACAGCAAAAGGGTGCAGAGGACTTTTTTTTATGTGGGGGGCTGTGACCCCTGCACTAAAGGATTCTCAACTCCAGGGGGGTGCATGTCGGGGAGATGAAAAAATGGAAAAATAAATTTCACAGCCGGGCGCAACAAAATGAATTCATGCCCAGACCCTAACCTGGCACCCTCGCAACCCTAGCCTGCCACCCACCCCCTATGCCATGGGACCAGCTCGGCAGCCCACCGCCGCACTATGCCTCACAAACCCTCCCTCCCTTCCCTTCCGCCCATTGCTCCGCATACTCACTCCCCCTCTGCATGCATGTACATATAGTGACATCCTGTCACTATATTCATGGATCCCCCCATCCAATCACCCTCCCTGCCTGGTAGCCCTGTGGACAAGTGCCACGACTGAGTTGCCCTTTTTGAAAGTGCTCAATCGCGGTCGCCATTGTCACAGGTTGCCGTGCAGCCAGGATGAAAGTTATTTATTTACAATTTCCCCCTCGATAGATAGTCCCAACAATATTCCTTTAAATGATCCCACTTTAATGACTTTTCCCCAAACACTGTTGCTGTTGCACCGAAACGTAGTACTCCCAGGCGGCAGGCAGCAGCTCATGAATATTAATGAGGGCTGTTACGTATTCATTAGCTCCCAAAAATACCCTTGCTTAAACTCTATTTTTAAAAAGAACTGAGGCTTCTCTTTTGCCTCATTTAGGTCACCAGGCCATATTGAATTGAGGAGGGACACCAGAAGCACTGAAAGACTTCGAGCATGACCGCAAATTTGCCAGTCAGCACATCAAGGCGCTCCAGTGCGCATGCGCGGTTGCCAGCTCTAGCCTAATGCTGGTGACTCATGGTTTAACTTTAAGCCCAAGCAGGGCTAAAATAATTACACAGGCTGCTAGCGGAAACTTGGGGAATCACCAGAAGGACTTGGGCTGGCAGCACGCCAGAGGCAAGCAGGAGGAAAACAGGAGATACGATGGGACATGGTGGCAATTAAGGTAAGCCCTCAAGGGGGAGTTACACCTAAACAGAGATTAAGCCAGAAATACAGTGAATAAACACTAAACAGTCAACAACAAGGTAAAGTAGGGGAATTGCACTGAATGTCCATCTATGACACATGTGTCAACTGAAAAACCATAACATTACCAGTCCCCAGCTTGCAAATTAATACTGTGTTTTTATTTAGATCAATGCTTTTCACAGGCAATGGTGAGTATACTATACTAGTAAGTAGCCCTTAAGTTATTCAAACTATCACCTCCTAAGATTGTTGACAATGGGAGTACTTTCAACAGTAATGCTCACCTTAATCCATATACTGACCTATGCCCCTTCTTCTCATTAAATTGGCAGTCCTATGGACAGAGCCCCTGGGCATTAAGTATGGTAATTATGATTTTCTTGTATTTAAGAAGTGCTGGGGGCAGGGGTGTGGAGGAGGGCTAGAAGTTAAAAGATTAGTCCAGAGCAGGAATCGAACCTCAGTCCACACAGGTTCCCTGACCATTTGCTGTCAAAAACTTTCTCGGGGGCAGGGAAGGAATCAGCACTCCATCCCCTGACTTAGTGCAGACACTCAGTGCTGGGGTGGGCAGAGAACTGGCCCTCAGACCCCCAGCTAGATGTAGCTGCTTTGTTGCAGAGGTAGGGCAGAAACACGGCCCTCAAACCCCTGTTTAACAGTGGCAATAAAACCCTATAGCTTGCTGCTACTGAGGCTACCATGAAGCAAATTCAAAAGCCACCACCTTTTCACAGCTGTTATCATCTACCTCTGCAAGCAACACTTTATATTTGCACTTTATTTGAACTGTTGCTATTTTATACTGAAATGAGAGTGAATCACACTGCTGAATGAGCTTGTGCCACATATGCCAAAGGGAAGTGGAGTGCTGCTGATGAATGCTTGAACTGAGTTTTACACCAGGACATAGACTTTCATTACCTGTTTGTTACATTGCCTAATTGTTTCTTGTGCTCTGGTTGAAGGGGGGCCAGCAGCAGACCACTCAGAGAGCTAGCAGATAAGGAGGCGGGGCACCTATGCACTTTAAAAGCCCCATGCTGCATGGTGCGAGTGCCACTCAGTCATAAAATGTTGCTTGTAATTAAAAGAGAGACAGAGAGGAATTGCTATTAATAGCGACTTAGTGCATCATATGATTTAAACAAGGCACATCTAGCAAACTAACAGAATTTACGGAGGTGATTCATTAATATTTTGTATTGGTATTTGTCTATTTGTAAGAGTGGGAAATGTTTTCGCAGGTGTTTTTAATGGGTCTAACCCTGATGGCCTGGGGTTTTCAGGCCTCAGGGTAAGGGGTGGGAAATGTAAAATGCTTAAGAGCTCTGCAGGAGCACACACTGATGAAATCTAATACATTACTAGGGAGCAGTTACAGTAAACTTAAAAATGTTTCTATTAGAGCTAATTTGTGGATTAACAACCTTAATAATGTCCTGTTAAAGGGGTATCTTTTCCTGAAGTGGTCTAACTCAAAATGGTTGACTAACCATGGGATGGTGAATTGGTTAAGTAAAACGTTTTAGAGAACTTATTTAATGAAATATGGATACCTTAGAATTTTGAAGGTGTTGCTTTTGGTGTGTTTTATGGCCTGTGGGGATGTCCACCCAAATCCAGTGCCTCTGGTGCCACAGCAACTCCCGTCATTTAATGTATCCCAGAATGTCAAGGGTTTAAAGTTGCATGACCTAGGTGCTATACAGAGAGATACCTTCTAAAAGAAGCAGAGACTTGATTTGATACATTTAAATGCTAGAAGCATGCTTAATAAAATGAACTTAATCAGCCCCTGGGTCATAGATCATAACCCTGAGATTGCAATAATAACTGAAACATGGCTGAGTAATAAAATAGAGGATTCACTCATAAATATCCCTGGGTATAATCTATGGTGGAAAGACAGAAAGAAAAGTGGGGGATCTTCATCTATGGCAAGCAAACTTGATTCTAACCCAAATAGTAATAGAAAAGGACATGGAGGGATTATAAATATTGGCCTTAGAATTAAGACTGCCATACAGTAGGAACATTCTGGTAGTGGGGGTTTATTGCCCACCTAAGATCAACACTCAAGCCTTTAACCATCTACAGGACCAGCTTTTTGAATTTAATGATAGTTATGAGATGATGGCAGGCGAGTATAATTCAAATTGGCAAGGTACCTGTATAAACGAGTCCCATCTATTGGTGGAATTGTAGAGAAACATAGGTCTTACCCAACTGATCCAAGGGCCCACAAAAATAAATATGGCTTCAATTTCAACTTCCTTGAGCTTGGATCTGATTTTTACTAATACAGAATGTAACATAATAAATAGTGGAGTACTGCCAGATGCAATTTCAGACCATCAGTTTTCATTTTGCAATAGGAAAATGTTTATGGAGGTGGAGAAAAAAAGGAGTATCAGCTGGTATAGCTTTAAGGGGTTCAATTATATTGATTTTATGATGGATTTAAGTGTCATTAACTGGCATCGTATCCAACTGATTCCATCCATGGATGAGATTTGAGATTATTTCTATAGTGAATTCATGGTAGTTTGTAATAAGCATGCCCCTTTAAAACTAGGGTCCTAAAACAAAGTAATGCTCTTTGGTATTCTAATGAACTTAGAAAGATTAAATCATCTAGGAATAAGGCATGGCACCAGGCAAAAAAAAGAGGCAATAGGCAGGACTGGGATAATTATAAAAAACTTCAAAATGTTTGTTAGAGAAGTTAGAAATGCAAAGCAGCAGCATTAGTCCCACTTTCTGCATAACAATTGTACGCAACACCCCAAAGATTTTTGGAAAACAATAAATTTGCTTACAAAAGTTCAGGGAAATATTGAGCCAAATGCATTCAATGTAGATGGACAAATGCTGTCAATGTCACAACCAGTGATAGATTGTTTGAATGATTATTTTTGTAAAAGGGGTGTGGCAGACCCAGCTGGACCATCAAGCACACCAGGAGTATATCCAACTTATCAGCTGAGACAATATGGTAATATTAAACCTTTTGTGTTTAGGGAAATAAAGGTGGAAATGGTAATCAGAGAACTTTCAGGTTTAAATACCTCAAAGGCCACCAGTCTGGGTAATATTCCCTTCTAAATTATTGAAGTATGCTGCTCCAGTTATAGCCTATCCTCTAACATATATATATATATATATATATATATATATATATATATATATATATATATATATATATATATATATATGGTCATTAACTATAGGAAAGTATCCTTTAGCCGTAATGCCTATATACAAAGGAGGTAACAAGACAGAGATGAATCATTTTCGGCCTATTTCACTTTTGCCTTCGGTATCTAAGGTATTTGAAAAGATAGTTGCAGTTCAATTAAGTATGCATTTTGACTCCCTTAGTTTAATTAATGATATGCAATCAAGTTTTTGAAAGTTACACAGCACAACCTCAGCCCTTGCTAAAGTGGTAGGGGATGTGCAGATGGCCCTGGACAGGAGAACATTAGTGGGTACAATTTTTGTGGATTTATTAAAGACTTTTGACTCCTTGGACCACTGTGTCCTCCTGTCCAGGGCTGCAGCACTCAGAATAGTGGGGCAGGGTCTGAAGTGGTTGGATTCATATTTGGCTAATAGGAGTCAGAAGGTTTCAATGGGTAAGTGGGAGTCATGCTTTTTTGCCTGTTGGGTCGGGGGTCCACTAGGGCTCCATCCTGGGGCCTTTATTGTTCAATATTTATGTGAATGGTCTGTCCTTTTTTGATCCAAAGGTGTTTTTCCATCTTTATGCAGATGATACCATCATATACACATCTGATAAATCTATAGAATTAATAAAAATAGGCTTCAGCAGGCCTTTAATGAATTTCAGACCTTTCTAGTGGATGGTAGGCTTGTTTTGAATTTAAAGAAAACACAGACCATGTTGCTCCATTGAAGGAATGATACAGTGAGCAGTACAGCCCCAGGAGTGGTTGCCCTTGGGGGTGGGGTCCCGATCCAGTAGGTACAAACTTTTAAATATCTGTGCCTGTGGATGGACAGCTTATTGTGCTGGGATATGCATATTTCCAACTTGGTTAAAAATGTGAATAAGAGAATAGGGGCACTTTATAGGGTTAGGTCAGTTATGAGCATAGAAGTAAGAAAAATAGTGGTAAATGTAATGATTATCCCCATGTTCGAATATGGGGACATATTCTATTCTAGTGGGTGAAAGAGGGATCTTCAAAAGCTAGAGGTTTTTCATAATAATCTTGCTAGATTTATATTGAGAACCCCCCCGGTTAACCCACAAATGCCAACTCTGTGATCACCTGGCATGGTGTAGTCTAACTGAGAGTAGCCACGAACACCTGATGGCCTTTATACTCAGGGGGCTGGCAGGTAGATATCCAGGCTACATTATGAATAATTTGACTTACAGAAGCAAACTGGGATCATTAAGAAACTGTAAGGTACCAAACTTGGAGTTGCCTAGATGTGATCTGGAAATGGGACATCAATCCATTTATTATAGAGGGATTTTGGAGTGGATTGAAATTCCTGCACAGTTGTGTATGGGGAATGTAAATAATTCCTGGCCTTGTATAAAACTTTGGCAAAGGAATGAGATTCACCAGAAAAAACAATGTTGCACACCTACATAATTGAAATCCTAGGGAGGTAACGTTGTGTACTTAGAGAGTTTAAATTTATATGGTTGAAACCGAGGAAGGAGCTGAGGAAAAGTGAGATGGGATGGGGTTAATTATTAACATATGCATATGCTGTTTTTTAGTCCCTGTTGACTGTTATGTAATGTACTAGGTTTGTATGTTTCCCTTTCCTACAATAATATGTTATTGTATATTCTATTTTATATTGTAAAATGGTGAATGTTATTTTTAAGTTAATATTTTTGCATATTGTTTGGGACCTCGTTGAAAATGAGTTGTACTCAGTCAAGTTAATCCCTTATTCATAAGACTCTGAATGAATAAAAACATTTTACTACTACAACTACTACAGCTCAACTCCGATTGGTCCACCAAGATAGATTCGAGAAGCAATACAGTGTCAAAACGGCCGCGGAGAAAAGCCACAGGACCAAGTGAGATCTTAGCCACAAAACAAAAGAATTAAGTCTAAAGTTAAAGAATTAGTCCAGAGCAGGAATAGGACCTCAGTCCACACTGTCCCCTGACCTTTTTGAAATCAAAAATTATCTTGGGGCAGGGCAAGAATCAGCTCTCTGTCCCCTGACTTAATGCAGACACTCGATGCAGGGGTGGGCAGAGAATGAGCCATAAGACCTCTGGTGAGATGTCGCACTCTTGTTGCAGGGGTAGGGCAGAAACATAGCCCTCAGACCCCTGTTTAACAGAGATGACAAGACCCTGCAGCTTGCTGTTACTGAGGCTGCCGTGAAGCAAATATATGTATTTATTTCTTTTAAAAGTTTCACCAGGAAAGACATACTGAGCTAGAAAATAGCTCATTTCCAGATGCATCCTGGAGGGAAGAGGGGAAGAGAGCTGCAAGAGCAACATAGAAAAATATCTTATACAATAAATCATCATACAGAGATATAAAATGAACAGTCCAAAATGAACATGAACAAGGTTCATCAGACAGGTAAAATTATAGGCAAAAATTTTACAAGGACATGGCAGGGAATCTGTCCCATGGGTACAAGCAATAGCACTTTCCATGCTGAGGGCATCGGGGGATAGGGTGGTGAAGGAAGGAGTGCAGATGTGGGGGGAAGAAGAGAAAGTTCAGACAAGTGAGGGAGGAAGAAAAGAGGGAGGATGAACGGTTGGTGAGGTGGGTGGAGGGGACAGGAGGAGGAGGAGGAGAAAGAGGGGTAGATGGTAAACTGAGGATCATGGAAGGTCAATGACTCAAGGGCAGCCACAGGAGGAAGCGGTGTGGTTGTGGAGAAAGAGGGAGGAAGAGGGTAAACTAAGGAGTGGGGAAGGGATATCACTCAAGGACAGGAACAGAAGGTATAGTCATGGGACAGAGAGGACGGACAGCGTTTGGAAGAGGCAGAACAAATGGTTAGGGGGGGAGAGAGTTCTAACGTTTAGGAAAGCAGAAAGAGAAGGCAGCCTGATGAGTGAAAAGTTTACATCACAGTAATACAGCTAATTCACAAATTAATTCTACATCTCGTCTCCTGCATCAATCATTCCCCTAGTTTTTATTTTGATAAGTTGACAACTATTTTTGTTCTTTTGTCAGTTCCACAACTTATTGCTTGGTATTATTCTTAGACATAATTGTCCTCTTTATCTTTGTTACATTTATTCCATTTCTATGAACTTTATATTCTATATTTTTGTATCTCTTATATTTTCCCCTTTCCCCTTCCCCTTCCCCCAGGACACATCTGAAAATGAGTTGTTACTAGCTTAGTATGTCTTTCCTCATGAAACCTTTGACATAGATAAATCTCTTATCACATTAATTCATTATCAGCCATTGTGGCTCTGACCACAGCTTGTTTATAGTAGCCGTTGGTTGTAAGATCTCTTATACTGTCTTTTGATTACATGTTAAGTTATTAATTTGCTGTTATTTTCTGTCTTTTACAGAGGCTGAAGATTTTTTATTTCCAGCTTCTGATGGCAGCTTGCTGAGATCATCTCTATATCTGAACAGAGTCTGACGAAATTTGTTTCAGTATTTCAATGCATTTTGTTGAGCACTGTGCACTTTGTCATACAGTACATAACTGACTGGTGTTACACGATTAAGGCCCCTCTTTATAAGGTGGTCTGTAGATGATGCCCAGTCACTCTTGATACAGTAAAGTTTTCAAGCAAAATGTCAGGTGTTTCTTGCACCTGAATACTAGCACCTTGCCAAATAAATATTATAGCCCTTTAGCTTACTTGTGTGCTGTCATCTCCCATCTGCTAAATGCACTTTTTTATGTGTTTATACCATTTTTTTTAGACCTGACTGCCTCTCTGACCTTCTTGAAGAACCCAGTTGATCTCTTGTGCCTGTTACTCTTGATAACCATTCTCAGGTATGACTTAGTTGCCTCTATAATGGCCCCTTTAGTTACTCCCCACCTCTCTTCCACCCCCTTGATTTCGTCCACTCCCCTCAGCATATCCTTAAATAGAGCCCTCATCTGATTAACGTCTGCCCTTCTGAAATCCAGAACCCCAGCCTTTAAAGAGAGTTTATTGATACCCAGGGCAAGATTGAATCATATGGTGTTATGGGCACTGGACCCAGTGGCTCCCCAATCCTTACTCCACCTATCATTTCTGACTTGGTGATCACCTCATTGACTTGTAGAGAACCAGGTTGGTCTCTAGTACTTGGTACCCTTAGAAACCATTCTCAGACATAATTTAGTTTGCATTAAAAGAATGGTCCCTTTTATGTCTTCCCACCTCTTCTCCACCCCCCCATTTGTCCACTCCTACCAGCTCACCCACTCTCATCTGGTCCAAGTCTGCTCATCTGAAGTCCAGAAACTCAGCCTTCAATCAGAGTATTCTGTTACCCAGGGCCAGTTTAAACCATATGGTATTATGGTCACTAGATGCCAGTGGCACCACAACCCACACTCCACCTACCATTTCAGAGCTGGTGGGCACCAGGTCATGAATGGCACCCTGTCTTGTCTGTTCCCTAACCAACCACACCAACAGGCAATCCTGCAATGTACAGCGGGATTGGTTTCTAGTGCTCATAACTGCTGGAATGTTGCAATCCATGTCTGGTGGCTTGAGATCCCCCACCATGACCACCTCCCTCTATAGACCTTGTCTCAATTTCTGCCCCTAGTTCTTTATCTGCTTGCCCCCTGCTCCAGTGATCTATAGACCACCCCCATGGGCATCTTCTTTCCAGATGGTGTGGCAAGCTGTACCCACAGCATTTTTCTGTCTCCTGCTCCCCTACCCTGATTGACCCATCCTGTACTGCCTCCATTCCTTCCTTGACATACCCCCACCCAGTTTTCTCTTACATCTATCCCTCCTATACATGGTATTTCCAGTACTGCCAGGTCTCAGTCATTACTCCCTGTGGTACCAGTGCTCCTCAAGCAGCTTGAAAGCCTGAAATTCATTTAAGTTAATTCATTATTCTTACTTTGTCTTCACTTCCAAAGGAAGGCAAAGTAAGAATACTGAATTAGCGTAAATGAATTGCAGGCTTTCCAGCAGCTGGTGTAAGCACTGGTACTATTAACTTTTTGATTTTTATTCTGGCCACACACCAGGAGCACCCTTGAAGAAATGTAAGAAAAATGTATAAGAAATGTGGTAAAACCTTTGTATATTAGCCAGGGTTGAGCTTGCTAAACCTTTAATATTACATTATTCCTGCTGGCTCATGTTACTGTAATAGCTACAAGGTTTAATCCTGCATCCATTACTATGGTCTGGAGTTCAATCATTTTTTTTCCTAGGCTCCAGGCATCTAGGCAGACTGCCTTCCAGATTGGGCCTGAACCCTTTTCCTTTGTGTCAGCCATTCTTCCTACCCTTGTCTTTCCCTTTCTCCTTAACTTTCTGATTTTCTTGCCTCCTGCTGGCTTTTTGAATGCCCCGGCACCCATATGTAAACTGTTATGTACTGCTACATCACTGCTTCCATCTTTTAAGGGGAGTCCTAGCAAGGTTCTCCTTTCACTTTCCATCCTGTGTGGTTCCCCCAGCCTGAGTCTTCTCCCTGTCAGTTTAAATGTCAGCCTATGTGGACATATAACTTTGGCCCAATGGTTTAAAGACTTTCTCATGAAGATTATGATCTTATTCTACAGAGGTTTAAAAGAAGGATTACACCAGACAGAATGGGAAATAATAGGATTACACCAGAGAGATGAGAAGTAATGCTGATTGTACTGATGAGGAAGATACAATAGGCAGGAATTATTCATCTAGCATGTCTCAGAATATATAAATACACATGGCAATGGTAGGAAGTCAGTGGACTCAGCCGCACATATGACTTTAGCCCAATAACTGTCTCTATTTTGTTTTTGCAGCAAGCGCACGAGGACTGGGGGAACAGAGATTCCCATAACCACTGCTCACTGCTGTCTGGTTCTGTTTGTTTGCAGGGTGATCAGGGACCATGGCGAGTGAGAGACAAGTCACACAAGGAATCGTTGAAGCAAACAGATGGACAAGGGGCGTGGACGAGGACCGGGGGAACAAAGATTCCCACAATCACTGCTCACTGCTGTCTGTTTCTGTTTGTTTGCAGGGTGATCCCTGACCACAGTGGGCAAAAGACACACCACACAGGGAAGCGCTGATAGTTTTTATGTTTTCTCTCATTAATTAGCTGTTTTGCTTACAGGAACATATTTCTTGTTACAGAGTTGCTTGCAGGAACGTAGTCTTTGTTTCAGAGTGATATTTTGCAAGAAGGGTGAGAGAGTGTAATTGCAGTCATCATCTGATATTTTAGGTGTAAAAGTAATGGCTGATTGTTTTTCCTCTGCAGCAAGAGAATTAAGGAGACCACAAAACAGTTTGAAGGCAGCCAGTAGGAAACAGTGGGGGAAAAAGGTGCTGGATTTGAATCCTCACCAAGGACTTAAATAGTCCAATCTGCAACTTGTTTTTGATAGTCCTTGCAGACTGAAGGTGGGATAATGGGTCTGTGGACTCAGCCGTACATATAACTTTATCCCAATAACTATCTTTATTTTGTTTTTGCAGCAAGTGGACAAGGACTGGGGGAACGGAGATTCCCACAACCACTGCTTGCTGCTGTCTATGTCTGTTTCTTTGAAGGGTGATCTGGGACTGCGGCATGTGAGAGACAAGCCACACAAGGAATCTATGATGTTTTTATGTTTTCTCTGCTTAATTAGCTGTTTTGCTTACAGTAATGTATTTCTTGTTACAGAGTTGCTTGCAGGAATGTAGTCTTTGTTTCAGAGTAATATTTTGCAAGAAGGATGACAGAGTGTAATTGCAGTCATTGACTAGTACTTTAGATGTACAAATAACAGCTGATTGTTTTTCCTCTGTGTGTCAGGGAAAGTCCCTGCCATGGATTTTGGACCATTTTTTATCCCTTCAAACTCTTTTTCAACAGTTCTTCCTTTTCCATAACCTATAATTTTGATATTTTTCTAGTCTGAAAGGTTGACCACCTTCCAGCGAACCCCCCTCCCTCTCCTTCTCACTATAGCCCTCTAGTTTTCCTTATATCCCGTTAAGGTCCCAGAATCAGGGAGGTCAACAAGTGATGACTCTGAGTTATATTGGCATGTAAGCTAGTAAAACATGCCACAAGTATATGACAGATGACATGGCTAAATAGCCAGGATAAGCAAATATGCTATTTTAAAAATGTGCTGATAAGAGATTGGCTTGTCTCTATTTGTTATTTTCCCTGTCATTTTCTTTTAGAGGTATGTGAAACCATGAAATAAGGGGTAGCTTTAAAAAAGTGTTATGATTACAGGTGAAGAACAGGGGCAGCAATCCCTTTTCCTTTTTGTTTCCTGTTCCCTGTTTGCCGCTCTGTGTCTAATATAAAAGTATGTAGCCAAGCAGAATGGTGTAGAATATGTAAGTAATAATACCCAACAGGGTGGTCATTATTGGGATATAATGGACCACCCAGGGGTGTAAAGAGGCCCGATGACTCAGGTGGAGGGCCTTATAGCCCCTGGAAGGTCCATTATATCCCATAATGCCCACCCTGGAGGGTATTATTACACTTGGAAAATGGGCTGTGGGTGACTTTAAAAAAAATATATAGAAATAAAAAATATATATTCAAAAAATAAATAAAAAAGTATTATAAAAAAACTGTTGTAGCAAAGTAGTGCCTTTATTTGTGAAATCACCAAT
This sequence comes from Neoceratodus forsteri, assembly GCA_016271365.2. Lineage (NCBI taxonomy): Eukaryota > Metazoa > Chordata > Ceratodontiformes > Ceratodontidae > Neoceratodus > Neoceratodus forsteri. The sequence goes on along the minus strand of CM057455.1, from coordinate 667,838,665 downwards.
GGAGGGCGCTGCATTATTTTTGTTTTTAAATTTTATTTACATGAGCATGCTGTCCAGGTTAAACTTCATTGCTGCTTTGTCTCCTGATGCCGCCCCCTCCCCCCACACGACAGAGGAGAGCACTTTATTTTGATTTCTGTAATGAGCATCAGTGGGAACAGGGAAATACTAGCCTGCTGATCTGGAGGCTGGCTATGAAGAGAGGCAAATGTTTTTGACGGCCTTTGAAATGTGACGCAATTTGCTAGTGCTAGCGAGATAACATGCTGTGAGCTGACACAAACGGGAGTGTTCAGTATGGCAAAGGACAGTTGTATTAAAAAGAATGGTTTTGTGTTGCTTCCAGATTTTTTTTTCTTTTGCGGGAAACAGTGTAGCTGAATGGGGGATAGCACTAAAGTAGCGTTAGTCTTCAAGGGGATGGATTTTGGGGACGGGGGGTACATTTTCTTTAATACAAAAATATGTTTGCTATTTGTTTTTAGTAGGGCAGTTTGGCTCCTTTTAGCCTGTGCAGTGAGGTGAAGCTCAATAAATGAGTTGTGGAAAAGATGGAGGCTTGTGAGTTTTGCAGTTTTGGTGGCTCCAGGATTTCCTTAGTAATGGGACACGCTAAAGTGGTACTCGTTATTTTGCGGGCGTTGTTGAGAAATAACAGCCCGGGTGCCAGGCTGTTAGAGCCAATCAGAATATGAATTTCCCTTTACCAATTTTCTAAAAAAATATACTGTTACCCAGGCTAGTTGCTATCTTGTTGATGCTTACCATTTGGGAAAAGAAACACTTAGCGACTGTAGCATGTGCACTGTATGAGACACTTCCTTACCTGTTGCTTGTGGCATATTTGTTGCTACTTCTGGCATTTTTTGCCGCAGGTTCAAAGGTTTTCTTTGTTTGCTGCAAGCTTGAATGTCCCAAAGAGAATAGGGCTTAAAGCGAGGGAAACATGGAGAGGAAATGGTTTTTCGTTTCCCCTGCAGAATAGCAGTGGTGCTGTATTTAAACCCTCTCTCTCCCCTGCTTTTGTTCTGATGCACTTGTACCAGGAGACCCCTTGGTCTCCAAAATGAACCCAGCAGCAGTCCAGGAGATGCAGAGGTCTCGCTGAGCTCCCCGTGGGAGCTGTTTCTGTTATTTGTTTTACTGTTAAAGAAATAAAAGACCTCCTTTCCACAACTGGAGGCTATTCAGTGAATAAACTGACCCATTCTTGAAACAGAAGGCCAAAATTATATTTCCAGCCAACAGTTTGAAATTGTAAATACAGTTTTGATATCCTGCCAATACAAAAAGGCATACAAATAACAGGCAGTATGTTTAAATAAATATTGCACCTTTTAAAAACAAGTACACAGCTTGTAGACACTGAAGTAAATATATACTATAAATAAAAATAAAAGAGTTCTTCCTGTGTCCGAAAGTCTTCTTTCAGGTAAAACCAAAGAACTTCATAGAAATTTATGGTGCTAATGTTTGTGGAATAGTTCATACAATATCATGCTTCCACTCAGAGCTAATACATTCATGTCTCTACTCACCAAGAGCTATATGCCAACTGGGGTGCCCTATAGGACAGCAGCAGCTCCTAGTGTTCTCATTATATACTCAGGCTTCTGTCAATCACAGCTTAGTGGAAAGTTGTCCACCTTCATTTATTTTTAATTTGCTTTTGACAGGTATTTTTGTTTTCTAAAGTTCTTTATGGGTAATGCACATGCTTAAGAAACCCTCTAGGATTATGTAAAGGGCTAAAATAAAATGTTTTAAAAATTTTGTGATGTAGTGTCATCTGACCTCAAGGGGCCGGTATAAAAGGCCTACCTGAGCACTTAGATGGTAGATAGGATCAGTTGCTGCTGACCAGTGCAGACGCGGGGCTGAGTGAGTCTATTGCTGCAAAACAACAGTAGTGGAAACAAAGTTAGTTTGCAACAGTTTAATCTGATTGAGTTAATTTTCTTACTTTTATTTTTGTGCAAAAGTATTACAAGTTAATTTTGCTTTTCTTTATTGGAAAAAAAATCACACAAAACAAAAGTGTGTTGAATCTGATTAAAGCTGTTGTGTCCATCTCTTATCCCACACCTTCAAAAGTTGTCAGAAGCAGGATAATTACCACAGCGTCTTGCCAGGGAAGGGAAGGGAGGTGCGGTTTTGGCAGATACTGCCCTGGTATCCAAGATAAACCAGATGAATGAGGAAATGGGGAAGGCCACAGGCATCCTGACAAAAAGGATGGCTGAGCAGACCAGAACTGCCCTAGTCCCTGGGTTGGACCCAGTGACCAGACCACATATGAGGGCAAAGACTGAGCAGGAGGATACCAGTGGAGAGGAAGATGAGGAAGGGGTCACCTGCCCAGACTTAGAAGAGACAACACCTGAAGATGTGGGAGAATTATTGAAATGGCTCTGTATTCGACACATACAACTGGACAAAGAGAGGGAAATGGAATGAAGATGCCAGGATGTGAAGTGGGCAGACACCATGTGGGTGTTGCAGGCCATACAGACTGAATCTGCAGAATGAGGTAATACCCTAGAGACATTAAACTCTTCCGACTGATGGAGAGTGATGATACTGAGGCTGACTTCACAATGTTTGAGCGGATGGCTCAAATGTGTGGGCTTGAGCAATGGGTGGTACATCTGGCCCCTCAGTTAACAGGAAGGGCCCTGGTAGTGTACAGCTGTATGGACATTAGAGAGGCAGAGAACTATGATAATGTCAAACAGGAAATCCTGAGGTGATATGATATTAACAAGGAAACATATCACCAGTGTTTCAGGTACCTAAAGATACAGACCACTGATACCCCAAGAGAGATCTATGCCAGGCTTAAAGACTTATGCTGTAAATGGTTACAGCCAGATGCCAAAATCATCCACCAGCTATTGGAGGCAATAATCATAGAACAATTCATAAAAGTATTACTGCAAGACATGCAGATATGGGTGCATGAACACAAGCCAGAAGGAGCGGAAAAGACCATCGCCCTGACTGAGGATGTCTTACCAATGACCTGTGCAGCAGCAGATATACCTCCAACTTCCTGGTGGTAAATCCCCTGGTTATGCTTTGTCTGCTGCTGTCTTGCAGTGTGCAAAGTGTTTCAGCTCACTTGTGATTATTACTCCCAGGTCCTTTTCTTTTTTTTATTTTATTTATGCGCCCCATGCCAGCCGGACCCTTTCTACTGATCCCCCCCAGTCCCATGACTCCTACATTCACCGGGACTCACCTTGATGTCACGGAGGTGCCCAGCTAGCTGGATGCGGAGCCTACGGGGGACTGGCATCATCCTGCCGGTCGACACTGTTTTCCACCTTTTTCTTCTCATCCCCGGTAATGGCTGTGCATGTGCGTGTGGAGACACCCACATGTCACAGACCCACGACACCCTTCCAGTGCATGCCACATCTCAACCTGCACCATCACCAGTCCTCCACCCAGTGGTATCTATGCGGTGGGAGCAACAGGGACCCTCCCCTGGAGAGTAGAGCTGCCTTTAGGCTGCTCGATCCAACTCACACCCTCACCCCCCGACAACCCTGGCTTGTTTTCAGACCCTGGTCACCAGCATAACATGAGGTGTTTTGTGTCCAGTACCTCAACCCTCAGCGCCACTCCTAGGTTCTTTTCTTCATTTGACTTGGTTACCTGCACTCCGCCGAACCGGTATTTGGTCCCCGGATTCTTCACCATCAGGTGCATAACTATGAACTTTTTAGCACTGAACCCCAGCTGCTAAATGCCATTCCTCTTTTTTAGCTTGGGGCAGGTCCTCCCTGAGTTCCTGTCTTCCCTCTTCCATGTGCACACTCCCAGAGAGCTTGGTGTCATCTGCAAACAGGCAAATTGTACCCTTGATCCCATCTTTGATATCATTTATGAAGATGTTAAACAACACCAGACTGAAAACCAGGCCCTGTTGGACCCTACTGGTAACATGACTCACCTCTGAGAATTCTCATCTGACTACCACCCTTTAGCTTCTATCCTAAAACCAACTTCTGACCCTGACAGCAAGTTTAGCCCCCACCACCATGTCCTGCAGCTACCTGAGCATGCAAAGGAATATAAATTCTAAAATACAAAATAGAAATTTGGAGAAACAGTATACTGTAGTGGTTAAGCTGCAAACTGGAAGAACTGGGTTTGAATCCCACAGCCACCAGTAGCATACTGTGTGACCATGAGCAAGTCACTTAACGTTCCGGTGCTCCCATAACACACCTGTAAACAAGTCGCAGATTAGTGTGCCTTTCCTGGTCAGAAACTGTCAAATAAATGAGAACAAAATATAAAATCATGCATTCCCTTGATAAAAAATTATTTAATTGTTGACCGAAAGGACTGGCATTAAACAAACCTAATTATACAAAAACAATTGGTTACTATAAAGAATGAAACTGACTCAATAGCAGAGAACATAAGTGTGAATGGAGCAAGGTTATTGACTACTGTATATTCCTAAAAAGGAAGAGACAAGATAGATAGATAGATAGACAGAGAGATAGATTTTGTTATTTATTTAGCAATGTTCACAGAATGAAACTTAGTAAATGTAAGATTTCACAATGACAAAGACATACATGCATATGCAGTATACTCTATACAAGATTTTGTCTTAAATTTTTAACAGTGTAAAACTTCCTGTTTTATAATCTCATGGCTAATTAACATTGATCATTGATCATCTGAGAAGGCTATACCAAACAGCCAAGTTTTCCATTTTGATTTGAAAACTTCTACTGATGAGGCTGTACGGATACACGTGTGGACAGCACACCTTTGCCTTGAGGGCAGCATCTGAAAATATGTGATCTTCAGTGAATTTCAGGCTTAAAGGGGGATTTTCAAAAGCTCCTGTGTATCTGAGTGAAGGACTCTGCTGTCCCCATGATCTTCCTAGCAGTAGGTTGCCAGTAATTCTCAAATGTATGGGGGGGGAGCAGTCCACTTATGGCCTTATAAACCAGCATTATATATAACTGGGCTGGATATTCAAACTGCACCAGTCTGTGGCGCAAGCCCTTGCACTGCACAAAATAGTTGCACGGGGGTGTGGCCGGGGCGATATTCAATGGAGTTGCGCTATTGAGCAACTCCTTTGAATAGCACCCCCCAGCCACAGCTACTGTGTATGGCGCAGTGGAACTTGCACCACTGCAAGTGGTCAGAGTGGAGCATTCAAGATGCGGTGGCACAAGTTCCATTGCGCCATGCGCAAATTTCCGATATTCAAAAGGTGACATGCAAATGGGGCCATAATTCATGCAAGGCACAGGGGGGCCATTTGCATCTATTTATGGCCCCATTTGCATGCCATTAGCATGCAGGTGCGCTGATCCCCAAGGACTTACACCTGTCGCCCAGCCAGGCAGCAGCTGTCAGGGACCGATGCCCCCTGCAGCCCGATCGCGGGCATAACTGTTGAAATCCCCATCCCCGACTTGCCCAATGCAGGCACAAGTGAACCCCCACTGGCTGTCGTGGGCATAAGTGAAAAAAAAAACACCCACCCACTAGCCCAATGCTGGGCAGAAAATTGTTCAATCCCCAAGAACATATCCCTGGTGGTCCAGTGGACATGAGAGCCCGATCGCGGCATTAGAGTCCAGCCCCCAAGGTCCACCTACCCTGGTGATCTAGTGGCCCCCCACCCCACCCCCATGGAGCCCCATCACCCCACTCCCCGGTTAGCGGTGGGCGGCAGGCACCTGCCTGCCGCCCCACCGCCTGCCGACTGACTGCTCGGTAGGGCTGCACCCAGTGGCTCTTGCTCACGAACCAGGCGTTGCAGCCCTGAAAGTCAGTCAGCGAAGTGGGTGGCAGGCAAAGTGGGATGCTGCGCCTGCCAGCTGATGGGGCGGAAGCGGGTGCTGGGGCTCCATGGGTGGCTGGGGTGAGGGCCACTAGATCACCAGGGTAGGTGGACCTTGGGAGGGTGGACTCTAATGCCCGCGATCAGGCTTCACGGTCCACTGGACCACCAGGGATATGTTCTCGGTGGGGTTTGAACTCTTTTCTGCTCGCGATCGGCTAGTGGGGGGTGGGTTTTTTTCACTTATGCCCGACAATCGCCAGTCGGGGAGGGGATTATTCACTTATGCCCGTGATCTGGCCAGTTGGGGGAGGGGGGGATTATTCTACTTATGCCCGGATCGGGCCAGTCGGGGAGGTATTCTTTTCACTTATGCCCGTGATAGGCCAGTCGGGGGTGGGTGGATTCTTTCACTTATGCCCGTGATCGGGCCAGTCGGGGGTGGGTGGATTCTTTCACTTATGCCCGCAATCGGGCCAATCGGAGGGAGGGGTTTTTTTGTAACTTATGCCCGCGATCGGGCCAGTCAGGGGGAGGAGAGTTACTATATGCCCGCAATTGGGATGCAGGAGGGGTACACGGAGTACGTCGAGGGCCACCCACAGGTGGCAGCTGCTGTGTTGCGCCCTGCAATGTGGCAGCTCACCTGTGGGTGGCCCTCGACTTACTCCTTTTTTTTTTTGCTCAAAGTTGTGCAAGTGCAGGTTGGAGATTGCACCTACACAACTCTGCACAGCCCGCAGAATATCAGGCTGTGCAGTTTATGCATGGTTCCTCCCCCTCCGGTTCAGCATGCCTTCATTAGCATTGCGCTGTTGCTCAGCTTGACTTGGGGGGCGCAACTGCCTCCTGCTGAATATGGCAGAATGGCGCATTTTTGGACTTGCACAACCTTATTGCGCATGGTGCAACCCTTTTGAATATCCAGCCCATGATCTTTAGCAGTGATACTCACTCCATGGTTGATGAGCCACAAGTGGCTCTTCGCCATAAAACCTGTGGCTCTTTAACACCTAATCACCTCCTTATCACCTGTGGCTCTTCAATGTAAAAAAAAACATTCCTTTCATTTATAACACTTAAAAAGTTTGTTTTAAACTAAGAATGAAGCAGTCACTGCAAGCAGCTTCTTCAAAACAGTACAGTCTCCACTCCCAAACAGACTAAGTGTGAGCACACAGCACTTGGCGCCACTTACCAAACAGGGATTACTGTGCACAGAAATTTGAAAGAGAGGGAATCTGCAGCTTGCAGACTACAAGTAAGCATACCTCTCAGCTGTCCCTGATTTTCAGGGTTGTCCCTGATTTTGCCTCAAAATTTTACTCTGTCCCTCCTAAAACCTGTGTTTCCGTGACCAAGCAGTGGGAGTTTTAAATACAAAATAATGTCAAACATTAAGGTTACAGACTTGTTCTTCCTTAGAAAACTTAGAAACTAAGTCAGTCCCTTATTCTACCAGCTTTCTGAGTGGATACCACCAATTTTGAAGATGCGTCCCTGATTTTGGTCCTTTCTCCTTGATTTTTTAAGCCTTGTCCCTGATTTCTGAGGCTAGAGGTTGAGAGGTATGCAAGTAAGAGAGTCAGGCAGACTTCTCAGATCTCTAGATGGGTTGTGGGAGGGGGAAGAACAGGGAACAGAGTCTCATTACCAGCATTTAAAGACATAATGAAGTTGGCAGGTGAGGAGAGAGGCATACCAAGGGCACATCAGCTCCACCTACTGGACAGGAGTGGGACAAAATAAGAAACTAGCATTATTTTTTATGTAAGTATACACATCCATTTAAAAATTGCAAATAATCTAAATGTAATAAACATTTTAATCTTTTTTCTTTGTTTACAGATATGCCATTTTATAATAACAATAATGTATCCAGGTTGTGTGCCATGCTGATATAACATCACTCCTTGGGTGTTGGAGGCACTCGTCCTGCAGCCTTGTGTCCAACCACTCAAAGCATGACATCATCCCAGTGCGACACTCAACCGTACTGTGGCAACTTAGCTAAAGCTGACTACTCATGTGGCTCCTGAGCCAGTCAGCACTGAGTTTCACTGATCTATAATATGTAATATATATGAATATCACTTACTCCTCGTGTGACCATAATAAGTCCAATATTATAATGGATTTTCTTCTGCTATCATTAAAATGATGACAATAAAGAGAAGAAGAAAACAAAAAGGAAAAAAGGAAAGATAAAAAGATGATAAAAATAAAAAGATAAATGACTAAGATATGCTGTAGCTGATAACATACTGTAGAAACATAGAAACATAGACTTTGATGGAAGATAAGGACCACTAGGCCCACCTAGTCTGCTCATTTCCCTACCTATTGGATAAGCTGCAGAGCCTAGTTAACCAACAGCTTACTTCCTCCTACCCCCCACTAGGACTGCCTTATGTCTGTCCCATGCATTCTTAAATTCCCCTACTGTTCTTGACTCCACGACCTCCTCAGGAAGGCTGTTCCATGCATCCACCACCCTCTCTCTGAAAAATACTTCCTCACATTGCCCCGAGCCATCCCCTTCTATCTTCAAATTGTTCCCCCTTTTTCTTGCACATCTCTTTTTCTGAAAGATGCTACCCTCTTGCACTTTGTTGATTCTCTTGAGGTAATTGAATGTTTCTATCATGTCCCCCCTCTCCCTCCTTTCCTCAAGGGCATACATATTAAGCTATTTTAGTCTCTCTTCATGTGGCTTCTGGTGCAGACCCTGCACCATTTTGGTTGCTCTCCTCTGGACTGCCTCCATTCTGTCTATGTCTTTGCGGAGATGGGGTCTCTAGAACTGCATGCAGTACTCCAGATAGGGTCTCACCAACTGTCTATACAGAGGGCTAACAACGTCCTGTTTTCTACTATTGATGCCTCTCCCTATGCATCCCAGTATCCCCCAGCCCTCCTTACTGCCTTCTCACATTGCTTGCCTACCTTAAGGTTATCTGATATGACTACTCCCACGTCCCTTTCCATTTTTGTTGTTGTTAGTACCTCCCCCCCCCCCATTGTGTACTCTTCCCTGGGTTTTTGTTTCCCAGGTGCATGACCTTGCACTTCTTTGTATTGAATCTGAGCTGCCATACATCTGACCATTCCTCCAACCTTGCCAATGAATGTTAGCACTTATTATCAATAGTTGCTAGTGCTTATTTCCATGTATATTACAAATTCACAATTTCATACAGTATGTAATAGATATTCACACACTACTTCTATTGAGTAGAAAACTTTGGTTAATTTCCCTATTGTTGATTATATTGAAAATGTGGGTTCTAATCCCACCACACACTTCTTTCTTATTAGCAAATATCATGTGAGTTCTAATCCCACCAATTTGTATGAGGCATCTCATACTATTTGTTACTAACAAATGTCTTATGTGTTCAAATCCCACCAGTTTATATGAAACATCTCATACTATAGGTAGGGGGCCAAAGGGTGATGTTGAGAAACAAGGAAGAGACTACTGTTTACAATTTTATGAAAATTAAAATAATCTAGTCATCCCAAATCAACCAAAACATTCCAAATGATATGTAATCAAAATATAAATCCCAGTCACATTCTTCATTTAAACCTACAGATGGGTTTGTGCAGTTTAAAATGAAGATCCAAAAAACTTCTCTTTTCTTAAAACATATATCCCAAAAGGGTTCACCCTTGTCAGGGATAGGGACCAATTCTAAGCCCCAGAAATGTAATGATGTGGCTGTATGTCCTGCTTCTTAACAGTGGCGAGCCACTGATGTGGTTTCTACTTTCAATCAAATATCACTTTTGTTTTCACTGATTCTCTGACGTAGTTCCCGAGTTGTTTTGCCAACATACAGCTTATCACACAGACATTGTAGTACACAGACCATGTGGTAGCTCTTACAGTCAAAATGTTGTTTAATCCAGTGTTTCTTGTTTGTATATGGATCTTCAAAAAATATTTTCTTGGTTGTATTTCCACATTGAAAACAGTGTCTGCATGGTACATATCCTGGTGCTAGTGGGCCCAACAACAATTGTCTTTCTGTATCTATTCTTTTAAAATGTTGTGTGCAAACTAATTTATCCTTATTAGTCTGGTTCCTACAAGTGGAAAATAAAGGTTTTCCCCTAAATCTATCATTTCTGACTGTACTAGTCTGTAATAAGTACCAATTATTATTTATAATGCTCTTAATTTTCCAAGTCAAATAGTTATACGGTGTAGAGAAAACAATCCTATTCGTGATGTCTTTTTTCTCCCTATGAGAACTCAAAACTTCTTCCCTAGGTAAAGTTGTCACCTGTTGTGCTGTGTTATATAATTTTTCATAACTGTATCCTCTTTCTAAAAATCTGTGTACCATTTCAGATGATGTCTCCTCACATGTTCATTCCTCACTACAATTTTGTCTCACCCTGATAAATTGTGATTTAGGAATACTATCCTTTAACTTCAGATCATGATAGCTGGTATAATGCAAAAGAGTATTTTTAGCTGTATCTTTTCTATACAATCTTGTCTCAAGGCCCCCAATGCCTTTGTAAATTTCTAAATCTAAGAAAGGGATCTTTTCTCTATCACACACCATTGTAAAGACTAGGTTATTGATACAATTATTCAAATACTCATTAAATTGATACAATATTTCTATGTTGCCATCCCATATGAGCAGTATGTCATCTATATAGAGCCTCCATGTGGTAATATAACTGAAAAAGGGATTTATTTCTGGATTCAAAATGTATGTGGATTTGAAGTCCCACATAAATAAATTTGCATAAGATGGCGCCATAGTGCTGCCCATGGCAGTTCCTTTTACTTGAACAAAAAAATTATCCTCAAATTTAAAATAATTCTGCTTAAGAACCATCTCTGCTAATTGTATTAAAAATTCACTTGGTGGATGTTCGTCCTGTCTGTTACGTAATGACTTTAATAGGGAATCTAAGCCCTGTTCATGATCTATACCAGTATATAAATCTTTGATGTCAAATGTCACCAAGATTTTATTTTGCCAATTACCTATTCTCTGATTAAGATTGAAAATTAAGGGAGTGCATGGCCAAGCTACACAGCAGAATGGAGGCTTAATCTTGGGCTCTGGCTTAATCTATCGAATATCTTCAATCCTGCAGTAAATACTGGTTCTTTGACTAACTAATCATAGCTAAAGGAAAGACAAATGCTTAATGATGTCAAAGCTTCCGAAAAAACAATCAAGGATTTCATTCAATAGATCTAAATCTCAGCTAAAAAACCGGGGCCTATCTCATTCTATAGCATCAACTGATCCACAGGACTCACCTGGGACCTCTGCTGGAAATACGTATAATCAGCTGGAACTGCAATCAGAGCAAATGATGGCAGAGCAATGCAGATCAATCGAGAGACTGATACAAGATTTAAAACGTGATTTAGGGACTCACATGGAAATAGGATTTGAGAATGTAATATCCCAATTACAGCATATTCAGCAAAATTTCAATGTTTTATCTAAGACAGTGGATGCCCATAAACTGCAGATTGAGGAAGTGGAGGCCTGAGTGAGCTCTCAGCAAGACATTAGTACTGCAATTCATATTGATTTACAAAAATCCCTGAAAGATATTGAAAGGTTAAAACAAAGCATCAACAATCGTTAAAACTGGGAAAGGCACTGTAATATAAGAATAGTGGGCCTACCTGAATCTGTGGAAGGTCAAGATTGTGCTAGTTATATCCAAAAGTGACTGAAACAAGAGCTGAACCTTCCTTCTGATATAAAACTGGAGATCCAACAAGCTCACTGATCACCTGGGGGCAGACACGCTCTGGATCAGAGACCACACCATACAATTGTAAAATTTCTCAGGAACATGGACCGACAGAGAGTGCTAGAGAAAGCCAGAACCCATGGTCTCTTAATGATGCAGCAGAGCTGATTATTTTCCCCAATTATTCCTTCCAATTGCAACAATAAAGACAGTCGTTTGCAGAAGTGAAGAGAAGATTACATGCCATAAATTGTCAGTTTTCACTGATTTACCCTGCTTGCTTTATTGTAAGGCTTCAAGGAAAACCACCATGCTCGTTCACTTCAGTGGAGGTGGCCCTGCAGTTTGTGGGGGAGTTGGATGAAGAGAGAAGGTGCAGAGAGGCCTAAAGAACATTATTGCTGATATATGGACAAGAAAGTGAGTAAACGTGTACCTGTAGTTGGGATTTGTGCAGAACTGGGGGATTCCTAATAATAATAAATAATAATAATAAAGCTTTATTTATTAAGCGCCTTTCAAGCACCAAGGCGCTGTACAAATGAATATTAAAAAGAAAAATACACATATAAAATCAAAATTCTCACCAACATCAATTCATAAAAGCCTTACTCCACAAAAGTGTCTTAAAATCCTGCTTAAAGGATTCCATGGTCATGCATTCCCTAAGCCAATGAGGCAGAGAATTCCAGAGGGTTGGGGCCACAAACACAAAAGCCCTGGCCCCAGAAGACTTCAATGTAACCCTTGGAACCTCTAGCAACTCCTCGTCAGCTGAACGGAGCTGTCGTACAGGGCGGTAAGGAATCAGAAGCTCTTTCAAGTAGTCAGGGCCCAGTCCATGCAGGGCTTTGAAGGTCAAAAGACCTACTTTAAAGGTGATCCACCACTGTACAGGCAGCCAGTGCAGATCGCGCAGCACAGGGGTAATATGTGTCCTTCTAGATGCCCCTGTCAACAACCTTGCAGCAGCATTCTGCATTAGCTGCAAGCGGCAGATATCAACCCCAGGAAGGCCCAAGTACAGGGAGTTGCAGTAGTCAAGGCATGAGGTCACAAAAGCATGAACCAACAAGGGTAAATCGCCGGATAGAACAAGGTGCTTCACCCTGGCAATGTTCCTAAGTTGGCAAAATGCAGACTTAACGACTGCTGACACCTGATGATGAAGAGTCAGCCCGTCATCAAGTATCACTAACAGGTTACGCACCCATTCAGAGGTAGGGATCTGATCCCCCCCAGCAATAAGCCAGAGGGTTGGCCAGACCCCAACCCCCCTGACCCATGACCAGGGTCTACAACCATAACCTCGGTCTTACCGGCATTCAACTTTAACCAGCTCGCATTCATCCAGTTATGGATTTCAGTGAGGCAGCTATTAAATACCGAGAGAGCACTAACTGGTCGGGGCAAAGACAAGGTAGAGCTGGGTATCATCAGCATAACAGTGAAACCTCAGCCCATACCATCTAACAATGTCTCTGAGGGCAGCATGTACTCCAAACAACATGGGGAAAGCACCGAGCCTGAGGGACACCACTCTGCAGAGGGAAAGGGTCAGAGGAAAAAATTCCTGACACAACTCTCTGTGTTCTCCCAGATAGAAAAGATGAAAACCATCTGAGCACTGTACTAGACAGTCCACAGATGGACTCCAGATGCTCGAGCAAAACCCCATGGTCTACTGTGTCAAAGACTGAAGAGAGATCAAGGAGAACCAAGATAGAATGGTTTCTCCGCTCTCTCGCCATCAAGAGATCATTGAGCACCAAACCAAAGCAGTCTCGGTACTATGCCTCTTATGAAAACCAGACTGGAGAGGTTCGTAGATACTATGGATGGTCAAATGATCCTCCAGCTGGTTTGCCACTACCTTCTCAATAACTTTCCCAATAAAGGGAAGGTTGGAGATAGGTCTGTAGTTGGCAAAAATATCTGGGTCCAGAGAGGCCTTCTTCAAAAGGGGAGTCACCACAGCTTCCTTTAGGGAGCTGGGAAACTCACCTCATTCTAAGGAACACCAGATTATTTGAGCCAGAAATGGGCCCACGATCTCAACACAACCCAAAATCAGGGAGGTAGGACCCGGATCTAAACTACAGCTCATAGGGCACATTCCCTGGATGATCTGCATAATATCCTCGAACATCGGCAGGTCAAAGGAACACCAGGAGGCTGAGGATTCTGTGGCCAGATGCCGACCAACAGCTTCCCCCTTAGAGTGTGTCAGGCAGATCTCTGATCTGATGTTGGCAACCTTATTCACAAAAAATTGAGCAATCTCATCACACTCCTTTTGTGAAAAAGCTCGACGGAGCTGGAGACAGGCTGGGTTGCACAGCCTGTCCACAGTTCTGAAGAGCTGAGCCTGTCAATTCTGAGTGACAGAGATCTCCCTGGACAGGAATTCTGCCTTCTTACGAGAGATATCTGATTGGTAAAGCTGATAATGCTCCTCCAAACTAAGACGGTCGACCTCAAGAGCAGATTTCTGCCAACAACGCTCTAACCATCGTCCCACACGTCGCAACTCCCTCAAGGACCCATCAAACCATGGGGCCCGAGGGCAGAGAGAGAGGGGACAAACACAGACAGGAGCAATTTAGTCCAGGGCCAAGGAAATGGCCTGATTATAAGCCAAGACCATAGATTCCAGACCCAAGCTGGCAACTGGAAACTTTGAGAGGTTCAATACCACCATCAGGTCTTCAGGGCTCACATCCCATAAAGGGCAGTATAGAACCAGCTCCACAGTGGCAGACCTATGAAGGGGACCACAAAAATTGAAGTCCACGGTGTAGTGATCAGACCAACTGACAGGTTCTACCACCAAATCAGAGGCCTCAATCCCCAGGAGGAAAACTAAATCCAAAGAGTGACCATGATTATGAGTGGCTGAAGAAACAATCTGTGTAAGGCCCAGTGATGTCATCAACTGGAAGAAGTGCTGACCAAAGGCTGAGAGTTTGTCATCAACCCAGGCATTGAAGTCACCTAGAATCATCAATCTGGGTGACTCCAATGCCATATCGGTGATGAAGCCTGCCACTTCCTGCAGGAATTGCCTCTCATCTCCTGGTGGATGGTAGACGAGGGCTATCCTACAACCCACACCAGCCACTACAGTACACTCAAAGGATTCAGCTTCCTCAACTGGTACACCAGTGAGCCCCAACCTGATCTTAAAACAGAGCGCTACTCCCCCCTTGCAATCCAATCTTGGGCGGTGAATCACCGAGTACCCAGCTGGAACGGTCGCCTCCAGAATGGGGCCAGCATTTCCATTCAGCTAGGTCTCGGTGATGCAAGCCAGATCTGCTGTCCCAACAAAGTCAGAAATAACAGCAGACTTGTTTTTAATAGATTTGGCATTGCACAACACTGCCAGAGTTGGACAAGGCTCCAAAGCCGTCCCGACTACTAGTGACTGATTACTCAAGGCTCTGATTTCTCCTTGTGTCCGTAACTCCGAGAAGGGGCCTATAAATGCAGGGGCAAAGAGTTGATCTGTACTGCATAGTGGAGCCTATTTTGAACGGTGTAATGCTGGGGAGATCAAGCAGCTAAACGGACAGTTCATGTGGTCTTTTGGACCTGGGAACATTTGTTTAGGCTTTCACTATCAGGCCCATTGGACAAGTGGTGAAAATTTTGTGGAATACAAATGGACCTTGACATAAACTAGACTTGAGTTACTGTGAGGACTTTGGGGGATCATTTGTGTATTGCATATTATGGAATCTTTTTCCTGAAGATAGCCTCTTGAATGTGTGTGAAGGGGGTGAGGAAAGATAAATATAGCACTACTGGATGGCTGTGTGGAATGCTGTGGACCCCTTAACTAGATTGGGTACAGGATGGAAACAGGAGCTATTTTTGCTTTGTTTAAGTAATTTAAAGTAAAGGGATTTTAAAATGAAAAGAAATCATCATAGAACCAACAAATTTGTTTTCTTTTTCTATATACCCACTCTGGCTGGTGGGGGGAGTGAGTTCTTGTTTAAATATTTAATATACTGGGGGGACGGGGAAGGGTATGAGTGTACAGTTGTATGCTGCTGTTGATGGGGACCATCTCCGGAGAGCTGGCGAAGGAGGTTGTGCGGGGGCTCCCCCCTCCTGGGGGGTCTTGGGGGAGGGCAATTTTGGACAACAATGATTTCTCTCCCTTTAAAGCACAAATGAGGGCATCAGAACAATGTTGGTTCTAAACTGTTTGAAGCATTATAAATGGGTCTTTTCACCCCCCTGGGCATTTCAGATGGGGGAGACTGGCTCGGGGAGGGACTTGAATGGTAGTAGTTGATATGGGGGGGCGAGGGCCCTGTCCATCCCGGCCATGGGGTGTCCCTTCAACATTAGGTGGCTGAGAGTAGTCTCTAAGTGTCCCCAGTTTTTTTTTACTCAAGCCTCCAAGGATGGGGATATTCTCTGCTACCAGTCAGAGGGAGGGCTCAGAGGATGGAAGAGAGAGAGGTATAGAGGGCTCTGGATTAGTGGGCCCTGGAAATACCAAATAATGGAGAAAATAATGTTTTTGATGTATTGAAAGCTCTATCCACGAAAGTTAGAGGTTGTACAGTAGAGGAATGCAAGGTGGGGGGAGGGTAAAGGGGTAAGTTGGGTATCTGTTCAAGGGTTATGTCTTCTCCCATTAGAGAGACTTTTGTATGATTATGTTGCTATAATTGGGTGGTTAAGGGGTGATGTCCTGGGGATTGTTCAGTGTTTATGTTGTTTTTTTATAAATATACCATTATGCATGTTAAACAGAAGGATACATATAAGAACATTATGGATACTTTATGGATCGGTTACATTTATTGTCATGGAATGTCAATGGCCTTAAAACTGTTGTTAAGCAGAAAAAAACATGGACAACTATCAAAAAGATGAAGGGATATATAATTTTTCACTAGGAAATTCATATGGATAAATTAAAGGCCTCAAAATTAGCAACCTCTTGGGGGGGGGGCTCTCTGCTGGTTTCCCCTTTTACATCTAAGACCAGGGGGTGGCCATATAGATCTGGCCTGGGATCCCCCATAAAGTTCTTTCTACTCTCTCTGACACTCAGGCTAGATATGTGCTGGCTGAGGTGGAAGTGGGATCTATGAGGCTCACTCCAGGTTCCATCTACGGGCCAAACTTTGACTCCCCAGATTTTTTTTTACTAGATTAGGGGTCACCCTAGGACTCTTCCCTGACAAGATAATCCTAGCTGGGGACTTTAAAACTTACTTGGACCAGGACTGGGATCACTCAAGGGGAAGGAAGGGACCCCCTCCTAAGAGTTCAGCAGCCCTTGGAGTCCTAGCACAGGGTAGAGCACTACAGGAGGTTTGGAGACATATGCATCCAGGGGGAAGGAATATTCATTCTAGTCCCATGCCCATGGGTTATACACCAGATTGGACTACATGTTCCTTCCTCCAGATTTATTGTGAGGTGATAGTGAGGCCTCATATGGCCCCATGGTGGTCTTGTATCATGCCCCATAGAAAATAACTATTTTATTACCAGAAGACCAAAAAACAGAAAATTAGTGGCACATGGATCCAACATTGTTGAAGGATCCCTTATATATTAAACAGATTAGGAGTAAAATAGAGGAATTTTTGGAGTTTAACCTCCCAGAAGATACAGGTATTAATAATGTATTGGATTGTATTAAGGCCTTTATAAGAGGGGAGACTATTTCGTATGCAACATTCGAGAGTAAGAGTTCAGTCAGAGAAGAGAGGGAACTGGAAAATTAGATAAGGAATATGGAGAGGGAAAATATGAAAAACCATTCATTAGGCACCTCAAGAGAATTGAGACACCTTAAGGGGTGGCTATCACAATGGACCTCTTTAAAAATAGAACAAAATTAAACAATAACAAAGTCAAAGAACTACTTTGAAGGTGATAAGGGAGAAAAGTAGATTGCCAGTCTGATTAAAGGGAAAAGAGGAGATAGAGCCATTCTTTCTATTGAAAATTCGGCAGGGAAGATTACCTATAACCAACAAGAAATCAATAATACTTCTAAAGTATTGTATTCCTCCCTCTATACCTTGGAATTTCCCACAGGGGGTGATATTTCCTCTTTTCTAGATGGTATTCAGATGCCATCTTTAGAGTCTCAGGAATCAGCAACTATAGACTCTCCAATCTCTGTGGAGTAGGTAAAAAGGGCAGTATGGAGGGCAAATGGGAGCAGGGCACCTGGGCCTGATGAAATCCCAATAGAATTTTATAAATTGATGTGGGATTTAAATGACTCTGATATTTCAGATGATAGGGAATGCATTGGAAATGGGGGAGCTTCCTCCCTCCCTAACATTAGCTACAATCACTGTGCTACCTAAACCAGGGGAAAGAGACCAATAAATGTGGTTCTTACCACCCAATATCTTTACTTAATTTGGACTACAAGGTTATAGCAAAGCTTATTGCTTCCAGATTGGAAAAATATTTGCCCAAACTAATTCATATGGACCGGGGGGGGGGGCGAATTCATGAAGGGTAGGCAAGCCAGACATAACTTAGGAAGAACTTTAAACATTATGCATAGATGTAGGGGATCGAAAGGGGAAAGCCTTTTGGCACTTGATGGAGAGAAGGCCTTTGATCATGTAGAATGACCCTTTATGATGGCAGTTCTGTGCTAGTTCGGTTTGGGGAGGGGATTATGGGATGCATTCAGGCCCTTTACCAGAGCCCTAAAGCTCACATTTTAACAAACAACATAACTTTGACCCCATTTGCCCTATCCTGAGGAACTAGACAAGGGTGCCCTCTTTCTCTCCTGATTTATGTTCTTACAATTGAAGCAATGGCTGAGACAATTAGAAGTGAGGAACAGATCGAGGGTTTAATATGGAAAAGAAACAAAAATGTAATTTCGTTATTTGCGGATGATATTCTGCTTTTTTTCAAAAATCCAGACAAGACAATGCCCATTCTGTATAAAACTTTTCAACCTTTTGGTCCATTGTCAGAACACAAGATAAATTGGTCCAAATGTGAGTGGATGCCCATGGGGGGATCTGGAGCCACCCTCTCTCTAGGGGATGTAAAGATCCCTCCTTCTACCTCAATTAGGTAGCTAGGAATAAAATTGATGACAAAAATGTCCCATATGGTTAAATCTAATCTCCTTCTGGTGATTCAAAAAATAAAAGAACAGTGCATTGCCTGGAGAGCTGTACCTCTAACCCCACTGGGGCGAGTGAATCTTGTTAAAATGAGTGTTTTGCCACAATTCCTATACATTTTCCAGACACTTTCAATGTGCATACCTAAGAAATATAGTAAATCAATAGAAGGTGCCATTACACAACTTCTTTGGCAAGGGAAATGGGCAAGGATTAAAAAAGAAATATTATGGCTTCCAACTGATAAAGGGGGGTTAGTCCTGCCAAGTCTCACACACTATTATGTTGCTGTGCAATTGGCCCACACTCAAAACTTGTTAAGGGAGAAACCAGCATGATCAGGTTGGGTGGAGTTTGAAGATGGAGGGGGAGGATCTCTTTATTATTATAATATGTCTAAAGTTCTGTATACTGGTGAACATGAAAAATTGCCAACCCCCTGTTCAAACTCAACCCTTAGGGCCCGGAAGGAAGCCCATACTATGCTCCAATGCCCTAGATCTCTTTCGCCAGACCTAGAACTCTCTGCCCTGCTGCAAGATGACCCTGCTAAGAATAGACAGAATTTTAATACTCTTAAATCATGGAAATCAAAGGGTTTATATAAAGTAGGTCAATTGTGGCAAGATGAACGAGCAGTCCGCTTTAACTTGCTGGTAAGAAACTTTAATCTGAATACTTTCCATTACTTCTTGTGAGTCAGGCTTCAGGGGAAAATGTGCTCTAGAGAGCTGGGGGTCAAAGGCTGATGCGGTCTCCTATAGAGGAATTATTTGTAGGGCAGAAGGAGGATGAGAACTTCAAACCTATACAAAGCTGTTAAAGAATACTTATGGTGGCCTGTCACTATCCCATGGGACCAATAAAGGCAAAGTGGGAGCAAGATTTCTTACCAGATGGGCTGATGGGGGAGAGGGACTGGTTGCAGATTATAAAGAATCTATTAAAATGTTCAGTTAATAATAAACTCCAGACGATCCAATACAACATCTTCACTAGAGCATATTTTACCCCAGAATTGGCAACTAGAATAAACCCCCAGACATTGGACCTTTGTCCCAGATGTTGTATCCACTCAGGATCTTTTTTTCATATGATATGGAGTTGTCCAAGGATTCAGACTTTCTGGAGGGGAATAGTGGAAAGCTTGGCAAATGTGCTTGGGTATCCCGTGGGGTTAGATCTGTGGAGGTTCTTTTGGGACTTTATGTGGGACATGGAGGTCAGACCAGGCCATGTGAGGATCTCCGCAGACTAGGCATGGTAGTAGCAATTAGATGTATCTCATTGTACTGGAGGTCTAATGAAGTCCCCATGTTAGCTTTTTGGTTGAACTCCCTCTTAGAATGCATGAAAATGGAAATAATCCAATATAATGTACGAAACCAGATGGATAAGTACCAAAAAAATGTGGGGTTGGTTAGAACAAGCCATGACTCAGAATTGGTTCCCTATGTTTTAAGCACTAGGGAAGGAATAGTCAAGACTAAGACAATGGTTGTGAAATGGAACTCCATTGCCTGGGTGGAGAAGACCAGATTAAGGCCTTAATTGCATTCCTAACTTTTTTGGTGAATTTTACTTATATGTACATTCAAGTCTCTTGAAATATGTATAGTGTTTGGAGTTTATGCATACGATATTATATAAGTTACAGGAACCTCTACTTTTTTCTTTTAGAAGGTTGGAGACATCTGAATGTACAGGAATGATAAACTAACTTCTGTAAAGTTAGATTGATGTGATCAATTTGATAAATGGAATAGAGCATCAACCTTCTGTTGAAAAATGGATATGTACTCTGCAAAATGGTAAATAAAGTTTTACAAAAAAAAAGATTGATAATTAAATCAATCACATGATTTGAATCTTTTATATACATAGGCATTTTTCCAACTTCTCCACAAATATAGAAATCAACATATTTAGAAAGAGGCTCCAAGATGGATTCTACTCCTGAAACAATGGGACAGCCTGGCGGTTTAGTAGGATTCTAAGGTATTCTCAGAATTCTATTTTTGAGCATCTCCCCTTCTTCTGCTGCACACCAACCCAAATCAACTGCTGATATTATCAATTCTTCAATTTCACTAGCTATAGCTGAAGTGGGGTCCCTATCTATCTTTTCATACAGTGTTGTGTCACTCAAGTATCAAATTTACGGACTGCAAACTATACTGATGCTACATTTGTGCGTCTGTGCGTGCACTAGTAAATGTCTAAGATTTTAAACCACAAGATAAAATAAACTGGAAAAAATACATAGTATACAATGTTAAAAGTCTTCTAAATAAGAACATTTCATAGCATTAGGCAAAAAAGTGGGTTTAAAGACAACCTGTCCTAGTATAAAACAAGCATTAACCAGCTGTTTCCCACATTTATACAGTGTATTATTCAGATATGTATGTATTAAAACCTGTGTACAACAAATTAATGTCACTCACGAATATTCAAACTTAAACTGTTTAAACAAGTTTTAGCTGTAACTCAGTAAAAAGTGACTAGTGTTTCTGCACATTCAGCCCCAAATCTAACACAGACCCCCTTGTAATTGAGATATTGTTATCCTAACAAGTCCATGTACCAACACGTGTCCGCATATGCCTAATATTCTGTACTATTAAATAACAGTTCTATCAATCTGAACCAGTTAATGTATAATGTATCATAAAATTCAAACCTAACAAAGACTCCCTAGTAACTGAGATCCTGTACCCTAATATGTTCATTGTTTTAAAATGTATCAGTATACACTCAATCTGCTGTATATACAGAAACAGTCCTAAAATATGAAATAAAACTTAAGTTGAATCAACCCCCCCGGGAACACTAATGTATTGATAACTAGTTAGATGGAATTATATGACCATTTTGTCATGTGAACAAATAGTCATCACACAACGCAACCCCCTTGTGTTATGTACTAGATGCCAAGAGTTTGTGCACATAGTATGTTTTATGGCTGTTATCAGGAAAGGAGCTCTCCATTCAGTGACATTTAACCTTGGAATACCTTTCTTGTGATGGAACTCTATTATCTTTATATGGTTCTATGTTGTTCTTTAAAAAGCAGCCTTGGCCAATGGGAATTTAAACAATTTTTTAATCTGTTTTTTATGTATGATCTAGACTTTAAGTAAGTGTTTTCTTCCAAATAAACTGCCATTATTTTCTGATGAAGGATTCAATGTAATCCGAAAGCTCAAGCACCTATTTTCTTCTACTATATGTTGGTCCAATAAAAGGTATCAAATCAGCTCTTTTTTTCTGGATCTTTTGTCTCACCCTTACCCGGGTCACACCTGGAAATGAGCCTTGGCTCAGCATGTCTCTTCAGCTCAACAATGTTTAAACAAACAAACCAATAAATTAATAATTTTGTTTCAACTGAGAATCTGATATTACGTAAGCATTAAGCACTGAGAAAGAAGGCTTCTACTGTGGAATTAATGCATGGTCGGTGGGGGTTGTGGCATTAATTTCACAGTACAAGCCCCCTTTCGAGGGGCTTATTGCTCTTGCAACATGGACAAACGTGGTTGAACAATATGTTTCCAAATAATATATTATATTCTTTTGTTCCTTAACACAGACTGTTATATATTTAAATGTACTATAAAAAAGACCTAATTTGTGTTTTTACACCAATATTTATTTATATAGTTTGGGGTTTGGTTTGCTTTTTTTATGCTGTGCTGTTATACAGTAGCACAACTAACATATTCAACATATTCTTATATTTTCTACTTTTATACTGAATGCATGTAGTTATAACATTTAACAGCTTAACAGTAATGTCTTACTCCACTTTCTGAAACACAACTGTGACTAATTTGCATAATTTACATATTTTCATAACAAAATGCTTTCAGCTACAGAACATGTACTTATATTGTCAGTACTGCTCATTACATTATGTGAAAATAATAAATCTATCTACAAATGATCATTATGCAGTGTTTCCATTCATCAGTGTTTCAATCTGCACATTTGTAACAGCTTATAAAACTGTTATGACTTTGATTCACCAGAAAAGGACTATGGGACTTAACAGATCATTAACGACTGAATTACACTGTCACCAGACTAACACGTTTCAGCACATAGGAACACGCTGAATAACTTCCGTAAAAAATGGTTGTCTTACAGTGAGAAGTCTTTTGGGCTGTTGTAATTGAAGTTTACTGTTCCATTCACTATCAGATTGCAAATGTTGAAAGGATTAAACGGTAATCCTCCGATGCTCACTTGCTGTTCACTGTGTGTGTGACACTTGTCTCTGTCATTCCTTACGCTTTGACCTTTGCCTGGTTCCGGAACTCCACTGATCTTAATTCCTTCTGATGCATCAGTATTAGTGTCACTGTTGGTTACGACGGCTTCTACCGGTTCTCTTCCAGTTGGAATTTGTGATCTCCCCTAAGTAAGTTGTTGTGCAGTATGGTACTCCTGCACATTTGAGACTGCTTGCTTCTTTTTTCAGCTACTATTAGAATAGGGGACTTCTACGATCTCTTTGTCAGCATCTCTTGCAGATAAAATAGATGACCACTTTTTCCTGTCCTTTTTTGAAGGACTCCAATAGTTACAGAGACTGGTCTCGCATATATGACCAGTAACAGACATAATTTCACGAGATGCGAGACCAGCCTCTGACAAGATGTGTACTGCTGTGCTTCTAATCTAATGATTAGTGTATCTAGTGGACAGCTGTGCATCTTCTGAAATTTGTGCCATTAGATGCCCAAGATAATTCCTGCCCATCAGCTGATGACTATACCAGCAATCTTTGCCATCCAGTATTTCCCAAGGACGGTTTAGGGGATGTAAGTAAAATGCAGGAGCATTTTGGGGACTCTTTGACAGATACTGTTTCATCATCACTACCATGCAATCTGGGCTTCCAGGTTGAGAATATAGAACCCCTCTTAACATGTCTTTATTTGGCTCATTTACTGTACTGTGATTTTTTTGTACTTTCATTGAAGGACAAACAAATAAATTCCTGCCCACTTTCATCAGTTTTTATGTCAAACGAATCCACCTTTAACTGCCTTAACCCTTCTCTCCCCCTTCTGGCCAAACCAAGCTGTACCTCAAACCACAACCTGTGCATCAAGCCATATGCAGACTGTGGTGATAGTTTTGGACAAGTCCTGATCTTCTTCAAATCTGGTTCACTAATTTTGGGGAGGTGTAATGACATGTCTGGGCCAGCTCTTCTGTACTGCTTCAGTACAACTACAAAAACATTGTTGGCTGACTGGAATCGTGCATCTGTGGCTATATTTACTTTGTGATTTACATCTACTCTGTTAATGTAATGGTTTAAGCCTGCTTTTAAGCCAATGAATGAGCTAATGCTATACTCCTTGCTCTCCTCAGTGCGAACAGTTCCATAAAACATTCTCAGAAGACTTGCTACCTCAACAACAGGTATGGTACTGATGCCCACAGACATATTTTTAGCTGTCAACCAGTCACTGAAGACATTGCATGCCCAAGATGTATTCTTTTCAGTGTTCACTTCGCTTTTCCGATGCTCTGAATTATTCAAATGCTCACTGCTCAATACTGCATGTCTCTCTGTTCTTGAATACTGGTTTCCACTTTCTTTCACATTGTCTAAATGTTTATTCTTCTCTTTTCTTTTATAGCACCCTAATGAAGTACTCTTCTGAGCTGCCTCTGTGGAGATTCTGCTCTGACTACCTGACTCTGTGTCACACGCACCTACAGTTGGTAAATTCCAATGTTTTCCCTTTTCGTTCTCCTGCTTCTCATTGTTTTCTCCCCATATCTGCTTATCTACCCAAGCTTGTATTCCCATAGCTTCACAAAGAGCAAAAGTCGCATTGTAACTATTCATGTCAGCAAATTCTGTGTCTGCGTCGAGTAGTCATGGGCCAGCTGGGTGGGTGTGGGTGGGAAATAACTGTCAGTTTTGAATAACTGACATTGGCGCACTGTCTGTTGTGCGACGCTGTGATGCAGTGCCACTTCACTGTGTTGGAGATCTCCAGTACTGCTCTAGCGGGCATTACTTGGGAATTAATACCTGCTAGACTGCTGTCACCTGATGCGATTTGCCCAATCATTACATCATTTTTCTCCTACTATTAATATCCATGTTACAATATTATTGGATTACATCATATTAAGTTTAGTACTGTGTAATGTAACTGTACCCTTAATATGGACCTAGTGTAAAATATTTTTAAGTATTTTCTAAGCTTTTTCCTAATCTTTTTTATTAATGAATCCTCCTCCTCCTCCTCCTTCAGTTCTGCCCTACACAATTATCTTTCATCGAGCTGCTGTTGCCATGACCCTCCCTAACTATGCTCTTGCCTATGGCTAGACTCACCCTTTACCTGCAACTACCCCCTGTCTAACTGTCTTCTTTCCCCTCATCTATTGTAGCTAACCTTTCCTTTACCTCATCCTTTGCAGCCTCCCTTGCTCCCTTGCAGGGTTCTCAGTATCCTGAAGGGGTCTCTGTGGGTTCGGCTCTCCTTTCCCCTCATCCTCCCCTTCTTCCCTCCTTTTGCCCCCATTTCTTTCTGCCCCAGCAATTGATACCTACCTGCCTAACTCCTCTCTTCCCCTGGCACATCCACCATTTCTTCCCTTTATCTCTTCTAGGCTTGCCCATACACTTGCAGGGTTTTTAGCATCCTGGAGGGCCCCCCCACCAGGCTCAGCTTCCCCCATCTCTGGCTCCCTCTTCCCTCCTCCCTTCATCCTAAAATGAATTCTGTTGGCCTGGCTCTCCCTCCTTCCTCTCCCCCTACCCTCCCCTTCTCCTTACATGCACCTATTTGTCAATCCCTCTGAATCTCCCCCCCCTGGCACCCCCCAAATTCATTCTAAGTGTTTTTGTCCCCTTGTAGGGCTCTCAACATTCTGGAGGGGTCCATTGGCTCCCTGTGTCTGACTTTCTCTCCTCCCCTCCTCCTCCCCCTCCATTCTTTCTCTTATGGCATTTGTTACCAACTTGCCCAACCTCCCTCTTCCCCTGGCACTTTATGAATTGAAACAAAACATGAGGAGAGCACGCCAGATTAAATAATTTGAAGAATAAATGATGTAATAGCCTTTATTACAAGCCAGAAATCAGACCAGAAACCCTCAAGCTTTAATGTTCATGCCTTCAAAGGGGGTATGGCTTGGTAGAACAACAGGCTCACAAATATACAACTTATGACATCATCAAACAGTGACACCAGTTAATTAAGAAAATCTGTGCCAAAATATGTTTCAAACAAACAGTGATTTACACAAAAGAAATGTTTCCAGATGTACATGTGAAAGTGGGTAGAAAAAAGATAATTTATACATGTATTTAAATTATTAAAGAAAAATATTTTTACATTTGCAGACATACAATTCTGTTCATACTCCTATGCACCGAAAAATTACCTAATATTAGTCATTTTAATTTCTTATGTCAGTGCTTATGTAGTGAGTATTTGAAAAATGTCTACATATCCATTTAATCATTTAGTCACACTTGGAGTTCAAATGTAGCAAGGTCTTTGTCTACTAACAGGTCAACAATTGGACAGAAGATTTAGATTTCTTTGCTCATGCAGAGGAACTGAGAGACAGATTTGTGAGAAGAGGGTACAGGGAAGAATCATTGACACAGGCTATGCACAAAGCCTATGTTATGAGAAGAGAAGAGATATTGAAAGAGAAGGTTAAGGAGCCATTCATCTCACACCAATTGTGTTACCTTTGTCACTGAGTTTAATAATTGGTCTGGTCAGATTGGCAACATTGTTTACAGGAACTGGCATATATTACATTAAGATAAGAATATGGGTACTGCAGTAGGTATCAAATCACACATTACATGAACTTCTTAAACAGGAAAGCAGGTGGATTTTACAGACTTGGGACAATAAAACCTAATGAACTCAATGATCAATGGGATCTGAAACCCTTTTTAAAAGACAAGAAAAAATAAGAAATTAAGAATGTATCAAGCAATGCCATAACTGTGACATATTAACTTTACTTGCTTTCTCTCTTTTTCTAGGAGCACTGGAGAATGCATGCCTGTAGATCCCCACCTGAAAGGAAGATTCCTTCTCCCATTCTAAGGATGGAAGTTGTGTAAGGGTGATCACATTGTGACATCTTTCTCAGTCCTAGTTCCTCTATGAAAATCTCTTTCTCTCCCTTCTCCCTTACTTTTCCTTTTATCTTACCTGTTTCTTTCTTGTTGGTTTCTAGTATACAAATGACAATCAATTGCTGACCTGTTAGTACACAAAGACCTTGTTACATTTGAAATCCAAGTGTGACTAAATGATGAAATGGATACGTAAACACTTTTCAAATACTCACTACTTAACCACTGACATATTAAAATGATTAATACTAGGTAATTTTTCAGTGCATAGGATTATGAACAGAATTGTATGTCTGCAAATATAAAAATATTTTTTTCTTTAATAATTTAAATACATGTATAAATTAGCCTTTTTCTACCCACTTTCACATGTATATATGGAAAACATTTCTTTTGTGTAAATCACTGTTTGTTTAAAACATATTTTGGCAGAGATTTTCTGAATTAACTGGTGTCACTGTTTGAAGATGTCATAAGTTGTATATATGTGAGCCTGTTGTTCTACCAAGCCATACCCCCCCTTGAAGGCATGAACGCTGAAGCGCAGGGGTTTCTGACCTGATTTCTGGCTTGTAATAAAGGCTATTACAACATTCGTTCTTCAAATTATTTAGTCTGGCATGCTTTTATTGTGTTTTGTTTTATGGACCTTGAGGCCAGCTGCCTCCTGCAGGAGCACCCCCCATAGCAGTGTTGCGCTGCTCAAAACTTGGTTTGTTTTGACACTTTACGAATTACCTATACCAGTGCACTTATAAATACTCTTTGTTCCCTCTAGCACCTATCCCCTCTACTGTATTTTTTCTCTATTTTACCTATACCAAAGCTACCCTCACTTTCAGTAACTTATTTCCTGTTTTAGGTACCTGCCCATGCTGCTTTTTTGTTTCCCCATCATTGTCACTAATTTGTCAATTGTAACTGCTAAATGTTTTGTTCAACATTTGTAACTTTTTCTCTTATGCACCTTAAATGTATAACTGTTCATACTCGTTGTACCCTTCCCCCCAGGTCGCACTGGGAGATGAGCAACTTGTTGTTCAGTGTGCTTTCCTAGTGAAACATTTCAATAAATAAATAAAATAAATTATATCCTATCAAAAACCTTAGTTAAGGAAGAGTAACCATTACTTAAGGTATATCACTAAATATCTAGGAAGTCTTCAAAGCATGTTTTTTTTTTTTTTCAAAAAATATGCAAGACATTTAAAGTATTTTCTCTCAAAACAAAGTCAATTAGATATTGTTTAAATCAAAATGAAAATAAGAAAAACATTGTTACCTGACATGCGCCTGTATTTCAAAGAGAAGTTATGTAGTATTAAATATTTGTTGTAGCTAAGAGTCAAGCCCAGTTATAGCACTTGTAGTGTCAATTAGAAGAGATTTTACAGTTAAGACTGACAAGGATGTCAAAGCTACTGTATGAGGCACCCATGGATCCATTTATTGAGTGCAAGTCTGAATCCTCTAAACTGCTCAGATTTAGATTTAGCAGCTGCTCTATTGCTCAAAAACTCAGCAATCCGATCTGGGTCGTAG
The DNA here is from genome assembly GCA_016271365.2 of Neoceratodus forsteri. NCBI lineage: Eukaryota > Metazoa > Chordata > Ceratodontiformes > Ceratodontidae > Neoceratodus > Neoceratodus forsteri. The sequence continues at coordinate 667,810,266 of CM057455.1, read as the reverse complement.
AAGATTAATTTTTGTCCATCAGTTAGAACCCTGGTTTTCAATGGATTTAAGACATTCTGTTTTCCCCCAGTTTAGTCAATCTCTTCCTAATAGTGTAAGACCCTTCTTCTTCTAGCATTTGACTGGATAGAAACATTGGGATAGACACATATTTTTGAATTTGCAAAATTAATGGCCCCTTTCATAAATGCTTGCTTCAGAAACATTTTCTTGTCAGACTCAATAGCAAACACAAGAATTATACTAAGGTTTGCTGGGCGCTAAATAGGCATTGGCCCATAATGCTCCTTTTACATGTACTATGTCAGATTTTCACCATTTCCCAGAGCACCGTAAGAAGCCCCAAAGTTCCAGACTAAGAGTACTAAGAGAAAGAAAAGGAAAGGGGAGCTTGAACTGGGCCATCTTTAGTCTGAGACCTGTTGAATAGACATGAGGGTATGCAAAGTTTCCCATCTCTGGTGAAAAAGATGGTATTGCTGTTGGAGTCTTGCTATCTGTTTTTTTTTTTTACCACAAGTGCCTGCATAAGCTCCTTATACCATTCTTTATAGGAGGTCATGCCATCCTCTCTCCAATGCCCCAAGATAACTTTGGCTACCACAGAAATTAGAGCAATAGGGGCCCTGCAAATCCCAAACAAAGAGGGAGGGTAATCCCCCACCAGACAAATTCTTGGAGTAAAGACCTCTTCCAGGCCCAAAAGAGGGTCCAGTGATGCCTTGATCTTCCTCCAAAAGGGGACAAACTTAGGGCACTCCCACAGCATGTGTAGTAAATGTCCAACCGCTGAACCACAGAGGAGGGCACTTCAGAGTTGTAGACCTACCCATCTTGAATAACTTAAGGGGAGTATAATTCATATCATGGAGAACTCGATACTGGGTTCACCTATACAGGTCCCTTTAAATAAATTTATAAAGATTAGGCCAAATAGTTTGTCAACATGTGGAATCGTTTTATGCCAGTCTAAGGCTTGCTGCCAATAGAAGCAGACCATGTCAAGGGAGGAAGGGTCATTTGCTTGCAAATATGAATGCAGACAGGCAACTGGATGGAGCTGAGCACCTACAGAAATAAGCTGAGGTAAAATTTCACTATTATATGACTCCCATGGACCACGACCAAAAAAGGACATAAGGGCATTGGTCAATTGGAAGTGCTTAAAGTTATGCAGGACAGGTACTGAAAAATATTCTTGTAGGCATGTGTGAGATAGAAACTTACCCTGCTCAATAAGAGTAGACATAGGCACAGTACTCAGGAGGGGGCAGAAGGAGACAGGGATCAGTTTGTCTCCAACATGAATATTTGGGTTTGCTAAAACTGGTTGGGCTAATGACTGAGATCAGTCCAAGTGTAGGAAGCACTCCATTTGTCCTTGTACTTTGAGGGACCACATTAAGGGGGTAAGGCATTAAGCCACCAGTACTTTAGAGGGATTAGGATATAAAAGGCTGGTAAGCTGGATACCAGCCATCTGACAAAGTGAAGCCTCAATTTTCAACCAAAGAGACTGGCACCCCTCACTACCAAGTCTATTCAAGGTGTTTCTCCATTGTAGGAACTTAGTTCCATGAATAGCTAAGTAGTAGATAAAAAAAGTTAGGAAGACGGAGGCTGCCTATTTCTCTTGGGAGATTGAGCTTATAATATGCATGGCAAACAGTCCCTTCTCTCTACAAGAGGTTCAGAAGTCACTGCAGGGAAGAAAGCCAGGCTTTATTTAAAAAGACCTCCAACATTCCCAACAGATATAGCAGTCTTGGGAGGATATTCATCTTAATAATGTGGTGGTGACCCCAGAGGGTTAAAAGTAAAGTGGACCATCTCCTGAGGTAATTTTTAACATTGTGCAGTGGGGGGGGGGCAAATTTAGAGATATCAAATTGGAAAGGTGGCGTGGGAGGCAGATTCCTAAATACATGAGAGTCTTAGGCTCCCAGGATAAACCAAAGTCCAGAATCTCTCTCGTTTGGAAACATAAATATGCAACAGCATAACCTGCATCTTATCCAGGTTTGCTTATAACCCACCAAACTGGAAAAGGTTGCAATCTCAGTCAATGCCACTGTCCTCAATGTATAGCAGGAAATCACCCATGTAAGCAGACATCTTAAACCTCTCACCCCCTACCAATTTCCCCTTGATAGCCTGGGAGTTCTGCAGCCAAAACAGGAGAGGTTCTAAATATAAATTAAATAGAAGGGGAGAGAGGGGGGGGCAGCCCTGCCTCATCCTCTGTTCCAAGTGAAAAAGGGCAAAGAAGAGCCCATTACAATGGATTTGTGCCAAGGGGTTACTATACACAGTTTGAATCCACTTACAGAAATTGGTGAGGATACTGAATTTCCTTAAAACCTTGAATAAAAAAGACCACAAAACATGATTGAAAGCCTTTTCTGCATCCAGGGAGAACAGAGCCACCAGAGTCTTGCTCTCTCTGGACACAGAAATTAAGTAAAGGAGCTTCCTCAAATGATCACTAGAGAGGCAGACAGCCATGAAGCCCACTTGGACAGGTGAAATCAACTTATCCCACATGGAGTTCAGTGTATTGGTGATGACATTTGTAAGGATCTTAAAATATGAATTTAAAAGATATTGGCAGGTAGCTATTCGGCAACAGCTCATCCTTGTCTGGTTTCCAGATGGGTGTGATCCACGCTTGGGTGAAATAATTAATCCTCTAGCCCATTGGTAAGAAAAGAATTGCATAGTTGTGTGAGGAAGGGTGATAATTCCTTTCTGAACATAGAGTAAAAATGACTGCAAAGGTCATCTGGGCCAGGCACTTTGTCCAAAGGAAGCTGGTGAAACACTGCTTGAACCTTGGATTCCCTAATGGGCTCCACCAGAAAGTCTTGCTGAGTCAAGGAGAGAGAGAGGGGAGGGGGAGTACATCTAAGTAATCCAAAATCCTCGTAAGGACTTCTGGAAAGAGAGAGGACTAACTTCATAAAGTCTCTTGTAAAACTCCCTGAAGGGCTCCACAATATCCTGGGTTATGGTAAGGATGTCATTCCCCAAATCAAACCTCAGGCAAGTAACCACTCTGGATTTTTCTAATTGGCAGAGTCTCCAGGCCAAAAGCTTGCCTGCCCTTTCGCCAGATTCAGAATACCAGGACTTAGTATGGAAAATGGCCAAGTTAGCCCTTTCAGCAAGAAGCTCAGCATATTTTAAGTGGAAGGCATCAAGCTGTTGCCAGTCTGCCACAGGGGAGTTAGCAGATAGGCCCCTCTCTAGGTGCCTAATGTCCGATAGGAGCCTGTCCTCCTCCAGGGTACAATGCTTTCTATGCTCTACTGCCAACTTAATGCACTCCCCTCGAATGGCACACTTAAATAATCGACAATTGGATCCTTTAAATGCAGACTGCACCAGCACCTCTCTGACTCTAGAAGCTGTATGTGCACCTGCTATTGCCACTACTAGCAGTAGCACACTGCCACTAGCACTTAAATCCTCACCTTGGGCTGTACTGGTTTTGCCTTTCCACAGCACTTCTAATACCACCCTACCCCCTCCTGGTATGGCCCTCCTTTGCTCCTGTGCCCTATTCCTCTCCTGCATCTCAATCAGTCCTATTTTCACTGCCCCGGCATCCATCCCTCTCCTATGTCCCTACTCTGTCTGTTTTTCATCCTGACATGGACATACATTGTACAATGCCTCAGTATACCATTTCCATTGCCTTACTTCTGTAAACATGTACCTACTATGTATATTATCCTCAGCCTTTGTACCTTGCACCCCTATGTAACTGGCATGGAACCAATTAATGAGCATCCACTCACAGGTGTTATCCAAGATTGAAATAAATAAATAAAAAAAATAAAGCCCCCACAACAAGTCCAAACAGGATACAGACCCCATATTAACTTCCCAAAAAAGCTGAATAAAATTGTCAAGTGGGATACCAGACTGGAGTCTTTCAGGAGCTGGGAGTTAAGTTGTCAGATCCCATCTCTCTCTCCTCACCCTCAAGGAAGACCTGAGTCACCTCAGTACTGTAGGAGTGTGGTCCCAAGGTAAAATCTCAGAAGAAACAAGGCCAGGGAGGGCGATACTACTCAACAAGAAAAAAAATCAATCCTAGAGGTGGTCCTGTGGGAAGAGGAGAAGAAAGTCTATTACTTATTTTTAGGATGCAGGGTTCTCCAAGGGTCTAATAAATGGTTTACCTATAGCGCTTCAACAGCGCTAGGGCCGACATCCCCTACCATGACAGCTGCAATGCTGACTGTTGGCATTATAGCCACTGGATGTTAGTACTCACAGTCGGGGAGCTGCGCCCCCTAACCCCCCCCCTTCTGGGGGGCTCCGCCCCTCAGTCTCTGAGATTCTTACTCTGAATCAAAGTTAAACCGGGGGGGACAATCACCCAGCGAAGCAGTCCCGATCACCGCATGGACCACCACAGCGACAGGTGGATTTTGCCCAATTTCTGGCACTGTGGTGGTCTTCGTGGTTGGTGAGTTGCTGCAGTGATGGTATACTCTAATAAACCTAAATGGCCCAGAAAATCCTGAAATCCCCTGTGGCCTGGAGACAGACTCCGCCTATTAGGGCCGGATCTGTCTAGCTCATCCTAGTATACTAGATTCCAGTGGCCCCCTAGAATTATGGGCAACCAAGGAAAGAAGGACAGATGAAATGCAAGGTCAGAAAAGAATGCAGAAGAGTCATCATTAGTGCCAAAGACAGAACCTAAAATACCTGCCATGAGGCCTAAACAACCCTGATCTAGAATAAAAAGACAATCAGGATCTCAATATTCCCGGATAAACTGAAATGCCGTACCTCTTGCAACTAGAATGATGGCACCCCCCTGTTTTGTGTGGACCTCTGCCCCAAATGCTTGAGCCACCCAATGCCTCCTAAAAAGCAAGATGTCTTCCCTTCTCAGATGAGTTTCTTGTAACATAATAATGTGGGGATTGAACTTATGGAGATGCCTTAAAAGAATGTACCTTTTCCATTTGTTCCGAGCTCCCTTAACATTCCATGATAAAAATGTATTGCTAATATTTGTGCTAATTTACTCTGAAAAAAGAAACTGCAGGAAAATCGAAATAAGAAGAATCTCATATGAAGGTGCTCTAGGGACCACCCCCAGCCAGAGATCATACCCCAGAAGACTCATATATCATAAGAATCCCCTGGGAATGCAAGTGCTGGATAGCCTATCATCGTTCAGAGCGCCATCCTTACTCCCTCAGTCAGGTAGATATGAGAATAAGTTAGCCATGGCAAACAACAGATGCCAACCTGCCACTCTTGAAAGATCAGGCTGTGGTCAGAAGACTGACTGCAGCAAATGTAATATCATCAGTAAATCCCCGGATCTATAATTATGTAGACAGGAGAAAAGTCCTGAGCCAGGTCCCATATCTCATTTAAACAAGTCCAGGGACTTCTTTTTAAGCTCAGCCACAGCCTTTTCCACGGTCTCAAAGCTATCTCAGCTGCCATCATGGAAGACCTGAAGAGTGGCAAGACAGCGTACCCTGAATTTCACATTAGCGGCCTGGAGTTTGGAAACCACGGGGTGCAGAGCAGCTCTCCTTTGCCGGGCTGAGTAGGGAAGTTCCTGAGTAATGCGAATATGCTGCCCTTCCCACAGCAGCTACTTGATGTCTCTGATTGTAGTCAGAATGTGCTGCTTATCAAGGAAATTTAGCAGCTTGCAGATGATCGGCCATGGAGGGGAGTCGGGGGAAGGCATAGGGCACAAGGACCGATGCGCTCACTCAACTACATATATCAGTCCACTGGAAGAAGGGACCGCTATTCTGTTGAATACTTTTTTAATAAAAATAATAGCTTGGGGGCCTTCTGCCCCTTATGGAAGGCCCATGACAACTAAATTATTTCTTCTGGACCACCCTTCAAGATCTTCTAGGTGGTCCTCCATTTTCTTCACTCTCTGCCCCAAGGAAACCACCTCTGGATCTAATTTAACCCACCAGTCCTTCAATGAAGATATGCAGGTCTCAGCTTCACCAACCCAGTGGGTTAAGGAATCCATGGAAGTGCAGAGTTTTGGGAGTTTGTCCATCAACACTTGTAGGGAGCTACGAAGGGGAGTCATCTCTTCCATAAATTTCTCCTCTGACAGCACAGTAGATGTAGAAGGCAAGCGAGAGGCACCCGCAGCTTGCTGTTTAGACCGCTTGCTGTTTTTTCTCCTGCTCTGGCATCAGGGGTGACATGTGATGGGGCAATGGAGCCTTCATCTCAGAGTCCATCGTAGCAATCTAGAAAAAGGAGCACCAGCAGGAAGCACTAGTCCCTCGGCGACTAGCCAAACTGTAAGTACCACCAAAATAAAAATAAAAAAACTGTTAAATCTTGAGTAAAAAGGCAGAGGGGGTGAGAGCAGACAGCAGGCATGTCTGTCTAGGCATTTGACCTCTCCCTTGTAGCTCTTCACTGAACTTTTTCAGTTTGGTCAAAATCTCTTCAATTACAAGGGCATCATACAGGAGTGAATAGTGCGATATCGGGCAGACAATTTTAAGGAGTTTATTTGTGTTAAGCTAGAGTCTTGGAATCCACAAATGATGTCTAGGCAACCTGATGGTCTTCCCAAAATGAGGTGTTAAAAAACATTTTTCAGAGATTGTCTGCTTTACATTATCCCATGTTGTGAGTTTTCCATCATATTCTAGAAGCTGAACTCTTATAAAGTAGAGATATTTTTCTAACATTATTCTCAAGATTTTTTATCTTTCTTGACTGAAAAAAGTTGTTTCTTAATAATGATGGTATTAATGCCTTTGTGGATTAAAATTGCTGCTTAATGTCCATGTTTTATTTAGTGATATTTTTATGTTTTTTCTCAGTTTCACCAACCCTTCTATGCAGTGATTCATTTGTCGACACCAACAGGTCAAGCTTTTTTTTTCAATATTTGACATAATTCTAATTCAAATTAAAAGGATTTGTTTACTTCCTCAAAACTTTTACTTTTACAGTAACAGTTGATTCTTCCTCTCTCTCAGAAGTAACCTTTTGAGCTTTTTGAGAATTCCCATTTGACTCAATATCATCATTTATTTTTATTTACTCAGGTTGCAAATCTTTTTTTTTTTTTTCATTTTATTTTCATTAGGATTAGCCCCTCCTTTATTGGCCTTGGTGCTATGTTCCATAAAAGTGTGGCCAGAAACTGCTGGATCAGGGTGAGCCAATCCTACCCATTGCAGACTACTATACCTGCAGGATCTGCAGTATAATTATCCATGGGGTACTTCTTTTTCTTTTTTTTGATTGATGATCTCAGTTGGAGAAAAACTTACATCCTTCCTTTTTAGTGTGTGTTTTTATCTCTTACTTGCTCTCTTTCTTTCATTTTATGACTGCATGGCAAGAGCTATGTGTGGCGTAGTGCTATTACATTGAGAAGGGGTCTCTAGAGGCACATGACTGTGAACCCAATATAGCTGTCTCCTTCCACCTAGTGGAGTTGAAGTACATCTGTCGGCCTCCTCTACATTCAGTATAGTGCAGTTGCTTCCTCTGCCCCCCCCACTGCTGCACTATTTTCTTGATCATGACCTCGCTGCATGCTTTGCTGTAATATTCCTGTAAAAGAAAAAGCTTTTTTCCAACTCAGTAGAGTGTGGAATGGAGCTTTCCTGTTTACATTGATAAGCCACCCAATGCCCCAAATCTTGTTTATCTAGCATGATTCCACATAGATCTACTTCTTAAATGCTGGCCAAGGCTCTGAGGAAGAAGTCATGATGCCAAAATGTCAACATGAGCATGTCTGTCAATGTGTGTGACCTTGGATCAGTTGACACCTGGGTTTTTGGAGTTCATAAATAAGATCTGTAGAAATAGATTAGTTGCCGTATTGGTCCTTGTAAGAACAGATCCAGAAGCAAATAGTTTGGTAGTTTGAAACATGATCTGGGATTACAAAACAAAAAAGCAAGTTCCAAAAGTAAAATTATATGCATGGAATGTCTGTTTAAGTCTACCTGGAAGAGTAGTAGCAGTAGTTGTAGTAGTAGTAGTAGTAATAAAACTTTTATTCATTTATATACAAAATGAATTGGATATCTCAACTGAGCCGAGGTTCATTTCCAGTGAGGTCCAGAAAGCAGGTTTCCAGTTAGTTTTATGCATAATGTACATCAAGTTCAATATTAAATATATACAACTACACAATAAAATATGCACAGATTCCACTATGGAGTGCTACATACACACAAACAATTTCACTATCACAATTTACAAATAGATTGAATATTAACATATTGCATATATTTCCAATCAATAGTATAATAATACTCCTCCCCTACATCCTTCCCTATTAACTAGCATCAATACACTGAGGTTGATTCTCCTTTATATATAATGTACGCCATGCTTTTATTTTCTCTACCTGGATTTTCCTTTCAATAGGTCACAAGTGTATCGGTAATTTATTCGAAGTAGCTGGACCTTTGTATATACAATTATTCCTACCCAATCCTGTTCCCTAAGTTTGCCACACATGCTTTACCAAGCCTGCCAGCACTTTCACAAGATTGGGAGATACTTGACAGAGCATGTAAACAACTGTGGGTAAGAGAACTAAAAACATCTTTACATTTCATTCTGTGCTTGTTGCACCTGCATTTATATATTTTGCTGCTGGCAAGGGGCTGCCAGCATGTGGTTGTGTTTCTTTGAATGCAAAAACTCTGTCTGATCAAGTCGATCTACAAAATACATCAAATGATGGCATAACAAGAGGGAATGAGAAGGCAATTCAGGGAGGAAGATTTACAATGAATACTCAAAAATATTGTTAAACAGAAAGAGTGATGGATTTCCCAAGTGCACTTCCTTCTAAAGAAGGGTTGTGGTGATACAGTCCACAGTGTGTCAAGTATTTCATACAGTAGTAAAACCCATAAAAAAATGCAAAGAGCAAAAAGAGCATTATTTGAAGCAATTATCCTGGATAAGCATATTGGTTGTCTACAGACTGTACAACATCTGAGCCTCCAGAGTGGCTGGCAGATGTGATAATGTCATATTTGTGCCAGTCTAAAGTAGTATCAGCAGAAATCATCCAAATCTTCAAATTTAGGCTTGCTAGGAACAACACTTAAAGGTAGAAGAAATGTATTTCAGGTCAGGACCCCCTCCAACATGCACTGCTGCCTTGGGAACTCCAAAACACCACCACTCAAACTAACAGGTCAAGAACCCCTCCCACACAAACTGCTGCCTTGGGAGCTCTGAAATGCCATCACTCAGACTAGCAGGTCAGGACCCCCTCCAACACACACTGCTGCCTTGGAAGCTCCGAAATGCCACTGCTCAGACTAGCAGGTCAGGACCCCCTCCTCAACATGCACTGCTGCCTTGGGAGCTATGAAATGCCTCCACTCAGACTAGCAGGTCAGGACCCCCTCCAACACACACTGCTGCCATGGGAGCTCCGAAATGGCGCTACTCAGACTAGCAAGTCAGGACCCCATCCAACACACACTGCTGCTTTGGGAGCTCCAAAATGCCACTGCTCAGACTAACAGGTCAGGACCCCCTCCAACACACATTGCTGCCTTGGGAGCTCTGAAACGTCACCACTCAGACTAGCAAATATGAAGTGCCTCCACCCCCAGCTGAGGCACTCTGTCTCAGGAACAGTGAACAGCAGATTAGAACCTGGCAGTTTCCCATTTGCAATTTATATCAAGCTACCCCTATAGGTGACTGTTTCATTTTCCTTCACACAATGAATATTCCTTTGACATTCTATTGCATAGCTCTTGCTCAGGTTCAGGGTGTTTCAGTTGGGAATGGAGGATGCTGTTACCTCTTATTTAGAAGGTGGTTACCCCATCATTAAGTATTGCATAGGCAACAATTTGCTCTGGTGCACTGCACCCTTAAATTTATGATCTCTTCCTCCACCATTATTTATTCCTTTTTCCTTCCTCCTTCTCTACCTGTTTGCCTATAGTTCAATTGTTCACCTGACTGATTAATTGGTTCCTTCAGGGCTATGCACCCTGTCAAGTCCTGTGAGGGTTTTTCTCATGCAGATAAAGAAGCTGCGCTACTGCCACTCTAGACCCGCCCAACTCCTATAGCTTATCTAAGAACCGTACTTGCCTTCACCACCCTTTCCCCTCAGGATAAATCCACAGGGGCAAATCTCTCCTACCAGACTATTAACTAATTCAGGACTATCTCTTCCCAAGTCTCAGTAACCCCTTTATGTACCCACCCTCTCCATCACCCACAATGATCCTACTGGTCTGCCTCCTGTCATTATGGCTGACTCCTACCCCCTCTTCACCTATGAGACTCATGAGATTGTCCAAACAAAGTGAAATACTTCACTTTAAACACTGTCATAAATCCACATCTACCCTACTGGCAACTACCATCAGCATAATGCCACATCCGTTTGGGTTGGCACTGGCTCCTGGGAGTCCTAAGTATCCATTCCTCCTTCCAATCATTAGTATGATCTCCACTTGGACCATTGCTAAGAACAATAAATCATAAAGCAACAACTGTTTGCAGGTACTAGTGTACCTAAAGTGGCAGACAATCCAGATGGCCTGGCTATGCCTTCTTCTCTCTGGGAATATCCACTCTGACTCTGGCCCTATGCCTAGCACTATGCCCCTTCCCAACAGGCACAGTGGCCTAAAATTTGCATCCATAAACATTTGCAATCTCCTAGCAAAACTAGATTCCCTGCAAGTCTGGGTCACCCAGCACCAGCCAGACATCATCTCAGTTGTGGAAACTTGGCCCAATCCCAGGATATTGGACATGGCCATCCAACTCCCAGGATACACCTCCTTCCAACTTGAGAGACCTGGAAAGCACGGTGGAGGCTGTATAATCTATTTAAAAGAACACATACAGGGACTGATGCTACCTCCTCCCCATCACCACCAGCAGCAGCACTCAAGTCTTGGCCATAAAAGTACTTCTTGGGTCTAATGGAAAAGCCATAACCATGGCATCCATATATATCCCTCCTAGGGACCAGCCCAATGGCTTTAAGGCAATCCAAGACTACCTTACCAAAATGTAGAATTACTCATGATGTGTGACTTTAACATCAATTGGTCATCCCCAGTGGCTGCACCCTTTAGAGATGCACTATACTCCCTCAATATGGCACACCTGGTGACCTCTCCCACTCATATAAACTATTGTATGGGATCAGGCACTCTCATTAACTGGATCATCACCAACCACCCAGAGAGAATTTCATGCACTGTAGTCCTCCTGGATTCCCTCAGTGACCATTCGCCCATCCTCCTCTCCTGGCCAAATAAGTCCCCAAAGATTCCTAACAAAACATTCACAATCAGACTACTGAAAAAAGGAAAACTTGCTACCTTAAAAGCCCACCTAGCACTCATAGACTGGAGTTTTTTAGACACCGTAGCCAATGTACACTCCGCGCTCAAAGGCTTCATCCACAAATTTAATGCAGCATGTGACATCTATGCCCTCTCTGTAAAGTGGAAAATGTGGGACACCAATAACTCTCGGATTACTCCCAAGCTCTTAGAACTAATGAAAAACAGAGACAACCTCTGGGCCATAGCAAAAATCACAGGCTCCCCTGATGATATCCAAAAATACAAAGCAGCCTGGAACAATTGCACCAGGGCAATTCAGAAGGCTAAGAGCCAAAATTACAAAAATGAACTGGAGAACTCCTGGGGTGATGGACGCTGGTTCTGGGACAACCTCAAAACACTTACAGGAAAACTTATTAAGGTCCCTCCCTCCACGCTAACTGTGAATGATTCACCCACCAAGGACCCCAGCATGAAGGCTAGCATTTTTAATGAGGCATTTACTGACCTCAGTGGGTACTGCCTACAGAATTCCTTCAGCCCACGAAGGATAGCAACTCTACCCAAGACTCTATCAGCATGCTGGGCTCTGCACCACCCTTTTATTTTAGGATTATCACCCCTGGAAAAGCTAAAAAAATACCTCTAAAAAGCACTTGGCAAATCATGAGCAAGTAGCAACAGGCTTGACCTCAGGTTTTTCAGGCTCACCCTTGACATTATACCAGCCCCTCTAACCAAAATGCTAAACTTATCACTCATAATGGGCACCTTCCCCAATCTCTGGAAAGTGGCCGTAGCTACCCCAGTCCACAAAAATGGGGATAGAACCAACCACTCAAATTATTGCCCTATTTCAATTCTTCTCCCCAATCAAAAGCTTTAGAATGCATCGTAGCAAATCAATGGACAGACTACCTAGATGAGTACCAATTGCAATGCCATCAGCAACACGGATTCCAGAAATAAAATAGCATACTACCGCTCTTGTTGAATTCATGGGTTATACCCATGATGCGCTGGATTGGGGGCTCATGGAGGGGTGCTTATATAGACCTCACCAAGGCCTTCGACACTGTGAACCATGAATTGCTTCTGCACCAACTGGCCACTACAGGTCTCTCCGAAGAATCAGTCACCTGGTTTAGGAGTTATCTTATGGGGAGAGTCTAAAGAGTGAAAATTCAAGACACCCTCTCTGAAAACAGGCCTGTTACTGCAGGAATGCCCCAAGGATCCATCCTCAGCCCATTACTTTTCAGCTTGTTCCTTAACCACCTCCCTCTTGCAGTACAGGATAACATTTTACTATACGCAGATGATGCAGTTATATACTCATCTCACTCCAACCCTACAACCCTAGAAAAGCAGATGCAAACTAACTTCATCTCCATTGAAAATTGGTTACTCAAATCTAAACCACTGTTAAACTAGAAAAAAGAAAGACCATGATATTCACCTCGGCCCAAAATAGACACAGGTTCTACCAGCTCCAAATATGTAACAAACTAAACTCACCCCTTAAAATGGTACATAACTTTAAATATCTAGGAATCACCCTAGATAGCACATTATCATACGTACAACATATAGACCTAGTAGCCAAAGCGGCCAACGGTAGGCTGGGCTTGCCCTTTAGGTACAAATGTTGCCTAACTAAAGAAGTCCTAAAAGTTGCTGTCTCCAGTTCGGTATTGACAATCATAGACTATGTGCTGCAACTCACACAGCACTTAAATGTATCAAGACCACTCTCAACAAGGCCTTATTCTGGATGCTGACCAACTAACTCACATCTGTGAACTGTACGCGCAGTCAGTCTGTCTCAACTTGGATTGTAGAATACAGTACCAGGTCTATCTTCTTGGCAAGAAATCAATGCTAGGTCTCATCCGCCCCGGTGTGTGTCAAATCTCTTCAGCATGCCTCTCATCCAGATGTACTAGGGGTTTGAAAAACCAAATGCTAAACGTACCCTTCCACCGGATCACACAAGGCCAGTGCTTATACCAATACCATGCACCTCTCTGGTTCAATGCCCTCAATATGGAGGCACAAAAGGAACTCAAGCTGGGACCCTTTAAGTCAAAACTATGTGCCCTACTTACTTCCAACAGTGGTTGCAACTGCGGGACCTAATCCTTCCTCTAGCCAGTGTTGGGTAAGTTACTTTTTCTATTACTTTCTATTCCTTTTAGAAACTTGATCCAGGAAGTTCTGTGCAGTCACTAGCAAGGATGGAGAAGTACTAGAAAAAGTAATACACATGACAGTTAGTTACTTATTTCTTTTTATACAAATACAATGCAAAAATAATAAAAAACCATAACAGATGACATATATTTGAAAGTAATAGGTTAGTTACTAGTTACTTTCAAATAAATGTAATCAGTTATAGTTACGTATTACTTTTGTATAAAAAGACATAAGTAATTGTAACTGTAAGGTGTACTACTTTTTCCAGTACTTCTCCATCCTTGCTAGTGACTGCACAGAACTTTCTGGAACTAGTTTCCAAAAGTAATAGAAAGTAATAGAAAAAGTAACTTACCCAATACTGCCTCTAGCCCCCTGCCTTGGCTGCAACCTAGTCTCTACCCCCACAGCCCCTCTGCTACCTCCTGCCTCCCCCTCCCCCCCCCGGACATTACACTGCCAGACTTTCTATCCTACTTCACCTTGACCTGGCATTATTTTCACTCTAATTCCCCCCTTCCCCTTCTCTCTGCTTGCTCCATTATTTCCCCTACCCCAATCACTTTTCCTTCTCTGTAGCACTTCCTCCCTTTGGCTTCTAGGTAAATGTGTATTCTCACTTACTCGTCATTAGCACCTAGACAATGGAGCTGATTCCTTAATCATTTCCTGCTAGTTGTTGTGCCCCTGGCTTGAATTTTTAGATATATTCCTTTGTTTTTGATGTACAGTATATTTTGGTAAAATTCTTCCTCCTGCAAGTGTATGTAACTCTCACTCATGTTGTGACTTCTGTAATTGTTATTGAAACTGTTCTCTGTGAGATCTTTGATTGCATAATATGACGTGGAACCTCTGTAAAAGAGCCACCGGCTCAAAGATATATTCTGAATAATTCAATAAATAAATTAAATAAGATTACAATATTCCCACTGAGCTGGAAAACAAAAACTCAATAGACCAATGGTCTTCCCTAGTTTTGCATTTTACAGCTCCATAGCGAGAGTTATGCATGAGCATTATGTAGTGCTATTACATTAAGAAGGTGGCTCTGGAAGCACATGACTGTGAATGCAACACAGCTGTCTCCTCCCACTGAGTGGAGCTGAAGCACATTTCTCCGCTTCCTCTCCATTCATTACACTGCTGTTGATTCCTCACACCGCCGCACTATTTTCTTTCTCCCAACCCTGCTGCCTGCTTTAATTGAATATAACTGCAAATGAGAAAGCTCCATTCCATGCTCAGTTGAGCATAGAATGGAGCTTTCCAGTTTACAGTGATAAGCTGCCCTATGCCTCAAATCTTGTTTATTTAGTGTGAACTATAAGAACAGACTTGGCAGTGAACAGGATTTTGTTTTTACCTTGTCTTGACTACCATTTAAATTTCTTTCCCATTTACAGTGATAAGCTACTCTACATCCCAAATCTTGTTTATCTAGCATGGACTACAAGAACAGTCCTGGTAGCAAATAGGATATTTTTTTTACTTTGTCTTGTCTGCAGATAAAATTTCAAAACGTTTTGACTATCTGTTCTACTAAAGTCTCTCAACTTAACTTTTATTTTATAATTTTCTGCCCCCATGAAAAATATATGTATAACCAATGTGATTTTTTTGTGATTGTACAAATCTATGATTTTATAGACCTTGTTTATTTTATTCAAAATGTTTCTGTGTCTTTTACTTCTAATGTTTTTTTTTTACTTGTAATGGCTAAATTGCCAAACAATAAAACAAATTTGTACCTATAACCAATCTATTGCATTCAATGCAAACTCTTGTTCAAGTACTCTTGGATCAATAGGACTCTGGGCAGCTGGACACTCAAAGTGCCCTGTCCCAGTCTCAGTTTCTATTACCCCCTCCCTACAGTAGGATGGTCACATTTAGAATTTGCTGTAGCAGCTGTGATTGAACTTTACTCCATGCACAGAGTCCCTGAGTTCAGTGGTTACCATCCAAGTTGCTGATCACAAACAAGAAGGGTTATTCACAGGTGGGACAGCAAAGTCAGTGGGAGACCTGTTCTCTCAGGGATGTGACTTTTATTTCCCAGGACTACCCATGAAGTACTCTTGCTGGTATTGGTCTGGAGAGGTACTGTTGACACATGTTTCTTATTTCCAGTATGGTCCCCAAATCCCAACCCAGATGTGGAATCAGTGACATCATGCCCCACCTAGTCTTGCTCCACCCCCAGTAAGATTTGAGGCTATATAAAGTAAAATTAAAGGCACAGAGATTCCTAATTATGATTACAATGACTTGCAGCCATATAGTAGCATCATTTCACCAGAATCATAGGTTGTAAAGCTCCTGTACCAGCCAAACCTTGTATTAACAAATCCTTGGGAGACATGGTTATTAGGAATTCCTGCGGGGGTGTGCAATGGACATTATAGGGGTTGCAAAGAAATCAAGGGGGTATCCACTGTGTCGATAAAAAAACATAGAAACACAGAAGTTGTCAGCAGATGGGGACAGTACAATCAATCAAGTCTACCCTTGGCTTCCTACCCCTTTATAACTAAACATATCTGCTGGCATGGGCTTCTGGTACACAAACCAACACACAGAACTATAAATAAGCCCGAAATGACTGCACAAAATCTATCCGCCAGATAAAAAGTGCCTATTACAAGGAGGCTTTCACTAACACCTGGGGAAATGGGTGAGCCTTCTGGAACAATAAAAAAGAAGTTACTGGGAAGCTGCCCAAAACCTCCCCTACCATTCTAAATGTTGATGGGACCATTACCCTTGACCCAACTCTCATTGCGAACACCTTCAATGTTGCGTTCACTGACCTCAGCAATGTCCTTCACCCAGACTTCTTCTTGGATAATGACACCCCTACTATACACCCAAGCACTCCTACTACATCTAAACATCTGCCTTTCTACTTCAAAACAATCAAGATGCATGAGGCCTGTAAATATATTACCAAGACAATCTCTAAATCTAGATATAGTGCTGACACGCTTGTCCTTAAAATTCTGTCTCTCACCCTTGAAGAAGTACTAGGGTCCTTGACGAGGATCTTCAACCTCTATCTGTGTCTCAAACAGTTCCCTGACAAATGGAAAGAAGCTACGGTTACACCGGTCCTTAAAAGTGGTGACAGGGCCCTCCATGGCAACTATAGACTGATCTCCATATTACCTCCCCATTCCCAGGCCCTTGAATGCATCGTCTCTGATCAACTCACTGACTTCCTGGACAAACACAATATTCTGTGCGCACAAAAACATGGCTTTAGAAAAGGTCATAGCTCCACAACTGCCCTACTAGAATTCACTGGAGCCTTGCACAGTTCTCTGGACAGTGGTCAACTCACCGGGTCTGTCTTTATCGATTTAACAAAGGCATTTGATACCATCCACCATGGCCTATTACTTGAACAGCTTCTGGAGGCTGGACTCTGTCCTGATTCCACAGCCAGGTTTCAAAGTTACTTGGAAAATCGGTCACAAAGGGTAAAAATTACTGATGCCCTTTCAGATGCAAGACCTGTCCGATTGGGTGTTCCACAGGGATCTATAATGGGACCTCTATTTTCAGCCTTTTCCTGAACACCCTCCCGCACTCCTGCCCTGAGCAAATCATTTTATATGCAGATGACGCCATAATTCTCACCTCCCATAAGGACCCATTACCCCTACAAAACAAACTACAGCTTGGTTTTGTCTCTGTTGAAAACTGGTTTAATAAGCACAAGTTGGTCCTTAAATACAAAAAAAACAAGTCAATGCTTTTCAGTAGCTCCCAAAACCGGCACAGGCACCATCCTCTATCCATTGCAAATTGCCTAGGAGCTACCCTGGAACATGTGCAATCCTTTAAATACCTCGGTAGTACGCTTGACCCCAACCTATCCTATGGCACTCACATCGATAGTGTTGCCAAAACAGCAAATACTCATCTTGGCCTTCTATACAGGCACAGGCAACATCTCTCCCCTGAAGCATTGACGATCACTGTCCAGAGCTCTGTTGTCTCTATCATTGACCATGGGCTGATCATTTATGGCTCTACCTCAGCTACAGCTCTGAAATGGATATCTACCTGCCTCAACAAAGCCTGTAGACTCCTCACTGGCTCTCACCACCTTACTCATACGTGTGACCTTTATGCACAAACTAAATGGCTTCAGCTGTCACACCGCATAAAGTATCTAACCTGCATTATGGTGAAGAAAATCACCTTGGGCCTCGAGCCCCCTGGTGTCCAGTCTTTACTACACCCATGCAATAACCTTCGCCTCACCAGAGGTTTAGCAACCCAGTTGCTACAGGTCCCCCGCTGTCGTACCACACTGGGCCAAAGATCTTTTACCTATTGGGCCCCATGCTGGATAAATGGTCTCAGCTGTGACATCTCCACCATTCCCAAAGTGGGCACATTTAAATCCAGGCTTCACCTTCTGTTCACTGCCTCCAGTTCCTGTGATTGCCTCAGCTAGAAATGCCCAACAAACCTTCACCCTAGTCCTATTTTTGCTCCCTCTTCCTAGCACTTCTATTTTCTCAATTCCCCCCGCCCTCCCTCACACACCCCTTGCACCAGCTCTTCTCTCTGTTTTGCTGTTCAACAATGCCCTGGCTGCTCCAATCTCTCCTTTGCTCCCCCCCATCCTCTTTCCCCACCAGCCTCAGTTAAGGCCCTCTGTCTTTTGTTTTCCCAATATTCTTATGTGAATCAATCACAATTAACTGTTTGTTGCTCTTGTAGTGAACACTGTTCTTCTGCTGTGATTTATTTTTTGTTTCCTTTTTAAACTGTATTGTACTGTAATCTGACGTGGAACCTTTGTAAAAGAGCCTTGGCTCAAAGGTAATTGTAATCCTAGACCTAAATAAATAAATAAATGTCACACGTTAGGCAGTGCCTCACTTATTTTACCTCTCAGAAATCCTTTTTCTCACATGGGGAAGATGATATTCTACATTTCCCACTGAGACTTTAAAGAAAAATTTCATAATAAACTATTATGCTTAGTTATCAGCCAACATAATGAACATTAGTGCACTGATAGCTATGGTGTTCTGAGCTTACAGTGCCTTGCCTGAGGATGTGTCACACATTTTGCTCATATGTCACACATCTGGTCACACATTTCAGTGAAAAAAGGTTGAGAGGTACGTAATACACCTAAATGAGTCATCTGGTGTCCTAACTGGTAGGCTATGCTGGCTGCTGAGTTTCTTGGTTCTTGTTAGTTACCATGGTTTCACAGAGCACAAGGAAGTTGGGATGTTCATTTTAACTGCCCCCTCTTCTCTATTCAGTACTGTTTAGCCTGTTCCAAAGGTACTTTATCAAAATTAGCTTTAAAATGTTCCTTGCATTTATTTAACATTACATGAAATTAATTTTTACAACTACATTAATTCTGTATCCCTTGTCACATTACTGCATTAGTAGCTGTTTTGGCTCTGACAAGTGCATGTTTAGTTAGCAATATACTCTCAACATTACCAGTACCAGTGTTCTCAAGATTAGTGGATTTCCAGTAGTGCATTCAATACATCTTCAAATGAGGGCACTGCAATGGCAATACCAGCACCTTCCTTTACAGCTGTTTCAACATTTGGCAAGAAAGATACCGTTTCCTCCCTGCTCTGGTTCATTTTTCTGTTAATAAACATAGTACCCAATCAAAAAACTAAATCATTCAAGTATTAAATTGATGTGTAATTTTTTTCTCACTGAGCACACCAGAAATTTGAAATATACAATTAGTGAGAAGGCTTTGAAGAGCATGAATTTCAGGCATTTTCTCCTGCCAGGTAGTTTGCCCTCCAATTATGGGGAAGTTTGGTCTGCTATACAGTATGCTTGTAAATCCAATAAAGCTCCTGGCCAGGCTGGCATAGCAGCTGATGTTCATTAACTTAATATAGGATGTGGGACCATATAATAAATGATTTAAGAACATTGCCCATAACTAAGCGAGAGGGAATTAAGTAATGCTGATTTATGATAAAGGTACTGGAACAGACCCAGAAATGTTCTGACCTATCAGCTTGAGAGGTATATTAGCAAAAATATTGGCAAGAGTAGTAGTAATGCCTTTATTGCTATACATGATTCAGACTGTTAGAGTGAGCTCTGTTTACAAAGTTTTCAAGTTTAAATTTGTTACAAAACATTTAACAAATAAGGCAGTGATACACTGAAGCAGATAGATTCGTAGATTCATAGACATGTGATGGCAGAAAAGGGCCTTCCTGTCCCATCAAGTCTGCCCATTCACTCCCTCTACCTGTCACCTCCCCCCCAAGATTCCCCTCGTCCTCCCCCTGACAACCCTCTGTCTTTGTCCCAGGCCCTCTTGAATTCATCCACTGTACTGGTACTCACCACCACCTCCGGCAGTCTATTCCAAGGCTCAACCACTCTGTCTGTGAAGTAATACTTCCTAATATTTCCCCTAAACCTTCCCCTCTACCTTCAGTCCATGCCTCCAGTTCTTTTATCTACCTTCCCTGTAAATAAGCTGTTCCCCACTTTTTTGAGCCCCTTCACATACTTGAATGTTTCAATCATGCCCCCTCTTTCCCTTCTTATCTCCAAAGGATACAAATTCAGTTTCCTCAACCTCTTCTCAATCCCTCTTAACCCATGTACCATTTTAGTGACCCTTCTCTGCACCCTCTCCATGCCATCTGTGTCCTTTCTTAGATGGGGCCTCCAGAACTGTACCCCAAACTCCAGGTGTGGCCTCACCATGGAGCTGTAGATTGGCATCAGCACCTCCCTCCTTCTGCTGGTTATCCCTCTCCCTATGCACGACAGCATCCTGTTAGCCTTGACCACTGCTTTGCTGCACTGGGTCCTCACCTTAAGGTCATTTGGAATTATAATTCCTAGATCCTTCTCCTGCCTGGTTGCTGCCATTTACTCCCCCCCTTGTGTGTATGTGGTATTTGGATTCCTCCTCCCCAAGTGCATCACTTTTCATTTCTTGCCATTGAATTTCAGCTGCCATGTTTCTGACCACTCTCCAAAAATCCTTATATAATTCTTCATTGCCTCCACCCCCCCCCCCGGGTGTCCACCCCATTACTGGGTTTTGTGTCATCTGCAAAAAGGCAGATCTTCCCCTGAAGCCCCTCTGCTATGTCGCCAATGTAGATGTTAAACAGGATGGGCCCCAGCACCAACCCCTGAGGGACCCCACTTGACACCCAAGTCTCCACAGAGTGCACCCCATTGACCACCATCCCCTGGCTTCCCCCACCAGCCAGCTCTCCACCCATCTTACTATTTTCTGCCCCACCCCAAGACTCCCCAACTTATTAACCAACCTTCTGTGGGGTATTGTTTCAAAGGCCTTCCCGAAGTCAAGGTAGGCCATGTCCATTGCCCCACGCTGATCAACAATGATATGTACAGATACTTTAAAAAACATGTACAGCTTGTACCATTCATCTCTAGTATCAAGTTGTACATACATATCTAGTCTGGAATTCATGCTTTAGTGCTGTTGTAAAGTTCACTGGTGTTGGTGAGACTGAACTTAGCCCATTTGGTAATGAATTCCAAGTTTATGAAACACTGTACTGAAACATTGACTCACTGTAGTTAGTCCAAATCCTTGGTGCAGTATTTGAAATCCTCTAGTCTGAATTTGGCTGTATCTATATTTGTATTGTGGTTTGAAAGCTTTTCAATGAAATGATTGGGTTTGTTGAATTTAAGTAAATTAAATATGATTGCAGACAGCTCCTTGAGAAATATATTATGTTAAGAAAGGAAAAAACATTATGTAGTTTTCACTGATTTATCAGCCAATATGCTGTTGTTATGGGATACAAACACAGAATCACAGAATTTGTTGGCAGAAAAGGACTGCTTGGCCCATCCTGTCCACCCAGAAGTTCCCTGCCTAATCTTTCTTCACAGACCCTAACTGGATTCCTATGACCCTCTATCCTCCATGTCTATGTACTGTTATTCCTCTGTATCGGTTCCATGCTTGCTTGAAGCCCCCCACTGTTTTAACATCTACCACTTCCGCTGGCAGTATGTTGCAGGCATCTACAATCCTTTCAGTGAAGTGGTACTTCCCCATATCCCTCTTATTTATTTATTTAAGAGTTTAACCAGGCAGGGTACTGAGTGGAGTACCACTCGTTTCCAGACACGACCTGGGGGAGGTGGGGGGGGGTAGGGGAACATTGATTATTACATGCAGTACAGATAAATACAGTGGTAAGCAGATGATGCTTAAAACATGCAGTATAGATATTTACATAGTGTAACAGTTTACAGCCAGAGGGCTGCAGACCAGCTGACAGAAGACACTTTTTTCATAAGATTTACATTTTCACAACAATAGAGAACAGAGCAGCAAATTAACCTTTTGGGTCCTTCAGCATAGCAGATGAGATGTGGCATGACTACTGGCTAGCAGTAAACCGCGGGCTAGTGCTTATGGCTACTGCATGCATGTGGCATGCCACAGCTTCATCTCATGACCCCTGGTCCAGGTGCTCTTTCACATTTAAAAGAAACTCCCCTCCTACATCATGTTCACCCCTGTGAGGTACTTGTAGGTCTCTAGCATGTCCCCTGTCACTCTCCTTTCTTCCAGGATGTACATGTTGAGATCCCTCAGTCTCTCCTCATAGAGCTTTTGGTGCAACCCGTGCACCATTTCAGTTGCCATCCTCTGGAATGGCTCTACCCTAAGTCCTTTCTGAGGTGCATCCCCAACAACTGGATACAATATTGTAGGTGAAGTATCACCAGTGAGGGAGACAGTGGTGACAGCACCTCCTTCTTCTTGCTGGAGATGCCCCTTCCTATGCACCCCAGCATCCCATTTGCTCTACCCACTTGTTTGTCACACTGCCCTACCACTTTGATGCAATTTGTTATGAGAATACCAAGGTCCCTTTCTTGCTTAGTGACTGTCAGTACCTCACTCTATCCTATACTCAGCTCCTCCACTCCTATCCCCTTGGTGCATGATTTTGCACTTTTTGGTACTGAACCCCAACTGCCATGCTCTTGACCACTCCTTGAGTTTCCAAAGATCCCTGTCCATTCTTTCCAGCCACTCCTGGCATTCAGCCTATAACAGATTTTGGTGTCAACTACAAAAAGGCATACATTCCCTTCCAGTTATTCTGCAATGTCACTTATGAAGACATCGAGAAGGACCAGTACAAGCACTAAGCCTTGTGAAACTCTACTGGTCACTCTACCATCACTAGAGTGACTGCTGTTAACCACCAGCTTCTGACAGTTATCCAATAACCAGTTTCTAACCCAGTTCACCACTTTGGATACCACCACTAGGCTGCTTAATTTCTTATTCTCCTGTTTGATACCATGTTGAAGGCCTTGATAGAGTCCAGATAGGCCAAGTCCATTACCTCCTCTGATCTATTTCCCTAGTCACCCAGTGAAAGAAATGAATCCAGTTTGTCTGGCTTGATGACCCCACCCCACCTCGTGAATTCATGCTGCCTATAGTCTTGCAGCCCACTGGATTCAAAATACTCTCTACCATCCTTTCATTCAGTAAGGTTTCCTTTTAATTCCCCCATCACTGAAGTGAATCTAACTGGCCTACAGTTGCTAGCCTCCTCCCTGCTGACATTCTAATACAGACAGACATATTTGCTCTCTACCACTGCTCCATACCAAGCCTGTTTCCAGTAAACTGCCGAATAAGGCAATCAGTAGGTTAGCTAGCACTTCTCTGAGTTAATTTAGTGTTCTTGGGTGTATTCTGTCTGGTCCTATAGCCTTGTCCACCTTCAGAGCTGCAAGGCCCTTCAGGAATATTTCCTCTGAAATTGGACTAGTGTACAGCACCCCCCCCCGTTCCTGCTGCTCCCTGGTGCCCCCACCCCATGACAGATGTATTCTAAGAGAGAATCCTTAGTTATTGTGGATAAAATTGTTTAAATGGTTATATATAGTGATTTATTTATTATAATTAGGAATACGTATACTGCAAACAGGGCACAAGTAAGGTAAGACTTACAGGGGAGCCTCGCTAATATTTTTGCAATGACTAAAGACACAGGACAGGATTGGATTTAGATACCAACACTATTCAGCTTTTATATTAATGAGGTTCTAACTAAAATGGACAAAGATGCCTTTCATTCAGCTTCAATTAATAATTTGAAATGCCCTGCTCTAGCTTATGTGTATAGTTTGGCACTTCTATCACTTAACAGAGTGGGGTTACAGACAAATCTTAAATCTTTCAGTAGAGATTTGTAATATGTTAAAACTAGTAGTGGGGGCTGGCCCGTCAACACAGCAGTAATGCTACAGCTTGTGGCACCAGCGACCAGGGTTCGGGAGTGAGTCCAGGTTGCTTTAGGATCGCTGGGGGGGGGAGGAGGATTGAGTGTCCAAAGGATGCTCTCCTCCTTGGGGGGAGAGGGCTGCTGCTCCCACTACAATACCACCACCTGGGTGTTTATGGGTGGAGGTGTAGCTGGGAGAGCCATGTGGGAGGGGCAGATGTCAGCAGGAATCCAGAGCGGCATCACGTTTCACTGTGCTCCACCTCCATGGACCCCATTACATGCTGACAGTCTCTGGGAGGGAAGTACCTAAAAGAAAATGGCCCTGCTCCCTTGCCTGGAACCGGTGCTTGGACCTAGAATGGCCCGACACCAAGGGTTGATTGGTGGGGTGGAATGAACCCTGGGGCACCATTTGGGGGGGCAGGCCATTGTGGTTTTTTTTTGTTTTTTTTAATGAAAAAATGTGACTCCTGCCCCCCCCAACTCTCATACACGGATGCCAACAGTCCCATATTTTACAGAACATCCGATTCGCCTGTAGTTCTTGGAAAAATGTGACCGGACTGTACTAAATCAATATGGTACACCCCCGTATTTTGCTAAAAAAAAGCAAAGACTCCAAGTGAAGCAGCTAGCACCCTATGGGTTCAGGTTTTGGCTAAGTAAATTCCCCAGTTATCCAAGCACCTTGCTCACCCTTCCTGCCCCCTCTAGCCAGAGCATTCACTCCTACATGGGTAACAGATTCCTTACTCACAAGAGCAAGCAGAAATATGATCAACTTGCCTTTAGCCTTTGACTCCTGGAGCCTGATATTCAAAACTTTGACCAGTGGGCAACATGTTTGCTGTCTGTTTGCCCTGGGTTTGCACCAGAGTGTGATATTCAAAAGGGGTAGATGCATGCATTAAAAGGGTTAACATATGCACAAACAATAGTGTATGTGTGTGGCAAAGGGAGGGGTGGGGAAAGGAATACTGGCGCAGCATGATATTCAGTGCATTTGCACTGCACAAAGTGGTTATCACAATCACTTTGTGCAGCACAAATTTTTATTTATTTATTGATTGATTGATTTAAAATGTGATAACCGGGAAAGGCACACAGAGCAGAAGTTCGTTTCCAGGTGCGATCTGAGGACAGGGAGTACAAATACAAACAAAGGGAGAGCAACAAACAGATGCAGTGCAGTGTAGAATAATATTTATAGCTAAATATTTATAGTATAATACAGGAATGAGTTGTGTATTACAGTAAAATACAAGGGTAGGTAAATACACATTATGGGAAAACAATGCACAGTTACCAGCAGGAGCTATAATGGGAAGGAAGGGACTATAAATACAGGCAGAAAATAAAACATAGCGGTAGCACCTGATTCAGGCAGTGGAGGAGAGGGAGGAGAACATGCGTGTGGTGGAAAATAGGGCCTTGGACAGTTGCAGGATGTCGTAGGGAAGGGCCTGAGGAGGCGCTTGAGAGCAGGAAAGGAGAGGGCGAGGCAAGTTTGAGGGAAGAGATTGTTCCAGAGGGACAGGAGTCTTTAGGAGAAAGCTAGTTTCCCTATTGAAGTGCAAACTCATGGGAGGGCAAAGGAACAATGACAGCTTGAACATGAATTGTATGGGAAGGGAGTAGCAGGAATAAGGAGAGAGTATAGGTAGGAAGGAAGAGTTCTAAACCAGAGTTTGGAGATGAAGGTGGAGCAGTGAGACATGCGTCTCTGCAATAGGGATTGGGGGGATAGGGAGGAGTACAAGTCACAGGGGTGTGTCGTGGAGGGAATTAGAGGCAACATGACACAGTGTTGAAAAGAACATCTAGTTTGGATGGAGAGGAGGCAGGAGCAACGTGAAAGATCACATCAGCATAGTCAAAGGCAGGGAGTATCCATTTCACCAGATGGTCACACCGGACAGGGATGGGGAGGCTACCCTTTTGGCAGTAGAGTAGACCAAGTTTAGTATGTAAATTGGAATGCAGGGCCTTGAAGAGTGAAGAAAAATCAAGCAAGGGATCAAGCCACACACCTAGGTATTTGTAGACTGGGACATTATCGAGGGGAGAGTTTGCAAGTGTGTAGAAAGCTGGAAGGATGGGGAGCCTGGCAAGCTTTTGTTTGGAACCTAAGGTCATGGCCACAGTCTTTTGGTATTCATTTTTAGTCATTTGGAACTGGAAAGGAAAAGGACAGTATCATCTGCATACAAGTGGGTCCTGACATGGGAGCAGGCAGAAGGGAGGTCATTGATGAATAGAGCAAAGAGGATGGGTCCAAGGATTGAGCCCTGGGGGAGACACTTGCAAGGATGGGGAGGGGGTTGACAGGATTCCCCTCCCCCGGGTTGTGCCTGAAAATAGGCAGGATTTGTCTAGTGCACTTACCCGGTCAACAAAAACTAAATAAATAAAATAAATGTTACTGATTTTTACTGACTGAGACCAGCCAGTTACGTAGGAACTGAACCAGGAGACAGATGCAGGTGATAGTCTGATAGAGCTAATTTTATGTAGAAAAAGAGGGTGAGAGATGGAGTCGCAAGCCTTGGTGAGGTCTATGAATATAACCGAGGTGATCAGCCATTGATCATTTGCAGAGTGGATGGTGTCTGTAAATTGAAGTAGGGAGGAAGTGGTGGAGTGGAGTTTCCTGAAGCCAGATTGGACCAGGGAGAGAGTGTTAGAGGTGGAGAGGAAATCATTAAGCCTAGCAAGGACCAGCGATTCTTGGATCTTGGCAAGAGAGGGAAGAAGAGATATGTGGCTGTAATTGCCCGGGACGGTGGGATCACCCCCCTTTGTGAAAAGGGTATGACGGTGGCTGACTTCCAGGCAAAAAGGATGGTGGAGGTGGACAGAGATAGATTAAGGAGGTGAGTTAGTGGGGTCAGGATAGAGGGTGCAGAGATTTTACGTAGTCTGGGATGAAGGCTGGCAGGGCTGGATTTCATAGAGTTCAGTGATAGAATAACCCTAAGAACTTCCGTAGTGGTTACCAAAGGCAGTAGAAAGCCAGAGAGCTGGGGGGGGTAAGGGAGAGGGGCTTGGGAGAAGGAGGAGGGGGTCATGAGGGAGGGCACAGGTAGTAAAGAAGTTGATTAGGGCATCAGCAACAGTGGAAGGGTCAGACACTAGGGAGCCTGCCATGCAAAGAGTGGGAGGGGGGGGTTCGGAGTAGGGGTGCAGGAGCAAACGGAGATATGAACATATGAAAATGCTAGCAGATACAGGCCAGCTGGTCTTTCTAGTCTGCTCGAGTGTGCAGCACTTCAGTCCATTAGACTGCAGCTACCCCCTCCCTCATACTGTATGCCCTCCCCATCTCCTGCCCCCTCCCAATTTGTACCCTCCCCTTGAATCTGTCCCACCCTCTCTTGAAGTCCCCAACACTCTGCAGTGATACAACTTACTCTGGCAAAACGTTCCACCCTGTCACCGCCCTTTCTGTGAAATAGTGCCTCCTCACTTCCCTCTTGAACCTGCCCTCTTCCAACTTCATAGAGTGTCCCCAGGTTTCCCTTCCACCCTTCACATTGAACATACACCTAGCGTCTACTCTGTTCAAACCCTTCAGGTACTTGAAAGTCTCAATCATATCCCCTCTCTCTCTTCTTTCCTCCAGGGTATACATATTGAGCTCTGTCAATCTCCTTATATGGTCTGTCCCCCCAATCCCAGGATCATTTTTGTTGCCCTGCGCTGTACCCCCTCCAGTAGTTTGATGTCCTTTTTCAAGTAGGGGCTCTGAATTGCATGCAGTACTCTAGGTGTGGTCTCACCAGGGACCTGTACAAAGGCAAGATACCTCCCACTCCTAGAAGTAATCACCCTTGCTATGCACCCTAGCATTCTGTTTGCCTTCGCTGCTATCTTCCTGTACTGAGCAGAGTGGTTCATCTCCCCAGTTACTAGCACTCCCAGATTCTTCTCCTCCTTAGATTTTGTTAATGGGACACCGTCCAGCCAGTAATTGTGTTCTAATTTCTTTGCCTCCTAAATGCATCACTTTGTACTTCTTGACATTGAAACCAAGCTGCCAAGTGTGAGACCATTCCTCCAGTTTTGCCAAATTCTAATAAAGTACTTTTGTTCCCTTCCCCCATCTACCTCGGCACAAATCTTTGTGTCATCTGCGAAGAGACTGATCTTGCTCTTAATCCCTACTGCAATGTCAGCTATGACAATGTTAATCAGAACTGGTCCCAGCACTGAGCCCTGTGGTACACCACTTGCTACTGGCCTGGGTTCAGATGCCCCCCACTACACCCTTCTGCTGTCTACCCTGCAGCCAGTTCTCGACCTATCTGACCAGTTTCCTCCCTGCTCCTAGACTGTTTAACTTGCAGGTCAGCCTACCATGTGGCACTGGGTCAAAGGCCTTGTTGAAACCCAGGTAGAGGATATCCACTGCATGTCCCCTGTCCAGTGCCCTCATAACTCAGTCATAAAAAGCAACCCGAGACAAACCCATGCTGCCTGCTGTTCTGAAGATTGTTATCCTCAAGAAATTGCACCAGTCTTTCCTTGAGGACTGTCTCCATCAGTTTTCCCACAATTGCAGTAAGGCTCACTGGACTGTAGTTCCCCAGTTTGTCCTTGGGCCCACTCTTATGGAGAGGTACCACATGTGCTTCCCTCCAGTCACTAAGCACACAACCCGTATTCAGAGAGGTATCAAACAAGTCTGACAATGGCCCTGCCAGGACCTCTGCCAACTCTCGCAGCACCCTGGGGTGGACTCCGTCTGGACCAGGTGCCTTGTCCACCTTCAGGGACGTAAGGCCCTCCCTCACCCTTTCCACCGTGATTTCCCCATCCGTGGTTGCTTCTCCTCCACCCTCTCCCACCTTGCCCTTCCTCTCAGGTATGAGCCCATCCCTCTCCTTGGTGAAGACTGAACAGAAGTTTTCATTAAGTACTTCTGCCTGCTCGGCCCCCTTTTCTACCCACCTACTTCCCCTTCTGATCATAACAATTTGATCCTTGCTCTTCCTCTTCCTCTTCTCTCTGGGGTGCAGAGGATTGGAGGGCAACCCCCTCCCTGAAGCCCTAGTGTCACCGCTCTGATATGGTGACAGACACAGCCACCCCCAGACCTTCTAAGCCAGCCGCTGTATGACAAGTTAGACAGGAAGCATCCTATGTACAGTACAGGGCACATGGCCTGTGTACTGTACAAGTACTAAGGATGCTTACCCTGTACTATGCATAAGATGCATGCTGTCTGACATTTCATACGGTGGCTGGCTGTGGAGGTGAGAGGAGGACTGTGCCAGTCACTGTACTGGTGCTTTGACACCAGTGCTTCAGGTATGTGGGGGGTTGGCAAGGTGGGTGGCCAGTGCCCACAGTGCAGCGTGCCACTAGATGCCAGGGAAAGATGATGTTGTTATGGTAAAGGGGATGGTTGTGTGGGGGTTAACACTGGACACCTGGGAATATTGTATTTGTTTTGTCAATATACATTTTTATTATTGACAAAGCAATAGATACACAAGTGGAAATATTGTACTTTTTATGAGGGCAGGGATGGGAAACTGGGGGGACCACTGGCCACCAGGGAGTATGCTTTTTATTATGGGGCCAGGGATTGGAGACCAGGAGGACTACTGGCCAGCAGGGAGTATTCTGTTGCTTACGGGGCTAGGGAGAGATGAGGGGACCACTAGATGCCAAGGATTTACAGTATTCACATGGGGGTTGGTGATCAGCAGGTGGAAGGGACCAGTGGACACCAGGGAATTACAGTATTCACATGAGATGGACCTCTAGCCACCTAGAAAGTTTCATTCACATAATGGGGCTGGCAAACAGAGGGCAGGAGAGGAACCATGGACCACCATGGCATACTATTTACAACTACTGGATGGTGATTGGAGAACTGCGGAACCACAAACCATGAGGGCATATTATTTGTGTCTACGTCATATGATCGGGGGGGACCATGAATCACTAGGGCATATTATTTTAAACTATGGGCCAGCAATCGGAGGGTGGGGTGGACCACAGACCACCAGGGCATATTATTTGATACTATGGGATGGCGAATGGAGGGCAGGGGAGCCCACTGGAAACCATGGACATATTTTTGTTTTGTTGATGGGCTCTCAGATTGGGGGCGGGGCCAGTCGCAGGTGTCTAAACTTGCCACTGCTTCCTATATAGATGTGTCCATAATGGGCATGTAAATGGCCCCTCTGCACCTAGCATGCTCAATGGGCTCTTTGCATGGGATTTCTGAATATCACACCAGGAGTTACTGACACTATCTGGTCCGGGGACTGCATTTCCTGCACCACCAGGATCCATGTTGGAGCAGTGCTATTCAGCTGTACCAACATGCCCCTATATTCAGTCTGATAGAGCCAGTGTGCTAGCCAACTGAATATAGCATCCTCAGTGTCCAGGGCAATGGGCAAGTACAACACAAAACTTTGCACTCTCCTGTGCCCATTTTTGAATATCACACCCCTGCAGGTCTGGAATAACCTCACTTTGGTTGGGTAACAGTCCACCCACCAGAAACCCCTCAGTCAAACTGCTCCTCAGACTTTTAGTTTTATCTTACTGGACTGCACCGGACAGCGCATTATGTATCACGGTTGTGCTTGCGACATTAGATATCTCTCTCTCTCTCTCTCACTGATGTTTAATGCCTTCTAAATATGAAATAACTGTAAAGTGTATTGTTAATATTTTTTGTTGTTTCTTCTATGATTGTGTGACCCCCTACCCTTTTTCTTTCCACCCATCCCGCCAGCTTGCATCTGTAAAAATGATAATTCTTGTGTTTTTGTATGTTTACCCAGAAAAAAAATATTGTCAAACATAAACATGATCGAAATTGTCTCATATCTCTTAAATAATGGTTATGTAACTACTTTAGAAAATTTATGAAACTATTCAAATTTGCTAAGACAGAGAGGTCAAAGTGATTATCTATCAATATAAAATCAAAACTTTGTATAGAAAATGGTGATTGCAAAGTCTGTGCATCTCTGGCTTTACCTGTATCTGCTTTAATTAATTATCTCTCATCTGTAAAAGCTCATTTTAGTGGGCAGAATTAATCGGTAATATTTATTTATGTCATAAAATTAATAGTTTTCTTATGAAATACTGAGAAAACAGAAATTAGCTGAGGGCATTCTGGGAGTGCTGTTGTGAGCTGCTGAATGATGTGCTGTGGGAGAGCTCTGCATAGCAGGACTTGAGATAAGCACTTATTTTTTCTATAACAGATATGCCATTGTTGCCTGCAAGGAGGAAAACATAAACCAAGTCTTTTCAGAAGATCTTGTGCTGCTTGTTTTTATTCTTTGGAGAACACAGATCGTGCTGTACTGGTGTGGATGGGCTTAGGAGTCCGAACAGTGGTGGAGCCAATTCTAGACACTGCAATACCGCAAGCCCAGTGGTGGGTTAGCGGCTGACCCAACCAAAGAGACAAGACAGAGAAAAGGGAGTTCATAACAGAGAATACAGTACTCACTTATATTTTATTCACCAGCACATCCTTACCTAAAAGTCAATAAATAGCATACAAACATACAAACTTTTTGTGTTTTACGATATTGCAAGTGATAGCATACTACATGTATGTTGTGATTTAGCTGGGGTTATAGTTGCAGTTGCTGACAGTGAAACTCATTGATTTTATGTCAGTTTGTATTTCCTGCATCTGTTTGTATCTTTATCCACTCTGCACTTTTCTTATTTTTGTGTGATAGAGCATTTAGTTTGTGAATGAATAACAACTGATGAAAGCAAAAATAGTTTGAAAAGGGTATTTAATTTTAGCGCTGTAAAAATCAGGTGACTTGAGGAGGAAGTCAAAAGGCATGCGTGGCGTCCTTGAATAGCAACGCCATTTTTGACCTATCCACCTGTAAGCCTGAACACCTGAACACTGAAACACCAGCTGACTACACATTTATCTTTTTATGTGTGCAGAAGAGGGGCCCGATTCTAGAAAGAATATGCCACAGCGCAACGCAGTTGCGCCAAGAGAAATGTCGCAAGTTGCAAATACATCAAGTAGTTGCGACTTACGCTATTCTAGAAAGCGACATGCACCATAATGCAACTAATTATGCCAATTGTGACTTATGCAACAGTTGTGACATACCTGGAGGTATGCCAATGTGTAAATGAACATTCGCCAAGAAAACACAAGAGATACACCAAGGCAAGATTCTAGAAGCTGCTGTGCCACAACTTATGCCATGTCTTGATAGTGTAACATACACCAGGTGGGAGCAGGTGCAACTTACACAATATATAAAGGAGCACTGACAGGCAGGCTGGAGACACAGCTGCACAGCACTGTGAGAGAGAGAGGAGAGAGACAATGGAAGGACCAGCAGCAATGCTAGGTGTGCTACTACTGGACCGCTGGGACAGGCACAGGAGGCGATACAATACCTGGAACCAGAGGAACAGGCAGCAACCAGGATGGCACAGACCTGTCAGATGCCATGCACCATGGGTTACAGGCCAAGGAAGACATACGGAGGAACAGTGCATTGCATGCTACCGACTGCCCCAGGCCATCATCAAGGGGATATGCGACAACCTCCGTGCAGACCTGCGGAGTGCCACCCGCAGGGGGCAGCCGGTCCCTGTAGAGGTGAAGGTAACAGCAGCACTATTCTTCCTGGCAACAGGGATGTTCCAGACACTAACAGGCAACACTGTGGGAATATCACAGCCAGCCATGTCCAGGTACCTACTTCAGTTCCTGAACACTATGGTGGCCAGCATGGAACAGTACATCACTTTCCCGCATGAAGCACGACAGCAGCAGGCAGTGATGCAGGGTTTCTACACCATTGCCCAGTTCCCACATGTAATGGGTGCAATTGACTGCACCCATGTCGCCATATGGGCACCATCAGTCAATGGGGATGTGTATGTCAACCGAAAGGGTGACCACTCCATGAATATGCAGATAGTGTGTGACAGTCAGTACTGCATACTGGATGTAGTTGCCCAGTACCCTGGTTCTACACATGGTGCCTACATCCTGCACAACAGTGGCCTACATGAGGGCTACCAGAGGGGCCAGCTCATGGGAGGATGGCTACTAGGTAAGGTAACACAGCACACAGCACTGCACATCTGAACACCTGAACACCTGCACACCATGCACACACAGGTAACACAGACCACATAGACTGATGCTGTCCCAATTCATCCAACAGGGGATAAGGTTGTTATCCACAGCTGTCATGGGTGATGACACCACTGCACCACACACAAACACACAGCAGCACAGACAAGATACAATGAGGTGCACAGCCAGACCAGGTGCATCATCGAGTGCACGTTCGGTGTCCTGAAGGCCCGATTCAGGTGCATTGATAGATCATCGGGGGAACTACAGTACAGTCCAGAGATGACCTACAAGATATTCCTCATCTACTGCATACTGTACAACATCACAGTGCAACACCGTGTGCCATCACCGGACCATCTGGAGGAAGAGGATGAGGAGGACCAGGATGGGAATGGCATGGCACACAGACATGACAGACACCACCAGACAGATGCAGCGCTGGCACAGACAGGCCAGCGTGCATGATGTGACCTGCTAGAGAGGCACTTCACCTGAGAAACACCATGATACCACAGTGACAGCCACATAATGCCAAGGGAGATGTACAAAAACCAACACATGGGCGTGCTGCTTGACGCAGCGCACAGGCAATGGTGACACTGGATGATGGCAACAGGTCCCGTGGAATGTGGCCACATTGGGCAGTGCACATACAGCCATGGACATGGTACAGTGTGATGAACCAAGAGACAGTATGGAGCAATGTAACAAGACCACCACAACAGGTGAGAGGTGACAGGCACAGCACAGCCTGCTGGGGGGATGGCCATGCATTGGGCACTGCAGAACTCGCCTGGTGCTGCACAACATGGCACACAGTAAGGTAGGGTAATGGGTAGAGGTAGGCAGCACACTGTGTGGGTCACACACCTGTGAGGCCTACAGACATACGGCACAACCAGTAGACATCGACACACACAGACAGGGCGGAAATACTGCCATGCAGTGGGCCATGCATGCAGCACACATCAACACACCATGGGAGACAGGATAGACTGAATGGGCCAGCAATGCAGTCGCTAATGGCATGTGTGGCACGGGAGTCAAAGGGTGAACAGAGGCTACAAGCACAATGCTGGGACGATAGCACCACCAGATACAATGCCCCTGCCATGGCCACTGATGCATGTAAACAGTGCAATCACAACAGGGACACAGCACCAGGTGGCACAGACCTGTAGACATCTGGCGGTGAGACATACCAATGCCCATGCCAGTGGTGCCACCCACAGGGAATATTGGATCTCCGAGGTGGAAGGGTGCCATACAGGCACTGGGCCACCACACAGCTTGAATACAATGTGTGGTGGCATGCGTGCCACACCATGCACGGTGAGCTGCAGCACACAGGACACCACACAGAGGTGGCTAGTGGACAGTGCCATTGGCCGTGAGCAGCACAACAGGCACACTAATCAGATGCACAGTGAGGATATATGAGGGAGAGCAGGCACCACCGCCAGTGAGCTCCTACGTGCACGGTGACACACACTTCTTTCATTATAAACTTGACATCCCTGGACTTCAGTTACAGTTATAATTTTAAAGAACTATATCATTTATTTTATGATTGTTTTCTCTGGCTGATCTTTATTATTTTGGTTTTGAATTTTGGTTATATATATCTTTTCTTTTTTGAGGGTGGGTGATTGGGGGGTATTTACTGATTTTATGGTTTATGAAATAGTTGTTTATTGTATGTTTGGGTATGGGTATGGGTTAAATCTGTAGTTTGGGATTGTTTATTTGTTGGTATTCGTTTAGCGCAGCCAATATGTGTTGGGAAGGCATAAGGACGGTCGGGTATTATTCCCCCTCCAGGCTCAGGGACCTCTGTCCTTTTTTCTGTCCTCCCGTATCACCAGAAGTGTACAGATGGTATAGGGCTCTGGGGATTGTTAGAAGAAAGGGGAGGATGAGGGTTGGGCCTGGAGAGGGATTGGAAAGGAGCGGTCGGATAGGGATAGTGGGGATGAGGAGATGCCCTGGGGTGAAATGGGTCCAGGAAAGGGGTCCTCCCTGTCTGGTTCCCATACCCAAGGGTTCTGCTGGTAGTCAGCAGGTAACATGGTCATCCTCGGATGCTCATCCTACTTGGGTGGTGTTATGCAATGCCAGGTCTATTAAAAACAAGACCGCTATTATAGCGGATTTTGTCGGAATATCTGACCTGGCATGCATCACTGAGACCTGGCTGGATGAAAATGCTGGCCCAGTTTTGGCATCAGCAGTCCCAGCCAGGTACTCAGTGATACACCGCCCTAGGATGGATCATAGGGGCCGGGGTGTTGCTATCTGTTTTAGATGGGAACTGGGCCTAGAGGAAGTACCAGTGGGAACTACCAACTCCTTTGAATGTATCATGGGCGAGGGTGTGGGGTGCAGGATTCTTCTCATTTACCGTCCACCAGGTGACAGGAATGTTTTCCTGCGGGAAGTCGCAGACTACATTGTCGACCTGACGTTGGGATCCCCAAAATGGTTGGTTCTGGGGGATTTCAATGCCTGGGTCAATGATGAACTCTCCAGTTTGGTCAAGACTTCCGCCAGTTAATGATTTCACTGGGCTTCACAAAGGTTATTTCCTCCTTGACCCATATTGGTGGTCATTCATTGGATCTGGTGTTCCTACTGGGGATGGAGATATCCGATTTGGTGGTGGAACCAGTCGGGTGATCTGACCATCACTCCATTGGGTTCAGTTTTGGGCCACTCCTAGTAGGCCAGCCCCTATGGAGATGGTCCAGTACCGCCCTTTGAGGGGTGTTTCCCCAGATGGCCTGATGGCGGTGCTGGACCTATTGGCTTTACTGAGTGATTGCATGGACCCAGGGGACTTGGTACTTGCCTATAATAAGGTGGTAGCAGGGGCCCTGGATTCCATTGCTCCGGTTCGTGTTCGTCCCCTCACTCTTCGCCCTAGGTCTCCTTGGTTTGATGAGACTCTAAGGGAGTTGAGGAGAGCTGGACGAAGATTAGAGAGGTGCTGATGGAAATCGGGCCTGGATTGTGACAGACTTAGTTTGATGGACCATTATGTGATCTATCAATCAGCAATCTCTCGTAAGAAGGCAGAATTCCTGTCCAGAGAGATTGCTGCTGCACAGAATAGACCAGCTCAGCTTTTCCAGACTGTGGACAGATTGTGCAATCCAATCTGTCTTCAGCCCAGAAGAGCTTTTTCTCAAGAATGGTGTGAGGAGTTTGCTCAGTTCTTTTCAGATAAGGTTGCCACAATCGGGTTGGATATCCGCTCGACCCTTCCTAGTGGGAGTTGTGATGGTCGGCAGGAGATGTCGGATACCCGGTTTGTGTCGACTGACTTCAGCCTTCCCACAATCAATGACATTGTGATGGTCATCCAACTATTGCATCCAACCAACTGTGGTTTGGACCCGGGCCCTACACGTCTCCTAGTGGGCTGTGTAGATAAAATCAGCCCGGTTCTGGTTGAGATAGTCTGGAGGTCTTTGGAGAGGGGGATTTTTCCAAATCCTCTGAAGGGGCTGTGGTTCAGCCCCTTCTTAAGAAGCCCTCCTTGGACCCGGACTGTCTGGCTAACTACAGGCCTGTCTCTAACCTGCCCTTTGTGGGAAAGGTTATTGAGAAGGTGTTCATGTCACAGTTGGATGATCATTTGACCAGCCACAATGTCTATGATTCTCTCCAGTCCGGATTTAGGAAGAGACATAGTACCAAGACAGCTCTTGTCCGGGTACTAAATGACCTCCTAATAGCGAGAGATCGAAGGACCTGTTCCATCTTGGTCCTTCTTGTTCTCTCTGCAGCATTTGCCACCGTGGACCATGGTGTGCTACTAGAGCACCTACGGTTTATCTGTGGGCTGTCTGGTACAGTCCTTAGTTGGTTTCGATCTTTCCTCAAGGGTAGGACTCAGATGGTGGTGTCTGGGATTTTTTCCTCGGCATCATTCCCCCTATCCTGTGAGGTGCTGCAGGGCTCCATTTTGGTGCCCATGTTGTTTGAGGTGTACATGCTGACATTGGGAGCGATCATTAGGCAGTATGGTTTGATTTTTCACTGCTATGCAGATGACACTCAATTGTACACGTCCTTTGTGCCCGGCCAAGATGCTGCCTTTTGGTCTTTAACAACTGTCTGGCCGAAATCCAGGACTGGATGAATGTGAGTTGGCTGTGAATCCAGAAAAAACTGAGGTGTTGGTTGTGGACCCAGGTCACCGGGAGGCGGGTTTGTAGGCAGGATCTCCCTCGGGCTTCTGGCTTGGGGGTGTTTAGCTAAGTACCTCAGACCTGGTGCGGAACCTGGGTGTTGTGTTTGATGACTGTTTGACACTTAAATCTCAGGCGTCGGCAGTTGTCAAAGCCTGTTTTTACCACCTGAGGAACATCGCCCGGGTGAAGCACCTGGTTCCTCCTGACCATCTTCCTACTTTGGTCCATGCCTTCATTATCTCCCGTCTTGACTACTGTAATGCCCTTTATCTTGAGCTACCAGGGGTTGATATTTGCCACTTGCAGCTAGTGCAGAATGTGGCAGCCAGGCTATTGACTGGTTCCTTTAGGTCCAGTCATATAACGCCTGTGTTCCACGGACTGCACTGGCTGCCAATATGCTGGCGAATCACCTTCAAGGTCAGTTTGCCGACCTATAAGGCCCTACACAATCAGATACCTGGCTACTTGAAAGATCTCCTTTGTCCCTACTGTCTCTCCTGCTCTCTCTGATCCACTGACAAGGGATTGCTAGAGATTCCCAGGGTTCGTTTGAAGACCTCTAGGGCCAGATCTTTTAGTTTCATGGCCCCGATCCTGTGGAATTCTCTACCTCGTTAGGTACGAGATTACCTGACTGTCCAAACCTTTAAGGGAGCATTAAAAACTTATCTTTTTAAACATGCATATGATGATTTTTAAATGTTGTAGGATTGGATTAATTTTAATGTTTTTAGCTATATCGTTTTTATTATGTCATGTACAGGCACCTTGGTTTTGGAAAGGCGCCTTTTATAAATAAAGTTTGACTTGACTTGACTGACTTGACCCACATGGCCATGCACACCTGGAACAGACACACAGACTCAGTGATGTAGGAAAACAGTTTAATGTACAGATATCAACAATGGGGACACAACAAAACAATGAATGGGGTAAGGGGCAGAACAACGGCCAATGGCACAATGACAAAACATAACAAAGTGACAACACCCTAGCACCAAACCACAACACTCCCAAATGCCCACCCGCACCCACAACCTACAAAACACAGGTCCCCACAACAGCAGCCCAATCCCACCCAAAGAGAATGACACAAACATAAACACAATCCCATCCATATGTAAACCACTACACCCATATGTACATACCCACCTGAATAATACACCCACCCATATATACAAAACCACCCACAGACACAATCCCACCCCCAGAAGTACAGTGTAGCAACACAGTCACTATGTCCATAATTCGACCAACAGGGCGCCCACGGATCCATGCAGGTGTCCAATATCCTCCAGGATGGCTGACACCAGGGCCACAATGTGCTCCCGATCCAGCCCCCCCCTGCACAGGAAAAGCATCAGGCCCCCAGCAGTGATGTCCACAAGCTCCACCTGCTACTGCTCCTGTATGATGCCAGTGGCAGTGGCCCAGGGTCCCCCGAGGCTGGTGCAACAATGCACAGCTCGGTGTCCATCATGACGCATCCTTGGATGACTGTGCTGAAGTATCCACCACCACAGTCCCTGAGGAGATGCAGCCATGGCCAGGTCCACCTCCCCTGCAATGTCACCCACCGTGGCCAGTCCAGGAGCAGGCTGTGTTTCAGGCCTGTGGCACCCATCATCTGTGGGGTCCTGTGCAACTTCACCCATGTCATCACCAGGCACCTCTGCTGAGGAGGAGGAAGATGAGGTTGGTGGAAGGACCCTGGCTCTCCGCTGCCTGAACTGCATGTGCCTGCCGTACTCCACAACATCCGAGGCCTTGAGCTCCACCATTGCCCTCAGTAGGGCCCTCTGCCGCTGTGATAGTCGGCTACGCACAACTGTAGTAATGCAAGGGATGAGGTCAGTGCTGGACCTGGCCATGTGGCATGCACACATAGGACATGTAAGGTTTCAGCACATGCCACCATGCAGCTGACCACCATGGTCACGTCACATGGGGACCACTGCATGCACTTACCAGACCTCCAGTGCAGTGCCTCTGGCCTGAGGCTGCAGACGTGGCCATGCTGCACTCCCTGAGTTGTGTCCGTCGAACCTGTGGGGTTGTAGGGAAGGGTGAGTCATGTGCAGCTCAACACATCATGGCCCACATGCCAGCACTACCCCATCAGACAAACAACTATAGGCATACATACCTGCGCCCGTGTCCTGTCCAGACCACATTTTAGCATCCCTGCACCGTGCCATGCCTATCATGTGCTGCAGGATACCATGCTCCCTCCGCATGAGATCCTACCAGCGGTGCATCAGCTGGCGTACTGTCCAGCGTATGCCACTGCACCCAGTCATGCATGCACAGATGGCATGCCATGCATGCTCCTGCTCTGTGGTGGTGTGCCTCCTGCACCCAGGTGGCAGCAGTGTCCTGCCCCACTGCTGCATGCAGTTCAGGAGCATGGCAGTCTCCATGGGGGTAAAGTTCGGTGCCTGCCCGCCGAGGCTGAGTGATGATCCAGAGGACATGTCCGTTCACTGATGTGATGCCTGCAAGGGGGGAAGGAACGGAACACTGGTCACTACATGATGTCTCTGCAGATGTGTTGACGTTCCCTACCCACCAGGTGCAACACCCACCTGCATTCATGGTGCATGGGAATGAGCCAGGGTCATAGGTCACGCAACCGCAGGCCCCCAACACTGGTGTGCACCACGCACCAATGACATGCACAGCAGGAAGCGTGGACTGGCTGTGCATCGCCATGCATGTGACCAGGCACGCACTGCAGCACACTGCGCCAGCAGTGTACCAACAGTCCACCAGCCCCCTGCAAAGGCATGACACAGCCTGACGATGTACAGTGTGGGCATGGGCGGGGTACACAGCATGCAGCCCTGCCACATGTCTGCACCACCACTGCCATGTGGAGCAGCATGTGGCCCGACCTGGCAAGTGCCCAAGGTGCAGTCCCATGGCCCCCTGCAGCAGACACAATGACATATGACAGATACCTACCTGGACA
Source organism: Neoceratodus forsteri (assembly GCA_016271365.2). NCBI lineage: Eukaryota > Metazoa > Chordata > Ceratodontiformes > Ceratodontidae > Neoceratodus > Neoceratodus forsteri. Next base: position 667,770,154 of record CM057455.1, on the reverse strand, counting down.
GTGCACTGTGGTGACAAGTGTGGGCAGAGCTACTAGCTCTGGTGGCACACTTGGATGGAGAAAGAGCAGGTCAACATTAGCCAGTGGTACTGACAGTGGCAACAGCAACTGCAGTGGTGTGGCAGTATGCCCCTACCTGGTCCTGTGCAGCGGTGATGTATCCTACACAGGAGACAATGAACAACAATTTCAGGTACACAGTGTGGTACACACAATGGAACAGTGCATGCTGTGCATTGGCTATTACTCACCTATGTCCTGGGCATATCCACTGTGGTGCTACAGTGGGAATGGACATGGGTTAGTACACAGCTGAATGTGTGACTGTGGCCTGTTGCCTGTGGGTGCTGCATACCTCCCATCTGTCACCAACCCACAGGAATAGCCCTGAATATGCCCCAGGACTGTCCCCAGGTCACCCAGCCATGGCAAACCCATCACTGGGAGGTGGGAATGGGACCCTGCTTGTAATGCTAGCAGGTGGTGTGGCAGACAAGCTGCCAATGTGGACATGACAAGCATACTGAGAAGGCCATGGTACACAGACAGTGTAACACATCCAGACATGCAGGCAGCTGTGTTCTTGTGTGTCTGCTGCTGCTGGCAGTGGTCTGTGGTTGGCCCCCTCCTATACTATCTGTTGGGACTTGTGGTAACACCTGTCCTGAACGTCGAGGGACAGCCGAGGCAAGGACAGTTGTGTCCTGCACACAGACATATATGGTACTACATGTCCTGTCTATTAGTCAGAAACAATACTGGCTAACAGTCCAGCATGTGTTGCAGATATCCATAGCATCTGAGCTAACCCACCGTACAGACATGCAACACAATAGCAGCAGCACAGTTACAACAATACAAGGCCCTGACCCTGACTATGTGGAGTTGACATGTCAGATGCAGTGGGTGGGGATATGTACTGTACTGGCAGTACCTATGCCACAACATGCCATGTACCACCCTGGGCCTCTGACAGGATGGTAACCCTGTGTGGGGCCTAACCTGTGAGGTGGGGGGGGGAGATATGGCCTGCTGTGGCCCAGTACTCACCAGTCTGCAGTCTGCTACAGTCCTGCTCTGCCTGTCCTGTGGCACTGCTGTTCCCTTGCACTGTAATCAGCACTCCAGCTTCTCACCCGCAACATGGTGCTGCAGCCTAGCTATGCCACATGGCTCACAGCCACATGTGGTGTGCGTACATGTATCGCAGCTCGCATGTGCGCAGTTGCGGCCTGCGTCATACTGGGTATCTGCTATGTGCAGTTGTGGCCTCCAGTGCTGATGCCCACACCTGTGATGGTCTGAATCCAGGCTGTGCACATATGCAATATGCGTTATGGGTGCCAGGCAAGTGTGGCATGCATGTAGGCATGTCTATATGTATGTACCCAGTGTTGGTCAGCGGTCTGCATGCTGCTATCTGACATCTGTCCACCCACAGTAGTGGGACTGCATGTCACCACGCATGTCTATGGTGCACTGCTGGCCCAGACAATGCACGTGGGTACCCTGTCATGCCAGCTGCAGGACTGTATCCCCTGCAGTAGTATTGGGTGGGGGGGTGATGTGGCACTGTGCCATTGAAATACTGACAGGGAGGCCCATTGCTGGCGTGCCTGTGATACCCATGAGTGCACAGCACCTGCTGATGGCAAGGGTGAGCTGCATGCATGTACATCCCAATGGTAGCTATGCTGCAGCCTGTCATGCCATACATTGCTGTTTGTGGGACAGATGTTGCTACACTGTACCATGCTGTTGTTCGCCGTCGTACACCAGGGCCCTGTGTGCTGTCACTGTGCTGGCACCTGTGTTCTGTGTGTGTGCCGCTCTGTGTGGACATTGGCGGTGCAACACACACCGCCCTATGGTGTCATCTGATGTGTGTTGCTGCAGGCACATGGCACAGCTGTGTGGCATACACAGTGCCCAGCGCAGACACCTCACAGGGGCCATGCACATGTGGTGCATGACACCTGTGTCACCTGTGCACAGCAGCGTGATGTGTTCCCAGACCCCTGCCCCGCTCAGCACGGCCATCAACTGTGCTGGCTGTGGCCCCACCCAGCAACACACCACCCTGGGGCACCTCTGGCCCTGGCGGTGGCACCGGGTGGCACATGGGCCTGGGGAATCAGGCCACAGTCAAGGCCTCTGGCTATGCCAGCCAGTGCTGCACACCTGCTGTGGTATCACTGTACACACAGCCTGGTGGCCGTGGCTGGTGTTTGGTACCTGGTGTCACCCACCTCATTGGCATGTTTCAATGTCCCCTGCATGCCATCGGACAGTCATGCATACCCTGGTGCTGGTCACACATACCCCAGGGCATCTGCCCAGTACTGTACCACCTTTTGCATGTGTGTGTGTGTGTGTGTGTGTGTGTGTGTGTGTGTGTGTGTGCACCTGGGGTGTGTGGGTTCAGGACATCCACAGTATCATGGCCAGTGTGTGGCAGTCCTGGGGCCCATGCAGCCTGCACTGTTGTCCACTGCCACTGGTGTCGGTACCCTGTAACCTATGGCAAGCATGCACAGTGTCTGCTGCTGTGTCCTTGTGCAGCCATGTGTGCTGTACCTCCCCATACAGTGGATGTGCAGTCTGCAGGCATTGCACTGGACCATGCCCCTGCTGGTGGCCACCCTTGCACACCACAGGCAGCAGCCATGGCTGATGGTGCATGCTTCTTGTGCCAGCACAGGTCTACTTGGCATGTGGCCTGCCTGGGCTACCTGTCAGTACAGGCCTCTGCCTGTGGCACCCCTGCTGACAGCAGACAGTGTGGCACCCCCCACCATGGCCCATGCATGCCATTGTCAGTGCCATCCTGGTGTCCAGATGTACCCCATGCACCAGTCTCCATGGCTGACATCTGGCCTCTGAACACCTGTTCCCTGAGCCTGCTGCATGATGACACAGCTGCTGGGATGTGTTGTCCCATTGACATGTTGACCCATGACTTGCAATGCCTACCACCTGCCAAACAGTGCTTGCCCATCCAGGGCTGTGTCCACCACTGTTGACCTTCACAGAGTACCTGAAGAACAACACATGACAACACTGAGTACAGGTGATGTGGTTTTATTTATAGTGTGCCACAGTGCTACCCTGAGTATCCCAACACTCGTGCTCACACACACAGCCATACACGCAGTCACACGTTCACACACCCACAGCCCTGTGTAGTGCACAATGCCCCCCCCAGATACTGGTACCTTCCTGACATGCTACTGCCCTCACCCCGCCATGTCAACTCCACCCGACCAACCACTGTCTGCACCACGCTGCTGGGAGTTCTACAGCCATCTACCACTGCCATGCCATGGTCACACAGACACCTTAGGGGATGGGTGTTGGGCTGTGGATGTACCAGCTATGCTGGTGGGATGTGCGGTGCTCTGCTGGACCTCCCCTGGCATTGCTCCCCATGGGCCTGTGTGTGCCACCACAGTGGCTCTGCTGTGCCTCTGCCCTCTCAGGCCAACATGCCTCATTGCCATGTGTGGTGGCAGCTGTGCTGTCACTACACAGTGTGTATTCCAATCCCGTTTGGACCTTCTATGCACCTGTGTGGCTTATGGTGCAGTGGACACTGTATGCACGCCTCCCTGTGTGGGAACTGTACCTGTCACTGTGGTGGTGGGCATGTCTTTGTGTGTGGACCTGGCCTGCACCTGTGATGCCTGTACAGTGTCATGGGTCATGGTGGGTGCACCGTGGTGTTGGCCTGGGTCTGTATCTGTGTGGGCGATGCGCGTCTGGGCCTGTGGCTCGGGCTGCATGAATGCATCAGGAGTTGCCACTTCCACCTAGGTCATGGGAGGGGAAGGAAGTTGCACTGGTTCTGGTGGCTGTGTCTGTGTGCATGCCTCAGCAGTGGCAGGAGGTGCCACATGCTGGACCATGTACTGCAGGTGTTGCAATGGTTACAGTGCGCATGCTATGATCTGCATGGCTGTGGCCATGGCTGTGTCGTGGTGCTGTTGCTATGCTATCATGTGATCCGTGGCTGCGGCGAGGCGGTCCATGAATGCCACCTGGCATTCAGCACAGTGCCGTATGCCCTGTATAGCATTCCCATGCTGCCCATGCATACAGTGGTCTCCCTTGCACATGCCTGCAGACTGCTGGTGATGCCAGACAGATGCATCTCAAGGCTGTGGCGTTGTTCCTGCATTGCCTGCCTGATGTTACCCAGCTCCTGCCTCACATCCCCCTGCATGGCCAGCACAGACTGGCAGTAGTCCCCTATGTATGCCAGTGGGGACAGCAGATCCTGCAGCTCCCGGATGGCCTCATCCAGTTGCTCCTCCAGTCCATGGGTACTCAGGTGGTTCATGGTCCCTATTTCTGTTCCCTGTGTTGCTGATTGCACAGGCTCGGTCACCAGCTGACTGTCTCCGGTCGTCCACACTGCCTCTGCTGGTGTGGTGTCCCTGCTGGTGTCCTACATAGAAACATAGAGACATAGAATTTGATGGCAGATAAGGACCACTTGGCCCAAGCAGTCTGCCCATTTCCCTTCCTAATAGATAAGCTGCAGATCCTAGTTCACCAACAGCCTACTTCTTCCTACCCCCACCCCATAGAATTGCCTTATGGCTGTCCCATGCATGCTTGAATTCCACCCCTGTTTCTGACTCCACAACTTCCTCTGGAAGGCTGTTCCATGCATCGACAACCCTCTCTGGAAAAAATACTTCCTTACATTACCTCTGAGCCATCCCCCCTCTATCTCAAATTGTGCCCCCTTGTTCTTGCACATCTCTTTTTCTGAAAGGTGCTACCCTCCTGGACTGTTGATTCCCTTGAGGTACCTGAAAGTTTCTATCATGTCCTCCCCTCTCCTCCTTTCCTCAAGGCTATATTAAGCTCCTTAAAGTCGCTCTTTATATGTCTTCTGGTGCAGACCCTGCACCATTTTAGTTGCCTTCCTCTGGACTGCCTCCATCCTGTTTATGTCTTTGTGGAGACTGGGTCTCCAGAACTGCACAAAGTACTCCAGATGGGGTCTCACCAGCTGTCCGTACAGAGGGATAACAACTACCTGTTTTCTACTGGTGTTGCCTCTCCCTATGCATCCCAGTATCACCCCATCCCTCCTTACTGCCCTCTCACATTGCTTGCCCACCTTTAGGTCATCTGATATGACTACCCCAGATCCCTTTCCATTTTTGTTGTTGTTAGTATCTCACCCCCATTGTGTACTCTTCCCGTGGGTTTTTGTTTCCCAGGAGCATTATCTTGCACTTCTTAGCATTTAATCTAAGCTGCCATATATTTGACCATTCCTCCAACCTTGCCAAGTCCCTTGTCATCCTTTCCACCGCACCTTGTGTATCAACTCTGTTGCAGATCTTTGTGTCATCTGCAAAGAGACATACTTTTCCTTCCAGTCCCTCTGCAATGTTGCTTATAAAGACATTGAAGAGGACCGGTCCTAGTACTGAACCCTGCAGTACGCCACTAGTAACCCCCTTTCTTCAAAGTGGACTCCGTTTGCTATTACCCTCTGTGTCCTGTTCTGCAGCCAATTCTTTACCCAGGCTACCATCTTAGGACCCACTCCCAGGCTGGCTAACTTGTATATTAATCTTTTGTGTGGGACTGTGTCAAATGCCTTGCTAAAGTCTAGGTAGGCCATGTCCACAGCCCCTCCCTGATCTACTACTTTGGCCACCCAGTCGAAGAAATCTATTAGATTCATCTGACATGACCTTCCTGCTGTGAATCCATACTGCCTTAGGTCCTGTGCCCCTCTGGCCTCTAGGTACTCAACAATTCTTTCCTTCAGAAGTGATTCCATCATTTTCCCTATCACTGAGGTTAAACTAACAGGTCTGTAGTTTTCTGCATCTGCCCTGCTCCCACTTTTGTGAAATGGAATCACATCTGCCCTCCTCCAGTGCTCAGGTACCACCCTATCCTCCCATTATTTGTTAAAGAGGGTAGTCAGTGGTGTCACTAGTTATACTCTTAGTTCTTTTAGAATTCTGGGATGAATCCCATCAGGCCCCATTGCTTTGTCCACCTTCAGTTTTAAGAGTTCTTTCAGAGCCCTTTCTTCTGTGAACAGACTGGTATCAACTCCTGTATCCAGAGTGTTTCTATTGTTTGGTTTAGGTACCTCCCCCTCTTCATTTGTCAATACTGAGCAAAAACATTTGTTTAGTATCTCTGCCTTTTCATAGTCACCATCTGCCCACCTTCCTCCCCTTTATTAAGCCTCACTATCCCTCCCTTGGTCTTCCTTCGCTCCCTGATGTACCTATAAAAGGTTTTATTCCCCTTCTTAACTGAGTTGGCTGTCTTTCCTCGGTTTGGGAGTTTGCTGTTCTGACTGCCTTCCCAGCTTCCTTTTGCTTTAAATGATACAATTCTCTGTCCTGCTCCTTCTGTGACTCCTTGTACTTCCTGAATGCTTTCTTTTTCTCTTGAACCTTCCCTGCTACCTCCTTTGAGAACCATAGTGGTTTCTTACATCATTTTGGTTTGTTTATTTGCTTCACACAAAGACTTGTTACCTCTGTGATGGCAGTTTTGATGATTCCCCATTGTTCTTCCACCCCTCCTTCCTGCCCATTTGCTAGTGCATTCCTTAGGCACTCACCCATTTTGGCAAAGTCGGCCGTCCTAAAGTCCAGTACCTTTGCCTTTGTATGGCTTGGCTCTACTGCTGTGTTTATCATGAACCATACTGTTCTATGGTCGCTAGTTCTCAGACAGCTACCCACTTCTACATCTGTGATCCTCTCTCCATCTCCATTTGAGAGTACCAGGTCTAAGATTGTTCCCTCTCAAGTGGGTTCCAATATTTGTTGTCTAAGGCATTCCCCCTGTAGGGCATCTAGAATAACCCCACTCTTAGAAGTGGCTGCTGCAACTGTACTCCAGTTAACAGTCCTCAGTGGTCCCCTGCTGCTCGCATTGATGGTCTGCTGCATCCTTCACACTGTTGTCTCCCACCTCCTCGCCAATGGGGCTGTCACTTTCTGCGTTCCCTTCAGGCTCCACTACAGGGTCTTGTGTGTCAGCCACAGGTGTGCTGGTGTCTGGGCCGCCACCACTTGTTGGTGTGCTGCTGCCTTCTCCCAATGCTGTGCCAGTGTCCTGGGCTGTGCCTGCATCATCCTGGCCATGCTGCTGCTGCTGTCCAGCTCCACTCGGCCCACTGTTGCCAGCTGCCATGGCACCTGTTGGATGGACACCATGTCAGTATGTGTACACAGGGTTGTATGTCACTCTAATGCCTGCTTAGTGTTGCGCTCACAGGTGTGCTAGGACATTGTGGTGTTGCATGGCACTTGCCTCACTTGTGTACAGTCCCACCAGTTGTTGAACACCTAAGTGCCTACATCCTTCACAGTTGGTTTTGTCCCACCACTGTTGCTGCCCATCATATACTGTCCACCCTTGTACAGCATTCCCAGCACTCATACTGCTGCCCTGTTCATCTCCCAGCTGCACATTGCCACTGTGCATGGCCGGGTCTTGGGAACCACTATGCTGCAGGGGCCAGCCCCCCATGGATGGTTGTGTTGGCCCTGCTGTCTGTGCACTTGCCCTTCCACCCTCGACCACCCTCAGCAGGCACTGTATCAGTACCTCATGGCCCCCCCCATGTTCAGCAGGGCATATACCTCTACACAGCCCCCCCAGCAGTACACAGTGCATAACACTGTCCCCCCATACAGCATGGCACATACCTCTAGAGCCCCCAGCAGCACACAGTGAATATCACAGTCCCCCAAGTGTTCTGCATGGCACATACTCTGCACAGCCCCCACAGCAGTACACAGTGCATATCACAGCCTCCCCTGTACAGCACAGCACATACCTCTGCCCAACCCCCAGCAGTGCACAGTGAATATCACAGCCCCCATTGTTCTGCATGGCACATACCTCTGCACAGTTCCCCAGCAGTACACTGTGAATATCACAGCCCCCAATGTTCTGCATGGCACATACCTCTGCACAGCCCCCAGCAGTACACAGTGCATATCACAGCCCCCCATGTTTCGCACAGCACATGCCTCTGCACAGCCCCCCCCAGCAGTTCACAGTGCATTTCACTGACTCCCTCCTTCCCAGTTCAGCAGGGCACATACCTTTGCATGGCACCACACATCAGCTGTACACAGTGCATATCCCTGGGCTCCACTGGCCATGGTATGGTACCCTGGGCCCACCCTACAGCTAGTGGTGGCCATGTGGCATTGCTGTGGCACACCACCACACTGCAGCTTCGTCCTACACAGTCTTACCCCACCCACACCACCTTTGCTGGTGGTTGCTGTGCTGTTACCGTGTCATGACTATCACATGCATTGTAGTTTGTTGTCCCTACCTGTGCCTGTTTGCTGTCTGAAGGTGTCCAGCTCTGTGACACCACTGATGCTTTGTTTGCTCAGGTGTGCAGCTATCCTCCTCTCCAGGATACTGAGTGGCTGCTGCTGGGTGGGTCTGCCCCCTGTGCCCTGTGAGCTGCACCTGTTCTGGGCCAGCTTGCACTTCACAAGGCACTTCAGGTTGTTATATTTCTTTTGTATGTCATGCACCATTCTCCATTGTGCTGCTATGGTGTTGACCTTGTGTGTGACCCTGTCCCATGCCTTCCTCCTCTTCTCCCTCTTCTTTGTTTCCCCTCCTCAGCTCATGAAGAGTGCATGGTGTTTGTCTATCTCCTCCACCAGGGTCTGGACCTCATCATGACTGAAGTTCCTCTTCTGTCTCTGCCTCTGTGTTGCAGCTTCAGCCATATCTCTTTTGGCTCCAGTGGTGTATCTTCCACCAGTGTTGTGTGTTACGCCCTTTCATATTATGTATCTCGTGGGTCGCAATTTGAGCATTTGCATTTGGTGTATGTCTCACATGTTCTAGAATCTGACGTTTGTCACATGTCGTAATTGCTATGGCGTACTTTGCTTAATTGTGTTATTTGTGTCTGGCGTATCTGCCCTTCTAGAATTGAGCCCAAGGTCTTTTGAGAGTGATTTGAAAGTGATCTGAGAGTATTTTGGACCAAGTTGACAGAAGTGTATAGAGTAAAACTGGTTCTGAACTAAAGCAATAGTTTGGCTAAAAAAAACTCATCACGCTGTACGTAGTCTTGTATTTATTCTAAAGAGGTGCACAGGTTGTGGTGAACTCCTGAATGCCTAAGCAATAGTATTTCTCTTGGGTGTTACTGGCTTTGAAAATTTTCACAGGTTTTTATTTAATGGGAAATTTAAAACCCAAAACCGAATTCCGAATTTTGAGCTGGGAACTTGAAATCATCGGTGTAATACAGAGCCAGCATCTGTCTGCATTCACTTGAGGCTTCACAATAGTAAGTTTTGACATCATTTTTTTTCCTTTATATAAATAAGCTTCACAAGGAAAGTGTTTACATTTTTAAATGATTAGCATACATATCACTTAGCGCAATTATATACAAAATTGTGTTAGCTCTAAAGATAAAGATATAAAGCAGTAAGGCTAGTAGCATGATTAGCAAGCTTGAAACCAAGAAGTAACAGCCTCTGAATATGGGTATATGCATCAAATTAATATTGAATAATTGCTGACAGTTTAGATATTTTTAGTTGTTTTGTAGTAACTCTGTAGTTTTTAGAAGCAGAGCTATTGATTGTTAATTGTTAATTATCAACTGTTCATTTTTATAAGTTAATTAAGCAAACTGAGTATTAGATTCTCCCAACCTCTCCTTTTTTGTTAAATTAGTGGCTTCAGTTAAAGACAAGGACAAGGACAAGGAAATCTTGATGCCAATCTGTGTCATTTTGAGTGTATGCGAGGAAGGGGACTCTGGATTAAATATAAAACTACACAAGGAGGTGGAAAGAAGCAAAAAAAAAGTAACAATTGATACAAAGGACATCCCATAACCTTGTGACACTGCTACCATACATTATACTGAAACTCTGAAGTGATAAAGTAATAAACTTGCCTAAATTTTCAAAAGGAGCAACTAAGGGGTCCAAAGGTAAACTGAGGACAACCGAGGATATTCATGAAGGGAGGGAATGAAGGATCGAGAGTTTGAGTGAGGAGAGACTTTAAACTTTAATCTATATCTCTAGTTTGCTATTTACTGTCTTATTAATCACTGTTTAATTCATATTTTATAACTATTGTATTGGTAAAGCTATTTGTAGAGATTTGCACAGTACTGCAGTTGCACTTAAAAATCTTTTTTTATTTTTATGCATTATAGCACTTAAGGTGATGTAGACATGGAAGTTTATTGCACTCATATCTTTCTGTTGACATTGCTCAATATACTGGAAAAATTAGCTCAAAAGAATTAAGAAAGCAGTGAAGTGTGAGATCAAAGCCAGTTATTGTGGGTTAATACCTAATATACCAGTACTGATTGGAGTCTAAAGTGGTGAAAGCATAAGATCTATAAGATTCAGAGCAATTAAGATGCCAGCAGTGACAAGAAGCGGTATTGATTTGGGTGAAAGAAAGAGACAAAATTAAAAAACCTCTCCCTAAAACAATTGTCACTGAAAGTTCTGAACAAAATGCAAAACCCAGTGAAAAAGAGAAAACTAGGGGGAGATCGAAAAAAGTCATTAAAGATAATTTAATGGATGACGTTTCAACACCAGTTATGGTCTTATTTAGAAAGTCTGGTGATTTCAGGCAATAAATCTTTAGTGAAACAAGTGAATTAAGGCAAGAAACCAAAGGGGAAGTAAATTAAATAATAAAATGGACATCAGAAATAAAAGAAACAAAAGAAATTGAACTAATGCCCAAGAATAATATGGGCATTGCAAATTTAAAACGGGATTTTTCTGATGTTTTTAAAGGACTAACTGAACTAGATAATGAGGTTAGAGAACTGAAGGAATCAATGAGGAAAGAAAGGACCTTAAACGCCCATAGAAAAACAACTGTAGATTTAGATGACATAAATAAGACAAACTCAGAAGGTATGGTATGTGCCAGTGAGGAGTCATGAACAATGAGTCCAGATAGTATAAGATTCTTTGAGATAGAAGGGATAGCTAGGGATGTGGCTGTGATGCATAAGAATCAGTTTAATGCTAATGTCCTATTATACAGAACACTGATGGAAATCAACCAAGACCTTTCATTTCTCAAAGGTCTATGTGTAGAGACTGGAATAAGGTTAGAAAATATGGAAAATAATAGAAGGATTAATCTCAGTGAAGAAAATTGGGAGAGAACTGAGTTACTAAGAAAGAAGAACATAATGCTCAGGGATGGTGCAGTCTAGAGGGAAAGGATATTCAATTGACAATAAAAAAACATTGTCTAACAAAGTAACTAAGACAACAGATAAGACTAACAAAGACTCTATAATTAGCATAGAGGACTCTTTTGAAGAGGAAGCTGAACTTATTATGTTACCAGGTACTGAATTAAGGGAGGTCAGTATTTGTAGAAAATGGATGCTAACTTACCCTGAATTATGGAATAAAGGGGAGAAACAAGAGATGAAAACTCAGAGTGATAGGAAAGACAAGGAACAAAGGAAAAAGAAAGGTAAAAATAAGTCTAAAAACAACAGAGAGCAAGTAACAATGAAAGAGAAGAGTGAGATATATAGATTAGAGGTAAAAAAGATAAAATGGGGAAAATAAAGATGTAGTTATAGGGGATAATGAGGAAAAGGAACAGCATGATGTACTAGTGGAACCTAATAAAAAGACTAGGGTGAATGAAATAAACCTTAAAAAAGGAAATAAGAAGGACAAAGGTAGGAAAGTGACATCAAAAGGGGAAAAAGGGAATAAAAATCTAAAAGGGACAAAAGAGGCAGAACAAGGAAATATGAATGAAAAAATAGAAAAGGAGTCTAAGATAGAGGTACAAGAGGTGGGAAATGAACAACTAATAACAAAAACAGGAAATTAATAGTGACAATTTTAGTAATTTCCTAAATAAGACTTTAAGTTCAGACTTTGTGATCCCATTGTATAAAGCTGCTTGTATTCATGAAGAGACTAAGGATATGCTTAACAATATGATCCAGAATATACTGTATTCTTTGATTTACTTGATGGGTGTAGACATGCAAAGAATCACATCAGTACAATAAGGCCAATAGCTGATTTAGAATTGGTACTACTGGTTATAGACCAATATTATCTAATAAGGCAATACGATCCAAAATTCTAGAAATTAAGAATTTGGGCATGGAATGGGAGAAGTTTGTTCACTGGGAACACTTTTTCCTGTATACTATGCAAATAAAACAAATGTGAGGGAGAACAATCAAATCAATATGGTAATATTTGGATTAAAACAATTAAAGGGTGAAAGGAAGGCAAATTTAAAAGAGAAATTGGACAGCACATTAAGTGCTTTATTGAACAAGCATGTTGATACCTGAGAGATTGATAAAATGGTTAGATGGGAAAAAGATGGCCAGATTTCAACCTGGCTATATGAAGGTATACTTGTTGAAGAAATAAAGAAAAAGCTGACTGTTCTATATGAATTAGGAATACATCAAATTATGGAAAATTTAAGGGATAATGAAGCATCTCTTAAAATGAATGACAATAGGGATGGTTGTGATCATTAGAAAAGTCTTGCAGAAACTGTCAATAGGTATGAAGTCTTGGTTAAAGAAGAATTATGACATGTAGAATATCAAAAACAAGGAGGGAAGCCACATGGCAACACTTGTAAAATAAGAAAAACTTTAACATGGAATATCTCAGGAATTGGTGACAAATTTGCTGACTCAAAGTTGGAAGAATATCTAAACTCATCTGATTACATATGTATTCAAGAAACATGGAACAAGGGTGAAGTTCATTTGAATGGATACAAAGCGCATAGTAAAGAGGCAAATAAATATTAAACATTTGGAAGATGAATGGGATGATTGACAGCTTTCTGTAAACTAAATAAGAATATTGTCACTTCAGAAATTAGAAGTGAGATAGGGATATAATTATCATTAAAATAGTATAATATTGGAAACAAGATTTAATAGTAATAAACTGTTATGTAAGATCTGTACAGAATAAATTATCGAATGAGACATGGTTAACAAATTTGGGCACAGTACTGGATGAGTTAATAGAAATATACCCACTGGCAAATATAATTGTCCTGGGAGACTTTAATGCCAGGGTAGGGCAACTGCAAGGGATTTCAGAAGAAATAAAAAATTACTTAACATCTATGCCAGCCAATGGAGTTAAGATATTTAGAGAATCCAGTGATGACAAGTGCAATAAAAAAGGCAAAAACTTAATGGAAAAATTGCAAACTAGAGACTTATTATTACTAAATGGGAGGATTCAAAAGGACAGCAAGGATAATTATACATATATGGAAGGAAATGGAGTGTCAGTTATAGATCACGTCTGGGTCAGCAGTGATTTCTTGAAGCATTGTCAGAGCTTGGAAAAGGTACCTAAAGCTGAAGCACCACATACTGCGGTAGAATTAGAAATTACAAATTAGGAAGTTAATAATATTAGTAGAGAAAAAAGTATATCATTTAAGGTGATTAAGAAAAACTGAATAGGTTGGGATTTAATAGACAGAATGGATTTTGTTAGGTTATTAGAAACATATGGGGTTTTAGGGGATGTAAGACTGTTTTTTAATAAAAATTCTGATGATTTAATTATTGCAGGCTTTGAACATATTACAAAGAGAAAGGCCAGTACTATTAGAAAATAAATAACCATTAATAATAAGAAGGGGAAAATGGTTTGATAAGCAATGTAGGAAGGCTAAAAAACAACTGATTAAACAACTGAGAATATTAAAGCTAAACCCAAATGTTGATGATAACAAGATAATGAACAACCTGAGGAATGATTACAGAAAAGTATTACAAACTAATAGAGGAAAATTCATCGATGAACTATGGACAGCATTAGAAAATGTGGAATTGGAAAAAAACAGTAAAAACTTTTGGAGCATAGTATGTAAAGGCACAAAAAATTATCAGGAAGAGTTAGAACATAATATAGAGGCAGATAGTTGGGTTAACCATTTCAAAATACTTTTTTTTATAAAAATTGCACTGACTATATCAAAAAACTTAAAGATCCAGGAAAAAAAGTGTACATGAAAATAAAAAGCAAAGGTTAATAGAAAATAAAATCAATATAGCTATAGATTCATTTACAGCACATACAGCTCCAGGGCCAGATGTTGTCCCATCAGATGCTATTAATAAACTGAAAGAATGTTGGATAACCTTGTTCTTTAGAGTATTTAATTATATAGGGGAAACAGGAGAGGTACATTTCAGTTGGAGAAATAATATAATAGTTCTGATTTACAAAACAGGTGAGAAAAAGTATCCTAGTTGTTATAAGCCGATAATCCATATTGATTGTTTAGCCAAAATATTCACTCATATCATTAATAATGGAATAGTGACTTCGACTAATGAAAATAACGTACTTGATGAAGCTCAAGCTGGCTTTTGAGCGCAGGATTCTACTATCTACCAATCTTTTGTCCTTGTGCATTTGGTACATAAATATAAGGTTATAAAAAAAGCAAACATTATATTGTGCATTTATAGACTTGAAAGCAGCCTTCGACAGTGTTAATAGGGTAATATTACGGGAAAGATTGGAAAAGTTAAGGATGGATCAGTCAATAATAGACATGTTACAAAGACTGTATACAGATAATCTAATGTGTATAAGATTTAACAAAGCTGGAGATTTAAGTGAAAAATTTGAATCAAACATGGGGTAAAGCAAGGTTGTACTATTTTGCTGATGCTATTTAACTTTTTTATTTGAAACAGTACTTAAAACATTATATGAAGAGGAATTTCATATACCAAAAATAGGAGATAGAAAGTGTCCGTACCTAGCGTATGCAGATGATGTGGCACTTCTATGGACAAGTGCACTAGGTTTAAGAAGAATGTTAAATAGGTTCCATTTGGAATGTAAGAGGGCTGACTTACAAATTAATTATGATAAAACAAAAATGTTGTTTTTTGGAGGGAATAATAAGGATTATAAATATTACATCAAGGATAAAAGACTGGAAATAGTAAAATAGTTATGTTATTTAGGAATTACTTTTTCACAAGAAGGATCTTGAAGAAAACATATGTCTGAAATGGAAGGAAGGTCAAAAATGTTGTTCCAGTAATAAAAGCTTTTTCACACAAACATGGAAGTAAATATGTGAAAGGCAATTTAATGGATATTAATGCCAAAATAAAAGGCCAGTTTTTATTTGGAGCAGAAGTATGGGGAACACACCCAAGAATCAATATAGAGCCCCATTTAAATAAATTCTATAAACACCTGTTGGGACAGGAACACCTTCAGCATTGGTCAGAGCAGAATTAGGCCAATTACTGGTTAAAAAGTAAAATAAAACAGAGATTGGTGAGGTACTGGATTAAGGCCTATTCTATGAGCAAATCCAGATTACCTAGGATGTGTATCGATGAAACAACAAATTATATGAAACAGAGTATGTCTTTTCCTAGTGTTTCAACAGTGGAGAATATTATTAAGCCTTATGGACTTCTGCATTGTATTTATGACATATTCAGAGTTCCAACTGACCAAATTATTAATGAGGTTACAGTAAGGATTAATGATATTTATTATAAAAATGATTTGAAATTATGTCAGCAATGTAAAATCGGTAAATGGATGACTAAAAACAAAAGGAACCATAGGATAGAATCATATTTAACAATACTTACGAATCCCTGTCAAAGGAAAATAATAACTAGATTTAGGTTTGAGTGCAATTATAGCAATTGGTGAAGTAAAATAATGTATACAACAAAGGGAAAAAAACAGAAGGAATGGAAGGGCAATGTAAATGTGGGATGTGAAAGGATGATTTAATATATTTAATTATTTTATGCCCCTCATATGAAAAAAATAGGAAAAAGTTTTTAGGAAAACATCTTAAGCACCTTGAATATGAACCATATTATTCTGGCTACACATCTCCTAAAAACAAGAGATGAACAAGTGTTAACCCATGTGGCCTCCCTCCTTAAAATAATTGATGAGAAAAAATACCATATTCTTAAAGAACATAAGAATTCTTAGTGAAATGTTGATTTTGAACTTGAAACACTTACATAATAGCTCTCCAAAGATATTGAAATGATAGCTTGATATTTAATATTGATTTATTATATTTAGTTTATGGTAGAGAAAGGAATGTTGTCCATAGCGGACTCCATGAAAGAGTGTAGAGTTACTAAATATTAGAGGTAATAGAATTCCAGTATAAAAGAAATGTGCAATATTAATTGTATTATGTATATTTGACCTATATGAATGTATTAAGAGTGCAATATGTTTACAAAGTGTGCACAAACTGTGGAAGTGCAATACGTAATCTGTATTTCATTGTTTGTTTTTATTCTGTACTATTTGTAATGACTTTCAAAAGTCAAACAATAAATTTAAACCTGAGCCTGATATTATAAAATAAACAAACTATGGCTGAACAAGGGAAGGATATGGCATTTAAATTGTTTATAAATAACAATATTGCATTAATAATGGTGCTTAATAGAGTATTATTGTATTTGAAGCTACTATTTTGGGAAGTAGTTTCTTTCAATAACAATATTATTATATACTATTAATAGTACTGGAGTTATAAGGTCATAAATTAGTTGGTTTAAGAGTTCGAGGTTCTGACATACTGGGTTGGATTTTAAAAGTGGCTTGACTGCTGCAAGACCCAGGTAGACAATAGATATGGTGCATGGGCTTGTGGCAATGTAACAGGATATTACATCCTGTGCAGTACCTGCTGCAAGTTAGATCAACTTTTTGTGGTTTAGTTTGTGGCAATCTCAGGAACCCTTTCTTATGGTGCCTGCACCAAATATTTGGTACAAGTTGCTGTAAATTGGGTTAACTGCCACAACTGCACCAACCTACTAAAATTGGATGCAGTTGTGGCAAACCAACTTGGCACACCTCCAAAAGCAAAGTGTGGTGGCACAAGACCCCTGTGCTACATTGAAAATCCACCCACCCTATATAAATATTTTAAACAATGGTACATTTAAATTGTGATCCAATTGAGCACATTGATATAATACAAATATTACTGTTGGGATTCATCCTTACTTCAATGGCCTATACAACCAGAATAATAGTATATGGTTAGGGATTATTGTCAATGGAAAATGGTGGCTTTCTGAATGTTGTTGCAGGACAGTTAAAATGTCATAAAAGTTGTTGTACTATCGTTCTGAAGTCACATCAATAGTACAACAACTTTCCAGCCTTGTCTAGCCACCTGATTGGCTGACTCAATATGGCTCAGATGGGTAAAATCAGTACAAACATGGAGGTGTGGTTTAGCGAGCGCTGAGCACAAAACCAGCTACTACAGACACAAGGAGCCACACGCGGCTCCCTGTCACAAAAGTGAACTTTGTTTTATTTTAAAAGAAGCTGTGCAGCTACAGATGGTTCTAATGGCCACAAAAGGGTTCTCAAGTCAGGGCCGACACAGTCAGGGTCAGTAGGAGAAGCCAGAACAAGGGGAGGGGGGGCACCCGATAATACAAAAGATGACAAACAAACAACACAAAAAGTAATCCAGGGAACCATATACTATATAAAATAGTGGATGGGTGACGATCCACAACGATGGCCGTTTTTCCATCTTGGGAGTTAATGACATCAGCAAAACCTCTCAAGCTTTGCTCCTGGAGTCTCTATGATGTCATTTACTCCCTCAATGGAAACACAGCCTTGTTGTGGATGGTCACTCATCCACTATTCTATATGTGTTAAGCTTGTGCAACTGTATTACTCTGTTGTGGCTGTTCTCACTCTATTCCATGAAGAATTACCACCCTGTAGGGGTACAAAAGACAAGGAACCCTGGAAGAGGGTTTGACCCCTAGAGGTGCCATGGGAAGGTTCCCTTTTCTAAAGCTACCTTAGAAAGGAATCCCCTAAAGAAGAGAGGGGAACTTCAGGAGGAAGAGAGGAGGATGGTGGGGCAAAGAAAAAATGCTTCAGAAGGAGGCTAGGAGGAACTGCTTATATAGCTCAGAAAGGTGGCATGGCTGGTTGCTTACCCATTGAACCACAGGTGTGGTCTTTCAGTTCAATGGCCTATGCAACCCAGAGTAGAGTTGTGTTTCTGCAACTGTGTTACTCTGTTGTGGCTGTTCACATTATCTATTCCATGAGGAATTACCACTCTGTAGAAGTACCAAAGGCAAGGAACCCTGGAAGAGGGTATGACCCCTACAGGTGCCGTGAGAAGATTCCCTTCGCTAAAGGTACCTTAGGAAGGAATCTCCAAAAGAATATTAGCAGCAATCGCTGACAATAAGGTAAAGAAGCAGTCTGAAGCAAGAGGCAGCTTGATAGAACATTGATGAGATGTACAAGTTAGCAGAATAGCATGGATAAATGGATTACACCGATGAGAGCAGGGGGCTACTTATAGAGAGAGGGAATGGCCAGCAGGATCACCATCTACCTCCATCCAATGGCGGAACATCCTTGACTAAACTAGAGAATACTATTAAAACTAAGTATTAAGACTTTTGGCATGGAGGAGAGAAAAAACCCTTTAAGGAGGAAATCTCTGGGGATCCAAGGCCTAGGTCACCTTCCCTCCAGGAATGGGGTATTTTGGTTTAGTGATGTTTTCAGAATGGAAAGCCTCCTTCCTGCAGTAAAAGGGAACGTCTCCTTATTCTAGAGGAGAAGGTACTGTAACTTATGGAATGCCAGCATAGCAATTTAGGTAGTCCTTTATTAGCCAGGTAGCACACGTGATTAAAATAAATGTTTCTTGCTGGTCAAGGCATGAAGTGTGCACAGAAAGTCTTGATAGGATAAAGAAGCAATGTCATATAGTTTACACAAAGCAGCTGATTCATATGGTGTCAACATGAAGAGTGAATTGAGAAGATTAGCATGAATACTTTAAATGCCATTAAGGCAGAGTTAGGTTAGTTTAGTAAGGAGCATATGCAAATGCAGTAATGGAATGCAATGGATATCCTGAATTCATGTAAGTTGTGAGGTTAAAGTAATTAGGCCTGGATGACTGGAAAGCTGCTGCGGCAAAGAAGCAGGCTAAATCATAGTTAATGTAAAAGCACACTCCTGCTGCTTGAAACAACAATGCCCCACTGAGACAACACAGTCCCCTGTCATGGAAATAACAGGGAAGCCACAAGCTGAGCACCATGGGACCAAACAGCAAATGTAATGTTCAGAGGGTAGGACCATCCCCCAAATAGAGGCAGCATATGGAAGCATGAACCAGCAGTATCAGAAGCAACTGAGCAGCAGGAAGAATGCAGGGAGAAACATAGGATGAAGTGTATTCTCGACACCAGAAAAAGGAATGCCAAACTGGGGTATGCTGAATAACAGAAAGAAGTATTCAAAACTGGGGTATTTGCAATACCAGAAAGGAGAATTCCAAACTGGGGTATTCACAGTACCAGAAAGAAGTTTTCAAAACTGGGGTATTCTCAATACCAGAAATAAGTGTTCAAAACTGGGGTATTCTCTGTACCAGAAAAAAGTATTCAAAATGGGGGTATTCTCAATAACAGAAAGAAGTATTCTAAACAGTACCCAGTTAGTTTAGTGTTACATTAATAGCACCAGTCTACAGAGCGCTAGTCCCTATAGCACCACCATGGACAGCAAGTGGGGATGTATAGCACTTGCTATATGCACTCTCCTGATCTCTGTCTGTGGTGCTGCCACAGGACAAGGGCAGCAGGATACAAGTGACTGGCTGAGCTGCTCTATGCCTCAGCCCTCTGCAACATGGGAGCAGCTCAGCCAGTCCTCTGTAGCCATAAAGCAGTGAAGACCAGGGTTCTAATCCTGGTCTCATAACCTTTTTCCTGAATCATGACTTTGTTTTATTTACAAGGGGCCATGGAAACAGGATTCCACAGCCCCACAAATATAACTTGCCCCATGATCCACTCCACCCTGGAGTGGGAATCTTGAAGTACGGGCTGTGTGGGGGAAGAGCCCCTTGCAAAAACAGAAATGACAACATTTTTGCAGAGCTTTTAATGCCAACAACATTGTGGTCCTCTATGTTCCAACCCAGTACCTTCATAACTGGGTTATTCTCAACACCAGAAGGAAGTATTCAGAACTGGGGTATTCTCAATTAACAGAAGGAAGTATTCAAAACTGGGGTATTTTCAATACCAGAAATAAAGTATTAAAAACTGGAATATTCACAATACCAGAAAGAAGTATTCAAAACTGGGCAGTAATTAGTTATCGCTTCCAATAGTAGCTGAGCTGAACAATTAAACAAACATAGGCATTGTATGCATAGACAATAATGAACAGAAAAACAACAGTAGTAATTGATTGGTACAATTGCATTTAAGCAGGGTTGAATCCAATGGAGAAAGCAATATAGGATTACAGAAGACACTGGCTTGATTCACACTGAGTGATAATAAGTATATTAGAGCATATTTAAATCCCTAAAAGAGCTGTATGAAAACTGAAGGCTTACAAAAGGAAAAGTGGAGTGAATAATGAAATATGGAGGCAAGGAAGCAGGAAAGAAACCTTATGAAATTGCAAGGCTGCTGAGGTAAAGTAGGCCTTGCACAAAATGCAGCAAGTTAAGGTAAAACAGAGTGTAGCAGCTAGTAGAGCACAGAGCCATTGCTAGGTACAAGCAACTAATGAAGCACAGGAGGCAGCAACTGTGGTGGGAGCTGAAACAAGCAATGACAAATGCAGGAAAACTGAGATTTGTTAGGGGCCTGACTACAGGCACAGGAGACACAAAGTCCAATAAAGGGCAACAATATGCTAAGGAAAAGCAGATAGCACCCAAAAAATAAAACACAAACCAAAAACATGAACACAGGAAGCAGAAAAACAAACACACAAGGAAGCACACTGCAACCAGAAGCAAAACAAATACCAAAGCAGGAGAAACATACAGACTCTTTCAGCAGAAACCAAGCAGAGTTCAGAGCACAAATAAACTAGAGAAGGGGTGGGGGGCAAGGCACCAGGCAATGGCCACAGCAGCCCAAGTGAAAAGACAGACCAACAGAACCTCTGGCTGGCAAAGAAAAAATGCTTCAGAAGGAGACTGGGAGGAACTTCTTATATAGCTCAGAAAGGGGACATGGCAGGTTGCTTACCCATTGAACCACAGGCATAGCCTTTCAAAAATATGATAAGCTATGGTTAGTGTTATTTAACCTTGCTGTGTCTAACTCATTTTAATGCATATTCACTTTGTATCTCTATGTGTTCACTATTACCTTTCAAGGAATTTTTTAATATTGTACTGTTGTAACTATTTGTAAAGACCAAGTTAAAGCCAAACAGTAAAATATACTACTACAACAGACTGACTGTGTTTTTGTCCTTTGTCTCCGACACTAGATTTTATAGTGCTATCCAGATGCTGTTGTCCATGCATATACAGTATGCTAAACTTAATTGTAACATACTGTATATTTGGCCTGATCTGGAGCACTGGTGGAGGCACACACATATTAAAGTAGTCCACATTTCACTAGGTAGTTTTGCTGGTTCCTTCCTACACACCTACTCTGGAGTGCATACAAGAAGCCTGCTAGGTATGTCAAGCACCTTTGAAAAAAAAAGCTTCAAGACCAAAGACTAGAATCAAAAAATTTCAGAAGATACACAGATCTAATTGGCTACACGGAGTGAAGTTTAGATGGATGTTGTTATACAGTAGTTACTTTTCTAAATAGGATTTTGTTTAGCAAGTTAGCTCTGTACTACTACATGTAGTGCTGCCACACACTCAATGACTGATACTAAGTAGCTGGTCATAAAGCTGTTGCAGTCTTGTATCTAGTAAACATGTACAAGCAGATGAATAATTGCAGCTACCAGTGAGCAACCAGTTTACAATCACTACACCATCAAACAGCACAGCAATTGAGAGCTGCATTAGCTTTGTATCCTCAGGGGACAAAGTACTGCTTCAATATACTGTAGCTCCCCCCCAACACACATACAAAGAAACAGAGAGTGTGAGAGATTTTTGATGCTTAGACCAATGGTTCTGATTCGGAGCAGAAACCCTTTCATCACCAAAGCAGAAAGCCAGAGTCAGAGGCTTAAATTTCTCCCCACCATGGCCTTGCTTCTGAATAACCCTTCCAAAAGAGACACAGGTAGAGAGAAGAGGTTAAAAGGTTTTTGATATTTTCCCTACTAACAGTGATGCCTACTATAAATGCAGTGCACCCCCTCCAAAACAAATGAAGTACAAATGAGAAAAAGGGAAATAAAGACATTAAGGGAAAAATTAATTACTTTACCACCCCTCGTTGCTGATGACATTTGGGTGACTTAGGTGGGTTTACGAAATGGGTAGTCACTTTACAGCAATCTGATTGGTTCCTAGCCATGCAATAGAAGTGTCTAACCCATGGCTAGAAATGAGTCTGAGTACAGACACCTTCACCCTTCATCAGGAATCCCTCCCCTTGGAACTTCCACTACCTGAAATGGCAGCCATATTGGTTTCACTAGCCACAGTAGCCCCAACTGTAAAATTACCATTACTTCCCCCACAAAAAAGCACTATGATAGCTGTACCTGAGCCCAAGTCACAGAAGCCAACCTCCTTCAGTTCCTACTCTAACCACCACCAAAACAAAAATTTAAAAAAATCCAGGCCAACCACAATCTTGCCCCCCCCAGCCCTCTTGCTTGCTAGCTAGCTCTACTCCTCAACAGCTAACCTGCCAGCCACTTGCTACTTAGATGTAACTTTCCTGTCTGGTTTTACCTGTAATGTGTATCGTGCTTTGTTAAATGTTCTTTGTGACGTGGAACCTTTGTAAAAGAGCCCTGGCTCAAAGGTATTAATTCCTAGACTAATAAACTAAACTAAACTTTCCTCCCTTCCCCTCACTTTTTCCACTGAACTGATTTTTTCCACCTACATAAATAAGCAACATGCACCACATTAAAAAAATGTCTGTCACGATCTCTCCCCTGCCTGCATGCCCATTCACTCTCTCTCGTGCTCGCTCCCTCTCTTGCACAATGGCTGACCTGCCGGCCGCTCACTACTTCCCTTCCTTGCCCCCTCTCTCTCTCAATTTTTTGCATTCTTGTTTCAAAAATATATTTTTCTCTTCACTAATGATGCCCACATTCTTACCTGGCATACTGTACTACTGTGGCATTTCTCAATGTACTTCCTCAACGGTTCCCCGGCGCTACCTGCTGCCGTAATAAGTAGAAATCATTAACAACAACAACAACAAAAGGACACCATCTTTAAATACCAGACGTTTACAACATAAACCAAATGGTAGTGGTACTGGTTAGGGGGGTAGCGCCATGACAAACACATCAATTAAGGGGAAAAAAAAATTACAATGACGAGAGCCTTACTAGGACAAAAATCCTTAACTCCAAAAGCCTTACAAGGACAAAAATCCTTTACACAAAAAAAAAAAAAACAGCAAACTGAAGGCAGAGGGACTATTTTATTTAAAACTAAGACAGATTTAAGTTTTTCACTACTTAATCATGAATTTTAGTTTTCACATGCATGTACAATATACACAACTATTTCATAAGCGCAATGATCCACTCCAGGGTGTGCATTAGACAGTTCTAACACACATCCTGTTGTGCCTTATTGCTTACATATAGTATTCACTCCTGGAATATATGAACTACAGTGCATAGCGAGTTACTTACTTGCACTTCACTTCACCATGCAATGAATCATCAAATAAAATGCTAAAAAGGCCGTACTTAAAAGGAACGTACAGTAAACCATGTTGTTTATATTGTTTTAATGTAACTTTTATCTGGTATTTCTGAAGTCTGGTTGAACCTAGTCATCAGCAAGGTGCAGATGTGGCAGGAGAGGTGACTGGCCTGGTGCTTGGTCCCTCTCAGTTTGTAGCCTCTGCTAAGGTGAAAATTCTGGGGTCATTCTGGATGATAGATTGACACTTGAGGCTAAGGTGCCGTGTGTTGTCCAGAGTGGCTTTTACCATCTCAGGAGCATCACCTGGATTAAAGCCTTTATTCCGTCTGATGACTTCACATCACTAGTGCATGCTTTTGTGACTTCCAGACTCGATTATTGCAATGCTCTTTACTTCGGGGTTAGTGAAGGGGCCCTACGTCACCAGCAGCTGGTACAGAATGCAGCAGCCAGGTTGCTGACAGGCCTTCCGAGGTACCTTCATGTGACCCCAGTCCTGTGCGACCTGCACTGGCTGCCAATGAGGTGGTGAATCACTTTCAAAGTCAGTTTACTGACCTATAAAGCTCTATATGTACTGGGCCATGGCAATCTGAGTAACCTCCTAACTCCCTACCATAGCCATTGTTGTCTCCACTCATCCAAGGTGGGCCTCCTAGCAGTTCCACAGGTAAGGCTTAAATCACCTGGTGACTGAGTTTTTGAAGTGGCTGGCCCAGCCTTGTGGAACTCACTTCTAAGATCCTTGAAGGAGGACCCCTCGCTAAAGGCCTTTAAGAGGGGACTGAAGTCTTACCATTTTAGGGAGGCTTTTAAGTCATAGATAGGACCCCTGACACACTGGCTGCTATCTGACTTGATACTATTTATTTTGGTCTAGTTAAATTGATTTTATTTTCTACCTGCCTTATTCGCTATTTATTATATGGTGAATAATTAGATTTTATATATGATAATGTTTTATGTATGTATATTCCTGACCTATGTGCAGTGTTCTGAGCCCCAAGGCATGGGCATGCAACAAATAACATTTTATTTATATAAATTTATTTTAAATTCATAACTGGGAGAGGCACACCACTAGTGTGTTGTTTTGTTTACTTATTTTTGAAATAAACCTATTTTGTTCTTATTTAGAGATGGGTCCCTTTTTATTGCAGCCTTTTTTTCACACAGTGGTCCCTATGCACTACGCCTACACATCACGTATCTGTGGAGAATAGGTAAACCTAAGTCAGGTAGCCATGCATCAAAGGTCTAGTGGACCCCAATGACATTCACTACAGTGGCATGCCCCCTTCCACACCTGATCCCCCAGCTACTCAAAGTACTGCTACACACGCTGATGGTCCAGGGGAGTGTCAGGTGCTGTGCCTGCACTCCACCCCATTTACGAAGGCACAGAGTGATGGGCAAGGGGGGGCATGAGATACAGTAGCAGGGACCCCACCATATCTGTTGTGCCTCACCTACAGAATAACTCCCACTGGCTGCAGGACAACCGGGATGCCCACTGCCATGCTGTCACAGCCCTCTGGTCAGACAGGGAGAGCTGGGAGCAGCTATCTGGGCACCCACCCACAATTTTGCATTTCAGGACATGTGCCATCCCACACTCCCCTGCTTCATGTGGAGCAGGGGATCCAGTACCAGACCAGGATGGGCATATTATTGGATGCCCACCAGTGTCCACTGATCTGCCCCCTGCACAGCAGCATGCTGAGTGAGCAGAGCCATGGGCAAGCACCCTGCAGTGGCCAGTGATCATGACTGCCAGCCACCACACACTTGTCCAGGGCTGCAGAACTACACAGGCTGGGTATGTGCCTCTCGCATGTACCCTGCAGCTATTGAATCATTGCCCTCTGTATTAGCAGTTCCAGAACCCAGTGTCATCTGTTGAGTGGAAGCCCTTCATAGACAGCTTCATTATAGTTTTCCTGTGTTTTGACTAATTAAACAATGAACATTAGGCAGGAAAAGGCAGCTGTTTCAAGACAAATACAACCAAAATACACTGGGTATATTAAACAATCTTTGTACATGTCCTGATTAAAAATTATATTAGTAAACACTGTGGTTTATGTTTCCTTTATGCACAAATATGATGTTTTATGTACAGCATGCTAAAAACAATTTTTGTTTTCATTTTCTTTCTTAAAGAAGCCAAGCTGTCTTCACCCTTTTGATGCTCTTCCTCAAGTGACTGCAATAAACACCACCACTCTGTCTTAATCCAATTGGTTCAAAAAAACAAGGTACCAAAAAGGCAAGGCATAACGAAGTACAAATGACATTTTATTACAAAGTAACCTAGTATGCTGTAATGTGCTACGGTCAGCCCTTTCACACAGATGCCAGGCGGGAAAGACAAAGAAACTCCAATCGGTTTTGCTAAGGCATCAGTGATCGAAGTTTCTTTGTCCTTCCTGGTGCTTTTGTGAAGGGGCTGACCGCAGAATACCAGGTTACTTTGAAATAAAAAAAATCATTTGTATTTCATTACACCTTGCTCTTTTGGTGTTTTGTTTTTCGTGCCAATTGGATGAAAGGAAGGCTATCTTTATCACAGAATCCCCACCCCCTGCAAGCCTTACTCCCCGATTAGGGGTTTCACAAATAAAATGCCCTTTTCTGTGCCAATTTACTTAATTTTTTTTATTTTTTAAAAGTCAGAGTTCCGAAAAATGGTGCAGACTGTGCATCTCCATTTCATGGCAAAGTGAGGCGTCACATCACTCAACTCCCATACACTTGTACGGGAGAGAAGCGGTGTGGTGCTACACTTTGGCATGAAATGGAGACGTGCAGCCCATGCCATTTTGCAGAATGCCAGACTTTGTAAAAATTAAAAAGTAAGTAAACCAGCACAGAAAAGGGCATTTTATTTGCGAAACCCCTATTCAGGGTTGTAAGGCTTGCGGGGATGGGGAATCTTTGATAAAGACAGCTTTCAGGGGCTTGGTGTTGCTCTATTTTGTTGCAGTGTGTAGCTTTGTGAACATAAACAGTGCTTGTTCATGAAGCTAAATACTGCAACAAAATAGAGCAGCACACACCTGCCTTGCAGTGGGGCAGACTTACTTGTTTGGTCTTCCTCAAGTGAGTCAACATTTCAGCTACTAACTATACCCCTAGGCAGGATTGTATATCAACAAACATTCTAGGAAGTACAACTAACACCATAAGTGCTTTGTATTCTTTGTGATTCATTTGAGGGGGTGAGGTTGAGGTGCTTCAATACATTAGGAATAACGTTGGCTGTGTGAACCATCAAAATTCAAGAGGAAGGTATTTTTTAAAAACTGGTTTGTTGAATCTTAATTCTCTGTCCTAGGCAAAATAAAATATGACATAAACATTTCAGTGCCCAACAGTCTTTTAAACTATGCTGACTATTCCCTCTTTGCAAAAGACTCCTGGCTGAAGGACTCAAAGTACTGGAATGAAAGTGACCAAGGAAAGTTTATATAAATCATTTAACCTGAGAGCTAATCTTGAATAGCACCTGGATGGTGTATGGGGTAATAGAGAAGGAGGAGGAGGAGGGGTTTTGGCTATGGCAAGTCTCAGTTAGGCCACAATCTTTCTCACTACAATTGTACTATCAAGTGGTGACTGATGCAATACCAGAAATGCCATTTAGCGTTTGACATTACTTAAAATTGTCCTCACATCACTGCATTACTTGCTATGAGAAGAGGCCAGAGAAATGTTAGGCTAACCATACAGTATATCTTAACTTGTAGATCACATGGAAAATATTGGAGGCTGAGTCTGATTTCCAGTTTAATCGCATTATTTCTTTTACACTGAAGTTTTTGCCCTGATGAATAAATTTACCTTACCCCGTGAATCTCTGCCATTATTTCCTATTGTTTACTCATCTCATTGGCAACGCTGTCTTGACTGCCTCACAAACATTTCCACTTCACTGACTGCAAATTTCCTATACTCTGAAAACTGGTATTTTCATCCATCATGTTTCCCACTGTGGCTTTGTTAAAATGCAGGCTCTCTTAGATGACAGTCGGAATCAGGAAAAGACCAGATGGCATCAATAGCTGTTAATGCACTCTCACACGCCTACTTATATAAGCATCTAATAACTTGTCTACATGTCACTCAGT
Organism: Neoceratodus forsteri; assembly: GCA_016271365.2. NCBI lineage: Eukaryota > Metazoa > Chordata > Ceratodontiformes > Ceratodontidae > Neoceratodus > Neoceratodus forsteri. The sequence goes on along the minus strand of CM057455.1, from coordinate 667,742,300 downwards.
AGCCTGCTGTTAGTGAAGTGCTTTCTCTGTTTTACCAGGGATTGACCGCAACCTTTTTTCACTAACCAGCAGGACAGGTTGACTCAGAATTGCACTAGCCTGCAGATGGTTGAGCTAGTCCACATATAAAATAGAGAACTTTGCGAACATGTACAGTAAAAAAAAATGTAAGCCCATAAATATTCCCTGATTATTACACATTTATCCTGCATTTCTTCCTGCCCCAACAAAAAAGATATGCCATTCAGCACACTGAATTGGGGTAGACACTCACAAGCTTGCACACACTAAAACAAGAAAAAAAAAAGAAAGAAAAGCATCTGTAATGGGAAGGAACACAGACATGTGGGGAGTGGTGCAATGCACTGGCTGTGGAGCAGCAGTCCTCCAGGAGACATTCTGGAGACTGTGTTGCTGCCCTATTTGCAGGTACCTCTCCGGCCTGAGGGAGGAGGTTGTTCGACTCCATGCTGACCTGGCAAGGATTCAGGAAACCTGCTCCCCCACCCAGGGACCACCCAGGCCACTGCCACTACCTCAGAGGTTGTCAAGAAAGAGGAGTGGTTGGGAACCTCCACAATGGAGACCCACAGGAGAGTGGTGCTGGACCCCACAGGGGAAGGAAACAACTCCTGTTGGGGGACTCAATTGTTACGGGGGTAGAACTGGGGGAGGGAGGGGAAACAGAGGTAAGGTGCCTGTCTGGCACCATGGCTTGGAGGGACAGGAAACAAATCCTCAGGATCATGGGAGCAGCTGCAAGGGGAAGTAAGCTGGATGTCATTATCCACCTAGGGACAAATGACCTGGCTGAGAATGGGATCAGAGCAGTGCAACAGGAGTTTGCGGAGTTGGGGAGGGTCCTTAGACAAATAGCACACACTGTAACTTTCTTGGAAGTACTACCATTTCTATGGCATGGATGAGGCTAGGGTACTCTGCACAATGGGATTCAATGAATGGTTGAAAAATTGGTGCAGAGCTCAGGGATTTGGCTTCACTGGGGACTGGGGCTCCACCTGGAGGGATGCAGGCCTATACAGGCATGATGGTCTGCATCTATCCTGGAGGGGAACCAGGATCCCAGGTGATAGGTTTAAATACTTCAATGGCAAGCATTTAAACTAGCCAAGGGGGAGGCACTGAAAAGGAGAAGGGAAATCCAAACCCCCCCCCAAAAAAATCAGGGTAGTTAGTGAGGTAAACACCAAGATAGAGCAGTCGATAGGGAGACGGGCAGGGGTAAATGGAGAAAAAGATATTGGCAGTAAGGACAGGGGGGGCCAAAAGAATTAAAGCCATAAAAAAATGGAGAGTAATGAGTACCAATGCCCATAGTCTAGGTAAAAAGCTCCCCGTAATGGTGGCCTTGATGGAAGAGGGATGCTTGGATAACGTGGCAGTCACAGAAACATGGTACACAGAGAACCATGACTGGGATATCAACATACCAGGGTACACAATCTACAGGAGGGACAGGAAAGAAAGAAGAGGAGGAGGAGTAGCTGTCTATGTAAGGGATGGGAAGGGATCAAAGCAACAGAACTAAAGGGTAAACAGGGAGGAGAGGAGGCACTGTGGGTCACCCTGGAGACTGGAAATGGCACTACAATCCACACAGGGGTTGTATACAGAACCCCATCTCAGGGGGCTGAAATGGACAAGAAAATGATAGAAGGCATCCTTTGGATGGCAGAGAAAGGGGAGATATTGCTGACGGGGGTCCTGAATATGCCAGATGTTAACTGGAGCACCTTTGCTGCAGCCACATTCAAGAGCAGGGCCATTCTCGATGCCCTACAGGGGGCATGGCTCAGGCAGCTAGTTTTGGAACCCACTTGGGAGGGAGCAATTTTAGGCCTCATACTCTCAAATGGGGACAGAGAGAGGATCTCCGATCTTGAAGTGGGTAGCCATCTGGGAACAAGCGACCACCAAACAGTGTGGTTCATGCTAAACTTAGCTGCAGAGTCAAGCCATACAAAAGTGAAGGTACTGGACTTCAGGAGGGTTGATTTTGTCAAAATGGGAGAGTGCCTCAGAAAAGCACTAGCAGACAGGCAAGAAGGTGGGGTGGAGCAACAATGGGGAAACATCAAAACCACCATCACAGAGGCAACAAGCCTTTGTGTGAAGCAAATAAACAAAAAAAACAACACTATTGTTCTCAAAAGAACTGGCAGGGAAGGTTAGGGAGAAAAAAGATAGAATTCAGGCAGTATAAGGAAACACAGAAGGAGCAGGACAGAGAACTGTACCAGAAGGAAGTGGGGAAGGCAGTCAGAATAACAAAGGCCCAAACTGAGTAAAAGATAGCCAACTCAGTTAAGAAGGGGGGATAAAACCTTTTATAGGTACATTAGGGAGCAAAGAAAGGCTAAGGCAGGGATACTGAGGCTGAATAAAGAGGAAGGTGGTTGGGCAGAGAGCGACAGTGAAAAAGCAAGGATATTGACCGAATACTTCTGCTCAGTATTCACAATGGAAGAGCGGGAGAGATACCTAATCCAGTCAATAGAAGCACTCTGGATAGGGGGGTTAATATTAGTCCTTTCACAGAAGAAAACTGAAGGTGGATAAAGCAATGGGGCCTGATGGGATTCACCCCAGAATTCTAAAAGAACTAAAGGAAGAACTAGTAACACCACTGACTACCCTTTTTAATAAATCATGGGAGGATGCTGTGGTACCTAAGGACTGGAGGAGGGCAGATGTGATTCCCATTCACAAAAGCAGGAGCAAGACAGAGGCAGGAAACTACAGACATGTCAGTTTGACTTCAGTGGAAGGGAAAATGATGGAATCACTTCTGAAGGAAAGAATTGTTGAGTACCTAGAGGCCAGTGGGGCATAGGACCCAAGGCAGCATGGATTCACAGTGGGAAGGTCATGTCAGACAAATCTCATTGATTTCTTCGACTGGGTGACCAAAGTAGTAGACCAGGGAGGGGCTGTGGATGTGGCTTACCTAGACTTTAGCAAGGCATTTGACACAGTCCCGCACAAAATATTAAAAAACAAATTCACCAGTCTGGGAGTGGGTCCCAGGGTGGTAGCCTGGGTAAAACACTGGCTGGACGACAGGACACAGAGGGTAATAGTAAATGGAGTCCACAGTGAAGAAAGGGAGGTTACTAGTGGGGTACCGCAGGGATCAGTACTGGGGCCGGTCCTTTTTAATGTCTTTATAAGTGATATTGCAGAGGAACTGTAAGAGAGACTGTAAGGAAAATTATGTCTCTTTGCAGATGACACAAAGATCTGCAACAGGGTTGGTATGCAAGGTGGGGTGGAAAGGATGAAAAGGGACATGGCAAGGTTGTAGGAATGGTCAAATGTATGGCAGCTTAGATTCAATGCAAAGAAGTGCAAAGTAATGCACCTGGGAAACAAAAACCCAGGGGAAGAGTACACTATGGGGGATGAGATACTGACAGCAACAAAAATGGAAAGGGACCTGGGGGTAGTCATATCAGATGACCTAAAGGTGGGCCAGCAATTTGAGAAGGCAGTAATGAGGGCTGGGGGTATTCTGTGATGCATAGGGAGAGGCATCACCAGTAGAAAACTGGAAGTTGTTGGCTCTATGTACAGACAGTTGGTAAGACCACATCTGTAGTACTGTGTACAGTTCTGGAGACCCCATCTCCGCAGAGACATGGACAGGGTAGAGACTGTCCAGAGGAGGACAACCAAAATGGTGCAGGGTCTGCACCAGAAGACATATGAAGAAAGACTAAAGGAGCTTAAGATGTATAGCCTCGAGGAAAGGAGGGAGAGGGGGGACATGATAGAAACTTTCAAATACCTCAAGGGACTCAACAAAGTCCAAGAGAGTAGCATCTTTCAGAAAAAGAGATGTGCAGGAACAAGGGGGCACAATTTGAAGATGGGGAGGGACAGCTCAGAGGTAATGTGAGGAAGTATTTCTTCACAGAGAGGGTTGTAGATGCATGGAACAGCCTTTCAGAGGAGGTCATAGAGTCAAAAACTGTGGGGGGAATTCAAGAATGCATGGGACAGACATAAAGCAATTCTAGTGGGGGTAGGAAGAAGTAGGCTGTTGGTTAACTAGGATCTGCAGCTTATCCATTAGGTAGGGAAATGGGCAGACTAGGTGGGCCAAGCGGTCCTTATCTGCCATCATATTCTATGTTTCTATGTTTCTATGTTTCAATCACATACAGTCTGCACCCTCTCAGTTTTTTACCATGGTCCCCTCTCTTCCTCTCTCTCTATCCCTCTGCACCCAAGTCACATAATCCCAAAGCACTGGATATTCAGTGAAGCAGCCCTAGCCCGGCACACACAATAGATGACATCACCATGCACCTCACCAAATTCTCCCCCATACCCAGAGGGCAAAAAACAATCAGATGGAGTAAGACATGCACAGCCCTGTGCCGAGACCAACCAGAGACCTGCACTTCCAACAGTGACATACGTCAACTGAGCCAGAAGCAGATCTAGGTTTTATCTCAGGGGGCCAGAAAATCCTAGGGGACTTGGACAGTAGAGTACTTTGCATTATTTGTATTAACAGATACACAAAAGTGTTGATTTTAGAATGCTCTGCTCCAACAATACCAACATTTTGTAAACATTACCCTTTATCAGCCCAGTGTTAAGACATGAAGCCTTGCCATCTCAGTTTCTATTTAGGAGAATAAATGCATCCTATGAATGCCTATTTCTGTCTTTCAGAGCACCAGTTTAATTAGGATTTATTTTTGTATCACCCATGCATCAAAGCATTATTTTTAGAATCTGGGGACATGGTGGGTGGGATGAGGGTGGGGGTGCATGGATAGTATTGACTGGTGATGTTCATTGGTATGAGTTTGGCACCACTACCACTGCCAGTAACTACAGAGATGATCCTATGGATGGTAATCCCAGGGTCCACCTTAGTCATCTGCCTGCAGCGGTGTTTAGGGAAAGTACAGAACTGAGAGATTGGGAGGGGAAAGGGAGTAGCTATGGGAAGGCTGGGATGAAACCCACCACCAGCAAGGCAAACCCTGTATACCTCATAACATTGTATCACTGAAATGCTGGACACTGAGGGCCTGATTCTCAAATGGTGCCACAGTTTGCACGTTCAGTGCAAGCTGCGGCAAATGGCAGCCTGCGCCAAAGCCTCACATGCCAGGGACCCTGCACCGGATTCAGATACAGGAGGGGTCCTGGCATTTAAGTCCCCACACTTGCGGCATTCCTTCCCATGCGGTGAACACCTGGCACATGGGAGGTGTCTGTCACAAGCCTGGTGGGGTATGGGAAACAGTGTCTACTGTACATATGTGCACAGTGACTGCCAGCAGTTTCAGACACTGAGCGCATATGTACAGTACGGTGCCGATGCAGACCACAGTCGGCGGCTGGCTGAGCACCAAGGGGTGGGTTCCACTAGACCACCAGGTATTGGGCACTGCAGTGATCAGGGCACATGCCCATGCCACACACAGGTGGGCCGGCAGCATCAGGGATTAGATGGTGGCATTGGGGATGGGTGACAGTACTTGGCAGGATGGGGCACCATCGGTGAACTGGGGGGGCAACCACAGCATATAGTGGCACAAAGGATGACTGCCCCAGTGAGACATATTCTAAGTCCCACTACACCAGCCCTGGCTGGTCTAAGGACACTTAGAATATCTCCCACTGGGTGCTGTCTGAGAATAGCAAGTTGCAGCTTGAGCCGGTGCAGTCCACCTAGTGCCGTGCCACAGCTCTGTGCAGGGCGCGGGGCTGGTGCAGGACCTTTTTGAGCCAGGTGGCCTGCACTCGATGGAGGCCACCTTCATGAATTGCGTGGAGGCAGCCCTGGACGCAAGGTGCACCTTGCACCATATCTGTTTGGTGCAAGCACCTTGCGTCAGACGTAGGGCTTTGAGAATCAGGCCCTGAGACTCAAAATGTTGGAAAATAAGGTAACTGGCCTGAATAATGTGGGACATATCCTCCAACAGGGAGACACAAACTCAGAACATTGGAAGCTAGTGACTTGCTGTAACAGCACTCCACCACTAATCATAGCCTGGATACTAGCTGGAAGCCCTAACACTTAGATGACAGTAACTCACATTGAGGCAGAGATATTCAAATGTGTCTTAATTCAGAAATTATCATGTTAGGAGATTTCAATATCAATTGGTTCTCTCCTGACACAAGCCCTTTCAAAGATGCAGTTTCAGCAGTTCACCTCACCCAGCTAGTCGAGTCCACCACTAGAATCAACTATAAAACTAGGACTGGTACCTTACTGGACTGGGTGCTCTCTAACCACCCTGATCATATATCGGACACAACCGTACTCCCAGATGCCTTCAGTGACCACTCCCCAGTCTTGTTTCATTGGGAGAACAAATTCTGTAAACCACCCGCTAGAACAATTACCACCAGGGTACTCATCCATGGGCATCTTGAATCACTAAAAACTGACCTGTGTAATCAGTACTGGTCAATGGTTTGCACAACTAACAATGCTGACACTGCCCTCGATCAATTCATTCTTAAGTTCAATGCTATATGTGATAGGCACACTCCCTCTCCCTTCCCCATAAAAAGCATAAAATCAAAAGCCACTGTAATCCCTGGTTTTCTCCTGACCTCCTTGAGCTTCTGAATGCCAGGGACCATCTATGGCACAGGTCTAGGTCCCTGTGTAACCAGGCCGACATCCAGAGGTACAAAGCGGCTAGAAACAACTGCACGAGGGCTATTTGTGCAGCTAAAAATCAATAGTATAAGAAGTGCTCTCTCAGTCCTTTAATGATGGCAGAAGATTTTGGGCTAACCTTAAAGAGGTCACTGAGAGAGACCTCAGATCTGCCCCACCATGCTTACGAACATATGAACATACGAAATTTGCCAGCAGATAAAGGCCTAGAGGTCTATCAAGTCTGCTCGAATGTGCAGCTAGCACCCCTTATTCTGCAGCTGCCCCTCCCTTCTACCCTTCCCCTTCATTAACCCTCCCCCTTGTCCTGTCCCATCCTCGTTTGAAGCAGTCCACTGTTCCACTGCATACCACTTCTGCAGGTAACACATTCCACCCAGCCACCACCCTCTCTGTAAAAGTGTCTCCTCATCTCCTCCTGAACCTTCCTCGCTCCAGTCTCATATCATGGCCCCTGGTGGCCTCCCCTCCTTACTTTGAACAGCCCTCTGTACCTGTCTTGTTTATTCCTTTCATGTATTTAAAGGTTCAATCATGTCCCCTGTCTCTCTTCTCCTCCAGTGAGTACATGTTCAACTCCTTCAACCCTCTCATATGATAAGTCCCCAAGACCCTTGATCATCTTTGTCGCACTGCGCTGTACTCCCTCCAGTAACTTAATGTCCCTCTTCCGATACAGACGCCAGAACTGCACGCAGTACTCCAGGTGTGGTCTAACTAATGACCTATACAGTGGCAGAATCACCTCCTCCCTCCCTGAGGATATACCCCTTGCAATACAACCCAGCATTTTGTTGGCCTTTGCAGCTGCCTTCCTACACTGTGCCGAGTTGTTCATTGACCCTGTGATGAGCACACCCAGATCCTTCTCCTCCTCTGTCTGGGCTAGCTGCACTCCCCCTAGCTGGTAAGTCCTCCTTGGGTTCTTCATCCCAAAATGCATCACCTTTCACTTTTTGGCATTAAAGCCCAGTTGCCAGGTGTATGACCAGGTTTCAAGCTTTGCCAGATCATCCTGCAACCCCTGCCATCTCCTAGGTCGTCCACCACCGCCCAACCTTGGTATCATCAGCAAACAGACTGATCTTGCTCTTGATGTCCCATGATATGTCTGCAATGAATATCCCAAACAACACTGGTCCCAACACCCGAGCCCTGTGGGACACCGTCATCACTGCCCTTGGGTGTGAGGCTCCCCCCACCACCACCCTCTGTTGCCTTCCCTGCAGCCAGTTTCCTACCCATCTCACCAGCATTGCACCTGCCCCTGTGCCTACTAACTTCCTTCCCAGCCTTCCATGTGGCACTGAGTGAATGCCTTACTGAAGTCCAGATACAGGACATCCACTGCATGTCCCTGTCCAGTTGCCTAGTTACCCAGTCATAGAACTCGACCAGGTTGGTTTGGCAGGATCGCCACGTATGAAGCCATGCTGTCTGCTGTCCTGTAGTCCTTTGGCCTCTAAGAGGGCCACCAGCCTCTCCTTCAGGATAGTCTCCATTAGCTTACCCACGATGGATGTGAGGCTCACTGGTCTGTAGTTTCCGGTTCATCCTTGGGCCACTCTTGTGGAGGGCACCACATGAGCCATCCTCCAGTCCTGAGGTACACACCGAATGTAGTGAGGCATTAAATAGGTCTGCCAAAGGTCCTGCAAGGACCTCTGCCAGCTCCTTCAGTACCCTGGGGTGGATGCCATCTGGGCCTGGTGCCTTGTCCACCCTCAGTGCCTTCAAACCCTCTCGAACTCTGCCCTCCATGATTTCCCCATCTGTCACCACTTCCCCCCCTGCGTCTGCCATTTCTCCCATCTTGGGTGTCACCCCCCTCTTCTCTTTAGTAAATACTGAGCAGAAGTACTCATTTAGTGCTTCCGCCTTATCGTACCCTGCTTCCACCCAACCCCCCTCCTTCCTAATCCTTACTATGTGGTCCTTACAGCTACTTTTCTCCCTGATGTACTTAAAGAAGTCCTTCTCCCCCTTCTTAATGCCTTGTGCCAGCCTGAGTTCCGTAGATGCTTTGGCTCCCTTACTGCCTTTGTCACCTCCTTGATTCTGTCAAGTACTCCTCTCTGTCCTCCCCCTCCTGTTTTCTTGTATTTCCTAAAAGGCAGCTCTTTTCTTCCTTACCTTTTCCATGACCTCCTTGCTCAACCAGCTCGGTTTCTTAGCCCTAGCCTTCTTGCTCTGGGCTTTGCAGCAGGTTTTGGTTGCCTCCACTATCCCCAACTTTGAGCTCCCATCTCTGGTCAGTATCCATACTAGATTGAATTCTGGCCAGGTACCCTTTACCACTTCCCCATCCTCCCAAAGTCAGCCCTCCTGAAGTCCAGCACTCTTGTGCCAGATTCCCTCCTTCCTTGCCCATATCCAATGTGAGCCATACTGAGTGGTGGTCACTCCTGACAGCGTTCCTTCACTGTAAGTTCTCTCACAAAGTCCCCATTTGCCAGCACAAGGTCAAGGGTATTCCTAACCTGGTTGGTTCACTGACCATTTGCAGCAGGAAGCTGTCCTGGAAGGCATCCAGCAGTACCTGCTCCCTTCTGTTCCTGGTTGTTGGGGTGCTCCAGTCCACTCCTGACATGTTGAAGTCCCCCACAATCACCACACTACCCTTCTCGCAGGTCCTCCTGATCTGTCCCGCTAGTTCCCTGTCTAACTCCTCCATCTGAGATGGTGGCCTGTACACCACTCCCATTCTAAGACTCCTATTCTTGGAATCCTGGATTTGCACCCAAAGTGACTCTGTACTACCCTCCTCCTCTCCTCCCTTACACATTCAGTCCTTCCTTCACATATAGTGCCACCCCCTCCTTTCCCAGTCACCCTGTCCCTACGAAATAACCTGTACCCTGGTACAGACAGGTCCCAGTCATTATATTGGGTGGCCCATGTTTCCATGATGGCTGCAATGTCCACCTCTCCCTCTACCATGAGAACCTGCAACTCTGCAGTTTTCCTCCCAAGGCTCCTAGCATTAAGGGTAACCACCTTCCACCCTTTCCCCCTCTTCCCATCCTGCCCTCCTTTTCTAGCATCACCAATAGTACTTGCCATTTGTCCTTTGTCACTGTTATGGGGGGTAAGCTCATATGATTTCCCAACCTGTGGTCTCTGCATATCTCTTCCCCAACTGCCACCCCCCACTCCTAGTTTAAACTCCCAACTTCCTCTATATATTCTTCCATCCTCTGCTTCAACACTTTCTTTCCTTCCTCACTCAAGTGTAGTCTGTCCTTGGCATACAGACTACTGTCCTCCCAGGTCCCTCCCACCCCCCAACAGCCCATACTCTTTAGCACAACACCAGGTTCTTAGCCATCTGTTAAATTCTCTATTCTCAGCTTTCTTGTTGTGCTTGCCTTTGGCACGGGAAGTATCTCGGAAAAAGTTACTGATCTTCCTGCCCCCTCACATAATTGTGCTAGTTCCTCAAACCTCCTCTTGACTATATCTACTGTCTTGTCAGCCAGGTCGTTTGTCCCAAGATGTATAATTAAATGAGCTTGTCCCTACCCTTCTAGCATATTTCAGAACAGACTGTCCCACCCTTTCCGCTGTCATTCCTGGCATGGCCTCCACCCAAATCGACTATGCCTCTCCATGCTACCCACCTAACTCCTCTTAGTATTGAGTCCCCAGCACTAAGATTCCACCCTCTTACTCCCTGCTTGCTTCCTTCATCTCCTCCCTCATTTCCAGCTCCTTCTTCCTCCTGCACCTTATTATGCCCTTTTACCCCTGTTGCAGTTCTCCCAGCAGAACTTCCCCCGCTCCAGTTTGGTCAGGCATTTATCAATTACTCCTCTAATTTCATCACTTCCCTCCTCCACCTTCTTCCTCTCTAGCAGTGCAAAACTATTTTCTGAAGATCCTTCACAAATGCCTGCTCCCTCTCTCTGCATAGTAACCTGTTCTCTCCTTTTCACTCCATAACTTTTGCCACTTCTTCGCCTCCCCTCACAAGTCCCTATTGCCTCCTTCCATTTGCCTTTTGTCTCCTGACCTGGTTTCCCCGGCAATCGTTCTTCCTGGCCTGGGCCCCTTTGTCTCTGCTTCCCTTCTTCTGAGCCTCTCCTCACCACTGTTGGCTTAAGTGCCCTCCTCATCTCCCCTTCTTCCTCCCTCCAGTATTGGGCTAAACCCACCCCAATCTGTCTTGCCTGTCTTAGTTCCTCCTGCAGACCCTCAATCTCCTTTCTAAGTTTTCTATGTGTGTTGCACTAAACATCCTCCCACTCTCCAGGCAATGTTTAGAAAGATTGGTGCACCGCAGTTGTTGCAGCCTACCACCCTACCCATTGCTGCGTTGCCCACCAGTGACCCCCACCCTTCCAGATGCAGGATACCAAACACTCCCCAAGTCCCCATCTCTCCCTCTATCAGTGCAAAACATTCTTTATTTCCTTACCTCCTTTGTTGCACACATTTAGATATGTTGAGCAACTGCTTTTATATTCCTATCCACACTCAAAATACTTTAAGTAGCCATTGCACAACCTTCTTCAACTCCTACTCCTCCTTTACCCAATGCAATAACTATGTGAAGTAGTAATAATGAAAGTGCCTAGATTTGCATTTACTTCCTTCCACTGAGAGAGCAGTCACCTCTTCACTTGCTGCAGTTCCTTTCCTGGATGTCTGCTTCTGTTATGACAGGTGCAAATCCTTTGCCTGTTTGAGAAGTGATGTCAGAATCCCTAGTACAAAGGGAGTAATTGACCAGGGGTGGGTGAGGGGTTTGGGTGGGTGGGACCAGCCCAAGTCTTCCAGAAACAATCAGGTAGCTGAGGCCTCTAGTCAGACAATTAGCACCCTTCCCCCACTCAAAACTTTGCAGCTAGTGAAGCCAGCAACAATGAATCAATTCTACTCAAAGCCCCAACATAGGTTTGCTACCCAAAGAAACAGGACACCAATTCAAACAGCTTCACCAACAATACATCAAAATAGGTTTGGAATTATAAGATATAGGTCTCCAATTCAAAGAAACAGACCAGTTAAATTACACCAATTATGTTTAAAAGAGAAGAAATAGGCCTCTACAAATGCAGCCTGCCACACCGTAAACCAAACAAATGAGCCCACTTTTAGCTACCAAAACAGGTTTCAAAATTCCAACAGCCCCAAACAATACCCTGCTAGCCCCTTAGTAGTAAGAAAGAAAATAAACATTCTACCAAGTAGAATCCATGAAAAACAATGTAAAACAAGAAGTTACTGTACTGTAGATCTGATCCTGTCCCCCTTCTATGGATGGTGCACCTTCACTCGACCCAAACTTATTGCTAACACTTTTAATAATGGCTTCACAGACCTGAGTGGTGTCCTGCCACCTGGATACTTCTCTCACCCACTAACAAGTGACTACTCTGGGAAAAAGACTCTGCACGCTTCTTATCCTCCTTTCTACTTCAAAACCCTCTCAGCCCATGAAGCCAGGAATTACCTATTCAAGGTATTAGGGAAATCAATATTTAGTGGTGACACCCTGGATCTTAAGTTTGTAGCCCTTACGCTGGATGAAATTCTGTCACCTCTAACACGTATTATTAACATGTCACTTATATACTCTCAATTTCCTCAGAAATGGAAATCTGCCACTGTGACACCAGTTTATAAGTCTGGAGATCGCACAATTACTGGGAACTACAGGCCTATTTCTATCCTGCCCCCTCTCTCGAAAACTCTTGAGCGTATAAGTGGCTGACCAACTGGTTGAATACTTAGAAAAATATCAGCTACAATACCCGCAACAACACGGGTTCAGAAATGGTCATAGTACCACTACCACCCTTCTAGAGTTCACAGGTTTTATTCACCACTCTTTAAATGAAGGACAACTGGTCGGTGATGCTTTCATTGATTTAACCAAAGCTTTTGACACAGTGAATCATGCCCTCCTGGTTGAACAGCTTACCACCATTGGCCTAGCTCGTGACAGCGTAGCCTGGTTTGAAAGTTTCCTGCAGAACCGTACACAGCAGGTGAAGATTGGTAACACCCTCTTGGATAGTAGACCTGTCCTATCTGGAGGTCCTCAAGAGTCCATCTTGGGCCCTTTTTTATTTAGCATTTTCCTCAACAACCTTCTTTAATCCTGTCAGGGTCACATCCTTTCATATGCTGATGATGCTGTCCTGTTTACCAATGATCCAGACCCTAAGGTTCTTGAATCTAGGCTACAGAGCAATTTCGTAGTTGTAGAAAGATGGTTCCATAAGCACAAGTTAGTTATGAATTATAACAAGACTAAAACTATGTTGTTCTCCAGCTCCCAAAATAGGCACAGAACTTACCCTCTTTCTATCACCAGTGAAGAGGGCTCTCCCCTGGAGCTAGTTCAGCTCTTTAAATATCTAGGGATTACTATTGACAGAACGGTGACCTATGCCTATCACATTGACAACATTGCTAAGGCTGTTAACACCCGCATTGGGCTACTTTATAGGCATAAGCAATGTTTGACCCCAAAGGCTCTTAACCTGGCCATTCAAAGCTCTCTTGTCTCACTTATTGATTATGGCTTACCAATCTATGGATCAGCTACTGAAATAACTCTTTGCCGCATCATATTTGCACTCAACAAATCATGCCAGCTCCTTACCGGCTCAGCCCGTCTGTCCCATACCTGCGACATGTACGCTCAGGCTAACTGGCTCCAATTCAAACATAGACTCATGTACCAAACATGTTTACTGTCCTAAAAAGCAAGCTTAGGCAAAATGCCCCCAGGAGTGCAAAAGCTTATTACCCCCACTATCAACCGTCGTTGCACCAGAAACTCTACTAGTCAGATTTTTAATATACCCCACTGTCGCACTTCTCTGGGACAAAGGTCCTTTGCCTACCGTGCCTTGCTATGGATGAACTCACTGTACCATGACATCACTTCAGCATCCACCTTGGGCTCCTTCAAGGTTAAACTAAAGCAACAGCTAGTTGCTGATGCCAGTTGTGACTGCTTCCAATAACGTTCCTTCTTGTGACCAGCACTTATTCTAACCTTATGCCATCCTGATCTTATGCATAACTGTTCTCAGCATGTAAATAACTGTTCTAAGTTGCTAATCATTCTCCTTCACATTTCCTCTTGATCCCTTCCACTCTTTCCCCTCACCCCTCTATGGCTTTCCCCTATCCCCTCCCCTTTATATCTCTCCTGAGCTCCCTTGCTCACTTTAAAATGCTTTGTCCCATACCTTCTCACCTCTGACGAAGCCCCTGGGCTGATGCCATCCCTTACCTTGTTGATTATTAGATATTTCGCTGAGTCTGTTCTCATTTTCATGTAAAGGGTAATTTCATAAGACCCCACCCCCTCTAATATGACCCTTTGAATTCCAGGTTTTAATCAAATATGCACCATGGCATACATTGTACAATGCCACATGTATTGAAACTTCTGTAGTTATACACTCTTGTAATGTCTTGTATAATTCCATTTTTTGTTTGTTCTCTGTCTCATACTTTCCCAATATGTATTGTTCGTCTGACTTGGAACCTATGAAATTAACTTGTTCTCAAAGGTGTTATCCAAAATTTCAATAAATAAAAAAATAAATAAATAAATCACAATCCAGGTTAGCGACTCACTAACACCACTTTGCGGGATTAAAGCAGGGAGGAACTACAAAATGCCTTACTGGATGGCATGGTTAACATGTCACTAACCCATCTGTGACCCGTCCTATGCAAAGCAGCTGACAGCACCTTGCATATAGGTGCAGCAGCATATTGTAAGGTCTGGAAAGGTGGTAAGTGGCCATTAATGCCGTGCTATTTACCGCTTCCCCAAAGCAGGTCTTAAACACTGTGGCCCCTAACTGTGCCCCCCACCCCTGAACACCCTGCCAATAGAACAGCATCCATTCTCTCATGTCCAGTCGTTCCTCTGAACCCCAAAACCTAGACCATGATTACCCATAATACATTCCTTGTGTCCCATGGTCCCCCATGCTCCCTATAGGTGTGAATCCCCCCCCCCCAATATTAACCATATCATTCCCTGGTATCTAGTGGTCCTCACTCCCCAAAAGTCCAAATCCTCCTACCTTCTCATGCATGCACTCCTCTCCCACAGTCACACCCCACCTACCTTCTCAGCAGCACCCCCCAGGGATGAGCGCAGGCCTTCCGCTCATTTCCATGGTTGACTGATGTGACTGATTTTTCATGATCGCATGCCAACTGTAATCAGCTGTTTACAGTAGGTGCACAATTGGACCACACTCCTGTAGTGTTGTTGTCAATGGTAATTCTGCAAGTGTAGTCATGAATCATTACTTGCTGATCCTGTACTTCTGTACACGTCGTAATTGTACTTGTAACTTTGATGTTAATTTGTGTTCACCTGTATGTACCCTTTCTGTCTTGTTATGTCATGTACTTTTGCCAACTCAGAGCCTTTGTAAACGAGCCCACGGCTCAAAAGTACTACTCCTAAACTGAAATAAATAAATTGCTAAATGTCAGTAGGCAGCTGGCTATAGAGGTGAGTGGAGGGTCTATGCTGGTTAACTGGGGGGCATGGGGACATAGGGGACAGGGTATTTGGGTGGGGTCTAACAGCTGGGGGACACACATACATGGATGCAGACAGGGTGATTCAGTCCTATTGGGAGCAGGGGGCACCACAAGACACCACAGAATGATCCAGTTGATATGGGGGGATTCAAATCTATGAGCAGGGGGGGAACCACTAGACACCAGAGAAGTGATATAGTAAGCACAGACAGAGGGTTGGGGAGAGGGGGACCACTGGACACCAGAAAATATATATTACAGACTGGCAGAGGGATTTGGGGGATGAGGGGGGTCACAAGACCACCAGTAAGGTGGCTGTGACAGGCGGTGGGGGAAATTGCAAACATTGTTTGCTGCTGGCTTGCAATGAGGCTCTAATGAAATACAAATTACCCCATAGCACCTTGACAGTGCTATGGAGTTCTTTGCATGTTAAGGAGCAATCATCATTAGTGGGCACTAACAGCCCAATGCCAATCTTGGTCCCCATAGCACCCTATTGTTCACATGTGTCCTGTGGCCAGTAGGGGGTTGGGATTTGCAATCAGGATAGTGCCTGACCAATATATTGGAACATGCCTTTAGTGCTCGCAAAGTGCCCAGACATGTTCCAATATACCACTGGTTTGTCTCAGTCACTAATCTGCTCCTGGAGCAGACATTTAGTGTGCCCTAATCTGGACCTATGAATATCCTGGCCTGAGTTCTTTGTGGGATCCCCTTCTTGCACTGGTCATAAGAAGCTATTAATTACACCAAGCTATCTGGAATACTGATGGAAAGTGGTGTGGGGACTACAGTCTGCTAAAGTAGAAACTTTTTAAACTTCACTGCCAGTCATGGAAGACCTATACTAGTCAAGACAGACAAGTAGAGGGTTAGCAGCACTATTCCAAGTCAGTTTGCACAATGTTCCAGATAAGTAAAACCATGTTAAATCAGGTTTACAGTACTGATTTCTTGATTGATTGATTTCTTTATTTATAAAAAAGTGCCTTTCTAAAACCAAGGCGCTTGTACATTAAAATAAAACAAACATCACAATTAAAACCATCATAACACCAAATATTGAAGTAAAATTTCAGCAATAAATATAAAATTAATCAAATCAAAGGCAGCTAAAATAAGTATAAATATACTGCACTAACCATCAGTTTCAGCCAGATTCAGGATAGGCTAAACTAAATAGATGTGTTTTAGCACTATTTAAAAACTCTGGACTGTTAGGCACTCTCATACATGATGAGGTAAAGAATTCCACAGGGTCGAGGCACAAAAGCAAAAGACCGGGCCCCCGATGATTTCAAATAATCCTTGGGAATCTCTAGCAATCCCTCGTTGGCAGATCAGAGAGGACAGACAGGGTGGTAAGGACAAAGGAGGTCTTGAAAGTAGTGGGGTCCCTGATCGTGTAGGGCCTTATAGGTCAGTAACCTGACCTTGAAGTTGATCCACCACTGTACTGGCAGCCAGTGCAGTCCATGGAGCACAGGTGTTATATAAGTGGCACTAGAGGTACCAGCCAATAACCTGGCTGCCGCATTCTGCACTAACTGCAAGTGGCAGATATCAATCCCTGGTATATCTAGGTAAAGGGCATTACAGTAGTCAAGGCAGAAGGTTATGAAGGCATGGACCAAGGTTGGAAGATCATTGGGAAGAACCAGATGTTTCACCCAGGTGATATTCCTCAGATGGTAAAAAGAGGATTTGACAACGGCCTACACCTGTGATTTGAGGGTCAGGTCATCATCAAAAATAATGCCCAAGTTCCGCACCTGATCTGGGGTAGTCAGCTGAGCACTCCCTAGCCAAAGCCCCGATGGTTGTCCAGCTGAAAAACCTGTCTCCCATTGATCTGGGTCCACGACCAGCACCTCAGTTTTATCCGGGTTCAACCACAGCCAGCTGGCTCTCATCCAGTCCTGGATCTCAGGCAGACAATTATTAAATACCGAGAGGATCACATCTTGTCCAGGCACAAAGGACATGTACAGCTGAGTATCATCTGCATAGCAGTGAAAACCTAGTCTGTACTGCCTAATGATCTCTCCCAATGGTAGCATGTACACTACAAACAACATTGGTGCCAAAATGGAACCATGGGGCACCCCACAGGATAGGGAAAGAGGGGCTGAGGAATAAATCCCAGACGCCACTCCCTGAGTCCTACCCTCGAGTAAAGATTGAAAACAATCTGTGCCCCCCCCCCAGATAGTTCACAGATGAACTGCAGGTGCTCCAGTAGCACACCATGGTCCACAGTGTCAAACGCTGCAGAGAGATCAAGGAAGACCAAGATGGAACAAGTGCACTGATCTCTAGCTATTAGGTCATTTAACACCCGGACAAGGGCCATCTTGGTACTATGCTTTTTCCTAAATCCTGACAGGAAAGAATCATAGACATCATGGCTGGACAAATGGTCATCCAGCTGCAATGCAACCACCTTCTCAATAACCTTTCCCACAAAGGGTAGATTTGAGACAGGTCTGTAGTTGGCCAGACAGTCCAGGTCAAGGGAGGGCTTTTTAAGGAGGGGTCAAACAACCACCTCCTTAAGGGGATCTGGATAGACCACCACTCTCCAAAGAAATCCAGACTATCTCGGCTAGGACAGGGCCAATTTCATCTATGCACCCCACAAGAAGGGGCATAGGGCCCAGATCCAAACTACAGCTGGTTGGCCACAAAGTCTGGATGACCCTCATGATATCTACAATTTCTGGCCGGCTGAAGTCAAATCAGGTAAACTGAGCACCCGACATCTCCTGCCGACCTCCACAATACTCACTAGAGGGGGCTGGACAGATCCCCGACCAGATGGTGGCAACCTTATCTGTGAAGCCATTAATGACTTTACCCCAGGTTAATTTATGCATGTTTTTTACTAATTCTTATGTACTTATTACTTTCTGGTCCTTGTACCCCTCTTGTTAGACATAGGCAAGTTTTACAGGGGGCATCTGCACCTAAAGCGTAAAAATCTCTAGCTCCAGGGCGGTTGCACCTTCACAAGCTGCCATCTGAAACCATCTGCCCGGATTCCTCTTTAGCAAAGCACCGCTAAATCAGCCAACCATTGGCTCCTGCAGTTTACTTCGGCAATCCTTTCAATTCCTGCAAAATTGGATGGTCTGCCTGTACTCTGCTAAAATAGCAGTAACCACCTCTTTCCCTGACCTATGGGATCCTCTTCTGTATGGCTTAGAGTGCAAATCTTGTGAGTATGTGTGATTATGCTCCTTTTTGAAACTTTGCCTGAGATTGACCTTAGGCGCCTAGGCATATTCATTACCTTCCCTGCCTTGCAACCTTCCCGGGGCCATACGGTCTGCCGGACATGAACAGCCAGCACTAGCACCTAGATTTAGAAGGGTCTATGTGATAAATGCGAATGCCTAAAGGCGATCACCAGTATCACACAGAGTGCCGAAAACCTTTTTTGCACTCTGACAACCCCAGCACACAGGACAATGGCACCAGGAGATTTTTTTAATGCTTTCTGTGGGGGGCTGCACCCACCCACACCCCCGTCATGGGGGGCTTTGCCCCCCGCACCCCCTTACTTAAGGATTCTCAACTCCAGGTGGGTGCATGTCGGGGGGGGTGAAAGCATTAAAAAAAATAAAGGTTCAGGCTGGGAGCAATAAAATTGCACCAGCGCCCGGAACCAAACCCGGTACTTCACCCACCCCAACCACAAGCCAACCCCTGATGCCATGATGCAGCTCAGCCATCCACCATAGTGCCACCCCCTACAGCCCCTACATCCCTTCCCAGCCCACACTCGCCATGCTCGTTCTCCCCCCCATGCGTATATACATAGCAACATCCTATTGCCCAGTTTACCCACCCCCTCATCTGGTCGCTCACCCCTCCCATCACCATGAGGGATTGCGCCTGGAAGGAGTCGCCATTATGAACGGTGCCCTTCCCCATGCACCCACCTCATGGGTTACCGATTTAGAAAATATGTGCAGTAGGCGCTGTCCCAACCATTGCCTCAGTACCTCGCTCACACCTTCTATTAGCAAGTCGCAGTAGAGCCACCTCCCAGTCCTAATGTAAGAACTCCCTGGGGCTGCCATTGATAGTGCCCGGCAGGCTGTTTGCTTCCTTTCAGACATAACCATACCTGTTTTATTCCTTTTTGTGAACTGTGTCAAGAGAAAATCTGTTATCACTTATTTTGTCTAACTGTTTTTTTTTTAGGGAAATTCCTGTAATATTATCCATCTTTGAATCTCTGTGGTCTAGCCTGTTCCCACTATTTTATACTGTTCACTGTGTCTTATTGATGTCCCCGAACTAACTGTTACAATACGTATGTTCTTTGTGTCTTGATTTGCACTTCTACTATATTTTATTCACATTGTAAATACAGCTGTTTGTACTATAATCTGGACTTAACCAAGTCCATCTTGTAACTGAGCTTGCTCAACGATGTTTGCCTAGATAAATAAAGATTTGATTGACTGATTGATTGATTGAAGAACTGAGCAAACTCATCACTCTTCTATTGTGAAAAGACTATACTGGGCTGGGGACAGACTGGATTGCACAATCTGTCCACAGTCCAGAAGAGCTGAGCAGGTCGGTTCTGCGCAGCAGCAATCTCCCTGGACAGGAATTCAGCCTTCTTATGGGTGATTGCCGATTGATAGACCATGTAGTGGTCCATCAACCTAAGTCTGTCACACTCCAGGCCTGATTTCCACCAGCACCTCTCTAGCCTTTGCCCCACCCTTCTCAACTCCTCTAAGGTCCCATCAAACCACAGGAACCTTGGGCGAAGAGTGAGTGGGCAAACATGAACAGGAGCTATGGAATCCAGGGCCTCTGTCACTGCCTTGTTATAAGCAATGCACACCATGGGTTTTGTTAGACATGAGGCACAGTGGAGTGCTGGCAATACCCATGGCATGCATTATTCCCTTGCAACCACATACTTTGGAGTGCGTTATCCCACTGATAAAATGTGCTACAGTTTGTATGAAATACAGTACAATAAAGGATAATGTTTTAAATTGTTTTTAATATACTAATATGCCACATAAGAGTCCCTGTATATTCAAACAGTGCCATGCAATATTAAGATCTGTTTGTTTTTATTTGACAGCCCTCTCACGTGAAACACACACATACAGCTCTGAACAGATATCACACACGCACAAACTCACACACATACATGCATATAAACAGACACACATAAAACTGTAAGAATAAACGTACTGTACCTGTTAGAATTGTGCATAACAGCCGGCCCAGTGGTGTTGAGGGCTGAGGTGCTGGACACCTTACCTCAAGCCACGCTGGAGACCCATGTTCAGGAGCAGGCCGCGAGGTCATCAGGGGTTAAGCGGGGAGGAGAAGGATCAAGCATCTGTTGGACTGCTCTCCTTGGCTGGGGTGGGGGACATTAGCTGTCGGCGCTTCACTGGCCCCTAAAGCGGCTGCTGGGGGCAGCCTTTGATCACTATAGCCAAAGGGAAGAGGCAGGGCAGGCGCGGTGAGGACGTGCAGAAGTGTGAGCGCTCTCACGCCAGGTGTCAGTGCACTCCCCGCCTCCACACAAGGGGAGAAAAGTGGAAAAAACAGCTGCAGCAGAATGAAGTGGTCCCTGCAGCACCGCCTCCAAGAAGGCACCTCCCTGGCATGGATCTGTTTGGGGTGGGTTGAGTCACTCCCCACCACCCTGTCATGAAGGGTACATCGTGGGGTGCACAAGGGAGGGGGTCTAACCTTCGGGGCTGCGCTGGGGGACAACTGAAGGTAGGCTTGAAAGCTGGGAGCTCTGGAAGAAATAATACATCAAAAAAAAAAGAATTGTGCATAACAAACTGCTTAGAGAACAGGCAAGAAGAATCTGAGGACACAGCAGCATTGCTGCATTGCATGCTAGTAGGAATGCCTCTTTAATAATAAAGACACTGGGTTTAAAGAGCAACTGACACCTTTGGGGCAGGCAACTCATGTCAAGTAGTTGCCAGCCCTAGGACCCAAAGTAGCCATAGTTTAATTTTTTTGTGCCCACAGGTTAAGTAGATTTTTCTAGAGCCCTGCAGCTTCTTCCCAATTTTGTGCCATTAAAATGCAGTTTTCTGGGCTGGACTGCAGAAGATGCTCTTTGGCTTCAGGGACACTAGGACGTGTGATCGTGCTTCTAGTAAGATAAAAATCTACTTAACCCATGGGCAGAAAATTTAAAACTATGGCTACTTTGGTTCCTGGAGCAGGCAGTTACTGAACAAGAGTTGCCTGCCCCAAACAGAACATGTCAGCAGCTCTTTAAAATATTACTGTTAAACAAATCTATCTGCCATCAGTTTATTTGTATCTGGATACAAGGTTTTTACATGGGTTAAACATCCTTTTATGCATGATTGCCCGAAAATGGCATTGCATTATTGTATTCATTTTCTTAACACCCACCCAACTGCACAATAAAACACAGAATTCTCTCACTTGACCAGTTCACTTTATATATTCTTTTTTTTACCAGGAGAACTAATATAGATAATTTCAACTTTCTACTTGAATGGAAGACTTATACTGTATCTGTCAGTAGATCTGAAGGTGAATATTCATTCTGTGTGAAACTGCAAATTTCCAGAGAACTGGATGTCTCAGTGGATACGTAGTGGGTTAAGGAGCCTTTCATCTGTGTGCCATTGGTTCAAATCCAGCCCAGGCTGATAATGTCCGAAAGCCATTATCACTTGAGGGCTGTACTGTGGCATATGTGAAATGAGTTGTGGTGGCCTCAGTCCAGTTCCCAGTAGGCAGATGTCCACATCACAAAACCACCAACACAACTGGCATTTTTTGGCAATCTAACATGAGAGGCCAAGGAACTGAAAGGACATGGAATCTGAGCTAACTTCTCATCTACGTAGTGGACCATCTATGACAGGGTTGAGACACACTGGCAGGGCAGTGTAGGGAAGCTTGCACTGTGATTTCCCATGCAGCATCTGGCATGTGGATAAACAGAGGGCTTCATTTTCCAGTGCTGTCAATCCAGCACCTTTCACAAACACTAAAAAAATAAAAAAATAACACACAAAAAAAAAGAAAGAAATTGTAAGTTTCGGCAGATGCCTGCAGATAGTGGTGGGCAAAGTTTCTAAACTTTGCTACACGGAGTACTTCGCATATAACGTGAAATTTGCATATTACTCTGCAATGCAAAGCATGTAACTTTGCCTTTTACTTTAACATGAAGTTCCATTGGTTTCAGTGGACTTCACGTTAACTTTACCTTTTTTATTGCTTCATCTTTTATTTTAATGTGATGTTCCATTGATTTCAATGGACTTTGCATTAACTTTGCCTTATTATTGCTCTTTAAGGTGAATTTTGCAGTGATTCATGGGATGTCAGGTCATATGGGCTCTATATTGTCTTGCACAGCCTCAATTCAGTGTAGTGTGTGTAGTGGAAAGTGGAGACAGTTTACTCTCAGAGCTCTGAGAATCAAACCATCGACAAAGCTTTACAAAATCATTTTTGCCACAAAATTTTGTGTCAAAATGTAGTAGATCGATTGAAGGAAACCCTCGTGTTCCTATATCATCGAGCGTTTATTGATTTTGTGTGCATATTGACTGTTAATTTAGTACATTCAGTCTCTGTACTGACAGACACTGTAGAAGTGTGCTTCAGGAGAGGGGCATATCTGTGGTGATGGGAGATTCACAGTGAGAAAGGCAGTCTTTCTAAATGTTGTTGGGTAGCTAGTGTGTTAGTATTTGTGTTTTCATGTGCACACCGTAATACCTGTAGTAAGTTCTGATAATTTTTTGCTGTTTGCTGTGGTGCAGTGCATTTTTTCAGTCGGTTTAAAAGATTTGGTTATAGTGTACTGAACTGTTAAATTTTCTGTGCATTACGTGTATGTGTGCATGACATCAGGTCAGATACATTTTATGGTGCCACACCATAATTACAGCACTCTGAATCTCTTATCCATCTGTGGTATTTTTTAATGCTTTGTTCAGTCTTGTTAGTGGACTGGTACTGCAGCTGTGCCCCCCTCCCCCCGCAAAAGGTATTATTTTTCCAGTTTTGGATGTGTGTGACCACTGGTTAAGGTGTTGTTGTGCCTTTGTGGCTGCATCTCTTGAGTGTGCAATCTCCATCTGTCTGTGCATCTGCATCTCTTTAGGGCTTAATTTCCATCTGTAAGCCATAGTTGTTGCTTTTTGGCTTCCCCTCCACCCCAAAGTTCAGAAATCTAAATTTGTTGTTAATTTTCTATGTAATCCAAAAAAATGCCTGCAAAGAGATGTGCATGCAAAGATGTTTCTGGCCATGACACTGCTGCCAGTGGCAAGAGCGGCCATGGGTGTGGTAGTACACAGCATAAGGGCATAATTGATGGCAGTAATGGGATTCATTTAAGTATGGATATGTGGACAAGTGGCAAAACAGTGCATAGTTCCTATTTGTATATTACTGCACATTGGGAGTAGGTACTGGGAGTTGTCTGTGCTGGCGGGATTGGAAAGCAGTGTAATAAGGCAGACTGTCATGATAGCAACCTTCAGGGAATTAGACAGCATGCAACACTTGCAATGCACAGTGTTGCATGGTCCCACACAGGTGAAAACATGCTAGACTTGCTACTGACAGAAAATGATGAGTGGTTGAACCCCCGTCCCTCAAAGCTGGATTTATAGCTAGTGGCAACGGATCAAACATTGTTAAATGTATTCAGAAATGATGACTCATGTGATCTGTGAGCTGTTTTCAATTCTCACACACTTTGTCTTCCTGAAAATAAGGCAAAGTGAATGCAAAGTCAGCAACTCGAAGTGGCCCATTATAAAGGAGACTTTGCATAGACCAAAACAGATGTGAAGTGGACGACTTTGCCTGTGCTTCGCTAAGGAATTAAAACTTTGCTGCATCTCTACCTGCACATAGTTTCAGCATTATCAGTACTGTAAGCTTATCAATCACACTGCTGAGGACTGCACTGTCAGACACTACTGCCACTTCTGAAGCAAATAGTAATTAAAACATTGTTTTAAAAGTTAAAACTACTTAAGCGAGAAGGGGATGTTAACATTACAGCTGCATGGGTATTAAGGAAATGTCATACAAATTTGTACCATGACAACCAAGCTGTCACACTGGCAGCTGATTATGAGACTTCATGTTAGTTTGGGGGGCAACTCCATTGAAGAAAAGCATGGACTTATAAATATGTTCAAAAAATAAAATATAAGAAACTTAAGGTTTGCAACTCAATAAAATTAGTTATTTTAATGTTTTAAATGTAAGAGTAGTCAAATCCCTAGACACTGGTTGTTGAGGATACCACCCAATGAGATGGGGTGCCAGCCAAAGTTCTTTATTTTGTCCAGACTCTGGGGACTCAGGTTTGAGTACCTAACATCTCCTTAAGACAATAACTACATACCCTGTACAAACATTCAATGGCCTAAGCAACCAATATAGTGTTATGCTTGTGCAAGTTGTGTTACCTTGTTTTGGCTGTTTGCACTCTCTAGTCCATGAGGAATTACCACCCTATAGGGGTACCAAAGGCAAGGAACCCTTGAAGAGGGTTCCACCCCAGAGGTGCTACAGGAAGGCTCCCTTGACTAAAGGTACCTTAGGAAGAAACTCCCTGAGGAGAGAGGCGAGCCACTGGAGGAGGAGGGGAGGATGGTGGGGCAAAGGAAAAGTGCTTCAGAGGGAGGCTGGAGGGAACTGCTTATATAGCTCAGGAAGGCAACATGACTGGTTGCTCACCCATTGAACTACAGGCATAGCCTTTTAAATCAATGGCCTATGCAACCAGTATAGTGTTATGCTTGTGCAACTGTGATACCTTGTTTTGGCCATTCGCACTCTGTTCTATGAGGAATTACCACCCTGTAGGGCTACCAAAGGCAAGGAGCCATCGAAGAGGGTTCCATACCTAGAGGTGCCACAGGAAGGTTCCCTTGGCTAAAGGCACCTTAGGAAGAAACCCCCAAAAGAACATTAGCACTGATCATTGATTATGAGGTAGCAAAGCAAACTGACAGCAAATGGCAGCTTGATGAAATATAAATGAGAAGCACAGGTTAGGACAATGACACATATAAAATGGATTGCACTGATGAAAGCAGGGGGCTTCCTCAGGAGAGAGGGCACAGCGAGTAGAGTCACCATCCATCTCCATCCAACAGTGGAACCTACCTAAGTAAACTAGGGAATACTTCTAAAAACTAGGTATTATGACCTTCAGCACGGAAGTGAGAAAAAAAACACCTTTGAGGAGGAAATTTCTGGAGATTCAAGGCTTAGGTTGCCTTCCCTCCAAGCTTAGGGTATTTTTATTTAGTGACAGCTTGGTTGCTGCAATTTGAATTTCAATTCAGGAGGGTGGAAAATGTTCCATTTTGGAAGAAGGGTCTCACTCTATCCCTCAAATGGGAATGCCGTGAAGGGTTGTGAGGGTTCTCTGCAACAAGCTCCTCCAAGGCCAGAGGAGGGAGAGCAACAGCCACTGAGGCACTCAACTGGCCTACTGATCTAAAAACAAACCAGGTGAACCAGAAACAGTCATAATGAGAATAGCTAGAAGGCACCGCCAAAGCAATCAGTTAGCTAAAGGGGCTCCTTTTTTTGCTCAGGGCCCCACCCCTCTTAGTGGAGTCTTAAATTCTACATTAGGAGATGATGCTGATACATCCGCACAGCTAAAGCTCTGCCTGGAGTGAGGACATTATCACTATGGGCCAGATGAGAAGGACCCTGCCCCAAGTTTCACACTCTCAAGATGTGGACTTCAGGGGTGGAGAGTAAGACTGTCGGCTGCAGGGCAAGTCCTAAGCCATAGTAACTAATGGACATGGTTGGCATATCTCTGAGTATGGATGAGACAATATAAAGAGGAGCTTAAAGGAAGTGTGAGCACTGTAGACCATCATGTATACTAACATACAAAAATGCCAGCAGAATAGGCCTAACGGTCTTTCGTGTCTCCTCGTTTGGTCAGCCCCCACCCTGGTTGCTGACTTTGCTGCCCCCCTCACCTTCTCTGGCTTCTCCCTTCCCAGTTCCGGATATTCTTGCTGCATTGGATTTTGCTTCCAGAACCCTTCCCCTGTACCTGTCCCAACCCCTCTTGAACCCCTCCATTGTCTCTGCCTCCACCAGCCCCCTAGGCAGTGCATTCCATGGCTCCACCACCCTCTCAGTGAAGTAGCACCTCCTCCTTTCTCCCCTGAATCTCCCCCCCCCAGCTTCCACCCATGCCCTCTAGTGGCCCCCTCCTTCCTTCAAGCACCCTGACTGTTCCTCCCCTATTTACTCTCTTCATGTACCCGAAGACCTCTATCATGTCCCTCGGTCCCTTCTCTCTTCCAATGTGTACATATTTAGCTCTTGAGCCTCTCCTCATAGGTCCTGTCCCCAAGCCCCAAATCATTTTGGTTGCCCTCTCTGGACCCTCTCCAGGAGGTTAATGTCCCTCTTTAAGTGTGGCCTCCAAAACTGCATGCAGTACTCAAGGTGCGGCTTCACCAAGCAGTTATACAGAGGGAATATCACTTCCCTCCTTCTGGAGGTGATCCCCCTAGTGATGCATCCCAGCATCCTGTTGGCCTTGGCTGCTGTCCTCCTACAAATCTCAGAGTTGTTCATCTTGACATCCACCACCACCCCCAGGTCCCTCTCAGCCATCGAGACTTGTAGCATCCCCCAGGCTGTACACTTGGCCGGGTTTCTGGCCCCCAGGTGGAGTACCTTGCATTTCCCTGCATTGAACCTCAGCTTCCACTTTCTAGACCATCTTTCCAGAGCCTCCAGGTCCCCCTGTAGGGCAACCCTCCCCTCCTCCCCATCCACCACCGCCCCCAGTTTGAGTCATCTGCAAAGAGACTCATCTCACTCCTGATTCCTGTCCTTATGTCAGAGACGTAGGCATTGAACAGAGGGGCCAAGGACTGATCCCTGTGGGACCCCACTAATGACCCTCCTTGGGATGAGACTATCCCACCAACTCGACCCTCTGGGTCTGGTCCTGAGCCAGTGCCTATCCATTTGATCATCTGGATCCTCACCCCCATTTCTCCCAGCTTATCCAACAGGCCCACGTGAGGAACAGAGTCAAATGCCTTGCTGAAGTCTAGAAGAGGACGTCCCACTGGTCTACCCAGGTCAGGCACTCGTCACCCAGTCAGAACTCCACCAGGTTTGTCTGACACGATTTCCCAGGATGAATCCATGCTGTCTGTTGTCCAGGCACCCTGACTTATCCAGGTCCCCCTAGCCTCTCCTTGACAATGCCTCCATCACCTTGCCCACCACCGATGTCAGGCTGACAGGCCTGTAGTTCCCTCCACCTCCCTTGATCCCCCCCTTGTGGATAGGCACTATATCGCCACCTTCCAGTCCTGGGCTACCCTGTCCTCAGAGAATGAGTGAAAAGCTCCACCAGGGGTTCCCAGGACATCTGCAAGTTCCTTCAGCACTCTGGGATGTAATTTATCCGGCCCTGTGCTTTCTCCGTCTTAAGGAGCTGAGGGCTTCCCTCATTCTCTCTGCTGTGATTCACTTCCAGTACCTCTTCTTCCTGTAGCCCTCCCCTCCTGCCAGTGATGCCTCACCCTCTCCCCAGACCCGCCCGATCGGTAAGGGTCCCCCCTCCTCAGTATCTCTGTCTCTTCCCATGTATGATGCAGCACCCCATTTTCCTTGGTGAAACTGAGGTGAAGTACTCATTTAGTACCAGCCTGCTCCCCGGGTCTTGTGCCCATCTCTCCTGATTTAATCCTGCTAATCTGCCCCTTCACCCTTCGTTTTTCCCCAATGTATCTAAAGAACCCCTTGTTCCCTCTCCTAATTTCCCTGGCCAGGTTCTGCTCCTTCCTTGCCTTAGCCGCCCTCACCACCCTAGTGGCCCTTCTAGCCATCAGCTCGTACTCCCCTCGATCCCTTTCACTCCTTGAGCACTTAAATTGTTTATAGGTTGCCTTCTTTCCCCGCACCACCTCCTGGACCTCCCTGGTCCACCAGCAGGGTTTTTGGGCCCTACCGCATTTTCGTCTTACTCTTGCACAGGTGCTGGTAGCATTCTGAACCCCTCTCCTGATGATTTCCCACCTACTATCAGCGTCCATGTCTGACCCAATCCCATCCAAATGCTCCTTAAGGATCCTTCCCATCTCCTTAAAATCCACCCCCCTGAAGTCGGTTACTTCCATCTTTGTGCAGCCTTCTACCCCTCCTAGGTCCAGGCAGAACCAGACCATGGCATGGTCACTCCCCGCCAATGGGTCCCTTACCTCCAGGCCCCCAATCTGGTCACTGTCTGCCAGGACCACATCCAGTACCTGCTCCTCCCTGGTCGGTTCCCTCACCTGCTGAGTTAGGAACACGTCTTGAAAGACATCTAACAACCTCTGTTCCCTGGTCACAGAGGATGTCATAGTCTCCCAGTCTGTCCCTGGCATGTTTAAGTCCCCCAACACCACCACCATTCCTCTGCCCAGTCTGCAGTGTCTCCCAACATCTGCCACCAGACTGTCCTCCAGCTCCTCAGCCAGAGCAGGGGGTCTATACACCACTCCTATTTTTACTCTCTTGCCCCCCCTTGTTGCCAAATCACCTCCATGGTTCCCTCCGCCTCCTCTACTCCCCCTATGCCAATGTAGTTTTTGACTATCATTGCTACCCCTTCTCCCCTTCCCTCCCCCCTGTCCTTCCTGAACATAGTGTAACCCTCCAGGTTCAGGTCCCAGTCGTGTCCTGCAGTGGCCCAAGTCTCAGTGACCGCCACCACATCCACTGCTCCCTCAGTTAGCATCGCCTGGAGCTCAGGCATTTTATTGCCCAAGCTCCTGGCATTTATGGACTACCTTCCACCCTTTTCCTATAGTTCCATTTCCCTGCTCGTGTTCCCGTAGGATTCTGTTTTCCCCTGGTCTGCACTTTGCCAGTTGGCCCTTTCCCGCAATCCTTCAGCTCCCCAGGGGGGTGGAGACAGAGTCCCTCCTTTATCGGCACCCCCTTGACAGCCTTTTCTCCCATTTCTCCCCCCTTCACAAGTTTAAACCCCACTTTTCACCACTGAACCCCTCTATTTTCAACTTAAGGATTCCCCTCCCCTTCAAATTGAGATGGAGTCTATCTCTAGCATACAGCTCCTTATCCTCCCAGGTCTCCCCCCAATCCCCCATCAACCCATACCCTCTGGCCTCACACCACTCCCCCAGCCACTGGTTTATCTCCCTAATCTTCCTCTTGTGTTCCCCACTAGTCCTTGGCACCGGCAGGATTTCTGAGAAGGAAACAGTGCATCCTATGTCATGACAGACCCTGGCAAGCTCCCTGAATCTTGCCTATATCTCTAGCTCGCTATTTCTCTCAATGTCATTTGTACCCAGGTGGACCAGTATGTCCGGGGAACCCCCACAATCCTTTGCTAGCTGATATACCTCGTACTTAGCTCTGTGCACCGTTAGTCCAGGGAAGCATCTTGTTCTAACTGGCCAGGCTTCTCCCTTCCTATCCCATTTGATACCCCTGATCATAGAATCCCCCAACAGGAGCACTCTGACTGCTCCTTTTCCTCCATTCCCCTTCCATGTCCCTCATCCTTTCTACCGGCCCCTCCACCCAGCCGGCTCCTTGTTCCTCCCCCTATCTGGGTGCCACATGCCACCCCCTCCTTATTTACCATGGCCACCCCCTCCCCTCCAATCCTATGCCTCTCCTCCTCCTGAGTATCCTTCTGTACCTTGCTAATTCCCCCCTCACTGCTCGCGACTGGTCCTTCTCCCCCATCTGCTAAACTAGCCTGGCTCGTCCTCCCTTCCTTCCTGTCTCCATTTAGTTCCTCTTGCTCGTCGTGCTCCCTGGCCTAAACCCTCAGCTCCCTTTACTGAATCCTCCTTGTACTTCTGGTCCTTCTCCTTTACCTTTCCTCCCAACTGGTCCTTCTCCTTGCGCTTTCCTCCTCTCCCCCTGCCCTCCTGCTCCTGATTCCTGCCCCCCATTTTCCTGCATTCCAGGTCCCCCTGTTCTTCCTGCTATCTGGCCTGCCTCCTGCCCCCACTCCCTTTCCGTCTCTAACCACCCTTGTCGTGGCTACATCACCCCCCTCATCCTCGAGCAGAAGAAGAGATTTGAAGCAGTTACTGAGTGTAAGGTCTGATCCACTTCCCCGCCCTGCTTCCTTCTGTCCAGCCCTGGCCCTCTGCCTACTTCCCTGAGAATGTTGTCCCTCTGTCCCTCCTTTGTGAGGGTCCCCAGTTACCTGCCTGCTTCCTTGGTAGTGTCCTTTTGGACCTCTTCTGCCAGGGTCCCTATGTGACCCCTTAGTATTCTCCTGCACTCCTTTCCCTATGCCCCCGCTCCCAGTGCTTGGTGCAATCGTGTGGAAGATCCCCAGCCCCCTTCCCCAACCATACCACCCCCCCTTTCCCCAGCTGTCTCCTAATCCCCGCAACCTCCTCCCTAAACTGTGACAGCTGGTAGCACACTGGGCAACCACCGAACTTCTAAGCCCAGTCCAGTATCATGGCTGCTCTACACCCTGTGCACCCCACCACCCTCCCAAAGATGCCGGCCCTAATGACGTGTGGTTCCATCCCCTTCCAAATAGGTTTCCTTGGGTGAGCCACCAGGTTCCCCCTTAGTCCAAGATACACCCTACTGCCTAATCAGGTCACCCACTAATCTTAGAGACAGTCCACTGTACACCAAACCTTGTTACTAGGTGCAGTACAACACATTAAACTTATAAAGGAAATGAACAACTCCTAAGCTCCTCTCCCCAGCCTTTAAATCAACCCCCAGTGGCTAGAACTACATGAGCTGCACCTGCACCCTTTCCTCAAATTGCAGGGCAGGTGTTCCCCTATAAATTAGCAGAATTCTAGGGAGGGCGGGTCTTGGGCAGACACCTGACTCGAGAGAGAGTGTATCAGCCCTGTGTCTCCCCTCCAAGCCCAACAGCCAAAGAACCAGCCCCAAGCAAATCCCACCAAATAGGTTTTAAAACAGAAGAAATAGGCCTCCACCAGCGCAGCCTGTTACACAGTGAAACATCCAGAAAATGAGCCCACTTACAGCCACTCATCTAGTTTTCAAACTTCCAGCAGCCCCCAAAACAATACCCTGCTAGCCCCTTAGAAGTAAGAAAGAAAAGAACTAACCTTCTACCAAGTAAAATCCACAAGAACCCTGTGAAAACAACAAGCAGCAGCTACTGTCCTGGAACACAATTGATTCTGTCCCCTTCCAGTTCTTTCAGTAGATCATGCATGTATTATAGCAAGCACAAAGCAGACTGAACCCCCAGGGCAGTGTAATCAATGATCAGACCTGCATGTTGATCTGTGAAACAGAGCATAGCAGCAATTCACATGACTTGCAGGGAAGGCAAGCCAACCAAGTCCAGTAGGGAGGCCACATTATTGTGAGCATCACAATTAGCAGATTATCCAGCAGTAGCCAACATAGCTTGTTAGACAAAGCAGTAACAAATTACATACAGTTCAAGAAAGCCATGAAGGCTGCTAGGTGGTGATATTGCTTGACATGAATAGCTAATATATATCATTACAACACTGACATTTTGACATGGAAATCCATTACAGTGACAACTTTGAGGTTGTTGCTGCAATAGACCCGATGGTAAATTTTTGCCAATTTCGAGTGTGTCTCTCCCCCTTTGAATAAACTCTGACCTGGAGTTTGTTATAATTAAGTCAGGGGGTGCGGGTGGCAAAGCCCCCCAGGTAGGGGGTGTGGGGGTGCAGCCCCTCAAAGACAACACTCAATATCGGACAGGTGAAATTTCACCTGTCGACATTGTTTGTGTCACTGTGCCGCATTTTGACAACTTGGTTGTCAATGCGGCTGGGTGGAACCCATAGCTGAAAACCCAGAAAGGCAA
The DNA here is from genome assembly GCA_016271365.2 of Neoceratodus forsteri. Taxonomy (NCBI): domain Eukaryota; kingdom Metazoa; phylum Chordata; order Ceratodontiformes; family Ceratodontidae; genus Neoceratodus; species Neoceratodus forsteri. The sequence goes on along the minus strand of CM057455.1, from coordinate 667,710,180 downwards.
GGAGCAGCACATAAACAAGAGGTTCATTTAACTAACTTAGAGCATGCTCCTGCTATCAGGGTAATGATGCACTGCCGAGACCTCACAGTCATTTGCCATTGGAATAACAAGGAGCCAAGAGCAAGGCACCATGAGACCAGGCAGTCATGAAATAGTAGAAAGTGTCAGCATATGAATGCAGCATTATGCCCAGTGGGGCTAGCACTGAGTAAATTAGGAGCAGGGCTGTAAAACAGTGAGTAGGTTCCAGTTGAGCAGCACAGCCAGGACTAGGTGTAAGCAATTAAAGAGGGAGCACAGGAGGCAGCAACTGCAGTGGGAGCTGAAATATGCAATAACAATTGCAGGAAAACTGAGGGTTAGTAGAAGCCTGAAACACAGGCACATGAGAAACACAATGCAAACAAAGGGCAACAAGATGCTAGGAAAGTAGAAAGTCCCAAAAAGAAAACATGAAAGAAAAACACAAATGCAGGAGGACAGAAAAAAAAGCACTCAGGGTAGCACACAGCAGCAGCCAGAGGCAAAATGAAAACTAACCAAGGCAGGAGAGCTACACAGACAGGATCCAGCAGAAACCAAGCAGAGCCCAGAGCACAAGCAAAGCTGGGGGGGGGCAAGGCTCCAAGGAAGAAAACAAACCAACAGAGCCTTCGGGTGGCAAAGAAAAAGTGCTTCAGAGGGAGGCTGGAAGGAACTGCTTATATAGCTCAGGAAGGGGGCATGGCTGGTTGCTCACCCATTGAACTCATTGTCCACTCAGGGGAAAACAGAGTCTAATGCAAAAAAAAACACATTTATTTGGCCACTCACACATGCATGTGGTCCCTAAGATGATGCTCCTGTTTACAGGGACACCAGATTTAAGACTTTTCATAGGATCTTTGGATTACAGAGAACCCACTATACACATTCTGTGACCTTTACACATACACTATACAATACAGCTTACAGCATTGTTCATGTTACAATATATCCCACTACACACAATTTACAAACAGTCTATAGCTCTTATACTGCTGGACCTACAGAGCTGAGCATTTATTTATTTATTGATTGATGTTTTTACCAGGAAAGGCACGTTAAGCTGTGACCACTTGTCTGCAGGTGCATCCCGTGTGTGTGTGTGGGGGGGGGGTTACATCAACCGGATTTTATTGATAGGAGAATGTTGGCCATGTCACCAGGAACACCCCCTACTAAAAATTATCACAGGATTATCTCACTCTCATTCCAAAAGGATTTTTTTTTACTCCACAAGACATTATGACAATAGTGCAAGACCATGTACAAAGTTCTTTTGGTATTGATAGTGGTCATGCACTCATCATGGCTTTTTTATCTGACATAAGGTTCCCCAATATTCCCATGAAAACATGAAAAGAATTAGTAAGCCCCATAACTGCTTTAGAAGTAGAACTGTCTATAAAAAAAACTTAATACAGCCCATGTTCTGATGGTTTACTGTTAGAATTTTATAAAAAAATATTCTGAACATTTATCTCCAGTACTAGCAATAGTGTTTCAGAAATGTTGAGTGAAGGTATTTTATCCCCTTCCATGTCTCAGGCCTATTTAATTTTTCTGTCTAAAAAAAACAGCACATAGTAACCTGGAAAACTGGTGTCCCATAAGTTTATTAAACACAGACGTGAAAACTCTAGCTAAAATTTTACTGAATAGGTTGGGGAAAGTTGCTGATCTGCTTTTATCAGATTCTCAATCTTGTGTCATCTCAAGTAAATCTATTTGTGATAACATAATCTGTTTATGAGAACTGCTTAAAGCTAAAAATGCAGGTAATATTTGGGTTGGTTACTCCCCCTTCACCAGAAAAAAGCATTCAGCAAGGTTTCTCATTCCTATTTGTTAAACACACACAGACATTATGGGATCCCTCTGCATTTTGCCCAGTGGATCAGTACTTTATATGATACAGCTTCTGTAACACCTTTATTAACAGGTGACTAGGTAAATCAACAAAAATAAGCAGGGGTGTTAGGCAGGGCTGTCCCTTGAGCCCTTTGCTCTTTTTATTTTCTTTGAATCAAGCTTTGAGAAAGTTGAATCAGAACAGTGAAATACAAGCTTTTCCATTTCTTGTTGGAGCTTTTCCAGCATGTACTGATGATACAGGCATAATTTTTCAAGAGACCCATTCTAAAATTGTGGTACTACAAGCCCTAAAGAGTTATTTATGAGGCAGTATCAGATGCAAAGAGTAATTGTAGCAAAAGCTTAGGGATATCACTAGGTACTGAACAGTGGGCTGGATTCTCAAAACACTTTGAAGGTGCAAACAATGTGCAAGTCCCCAAAATTTGCACAGTTGTGGAAAAAAGGGGTAATTGCAATGCTCGATATACATAAAACATTTAAGCTGGAGAAGAAATACACAGAATGTAGGAAACAAAATGCAGCTGCAGAAGTTCCTGCACAAAAAAACATATTGAAAAGTATGCCATATCCCTTTAAAGGCTATTCTCAGCCACTGTTTTTCCGCAGTTGCAGAAAAAGTTTTACGCACATGCTGCACCACAGAGAGTGAGACATAACTCATCCTGAGCAAAAAGCAGTGTACTAACAATTGGGATACAATTATAGTGGGTATTCAGGCACCAAGCAGCAGCAAACCTGTGGGCTGTATAGTAGTGTCAGTTGTTAAAACAACAGTAGCACACATTTCCATTGAAAGGCAACAGACCACAACCACATGACCCAGTGCAGCCCTTAAAGGATCCCCACAGGCAGTAGAGGCAGAGCTGGTAACAGCCACAAGTGAGTGCTACTGAAACAGGCAACATAAACACCCCAGGGAGCACAACCAACAGTTACAGAATGCCACTGTGGTGCACAGTCCTGCTGATACTGACGGTGCTGCTGTGGTCCCAGTTGCAGGACTGGTTGCCGTTCTCGCTGTGTGTACTTTCTGCTGCATCTATGGCAAGACTGTCAAGGTCTCCTTCTCCAATTAATATGAATCACCTGTTGTTATGTCTTCTGAGCCTTTTCTACAGCTGCAGATCTGCACATGCACATTTTCCACAGCTGCAGAGTTCTATACCTCACCTTTATTGCGATTTTCTGCAACTGCAGAACTTTTGACTGAGAATATGTCGAACTTGCATTTCCAAAGTGTGGCAAGACATTTTTCCACAAGTGCAGAATTTTTGTCTCTCTTTTAGAATCTAGCCCAGTGTTATCTTTACAGATGTTTCAAAATCCTGAGAGTTTTCCAAAAATTTTAGGTTTATTTTTTGGAACTCAAAGGATGCATTACATAACTGGGAACTGGTTTTAAATTCAGCCAGCCAGAGAGTAGCAACCTGGAAATCTAAAAGCATCTTGAAACGGAAGAGAATATGATTAAAACCCTTTTATTGCCCTTGTTTTTGCATTTGGCACATGTGTTCCCATTGTCTTTGTATATGGAAGAAAGATTATACAGAGTTTTTTTACAAGGTCTTTGGGGCATCAGATTAAACCCCATGAAAATGGAAATTACTTTTCTGAATTATGGAGAAGGGGGTATTAAAATGTGAAGCCCTCTAATTTTTCTGCACAGTCTTTTCCTCTATGCTAACTGGTACCCCTTACTCTCTAAAAAAGTAAAGCTTGAAAAGGCATAATATCTGAGTGGTTTCCTGTGATAAAAAGCAATCAGGAGCAGGGCTGATTTCAAATTCCTCCTGGGTTGCCAAATTATAGTTCTTCAAGTTTAAAAAAGATTAGGAGCTGGCCCAGTGGCACTTAGGGTTGAGGTGCTGGATGCCACACCTCACTCCACACTGGCAACCCGGGTTCGGGAATGGACTCGGGTCACCGGGGGTCAGCAGGGGTGGAGAGGGATGGAGCATCCATGGGACTGCTCTCCCTCTCCGGGGAGGGGGGATATCAGTTGTCAGCTCACTTGTGACCTCTGGCAGAGGCTGTGGGTGGTGAGCTGGCACTGCACTGAAAGGGGTGATGTTGGGGCACGACGCTGGAAGGAGAGCATGTGGATACATGTGCACTCCTCCTTAGCATCCTTGCACACCCCTGTCACACTGGCCAGAAAATAGGGAAAACATGGCGCACAGTCACGGCGGCTTGATGGCCATCTTGGGGATGCCTGGCTTCAGGGGGCACCACTGCCAAGTACTGGATCCTGGTTCAGTGGGGAGTGAGGGGACTCTCCGCTACTGCACCACAGGAGGAAGCCATGGGGGTAATTGGGCAGTGGGGGATTCTTTGGAGGTCAAGGCAGAACCGGATGGCGGCCAGAGGAGGAGGAGGATGGATGCCGGGATGTGAAATGCAGACTGGAGATGCCAACAGGTAAAAAAGAATGACAAAAAACCAAAAAGATTAGAATATACAGCATTACACCAACCCAAATAATCACAAAAAAAAAAAAAAAAAAACAATTATACCACCAACTCCTGCAGGAACAGTTTACTCCCCATATTCAACTGCCAGGTTGTCCAAGTGGAAGAGAAACTGAGGTTTTTCTCCAATTAACTAATAAATGGCTACCTATAGAAACATGGGATCAGACATGGTCAGCGCATCATGGGAAATGGGGGTGAAAAATTCCCTTAAACATAAATCCATTGATGAGATGATTTGTCCTAGACTCACATGCTATAATATAGTAGGTACACAGCACCATCTTCTTCTGAAGTGTTCAATAACAGTAGAGTTTTGGCTACAATTTTGGCTACAATTAGAGACAGCATGACCAATACTCAGAAATACCTAAGTACCATATGAAATAGTAGCTCTGGGATTATTTACACTGCAACTTGTATCAATCCATCCAAGTAGGAATATATAGATGTTCTGGGGATTGTGGGTTGGATTCTCAAAGAGATGCAAACATTCTGCACTTGCAGAAAAATGGCTTGCAACACTGCAGAAATGCAAGTGCAGCATATTTTCAGTCAAAAGTTATACAGTTGCAGAAAATCACAATAAAGGTGAGCTACAGAATTCCACAGCTATGAAAAATGTGCATGTGTAGATCCACAGCTGTGAAAAAGGCTCAGCAGACAGAACAACAGGTGATACATATTAACTAGAGCAGAAGACTTTGACCATCTTGCCATAGATGCAACAGAAAGTACTCACAGAGAGACCAGCAGCCAGTCCCACAACTGGGACCATAGCAGCACCACCAGTACCAGCAGGACCGTGCACCACAGTGGCATTCTGTAACTGTTGGTTGTGTCTCTCCCTGGTGTGTTTATGTTGTCTGCATCAGTGTCAGTCACTTGTGGCTGTTACCAGATCTGCCTGTACTGCCTGTGGGGGATCCTTTATGGGCTGCACTGGGTCACATGGTTGTGGTTTGTTGCCTTTCAATGGAAATGTGTGATACTTTTGTTGTAACAACTGACACTACTATAGAGCCTACAGGTTCACTGTTGCTTGATGCCTGAACCTCCACTGTAATTGTATCCCAATTGTTAGTACACTGCTTTTTTGCTCAGGGTTAGAGATGCAGCGAATTATAAATCCACCCACGAAGTGGACGCGAAGTGACCACTTTGCGTCCGCGGAGCACAATGCAAAGTGGACCCTGTAAAGTGCTCACTTCGCGTTATCATTACCACTTCACGTTCTCATTATGCCTTAACGCAAAGTAAGGTGAAGTGAGAAGAAAATAGGCACTTCACATGGCCTGCAGTACTGTAAGTCACATGTTTTAGCCAGGCAGGAAGGAAGTGAGTCAGAGAAGCAGTTTCACTTTCTTCTTTGCATTTGTACAGGGGAGAAAGCAAAATTGTTTTGTGAGAGGAGTTTGCTTGGCTCTTGGAGTCGTTACTGCCAGTCCAATTCAAACAGCTTTTTTAAAAGCTATTTTATTTAGTGTTTGTATTGTGTTAGTGTTTTTTTTGGTTAGTGAATTTTTCTGTATAAGTTTCATTTTTGTTTTGTGTGTGTGACTGAATGTGTGTGTGTGTGTGTACGTGTGTGTGTGTGTCCACTGTCTGTGTGTGTGTGTGTGAGTCATCCTGTGGACCCAGGAGGATGGAGGGTCAGGTTGGAGTCAGGGAAGGCGAGTTGCTGGCACGTGGGAGCGTTAGGAGGGGAGGAGTGAGGACCCATGGGGGGCGGGGTGGTCATGTTATGTTGGACCGCTCCAGACTCCTGGCCAGTGTTGCTTCCCCCGCAGATGCAACAGGAGCAGCAGCTGCAGCAGCACCAATGCCATCAGTGGCTGTTGCTCATCCACTTTCTCCACCAACACCACTAGCAGAAGCCGTTGGGGCTCCAGCAGCACCCCCTCCACCACCTCCACAGCCACAGGAGGTGGCCCCGGCAATAGTGGGTGGTGGTGGGACTCGTGCCTGCCAAGTGTATACTGTGTCTGGCCCTCCCCCACAGCTCCCCAGTGTGGGAGTTTTTTAATTGTGTGGGGAGAGACAGCACAGTGGTGCAGTGCCGAGTGTGTGGTGTGCTGGTGTGCCTTACACATTTGGGGACCGGTGGCCAGCGCACCCACATGATGAATCACCACAGGGCAGAGTGGCAGGCTGCCATGGATGGGGCCATGCGTCCACCTGCTGGCCCTTCCATGGCAGTGGCTGAGGGTGCTGCTGGGGTGGGAGATGTGCCTCGCAGCAGTCACCACCACAGCAGGAGGAGGAAGCCTACATTAGGTGCTCCACCACCACCACCACCACCGCCAACACAGCCACCAGCACCACCCTGTCCACCACCAGCCCCACTACCTGGATTACCCACTGCAGTGGACCCCGGCACAGTCCCTGTTAGCCAGTCTGACCTCCTTCTGGTGTGGGCAGCACTGGAGGAAAATAACAAGAGTGTCATTAATTTGGAGCAGCAGGTTACCAGAGTGGAAGCACAGCAGCAGCAAATACTTTCAGTGCTCTACCTGCTGCTGGACCACCACAGCATCCCACGGCCATAGTAAGTCCAGGTGTTGTTTTCTGCCCCCCACACCCACCCCACCCCTTGACCCCACCCCACTACTGTGTTGTACTTTTGTTGTGTGTTTTTTGTTTGTTATTATTAAATCGTACGCATTTTCCCTTCCAAGGGAATCTTTCTTGCACCACATGGTGCAATATATTTTTTTGAAAACAATGCATAAATGCATTACAGTGAGTCATGTGACAGACGCATTCCCATTCTGAAAATCTGCCCACATTCTGCCTCCCTTCTCAGCAACATTAGGACGTGATGGCAGGGAGAGCGTGTGTGCATGCTCCTTATAGTGAATATCGGAATGTGCAGGTTTGCGAATTTTTTTTATGTTAATGGTCAGTTTGTTGTGAAATGTGTGGCCACGTTTCCAGTAAGAAGAGCCTTGGTAGTGAAAACATCCCACATTTCACCACAAAGTGAACCTTCTAACATTAGGAAACATTGCTTGGGATAGCTGCTGGACATTCAGTATAGTGGAGCATGCACCTGCGCTCCCCCTGCCATCATGTCTTAACGTTGCTGAGGAAGCGTGGCACAAATGTGGGTTGCTTTTCAGATTGTTAATTCCTCCATCATGTGACTCACTGTAATAAAATTATGTGTGGTTTTCACAGACATATATTGCACTCTGTGGATCAAGAAATATTCCAGTGGTAGTAATGCCCCTACATATTAGTTTATGTGCATCACCATAACTATGTAGTGTGGTGACTGTCTGTAAAGCAGCAGCACAACAATCTGTTGATAACTCTGTCCTATATTTTTTAATGCTATGTTACAACTTCCTTTACTTACATCCTGACTGACTGGAATGATACGATAACTTGCAGTAGTTGAGTGTGCTGTACTACCTTTTTTCATGTGCGAAATAATGAAAGGAGCATTCCTTTTAAATTGGTGTTGCTGACAGTGAGTGTGACCAGGTCTTTGTCATTGTTTTCCTCTGCTTTTCTTCATCACATCAAGTAGTTGTCATATATAATTTCTGTTGTTAACTAACAGTTATGCATCAGTCAGTGTTTTATATGACACCACGGAACAATAGTTATTGAAAAGCAGCTGCAAATAAATATAAAGCTGGTCGGAACAATATTGGAAGACGTGCTCATTTTGTTTTCATACATGAAAAAAGTAGGAGTAAGAAAAGCAGACATAAATTGTGAGAAGAATCGTATCATTCAAGTCACTGATGACTCACATGTAAGTAGTGGTTGCTGTGGCAATTTAAAGTAGCATAAAAAAAGTAAAGTTCAGAACTGTGAGGACATTCTTTTAATGCTGCTTTAATTGTAAAAATGTCACTATGACATCACGACTATGAGCTCACAGCAACAACCACAGAACACACAAAAGTGGCACAGAGTCCCCAGATTTTTTCTGCAGGCCCACAATGCGTCCTTCTTGTGTGCAGAAAATTGACAAGTGGTAACGAAGTGAAAAGAGACTGTTTCAGCACATACCCTGTCCCCAGTATAAAATGATGACTGAGGTTCGTGTTGCTGGTCCAATGTGTTGTGCAAGATGATTCCACCAAATGAAATGTGATCATCTCAACTGGATTGAAAGGTGCCCTTTGGATGTACACTAATAGTAGCCTTAGTGAGTAGATATAAATATAGATATATGGTTGTGTATTTTGTAGTTGATGATGAGGGGGGTTGAACTTGACATGGACATGTACTCATGCTATTGTTCTGCATCACACAGGTGACTCCAAACTGCTGCTGTGTACATTCCAGTGCTCAATGAGAATTTTTTGCACTTTAATGGAAACGGATAACTTTCAAGCACATGAAGGTAAGTATTTCTTTTTTTTGGGGGGGAATCATATTTTCAGTTTTGTCTGTAATGGTTTCTTATTTTTTTACTTCTTCACAGATTTCATCAGCATCCTTCTGGAGTCCGGTTGGTAATGATGGTCATGGTCATCGAATGAAACGACTTCTGCATGTTGCATATCTGCCCCAGCCCGGGGGGGGGGTGGGGGTGTACCTGATGTTGAAGAAGTTTTTTGGATAAGGCCACTTTGACAGAACAACAAAGTATCACAAATTTTCCTAAAAAAAGAAAAGAAATGAATGACTTCTTAAAAGTTACAACTTCATTGTTATGTGTCCCTCCCTGGTTCTCAAATCTCAATCCCTATTGTCAAGTTACATTTCAGAGACACAACTTGTCAGCTACTAAGACAACCTGTTGTGTGCAATATTTGCAGCAGTCTTTACAAAGCAATGAAATGGATGAAATAAAATCTTTATATTTACCAGAATGGATTTCACATGGACACTACATCGGTTCCTCATTGTACAGTATAGCTACAGCATCTTTCCCAACGAGTAATAGCGATGGAGCTTGTTTTTGTTCTCCTGTAAAAGAAACAAAAGAAGTGTACTGTATGTGTTTTGCCACTGCAACTCTGAAAAGCTACAGAAAGCAAAACAGACAACTTAAAGAAGTGAGGCAGCATAACAAACATGAGTGCACATACTCAGTTTATGGTTTAAATATCAAGAAGCTGGTGGTGGTGGTGCACTGGTGGACTGGTGGTCCGTGGAGGGCAGACAGTCTCATGGTGGCAGACTTGCATAACATCAGTCCCGGTGGTGGTGGTGGTCTGTTGGGGGCAGACAGACTCATGGTGGCAGCAGACTTGGATAACATCAGTCCCGGTGGTGGTGGTGGTCCATGGGGGGCAGACAGACTCATGGTGGCAGCAGACTTGGATAACATCAGTCCCGGTGGTGATGGTGGTCCATGGGGGGCAGACAGACTCATGGTGGCAGCAGAGTTGGATAACATCAGTCCCGGTGGTGGTGGTGGTCCATGGGGGGCAGACAGACTCATGGTGGCAGACTTGGATAACATCAGTCCCAGTGGTGGTGGTGGTCCGTGGGGGACAGACAGACTGTTTGGTGGCAGCAGACTTGGATAACATCAGTCCCAGTGGTGGTGGTGGTGGTGGTCCATGGGGGCAGACAGACTCATGGTGGCAGCAGAGTTGGATAACATCAGTCCCGGTGGTGGTGGTCCGTGGTGGGGGGGGCACACCGTCTTTTAAATACTGCAGTTAAAACCAGCCAACATTAACCACATCATAATCCTCATAAAGAAAACTGCCCTCACAGTCATCAATGTCTGAAGTCTGACCACTGGGAAATTCTTTCTCCATTGTGTCATCATCTACATCAGTGGTGGGCCGTTTCAGGCAGCCACTGCCAGTTCCACCAGGATGCTCCATTTCCACATCAGCAAGAACACCATGACTAGGCTGGGGTATGAATACCGAGGTTGCAGTCTGTGCTGGTATGTGCCTCTCATTCATTTTAATGAATGTTAGCAAACTAACATTTGCAGGAGACAGGTTTGTCCAATGATCCCTGAATATTGCACCTGCTGAGCTGAATACCCTCTCAACACTTACACTGGAGGGTGGGCATGTGAGGTACTTCAGTGTCACTGCAGTCAGCTCTGACCATTCACTGACCTCTCCACTCCAGTACAAAAGATGATCTCCACTTGTCAGATGCCTGTTTTCAGACAAACTCAACCATTCTCTGTGCCGCAAAGTCCAATTGTTGATGCATCAGCCTGTTCTCCGGAATCATTGATTTCACAAATACCCACTTGGGACAAAGCCTCCCAAAGTGGGTTGATGCCAACCACTTTGGATGACAGACCACCAGGAACTACAGTCCCCTTACTCTTGCATGATATGCTTGCTGGTCCTCCAGCTACACCTTGAGCTGGATTATGCTGCTGAGGTTTGCAAACCTTGGCAAGTGACTTCTGTGCCCCATGAACCAAGCGGACCAGTTGACCACTGATATTTTTTACCTGTTCAGGCCCTCCCTCCAGTACTGATGCAATTCCATGTTTGTATCATGGGTCCAGCATTTTGTTGCCATGGCAAAGTTGTCACTATGCTGAATGCTCACAATGTGACGATTCTGTTTGAATACTGTCAGGATGTGTTGCAGCAACATACTGCTACCACCGTCTCTTGCAACATCAAGACTATGCTGTACATTCACCAATGTCTGCCTCAGCACCCACAGCAGTGGAATTGATTGGCTAATGGAGGCAGACTCACCACTCACTGCCTGTGTGCCATGTTCAAAAGGCCACAAAATTGTTATTATGGAGTCCATGAGGTGCCACTGTTCAGTCGTCATAGACAAGGAGGCCCCAGAACTGTCACGGCTAGTGTGCATAACAAGATATTCTGAGATGGCTTTGTATTGTTCATACAACCTCTCTGTCATGTACAACGTGGAGTTCCATCGGGTGACAACTTCCAGCTTCAAGCGGTGCTGAGGCAGGCTGTTTTGTATCTGCAACTGCCGCAGTTGGTCACGGGCCTTTCCAGATCTTGAAAAGTGAGAGCAGATACGTCGTGCAATGGTCAGCATTTCCTTTATGTCAGGGTGCTGCAGAAACTCCTGAACCACAAGATTTACACAGTGGGCCATGCATGGAACATGAGAAAAAACACGATTTGTGATGCATTTCACCACATTTGACCCATTGTCACTTGCTATGAACCCAGCTCTCAGGGACAGAGGGTTTAGCCATCTATCAATTTCAGTCAGTACCATGTCCAACATGTTCTCACAGTGTGTGAATAGGTCACACTGCACATAGCAATTGTTGCATGATGGTGAATTCCAGGAAGATTGCTACCACGACAATCCACCTTCCTGTACTGATTATTCACACTACCAGCATCACAAACAACCCCCGGCACCTGCGCCCAGTGTGCAGTTATACACAGATATGAACTACCTGCTGTTTTGCCACTTGTCCACATATCCATACTTAAATGGATGAATGGAGAGGAGGAATGTTGAAGGGCATGTCTTACTGAGTCTGAGACAGTGCGGAACAACTCAGGAACAGCATACTAACATACTAACATACTATTTGCCAGCAGATTAGGCCTTATGGTCTATCAAGTCTGCTCGAACCTAGATCCTTAGTTGGGTGCCGAGACCCTCCCATCCCTTGTGCTCCAGAAACCCTATCATCCATCCCCACCCCCGGACAGACCATCATCTGATACATCCACTTTCTGTGTCTGTCCCACCCTCTCTTAAAGCTCTCCACTGTGGATCTCTGAACCAGCTCACCAGGCAGAGCATTCCAAGGGTCCACCACCCTCTCAGTGAAAACCTCATCCTCTTTTCCCCTCACCCTTCCACCTTCCAACTTCAAACCATGCCTCTGGTGATGCCTCCCTGCTTTAGTCTAAAGATCCTCCATGTTTACCCTATTTATTCCCTTGAGGTACCTTGAAGACCTCAATCATGTCCCCCTGTCTCTCCTCCTCCTCCAATGAAAACAGGCAGAGCTCCTCAAGTCTGTCCTCGTAAGTCAAATCCTAGCCCTCGTATCATCTTTGTTGCCCTCCTCTGTACCCTCTCCAGGAGCTGTATGTCCCTCTTCAAGTGTGGTCTCCAGTACTGTACACAGTACTCAAGGTGTGGTCTAACCAGTCCATTGTACAGCGGCAGAATCACTTCCTTGCTCCTAGAGGTGATCCCCCTTGCGATGCATCCCAACATCCTGTTTGCCTTGCTAGCTGCTCTCCTGCACTGCTCAGTGTTATTCATACATGTATCCACCATGACCCCTAGGTCTTTTTCCCCTGTTGAGGCTTCCAGCACCTCCTCCCAGGGTGTACCTGTGTTTAGAGTTTCCCCGACCAAGATGCAACACCTTGCACTTGGTGATATTGAAATTTAATTCCATGTGTGAGCCCAGCTTTCCAGGGTGTCCAGGTCCTTGCAGGCCAACCTCCCTCTTCTCCCTCAACTACTGCTCCCATCTTGGAGTCATCCGCGAAGAGACTCATTTCACACCCTATACCATCCCTGATGTCTGATATGTGCATTAAACAGGATTGGACCCAGGACCGAGCCCTGTGGTACCCACTACCAACTTCTGTAGAGTTCGAGAGCTCCCACAGACCACTACTCTCTGAGTGTGTCCAGCTATCCAGTTTTCAATCCATCTGACCATCAAAGGCCTACCCTAACCCCATCAGTTTCTCCACCAGACCATTGTAGGGACAGAGTCAAACGCTTGCTGAAGTCCAAGAATAATACATCCACAGGCTTACCTCTGTCCAGTTCTGATGTTACCCATTCATAGAACTCCACAAGGTTGGTTTGACATGATCTACCTGGCACAAAACCCATGCTGCCGACTATCCAGACCTCCCACCTCCTCCAAGTAAACCCCAATCGCTCCTTTAGTATACTCTCCATTAATTTTCCCACCACCGAGGTTAAACTGATGGGTCTATAGTTTCCTGGTACTCCTTGACCCCCTTTATGGATTGGTACCACATGTGCCTCTCGCAATCCCCAGGTACCCTCCCTGTCTCAAGTGACCTGTTGAAAGCTCCGCCGAGGTGCAGCCAGTATGTCACGTCAATTCCCATAGTACTCGGATGAATGCCATCCGCCCAGGAGATTTGTCTTTCTTTAGGGCCTTGAGGGCAAACCACACCCTTTTGGTGGGGATGGCATCATCGTCCCTCCACCTTACTGGTCTTTTTATCCTTATCCAGATGTGACACCCTGGGGTACCTTTTCCTCCTTTTGCTCCATTTCTGTTGCTCCCCTGATCCCACTACTCACCGCTTCTATCCCTTTGTGCCTTGCTTTGTAGATATCCCATCCCCTCCCTAGTGAACACAGAGGCAAAGTACTCGTTAAATACCTCTGCCTGGTCCCTCGCCTCTTCCACCCACCTCCTTCTGATCTCAATCTGCTGAGATGGCCCTTAGTTTTCTCCGCTCCCAATGTACCGGAAGAACCCTTTTCCCTCCATATCCCCTGTGCCAGCCGCTCTCTTTACTGGACTTAGCTCCCTCACCATATGGGTGACTTTTCTAGATGCAAGCTGGTACATTTCCTTATCCCTACCCCTCTTGTTGTTTTATATTTTGTAAGCCGCCTTCTTTTCTCTGACTGCTACCTGGACCTCACTGGACCACCAGCATGGTTTATGTGACCTTGCTCCCTTACGCTTCAACTTAGCGCAGATCCTGACTGCCTCATGAAGTCCCTATTTTATGACCTCCCATCTCCTTTCCACACTTGTTGTTGAGGTAATCCCCTTCAAGTGATCCTTGAGAATATTTCCCATGCCCATAAAGTCTGCCCCCCTGAAGTCCACTGCCAGTGTCCTAGATCTCACCCCCACTCCCCAATGCTTATTTGAAACCAGACAGTATTGTGGTCACTCCCAGTCAGGGGGTCCTGTACAACCATGTCCCTTACCCGATCCCCATCTGCCAGAACCACATCCAGGACATGCCCCTCCCTTGTGGGCTCCATCACATGCTGTGTTAAGAACACATCCTGGAAGCCATCCAGCAGCCTCTGCTCCTTGGCCACCTTAGAGGACATGGTTCCCCAGTTTGTACCTGGCATATTAAGGTACCCCATCAACACCACTCCTTCCCCTTTTGGACCACACTGGGCAATGATGTTGTCCAGCAAACCATCCTCTAGAACATCACTCATCCCGGGGGGCCTATATGCTACTCCCAGCTTGACCTTATCTCCTGCTGGGGATCGTAAGGTGACCCATAAAGGTCACATTTCCTCTGCCTCTTCTACCATAGCAATTTCTATGTCATCTCTAATGAACATAGCCACTCCACCCCTCTGCCTCCTTTCTATAACCTTCCTAAGCATAGTGTACCCCGTACATTTAGGAACCTAGTCATGGTTTTGTTGGCCCATATTCGTGACTGCCGCCATCCACCCCCCCTCGAATAGCATGGTTTGGAACTCTGGCAACTTGTTTCCCAAGCTCCGGCATTTACTAACACCTAACCCCCACCCTTATCCCTGATCCTTTTTGTCGAACCCCACCCAGATTCCTTATACTTCCATCCTCCCCTGCTCCTCCTGAAACCTCTACCTCCAGTCTGTTTCCCTCCCCTTGGGCTTCAAGGCTACTCCCTCATCTGAGGGGAGGGTCAGTCAGTCCCTCCCTTATCCCTTCCCCTTACAAGTTTAAACCCCACCTTTCTTGTATGTAGTCAGCCATCCCCTGTT
Source organism: Neoceratodus forsteri (assembly GCA_016271365.2). Classification (NCBI taxonomy): domain Eukaryota; kingdom Metazoa; phylum Chordata; order Ceratodontiformes; family Ceratodontidae; genus Neoceratodus; species Neoceratodus forsteri. Next base: position 667,695,175 of record CM057455.1, on the reverse strand, counting down.
TAAGGACTCTTCCCTAATGGGGCAAGATGAAACCTGTCCTTGGCATATAGTCCCTTATCCTCCCAAACTCCATTCCAGTTCCCCAACACCCCCAACCCATTCTCTTCACCCCACTTCCTGAGCCATTCATTAACCTCTGTGAGCTTCATTTTTTTCTCCACTGAGGCCTTTGGTACTGGCAATATCTCCGAAAAGGAAATGTTGCATCCATTATCCCGACAGACTCTGGCAAGTTCTTGGAACCTTGCTTGGATTTCCATAATGCTATTTCCCTCTAGATCATTAGTTCCCAAATGCACCAGGAAATCCGGTTTCCTCCACAATCCCTAACCATTTCATACACCATGAACTTTGCTCTGTGCACTGTCAGCCCAGAGATACTCACTACCTTCACCTGGCTATGGCATCCATCCCCTGTCCCTCCCAATGGATACCCTTAATCATCGAGTCTCCCAGTAACAGAACCTTAACACCGCCATCATCCTTATGGTTACCTCCACTATGCCCTCTCAGCCCCCTCCCCACTTTATTCATGATCGCAATTTCATGGGAGTCTTCCTGCCTTATTAGAGACCCTTGTCACCCTCCCTTTCTGCCTCCCTTGCTATTTTGCCCACTTAACTCAAACCCCTCTGAATAGGTGTCCCTCTAACCCTCTCTTATCTGAACCATTTATCCTGGCCCTGATGGTTTCCCCTTCCCCACCCTCATCCCCCCTTGTAATAGTACCCCTGTCTCCAGAGGCTCTCTGTGGGTCCCCTTTAGCTAGGGCCCCATCCTTGGTACTGACCTTCCTGCTGAAGGGGGGCTCCTCTCCCACCTCCTTGTCTCCCAGTTCCTCTCCAATCATGCTCTTCTCCCTCATGTCTGGAATATGTTGCATCTCCCCCATTTGCTTAACATATATGATTCCCCTTCTCCCTCTGGGACTATGTCTATCCTTTCCATAGCTGTTCTGTGATGCCCTATGGGTATCTGACTCCCTCCCCCCGACCTCTGTATAAGTTTCCTCATTTCCACCAACCCCTTCCTCCCCCTCTATCAGCACTGATAGAAAAGTATGTCCTGGATGGGACTTTCCATTTTGGACAGGCACGGGCAGCAAACCACCAGAACCCAGAATTCTCCACAAAGGAGAAGGGCAAAAGATCGATTGCCAGCATTTCCACTTCAGCAGCATTAAGTTCACGTGACACTGTATGATTGGGGGGGTACTTCAGCTTATGCACAAAAACACTCTGTAACATGGGCTGATTTAAATGTTTTACATGGGGTGTGTTGGTCACAAATGGTTGTGCTCTGTGATGAATGGCATTGGCAGGGGGTGGAGTGTGGACATTTGATGAAGACGGTTGCACAGGTGATGATGACAAACCCAGAAATGACGTTATTTTTCCAGATTTGCCAACTGGGGTTAATGTACCACTTGCACTAGACATACTGCAATCACCACCACCACCACAAAAACTGCTACTCTCACCAGCACTGGACAACATTTCAAAGTCATTATGGTCCTACACTTCATCATGCCTGTAGTAATCCTCTGCTCTTATTACCGCACTACTGCACATGTTTAATTTCCTACTGGGCTTAACAGTCATGGAAGGGGATAACATGCTGGCTATGGTTGATGGGTGAACGCCCCAGTCTAGTATTAGCTTCCAGCTTGTGCTGGGTCCGCAGAGCCAAGTGCCTGTTCTTAAGATGTGTATGCTGTCCTCCTGTCCCAAGATGGCTCCCCTTTTTACCTCGACTCACATGCACATGGCAAACCTGGCAGATTGCAACTGAATCATCATTTGCATCTTGAACAAAAAAATCCCAAACAAGGGACTGTGATGCTCTGCTTTTAACATGTCCATGATGATGTGGCTTATTTAAGTCTGTTATTTTAAGCACTTAAGTAGGGGGGAGGGCACGTGATGTTTCTGGCACTGCACACCTGGACTGCAACTGACCACCATGACTACCTATCATATTGAGTACTGGGTCATCATCATCATCATCCACTAAAACCGGTAAATCACAAGTTTTTATGGGGGGATTCCTGCAAACAGATTCAGACACAGCCACTTTTAATTTCTTTTTCTCTGGTTCCCAACTGGGGTCAATTATATCATCATCATATTCATCAACGTCACTGTCACACACATCCATATCTTCTGTTTGGATGCTAACATGTGGCCTGCATGTTGCAACAACAGCAACATCATCATCATCAGCATCATCACATTCATCATCAGCATCTACACCACCATCACCTGATATTTTATCACCACACTGTGAATCACTGCATGGAAAATGCGTGACATTAAGTGCCACAGTTGATGGAATATCACATTGTATGCTATCGTTCACATGATCATCAGAATCAGGTTCAGTTAATGGGATGTTACTGGGAAGTATGACATCATCTATGCTGTCACTCACTTGCACTGCTTCACACTCAATATGTTTGGATACCGAGTACACTGGTCGGAACTAGAACTTGACGCAACAATGCTAATACTACCTCCACCACCACTAACACCAGTAATACTAACACCACTGGCTGGGAAAACATCATCTCCTCCAGCTATCAGTGAAGCTACTGATTGGGCTGTAAAAAACATTGCAGGAGAAATACCTTTCCTCACATCAGCAATGCACTTCTCCATCCACATACTACTACTACCATGCCCACAGACCCTCTTACTGCCAACATTGCCATGGCCAGAAACAGCTTTACTTGCATGTCTCTTTGCAGGCATTTTGGGGATCAATCAGAAATATTATTACCAAATTCAGATTTTGATACATTCTCTTTCTGACTGGAGGGACGCTGGCTGGATGTGAAGCAAAATAAACAACTGTGGCTTCAGCAGCAGATAAGAGACTACTGTGTTGTGACACTGTCATGGAATTAAAACAACTTCAGTAACTAGTGATGCTGATGGGGTCACAAAAAACAATCCAGTCTGGTAAAAAATAGCTTTTCAACATGAGGGTGGGGGGGGCACTGAATACAGACAGTGCTGATTTTTACGGCACTACAAGCAGCAAAACTAAGAGCAGAGAACATGATCGCAGTACAAAATCAGGCAGCTGCAGTGGATAGCAGGTTCACACTGCTGCGCTTAGTTGCACTTACACTAATCTGTGTCACAAATTTTAAAAGGCGTATTATATTTTATGCACGCAACACTGCACACACAACACAGAACACTTTGTGTACAATGCTGAATGAAGAATGTGATGCAAATGCAAAAGTTCAGTGTACTGCCACGTAATGTAAATTTGTAATTTAAACAACCTGACCTTATGAAATGCTGCACCACATTCACACAACAAACAGCAAGAAAATTTGTACTATTACTGACAATTTTACTATGTGTACAGTAACACAGTCAGTTATATAACAAAAATATAACCAAAACACAAAGAAATCACTAGTTCTCCAACTTAAATCTACCTACACACAGATATGCCCCTCCCCCACACAGCACACTTCACTGTCTTTCACCACACATACTCAATGTTGTAAATTCACATTCCAAATCCACACACAAACAAAAACGCTCGATGATGTAAGCGCAGGAGGGTTCCCTACAATCGATGAACTACAGTTGGAACCCCCCCAAAAAAGCAAAAATGCTTTTTGAACAGCTTTTTAAAAGATTCCTACAGACAGCTATCAAAGCACACTGTCTCCTATTCCTTCCTACTCATACTACCCTGAACTGAGGCTGTGCAGATCAATATAGAGCCCATGTGACCTGAACTCCCATGAATCACTGCAAAATCCACCTTCGGAGCTCAAAAACAAGGCGAAGTGAGGCGAGAAGTGAACTGCCACCAATGTACTTCGCCTTAAAATTGAAAGAGTAGTGACCAGTGGAGGCAGAGTAACGTGAAGTCACTGTTTTCAATGCACTTCACGTTCCTCATTACCTAACAAAGTACTCCGCTTCATGTTGCAGAGCACTCGCGAACTGCCTGTGTTCCAGAAATGCTTCAATGGAGCAGACTGAGTCTACTTCGCCCACCACTACTCAGGGTGAGTTACACCTCACTCTGTGTGGTGCAGCATGTGTGCAACATTTTTTCCACAACTGAGGAAAAACACTGGCTGAAAATAGCCTTTAAAGGGATATGCCATACTTTTCAAGGTTTTTTTTTTTTGCTCAGGAACTTTTACAGCTCCATTTTTTTCTGTAGTTCACAGTGTATTTTTTATGCAACTGTGGACGTTTTGTGTATATCAAGTCAATTCAAGTCAACTTTATTTAAAACGCTGTTCCAAAAAGACCACAGCACTTTACAAATAAATTAAGTATACAAGTCAAGTAAAATAAGAGGCACATATTAAATAATACACATTTACATAGAATCAGTACATCCAACAGAATAACTTAGAAAATATACAGTATAATAACAAAGCACAGTACAACATTAACTATGTTTGGAACATGCTAAGCTAAAAAGATGGGTTTTTAAGGTGGACTCAAAGCTTTCGACAGTCAGGCACTCTCTAACCTGGTGAGGTACAGAGTTCCACAGGGTGGGGGAAACATAAGCAAAGAAGCGGGCTCCAGAATTCTTTAAGCATACTCTGGGGACCTCAAGCAATATCTCATGAGCAGAATGGAGAGAGCAGAGAGGACAATATGGGCAGAGGAGGTCTAGCAAGTAGCTCAGACCCAGTCTGTGTAGTGTAGGGTTTTAACGGTTAATAAGCCAACTTTGAAGATGATTTGCCAGTGAATTGGTAACCAGTGCAGTTTAGAAAGTGCTGGTGTGATATGTAGTGGTGGACGAAGTGGCCAAGATTCACTCCGCGAAGTGATTTGTGGAGTAATGCGGAATCCGTGAAGTAATCCACAACGTGAAGGGGGGTACTTCGCATCATAATGAGGAACACGAAGTCTATTGGAACCAATGAATTTGCATTATTCCGCATTCCCAAACCACTTCTCCACCAATTTTAAGACAAAGTACATTGAAATCAATGTACTTCGCATCACTTCGCCTTGTTATTGAGCTCCAAGGTGAATTTTGCAGGGATTAATGGGATTTCAGGTCACATGGGCTCTAGATTGTTCTGCACAGCCTCAGTTCTGTGTAGTGTGTGTGTAGTGGAAGATGGAGACAGTTTTCTCTCAGAGCTCTGTGAGTCAAATCCTCTAGAAGCTGTTAAAAAATTCTTTTAGAGCCATTTTTTTTCTCAACATTGAGTACATCGATTGTAGGAAACCCTCCTGTACTTATATCATCGAGTGTTTACTGTTTGTGTGTGGATTTCAAATGTTAATTTAGAACATTCGGTCCGTGTACTGACAGACACTTGAAGTGTGCTTTTGGGGGAAGGGCGTATCTGTGGCGGAGGTAGGTTATAACTGGGAGAAAAAGGCAGTCTTTCAGTTTTGGTTACATTTTTCTTGTATAACTGTGTTACTGTACACAAAGTAATATTTTCAGTAATTCTTGAAATATTTTTTGATGATTGTTGTGGTGCAGCAGTGCATAATTTCAGTTTGTTTAAAACATTTGGTTATATTACTGAAGTTTTCAATTTGCTACATATTACTTGTAGTGTAGTGTGTGTGTGAGTGTGTGTGTGTGATGCGTGCCATCAAATCAGACACATTTTATTGTGCCACAGAGTAACTGCAGCAGTGTGAACTTGCTATCCACTGCACCTGCATGAATTTTTTGTACTGCTTTGTGGTATCTTTACTGGTAGTGGACTGTTACTGCCATGCACTAACCCCCCAACCGGCAAAAGGTATTCTTTTCCAGATTTGGATTTGTGACTTGTGAGCACTGGTTAGGTGTTGTGCCTTTGGGTCTGCATCTCTTGAGTGTACAGTGCAATCTTAATCTGTCTGTGCATTTGCATCTCCTTAGGGCCCAATCTCCATTTGTAACTTAAGTCACAGTTGTTTGTTTGGCTCCGCTTCAGAGTACTGGTGTGGTGCATATCTTTGTGTGAACATTGTACTCATTGATGTGCATTTTTAAGTCAGGGCGATCATCAAGAGTCACTCACAATACAAATTGTGTTCTTCATCTTTATGGTCACGCTTCATGAATCACAAAACTAAGTTTTTTTGTAGTTAGTTCCTTGTAAGCCTGTTTCGTAGTATCTCGGTCTTGGCTTCAATCACCATTGTACTCACTGATGAGTTTTTAAATCAGGTAGTTTTGTGCAGGAAGGTCAGGGAAGTACAGCTGTAGGTATTCATGTTCCCGTACAGTTTATTATCATTGGTCATGCCACACCAGACACTCAACACGAGACAAATCACATTCTTCACGAATCACAGCAGTTCATTTTTTTTTTCAGTTCTGATGATACACTGAAGACCTGTAAAGATGACCAAACACTGATGAATCTTTTTAAACTTTTTTAAATAATGCCCCCCCAAACAAAATACTCACCTACACTGGCTTGACAGTATCCAATGCCAAAATTCCTCATCAAGCCAAAGAATACACACATAGAAACATAGAAACATAGAAACATAGAAGTTGACGGCAGATAAGGACCGCAAGGCCCATCCAGTCTGCCCATTTCTTTTTCTACCTTATAAATGTGCCATCGGCCTTTGCTCTGTCAGTGACCTATCTATTCATAGTCATTTGTATTGCTCCCTTATGCCTATCCCATGCCTGTTTGAAGCCCTGCACTGTATTCATAGCCACCACTTCTTGTGGTAAGCTATTCCATGCATCTACCACCCTTTCTGTGAAAAAGAATTTCCTCACATTCCCCTTAATCGGCCTCCCTCTAATCTCATGCTGTGTCCTCTTGTCCTGCAATTTTTCTTATATTTAAACATGTTAGACTCTTTCACCTTGTTTATGCCCTTAAGGTGTTTAAATGTCTCGATCATATCACTCTCTCCTCCTTTGCTCAAGGGTATACATATTGAGCTCCGTTAATCTGTCCTCATATGTCTTCTGATGCAGTCCCTGCACCATTTTGGTTGCCCTTCTCTGGACTGCCTCAATTTGGTTAATGTCCTTGTGAAGGTGTGGCCTCAATACTGCATCGAGTACTCAGATGGGCCTAACCAATGTCTTGTACAGAGGGATTATTACCTCCCTCTTACGACTTGTGATACCCCTACTAATACACCCTAACACCCCCTAGCCTTACCTACTGCTTTAGAGGTCTGCTTGGATGATTTTAGGTCATCAGTGATGATGATGCCCAAGTCTCTTTCTTCCTTTGTGACTGCTAGCAACTCCCCTCCCAGCCTATAAGTGGCTTCAGGGTTTCTCTTCCCTATGTGCATGATTTTGCACTTCTTTGCATTAAATCCCAGTTGCCACTCTTCTGACCATTTTGCTAGTTTATCCAGATCTCTTCTCATTCTGCCCACCCCATCTGGATCATCTACTCTGTTGCAGATCTTGGTGTCATCTGCAAACAGACAAGCCTTACCCTCTAGTCCATCTGCGAGGTCACTAATGAAGATGTTGAATAGGACTGGCCCCAGGACTGATCCCTGAGGTACCCACTTGTGACTTGCATCTCTTCTGACTGTATACCATTTACCACCACTCTCTGTTTTCTGCCAGTCAACCAGTTTGCCACCCAGTTGACCAACTTCTGACCCCCGAGCCTACCTAGCTTATTTATCAATCTTCTATGTGGAACAGTGTCAAAAGCTTTGCTGAAGTCAAGGTAGGCGACATCAACTGCTCCCCCTTGGTCCACCACTCTGGTTACCCAGTCAAAGAAATCTATGAGATTAGTTTGACAGGACCTTCCTTTTGTAAACCCATGCTGTCTTGGATCCTGTGCCCCTATGGATTCCAGGTGTTGCACTATCCTTTCCTTAAGGAGTGCCTCCATAATCTTGCCCACTACTGAGGTAAGACTGACTGGTCTGTAGTTCCCCGCCTCCTCCCTGCTACCACTCTTGTGGAGCGGGATCACATGAGCCCTTCTCCAGTCTTCTGGGACCTCTCCTGTGCTCAGAGACTCACTAAACAATTCTGCTAATGGCTCTGCTAGTTCCTCCTTTAGCTCCTTAAGTACCCTGGGATGTATGCCATCAGGTCCATTGCCTTATCCACCCTGAGCTTAGCAAGCTCTTGTAGGACCCTTTCTTTTTGTAGAGGAGTAGTGCTCACCTCCCTCCCCCTGTGTCCATGATGCTGAGCTGTGGGCCCTGCCCTACCTTCTCTTCAGTAAATACTGAGCAAAAGTATCTATTTAGGATAGATGCCTTTACAGGGTCCTCCTCCTCACATGCTCCCTTTTCTCCATTAAGCAGCAATACCCCTCTGGACTTTCTCCTTTCACTAATGTATCTATAGAAAGTCTTCACCTTCTTTTACTGTTCGTGCTAGTGTTTCCTCAGTTTGGGACTTTGCCTGCCTTACTGCCTTACCTGCTTCCCTTAGGGCAGTTTGGTATGCCTCCCTATCTTCATCCGCTGTGTTCCCTTATATTTTCTGAAGGCCAGCCTTTTGGCTCTGACCTTTTCTGCTACTGTATTTGAGAACCAAAGTGGTTTCCTTCTTCTTTTGCACTTCCTTTTCTGTCTAACACAATGGGATGTTGCTTCAAGTATTGTATCCTTAATGCTTGCCCACTTTGCCTGTACCTCCTCACCTGTGTTTCTTTTTGCCAGGGCTAGCTTAACTCTGTTGGCCATCTTATCAAAGTCAGCTCACACCCCAAGTTTGACTATATGACCTGTGATACGAAAAAAAGACAATGATTACATGTATATATATATATATGTTAGAGGCAAAAAGTTCCATTTAATGCATCAGTTAGGGTTGTTCCACAGCAACAAAAGTGAGGAAATTCGATGTTAGGGTTGAAACCCCCTTTGCACCCCTCCAGCCCACCCCCCCAACTGGAATCGGGGTGCGCATTGAGGTCATCAGCCCTAACTGTCACCCCATCACATGTGGAAAGAAGCTGAGGAATAGGAGAATGGGGTGACTGTTAGGATCAATGACCCCAATGCGCACCCCGATTCCAGTTGGGGGTGGGCTGGAGGGGTACAAAGGGGGTTTCAACCCTAACATCGAATTTCCTCGCTTTTGTCGCTGTGGAACAACCCTAACTGATGCATTAAACAGAGTTTTTTGCCTCCAATTTTCCTTCTTTTTGAGAATGATAATGAGAAATAGTGAATGTAATGCAGCGGCGGGAGCGTGGGGCCCTTTGGGCCCCGAACTCCCACCAAATGATGTCCTGTCACATAGTAACATTGTGCCTGCAAACACAAATCATAATGCGCATGGTGACGCAAAGCAAAACAGAAAGAGAAACAGTACTGTAGACAGAAATGTTAAAAACAACAGAAACACAACCGCAAATGAAAACGCAAAGGGTAACGCACATGGTGGCGTAAACGTGAACAGTAAATGAAACGGGTACGGAACCGCAAGCAGAAACGGTAATGGTAACAGTAATGTAAGTGCACAGGCTGGTTTTCCCCAAAAGCTGTATAGAGAAAGACAGTGAGCAGAAAGAATGTATGCAAAATAATGACTCTCGGAACACAAAAATCAGAAGTTGGAATAGTAAATTGCTTATATCTCAGTAACCGTACGACATAGAAAAAAATGTAAAAGTCATATGTATTATCACTTTCCTGGATAGTTTTGTGGGGTTAAGTATTTTTTGACAAAAGCTCCGTATCTCGCACCGTTTTCGAGATACGGGCCCTCAAAGGCGCGGTGAACGCCGTAATGTTATCCTATGGGAAAAAAACTGAAGTTTGGAGTGCCATAACTTTGTCTTCCTGTAATATTTTTTCACCAAACCACTGAAAGGCACATCTGTGGGATGTTGGCTGTATCTCCTGTAAATTTCAGCCCAAAAGACCAAACCGTTATTTTGCAGCAGGGCAGCAAACGATTGCTGCAATGAGTCAGCTGCCGTAATGTTATCCTATGGGAAAAGGTGTCAACTTTGGAGTGCCGTAACTTTGCCGCAGTGTAATATTTTTTCAACACAATACTGAAAGGCACATCTGTGAGATGTCGGCTGCATTCCCTTCAAATTTCAACCCAAAACTCCAAACTGTTATTTTGCAGCAGGGTGCCAAATAATTGCTGTCATTTCCCCACAGCCTAGAAAAGTACTGTCATAATTTGAAAACTTTCGCAAAATTTACAACTTTTCGTGAGCACAGTACTTTCCAATGTGAAAAACATATTTCTGGGTGTTTACCCAAAATAAAGACATGGCTAGCATCCTCAGGCTCCAACTAGGTGAATACAAAAAGAATTAGGTTGCTAGATGGTCTCAATTTTAAATGTCAAGCATTTTTCTGATCACTAACTGAAAGCAAAATGGCAGATTTGCAAAAGTAAGAGGGCCATTTGCGCAAGTAAAAATGCATTTGCGACACTGTCAAACTTTTTGTTAACTTTTCCCATTGACTTATAATGGGAAATTGTTTTTTGAATAACTTTTGAACCGTTTAATATTTTTTCACGAAATCTTTGAAAGGCACATTGGGGACCCTGGCTGCACGTTCCCTGAAGATTTTGGGCTGGTCGTGCAAACTGTGCAACCTGTAGGTGCGACCGTAGAATTCCAGAAAAAGCATAAATGCATGTGCAGATCATGCTTAATGACTCCGCAGCCGTGTATCCGACCAGTACAGAACTTGGCATATCCCAAGGCATATGGGTCTTGATCATGTATGCCAAATTTCAGGCAGATCCGTCAAATGGTTGCAAAGTTAATAAGGTGCAAAATTTGGGGTTTAACATGTAAATGGCTCCTCAACCCTAACTATGGTAGCACTACCGTGCTACCATAATATATATATATATATATATATATATATATATATATATCAGAGGCAGAAACTCACATTTAATTTTAAAGTTGTTCCACAGCAACAAAAGTGAGGAAATTTAGGTGTTGAGGTTGAACCCCCTTGGACCCTCAGCCCACCCCCAACCAGCATTGGGGTGCATGTTGGGGTCGTCGGTCCTAACTCTCATCCCATTCTCCTATTCCTCAGTTCTTTACACATGTGATGGGGTGAGAGTTGGGGCCGACGACCCCAACGTGCATCCCGATGCCAGTTTGGGGGGGTGGGCTGGAGGGGTCCAAGGGGGGTTTCAACCCTAACACTGAATTTCCTCACATTTGTCGCTGTGGAACAACCCTAACTGATGCATTAAACAGAGTTTTTTGCCTCTAAACATTTGACTTTTCCCTGTCATAATCATCCAAGGAAATGTTGCCTGTCTCAGAATGACAGTAGCCCACACCACTTATTCAGCAGCAGATAGCTGCACAGTTCATGGATCCAGTGGTCATCACAGAAACATTTAACACAATATTGGAAGAGGTCACAGGGGTTAAATCCAGCATTGACTTCCTCCAGGGGCAGATGGACCAAATGAACATCAGGATCTTTGATGCCAAAACAACCCTCTAGTAAGCTGACTGCTAGACTTAATCTAGAGACACTGAAATACATATCCCTAAAAGTGGGACCTCCCATCTCTGGGACAAAATAGATGATCTCGAGTGTTGAGGCTGTAGAAATAACTTGAGGATTACCAGGGTGCCAAAGGGAGCAGAAGGTAAAAATATGAACGATTTTGTTACAGATTTACTTTCTGGGCTACTACATGTGCTGGTTGGGCAACCAGATATTGGATGTACCCACAGAAACTTAGCCACATGCCCCAAGCCAGATGAAAGATCTAGACCCATTCTGGCCATGTGTCTCAGATATTCTGTCAAGGAAACCCTACATAGACTAGCCAGGAAAAGGGGTTCCCTGACCTGGTGTGGACACAAACTTTTCCTTTTCCTAGATTATTTGACTGAACTGAACAAGAATATGTATTACTTGTAACATATTGGGCCCTAGAAGTATGCATAAAAGGGTGGACAGTATGCACCAGAGGCATGTACCCCACCCGCGTCGCTTCCCGCCTGTGAACCGGTGCACACAGGCCGATATTCACTATCACCATCCAGCTGTCTCGGGCCCTCCCCCCCCCAGCACACAGGATCTTGGAAGGCAGATGGGGAAGGAATAGTAGACCAAGACAGGCAGCCAATCAGATGCCCATCCTGGTTACCAGAGTAGATCCCCTCCTCCATGGGAGCAGGGAAGTGTGGGAAGGCATGGTTCCTGGTACGTCAATAGCACACACAGGCACCCAGGGAAAGTACCGTTGTTCTGTGATATCTAGTGGTCCCTCCCCCTGTCCGATTCCCATCCCTGGGGCACCATGCCTTTCCTGGCACACAGATCCCCCCCCAAACATTGCCCCCTTCCCGGTCTTGTACGGCAGTTCTCAACTCCCCCACACAGCAGATCCCAAGCTCTGGTCCCATTAGTCGTTCTCAACCCCACCACATTAGATCCTTTGCACAAGTCACATTAGTCAGTTCTCAACCCCCAAACCAGATCCTTGGCCGGTCCCAGTTGTCAGTTATCTTCCCCACCCCACAATGGTTCCCTGGCCCCAGTCCTGTAAGTCAGTGAAGTTCTCCCTTACCCCCCGCAACCAGCGCCCCGGCCCGGCAGCCTCTATCCATTATGTCACAGGTGTCCCCCGGCCCTTGATCCTGCCCACCCAGCCCTCTCAGTGGTGGTTAGTGGCCACTCCTGCAGCACCAACAACACCCCCTGTCCCACGTATCTGCACATCACTGTGAAGGACGGTGAGTGGCACATCCCTCCACACACCACCTTGGCCACCCGCTGTCTGACTGATGCTGGGAGCATGCAGCCTATTTATAGGGCAAGCTTCCCTATAAATAGGCAGAGCACTCCCAGCATCAGTCGGATGATGGGTGGCTGAGGTGGAGGGAGGAGGGACATGCCGCTTGCTGTCTGTCACCAAGCCATCGATGTACAGATATGGGGGATGGGGGGGTGGTGTTGTTGGTGCTGGAGGGCCACTAACCACCACTGTGGGGGCTGGGAGGGCCAAGATTGGGGGCCAGAGGGGACATCTGTGACATAATAGACAGGGGCTGCTGGGCCAGGGCTCTGTTGTGAAGGGAGGTCTTCACTTACTTACAGAACCAGGGCCAGGGAACCGCTGTGGGGGGGTGATATCTGTCCTATGGGACTGGGACCTGGGATCTGATGTGGGGGGAAGGGGTTGAGAACTGCTGTAGGGGACCGGGCCAGGGTTCTGTGTCCATGGGGTTGGACACATACCACAGCTGTGGCAGGGTCCTCCATGCCATATGCTACACCCTTCTGTGCCCCCCAGTGAGCAGCACTACATGCCTTTGTGAACAGCATGTAGTGAGGGCCCACCCCCGATACTCCCCCTGGACTGCCTGGCACATAGCAGCCCACTCAGCCAGGGAATCCAGTGTGCAACTTGCATGTGCCAAGATCATGAATGCCACCTGCATGGCTTTCACACTTAGGGTTTCATATGCACCTCACTTATGCGGCACGTAGGCAATCCGAACTTTGTTGCATAGGGCCCATTGTTTGTATCGTACATTTGACAAATGCTTCATACAAATCACCACTGTAAATGAGCTAGGCTCAGTGGTTATAACCCTTAAATAAATTAAATTAAATTAAAAGCCTTCGCCAGCATTCAACATGCACTGCAATCAGCATGAATAAAATATCACGTCTTATCCAGCAACATTTAAAGTAGACTGCAGTGGAGGTTCCATGACTTCGCTGAGGTAAATGAAGCAACAGGCTTTATCAAGCACTCTTGGGGGTTAGGTCCTGTCATGCTTAGAAACATGGTTGCTAAGGGTCCTTGACTTCAATACAGATCCCTCAATGCTGCCACAGACTCTCAGGTGCAAATGGACACTACACCCTACTCTATAGCTCCTCAAACCAGTGCAGCACCACCTGAGCAAATGCACTACAAGCACTCTAGGAAGTAACAAAAGGGAGGCTTGAACCCACAACAGCCACTCCTCCCATGCCATAACACTGAAGCAGATGCCGAGGATCAAAACCCTCAACAGAGGGGGCAGCTTATCAGACACATTGCCTCCAGACAGATCAACACTCCCCCTCCTGAAGGATGGCCAGCAACTGGCTACTCCATCTCATCCACAGCAGTCTGCCAGCAACAGGACCAGGGCAACATCATGGGCTAAGGAAATTTTTCCTGTTTTAGAATGACAGTAGCCAGCATCACCTTTTCAGCAGCAGATACCTGCACAGCGCATGGATCCAGTGGTCATCACACAAAAATTTAACAAAATATTGGAAGAGATCACAGGGGTTAAATCCAGCATTGACTTGCTCCAGGGACAGATGGACCAAATAAACATCAGGATCTTTGATGCCAAAACAATCCTTCAACAAGCTGACTGCCAGGCTTATTCTAGAGACACTGAAATACATATCCTTAAAAGTGGGATCTCCCTTCTTTGGGACAAAATAGATGATCTCAAGTGTTGAGATGGAAGAAATAATTTGAGTATCACCAGGGTGCCAAACGGAGCAGAAGGTAAAAATATAAATGATTTTGTTACACATCTACTTTCTGAGATTCTGGAGGAGCAGTATTGGTGGGGGAAATGGACTACGTGGCTGCAGCACGCCAATAGGGCAGCTGCAGTCCTTGTAGTTTTAAGGGGTCTGTTTCCTTAGTGAGCACCACTGTGTGTGGAGTGAGCTGAGCACAGGCACACGGACTCTGAAGGACACCATATAAGTGTATTTCTTCATCTTTTTTACCATAAAAAGGAATGGGGGGGCTGTTTAATTTATGCTACAGTGACTAGTTGTATGGAGGATTCCTGGTCCAGGAGGATGGAGGTAGTGAGCAGAGGACAGGAGAAGAGTGGGCTCCAGCCAAAAGAGCCAGTGGTATTGGTGGGGGAAATGGACCATGTGGTTGCAACATGCCAATAGGGCAGTCGTAGTCCATATTTGTTACCCAGAGGGCCAAGCGACCCCTCATGTGAATGACCCTGAAGCATGAGTGCCATGAAGCAGGAGTGCAACATCCTGACTAAGTGGCATCTGGGGCATTGGCAGGACATCCACAGGGAAGACTGCAGACTGCTGGCCATGATGCACAGGGTAACTGAGGTAAGTGTGCTACAGGGAGAGTTAAACATTGGGTAGGATATAATAACAGGGACCTACAGAAGTGCTATGCTCTGACAAGGTAAGGGAATAATAGAGACCAGTTGGGGGAAATCCCTGCTGAATATAATCAACACTGTAGGGATTTATCAAGGAAAGCCTCGACCAGGTAAATAAGGGAAAGTAGCTAAACCCTATCTAGGATCACCCTAGATTTGAAATTCTAAGTAAGAAAGCACTGCCATACAGCTGGGTTGGGATAGCTACCTACAGAGGATATGGGGTGCTAGGAGTTGCCACAGGCAGTGGAACAGATGGGAGGGGGGAAGGGGGAGACACAGGGAGGCAGAATAATCAGAATGGCAAGGGCAGAATTGTGAGCTGTAGTGGATGTGGGGCTGCAGTCCTCATGGGGATTGTGTAGAGAACAGGGGTCTGCCCTTTGTGCAGGAACCTGGAGCAGATAAGGGGAGAGATATTTTGGCTTAGATGGGAGATGGAACATGGGGGGGAGAGAGACAGGGAGGATGAACAGTGGCTGAAAGGGCAGGTATGGACTACCTCAGGGCATACTGATAGCAGACATAGGACTGAAGCTGAGAGGATTCCATGGGGTTCTGGGGCATACCAACCCCAAGGACCCTGTGTAACCGGGGGTGGGTGAGGAATGGCAGGTAGTAAGGAGCAGGGGGGTAAGAAGGTCTACACAAAGGTAAAGGAGGGGGAGAGGGGAATGGAGGAAGGGTCTCAGGTTGAGCTGTCCACATCAAACAGATATAAACTACTGGCTGATGTAGAGGAATGAGGAAGGAATACTTCGGGGGGGATCAGGGAAGCACAAGGATGAAGGTTGGAGGCAAGGGGGAAGGAAAGAGGAGTAGCTCAGACAGGCAAAGAGGGAATGGAAGCCAGAAGGGAGCAGTGGAAGAGGAGGGAGGTAGAATTACAGGAGGAAATGGAGAAGGCAAAACAGAAGCAAACAAGGTTAACTAGGGAGGAAGGGGATCAAGGGGGAGCGAAGAAGCAAGAATAGGGGAGTTGCTGGTACAGACAAGAAGGCTCCTGAAAAAGACAAAGAGAGGTTGAGGAGTGGGAAGGATATTTTATGAGAGGACAACGGTGAATCAGGGAACAGGCCTGGAAGTGACGGAAAGGTGGTTATATTTGGGGATTCAATATTAAAAGATATATAGTAGGGGAGAAAGAGGAGAATAGAAGGGTGGTAGCTTGCATGCCAGGAATGGAGGTGTGGAGAGCAGTACAAAAGATCAAGGAAGTGGTAAAGGGGAATGGAGGAAAGCCCAACTTGATCATCTACCTTGGAACCAATGATCTGGCAGGGGAGGAGGTGGAGGTGGTGCAAAACAGATTCAGGGAATCAGCAAGGTCATGCAAGGAATCTGAGAGCTTGTTGGCCTTTTCAGAGGCGATTCCAGTCCCCACGGCCAGCACAGCCAGAAAAATAGAATAGCAGAGTTTAATGGGTGGCTGGGGAACTGTTGTAAGGTGGAGGGATACAATCATACTGGGAGATGGGGGGATTCCTGGTCAGACCAGGGGCTATATTGCACAGATAGACTGCACCTTAATCAGGATGGAATGAAAATACTAATGGACAAGCTAGGGTAATATATGGGAAAACTAAGACCTAGGTTTAAATTGCTAAAGGGGGGCAGAGAACCCAAATGCTTCAAGATGGGGAAGTCAGTGGACCCCACCCCCCAAAAAGGCAGTGGCAGACAAGTGGGAGGTGGAGAGTGGGGGAACCAAGAATAGGGGATGAAGAGGAGAGAGTATGAGGGATGGGCAGAATAAAGCTAAAACACAAAAGAGGCAGGGTGGTACAGAGTCAAAGTTGAGGGTGGTGTCACTTAATGCCTGTAGTCTCCCCAACAAGATGGCAGAAATGCAAGCCCTCTTCGTGGAGGGTAAGGTCGACATAGTGGCAGTTATCGAGACCTGGGCCACAGCACACAATGACTGGGATCTCTCAATCCCAGGAAATAAACTCTATGGAAGGGACAGAGAGATAAGCAAAGGGGGGGGGGGTGGCAGCATACACCAGGGAGGGTATTACGTGTGATGAAGAAGAATGAACAGGGAAAGGCAGAAAAACTGTGGCTCCAACTACAGACTAACAGGGGGAGGAAGTTCAGGAGGGAAGTGATCTACAGACTGCCCAACCAGGATGAAGAAAGGGGCAGAGAACTTTGTTCCCAGTTGCTGATGGCGGCAGGAGAAGGGGAGTTGGTAGTGGTAGGGGATTTTAATTTGCTCAAAGTGGACAGGGCTATTCTGGCCATGTTCTGTGCCAGAAGTCAAGAAATCTTAAATGTGATACAGGAAGGATTCATGACCCAGGTTGTTAATGATCCTACCAGGGAGAGGGCAATCCTTGACCTAGTGCATACACAATGGGGAGCATGTACAGGACTTAGAGGTCAAACATGGGCCATCATCAGAGAGGCAATTCTAGCAGCCACAAAGGATTGTATCAAGCTAAGAGGGAAGAAATCAGGGGCCAGATCACTGAGCTGGTCTAACTATGAGGAGAACAGCAAGGGAAGAGGACAAGGAACAATAGCTAAGGCTAAGGCTGGAAGGTAGCAAGAAGGGAGGTACAGCATGCTATGACGCAAAAAGAGCTCCAAATAGCTGAAGGGATAAAGAAGGGGGAGAAGGCCTTCTTTCATTACTAAGGAAGGGGGACAGATGGGTAGATGAAGGCATGAGCAAAGCAGAAGTATTAAATGAATACTTCATCTCTGTCTTGACAAAGGAAAAGGACGGACAAGTGTCACATGGAGGGAGGAGGAGGGAGGGGGCTAGGGGGAACTAAAGTGGCAATTGAGATTGAAAGAGTGAGGTAGGAGCTGCAGGCACTGAAGGTGGCCAAGTCCCCGAGACCAGACAGCATACACCTTATGGTGCTGAAGTTGCTGGTGGAGGAACTGGTGGGGCCACTGGCTGGCTGTTCTTTTTAATAGATCTCTGGAGTTGGATATAGTGCCACTGAAACAAAGAATGGCACATGTGGTGCCCCTCTACAAGAGCAGACTCAAGGATGACCCAGGGAACTATAGGCCGGTCAGCCTGACCTCGATAGTATGTAAACTCATGGAGACCATACTAAAGGAAAGGCTGATGAGAGACATTAAGGAGAACGGTCTACAGGATGGAAGGCAGCACAGGTTTGTGATGGCAGATCATGTTAAATGAACCTGATCAAATTCTTTGATTGGGTCACAAGGGTGGTGGATAGAGGCCAGGAAATGGACATCATATACCTAGACTTCTGCAAGACCTTCAATTCTGTACCACACAGGAGGATGATAATGAAGCTAACGGATCTAAGGGTGGGGGAGAAAATGGTAAGGTGGGTAGACAATTGGTTGAGTAGCAGAACCCAGATAGTAGAGTGGGGGGAGAGTTCTCCAGCACAAAGGAGGTCACCAACAGGAGCCTGCAAGGATCGGTGCTGGGGCCAGTGTTGTTCAATGTCTTCATAAGTGACATCAGGGAA
This sequence comes from Neoceratodus forsteri, assembly GCA_016271365.2. Taxonomy (NCBI): domain Eukaryota; kingdom Metazoa; phylum Chordata; order Ceratodontiformes; family Ceratodontidae; genus Neoceratodus; species Neoceratodus forsteri. The sequence goes on along the minus strand of CM057455.1, from coordinate 667,676,626 downwards.
GGTATTAAAAGCAAGATATTCCTTTTTGCAAATGACATCAAACTCTGTGGGAGACTGGAGACGAAGGAAGGGATACAGGGCTTGTGGGACAACCTCAGCAAACTCAAAAGATGGTCAAGAATCTGGCAATTTGGCTTCAATGCCAAAAAGTACAAAGTGATGCACATGGGGCCAGGAATCCTAGGACAGTTTATTACCTGGGGGAGTTCAAATAGCTGCTTCGGAGGAAGAATGACAGCCATTCTAGGGGCCACCAAACTATGCATAAGGATTGTGACAAAAAGGAACAGGTACAAGAGACCCATTTGAGTCACGGGCAAGGTCAGGGAAGCAATTAGGGACAGAAGGGAAGCTTTTCACAAATATAAGATGAACAAAGGTGACAGCAGCTGGGACAACTATACTCAGAAAAACAAAGAAGCTAAGAGGGCAGTGAGACTGGCAAAAGCAGCAACTGAGCTTTGGATTCTGGTCAGGGTGAAACCGTGGGACAAACACTTCTTCTGATACATTCAGAAGAAGAGAAAAAAGATAGGGCGATAGTCTGGCTCTTAGATGGTGAAAGTATCATCAAGGATGATGAACAGAAAGCATCTGCTTTGAACAACTTCTTCTGTTCGATATTCACAAAGGAGCATGATGGGCCCAGTTAATCCCTATTGGGATAGTGGTGTAAAGGCTGAGGATAAGGGGAATCCCAAGAATAGTGACACCAACATTCACCACAGACAGGGTCAGGGAAGCACTGCAGCATCTTAAAGCGGACAAAGAACCTGGACCAGATGGACTGCACCTGAGGGTGCTGAGGGAACTTGCAGAGGAATTGGCAGACCCACTGGCACATTTGTTCAGCCACTCACTACAGAAAAGAACTGTGTCTAGGGACTGGAGAAGAACAGATGTGGTACCTCTCCACAAAGGAGGGGGTAGGGAGGAGACCGGCATTTACAGGCTGGTAAGCCTCACATCTATAGTCAGGAAATTAATGGAAACATTAATTAAACAGGACCTACTAGAATACCTGGAAAAGCATGAACTTCAGGATGGGAGACAACATGGGTTTGTAGCAGGGACGTCATGCCAGACAAACCTCATTACATTCTTTGACTGATTGACTAAGGAATTAGATAATGGCCACCCAGTGGATCTCCTATATTTCGATTTTAGTAAGACCTTTGATTTGGTGCCTCATAAAAGCCTATGAAAGAAGTCAGAGGACCTAGGCACTACTGGGAGCATAGTCAGGTGAGTGGGAAACTAGCTGAAGGACAGGCAGTAGAGACTGGTGGTCAACAAGGTGAGGTCAGGTGAGAAGGAGGTCATTAGCAGGGTGCAACAGAGATCGGTCTTGGGACCAGTTCTTTTTAATAGGTTCATTAGTGACATTGGAGAAGGCATTCAGGGAAAAATAGCCCTCTTCACAGATGACACTAAGTTAGCTGGTAAGGTTGACACCGCCAAGATGGTGAAGGACCTGCAGAAAGACCTGAAAAAATGGGAGAGATAGTTCAAAGTTTGGCAGCAACAATTCAATGCAAAAAAGTGCAATGTGTTGCATCTGGGTAAGGGGAACCTCAGAGAAGGGTACTGGCTCAATGGGGTCCAACTCAGCATCTCACATGAGGAAAGGGATCTTGGGATCATCATATGTGACACCCTTAAACAGTCAAGCCAATACAGCAAAGCTTGCAGCAAAGCAAATAAAATGCTGGGCTGTATAGGGAGAGGTTTCGACAGTAGGGACAGGGAAGTGATCCTCCCACTATACACATCCCTGGTGAGACCCCACTTGACATACTGTGTCCATTTCTGGAGCACTCACTGTAGGAAAGACAGGGATAGATTGGAGACTGTGCAGAGAAAGGCAACCAAGATGGTTTAGGGTCTCCAGCGGCTCTGTTACGAGGAACAACTAAAGACATTGAACATGTACTATGCTCTCTAGAGACTAGAAGGGTGAGGGGTGATATGATTGAGACATTCAGATTCATGAGGGGCATTAACAAAATGCCCTACTCAGAATTGATTTTTTAATTTATGTTTATTAGTCCCACGTAAAACACATGAAAAAATACATTCTCTTGTAGGGTTTAGGTAAGTACAAAACTCACACCTAAATACAGTATCCCCAATAGCTGATAATCGTAACACCTCTCCCTATAATCTGGTACAAAAGGATTTCTGGGATCCAGCAATAATTTTAATAGACCTAATATTAAATCCCAAAATGCTAGCCTCTTCAGTGGCTTGGTAATGTCCTGAGTTAAGTGAGAATGAGCAAGGGATGAGAAACGCAAGCACTCAGCTTGCTATTAACCATTAATTCCTATTTTGTAAATGGGAGAAAAAATTTGCCCCCCAAGTCTCCCCACACCTCCTACAAAATCCACAGAAAATGCAATTTGCAACATTACAACAATGATAACGGAAACTTAAATCAAGTACTACTACTCTTCCCATATGTTGACCGATAAACATTTCCCTGGTTAACATGAACCTGCTAGAACATCATATGGCTATGAAGTGGGTGTCAGCATGGTTCAGTTGGTGGCACATCCGCCTCTGGACCAGAAGGTTGTGGGTTCTCATCCCACACCGGGATTAAACTTGCACCTAAAAATGCTGGCATCTGAGCGCAGTATTGGGGGGTGCTGTACTGCTGGGGAGTGCCGTCCTTCAGATGAGACATTAAACTGAGGTCCCTTCTACTCATCCTGGTGCTGTCCTGGTGGGTGTCCAGGTGGAAGTAAAAGAACCCAGGGCACTCTTCGCAAAGAGTAGGGGACATTCCCGGTGTCCTGGCCAACATTGCCCATCCCATAAAACTGGTTCATGCAGTTGTCCAGGCTGTGTTTGGGTGTTGATGTGCGATATGGCCACCACTACACATTCAGTCACTTCACTATCAGTCTAGCATTGCTTGTAAAGCACTTTGGGATACACTGTGTATGAAAAGCACTACATAAATACTGATTCTTCTTCTTCTTCTGGGGGCTTAAAAAGCTATTATCATGGTAAGCATGGAAGAGCTCCTGAACCCCACCTCCCATATGCCCATAGGTAGTGCAAGATCCCCCTCAATCATGCCCAACATGCCCAGCATAAAATCTAGCACCAAAGTTAGCACTTATACATCTACTTTTCCCCGCTCAAACAATAGGGAGAGATGAGAAAAAGTCAAAGAAACAGAAAACCATGTCACCAATGGAAAAAAAACAAATGACAGTCACCGGGTTCAAGTCCCATGATCGCCTCAGTTACCATTGGAATCCTCCTCCTTCTCTCAGCATGGGGTAGCAGCTCTGGTTGCAAATTCTTCCTCTGTCCTTGTAGTCCATCTCCCTTGTGTCCTTGGGGTCTGGGATTTGGAGCCATGTCAGAAACAACAAGGATTGCACGATAACAAGGGCTCTCATACGCTGTTTAACTGAATCAAATTGGTTTCTGTGGGCCCTGGTTTGAAAGGACAGGTCTGGAAAAACTTTGATGTCTGCATCATTAATCAATAGGGGGTATGCTGCTCTAGCCACAGATAGGAGGATGTCTTGGACGTGGGAGTCGGAGGTGCGCAACAAAATGGTGTGTGTCTGAGATGGAGTCACAGGCCTCACATGTGGGTTCACCTGATAAGCTTTTATGAAGGAATGCCATGGAAAATCATGTGACAGTTGTATAGATTCCTGCAGCCAATGCCTCAAAAATTCTAGTAAGCTTGTGCCTTCAGTACCTTCTGGCACCTCAACCAATCTTAAATTGCCAGACCGATTTTCAATTTCCAGGGCTTCTAATCTTCCCCACATTTGCATGCTTTCATGGGTCAAAGCATTCACGGCCACTTGTGTAGTTGTGGAGCATTTGTTGGCTTCTCCCACAGTCCCAGCTAACTCTCTTATGACAGCATCATGAGCTTCAAGCTTGCGGAAGGTCCTTTCAATTTGGGAATCCATGGCCCTCATAGACTCCATCATAGCCTGCCATGGGGGTTCCAAAGTTGAACCCAGAGATTTCACTGTAGTGCTGGTAGTGGCATCGCTGGCTTTGTTGTTCTGTTGCTCTGATGATTTAGAGGAGCCCACTTGTTGGTTCTTTGGTCTTCCCATTCATAACTGGTATCACTTGATTCCTTTGTACTTCAGGAATTTAAAGATGTAGAGCAAATTGAACTTTAAAGCATTCTTTTAGGTATTTTCTGTGATTTTGCAGAGACACAAGGTAGACCTAGTAAGGGAATCAACCTGCCTCAAAACAGCTCTCTAGCTACTCAGAAATTTTTAACAGAATAGAAGGCTCAACCACCAGGGGCACAAATGGAAGTTACGGGGTGGGAGTTTTAAAAGGGATTTGAGGAAGTGTTACTTCACAGAAAGAGCCATTGAACCATGGAATAGACTGTCCACTGAAGTGGTTGGCACTAAAACTGCAGTGGTTTTCAAGAAAGGGTGGGACAAAGTAGGAGCTTAACAAGGTGCAGAGGGTATGGGGGCTAGGTCCTGGGACCCATAGAAGGCCTCAGTAACCCTTGGGCAGACAAGATGGACCTATGGTCTCCTTCTGCCATTATCTTCTATGTTTCTATGTTAAAAGGATCTGGGGGTGGTGATTACTAGAGATCTACAACACACCACTCAATGCAAGAAGGCAGCAGCAAAGGCTAACAGGATGCAGAGGTGTTTTGCAAGGGGATTCAGTAGTAGGAGGAGTGAGGTCATTTTGCCATTGTACAGGTCCATGGTAAGACCACATTTAGAATATAGGGTAAGATATTGGCATCCATACCTTAAGAAAGACATCAGCATATTGGAGGGGGTCCAAAGGAGAGGAACCAAGATGATCGAGAGGCAACAGAATAAGTCCCATGAGGAGAGGCTGGAAGCCCTAAGGATGTACTCCCTGGAAGAGAGGAGGGATATGGGTAATATGATGGAGGCCTTCAAATACTGTACTTGAAGGGGATGAACAGAGTGGAAAGAGAAGGCCTCTTTAAAATGAGTGACAACAGAACCACAAGGGGGCATAGTTTAAAGTTGATGGGGGAGGTGCGAAGGGATGTAAGGAGACATTTTTATATGGAGAGGGTTGTGGCTGCATGGAATGAGCTGCCAGAAGAGGTGGTCTCAGTAAAGATGGTGGGGGCCTTTAAGAGGTCCTGAAACAAACACATAGGGAACCCATGGAGCCAAGGAAAGGGAGACGAGAGAGAGGGAAAGACATGGGGAGGGGGCATGATCATAGGTGTAAGCCATGTACCCTACACCATTTACTGAGTAGATGTGATTGACCAAGTTGGCCTTCTTCTGCTGGCTTTTTTTGTATGTTCGTAACTCAAATGCCACCACACAACACCCTGGATGTGAGAGGATACCCTCCTGTACCAGTGACTGCACAAACTAAAAATGTCTCAATTGCAGCTAGACTAGCAACCTGAACTTGAATGAACATAAACGCTCTGAAAAATTCTCTTTTTGTTATGAATTTTATCTGTGCTAAATGCCAAGAGTATGAGTATGCATAGTTACTCAGGTATGTACAGCTACCACTATGCCCATTTCCACTTCAAGGCCCCCCCCCCATGCAGTTTCTACCTCTCGAGGACTGCAGAGGCTTAGGATTGATGTTTCCAGATGCATAGCTTTGAACTTTCCCTCTAGTACCCAACTCTGGAACGCTATGCCTCTTGACTCTAACCCCCCTTTCTGAATACATCTCACACTGTGAAGTGATCCTCACCTCACGTTCCATATGTACTGTAGCTTGTCTAGGTGAGAGCATGTCCTCTGAAAATGTTGCCTTTTCTACCTTTTATGCACAAAGAACTACCACTCATGTCCTGCTACCCTCCTCCTAGTGTTGCTACTCCCACCTTACTTGCAATGTGATATGGGGGCATCATCAATGTTTTTTCTTTTCCTGGGAATAACTGTACCTCTCCCAAGTTCCATCCTCTGCTTCTCACTCCTTTGTTGCACAATGTGCTCAAAATACCTAGCAAATACAGTAAGGGAACAGCAATTTGGTTGAGAATAAAGCATCTCAACCTTCAGCACAGCTTGAACATCACCAAAATTAATAAATTAGAGCTGAATATTGAGAAATGTGTAGCAATGCACTTACGGAGAAACAATAAGTGCTATAAATACTATATGGCAGGCAAGGAGCTTAGAGAAACTAAGAAAGTAAAGGATCTGAGTATCCTAGTAACCAACAATCTAGAAATGAAAACATATTGCAACGCTGTATCTAAACAGGCAAATTCCATTTTGGGGAGTATAAGAAGAAACATTAAGAGCAGGGATAGAAACGTGATATTGTCACTGTTTACATCCTTGGTGAGACCGGGTATGGAGTACTGTGCCCAATTTTGGTCCCCCTGAACCAAGTTACTGTAGAAATTGGATCACTGGAGGGAGTGCAGCACAGAGCTACAAAAATTATTGTTCGATGTGCTTACACAACTGGATAAGATAATGAGATGATGCTTGTGTAACTTGATTTGCTTTGTGACTTTCTGCCTCTCTATCTGTGGGATATACCACCCTGTAAGGGTACGACACGAGGAACCCTAGAGAAGGGTCTCCCCCCCACAGGTGCTGGGAATGATTGTGTCAGCTAAAGGTAGGTTAGGAAGAAGCCCACGGGTAAGAGAGATGAGCCGCTGGAGCAGGGGTGGATGGTGGGCAACAAAAAAGAATCCTGGCGAGGCCCAGGATGTGTGACCTTATAAGGTCGATAGGGGAGTGACGTTGTTGCTCCGCCCATCGAACCTCAGGCTTAAAGCCCTCCCATTCGATGTGCTTACGCAACTGGATAAGATAATGAGATGATGCTTGTGTAACTTGATTTGCTTTGTGGCTTTCCATCTCTCTATCCGTGGGATATACCACTCTGTAGGGGTACGACGCAAGGAACCCTAGAGGAGGGTTCCCCCCTACAGGTGCCGGGAATGATTGCATCAGCTAAAGCTAGGTTAGGAAGAAGCCCAAAAAGAATACCTAAAGGTGTCGAGCATTGAAGAGGTGAGGATGATGAATGAATGAATTCTGAGAAGATGATAATGGCTGACTTCCTAATGAGAGAGGGGAAAGCCAGAGCCACCATCCACCTCCATCCAACAGCAGAACCTAACTAACTAACCTAAGAAAGCACTAACTCTAATATTATGACCATTGGCATGGAGGAGAGGAAAAACCCCCTTTGAGGAAGAAACCTCTTGGGATCCAAGGCCTAGGTTGCCTTTCCTCCAGGCTGGCAATGCCGTTTGATTTGAGGAAGTATGTCGTTAAAAGTAGGATTCAGTAACAAGAGGAATATGAATAGGGAGGATGATTATGAAATAGGGAAATCCCCAAAAGAGAGCACAGATTGAAGAGGGAACACAAGGCTGCACGCAGATCGCAGAAGGAACATGAGGCAACAATGAACACTTTCTTTGATGATGAGAGGGAGTAAATCCATGTAGAAGTCAGAGGAGCAAGGGGTATCCAGATCTGCAAACAAGGAGGTTCCAGATGTGCCAATGAGAAGACCAAGGACAATGCAGACTGGCTTGAGTGAGCAATGCGAGTGAGCTGACACTGAGGTTGAAGAGACATCCCTGATTATGTGATATGAATGAGTAGACTTTGAAATGAGACCCTGAGGTTGTAGTCAGTGAGGTAGCATAGAATTCAATGATAGGAATGTTCATGTAAGCGATGTAAATAGATGAACCTTGATGTAAGGCTGTGACGGACGACAGGAAAGTCAATGGGTAGCATAGGACCAAGCCGGTACGAGTCATTAAGTGGTGTAAATAGATAAACCTTGAGGTAATGCTGAGTGAATGATGACTGGATTTATGAACTCGATATGACTGGAGTTATAAACTCGATACATACGGCATAATGGCCGCGGTTGATAGGTGGCATAGGAGTTATGGTAAGTAAACCCAAAAAGAAATATCGATAGCAGGCCATGAGTGGAGTGAATCCTGGTTGCCGGTATGGAATTGGAAGAGGAGGAGACAGGAATGAACTTGGAAATGAACTTGCACAAAGGAAGTAAAAAGAAGACGGCTTCTTGAAAGGAGGTAGACTCCGAGGCTAAGAAGGTAGATCAGGAACCAGAGGCAACTCAGGCAGAGTGATCGAGGAGCAAAACTGGATGAAGTATGATGAGGAGTGAAGCTAGGAATGGAGGTATCATGATCTAGAGAGCGATGCGAGCAATGAGGCTCCTCGAAAGGAGGCAGGTTCAAGGCCAAGAAGGCAAGTCAGGAAACAGAGGGTGTGTGAACCAGAAGGTATGAGCTCAGGATGGGAAATTGAGAGGAGCCAAGCTTGAATGATGTACGATGATGAGGGAAGCCATGAGTGGAAAGAATCCATGATGGCTAGGATGAGAATAGGCTCTAGGCTGAGGAAGGTAACATAGGAAAGAATGATGTACGATGATGGAGCGATGCCATGAAGGCTGGTACTGGAAAGTGAGGTAAGAAAGGATGTAGGATGGTAGGGATTGAATTGGATGAGCAGGTCACAGTGAGGTAGAGTGGAACAGAGAGTGCTAGGTACGAGGAAAGAGGGAAGCCCTGGAGGCTGATGAGGAGGGAAGCCAGGAGGGGAGAGAAACCATGACGGACAGGATGAGAACAGACACTAGGCTGAGGAAGGTAACAGAGGAACGAATGAGGCACGATGATGGATTGATGCCATGAAGGCAGGTACTGGAAAGTGAAGTATGGAAGGACGACAGACGGTAGGGAGGTCAAGAGGGTAGCGTAGGACCCAGCCGGTATGGGATGAGAACTACAGTAGGGCGAGTCAGAGTAGGTGGCATAGGATACATGACAGGTATGCCCAAAGTAATATCGATAGCAGGCCAGACAGATCAAGGGAAGACCATGTATGTGGCAGTGAACCACGCCAAGGCATACTGAGTGAGAGATTGGAGTAGAGGAGCAGGTCGGGCGAGGTATTGGAGAGCAGACACAGAGGCTTGATGAGGCATGTTCATAGGGGAAGAGCCCAGGAGCGACCTCTGGGGAAATCAGACCAAACTGCCAGGGAGAAAGCATTGAATAACCTATATAGGAAACAGCATAGGCTGAAAGATTCAGATTCTCCCAGAAAAGTCGTAGCTCGCAGTACCCTAAGCAGGTGTCAGAAAAGTACTACTACCCCTGTAAATGCACCAGATTAACACATAAGTGTCGTCCAAAGAGTTTTTTTTTTAATGTTTTGCAGCCTTGAGGAACACACTGTCAGTGAGAATACAAATCACCAAATATCCCTGAAGTATCAACTAATAATGAGGGACTCATCTCATTCAATAGACTGTGAAACAGCACAAGCAGAACAGGCAAAGGATTCAGGGAACAAGCAAAGGGATAGAATTCCCCAGCAAATGAAGGACTGAGGGAATGAATTGAGCCCATGGCTGTGCACCGGTCATCCAATACAGCAGCCGACAAGTCAAATTGTAATACTGTAGGGCAGCAGACAGAGACAAGGATAGATTGGCATGTTCAAGCCCAGCTAGAGGAATTCACAGAGTTAAAACGTTGAGTGTGGGTCCAGGGCTGCGAGCGACTAGCAGGCCATACGACTGAGAAAAGCAATGGCACGAGGGCATGGAAATAATAGGAAACCAATGAAGCAACAGCTCCTCGCTTACCAGAAACCCTCAGAGGATGCTGACCAAGGCACACCATGGACACAAGTTAAGGAACTTGTTTCAGAAAAAAGAAGCTGGAGGATCGCTGACATGCGGTGGTCTCTGGCTCCCGAGTCGCAGCCTCGCTCATTCAGGAATCCTGGGCAGTCCATCCACCGCACATCTCGCATGCCTCCTCCCAGAGAAATGGACCCACAGAGGAGTGGTAATCATAAGAAGATGCTACAGGCACTGTTCAGCCACGATGCAGAATATGAGCTAAAAGCAGGTGCGGCTAGGAGCAGCAGTACAAAACGCTCTCGGAGAAGAGCGAGAGAAAAGCAGGGAGCAGCAGCAGCAGCTGCGGGTGGCTCGTCCAAATGAAAACATGAGAAAAGGAGCAAGCCAGTGGGAGTGAGAGGTGAAACCTCCGAGGAGTGGGTCGAGTGAGGGAAAGGCAGACTGGAGACAGGAATGGGGGGGGGAACCCAGAACATGCAGGGATGATTGAAGTGCCTGCAGTTCAAAAACACTGCAGTAAAAGGAGTGAGCCGGAGGCGACTGTAATTCGTGGGCAAGAGCCCTCCCCCCAAAAAATGGCACAGAACATGGAAGGCAGACAGGCAGCGCCTCTGGCCATAATGAAAAAGAATCCTGGCGAGGCCCAGGATTTTGTGACCTTTTAAGGTTGATGGGGAGTGACGTTGTTGCTCCGCCCATCGAACCTCGGGCTTAAAGCCCTCCCAAAACAATGCACCATCTAAGTTATGAAACAACATTAAATGAACTGGGATTGTATACTTAAGAATATAAAAGATTGTGGGGGGATCTATGCCTGGTCTACAGGGCTTTTACCAATAATGATTTATGGGACTGCATAGACCTTAAGACCAGAGAAGTCAATTATAATACCAGAGCCCATATATTGCAGTTGAAGGGAGAACCTTGCCATAATAGGAAAAGGGCATATTAGTTTAGTCAAAGGGTGGTAAGCATTTGGAACTCATTACCAACTGAGGTAGTGGGTAGCAAAACTATGGAAATATTCAAGAGAAGGCTAGACAACTACCGTGATATGAAAAAGATCAAGGGCTAGTCCTTTTAATGGGATATGGGCAATGCCTACTTGGCTCAAATAAACCTATGAAACCTATGAAATTCCCTCCCCGCTATGGCTCTTCACACTACAGGAGCCCCTTTACCTCTATGAATCACCCACCACACCCTATGACTTGATAATGTTATTGTTCAATCTTTGAGCTTGCAGTTCGAGCCTCATCACAAGGAAGACATCTCCCTTTTCTTGCACATTGCACACCCGTGACTTGATAGATACTGAGATTTTTACTTTACTTAATCACCTACACTTCTGCACTTTCCTCCCTTACCTTTGGCCTTTTACTGGTTATTTTTCCTGATGTGGGCATCCATGGCTGGTAGCTCTGATTAGTGGTTCTGCAGCCTCTGACATGTAGAACCCAAATGCACTGGTCACCAAGAAAACACCTGAAGGAATCTTTTTCTGGCAGCACCAGCACTGGTGCAATGCATCCAAAGATGCTGATAACTGCAGGCAGCATACTGCTTCTTGCTTGGCAATCCTTGGTCCCCTCTGCAGTCTGTTTGGGAAGCTGAACAGTACATGTAGGTACCAAATCCTTATGCCATACTAAATAAAATATTAATGGGTATACACCATCAGAGTGAGAAGTGCCTTTCTTTTAGGCTTCCTTGACTGCAGGGACTGCCGAACAGCACCTCTTTCCCCAGGCGCTATCACCTCTAGAAGAGAATGCATGGAAAACAATACTGTACCACATTATCCAAGGTACATTCTGGCATTGAGCATGGAACCTGTGAACAGGTAGTTACCTAGAAAACCTTCATCTGTTTTCTGTCACTGTCTCTGTTTACATCTTTCTGCGTCCCCTGTCAGAGTGCTGCCTGCTCCACCACACCTTCCACCCCCAGAACACACCAGGTTTATTGGTAGATTAGATTCCCTTCTTGACAGCAATAGGAGGCACACACCTGTTGCACCAGTGGTAAAACCTGGCAAGTGTGGCATGCACTTACCCCAAAAGCAACTTGCCTCTCCAGTATAACCCCCCCCCCCCGGAAGACCTATATTTCAGTTAGTACCATAAATACTAGGTGCTACCCTTCTTTAGCTACCTTTGTCCAGGAGCTAAATCAGCTAGAGATGAGGCTGCTGGACTCACTACACAATTTAAACATGTACGCTGACCCTCCATACCCCCCAGGACTTATACCCCATGACTTCATGATGAACTTTCTTAACAGTAGCCATAGGTGTCTCTAATGTTGAACTTAGATTTATCTCCTGGATTAAATTTTTCTCCTAGAAAATACAGGCTATTAACTCTCCTATAGGGGGCTAGGCACTATTGCAGGTTGGGTACACACAATGTGCATGTACCCAACCCGCATAGCTCTGCACCTGTGAACAGACTCATGGTGTGCAGTGAGCACAACCATGATCCTCTGCAGGGTGCCTGTCCATGGCCTCATCCCCCCAGCACATTGCTGCATGGGGGGGAGCTCAAGGGACACAGGCATGCATCTGTTCTTGGGTTCCAAAGTTGACCCCATGTTCTGCATGAGCAGGGGATTCTATGTAGGTGCAGATCCACCTCTTTTAAAAGTATGGGCAGATGCCCAAATGGATACCCACAGCCCTCCCTGTAAGCCCAATCAGCTGGGGCAGCATGGTGGAAGGATTCTCTGTCCTGCCACAGCCAGCAAGTGTCACTGAGAGGGTGCACAAAAGATAAGGCAGGGTCCTTGCTGCCATATCCTGTGCCCCCCCCAAAACCTGGTACTCCACTTCCCCAAACATATCCCGGACTGGCTACATGACCAGCCGGGAGATCACTTGCAGGACCCCAACATCACGGCATTCTGCCTTAGGGTTGCCTATGTGCCACGAATCCACGGCATGTAGGCAACCCACACATTCATGCATAGGCCCCAATAAACAGAAACAGATTATTATTTATTACACAATTACAAAAGCAGAAATGTTACATTGCCCTATTGCAAAAAAACACACTTGCTCCCCCTTAGAGGTACAAAACCTTCAAGAAGAATGAGTTTGTAAAGTAATTGGCAGCTCCAGAATGACCAAAGCCAGAATGGTGGCTATCAAATGCATCCCTATTCAAATCCTGGACACCAAATGCAGCAAGGATGGCCACTGGCTGATTGTCCAGCTGCACATTAATTTGCACATGATCATCCTGGGATATATATATGGGCCTAACAGCAAATCCTCTACTTTCTTTCCAGAGGTTTCACAAATCCTAACAGACCTGCAATAACCAGGAGACACACTTATGCTGTGCTGGGACTTTAATGAAATGTGGGATCCCACGTTTTTATCAAACTAAGAAGCAAGTCAATAAACCCCACCAAATCAATGAAAGCCCTAACACAGCTGGTGAATAAATTTTCAAGCCAGACCCCTGGAGGCCTGTGAATTTGACAGACAGGGTAATTTCATTTTTCACTCTGCAAAGCATGATACCAGTAGTAGACTGGATTTTTTCCTAATTGAAGGCAATACCTTACACTCTGTCCATACAATACTCATGGGACTAATTATCATCTCTGAAGATGCTACTCTGTCCCAGGTACTGGCACTGGGTCAACCCTCCCCATCTCCCCAAGATGGCAGCTAAACTCTCTCTTTTTGCAGAATACTGATTTCAAACACCAGTTGAAAGCAGAAATAGATTTCTACTTCATCACCAACGATATCCCAGGCATGTCTAGAGCTATCTTGTGGGATACCCTCAAGGCATACCTCAGAGGGAGGATAATCAGCTGCTCAGCATATGCCAACATCAACACCTTCAGCAGCTCAATCAGTTGGAGAAAACAGTAAAAGAGTGTGAAAAAGAATATAGCTCCTCCATCAACCCTCCACCCCTGCAGCTAAAATGGCAGATACTAAATCTTCAATATCAGATTAATACCCTCACCCACACTGCAAATACTGGGAGTCCAGAGAATGGGCTGGTAACCTACTGGCCTTTTATATCATGCTCCAGAACACCATTAAACAAATTGCCTGTATTAGGACCCCTAGCTGGCAGGACCTCACAGCCAAAGTGGATGTCAACAAAACATTTTACGTCTTGTATACCAGCTTATATTCCTCCCAGCTTGGCAATTTCCCTTCCTCTGTAGCAACTATTTTGGGAGACAGTGTACTCTCCACTATCATGGAGGAACAAGCACAGGCTCTGGACTATCCAGTCTCGCTGCAGAAAATCAGAGCAGCTGTCAAAGTACCCTCTTAATGTAAAACCTTCAGCCAGATGACTTGCCGGTCATACCGTCCTGAGTAAACTGGACACTAGACTACTAGGGGTTTATGAAAGAGCACAAGCTCAAGGCTTGATTCCACCATCAATCTCTGAAGCTTTACTTACCCTATTCCCCAAGCTGGGCAAAGGCAACCAGCTTACGTCAAATTATTGCCCAATTTCACTTCTCAGTGAGGTCATAAAAATCTTATCAAAATTGCTTGTGCTCCAACTACAGCAGGTAATACACCACATAGTTGACCATCACCAAATGGGATTTGAGAAAGGGCATATGGCCACCATGGACACCTTATGGGCCCTATTTAATTCCATATGGATGGGCACCAATTAAACAGTTTCAGCTAGCCTGCTTCATGAGCATAGATACAGAGAAGGCCTTTGTTGTCAAGTGGACATACTTGTTATCAGGGCATGACTGCAATAAGACTTAAACCCTGTTTTATGGGGTGGGTGAAACTCCTGTATGTCAGCCCTTCTGCTAGAGTTCTCACTAATGGATTGGCTTCACAAGCCTTCCAACTAGCCAGGGAAACAAGACAAGGTTGCTTCCTATCACCTGTCCTTTTCCTTATAGCTATGGAGCCCTTGCTTAGGAAACAATTATAGCTGCCTGCAGTCGAGGGGATCAAGATGGGGGCAAGCACTTTAAAAAAAAGGGCCCCTGAAGAAGCTCTAATGAGCAAAGCAGTGGGGCATCTGGGAAAGTGGCAAAATAACTCCCTTCTAATTCTGTAAGCAGTGTGGTTTATCAATGGATTTTTGATATTTTTTGACCATTAAATTTATTTAGCACATGAACAATTCTGTCAAAAGTGCATTTGTGCTTTAAGAAACCACACAACTCACTCTGGAGTGCAACTTGAACCGTTTTTGGTGTTTAGTCTTTGGGGTCAGCACAGTCCCCAGTTTGCACTCAGCCCAGCACTGGTGAGTGCTGTGTTCACTTTGTCCACCTAGAGTTCACTGTATTCCCCACTATGTCCACAGATAGAACAGGAACCATGCAGCAATTCTGTTTGGTTGTACACCTACTGTCCATACTGGATGCCACTGACTGCACCCATGTTTCCATCCGTGAAATCTCAGGGAATGGGGTAGAAGCCTAAATTAATAGAAGGGGATTCTACTCCATCAACTTTCAGGTGATGTGTGATATGACAGGGTCATTGCATCATCAATGTCCTGGCATGATACCCTGGCGGTGCCCATGATATCTTCATCTGGCACAATTCCATTCTGTGCCCGAGGTTTGAAGGTGGGGATACACCTAGTGGACATCTCATTAGTGAATATATGCCCAAGGCCCCCCCCCATAGCTACCATTGATGTCAATAACCAATGCCTCTTTCCCACACAGGGGACAGTGCATATCCCCTGCATCCCTGGCTGCTAACACCTGTCCTATGATCCGCATCCATTGCAGAGGACAGGTACAACACAGCACACACTGCTACATGCAGTGTCAACAAGTAGGTCTTTGGCATGCCCAAGATGCAGTTCAGATACCTCGACCATTCCAGTGGTGTCCCACAATGCAGCTCTCAGAAGACCTGTGCCATATTCCTTGCCTGTTGAATACTACACAACATGGCACTCAACTGTGGAATATGCCTGCTGGCTTAGAGGGAAACACTGCAATGGATGCTAATCCAGAAGACCAAAGGATGTAAGAGCAGCTTGATAGCATGACTCCAGGATGGCCAGCAGATCCAAGAATCATACAGAGACCACCGCATTGAAAACCTCTATGGACCCAGACAGTGAGTACAGATCACACAGGAGACAGCAATGGTGTAACAAAATGTATTAGTAGGCTAACAAAAACATGCTTGGAAAAAAGGTGTGAAAAACTAAATAGCCATCCAGGTGGGAGGGACAGCCAAACAAAATAATAGCCATCCCTGCAGAGGGAGGGAAGGAAGGGGGGTCATATAAAATAAGATCTATCTTGGCAAGGGGGAAGGGAATGCAAAGTAAATATAGGCCATCCAGGCCAGGTGGAGAAACAGGGGGATCAAAACTGCTCCATTCTAGAACTCCCACCTTAAGCAAGACATAAAATTATTGGAACACGTTCAACACAGGGTTACCAAAATTATCCCTAACATAAAACATCTCCCGTATCATGAAAGATTAACAAAAACTGGCTTGGTTAGTCTATAAAACAGACAATCAAGGGGTGACCTACTGCAACTATTGAAGATTATACATAATCCTGATTTAACACTCCAGTGTGGTCTTCAATTCACAGCTAAGAAAGTCAATACAAGGAGCCACATTCTCCAACTTGTAGTCCCAAGGGTCAACATAAGCAAAAGAGATGTCTGCTTCACTACACATGTTGCCAAAGCATGGAATAACTTCCACAGGATGTGGTAGAAGTCAATGAATTTGCAAAGTTTAAAACTCTTCTTGACAAACTTCTGAACTAGTCAACTGGTACAAGTTAAAAATACCCACACAGTTGTGGGAGACATTCTTGATGGGTGTATGCCTTCTTATGTCTAATAAAAACCTAGCAAACCTAGTAAAACCATAAAAAATGGCACTGCACTACAACCTTTATAAAATACATTTCATTTCATTTATTTTAAAATGAAAGCCTATGGATAAAATTCCCCTTTTTCATAGGCAGCCATGGTCAAGGTACATAAACTTACAATAAAACAATAAAACATTTAACAATACTTACAAACAAAAATTAATAAATTTTCAAAGCATTTGCAGTTACCAGTGGCATTAATATGACACCTTAAAGTTATTACAAAAGACTTGTAATTTATTTAGTATTTATTTATTTGAAAAGTTTCACCAGAAAAGACAACATGAGCTACAAAGAGCTAATTTCCAGAAGTGTCCTTGGGGTAAGGGGAGAAGGGGATAAAGTAAACATGTCAGAGTACAAGATACTGTACCATGAATTGAAAAATATAACAAAATTGTACAAAATAAAGCTGAGCATGAAGGGTATAACAATATAAAAAAAATAGTGCATAAATCAGAATGAACCCAGACACATTTATGCCTACAAATAATCATGTAAATATATATAAATGTATAGTACAATACAGACACATACATAGAAATGTACAGCCACATAAGACAGTATAGAGGGAGGGGGGTAAGGGGAATGAAAATTAAGGAGGGAGGCAAGGGTAGGTAAGAGAATCAGGGTAGATAGTAAGACAAAGGGATAAAGCAGTGAAGGAAGTAAGGGTCAGGAGGAGTTGCAGGATGGGAAAATATAATTATGGAGAAGACAAAACAATGAGCTAGTGAAAGGGGCAGAGTGGATCTGTAAAGGGAGCAAGTTCCAGAGATTAGGAAAATGGTAGGAGAAGGCAGCCCTACCAGAATTGGAGCTACGGGCAGGGAGAGCAAGAGTCCTGTGAGTGGAGTTATGGAGGGAATATGAGATAGAAGAGGGGGTTGGAAGGAGTGCATTAAGGTAGGACGAAAGGGAGCCAGACCAGAACTTACCAACTAGTGAAGCACAATGAGCAAGGTGTCTGGCCTCAAGAGGTGGGA
Source organism: Neoceratodus forsteri (assembly GCA_016271365.2). Lineage (NCBI taxonomy): Eukaryota > Metazoa > Chordata > Ceratodontiformes > Ceratodontidae > Neoceratodus > Neoceratodus forsteri. The sequence goes on along the minus strand of CM057455.1, from coordinate 667,659,116 downwards.
AGGACAGAGCAGTGTTGAGGTCACAGTGGTGCATACTTGGCGGACAATTTAGGGCAAAGCAGCAGAAGGAGTTGAAAAGGATGTCCAGTGTGGTGAGGGTGGTCTTAGGGGCAACACTGTAGACTATGTCTCCAAAGTCAAAAATAGGGAATATCATCTTCGGGATGACTTTATGGCAGGCCTGAAGGCGGGGTACAGCCATGGTGTCTGTAAAGAGTACCAAGTTTGGGATGAAGCTTTTCTTGACTAGCATCCACATATCCAGAGAAGTCAAGGTTCCTATCGAGTCAGAGCTAAAGGTACTTAAAGGAGGAGACATCTTCCAATGGGGAACCATCAATATTGAGGAAAGTAGGGGTGGCTGTTAGCCTGGTGAGCCTTTGTCTTGTGGCAAAAGTCATAGAGACTGTCTTTTTGGCATTGAGGAACAGTTGGTTAGAACAGAACCAGTGCTGAACAGCTGAACATTGTCAGAAGCCAGTTGACGGCTGGTCGCCACATCAGAGGGGGAGGTATCAGAGGGAAAAAAACAGTATCATCTTTGTACATGTAGATATCTCTTGTTGAGCAGGCAGAGTCATTCAGAAATATCGAGATGAGTATTGGTCCAAGTACTGAAGCTTGAGGGACACCAGTGTTGATAGTGAGAGGGGGGAGACAGAGTTACCTACCCTAACTGATTGGGACCTACCCATAAGGTAGGAACTAAACCAGCTAACGACATTCTCAGAGAGTCCAGCTACAGCCAGCTTGGAGAGGAGCAGGGTGTGGGCAACAGTGTTGAAGGCTTTGGCCAGATCGACAAAAATGACAGAGGTGAAACAGCCCTGATCCATGCCAGAGAGAATGGAGTCAGTGAGCCAGAGCAGGAAGGTTGTGGTGGAAAATGACTTGTGAAAACCAGACTGGAAAGGGGTGAAGAAGGAGGAGGAGTCAAGGAATGGAGTAAGTTGAGGCAGTACCTGGTGGTCTTGGAGTTTTGAAAGAATTCGGAGTAGGGATATCGGGCGGTAATTACCTGGAATCGCAGAATCACTACCCTTGGGAAGAAGGACAATGGTAGTAATCTTCCAAGCATCAGGGACAGTACACAATGAGAAGGAGGGATTCAGGAGGTAAGTAAGTGGGAGAGCAATGGCACGGGCAGAGAGGTACAGAAGCTTAAGGTCAAGCCCATCCGGACTTTTGCCTTTATGGGTGTTAAGGACTAGCAGAGCTTTTAGGGTATCATCGGTGGAAACCAGTGAGAAGGAAAAACAGAGTGATAAGGATGTAGAAGGAGTGGAAGGTGCTGTCAGGGTAAAAATTGAGAGGGGTAGTGAAACAAGGAGGGAAGAAGCACAAGTGGTGAAGAAGGTGTTGAATTCAATAGCTACAGAAGTATAGTCAGAGATAGTGGTATCACCTATCTTTAAGACTGGGGAGGGGACTGGGCAGGTAGGGAGAAAAGGGCATGAACTACCTTTCAAAATCTGGAGGGGTTGTTAAGGTTTTCCTGGAAGGAGGAGGAGAAACATTATTTTTTGGCAAGTCTGATAGTTCTAGTGCAGGTATTCCAGAGACAGCGATATTTTAGCAAATCAACAAGAATACCACATGCCTTGTAAGTCAGCCATGCTTGGTCACAAGCACGCTGACAGGCCAGAATTTCAGGTGTCACCCATGGGAAATGGGAGCCTCAGAGTCTGTTTTTTCTTAATGGAGCATGCCGATCCCAAACGTTCAAGAACTGGGTTTTGAAATAGGACAAAGCTGAGTCAACAGAGGAGTCATTTGTTATTGGAGACCAGACAATACCGACAAGTTCTTCATGGAGGGGTGTCAAGTCAAGTGACCTAAAAGAGAAAAGGTGGAGGATATTAAATTTCAGTATCACCAAGTGCAAGGTGTTGCATCTTGGTTGGGGAAACCCTAAACACAGGTACACCCTGGGAGGGGAGGCGCTGGAGGCCTCAATAGGGGAAAAATACCTAGGGGTCATGGTGGATACATGTATGAATAACTCTGAGCAGTGCAGAAGAGCAGCTAGCAAGGCAAACAGGATGTTGGGATGCATCGTAAGGGGGATCACCTCTAGGAGCAAGGAAGTGATTCCGCGCTGTACAATGGACTGGTTAGACCACACCTTGAGTACTGTGTACAGTACTGGAGACCACACTCTGAAGAGGGACATACAGCTCCTGGAGAGGGTACAGAGGAGGGCAACAAAGATGATATGAGGGCTAGGGATTTGACTATGAGGACAGACTTGAGGAACTCTGCCTGTTTTCACTGGAGGAGAGGAGAGATGGGGGACATGATTGAGGTCTTCAAGTACCTCAAGGGAATAAATAGGGTAAACATGGAGGATCTTTAGACTAAAGCAGGAGGTATCACCAGAGGCATGGTTTGAAGTTGGAAGGGGGAAGGTGAGGGGAAAGAGGAGGAGGTTTTCACTGAGAGAGTGGTGGACCCTTGGAATGCACTGCCTGGTGAGCTGGTTCAGAGATCCACAGTGGAGGGCTTCAAGAGAGGGTGGGACAGACACAGAAAATGGATGTATTAGATGATGGCCTGTCCCGGGGTGGGGTGGGGATGGATGATAGGAGTTTCTGGAGCACAAGGGATGGGAGGGTCTCAGCACCCAACTAAGGATCTAGGTTCGAGCAGACTCGATAGACCGTAAGGCCTAATCTGCTGGCAAATAGTATGTTAGTATATTTGGTGGTGCTTTGGAGCGATGGATTTTACGCATGCAATAGACCATGTGATGGTCACTAAGTGCATCTGGCAGGATTTCTGATGTAACTACCCAGTGGAAGTGAGATGATAACACCCAGTTAAATAGAGAGTGCTGGGTTAAATGGGTTGGGTCAGAGATCAGCTTGAATGAGATTCCAGGAGGAGATGTGGTTATGCAGTTTGGATTGTGTGCTGGAAAGTCAATTTATATTGATATCTCCAAGGATGAGGAGTTCACCAGAAGAAGAGTGGGTAGTAAGATTAGTGATGACATCTGAAATGGAGGAAGAGGGGAGGCTAGGGCAACAGTAGATATCCCATTCAAAGATAGAAAGGAAGTAGGGGAAGGAACGTTTTAGCAACAGAAGCTCATAGGCAGATGGGGAGGTAATAGAGAGGCAAAGGGAATATTGGATGGGTGATGCGATGTATATGGCTACCCCCCACACTCCAGGTTGACTGGTCCTGCCAAATGAGGGAGTAGTCAGGGATGGAGATGGAAGAATTGGGGATTTTGGAGGACAGCCATAATTTAGTGAAGAACATCACACTGGGTTTTAATCAAAATACTGATGTTTTGAAGTAACGAGTTCCAAAAGTTGCAAACTCAACAATAAAATGCAGCCTGACAAACATTTTTGTAACATTTAAGCAGTTTAAAACATAGATCATCCATCAACCTAACTATAGTATTAGGCAAAGATGTTTTTTTTTTCACCCTAGATTGTAAATTAATTGGCACATGTCTATTTGCCATCTTCCAGGCCCAACAACCCAATTGCTGACTAATTCTTTGTTGTAAAGCATGCCCATTAGAGACATTGTACAAGGAACAAGTATGGTAATGTAAAAGTAGCTCAAATCCAAACATTACATTGCATCTGCTATTCAACAGGTGGATGCTATGGACAGAAATCAAGTGTTACAGTATAAATCTAGGTAGTCAAATGAAAGGAAAGAATCTGAGTGTCCCTTTGTCACTGACTTCTCTAGTCGGGTTGATCGAATTAGAAATATTGTTACAAACAACTGGCCCATTCTGCAATTGGAACCGAGATTGAATGAAATAGTAGATAGGGGACCTAAAATTATTTTTCGTAAATGCAAGAGTATTAGAGATCATGTAGTGTCTAACTTTACTGAAAGCAATCATGAAATGAAACAGGCTCTTTTGGCTTCCAAACCGATGGGCACATATAGATGTGGCAACTGCATCTATTGAGGCTATATATATAATAGCAAAAGTATATCACACCCAATTTCAGGAAAAATAATAGCAACCAATGGCCTTATTACTTGTAATAGCTCTTGGGTGGTTTATTTGCTATTGTGTGAATGTGGAGCATATTATGTTGGTAGAACTATACGGAAATTTAAGGTTAGAATTGGTGAGCATGTTAGAGCAGTCGACAAAGGTGATATAAATTATGCCATTGTCAAACATATGCTAATCAATTATCCACATAAACATACTTTTAAGTTTTTTGGTTTGGAATTAGTTAAATTGGGTCCCCGGGGAGGTGATATCAATAAGAAAATAGGCCAGAGAGAAAGTTTTTGGATCTTTTCATTAGGAGCATGCACTGGTAAGGGACTTAATGACAACATAGATCTCTCAGCATTCTTGCGAAAATATAAAAGTTAAAGTAAATAGTTGTTCCTCTATCTATTTTTTGTTGTTTTCTCTATAATGATGGTTCCCTTTATCATTATTCTTATTTTGAACTGAGTAGGTAATCATTATAGCCATTTAATGCCATGAGTGTCTAAAATAAGTGCCTGTAAGTTCATTTTATATACTTTTTGTACCTGTGGCCTTTTTGGCAAATTGGCCGAAAGAATAGCATGGGGTAAATCTCCGGCTAAATAAATAAATAAATATTTACTTAGACTATGATGTATACATAAGATTGGTGATATGGCCATATGGGCCAATAAGTCATTGGCTATTTGCCAATAGAATAAAACTTCCACTTATAATATAATGTATACATAAGGTCGATGATATGGCAATAAGGGCCAACTGGTAATTATTTTGAACTTACTGTAATAGTTAATTTGTGTATATATATATATATATATATATATATATGTTATTTAATTGTATCTTAGGCATGTATTTGATATTGTCTATATATTACCATTTGATTGGAAAGGTTAACCATGAATGGGTTAATAAATTTAACAATATTTATGATGGTGATTGGCTCATTTATATCACATGGTAGCACATGAAATCATATTTAAATGGTATAGAATTCAGGCACTGTTTTATTCTGATGAAGCCTAGCAGAGTCTAGGTGAAACGTCAATTTGTCCGTTTTATCTCCTGTTTGTAATTGTTGCACTTTTTTGATATTAAACGTTATTGTATATTTTTCATAGTGGTTTATCTTCGTTACTTAAGCTGTGTGGGTGCTTATTTGTATGTACTGATTGCTTTGAATATACAGCACCACACAATCCTGGTGCTCCTGCTTTCTTCAGTTTCCAAATCCAAACCTACATACTTTGTTTACAAGAAGTGCAATTCTTTGCAGGGAGGCTTGGTACCCCCCCCCCCGACAACGACATCATTACTGTGAACTACACTGATGCCGACTACATCAACAGTTCACTGTAATGGTTCACCAGAGACCCTGGCGCACTATCTCCAGATCCTGCACCCCTGTCCCGAATCAATTCCGACTTGGAGTTGATTATATTTAGAACAGGGGATTGGGGGAGTGAAGCCCCCCGATAGAAACAAGGAACCGGGAGACCTTCAGGATTTATGTCAACTGCAACTTGCAGTTGACATAAATCCGTTGTTGTGATGCCTGTCAACAAAATAGTTGTCGAACCGGCATCGTAGAGCCAGGAGGTTTTACAGGTGGAAGAGTAAATGACAAAGCCATAGTCTATCAATGGATATGTATCAATATGATTTTTCCTGTAGTCCATAGTCTGGTCATGTATAATCCTTTCTAAGGCCTTGGAGAGTGGTGAGAGAATAGAGATTGATCTGTAATTTGAAAGTTCTTTTCTGTCTCCACTTTTAAAAATTGGCATAACAAATGTGTTTCCAAGATGAAGGAACTTCATTGTACATCAAAGAAAAAACAAATAGTTTTTTTTACAGGAACAACTAATTCCTCAAGTGCAATTTTGAAAAGTTTTAAATCCAGTCCATCAGGATCTACGTTAATTTTTATTTTTAATTTTTGTGAATATTTCAGGCAAGTGTGTTCAGTAATAACCCTAAAATAAAACTGAGGAATAGTATTTTCATAATCTGAATCTGTAGAAATACAGATTTGCTTTATAAGTCCATATTATTTTTTTATATTTATTAGACCATAAGCATAAAAAAACTTGTAGTTCAGCAGCCCTTGGTGAAAACCTTTGAAATGCCATGAATAGGCTCCAAAACTTCTACCACTTTTGTGTGACTGTGCATTCATGGAAACCCATAACCAGTTTTGCATGGTTGTGCATCATCAGGGTCTCCCAGCTTATGGTCTTATAAAGCAAGTCTGCACCTTTATAGAGGCTGCGGTGCCGTGCTGTTTTTCATGGTTTTTGATACATCTCTTTAAACAGGCATGCCTGTTTGTAGTTTGCAGCAGCTTTTCATGTTGACAGAAACAGAGAGATGCGAAGTAAAATGAACCATCCGGGGGGGTGTTGAGAAACATGAATTGTGGGAAGGGGGGGCATGAGGTGGCAATGTTAGAGTAGGGCACAGTTGTCACAAGCACCCTAGGTGCAACCTGTACCCCCACCATAAACACTGAGCTGATACATGCAATGTGTCCTAGTGGGCAGCAGGGGACATTGTCCACTCTGTGGTGAGAATGGGTGTCAGGATGATGTGAGACACCCATGACCCAACAGGGTGTTGCCCCCCCGCCACGAGGAGCAGACCATGACCAAGGGTGCATGGAATCTGGCTGGTTCCATGTCATAATAGTGATTGAGCAACAGCGATCGCTATTATGGTGAGTGTACACTGCCAAAAAATAATTTTGGCAATGCTCACTGGCAGAACACTGAAAAACAGCACCCGAGACCTACAGGTCTAATTTTTAATGCAGAGGGCTGCACCCCCAGCACCCCCCCCATGAGAGGCCTCACCCCCCCGCACCCCCCTACTTATGGATTCTCAACTCCAGGGGAGTGCATGTGGGGGGGGGACTTTGGGCAATACATGCCGCACCACAACGGACCACAACTCGGTACCCCATGCCTCCCAGCAGACCACCCTCCCCACAATGCCAGCGATCCAGCTCGGCAGCTGCTCACCATAACCCCTTCCTCATGCCATCCCTCCCTGTGTCTCCCCCCTGCCCTGCAGGCACACACGTGTGTATACACGAGAGTTCCTGTCGTGGTTTTCACAGACCACAGTATCCGGTTGCCCTCCTCCCTAGGTAGCCATGATCACAATTGCCGAGACTGAGTCATCATTTTTCTAGGCACTCAATCTCAGTTGCTATGGTCACAAACTACCGATCTGATCGGCATGTGCCAGCATACATGGTTTGCTGAGTATCTTGGGTGTCTTTGTGTGTACACTATTGGGAGTGGCCAGGAGTCAGGGTGTCTACTACATGGTGGCACTCCCCACACTGGAATGGCCAGTGCTCCTACTGGCACCCTCATTGCCAGAGAGCATGGGCATGTCCTCCAGCATGGCAGTGGCCACCCCACCAAAGCTAGTTGCAAGTGACTGTACCAGTCTCCCCATAGCCAGCATCAAAGCTGGCTAACAGGGGCCACTCCAGTCTATCCAAGGCCAACATGTGCTCCATCACACAAACCTCCACATGCTACCCATGGTCCTGCACCATATGGCACATGTAGCCTAGCTCAACCTGCAAGCCCTCCTAAGCCCCATGGTAGATTACAACAGCTGCCTGTTGGCTGCCATCTTCTGCTGGCATGACCTGTCCCAGGGGACAGGGTCAAGTTGTACCCCAACCCATTGTGTTGGCTGGGAATGCACCACAAATGGTGATGTGCCTGGAACATAGGTCCTGGGCAGCACAGCAATGGCTGGGCCATGGAGATAGGCCTGGGGCATTGAGACAGTTGCCTGGCCAGGAACATAGGCCTGGGTCTGCACCACACTGGCCTGATCAGGGGCATCTGCCTGGGGTGGCACAGCAGTAGTTGAGTCAGAGGTACTGGTCAGGGGTGATACAGCAATGGCTGGTCTGGGGAGGATGCTGGGTCCTGTTGGCAGGGAAGCCAGTAGGGTCGCCCAACTCTTCATGGTCTAAGCTAGACCCAGAGATTTCTTGTCACCAACACTCATCCACATGGATCTTGACTTCACAGTCTGACTCTTATGCCTCAGCTTGGGTTAGCCTCAGGGGCAGCATCTGGATGGTGCTGGCCTTTCCTACTTCAATGTGTCCTCCACCATGAATTGGGCTAATGAGAGAAAAATTACTTCATTGAGTAATTCACATACTTGTGGCCTGACCATGGCAGCATGCAGGCCCGGTGTACTGTGATTGGATACATCCATGATATCCATGCAATGCAGTGCCCAAACACCCCCAGTACTGTACACATTACACACCTCCCATCATCAGTGATCACACAGTATATAACAACCATATGGTATATTAGGGGATTTCCCCACAGACTTCCATACTGCCAGGATACCTGGATAACACCATGTGGCCTACACCCATTGTGTAATCCATCCAACAGGTACACTATTACTGAGTAGTGATGGCCCATGTGCATGGTGTACCTAGGCCTATGCAGGATGCGTGAATGGAGCTGTGGTAGGAAGTGTATGCTGAATACAGATCTGTGCAGTATATCCTATGCTTGCACTCTGTACTTGGCCAGCTGTGACCCACATCACCATGACATGTTCCTCCTCACAAGCATGCAACTCCCAGCCCTACTAGTGCAGTTGTACACATGGGTTCAATGTGATGGGGCTACTACAGTCACTCACATGGCTGTGTTGGTTCATCCTGCTTTCATAATCACTTCCCAAGATGCCAGTTTATCACCACAGGCTGCACTGAATGAGCCATGACCATTTCTGCAGGGGCTAGGGACTCTGCATTCCTAGGCCTATCCCATGTGGCCTGGAAGTCTGAGGAGCCCTTGCTAAGACCTCCTTTGCCCTGCTCGTGAGGTCAGTAGCTCTTTTTAGGGCTGTGGGCGGAGTCTGCAGCCATTTTGGGATTGCTCAATAGCTCTAAAAATGGCCAATTGTGGAACCTTCCATTGGACTTTTGGAAGTATCCTTCCAAAAGCCCAATGGAGCTTGAAACCCTCCACCATGATCTGCCGCTACGGAATAACAGCCGCACTATTTCAGCTGTTACTTCCACATTCCGGAGCATGAACTGCATATGTGTGAGTCGTGTGCATGTGCAGTTCTGTTGGAGTCATCATGTTGTAAATGGCAAAATGCCATTCACCACAACTGCGCATGCACAGTTGCATCACCATCACCAACACCGGCAACAAAGGAAACCCGCACCAACATTGGGGTCCCCAATCCCTGTGTCAGCATAATGTAGCCCCCCACACACTCATGTGGCACACTGAAAGTTCACTCCAGTGTGCTCAAATGTATTTTTCTCCCCTGCCAACATCAGGGTGCCCAATCCCTGTGTCAACATCATGTAGCCCCCCACTAATGTGGCACACTGGAAGCCCACCCCAGTGTTCCCAAATGTCTGTTTTTTTCCTATCAATAAAGAAAACAGCCCCAATGTATTTTTTAATCTGTAAAATAAAATAGTCCTCATTGTCACCCCAGTCCCTCCCCATGCCCACCCTCCCACTGAGCACTCATCTCTCCCACACACACTCTTTACCCCATACTACCTTTCAGAGGTTGGCACTGTCACCTTCTCTTGACCAGGACACATCTGCATTCTTCAAAGCCGAACTGCAAACTGAAAAATCAAAGGTAAGTGTGCTATAATGCCATTCAATGGGGTTTTCAACTTATGTTATTAAATCAGCCATTTTGGGGAATTTTGGCCCCAAATTTTCAACATGGGGTTCTTGGTACCCCACCTTATGAAAACTTTCACTGTCATTTCATTACTTGGCCCCAAAATGTGATTTTGTAGTCACTGCACAAAATCACCTTTCAGGACTGATTCACAAAATGACAGTGGCACTGTTCATAAGGTGGAGACCCAAAAAAGTCTATGTGGCAAATTTGGTGAAAAAATTCCAAAAAATGACTGTGTTATGAGTGTGCATTGTGTAGTTTCTATGCACACTCCTAACTTTGCCAATTTTTAATATTTTCAACATTGCCATTTGTGCACACCTCCTTTTTAACAGTACAGCTGTCATTTATCACATCCTGCCCAAAATGTGTTTTCACACCTATGGCAGAGAATGGCATGATCAGTCTGTGAAATCACCTTTCAGTATAAGTAAACAAAATGACACTGGCACTCTTCATTAGGATGGGTCCCAAAAAGGTCACGTTAAACATTGGGTGCAACACCTCCAAAAAAAATGGGCAAGTTACACTAGGTCATTCAATAATTTCTACACTCACTTGTAACTTAGCTCACTTGGCAGCTCATCACAGCCCTATTAGCTCTGTCCAGAGTTTGTTTTACCTCCTGCCATGTTTGGCACCATCTTCCAATGGCATTCATTGTCTCTGTGATATTGTCCCAGGCACATCTGATTTCAGACTTTGTTCCCCTGTGTCTACCAACCAAGTCCTCCTTGGCCACATAAGCATAGGCCAGGGTAGACACCTCCTCCTCTGAGAAATGCCTCTTCCTTATCCTCGCTTCCTCCATCATAATATTTGTTGGAATAGAGAGAATGACAGTACTGAACACTGTATACACAAAACAGTGCACAGAGCACAGGTACAGTGGCATACAGGCCCCAGCACCCCATGTCAGATCCTTTGTATTTGTGCTTATAGCTTTTTCATCTCATCTTCCTTATTCCTTTTACATTCTAATTTTTCCATCTTTTCCATCTTAGTTCTTTTTTGATGTTGCAACAGACTACCTGAATAACTTCTTACTTTATTTTTCCATCCTCTGGTTTCTACAGGCATACCTTTAAATACTTCCAAGTGCAAATTCAATTGCAGAAAAACAATTAGTCAATTATTCACAGATAACCCACTAATCAAGGTTGTGCAAAATTCAGATATAAAACTCAGATATTTAAAAGAAAGTCACTAACTCATATATATCAATTAGACCAGAACAAGCCCAATAAATAAAAAACAATCAATAAAACATTAATAGTTCATTCTTTGTTCTCAGCTCTTGAATCACTCCTTCTTGGAGTGATTCTATTCACCACAAAATAGGTGTTCTAATGCCTCAATTGAATTTGATTAGTAGCACATTAGTAGCGCCTGGAATCAATCACAGCCCAATAACCTCAGAGTCTCGAATTATCAGTTCAAGTGAAACAGCTGTCGCCACACTTCAAAATCCAATGATCCAATTATCCCCTATTTTATATACTGTAGAATCCAAGAAGATCAAGTTGAATATTCATATAATATAATTATAATTGTTGCCAAAAAGTGGAGTTATGTTCTTCATGAACCCTCAGTATGTTTTTGGAAAGGGTTCTAGTCCAGGGTTCTGGTCCAACAGTCAGCTTTTCTAGTTTCAGCCAAAAAAGAAAATCTGAAGTTCTCTTTTGAATTTTTCTCTCTTCCTCTAAAAGAATAAGCACTATAAAGAAGAAAGAGAATGCAACAGGCTAATAACAAAGCAATAATAATACTACAGAACTACTATAATATCAAAACATATATACTCATATACACATATATTTAAAACTTTAAGACTGTATAAACTTACTGATTTATGATGTTCGGAGAATACAAGCAATGACCAAGCAGACCCTCATCAGTCATGTTCCCAGCAAGTGGTTCACAAGAGCATACTATAGCTAGTATTACAATTTTGGGTAACTAGCATGCTCTGTTCTCTTGTTTGTCTGACAAAAACAAAAAGGTAACTCAGTTGACTCAGCACAAAACAAAAAACAACTGAAAACCTGAATTAACTGAGTTGAGCGAGATCGCTACAAAACTTGAAGTAGAAGCCGCAACAAAAAAATCAGGTAGGACTCAACCTTGCAACTAAAAAGAAGAGAAACTCTGAGGCAGCCTGAGTGAAGTATAAGCTGCGAGAGCTGCTGCTGTCTCTGTATCTGTATCTGAATCTAACGCGAGTACCAGTGCATGCGTATTTAACTATCCGGACCACGTGCAGGAAACCTCCAATAGGACACCTACTTCCTGGCTGTTCTAAAAAAACTTAATAAACTTAATAAAAATAGATTCTTAATTCTTAAATCCCAAACAGCGCAAACTAGCAGATAAGAAATAGCCTATATAATTTATCATAAAATACCCATCTCATTCATATCTGTACCCCTGTATTCAATTAAACGGACATAAATACCATGTAAACACACAGCGAAAGGCAGCATAGTTAAATACAAAGAAAAGAGTTTTACACTGTACACTCAAACACTCTATAACACTCTAAAACACTCTTCCAGTGATAAAATGAAGAGAATAGTAGCACAAACAATTTTCCCCGTCTCTTCAGGAAGTTTTCCTCAGGCCATTAAGCCTCCCCAGGCTCCACTGAGGCTCCTCTCCCTCTCTCTCACAGCTGGCAACGTCACTGCATGAACTCCACACTGATCTAGGAGAGGGCCCCAGAGGTCCAAAGATTCTTTCCTGTGGCTGTCTTAGGCTATCTCTCCATCAAAAAGCTTAGAGTTGGTCTGGAAAGGTCTGTGCTATTAAAACATTAAATTATAACGTGGCAATGGTGGCATACCTGTTCCAGTAAAAAATATTGCTTAGCAGAGACTCCTGCTGTAAACACTATCTCCACAACGTCCCAGCGACCAGCTTTCCTCCTGCTTTCTCTCCAGCAATCCGGCCACTTTCTCTGAAGTCTAGGTATAGGAACCACAAACAAGTCCAAATCATCCGCCAGTATTTTAAGTTCTCAATCATGTCCCTCCTCTAAATGTTCAGGGCTTCCAGACTCTCTTCATATGTCCTGCCCTGCTGGCCTTTAACCATCTTTGTCTCCCTCCTCTGAACCACCTCCAGCAAGTTAATGTCCTTCTTCAGATGAGGACACCAGTACTTCACACTGTACTCCAGGTGCTACCGCACCAGTGACCTGTATAATGGCAGTATGACCTCCTTCCTACTGCTGCTGATCCCCCTGGCAATGCAGCCCAGCATCCTGTTGGCTTTTGCTGCTGCCTTCCTGTATTGTGAGTAGTGCTTCAGGTCACTCGTAATCAACACCCCTCCCATGTCTTTTTCTTCCTCAGAATTGGATACCATGACCTCTCCCAGGCTGTACTCCATCGTTGGTTCTTGGCTCCAATGTGCATAACCTTATAGTTTTTTACATAAAGTCAAGTTGCCAAATTCTGGATCACCTCTCAAGCTTGGCCAGATCTACTTTTAGATACCCTTCTTTTTTTGTGTGTATCCACCCTCCCACAGAACTTGGTGTCATCCATGAACAAGCAGACCTTGCCCATTATGCTTTCTCAAGTGTCAAGTGTGATGAAGACATTAAATAACACCAGTCCAAGCACTGAACCCTGTGGGACCCTACTGGATCTCTAGGACCTTGGAGCTCCCCCACTGCCACCTCCGACCTGATTTGCCTTTCAGCCAGGTAGCTACCCATCCAGTCAGTTTCTCTCCTATCCCCAGATTCTCCAGATTTTTGATCAGTCTCATATGAGTCACAGAATCAAAGGCCTTGCTGAAGTTCAAGTACAGGATAGACACTGCTTGGCCCTTGTCCACTGATTTAGTGATCCAGACAAATAAATCGATCAGGTTTGTTTGGCATGATCTCTCAGCTATGGCCCGTGTTGCTGCTTGTCTTGGAGGCCATTTTCTTCCAGGAATCCTACCATTTTCTCTTTAATATGGACTCCATGAGCTTTCACATGATTGAGGTAAGGCTGACCAGTCTGTAGTTGCCCAGGTCATCCCTGGGTCTGTTCTTATGAAGCAGCACTAGTCCAGAGGTACCACCCCCAACTCAAGTGAACTATTGAACTGTTCAGCCAGGGTGACTGCAAGTTCCTCCACTAGTTCCCTCAGTAAGGAGAAGGAAGCCTGCCTTCGGCACAACAAGTGTTTCCACTCATTTTTTGTTGCTGTTTTCCTTCTTTAAAAAAAACAAGTATCTGAGGATCGATGGCAGGATTTTCAGAACAGTAGATTAATAAAGAGGGAACTAGAAGGAGAGCTTTAGTAACAGACAACTACTGGAATTACAGTATAAGTGCAGTATAATGTGGGGAGTGGTGCAATGCAGTGGATGTGGCGCAGCCGCATTCAGGCAGACCTTCTCAATGTTGTGGTGCTGCTCTATCTTCAGACATCTCTCTGGACTGTGGGATGAGATAGCCAGACTCAGAGTGGAAGTAAACTGGGTCAGGAGTACCTTACCCCTATCCAGAGACCACCCAGTCCAATGCCACTGCCTCAAAGGATGCCCAGAATGAGGCGCACATGGATGATGGTGGGCTCAGAGAGGGTTATGATGGTCAGGCAGAGGCACATCCCAAATCCTATTCTACTCCAGAACTCATATGCCACTCTGGCAAATGGGGACAACCAAACAGAGATACCTAGAGAAGTAGAAGGGAAGGATGTGGAGGTCAACCAAGGAGGTGGCCTCAGTGGGAGAGCAGTGGACCCCAGAGGAGGAGGAGGAGGAGGAAGTGAATCCTGTTGGGGGACTCTATCATAAGGGGGATCCATCTAGGAACACATGAGGGGAAGACAGGGAAGTGAGGTGCCTACCAGGTACCATGGCACGGAGGGATGGGAGGAAGATCCTGGAGATTGCCAGGAAGGCAAAATGGGAGGGTGAGCTGGATGTCATTATCCACCTAGGTACTAATGACCTGGCAAACGGGAAGCCTAACGAAGTTCAGGAAAAATTTAGAAAATTGGTGAGGGGTCTCAAGCAAGTAGCTACATCTATCACCTTTTCAGAAATACTACCTGTGCGAGGCATGGGAGAACGTAGGGGCACACGCACCAGGAACTTTAACACATGGTTGAAGAGCTGGTGCTGAGAGGAAGGGTTTGGATTCATTGGTGACTGGGGACCCACCTGGAGGGATGGGGTCTTGTTCACACCTGATGGCCTGCATCTGTCCTGTAGGGGAATCCAAGCACTCAATGACAAGTTTAAATGTTACATGAACAAGCATTTAAACTAGCTGGGGGGGCAAGCCAGCAAGGAGGGTACCTAATTGTCCTCCCCCCATAGCTATCAGTGGAACCAGTGAACAGAAGGAGGAGATATCTCTACAAAGCAGTGTGCAAAAGATGGAGATAGGCACCCAAGAGGTGGATAGGAAGACAAGAGGGAAAAATACAACAGAAGGGCAGACAGAAGGGAGAACCAGGGATAAAGGATAACCAGGGAGGGGGCAGGAGTAGAACAGCTATACAGTCCAAGGAGTTCACATCATGGAAAGCCATGTGTGCCAATGCCAGGAGCCTTATCAACAAGATGGAGGATCTGTAGGCTGCCATGGTGCACTCAAACCTGGATAATGTAGCCATTACAGAGACCTGGTGTAATGATAACCATGATTGGGAGATGGCCATACCTGGCTACAACATATTCACAAGAGACAGGGCAGGCAGGAAAGGAGGAGGAGTGGCACTTTATGTGAAAGATGGCATAAAGGCCACAGAGATCTAGTAGGAACAAAATGGGGGTGGGGGGGATACTGTAGGTTAAGCTGAAAAGGAAAATGGGGTCAGCCATCTGCACAGGGATGGTCTACAGACCACCAGCCCAGGAGGAAGAGATAGATAGGGAGTTAATGCTAGCCATCCAAAGGATGGTGGACGGGGGGAGGTGGTGCTGGTTGGAGACTTTAATATTCCAGACATGAACTGGAGCCTTCCAGCAGCAGCATCAACCAGGATCAGATGTATCAAGGTGCCTTCCTTAAGCAACTGGTCATGGAACCAACCCTGCCTCTCCTTTCCTTGCCTATAATGTCACTGCAGACCCTACCTGATCTCCGGCTAGTTCCCTCCCCTGCTTTAACACCAAGATTTCTTTGTGACTATTCTATGGATGCTTGAAGCCCACTACTGTTTTCATCCCAACCACTTCCACTGGAAGACTATTCCAGGCATCCATCACTCTTTCAGTGAAGCAGTACTTCATCACATGCCTCCAAAATGTACTCCCTTCCAGCTTCATAGCATGTTCCCTTGTTCTTGTGTTCCTTATTTTCTGAAAAATACTCCCTCCTGTACCTTATTCACCTATATGAGGGACATATAGGCCTCTATCATGTACCCCTTCCCCCCTCTCATCCAGGATTTAGATATAGATATAGATACAGATATAGATATAGATATATAGATAGATAGATGGATAGATAGATAGATAGATAGATAGATAGATAGATAGATAGATAGATAGACAGACAGACAGACAGATAGATAGATTTATAGATCTATATATATATATATATATATATATTTTTAGATCCCTGAGTCTCTCCTCACAGGGTTTATGATGCAGCCCCTGCACCATTTTAGTTGCCTTACACTGGGCAGCCTCCAGCCTATGTCTTTCCTGAGATGCAGTCTCTAGAACAGGACACAGTACTCCAGGTGTGGTCTCACCAACAATTGATGCATTGGTAACTCTACCTCTTTTCTGCTGGTGATTCCCCTTCCTATGTATCCCAGCATCTGGCCTGCCCTGCCCACAGCCTTGTCACATTGCCTCGCCACCTTGAAGTTATTCAGTATGATAATCCTAGGGTTCCTTTCCTGTTTGGTGACTGTCAATACCTCTTCCCCATTCTACACACCACCCTGGGATTCTGTGCCCTAGGTGCACAATTCTGTACTGTTTTGCATTGGAACCCAGCTGCCATGCCCTTGACCACTCCTCAAGTTTCCTCAGGTCTCTACTCATTCTCTCCTCTCCTACCAGAGTATCAACCCTATTGCAGATTTTGGTGTCATCTGCAAAGAGGCATACCATCACTTTCAGCTGTTCTGCAATGTCACTTATAAAGACATTGAAGAAGACTGGTCCCACTACTGAGCCCTGAGATACCTTGCTGGTCACTTCCCCTCATTGGAGTGAGTGCCGTTTACCACCACCCTCTGTGGCCTATCCATCAACCAATTCCATACCTATTTTACAGTCTTGGGTCCCACTCTGAAGCTGCCCAGAGTCCTTATTGGCCTCCTATGTGGTACAGTGCTGAAGGCCTTGCTAAAGTCTAAGGCCATGTCCAGCACCCACCCTGATCTATTTCCCTGGTCACCCAGTTGAAATTGATCAAGGTCATCTGACATGACCCCCCAGGAATCTGTGTTGTCTCAGGTCTTGTAACTAACTGTATTCAAGATACTCCACTAGGTTTTCTTTTAAAAGTGTTTTCAATTAACTTCCCCATTACTGATGTTAGATTGACCAGGCTATAGTTGCCAGCCTCCTTCCTGCTGCTGCTTTAATGGAGCAGGACTACATCTGCCCTCCCTAGCAGCTAGCACCTCCCTGAGCTCCCTGAGTACCCTTGAATGTACCCCATCCAGCTCCATAGCCTTATCCATTTTCAGCTTTGCAAGTCCTCTCAAGATTCTTTCCTCTGTGAATGGATTTGTATCTACCTCCCTCCCCTAGTGTTCCTGCTGTGTCTGTGTGGCTTATCTCCCTCCCCATCCACTGTGAAGACTGAGCAGAAGTATCGGTTCAGGATCTCTGCCTTTTCCTGTTCCTTCTTTGCACAGTCTCCCCCTGCCCTGCATAACCTCACAATCCCTCTTCTTGTCTTATTGTAGGCACAATACGGCCATGAGCCACAAGATTCTGCCAAAACATAAGAAAGATATATACCTTAATCTCAGCTGCCATAAATATGCATTAAAGAGCTTACCATAAAACATTTCTTTCCAAGCTTCTATAGTTAAGCAGTCCTGCAAGTACTCAACCCAGATATATGGACCCACCTCAATAAAAGAAATAATTGAACAACCTATATCAGACAATATTCTCCAAGCTTTCCAGCCTCAAGAACATTTAAAATGTCAAATGAAAATATTCTTAAACTCAGACATTGTGCAAGAGCCGACGAGCCAAGAAGTATTTTAAAATCAAAACTCAGCATATAATGTATGGTAGAACGCAGTTAACATGCAAAACTCATCTTTTTACAGCATTGTTACACCATCGATGTGATGTCATGACTTTGATATACTACTGCCACTTCGGCACATCGACGGTGTAACAAAATAGAACCACCATGTGTTGTTGTTGCCATAACACCAATAACAGCCAAACATTTACATGTTTTAAAAAAGAAAATAACTGACAACTCTGAAACAGTCCACAGCCATAGCTAAAGTTTTAGATGTGCAGAAAATACCTTAATGGTAACTAAAAATGCAGTTGTTGCCTTCTTCTTCTGCCTTCTTTCTGATCTGCGTTATAATAGGGCTGAGTCTGCAACACATGCCATGCTGCACAGTACTCCTGATTGGTATAGTTAACCATGTGATCAAAACAACATACTGTTTGAAAATGTTTTACAGCTTGCATTATTTCTGGTAGCTGAAGTAGTGTTTCTGCTATTTTCTTTATTTCTGTAATGTTTCCCCAGCATTTAATTAAATGTCTTTTCTCTAATTAAACCTGCTCGAATTCAAACTCTGTGAATGTGTATCTATTCCTTCATCACAAGGTAAGCCAGCAGCCTGTCGCATAGTGCTGTCTAATTGTACAGTGATTTAATTTTGGTGGTGTGATCTTAAAAACTTGTCTTTTCTATGATTGTTCCGATGACCATATACTATAAAAGACAACTTATGGTCATCGGTGTGTAACCATGCTGTGCTCTCAAGGTTTAACAGAGATGCCAAGGGGACCACTCAAAGGCAAGCATAGCATGGTTACACACCGATGACCATACGTTATCCTCTATTTATTATGTTACCGGGTCAGACTAGCAGAAGCTTGCAACCTACCCAAAAATCCAGACATTAAACCAATGGACAAGTTCCTCAAAAAAAGACACCATCTGCCACTAGCAACCACAGCCCTAACTATGAGTGACATATCTTCCAACACCTCATTTTTGAACATGCACAGTGTGGACAGTTCAAAAGGATAATAGACAGAGATGCTGACCCAAGGTCTAGTAAGATGAAAATAATTCAGCACATAAGCCAAGCTCTTGCCCAAATATGGCTATATCATTTCAAAACCTTCTGTAAGGAAGTCATCCTCTATTAAAATGGAACTCCAAGAACCAGCACATTGTATTACCAGAGCAGAAATTTGCCACCCTGCACATGTTATTAAAAATTTGGCAAAGGGACAATACCTGAGAATTAAAAGAAATTGCAACAATGAGAGGAGTTTTGAAATAGGTGCAAGGAATTGAGTGTTATGTTGGAACAGCGAGGATACAGTAACAAAATTATTAAGGAAGTAATTACAGCAGCAGAGAATAAGAATAGGGAAGAAATTTTGGAATATTGTGAAAATAGGGTCACAAACCAGACTTGCAATAGATTTAACTTCATGTTATCTTATTCTGCACAGGCATATGAAATAGAAAAAATAGTGAAAACACACTGGCATGTATTATCTAGCGACCTTGGATTAGGGGACATTGTTAGAATCTCATCATGGATGGCATATAAAAAAGCCCCTACCATAGGGGATAAAGTGTGTCATAGCCACTTTGTAAATAGCCTGGGTGAGGAGTCCAACATGAAATTAAGAAGTGTAGATTGCTTCCCATGCAGGAACTGTAACTGTTGTGCCCATGTTGTCCAAGGGAAGGAATTTAAGGAACAAAATTCTTGGTGTAGTTTTGATATTAGGCAACTGATTACATGTGATTCGATGGGAATTATTTATTTGGCTACATGCAGTTGTGGTGCCTTTTATATAGGAAAAATGGTTAGAAATTTTAAAATTAGAGTGAAGGAACACATTAGAGCCATTGAGAAAGGAGATATACCTGCATCTTATGCTACTGCTGCACATGCAGTCAATTTCAGGAACCCAAGAGAACATGTGTTTTGATTTATGGGAATTGACAAGGTGTGTCAAAAACCCAGAGGGGGGGAATTTAATGACTTAATACTTTCCAGAGAAGCATTTTGGATCATTACACTGAATACCACAAAAGGATTAAGACTAAATGCTGGGTTTGAGCTTAAACTCTTTCTTAAGAATAGAAGGTATAGGTAGCACTTTTTCCTTTTTCTAAAAATGTTTTGGATTGCTGTCCCATGTTTAATAGATGAATTGTTGTACGAACATGTCCATGCTATTTAATTTTTTGCCTTCTTTGTTTTTTTATATTCTTCATTCTTTTTTTGTATTCTTTTCCCTGCTGACCCATTGTTTTATTCTACCCCTCCTTCATTTTGCTGTTTTTTTCTTTTATTTTTAATTTATTTTTTGATATCAGGGTGTTTTTGCAGTGAAGCACTTAACATATGTGTGTATTGTTTTAAGAGAATTATATGTTGTATGTATTGTTAAGAAAAGTTTGTATTGATGTGTCGAATCACCAATGAGATGGCACAATGATTATGACATCATTAAGACATTTTTTAAATGCTGTATTTAAGGGCCACTGTGTTAATCAGTTTTTAGCCTTTGATAAAGGATGGTTTGACATCTGAAAAGCGTCAGGCTGTTGCCTCCATTTTTTATTTTAAACTTTATGTAAAAATAAAGTGTTTTATGCTTCAAGATACTGGTGCCCTTGTGATGTAGGAGGTTGTGTGTGCTGTGCTTCAATGTGGTAATAAGTTTAAATTAGCATAGTAGCACCATGGTCCTTGTGCCTACTCCATCAAGTTTACATTGTATTACCAACTCGCTTTCATCTGAATCTGTGTTATTTCACTGCTGAAAGAGATCTCAAATCTATTGCATCCTACTGACTTCAAAAGCTATTATTCTTCTAAAACTCCAAAGACTTTTGGCTTTGGCCAAAAGAGAGAAGTAATGAAATTGTACTAACTTTGTCATTTATTTACAACCTCAAGAAGAAAAGGAATCCAAAGGAGCCAGGAGCAGATCTGCTGCAACCAGCCTCTCCCAGGCTACTTCAAATCTTCAGACGTTAGGGAGATGAGATACTACTTGACACATTGACTGAGTATATTTTAAAGACTTTCAAGGTGCTTACCTAACATGAGTCTTTTAAGAATCCTGGTTCCATGTTTAGTGGTGGGTGAAGTGAACTCAATTTGCTCCGCGGAGTGTAGGTGGATTAGCGAAGTGCACTGCAGTGCAAAGTAGAGTACTTCGCGTTATAAGAGACAACGCAAAGTCCATTGAAAATAATGACTTTGTGTTACTCTGCCTTCTCCAAACCACTAGCCCACAAAATTTAAGGTGAAGTACATTGGAAACAATGTACTTCACCTCACTTCGCCTTGTTCTAATCTCCAAAGGCAAATTTTGCAGTGATTCATGGGATTTCAGGTCACATGGGCTCTAGATTGTTCTGCATAGCCTCAGTTTGGGGTAGTGTGTGTAGGAAGCTGTGATTCAAATCTTGTAAAAGCTGTTAAAAAAGCCTTTTTGGGTCATTTTTTTTTGCTGAAACTTTAGTTCATCGATTGTAGGAAACCCTCCTGTGCTCATATCATTGCGCGTTTATTGTTAATGTGTGGATTTTGATTGTTAATGTACAACATTCAGTCTGTGTACTGAGAAACAGTGGAAGTGTGCTTTGGGGGAGGGGTGTATCTGTGGTGTACGTAGACTTAAGTAGGAGAAATAGGGAGTTCTTTGTTTTTTGGTTATATCTTTCTTGTATAACTGACTGTGTTAATGTACGCACAGTAATATTTTCAGTAATTGTTGACCTTTTTTGCTGATTGTGTGTGTTGTGGTCTGGACCTGGTGCAGCAGTGCATAATTTCAGGTTGTTTAAAATACATTGTATATTACTGAAGTTTTCAATTTGCCAAGCATTACTTGTAGACAAATTGTGTGTGTGTGTGAGTGTGTGTGTGTGCGCACGCGCGAGCGGTGTGTGACATCAAATAATACACCTTTTATTGTGCCACAGTTTAATTGTAGGCTGAGCAATGTGAACCTGATATCCACTGCAACTGTGTGATTTTGTACTGCCATTGTGGTATCTTTTCTTGGTTTTCCACTGCTGTAATCTGCAGTCAGTGCCCCCCCCCACACACACACACACACCGGCCAAAAGGTATTCTTTTCCAGATTGGATTGTTTGTGACTTGAAAGCACCACTGGTTAGTTAAGGTGTTGTTGAACTTGTTGTGACTTTGTGTCTGTATCTGTTGTTGAAGCCGCAGTTGTTTTTTTGGCTTCACATCCAGCACCCCCCCAACCTCCACCTAGAATGAACGTTCCAAAATCTAAATTTGTTTAGAATATTCTTGTTGATCCCCCAAAATGTCCGCAAAGTGACATTCACCAAAGCTGTTTCTCGCCATGGCACTGCTGCCAGTGGTAAGATTGTCTGTGGGCGTGGTAGTACACAGTTGCAGTCGTGCATTGCTGATGTGAGGAAAAGTATTTCTCCTTCAATGTTTTTTACAGCTCAGTCACTAGCTTCATTCATAGTTGGAGGAGATGATGTTGTCCCAGCTGTTGGTGATAGTGCAGTTCCTGGTGATTGTATGAGTATTGCTGCCTCAAATTCCACTTCTGTCCAGTTTACCATGTCCAAAAACATAGAGGAGTGTGAAGCAGTGCCAATGAGTGACAGTGTAGATGATATCATACTCCCCAGTAACATCACAGTAACTGAACATGAAGATTCTGATCACCATGTGAACAATAGCACACAATGTAACATTTCTTCCACCACGGTGCAGGTCATGGATTTGCCTTGCAGTGATTCACAGTGTGCTGAAAATATTTTGGGTGATGCTGGTGCTGATGATGTTGCTGTGGTTGCAACATGCAGTCCATATGCCAGCATCCAAGCAAAAGATGTGGATGATGTTAATGAATATGATGATGATGTCAGTGACCCCTGTTGGGAACTGGAGGAAAAAGGAATTCAAGGTGGCTGTGTCTGGGTCTGTTTGCATTCTACCCCCCATAAAAAATTGTGATTTACCAGTTTCTGTTGATGATGATGACCCAGTAATAATGATAGGTAGTCATGGTGGTCATTTGCTGTCCAAGTGTGTCCTGCCTGAAAAATCATGTAGCGCACCCCCCACTTCATGGCTTAAAAAAACAGAGTCCAATATGCAGCAACAGGGGGAAAATGTTAAAACTAGAGCATTACAATCCCTTGTTTGGGATTTTTTTGTGCAAGATGCAATTGTTGAGTCAGTTGCAATCTGCCAGGTTTGGCAGGTGCGGATGAGTCAAGGTAAAAAGGGGAGCCATCTGGGCACAGGGGGACAACATACACATCTTAAGAACAGGCACATGGCACTGTGGACCCAGTACACGATGGCAGCTAATACCTATACCAGGGTGGAGCATTCACCCTCATCTTCAACAATAATGAGTATGTTATCCCCTTCCATGACTGTAACATCAAGTAGAAAATTAAATGTATGCAGTAGTGATGAAATAACAGCAGAGGATAACTATAGGCATGATGAGGTGAAGGAGAAGAATGATTTTGAAATCTTGTCCAGTGGTGGTGAGAGAAGCAGTTTTGTTGGTGGTGGTGGTCAATGCAGTATGTCTAGTGCAAGTGGTACATCAAACCCTGTTGGTAAATCTGGGAAAATAACTGCATTTCTGGGTTTGTCATCACCTGTGCAACTGTCTTCATCACACATCCACACTCCACCCCCTGCGACTCACAGAGCAGAACCATTTGTCATCACACCCCATGTAAAACGTTTAAGTCAGCCCACCTTACTGTGTGTTTTTGTGCATAAACTGAAGTACCCACCCAATTATACAGTGTCACATGAACTTAATGCTGCTGTAACTGAAATGCTGGCAATTGAACTTTTGCCCTTCTCCTTTGTGGAGAATTCTGGGTTCCTGCAGTTTGTTGCATGTGCCTGTCCAAATGGAAAGTCCCATCCAGGGCATACTTTTTGACCCATGCTGTCCTCGAGCTGTACTGTACTGTGTCCGACTCAGTAAGACATGCCCTTCAACATTCCTCCCCTCCATGCATCCATTTAAGTATGGATATGTGGACAAGTGGCAAAACAGCAGGGAGTTCATATTTGTGTATAACTGCACACTGGACGCAGGTGCTGGGGGTTGTTTGTGCTGTTGATAGTATGAATAATCAGTATAGTAAGGTGGACTGTCATGGTAGCAATTTTCCAGGAATTCGACAGCATGCAACAATTGCTATGCACAATGTGACCTGTTTACACACTGGTGAAAACAATGTTGGACCTGGTACTGACTAAAATTGACAGGTGGCTGAAACCCCTGTCCCTGAGAGCTGGGTTCATAGCAAATGACAATGAGTCAAATGTGGTGAAATGCATCACGAATGGTGACATTTTTTGGGTTCCATGCATAGCCCACTGTTTACGTCTTGTGGTGCAGGAGTTTCTGCAGCACCCTGATATAAAGGAAATGCCGACAGTTGCATGCCATATCTGTTTCCCACTTTTCACTCTCTGCAAGGGCCCGTGACCAGCTTCAGCAGTTGCAGATCTGAAACAGCCTCCCGCAGCACCGCTTGAAGCTGGAAGTTGTCACCCGGTGGAACTCCACTTTATACATGGCAGAGAGTTTGTATGAACAGTACAAAGTCATCTCAGAATATCTTGTCATGAACACTAGCTGTGACAATTCCAAAGCCTCCATGTCTATGATGACTGAAAAGTGGCACCTCATGGACTCTGTAATAACAATTTTGAGGCCTTTTGAACTTGCCACACAGGCAGTAAGTGGCAAACCTGCCTCCATTAGCCAATCAATTCCACTGCTGTAGGTGCTGAGACAGACATTGGTGAATGTACAGCATATCTTTGATGTAGCCAGAGACAGTGCTAGCAGTGTGTTTCTCAAACACATGCTGACAGTATTCGACCAGAATTGTCACACCTTGAGGATTCAGCATAGTGACAACATTGCAACAGCAACAATGCTGGACCACAATACAAATGTGGAATTGCCTCAGTACTGGAGGGTGGGCCTGAACAGGTAAAAACTGTCAGTGGGCAACTGGTGCACTTGGTTCTTGGGGCACAGAAATCATGTGCCAAGGTCAGCAAACCTCAGCAGCATAATCAGGATAAAGGTGAACCTGGAGGAGTAGTATCAAGCATATCCTGTAAGGGAAAGGGGACTGTAGTTCCAGGTGGTCTGTCATCAAAAGCAGTTGGTGTTAACCCAGTTTGGGAGGTTTTGTCCCAAGTGGGGATTTGTGATATAAATGATTCCGGAGAAGCAGATGATGCATCAACCACTGGAATTAGAGCAGCACTGCGAATGGTTGAGTCATATGTGTCTGAAAACAGGCATCTGTCAATCACTGATGATTCCCTTTTATACTGGAGTGGAAAGGTCAGTGAAAGGCAAGAGCTGACCACTGTGGCACTGAAGTACCTGACATGCCCACTCTCCAGTGTGAGCATTGAGAGGGTATTCAGCTCAGTAGGTGCAATAGCTCAGGATCATTGTACAAACCTCTGTCCTGAAAATGTCAGTTTGCTGACATTCATGAAAATGAATGAGAGGCTCATACCAGCTCAGACCGCAACCTCAGTATTTGTACCCTGGCTTACTTATGGTTTTGTTGATGTTGTAGAAAGGGACCATCCTGGTGGCAGTGGCAGCATGAAATGGCCTACTACTGACATAGATGATAACACAATGGAGAAAGAATTTTCCAGTGGTCAGAATTCAGACATAGAAGGCTGTGAGGGCAGCTTTCTTTATGAGGATGATGATGAATAATGATGAGGTTAATGCTGGCAGGTTTTAACTTAAGTGGTTAAAAGGCTGTCACATTTCTTGTATGATACATGTTTTCTTTTTCATAAAGTTAAATCAGTGTCCCACTCATAGTGACTCAAATTCCATATGTCACGTCACACTTATAACACAGAGCACAGTATATCCTGGCTCCTGGACTAGCACCACCATAAGACCACTGTTCATCACTGCCACCATAGGGAATGTGACCGTGTGTCCCCCTGGACTACCACCACCATAAGACCACTGTTATCCACTGCCACCACCACCAGATGCAGGAAGATGTGGGAGGGAATGTCATCATGTGCCTCAGCTATGACCACCACCACCATTGTGACAATGTTTTCCATTGCATGTCTTGACCATGCCAAGGCAGAGGGAGTCGAACAGGAGACCACATCCATCAGCCTCAGACACAAGGCTTCTTACTATTAAAACTATAAAGTGAGTATGTGTACTAATGTTTTTCATGCTATTCAGCTTCCTTTAGCTATGTGTTTTCTTTTCTGTTGCTTTTTTGAGCTGCAATGGTTAAACACATACGGTCAACTTATTTTGTTTTTTTACAGGTTAACAACAAATAACTCTCCTTCGCTGAAGGTCTGTATCAATGGTACAGTAGCAGTACTGTCTACAGGAACCTATGGGATATCCATTTCCAATCCATACTGGTAAGTATATAAATTTTATTTCATCTGTTCCTTTTTCCATAAGACTGCAACAAATCTGACTGATGATTCATAAACTAGGTGACATGTACGTCACAAAAAATCTTTCTGCAACATACCATACACTGTATTCCAAATTTGCAGTTGTGCACTAGCCATGACAGTGCTGAAAAAATTGGACCGAGGTTGTGTTACTTGATAAGATGTGGTTTTAAAATGTAACTTGAGTTGAGATGCAGGGACACTGACACAGTGTATTTGATACACAGCCTGGTACTAAATTAAACTGTGATCTGATGATTGCAGTGGGACAGCTTGCTATCTGTGTTAATCCAGATATCCGTGGTGGAACAGCCATGACTTAAACATAATATCTTACTGCTGCAATCAAGTTGTAAGTCCTTCATTTCTTTTTTTAAGAAACTTCCAGATGCTTTGTTGTGTCATAGTTGCCTTATCCAAAGACATTCTTCAACATCATGGGGCTGGGACAGACATGCAACAAGCAGAAGTCATTTCAATCGATGACCATGACCATCATTACTGGACTGGAGAAGGATGCAGATGAAATATGTGAAGAAGTAACCAAATAATAAACCATTAATGAGACCTACTTGCAAATATGAGCCCCACAAAAAATACTTATCTTAATTGGCTTGAGAGTATTCCATTTCCAATTTCAATGCCAAAATTTCTCATCAAGCACTGGAATGTGCACACCAACAGTATGTGACCTGTGATACAAAACAATACAATGGGTACATGTATATATATATATATGTCAACCCCCCCACCTAGAAAATACATATATCTATATATATATATATATATATATATAATACACACACACACACATACATATATATATATAAAGTATGTATGTATGTATATATATATATATATCTCAACTGACCAAGGCTGCTATTAGTGTACACAGAAAGGGCACCCTTCCATCTGGTTGAGGTGATCGCGTTGCATTCGCAAGAATCGCAGCACACTTTGGACCAACAACAGTTCTCTCACAGTCATAATTTCTGATGGAACACTGAACAGATTCATGGCATGTTATTCTTTCTTCACATGGTTTGGCAAGACACTGTGCACCATGACATCATCATCACAGAGTAGTTACATTTTTTGGACACAAGACAGTTGCATTTTGGGGATGCAGAAAAATTCTGGTGACTCTGTGTGACCACTGTGCACATGAATGACTGCGCAATAAATTCTGAGGGACTTTGCATGTGGTGTGATGCTCCCATTTCACTTCATCAGCACTTGAGAATTTTCTGTACACAAGACAGTTGCATTTTGTGTGTTGTGAGCACATACTGTCATAATTAAATTACAAATTAAAGCAGCAGTGCAACAATCTGGTGAAAAGTTTGACCTATACTTTTTTATGCTATTTTAGATTGTCATACACTTACCTCCTGACTTGTATGTTACCCTTCTTTTCACAATTTGTGTCTGCTTTAGTACTTTTTCTCATGTAAGAAAAAATAAAAGGAGCACTCCTTTTAATATGGCTCGGACCAGGTTTTCATCAGTATTTGAAGCTGTTTTTGAACAAATATTGGTCTGTGAGGTCAGAAAACACTGCCTGCTGCATAATTGTTAATTTTACTCACAACAGAAGTGATATATAAACAACTGATGGATGAAAACAGTGGAAAATACTGACGAAGACCTGGTCCACACCATATTAAAAGGAGCGCTCCTTCTATTATTTCAGACATGAAAAAAGTACTAAAGCAGACTCAAATACTGGAAAGAATGGTATCATATAAGTTAGGAGGTAAGTAAAGTGGCAATGTACAATAGCATAAAAAAGTAGAGGCCAAAATTTTCACCAGATTGTTGCACTGCTGCTTTAATGTCTATTTCAAAAAAGAAGTATTTCTGGAGCATCAGTAATGTTTACTTTGTGTCGGGACTCGTGAAGTGTTTGTCAAAAAGAAGGACTGAGCAGTGCAAGTATGCTATGCTAAACTGCATGTGTGCCATCAATGTTATCTCCTTTGTGTGCAAACATTGTCCAGCTTCATGCTGGTGGTGGTACTAGTGCAACTGCTGCTGTGGCCCTCCTCCTGCTGCGACAATACACAACAGCAGCACCCACTGCCACTGCCTCAGAAGGGCCAGTAGGTGGATGCCTGGCCCGTTCTCTGGCAGCCTGCTACTCCCCCTTGTGGTGAGTCAATATATGCATGTGCTGTCCCCCAGTCCCCAGATGTGTCCCCCGGGGGTCACGGTGCACCTGCACACCACAAAGCAGACATACCACAAAGCTGCTGTCCCCCTGACACAGTTGAAAAACTGCCAAACTGGGGGGCTGTGGGGGGGTCAGGCACAGGAGGGGCAGACGCAGTGCCAGCAGCATGGTCACAGATCTGGGGCTCCACCTGCTGCTGTGGAGGTAGTGCTGCTGGAGCTCCTACAGCTGCCACTGGTGGTGGTGGTGGCGGACTTGGTGACAGTGGCACTGGTGGTGCTACTGCTTTTCAAGGGGGGGGAGGGAGGACTAAAGACTCTGGAGTGGTCCAACACCACCTTCCCCCTCTCATGACTTCACACACACTCAAATAATACAGGCACACACACAGTCAGACAGACAGACACACACACACACACACACACACACACACACACACACACACACACACACGCACACACACACACACACAAAACAAAACTTATAAAACAAAGAAATCGGTCACCAAAAGAAAAAATTAACTGACAAAACAGTACAAAAAAAAAACAAACCTAAACAATTAGCTTTTAAAAAAGCTTTGGGGTTTTGAATTTGATCAAGAAACTTTCAGAACAAGAACTCTCCTCTCCTACACAAAATGCTTCCTCTCCTCTACCTCTGCAAAGGAGAAAGTGAAAATATCTGCTTGTATGACTCACTTCCTTCCTGCCTGGCTAAAGCATGTGACTTACAGTACTGTAAGCCATGTGATGTGTGAGGGGCTGCCTATATCATTGTCACTTTGCCTTACTTCACATTATGGCAGAATGACAAAGCGAAGTCATAGTAACATAGCAAAGTGAACACTTTGCAATGGTCACTTCGTGTAACGCTGGAACAACGTGAAGTGGCCACTTTGCATTCACTTCGCTGGCAGAATTTAATTTTGCTGCATCACTATCCGTGTTAAATGCATGATGATAAGATACAATGAGATATTGTTTAATGCTAGCAAAGATTATTAGTACTAAGGAATTGTGTACTTGTATCAGTTAAGATTGTTCTTGAAAGAACATTGCCTTATGGGCCTACATATAGGATCTAAAGGGGCCCCCATACATAGTGAAGATTGTGTAAGGATATAAATTACAAGAATAGACAGAAGTCTAATGAAACTGTCCTAGGAATGTTTTGTACTGTTGTTTAAATGTCAGTGTGTTTTAAATGTTTACTGTGGTATTGAAATAAACAGCTTTTGATTTCACCTCATATCCAAATTATGCCTGGTGTCTCAGTGTAATCA
This sequence comes from Neoceratodus forsteri, assembly GCA_016271365.2. Lineage (NCBI taxonomy): Eukaryota > Metazoa > Chordata > Ceratodontiformes > Ceratodontidae > Neoceratodus > Neoceratodus forsteri. The sequence goes on along the minus strand of CM057455.1, from coordinate 667,629,275 downwards.
CGATAAAAACAAGTGAGCACAATATACTGCATACCTTTCCCTAGGCAGCTAACAGAGATAAGTTAATTACTAGTAATTGTGTTCACAAAATAGCATTCCTGTTGATGTAGGCCTGAGGTTTATGCTAATTCTAGCTATGCCAGACTATTTGGGTATCAGCTGCAATTAAAATATTCTTAAATTGTGTCAGAAATTTAAATGTTTCATAAAGATTGTCAGAAAAAAATATATTTCACCATTTAAAACCCTCCCAGACTTTAAAGGGACAGCAGTATTTTTGTAGTGCCCTGCTTTTCATAACAGTTAAAAGGTGAAATATGTTTTCACTAGGATTTTTCCCCAGGGGATCAAGAGGATGCTCCTCCAATACTTACCCCATAAATAGTCCTCGGAAAGAGGAGATTAAAGATAACCCCCCTGCACTAGAGAGCTCCTTCAAATGCCCATGGGAGACTCTTTCTGTGGTTGAGAGGGAAATAAACACCTTTTTTCATGAAGCAATTTTTGACCAGCAAATTCCCTTAGACAGCATACCTGCTAATGAATTACAATGCTCAGAGCTTAATGATTATTAAAGTAAGTACACTTTTGGCTGAGCCAAAACTAGATTAAAGAAAAAACAGCTTAACCCTACCCTGATATGATATACCTCCTACCTGCAACATAGAATTTGTCATCAGGAAGCCCAAAGCAGGCTACATACTGTACATTAGAGTAGCTTAGCTTTCGACTTGATCAATGCAGGCAGGACCAGACCACAACAACTTAGGCCTTGCAGCTTGAATTAGAGTCAGAAAAAGCAAAATATTTGGGCATACTTAAAGTAAATGAAGCAGATAGAAACAGATTAAAAAAATTAAACAGAGGTTGACAGAAGTTGGGGATTTAAAACAGCAAATTATCCTAATGTCTAGCGAAGTCAGGGACCTGCAACAGCAAATAAGAGCTTTAAGAGATGAAATAGTTGGTCTTCGAGAATAAAAATCTGAGAGTCAGGAGAAATTACCAGAGGCTGTAATTCAAATGAAAGCAGCCAGGAGGCAGCCCAGAGAGCAGAAGAACAGGTAGGTGCAGCTCATCAGGAGATAGGTGAGCTTAGTGAAGCATTTACTGAGTCTCTTGATGCTATTGGTCAACAGCTGGGGTCCCTGCAACTAGCTGACCACTTGCCACCTCCTGTCCCAGATACCCTCCTAAAGCCTGTGGCAGAGGACTTTGCAGTCAAGGTCCAGGATTTAGTTAAAGAAATTCAAGACCTAACATTGGGGGGGTGCACAACCTTCAAATGGCCCTCAGACCTCTAATAGCCAGTATAGTACCCCTGCAGGGACAAGCCAGCCACTACCTGGTCCTATGACATCTGGCCCCACTACTTCTAGTCCAGCAACTCTGTACAGACCAGATCCAAAACAATTGATCCAAGTTATAAAGGCCATAGGTACTAGCCTTGATCCCGAGGCTAGCACTTAAGTGGAGGATTACATTTTTGATTTGAAATCGTAATTGGAATACTTTAGGATCAATAAGCCTGAGGATCGGATATGGGTCTTAAGGTTTTCTGTTGTATCAGAAGTTCAAGCCTGAGTGGCTAATCAAAAACCTGAGATCAAAACCGATTTTGATAAAATGTGTCCAGCACTGATCAAAGAGTACACCACTTATTGAAGTCCAATAGCAACTTTTAAAGAGACATGCCAAAAGAATCCATCTCCAAAGGATTTTCACAAAATCCTGAGTAGAATGTTTTACTCAGGAGGAGAGGAAAAGACCCAGACCTGTTTCCACACCTAAAGGAGGCCTTTGTAAAAGGCCTTCACCCCTCCATTAGGGCATTAGTCTAGCCATGGGTAGAACCTGATACTCCCATGAATTATATTATAGAGTGAGCCCAAAGGATGTTTGTAACTGTCAACCTAGATGCAGGTACGAAACCTACCACAGAACCTCAAAATAAGCTTTTTGCCATTACAAGTGATCAGGCCTACCTCCAAATGGAAGAAAAGGAATTGCCACAAAATAGACTGGAGACCACCTCCCACCTTCTTATAGATAATAAAACATTCCCAAATCAGAGAAGGAACAACCCCTATTGGAACCCTAGAACACATGGCCCTAACAACCCAAATAAAAAGGGTCCAGAGGCATCCAAACAGCCCATGGATGCCAGGAATGACCAATCATGGCCTAGCTGAGCCAGAGATACTAACAGCTATGTTACTGACCAGCTAAGAAGAGAGATCAGACAATTAAGAGAGGAAATTGATAGATACACTCTCAGGGCTCCATACAGGCACCTTGCACCAAACCCTAATGCCACTCCTTACAACCCTAGGAGTGTCCATCCCAACATTTACCCACCAGCACCAGATCCTCAAAGCATTCAGGAAGTACAAGGAATCACAGAAGGAGCAGGACAGAGAACTGTATCAGTTAAAGCAAAAGGATGCTGGGAAGGCAGTCAGAACAGCAAAGACCCAAACCGAGGAAAAGATAGCCAACTCAGTTAAGAAGGGGGATAAAACCTTTTATAGGTACATCAGGGAGCGAAGGAACACCAAGGGAGAGTTAGTGAGGCTTAATAAAGGGAGGGAGGGTGAGGAGAGGTGACTGTGAAAAGGCAGAGATAGTAAACAAATATTTTGCTCAGTATTTACAAAGGAAGAGGGAGGTACCTAAAACAAACAGCAGAAACACTCTGGATACAGAAGTTGATACCAGCCCATTTACAGAAGAAAGGGTTCTGAAAGAACTCTTAAAACTGAAGGTGGACAAAGCAATGGGGCCTGATGCGATTCATTCCAGAATTCTAAAAGAACTAAGGGTAGAACTAGTGACACCACTAACTACCCTCTTTAACAAATCATGGGAGGATGGGGTGGTACCCGAGGACTGGAGGAGGGCAGATGTGATTCCCCTTCACAAAAGTGGGAGCAAGGCAGAAGCAGGAAACTACAGACCTGTTAGTTTAACCTCAGTGGTAGGGAAAATGATGGAATCACTTCTGAAGGAAAGAATTGTTGAGCATCTAGAGGCCAGAGGGGCACAGGACCCAAGGCAGCATGGATTCACAGCGGGAAGGTCATGCCAGACAAATCTGATAGATTTCTTTGACTGGGTGACCAAAGTAGTAGATCAGGGAGGGGCTGTGGACATGGCCTACCTAGACTTTAGCAAGGCATTTGACACAGTCCCACACAAAAAATTAATATGCAAGTTAGCCAGCCTGGGAGTGGGTCCCAAGATGACAGCCTGGTTAAGAATTGGCTGGAGAATAGGACACAGAGAGTAATAGCAAATGGAGTCCACTCTGAAAAAATGGGGGTTACTAGTAGGGTACTGCAGGGTTCAGTATAAGGACCGGTCCTCTTCAATGTCTTTATAAGTGACATTGCAGAGGGACTGGAAGGAAAAGTATGTCTATTTGCAGATGACACAAAGATCTGCAACAGAGTTGATGCACAACGTGGGGTGGAAAGGATGAGAAGGGACTTGACAAGGTTAGAGGAATGGTCAAATGTATGGCAGCTTAGATTCAATGCTAAGAAGTGCAAGGTAATGCACCTGGGAAGCAAAACCCAGGGAAGAGTACACAATGGGGGGTGATACTAACAACAACAAAATGGAAAGGGACCTGGGGTAGTCATATCAGATGACCTAAAGGTGGGCAAGCAATGTGAGAGGGCAGCAAGGAGGGCTGGGAGGATACTGGGATGCATGAGGAAGCATCACCAGTAGAAAACAGGGAGTTATTATCCCTCTGTACAGACAGTTGGTGAGACCCCTTCTGGAGTACTGCGTGCAGTTCTGGAGACCCAATCTCCGCAAAGACATAGACAGGATGTAAGCTGTCCAGAGGCGGGCAAATAAAATGGTGCAGGGTCTGCACCGGAAGACATATGAAGAGAGACTTAAGGAGCTAAATATGTATAGCCTCAAGGAAAAGAGGGAGAGGGGGGACATGATAGAAACTTTCAAGTACCTCAAGGGAATCAACAAAGTCCAAGAGGGTAGCATCTTTCAAAAAAAGAGGTGTGCAAGAACAAGGGGGTACAATTTGAAGATAGAAGGGGGGGTGGCTCAGAGGTAACTTAAGGAAGTATTTTTTCACAGAGAGGGTTGTGGATGCATGGAATCGCCTTCTGGAGGAGGTTGTGGAGTCAAAAACAGTGGTGGAATTCAAGCATGCATGGGACAGTCATAAGGCAATTCTAGGGGGTTGGGGTAGGAAGAAGTAGGCTGCTGGTTAACTAGGATCTGCAGCTTATCCATTAGGTAGGGACATGGGCAGACTGGGTGGGCCAAGCGGTCCTTATCTGCCATCAAAATCTATGTTTCTATGTTTCTCTCCAACCTTGCATGGGGGGGGGGCAACTTTAGGTCAGTCAAAACAATGTAATTAAGGTAAATGTTAAAGCATGTAAAAACATTTTTGGTTATCTAAAAATGCCCAAAAATGGTTTCAAGAGTATATGCTTTATGTTGAAAGAGACATGAAAAATATTTTACTTCAGTTAAAAACTAATCATATTTCCTGAAACCCCTGACATACCTACTAGAATAGAGAGAGCTGCCTCCCTATTCTTTTCTGGTATAAGAGCACTAGGAACCTTTTTTGGATTAGGCATGAACACCATGAATTCTGTTAAAATCTTCAAAATAAAGAGTGCAGTTAAGGAACTTATCAAAGATACAGGTAATATTAAGGTGTAACTCACTACATAGCAAAAACTTCTATCAGACATAGGAAGGACTGAAGGAGATACAGTAGTTATGGTTAACCTCCATACAACTCTTCTCAATAATACCACGCAAAAATTCTATAACCTAGCTCAAACTGCAGGTGAAGACCTCACCACTATTCAGCAAATTAGATCAACTGCACAAGAATTGCTGAGAGAAGTAAATAGTGGCATAGGAGACTTAATGTAGGAAGAATTCCACGGTACTTAGTTCCCCCAGAACTGATGACAGAAATTTTGAGTGTAGCCACTTAAAAAAAAAAAGAGCCACTACATGCGAGTATCGCTTACAGTCTTGGAAGTGCTGTTCCTGTCCACGTCAATTTAGAGGAAATGATCATTGCCTTTATGTTAAATATTCTTCTGGTAGAACAACAAAATGTCTATAGGATGAAGACCATTCTTAATGTGGGTACCTGGCAAGGAGATACCTATGTAAAAATTAAAACTCAACCTATAGTGGTATACCCTGAACTTAATACAGGATTATACTTAGTCCCAAACTTACAGATGTGTCAAACTACTAAAGAACAACATTGGCTGTGTCCTAATAAACTTTTCCTAAAGGATATCACTGAGGTTATTTGTGGCCTTAGCAACATCAAAGCCCCAGGAAAGTGTAAGGTTACTTTGACCTGTGTAGGTGAAGCCAAAAAGACCCATGCTGAAATTGCAGGATCTCAATGGCTAGTTAGCACTAGTTTTACTGAAGTCACTGTTACTTACAACAGACAGGGTACTACTACTTAGCTTACTTTACCCAGCAAAGTAGTACTCATCTCTGTTCCTGCAGGTGCACATATCAGATTTGGACATCTCACCGTGTAGCCCCCTTATCCAGTTTCCCAGGAAATGGAAATCACTTCCATTTCTGCATTCCAAGGTCATGAATTTTATTTAGCTGGTGACCTTGAGCATCTTTTAGATGACAATGACCTTCATGAAACTGAGATCACTGTCTCTGAGACCGACCTGGTTATCTCTGATAAACAGTTCAGTCCCGGTGATAAGGAATGAATTTGCATACCAGTACAGTGGCCTCTCAGTATCGCATTCCTTTGTATCTTAAATGTCACTTTGGTTCTTGCTTTCCTGTGGATGTTGTATTCCACCTGCAAGCAACTCCATACTCACCATGTGAGAATTCAGAGTTTATATAACCATGCTTTGTGATTAGAAATGAGACCACATCCTCCACCTAGATCTATTAACAACCAACCCAACTCTCCATCCTTAGTCATAATAAATGAAGAGGAACAGGAAAAATATGCCAACACAGAACCCCTTGGGGAAACCCAGTAACCCTATGATCTGTATAATCTACATATAGAAAAAAACAGAAAACAAGTAACAAGCTCTCTAAACTCAGAGTGGACAAGGCAATGGGACCTGATGACATACATCCCAGGGTTTTAAAGGAGCTAAGGGTGTAACTAGCAGAGCCATTAGCATAACTATTTAGTGAGTCTCTGGGCAGAGGAGAGGTCCCAAAAGACTGGAGAAGGGCTCATGTGATACCGCTTCCAATAGTGGCAGCAGGGAAGAGGCAGGGGACTACAGACCAGTCAGTCTTACCTCAGTAGTGGGCAAGATTATGGAGGCATTCCTTAAGGAAAGGATAGTGCAACACCTAGAATCCATAGGAGCACAGAATCCAAAACAGCATGGGTTTACAATAGGAAGGTCCTGTCAAACTAACCTCAAAAATTTATTTGACTGGGTAGCCAGAGTAGTGGACCAAGAGGGTGCAGTTGATGTTACCTACTTTGACTTCAGCAAAGCTTTTGACACTGTTCCACATAGAAGATTGATTAAGAAACTGGATAAGCTCAGGGTGGGTCAGAGGTTGGTCAACTGGGTGGCAAACTGGTTGGCGGGCAGAAAACAGAGTGTGGTGGTAAATGGTATACAGTCAGAAGAGATGCAAGTCACAAGTGGGGTACATCAGGGATCCCTCCTGAGGCCAGTCCTCTTCAATATCTTCATCAGTGACATTGCATATGGACTGGTGGGAAAGGTTTGCCTGTTTGCAGATGACACCAAGATTTGCAACAGAGTAGATGATACAGATGGGGTGGGCAGAATGAGAAGAGATCTGGAAAAACTGGCAAAATGGTCTGAAGAGAGGAAACTGGGGTTTAACACAAAGAAGTGCAAGATCATGCACATAGGGAAGAGAAATCCTGAAGCTACCAAAAGGTTGGGAGCGGAGTTGCTGGCAATCACAAGGGAAGAAAGAGACTTGGGCATCATCGTCACAGATGACCTGATATCATCCAAGCAGACCATTAAAGCAGTAGGTAAGGCTAGAAAGTTGTTGGGGTGTATTAGTAGGGGTATCACAAGTTGTAAGAGGGAGGTAATAATCCCTCTTTACAAGACACTGGTTAGGCCCCATCTGGAGTACTCTGTGCAGTACTGGAGGCCGTGCCTGCACAAGGACATTAACAGAATGGAGGCAATCCAGAGAGGGCAACCAAATAGTGCAGGAACTGCATCAGAAAGCATATGAGGACAGATTAATGGAGCTCAATATGTATACCCTAGAGCAAAGGCGGGAGATAGGTAATATCATCGAAACATTAAAACAACTTAAGGGCATTAACATAGTGAAAGAGTCTAACATGTTTCAAAATACAGTAAGAAAAACAGCAGGACAAGAGGACACAGCATGACATTAGAGGGAGGCCAATTAAGGGGAAGTGCCTAATCCAATTAACAGAAGCACTCTTGATAGGGGGGTCGATCCCAGTCCTTTCACAGAAGAAAGGGTTCTGCAAGAACTCCTAAAACTGAAGGTGGACAAAGCAATGGGTCCTGATGGAATTCACCCCAGAATTCTAAAAGAATTAAGGGAGGAACTAGTGAAACCACTGGCTACTTTTTAATAAATCATGGGAGGATGGTGTGGTACCTGAGGACTGGAGGAAGGCGGATGTGATTCCTCTTCACAAAAGTAGGACCAAGACAGAGGCAGGAAACTACAGACCTGTCAGTCTGACCTCTGTGGTAGGGAAAGTGATGGAGTCACTTCTGAAGGAAAGAACAGTTGAGTACCTAGAGGTCAGTGGAGCACAGGATCCAAGGCAGCATGGGTTCACTGCGGGAAGGTCATGTCAGATGAATCTAATAGATTTATTTGACTGGGTGACCAAAGTAGTAGACCAGGGAGGGGCTGTGGACATGGTCTACCTAGACTTTAGTAAGGCATTTGACACAATCCCACACAAAAAATTAATAGTCAAATTAACCAGACTGGGAGTGAGTCCCAGGGTGGTAGCCTGGGTAAAACATTGGCTGCACAACGGGACACAGAAGGTAATTGTAAATGGAGTCCACTCTGAAGAAAGAGGGGATACTAGAGCGGTACTGCAGGGTTCAGTATTGGGTCCAGTCCTTTTCAATGTCTTCATCAGTGACCTTGCAGAGGGACTGGAAGGAAATGTATGCTTTTTTGCAGATGACACAAAGATCTGCAACAGGGTTGATACACAAGGAGGCATGGAAAGGATGAAAAGGGACTTGGAAAGGTTGGAGGAATGGTCAGAAGTATGGCAACTAGGATTCAATGCAAAGAAGTGCAAAATAATGCACCTGTGAAACAAGAACCCAGGGGAAGAATACACAATGGGTGGGGAGGTAGTAACAACAACAAAAAAGGAAAGGGACCTGGGGTAATCATATCAGATGACCTTAAGGTTATCAAGCAATGTGAGAAGGCAGTAGGGAGGGCTGGGGTATACTGGGATGTATAGGGAGAGGCATCAGCAGCAGAAAACAGGAAGTTGTTATCCCTTTGTACAGACAGTTGGTGAGACCCCATCTGGAGTACTGTGTCCAGTTCTGGAGACCCCATCTCTGCAAGGACATAGACAGGACAGAGGCTGTCCAGAGGAGGGCAACTAAAATGATGCAGGGTCTGCAAGAGAAACAGTATGAGGAGAGACTAAAGGAGCTTAGTATGTATACCCTTGAGGAAAGGAGGGAGATGGGGGACATGATAGAAACTGTCAAGTACCTAAAGTGAATCAGCAAAGTCCACAAAATCCAAAAGGGTAGCATCTTTCAGAAAAAGAGGTGTGCAAGATCAAGGGAGCACAATTTGAAGATAGAGGGGGATGGCTCAAAGGTAATGTGAGGAAGTATTTTTTTTTCATGGAGAGGGTTGTGGATGCATGGAATGGCCTTCCTGAGGCAGTCATGGAGTCAAAAACAGTGGAGGAATTCAAGGATGCATGGGACAGACATAAGGCAATTCTAGTGGGGGGTAGGAGGAAGCAGGCTGTTGATTAACCTCCTTCTTTAGGCTAAAGATCCCTTCCATGTTTACCCTATTTATTCCCTTGAGGTACTTGAAGACCTCAGTCATGTCCACCCTGTCTCTCCTCTCTTCCAATGAAAACAGGCAGAGCTCCTCAAGTCTGTCCTCATACGTCAAATCCCCTATCCCTCGTATCATCTTAGTTGCCCTCCTCTGTACCCTCTCCAGGAGCTGTATGTCCCTCTTCAAGTGTGGTCTCCAGTACTGTACACAGTACTCAAGGTGTGGTCTAACCAGTCCATTGTACAGTGGCAGAATCACTTCCTTGCTCCTAGAGGTGATCCCTCTTACGATACATCCCAACATCCTGTTTGCCCTGCTAGCCACTCTCCTGCACTGCTCAGAGTTATTCATACATGCATCCACCATGACCCCTAGGTCTTTTTCCCCTATTGAGGCCTCCAGCGCCTCCCCTCCCAGGGTGTACCAGTGTTTAGGGTTTCCCCAACCAAGATACAACACCTTGCACTTGGTGATATTGAAATTTAATTTCCATGTGTGAGCCCAGCTTTCCAGGGTGTCCAGGTCCCCTTGCAGGGCCAACCTCCCTTCTTCTCCCTCAACTACTGCTCCCATCTTGGAGTCATCCACAAAGAGACTCATTTCACACCCTATACCCTCTCTGATGTCCGATATGTATGCATTAAACAGGATCGAACCCAGGACTGAGCCCTGCGGTACCCCACTACCAACCTCTCTTGGGTTCAAGAGCTCCCCATAGACCACTACTCTCTGGGTGCATCCAGCTAGCCAGTTTTTAATCCATCTGACCATCAAAGGGCCTACTCCTAACCCCATCAGTTTCTCCACCAGACCATTGTGGGGGACAGAGTCAAATGCCTTGCTGAAGTCCAAGAATAATACATCCACAGGCTTTCCCCTGTCCAGTTCTGATGTTACCCATTCATAGAACTCCACAAGATTGGTTTGATATGATCTACCTGGCACAAACCCATGTTGCTGACTATCCCAGACCTCCCACCTCCTCCAAGTACACCCCCAATCATTCCTTTAATATACTCTCCATTAATTTTCCCACCACCGAGCTCAAACTGACGGGTCTATAGTTACCTGGTACTTCCCTCGACCCCCCCCTTTATGGAATGGCACCACATGTGCCTCTCGACAATCCCTAGGTACCCTCCCTGTCTCAAGTGACCTGTTAAAGAGCTCCACCAGGGGTGCAGCCAGTATGTCCTCCAATTCCCATAGTACTCTCGGATTAATGCCATCTGGCCCAGGAGATTTGTCTTTCTTTAGGACATTGAGGGCTAACCACACCTTTTTGGCAGAGATAGCATCATCCGTTCCCTCCACCTTACTGGCCTTTTTATCCTTATCCAGATGTGACACCCCTGGGGTACCTCTACCTCCCTCTTGCTCCATTTATGTTGCTCCCCTGATCCCACTCACTGCAGCTTCTATCCCCATCGTGCCTTGCTTTGTAGATATCCCATCCCCCCTCCCTAGTGAACACAGAGGCAAAGTACTCTTTAAATACCTATGCCTGGTCCCTCGCCTCTTCCACTAACACTCCTTCTGATCTCAATCTGCTGAGATGGCCCTTAGTTTTTCTCCACTCCCCAATGTACCAGAAGAACCCTTTTCCCCTGCATGTGTCCCCTGTGCCAGCCGCTGCTCTTTACTGGACTTTGCTCCCCTCACCATCCAGGTGACTTTTCTAGATGCAAGATGGTACATTTCCTTATCCCTATCCCCTCTTGTTGTTTTATATTATTTGTAGGCTGCCTTCTTTTCTCTGACCACTACCTGTACCTCATTGGACCACCAGCATGGTTTATGTGACCTTGCTCCCCTTACGTTTCAACTTAGTGCAGATCCTGACTGCCTCATGAAGTCCCAGTTTTGTGACCACCCATCTCCTTTCCACACTTGTCATTGATGTAATCCCCTTCAAGTGATCCTTGAGAATATTTCCCATGCCCACAAAGTCTGCCCACCTGAAGTCCACTGTCAGTGTCCTAGATCTCCCCCCCTCCCCCCATGCTTATTTGAAACCAGACAGTTTTGTGGTCGCTCCCAGTTAGGGGGTCCTCTACAACCAGGTCCCTTACCAGATCCCGATCTGCCAGAACCACATCCAGGACATGCCCCTCCCTTGTGGGCTCCATCACATGCTGTGTTAAGAACACATCCTGGAAGCCGTCCAGCAGCCTCTGCTCCTTGGCCACCTTAGAGGACATGGTTCCCCAGTTTGTACCTGGCATATTAAGGTCCCCCATCAACACCACTCCTTCCCCTTTTGGTCCACACTGGGCAATGATGTTGTCCAGCAAACCATCCTCTAGAACATCACTCATCCCAGGGGGCCTATATACTACACCCAGCTTGACCTTATCTCCTGCTGGGGATCGTAAGGTGACCCATAAGGCCTCCACGTTTCCCTCTGCCTCTTCTACCCTAGCAATTTCTATGTCATCTCTAATGAACATAGCCACTCCACCCCCTCTGCCCTCCTTTCTATCCTTCCTAAGCATAGTGTACCCCCGCACGTTTAGGTCCCAGTCATGGTTTTTGTTGGCCTACGTCTCCGTGACCGCGCGCATCCATCACCCCTCAGACAGCATGGCCTGGAACTCTGGCAACTTGTTTCCCAAGCTCCTGGCATTTACTAACACAACCCCACCCTTATCCTGATCCTTTGTCAAACCCACCCAGATTCCTTATACTTCCATCCTCCCTCTGCTCCTCCTGAAACCTCCACCCCAGTCTCCCCCCCTTGGTTTGAAGGCTACTCCCATCATCTGGAGGAGGGCTTTCTGGTAAGCCCTCCTTATCCCTTCCCCACTCACAAGTTTAAACTCCCTTCTTGAATGTAGTCAGCCATCCCTGTTTAAGGACTTCCTTCCCTAATGGGGCAAGATGAAGCCTGTCCTTGGCATACAGTCCCTTATCCTCCCAAACTCCATTCCAGTTCCCTAACACCCCCAACCCACTCTCTTCACCCCACTTCCTGAGCCAGTCATTAACCTCTGTGAGCTTTATTTTTTTCTGCACTGAGGCCTTTGGTACTGGCAATATCTCTGAAAAGGAAATGTTGCATCCATTATCCCGACAGACTCTGGCAAGTTCTTGGAACCTTGCTTGGATTTCCAAAACGCTATTTCCCTCTAGATCGTTAGTTCCCAAATGCACCAGGAAATCCGGTTTCCTCACAATCCTAACGGTTCCTTTTCGCAGAACTTTATCCTGTCACTGTCAGCCCAGAGATGCTCACTACCTTCACCTGGCTATGGCATCCACCCCCTGTCCCTCCCACTGGATTACCCCTAATCCTTGAGTCTCCCAACAACAGAATCTTAACACCACCATCATCCTTATGGTTACATCCACTATGCCCTCTCAACCCCCATCCCCCCTTTATTCATGATCTCAATTCCATGGGAGTCTTCCTGCCTTATTAGAGACCCCCTTGTCACCCTCCCCTTTCTGCCTCCCTCGTTATTTTGCCCACTTAACTCAGACCCCCTCTGAATAGGTGTCCCCTTTAACCCTCTCTTATCCAAACCATTTATCCGAGCCCTGATGGTTTCCCCTTTCCCCACACCGACATCCTCCCCCCTGGTAATAGTACCCCTGCCTCCAGAGGCTCTCTGTGGGTCCCTTTTAGCTAGGGCCCCATCCTTGGTACTGACCCCCCTGCTGAAGGGGGGCTCCTCTCCCACCTCCTTGTCTCCCAGTTTCTCTCCAGTCATGCTCTCCTCCCTCATGTCTGCAATATGTTGCATCTCCCCCATCTGCTTAACATTTATGTTTCCCCTTCTCCCTCTGGGACTATGTCTATCCTTTCCATTGGTTGAGTATCTTTTAAAGACTTTCAAGGTGCTTACCTAACATGTATCTTTTAATTAGTAGTAGTAAACACTTTTATTCATTAAATAAATCAGTAGCTCAGCTGAAATAAGCTCATTTTCAGTGAGGTCCTAGTTTTACAATGGTTAATTCAGTTGTTACTGCATTACATCACAGTCGTACAATTCAGTTACAAAAATATTTTAAATGTACATATAATGTATACAGAAATATACAATTATGCACAAATACAATTTCAGTGCAATCCCAGCTCCTATTTAGCGCTCCCATCCCTAAACCAAGATTTTATTTGTGCTATATGTTTCTTCCCATCTTTGTTTCTATTTGAGACAGGTAATATGTTCCATAAATATGGCCCCTTATAAAAAAAGTGAGATCTTCCTAATTCTGTATTACACCTATGAGTTTGATATTCTGTTCCTTCTGTAGATCTTAGTCCTGCTTTGATCTCTCTAGTATGTGGTCTATTTATAATTTAGTCTGGGGCTTCATTTCTAAAGCACTTATCCATATGCATTATCGCATGGAGACTTCTTCTGTCACTTAGGAAATGCCAATTTGTTACCTGATATAGTTCACTTATATGGGTTCTTATTGGTGCCATAGTAATATAACGGGTGAGTTTATTATAGATAACATCTAATCTACTTAGTATGGAAGCATTGGCACCAATAAATATTAGATCTCCATAATCCTATGAAGGAACTATAGTAGTGTTAATCACATGTTTCGGAACTAACTCTGTCGTGCAATGTTTTATTCAGTACAGGACTCCCAGGCATCTGCTTACTTTTTTCACAACCTGATCTACATGACCATCCCATCTGAGGGCACTATCTAGGTACATATCCAAATAATGATAGCTGAAGACCTGTTCAAGCATTGAATCTTTCAGTGTCTTAATCTGGAGAGTTCCCTCTCCTATACCCCTACCCTTTTTTCCCTGTGAAATACCATAATTTGTGATTTTTTTAGAATTCATGATGAGTTTTGACTATAGAACAAAATTCTTTAATTCATCAAAAGATTCCTGCAAGTTTTTTTTTAATTTGAATATCAGATGTACCACTTACGTAAATAACAGTATCATCTGTGTACAGATGATAGTTAACATCTGGGTTGGTGAATTTAAGCGAGTTCCTATAAAGGTTGTTTCACACTGGACCCAAGGTAGACCCTTGGGGAACTTCTAACACAATTTGACTTAGACTCGATTCCCATCCCTTTATGGCCACTAATTGTTATCTACCTTTTAAATATGATTCAAACAACTCCACAGCCCCATCAGATAATCCATTGTTCTGGAGCCTGAATAGGAGGATGTCATTTGACAGAGGGTCAAAGGCCTTAGATAGGCCAATAAAAATAGTTCCAACTGACATCCTCCTGTCCAGGCTTTCACACAGATGTCCCATGACCTGTAATGAAGACGAAGTCATTCCATGGTGTGGTCTGAATCCTGATTGGTGTTTATCAGTTAGCTTCTTATTTTCCAGAAAGTTTTATAATTGTTTAGCTACTAAACCTTCAAATACCTTAGGAACGATATGCAATAATGATATCGGCTTATAGTTTTCTAATACATTTTTCTGCCCTGATTTATAGATGGGCTCCACCTTTGGCATTTCCCATTCATGGGGAAATTCTTCTTGTAACAATGACATGTTAAACAACTGTAACAGGGGATATGCTATAGCAGGTGCAGCATATTTGAGTAATGTATTGGGTATTTCATCTAACATGGATTCAGGATTTTAAGAATCCTGGTTCCATGTTAAATGCATAAATATAAAATACAATGAGCTATTGTTTAATGCTAGCAAAGATTATTAGTACTAAGGAAATATGTGCTTGTCTCCGTTAAGGTTGTTCTTGAAAGGACACTGCCTTTAAGGGCCTACAGATAGGATTTAAAGGGCCCCCATATGTATGTAGTGAAGATTGTGTAAGGAGATAAATTACACAAATATACAGAAGTCTGATAAAAATGTCCTAGGAATGTTTTGTACTGTTGTTTAAATGTCAGTGGGCCAGATATTCAAAACGTTACCCCAGGGCTAAAATTAGCACTGCCCAGCAGGCAAACTTAGCCATTAGTATGGCATACTGCAGTCAGCGGCTGGCCATGATGGTGAGAGGAATGCTGAGCCAGTCACTGGCACCATACAGATGCACTGTACTTGGTAATGGGTGGTGCACTTCCAGGTAGGGAGGACCACTAGACCACCAGGTATTGATTTGCTTTACAGGGCTACCAGGGGTCGGGGATCATGTGGGGGGGTGGGAGGACAACTAGACTACCAGGTAAAATATTCAGATACCGTGGCTATGGGACTTGGGGATCATGCTGGGTGGGGGTTGGGGGACCACTAGACTACCAGGGCACATATTCAGATACCATGGTTATGGGGGTTAGGGATCATGCTGAGGGTGGGACCACTAGACTACCAGGTACAATATTTAGATATCATGGCTACAGGGTTGGGGATCATGCTGGGGGTGGGGGCACCACTAGACTGCCAGGGCAAATATCCAGATTCCATGGCTATGGGGATCAGGGATTGTGCTGGGGGGTTGGGGGACCACTAGACTACCAGGTGCTTCTGAGATGTATGGGGCTACTGGGGGTCAGAAATCATGTTGGGGGGCACTGCCGCATTACTACCAGCTTTTCTCTGTGGTGTTTAGTGCAGTGCTACAGGTCGCGCTAATGCCTGTAGCGCGATGCTATACTTTTGAATATGCCATGCAACCGGCATTCCTGGCCACTCACCTTAATTCTACCCCTGCATACATTTACTTTTAACGTCAGTGTCATCACACAGTGCCAGCGTTATTAGGGCTTCTGAATATTGCAACCTGGTGCAAATCGAGCACTTTTCCAGGTCTACGGCTTTGCACCAACTGCAAAGCTTTGAATATATGGCCCAATGTGTTTTAAATGTTAATTGTGGTATTGAAACTAACAGCTTTTGATTTCACCTCATATCCAAATTATGCCTGGTGTCTCAGTGTAACCATGATAAAAGCAAGTGAACACAATATACTGCACACCATTCCCTAGGCAGCTAACAGAGATAAGTTAATTACCAGTAATTGTGCTCATTACTCTTTTAATGTATGTATTTAAAAAGGCCTTATCCCCTTTAGTTACCCCTTTGGCTAACCTTTCTTTGGTTATGCCTTTGTACCTCTCACTGCCTTCCCCGCTTCCCTTTGTTTTTCCTGTACACCTCCCTATCCTCGTCCTTCTGCATCTCTTTATACCTCCTGAATAATACCCTTTTATATTTTTTTATTTATGTACATATGTATTTATTTATTTCATTAGGAAAAGGCTCCATTGAGCAAGCTCATTTACAAGGATGTCCTTGGTAAGACAGTATACATAAATCAGGCAACAATGGTAGTAAGTGCACAATTATACATAAGTGTAGAGCAATACTATACAAAAATACAATCATAGAAATAGTAAAATGCAGTAGTAGTAAATGAATGTTGTAACATGGCAATAAACATTAGACACAGATAAGCACTTTTCATTGAAGCAATAGCAACAGCTGACCAAGGAACAACCAGACATTAATTCCCTAGTAATGCCCTGTTACTCTTTGTGAACCAGAGTAAATTCTTTGTTCAAGTGCAGTTCCCATGGCAGCCCAACAGATGGCTTTATAACAGTGCTGTGCTGCTAGCATTATTTCACAGCCACCTGTTGGCCTGCCAAGGGAACTGCAGGAACAAACATGAAAATGTACCCTAGCATGGTCCCATCATGCAGTGCAACCCATATCTTGCAATGAATACAGGTGAAAATCAAAGTACTGTATCTAGCACTGATCGAGACAATACGTTAGGAGAAAATGTACCATAATATTAAAAATTATAAAAGTATATTTGGCAATAATAACACCATGCACTTAAAGCCACAAAAACTCCAACTTCATCTCATTTCAACTAGTCATTGTGACTGCCTCGCCTAATCAGGGGCACACTGCTCACTGCCCTCCTCTTCAGTCTTGACAGCTACCTCTCCCCACCTTGCCCCTTCTACCTGCCTACCGCCTTGCCCCCTCTCCCTTTCCTCCCCCCAGGCATTTCCTGACTTTTATCCCTCCCCTCCTTCCCCTTTAGAGCTCTTACCCTCACCCTCTACCCTCTGACAATGGCCTTCCTGCCTGCATACCCCCTTCCCTCTCACCTGCAGTGCTTATTTCTAAGATTGCCCTTGGCTGATATGTCATGCTACCTAACATTTGGCACATTTTGAATTACTGGAATTTCCTAAGCCTCAGTCTCTTGCTTCTTTTTATTGTGTAACTATGTATTATTATGTTAACCTTTGTATGTATGTATACCCCCATTCCTTCAACGTGGAACCTTAGTAAATGAGCAGTTCCAGCTCAAAGGTATTTGTAATCCTAGATTTCAATAAAATAATTAAAAAAAATGTTGTAAAGTAACCCCTTCCTACACCCACAATATATGTAAGACAGTGTACATTCAGCAGAATGTGTACTAGGAATTCACTGTTTAAGATAAGAAATATAACTGTGGGTGTTTTTTTTTTTTTGCATTACAAGTTAGCAGTACAATTATAAATCTGCTTATTTCTGGAAATGCTTGCCATGTTATAAGCACATTAAGCCATGACAAAGGAGGGTTCTACTGAGGAATTAATGCCTGGTTGGGTGGTTGGAGGCACTTGGCCTGCAGCCTCATGCCCTAACTCCTCCCCAGCCAGGCATTAATTCCCCAGTAGAATCCTCCTTTCTCGTGACTTAATGCTTATGTAGAATACAATTTGCAATAAGTAATACACAAAAGTTCAATGGCTGGCAGGCATTCTTAGTTTGAGGAACACCATGTGAGCAGCAACCAATATGAATGGGACAAAGGTAAATTAAATGCCTTTCATCCACAGTAACAGGTCTCAGTGCATTGCTTTCCAATGAGGGCTTTAAAGGTACTGTGACTGACAAAGAAGTTCAGTTTCAAGGAGGATTGCAGAGATTTTAGTGCTATGGGGATAACATCTGATTATTGATTTTCTGAACTGCCTGCCACATCTCAGGGTGACAAAGAGACTATAGTAACTTTTTAATTAAGGAGTATCTGCTATGGGACATGTGGAACAGTTCAGTAATGTAGCCTGGGAGTTCATTTAGTAGCACCTTGTATGCCCAAGTGTACAGGTTTAATGATCTCTAGTAGCCAAAGAGGACCTCTCAACCAACATGTACAATACACAGTGCTGTGTCCTGGGCACTGAATCTGTTATGAACCTAAGTGCCCTATGGAAGACCACATCCAGTATGTATAGGAAAACAGCAGACCATAGGCTGTAAATTACATCTGCATAGTTCAAAATAGGTGGAAAGGTAACTTGGACCAAACGTTTCTGGGAAGCAGATGGAAACAGCATTTGTTCCGGTAATAGAAGACACGTGTGTCCCACTATTTTTTGCACAGAATCTCAGTATAGGAGAGAAAGACAACCTGTTATTGAGCCAAATGCTTAGGTATCTGTATCAGTCTGCTACCTTAAGTGTATCATCCAATAGTGTAGTGGCAGCTGGAACTGAGGCACTTAAAGAGGAAGCATTGTTTGAAGTGAAGAATATAACCTAGGCCTTACTGGCATTTGAAGGGAAGATCTGATGAACTATTTTTTCTTTAAAAACTGTGTAGCTGTAGACTTGAACAAAGATTGTATCTATTGCACCCTCCTCATTAGGGCTACAGCGGGTGTAGCCCTGCAGACCTCTTGCTATGAGAAAAGGACAGCCTCATTCCTTCTGACAGAACAACATGTTGGAGTAACAACACAGTTGCCTCTGCATCTGTGAAGCGCTCTACTAGCTTTCTCCATAGGCAGTTGCACTGCACTATTTTAACTGTCGGCGGTCATGGCAGAACATGGAACACTCTGCCATGTCCAAGATGGCTGCCAAACCATATATGTACATGCATGACCACTAGCGCATGTGAAGTGGAGACAGGCAGCCATCTTGGTCATGGTGGAGTGTTCCATGTTCGTCTTCCGCCATGACAGCCGATTTAAAAAAAACATGGATTTCTCCCCACCTGACCCTCTCTCTCAGCCCTGTTCACCCCACAGAAATGTGACAATGACACTGGGGGTGCTCAATCACCCAGTGTCACAGTCATGCTCCTCCATGACCTTTTCTTTTTTTGTATATACATATTTTTTCCTCCCCTCACCCGACCCTCCCTCCCAGCAACATAACAGTGACACTGGGGGTGCCCAGTCCCCCAGGGTTGTGATGGGAATCCTTGGTCCTTATTTTGACATTTGTAAAAAGAAAATCGGCCATCGATGTATTTTGTACTGTTACCATCCCCCATCTGACCCTCCCACTCAGCACCCACCACCCCGCACCCTCCCAAGCCCTTTCTTACCCATTGTGGGTTCAGCACCATAA
This sequence comes from Neoceratodus forsteri, assembly GCA_016271365.2. Classification (NCBI taxonomy): domain Eukaryota; kingdom Metazoa; phylum Chordata; order Ceratodontiformes; family Ceratodontidae; genus Neoceratodus; species Neoceratodus forsteri. Next base: position 667,609,935 of record CM057455.1, on the reverse strand, counting down.
TCCTCTCTGGACTGCAGACACGTCTTCACTCTTCAAAGCTGCACTGCAAACTGAAGAACAGGTATGTGGTTCAATGTATTTCAATGGGGTTTTGAACTTAGTGGCATAACTTGGGCATTTTTACATATTTTTGGCCCATATTTTCAGCATGCCTTCTGTGGGACCCTACCTTATGAACAGTTGAACTGTCATTAGGAAGATCTGTCCCACAAGGTGATTTCATGATTCCTGCATGAAATTACTTTTTGGGCATGAGTTGAGAAATTTCTCTGCCCTTGTTCATGAGGTGGGGTCATAAGAAGGGTATGTTAAAAATGTGGTGCAAAAATATTAAAAAACAACAAAGTTATGAGCCTACACTGAATTTTGTGAATGCAGGCTCATAACTTTGGTAATTTTCAATATTTTCCCCAAATTCACAACATAGCCATATCTTTACAGCACCTCATGGGTGTGACAGCTGGTATTTTTCAAATCCTGCACAAAATTATTATTTTTTTTTACATCCCGAAAGGTGATTTTTGCGGTCCCTGCACAGAATCACCTTTCGGGCAGGAGTTGAAATTTTTCTCTCCCATTGTTCCTGAGGTGGGGTCATAAGAAGGCTATGTTAAAAATTTAGTGTACAAATATTGAAGAGCAATAAAGTTATGAGCCTACATTGAATTTTGCAAATGTAGGTTTCTTAACTTTGGTAATTTCCGATATGTTTTACCCCAAATTTACAACATAGTCATATCTTTATAGCACCTCATGAATGTGACAGCTGTCATTTTCTGAATACTGGACAAAATGTTTTATTTATATCCCAAAAGGTGATTTCACAGCTCTGTGCAAAACCTCCTTTTGGGCAGGAGTTGATAATTTTCTCTGCTCTTGTTCATGAGGTGGGGTAATAAGAAGGCTATGTTGAAAATTTAGTGTAAAAATATAAAAAAAAAATAAAGTTATGAGCCTACGTTGAATTTTGTGAACACAGGCTTGTAACTTTGGTAATTTTCAATATGTTTACCCCACATTACAACACAGCCATTTCTTTATAACACCTCATGAATATGACAGCTGCCATTTTTCAACTCTGGCCCAAAATGTGTTTTTGTGTCCAGAAAAGTGATTTTGCAGTCCCTGCGCGAAATCACTTTTATGCCAGGAATTGAAGATTTTCTCTGCCTTTCTTCATGAGGCAGGGTCTTAACAAGGCTATGTTGAAAATTTGGTGTAAAACTATTAAACTAATTTTCAATATTTCTACCCCAAATTCCTTGTCTACAGCCCTATCAATCTTGGCCAAAACTTGTTTTATCCAGCTATGAAGTTAAATGAACTCTTTTCTGTCCTGCTGATAAAACCTGCTTGGGACCATTGCAGTGGTCATGACCCTTTTCTTGCAATGCACCATGGAACTTGAAGATGTGTTGGTGCTCAGTCTGCTACATTCCTGCTTCCTTTCCAGTCACTTGATTAACTGCAATGTCTTTGTTCTCATCTCATGTTGGCTAACAAACTTCATAAAAAGTGTACTACTATTTTTTGGGATCCAAGTATGTTAAAGACTACACTGAAGAACATTATCATTCTGTGACTGCAGTAGTACTGCAGGTAAACTACAGTCACAGTGTGACTTGCTTTGCAGCACATAATCCAATTATCATGCCAAAGGACCATTAACATCTCACAGATGACAATATACTCCTGTCAGAGCAGTTTCTTTCAACTCTAGAACACTTTGTCCCAGAAAAGTGCTGAGTTCTTTCCACGAGGTTTATTAGCCAACTTGAGACAATTACAAAATGCAATCAGAGAGGAATTAGGAATGCAGCAGCTGGAGCACCAACACATCATCAAGTCCTATGGTATATTGCAAATGTAGGGTTGTGACCTCTGTAATGGAGCCAAACAGGTTTTTACAGCAGGATAGAACAGAGTTTATTTAACATTAAAGCTAGATGAAATGAAAAGGATGCAACAGAAAGAATCATTGTTCAAGCCTACAGCTAGCCCAGTTTTAAAGAAAAAATGGCTCATGAAACCTTCCCTTTTAGAGCAATTTAGAGTGAAAAATATAGACCTGTTGTTTGTTGCAAGCAATTTGAAGGTCAGAGCAGGTAGCATCAGTATCAGGCCTTGAAATATACAGAGCAGTATTGTCTGTGGAATAATGCAAACTGGCTTCACCAATGTTTGACCCAAGCCATTGATGTACAGCATGAAAAGTAATGGGCCAAGAACAGGCTCTAGAGGAATGCCCCTAAGGTGGGTAGTACAGGCAGAATAATGACCTTCTGCTTTGACTTCCCAGCCATTTCCCTCAAGAACCACACTGGCCTATTTTTCCTCCTGTTTTTGCTCACTTCCTTCACACAGAGGTTTGTTGCCTTCAGTAGGCATGGTTGTCTCCTTTCACTTTCTTTTCCACTGTTCCTTCACCGCTTGTTATATTATCAAATCTAAATAACCACTCAATAAAGATGCTAATATAAAGATGGCAGTTTACATTTTGTAAGCCTAGCTACAGATACACTGTAGTGAATTATCCTGTAAGGGTGTGAATTAGTCAATTAAAACATCCACTTGCTATTTCTGCAACAGAAATTCTTTTTTTATTATATTTTTTCTTCTTCCTACCAGCTGGGTTCCCCATCTGCACCATGGCTACCACAAAGCCCAGCACTGTCACCTGACCCTGCAACCCGGAAGCCTCTTACCTGCTCTGCACCACCCCATGAATGCTTTCTATTCAGTGGCAGGGATCCCTCATGCTTGTCAGACATGAAGTATGAGACCCAAACACAACAGCACATCACCTTGCTGCATCAGGATTTTTTTCCTTCTGTTTTCCCACCCTGAAGACACCAGCTGTAAACATGTATATAACTGACATATGTGGCATGCTTACGCCTGTGCACCTCCCCACCCCATGCCACCCCCATGTGACTGGCTCCTCCTGTAAGCGTAGTGCTCCTGCAACAGGAATTGGTTAGTCTGTGACCATAAGGTGGCTAGTGTCTTGTTAGACATTTAAGACTCCTCCACCTGACAGCACCCCAGACTCATAAAGAAAGTCACTTCACTGGCATCATGAATGGCAGCCATATGGGCTGGCCCCAGAAATTCAGTTTTTTTATGGATAAATAATTGTTTTCCATGCAAATGTAACTGTAAATTCAAGCTGTGTCTCCATAGCAAAAGGTACATTTTCAATTCTGAATACCCAGTCCATGTTTATTGTATCCAGATTCAATTAGCTGCATCTTTAAAAACAATTCTAATTCTGCTTATAATAGGCCTAATAGTTTTCTTTTTGTTCAGACACCAGGAGAAAGGACTGCTGTGTGACTGAACTTCTCTGCTGGGACTAAAGTAGAAGAACTTTTGTATTTGGACCTTAAATTTAGGGTAAAAAAACTAACATACAAAACAAAAAAAAAAAGTGTGTGTTTGGGTTAACTGAACTGAATGGGTAACTGAAAAGTCATCTAGGTGTAAATCTTAGGTGACTGAAAGGACTTAACTGCTGTGAGGTTTAAATTACTTGTAGAAAGATCTGGTACGTAGGGGGAGTGGCTTAGCTAGAAGGAAGCTACATTTAAAGACTGCCTTAGAAAGATTCTGCTAATAGCTTGGCAGAAGACACCAAGAGAAAGGACTGCTGTGTGACTGAACTTCTCTACTGGGACTATATTGCCCTCCTTCCCCCCTCCACCCCACCGAAAGCTAGTTCTATTTTTATAGGAACAGGATTTGACTGACAACAGGAACTTCCTGTTTAGGGGCAGGAAGTGAGTGATCACAGAACCACCAAGGACCCACCATCCTAGAAGGGCAAGAGTAGCTCTCTGCCCCTCTAGCTGCTGAAGGTCTGCCTCTGAACAAGTAAGTGGTCTACTGAGAAATATAGGATATTCTTGTCTCAGAACAGGACAATCAGGAGCTTAAAGGGCACACAGGCAGAAAGTAAGGAGAGAGAGAAAAAAAACAGAGGAAAGAATAAGGATTGCAAACAGTTAAGGGGCCAGAAATAAGACATGATTGGAGTGGTGCAGTGCAGTGGCTGTGGAGCAGCAGTCTTCCGGGAGATGTTCTGGAGGATGCGGTGTTGTCCCATCTGAAGGCACCTCTCTGGGATGAGGGAGGAGGTTGCTCATCTCCAGGCTAAGTTGGCCAGGATTTGTGGGACCTCCTCTTCCATCCAGGGACCACCAGTGCCACTGCCGTTGCCTCAGAGGTTGCCAAGAAAGAGGAGAGGTTGGACCACAGTGGGCTCAGAGAGGGTGAGGGTGGTGGAACAGAGGCACATCCCTCCAGTTGTACCTCTCCACAATTCCTATGCCATTCTGGCAAAGTGTGGTTCCTCTATGGAGGCACCTACAGTGGAGACCAAGGAGGATGCTGGGAACCTCCACAAAGGAGACCCACAGGAGGTGGCAGGGGACCCTGCGGGAAGAAACAACTCCTGGTGGGGGACTCCATTGTTAGGAAGGTAGAATTGGGCAAGGAAGGGGAGAGGGAGGTAAGGTGCCTGCCTGGTGCCATGGCTTGGAGGGACAGGGAGCGAATCCTCAGGATTGCCGGAGCAGCTGCACAGGGGAGGGAGCTGGATGTCATTGTCCACTTAGGGACAAATTACCTGGCTAAGAAAGGGATTAGAGAAGTGCAGGAAGAGTTTTTGGAATTGGGGAGGGGCCTTAGTCAAGTAGCATGCACGGTAACCTTCTCGGAGGTGCTACTGATCTATGGCGTAGGAGAGGCTAGGGTGTTCCGTACCATAGGATTCAATCAGTGGTTGAAAAACTGGTGTGGAGCTCAGGGATTTTGCTTCATTGGGGACTGGGGGTCCACCTGGTGTGATGCAAGCCTATACTGGCATGATGGACTGCATCTGTCCGGGAGGGGAACCAGGATCCTAGGTGATAGGTTTAAATGCTTCATTGGCAAGCTTTTAAACTAGCCAAGGGGGGATTCACTGGAAAGGAGCAGGAAAATCCTAGCCCCCCCAAACAATCACAGTAGTAAGTGTGTGAAACACCAACATGGAGGTGTCGATAGGGAGAAGGGCAGGGTAAATGGAGAAAGTGACAAAGGCAAGAAGGACAGGGATGGGGCAAAAGGGGGTAAGGCCATCAGAAATGGAGGGTAATGAGTACCAATGCTCAGAGTCTGGGCAACAAGCTCCCTGAGCTGGTGGCCTTAATGGAAGAGGGATACCTAGATATCAATGGCAGTCACAGAAACATGGTACACAGAGAACCATGACTGGGATGTTAACATACCAGGGTACATAACCACAGGAGAGACAGGCAGGAGAGAAGAGGGAGGAATAGCTCTCTGTAAAGGAAGGGATAAAAGCAACTGAACAAAAGAGTAAACAGGAGGAGAGAGGCACTGTGGGTCACCTTGGAGACTGGAAGGGCACCACAATCTGCATAGGGTTGTGCAGACCCCCATGTCAGGGGAAGGAATGGACAAGGATATGATGGAAGGCATTCTTAGAATGGCAGAGAAAGGGAGATACTGTTGATGGGAGACCTGAATATGCTAGATGTTAACTGGAGCACATTTGTTGCAGCCACATCCAAGAGCAGGGCCATTCTTGATGCCCTACAGGTGGCAGGCATTAGACAGCTAGTTTCAGAACCCACTCGTGAGGGAGCAATCTTAGACCTCGTGACTTCAAATGGGGCAGTGAGAGGATCTCAGATCTAGAGAGGGTTGCCATCTGGGGACAAGTGACCATCAAACAGTGTGGTTCACGTTAAACTCAGCTACAGAGTCAAGCCATACAAAAGTGAAGGTACTGGACTTTAGGAGGGCTGACTTTGGCAAGATGGGAGAGTGCCTCAGAAAAGCACTAGCAAACAGGCTTGAAGGAGGGGTGGAGCAACAATGGGGAATTATTAAACTGCCATCACAGAGGCAACAAGCCTTTGTGTGAAGCAAATAGACAAATCAAAATGAAAGAAAAAGCCACTATGGTTCTCAAGAGAGGTGGCTGTGAAAGTCAGGAAGAAAAAGATAGCATTCCGGAAGTATAAGGAAACACAGAAGAAGCAGGACAGAGAGCTGTACCAGTTAAGGCAGAAAGAAGCAGGGAGGGAAGTCAGAATAGCAAAGGCCCAAACTGAGGAAAAGATAGCCAACTCAGTTAAGAAGGGGGATAAAACCTTTTATAGGTACATCAGCGAGCGTAGAAAGACAAATGGAGGGATAGTGAGGCTGAATAGAATGAACAGTGGGTGGGCAGAGGGGGACAGTGAAAAAGCAGGAATACTGAATGAATATTTCTGCTCAGTATTCACAAAAGAGGAGGGGGAAGTGCCTAATCCAATTAACAGAAGCACTCTTGATAGGGGGGTCGATCCCAGTCCTTTCACAGAAGAAAGGGTTCTGCAAGAACTCCTAAAACTGAAGGTGGACAAAGCAATGGGTCCTGATGGAATTCACCCCAGAATTCTAAAAAGAATTAAGGAAGGAACTAGTGAAACCACTGGCTACTCTTTTAATAAATCATGGGAGGATGGTGTGGTACCGAGGACTGGAGGAAGGTGGATGTGATTCCCCTTCACAAAAGTGGGACCAAGACAGAGGCAGGAAACTACAGACCTGTCAGTCTGACCTCTGTGGTAGGGAAAGTGATGGAGTCACTCTGAAGGAAAGAATAGTTGAGTACCCTAGAGGTCAGTGGAGCACAGGATCCAAGGCAGCATGGTTCATAGCGGAAGGTCATGTCAGGCAGAATCTAATAGATTTCTTTGACTGGGTGACCAAAGTAGTAGACCAGGGAGGCTGTGGACATGGCCTACCTAGACTTTAGCAAGGCATTTGACACAGTCCCACACAAAGATTATTAGTCAAATTAACCAGCCTGGGAGGGGTCCCAGGGTGGTAGCCTGGTAAAACATTGGCTGGACAACAGGACACAGAAGGTAATTGTACATGGAGTCCACTCTGAAGAAAGGGCGGTTACTAGTGGGGTACCGCAGGGTTCAGTGATTGGGTCCAGTCCTTTAATGTCTTCATCAGTGGCATTGCCAGGGACTGGAAGGAAAAGTATGCCTTTTGCAGATGACACAAAGATCTGCAACAGGGTTGATACACAAGGAGGCGGAAAGGATGAAAAGGGACTTGGCAAGGTTGGAGGAATGGTCAGACGATGGCAGCTAGGATTCAATGCAAAAAGTGCAAAGTAATGCACCTGGGAAACAAGAATCCAGGGAAGAATACACAATGGGTGGGGAGGTAGTAACAACAACAAAACAGGAAAGGGACCTGGGGTAATCATATCAGATGACCTTAAGGTTAGCGAAGCAACGGAGAAGGCAGTAGGGAGGGTCGGGGGATACTGGGATGGTAGGAGAGGCATCAGCAGCAGGAAACAGGAAGTTGTTATCCCCTATACAGACAGTTGGTGAGACCCCATCTGGAATACTGTGTCCAGTTCTGGAGACCCCATCTCCGCAAGGACATAGACAGAATAGAGGCAGTCCAGAGGAGGGCAACTAAAATGGTGCAGAGTCTGCAAGAAGCCATATGAGGAGAGATTAAAGGACCTTAATATGTATACCCTTGAGGAAAGAAGGAGAGGGGACATGATAGAAACTTCAAGTACCTCAAGGAATCAACAAAGTCCAAGAGGGTAGCATCTTTCAGAAAAGAGACTTGCAAGAACAAGGGACACAATTTAAAGATAGAAGGAGGGTGGTTCATGGGCAATGTGAGGAAGTATTATTTCACAAGAGGGTAGTGGATGCATGGAACAGCCTTCCTGAGGAAGTTGTGGGTCCTAAAACTGTGGGAGAATTCAAGAATGCATGGGACAGACATAAGACAATTCTTGTGGGGGGCAGGAAGATATAGGCTGTTGGTTAACTAGGATCTGCGGCCTATCCTGTAGGTAGGGAAATGGGCAGACTAGATGGGCCTAGCGGTCCTTATCTGCCGTCAAAGTCTATGTTTCTATGTTTCTATGTTTCTATGTTTTTTTTTTTATGCCAAAAAGAAACCAAGCATCAGTCTACAACATGTAAGAAAGAGTGACTGCAATTGTGATCTCAGCTGAGACTATCTCTAAGGAACTTGACACATGACATACAATAAGTGAATCAAAGCAATCAGTCACTCTTTAGGTTAAAAGCTTTAAATGAGGATAGTAAGCCACAGCCCAAGACATAAAACATACATAGTAAAAGACGTGTATAGCCTGACATGGTGGTAGTGGTGTTTATAGCAGTATGAGCAGCTTCCACTCCACTGTATTTGTTCCCTCAACAAAAAATTAGCAGTTTAATTTGCATCATCTATAATTACCATTTACCAAACAAAATCTCCCCCAAAAACACATTAGGCAGTCCAGTGCTGGTAAAGAGAACAATGCACATTACCGATCTAGAATTGCAGTGCTTAGGGCCTTTTAAAGAGTAGGAAAAAGATTTTCAAAGGCCCCCTAAAATTGGTACAGGTGTGGGAAAAACTTGCACAAGTGGGTCTTCACTTGTGGAGCCACAGTTTTTCATGAATGCATCAGCGTTTTTAATAATGGACCCATTTTATGGCCAGCTCCACAATGTATGGCAGCTTGCTGCCATTTTTTGGTGCAGCTGTGCCAAAAAATGATGCCTGGTTGGGCCAGGCATAACATCCTCTGCAGCTGCACCTGTTGTCCATGCAGTTGAGTAGTACTTTCACCTTGCTCAAGGTGGTGTGGAAGGTGGCTCCATATACTGTGAGACCGTAGTCAATGAGTGGGGGGACAGAGCTTGTTACAGCAAGGCTCCTGGCCTCATTAGTTAGATTCAGGCACTGTCTGCAAAGGGCTCCTAGCTTTCTTTTGGCCAAGCCAACCATGTTATCCACATGCTCAGTGAAGGTATGAGATTTATCTAAGTGACCTGCAGGTATCTGAATGATGACACCTCCTCAAGTGGGAGACTGTGGTTATTCAGGATGCACAGCGGTGGAGCTTTGCTCTTAAGATGGGTGCCGGCAAAGTTTTTTTTTTTTTTTTTATAATGGACAAGTTTACTCTGCTTGAACCAATGTTCAAGGGACCCAAAGATGATTTGTAGCTCCCTGGTGATAACCTCATGTTTAGGGTTGGTTTTCAAGATGACTTCATCATCAGCATAGAGCAGCATCTGTGTTTGGGAGAAAGCACCAGGAAGTCCGTTGTTGAATAGGCTGAAGAGAAGTGGTCCAAGTACAAACCCCTGGGGAACTCCAACACAGATGCCCTTTGCTTCAGAGAGCACCCCATCAATTTTGACTTTCTGTGTGTATCCAGTGAGGTAACAATGAAACCAAGACATTGTCTCAGTGGAGAGACCAAGGTGCTGAAGTTTTATCAGCAACAGAAGGTGATCTACAAGGTCAAACACCTTGGTAAGATCAACATATGAGGCACCTATTAGATGTCCTTTGTCCAGGGCTTCATGTAGGTGTGTTGTAAATTCGATGAGTGCAGTCATGGTACTGTGCAGTTTTCTAAAGCCATGTTGTTGGCAACACATTAGTTTCTAATGCCCAAGGTAGGCGATCAGCTGATTAGATACTATTTATTCCAGTGCTTTAGAGAGGAGAGATAATATGGAGATGGGCCAGCAATTGGCCACACTAGTCCTATCCCCACCATTATGTACTGGTATAACTATGGTGGCCTTTCAGATCTAAGGAAACTGGCAGAACTGCAGAGAGATGTTAAATATCTTTGTCAGAGGTACTGCCACCTTTACAAGTGCCTGAGCCAAAAATAACATGTCATTTCTATCACTGCCCAATCTAGTTTTCCCAATAACTCTGCTTAGGTATTTGACTGTTACCTTGGTGGAGACCTGCTTGAAGTAGAATTTAGGGAGGTTACTGCCTTGCTAACCTCTGCCTTCTGCGTCAACATCCAGGTTTCCCAGACTTGTAGGCAGTACTGAGGTTAGGTCAGGGAATGCATTATTGAAGGAATTTGCTGTGTTTGCTGGAGTTGCTGTTACTTGGGTACTGTGGTGGAGATTGGTTGCTACTAGCCATTGGATCCTTTACACACTGCCAGAATTTCTAGAATTTCTTATCCCTTCAAATCTGTCTTTGCAGTGTATTGTGGTAGTCAACTTTGGCCTTCCTGATCAGTTTTGTACTTTTGTTGTGGGCTTCATGGTACCTCTGTCGGTCTCTTGGGGACCCAGTGACTTTGGCTAGGCACCAGAGATTATCCCTTTCCCTCATTTTGGCACGAGGTGGGGGTGATTCAGCTTGCTGATGTGCCTTTTACTTAGCACATTCTAAGTGGGGCAAATTTGTGACAAGTTTCTGTCAATATGCTACAGAAGTGATCAAGGGCCACGCCATCATCCTGTATAACATCCAGAAAGCACCAATCCATCTGTGCTAGTTATGCCATGAAGGATGTAATCCGGTCTTTATGTAGGAGCCTGGTGGTTATGGTTCTGGGGACTGTCTTTAGGGGCCAGGCAGACCACTCACACAGGATGGGTGAGTGGTCACTAATGGAATTCAGCATTACCTGAAATTTAATTAGCTGCTCTGGATGGGTGGCTAGTACCCAGTCTATAAGGGTTTCAGTACTGGATTTTTAGTTCACTTGAGCGGGCTCACTAACTACTTGGGTTAGAAATAGGCCTGAGATGAGATCCTTATACACTGTGCTAATCTTTGATTCCATGTTTATATTAAAATCACCTAATATTATAGATTCACTCATAAGGCATGCCTGGGAATAGTAGCTAGCAAAGGATTCAGTGCCTGATGAGTGCCTTCCAGGAGGTATGTAAACCGTCATCACATTGAGAGATTGCAGTCCACTGTCTTGTCAGAGTTGGATGGCAAGGCACTCACACCGGTTTGTGGTTGGATTCACTAGCACCTTCTGTGCTTGTAGTCTAGTGGTAAGGTATATGAGGCACCCTTCTCCCCTCTTTTGCACTCTGTCCTGCCTAAATATGTTATAGCCATGCAAGGCAATCTTGGGGTCAGTAATTTTATTGTTCAACCATGTTTCCATAATAGTGAGTAGGTCATGCTTGACCTGCTCAGCCCATGCTTGAAGAAGATGTAGTTTAGGGAGCAGACTGCCAATCCTGAGTGATGCTATCTTAAGCTTGCAATCCTGGCTGGTGGTAGCCCCTTTGACAACAATGGGTCAAGGGTTAGGGTGAACATATCCAAAGACAAGGAGGAGCAGAAGTAACAGCCTCTTATAGTTAAACTTGATGGTAACCAAATACAGTCTTCATAAATATATTGATAACCTAACACAAGGCTCAATTTTCAAAGCATGAAGTTTAATGCAAGGTGCTTGCACCAAAAGGATTTGATGCAAGTGACACCTTGCACCAAACATTGAGGCAATCCCAATTTTCAAATGCAGGCTGCATTGAAATCGGGATGCCAGCACCAGAGGTATGCAGCACTACTGTTGTGGCAGAAGCACCCTTATGACAGGTTGCAAGGGGGCTTGCACAATGGCAGAGCTACACCATCCCCTTTTTTTTGGAATTTTAGAAGCACCATCATGGTTGCAACAGAGGGAAGAGTTTAAACCAGCAAGAAGCTGATCTAAGGGCCCTGCACCACTGCTAGGCAGAGAGACAACTGGGGGGGGGGCCTGGTTGGTCAGAACCAGGGGCAGAAGGAGCAGTAGTAATACCATAGGGGTCAATGGGGCATAACAGCAGTGTCAGAGTGCTGAAGTGGCACCCACGGGGTGCCATGCGCAGTGGAACAGAGCTGATTGAGCTGCGTAGAGGGGTTGGTGTGGATGGACCATGACTTGGACCCCAGGGGGTAACAGCCCTGGAACCTCCCTGATAGGTGCCACAGTCCTCAACAGTGTAGGCGGGCATCAGCCTGCCTCCACACGGGGAGGCTGAATACCAGGGTACTGTTGCAGTGCTCATGGAATGTTTCCCTTCACCGACTGCACCCTGATACCTGTAGCCACTGCCAACCACCATATATAGGGGCCTGTGGTACCTCTGGGGCAGGTTCCAGGGCTGTTCCCACCTGGGGTCCAGGTCATGGTCCATCTGTGCCAACCCACCCCTTGACCCAGGCTGATGGGCTCTGTTCCACAGTGCATGGCACGCCTTCTGGGTGCCATCTCAACACTCTGACACTGCTGCTGTGCCTTCAGCAATCCCTATGTCACTCCCACTGCTCCATCTGCCCCCGGTCCCCTCCTTGCAGGCATATTCATCCCTCACACACCTTCACAGCTCCTCTAGTGCTGCAGTGGGTGGCAGGATTGACAGTACCCACTGTCAAACCCCTAAGCTATTAAGTCAGCTCCCTCCAGCCTCACTCAGTAGCATGATTTATTTGCTGCAGCCAGAGGCTCTTCCCCCCTTTCTCCCAGCTCCTAGTGTTTGTCTCCTACTTTCCCTTTGTGATTTTGGACTTTCTGCTTGCTTTGTACCTCTCTGGCTTTCAAGGTCAGTATTTTGCTTTCTACCTTCCTGGCTGCAGTTTGTGCTTCTCTCAGTCACCTATTCCTGCTGCACTCCTGCTCTCAAGTACCTTGTGTTTCTTTCTGTTTTGGTTCCTTTTGGACCTTCTAGTTTTCCCAGCATCCTACATTCATCATTTTCTTTTCACTTGTGCCATTCAGCCTCCCATTTTGCTGATTTTCCATACCTTTTGCAATCTCTCAGTTCAACAGCAATCCTTGAATGTTTACACCTGTCTCCTAGCAAGGCAGCCACTCCCTTTTGGGTTCTGCTGTTGTTCATTTCAGTAGCCTACTGCTTCCTAGTTTTTGGTTCCCATATGATCCTGCTTCTCCTAGCAGTTTCATTTGTTTTTTCTACTGCCTCAGCCTACCAGACTTTCAGTGCATCAGCAACTAACACAAACCTCCCTTATGGAACTGGTTGGCATGCATTCATCATTCAGTCCAAGTTCATATTCAGTCTCAATCAATGTCCTAGTTTTCATTCAATGTCTCAATCAGCCTTTTAGCCTTACCTATTTTTCATTTCTTCCATGCACTCATGGCCATCAGACTTCACCATTGGCCTTGCACTATTCCTGCATTCAGATGTCATAGCATGGCTTCCAGGGCTCCTGCATTTTAAATCCACAGTCTTATTCTGCCCTTTGAAGTCCACATCGTGAGGGTGGGTCCCTTGACTTGGGCGAGGTCCTTCTCTTTCTACCCTTCGGGTGACAATGTCCTACACTTTGGGGGAAGCATTAGCCATACAGATCAACTGGGCAGCACCTCTTGATGTAGCATTTAAGACTGCACTTGCCAGAGGGTGGGGCCTCTAAGTCCAGGGAGGCTCCTTTAGCTGTGCAGACCTTGTCAGCAGCACCTTCAAAAGCAATTCTCCCTACAGCCACCGAAGGTTCACCTGGTCTCCACCTCCTTCCCTTCCTCTGCCCTTCAAGGATGAAGATCACACAACTCCAACTCCCAGACCCTCAAGGGCTCAAGTCCTATGCCTTACCCCTCAAGGGTTTGGTTTCCTCCCTAGTCCTCCCCTCGTGGAGGTCAGTTGAGTACCTTTCAGCAGTTGTTGCTCTCCTGCCTTGGGAGGTGGGCCTTCTTCACAGGGAACCTCCTTTAACTGCAGAGATCATATTGTGGCATCCCCAAGGCTTTCCCATTAGAGGGATAGAGTGAGAGCCCTTCCTCTAAAATTCTTCCCACTGAATTGGGTTTTTAAATTGCAGTAACTGAGCTGTCACTAATTTATCCCAAGCCTGGAGGGAAGGTGACGAAGGCCTTGGTTCCCCAGAGGTTTCCCCTTCATAGGGTGTTTTTCCTCTCCTCTATGCTGAAGGTCATAAAAGTTAGGTAGTTTCTGCAACAGGTTGTCCATAATGTAGTACATTTATATTAGTATAGCATTTACACAGGTAGATTTCTGCTGTGAGTTGGAGTTGGATGGTGGCCCTCATTCCATTTGCCATTCCCTCTCTCTCCTTACAGAAGTTATACTTCTTCTGCTATCAGTTCTGATATCTGTCAGCTATTACTCAATTCAGTCTCTGTCTGTTTCCAGGCATCACTAGTTGCCATCAATCTGTCTTCACACAGGCTCTGTGGTCACTACTTACTGCTCAGTACTTTTTGTAGCTCCTTCCTAAGGTACCTTTGGTAAGGAAATGGAATAATGTTGCTCTAAGTATTACTGCTGTTTAAACTATACTGTGTCTTTAAGAAGGCCTCTAACTAAGGGTCTTCTCTCTCTCTCTCTCTCTCTCTCTCTCTCTGACATCTCTAGGCAGCTCAGAGGGTTAGTCAGATAAGCAAGTCCGCCAACTGTATGGGTCTTCTTCTTTGTACTGTGCCAATCTACAGTAAAGCAATTCAAGCTAAACCTTTAAGTCTGCAGTCGGATTGTTACATGGTGTCAGAATGGAGAAATGAATGACACCCCTGCCTTGAAGCTGCATGGCAATGTGAAAGAAAACTGGCAGAGGTTTAAGCAACATTTCAACATTTACATAGTAGCCAGTGGAATTGAAGAGAAATCCAAGAAAATTCAAACAATGATGTTCCTTAATCTAGCCAGGCCAGCAGCAGTGGAAATATACAGCACATTTGCATGGCAGCAAGCAGCAGACAAGGAAGATTTGTGAAACCTCATGGACAAGTTTGAAACATACTGTAACCCCAAAAGAAACCTGACCTAGGAAAGTCATCTGTTCTTGAGCAGAAATCAAGGTCACAGTGAGTCAATAGATGCCTATGTAACAGATTTAAGACTGAAGGCACAGTCTTGTGAATATGGGGGAACTGATAGATTCCTTAATTTACTATAGATTAGTCTGTGGGATACAAAGTGAGCAAGCTGAACAAAGGTTATTGCTTCAAGAAAACTTGACCTTAGACAAAGCATTAACCATTTGCAGGACTGCAGAGCTCAGTGACTCAGTTTAAAACTATTACGAAGCAGCCCAAGAAGAAAGTCTCGTGCATGCTGCCTCAGTCACACAAGGAAAGAATTATCAGTCAAAAACTCATAGCACACGTAGCACACCTCCAAATGCCAGTAAATTTAAATGTGGGAAGTGCGGCAGACTGCATGAACCTAGACAGTGCCCAGCTTTTGGACAGCATTGGAGAAAGTGTAACCAGAGAAATCACTTTGCAAAGTTGTGTCATGCAGCTAGGAATTCAACAGTGCACATGATTACTGAAGGCTTGAGCAGTGAGACTGATACTGAAAGTACCTTTTGCATAGACACCCTGAACTCAGACAAAGCCCACACTGAGTGGAATATACTATTAACCATTAATGGCCAGGATGTGAACTTTAAGCAGGACACTGGAGCACAAAGTAATGTATTGCCTCTGATCCTTTGTAGATAGCTGTCTAGAGAAGCCATTCCATGGACAAGAGCAAGACTGGTTTCCTACTCAGTACACAAGTTAGATGTCTGTGGTAAAGCAATTCTACCAGCATGTTTTAAAAATAAGTATCATCTAATCACCTTGCAAGTGGTGGATGCTCATGTTACACCAGTCCTAGGGCTCCAGACCTGCTCAAAAATTAAACCAGTAAAGAAAATGTTGTCAGTAACTACTGCAGACAAGCCTGTAGACAGCACACTGAAGATATGCTGTAACAGTTTTTGGATGTTTTTGAAGAATTGGGATGCCTGGAGGGGGACCACCACATCAAGGTTGACAAGTCTGTATGTCCTGTAATTCAACCACCCAGAAAGCTTTCTTTTGCCCTAAAAGACAATGTACATGCAGAGCTAAAGAAAATGGAGGCACTGGGGGTGATTGAAAAGGTTGAAAACCTACAAGCTGGGTCAACTCCATGGTAGTTATAGAAAAGCCCAATAAAGTCAGAATCTGCATTGACCCTCGCAACTTGAATAAAGCAATCCAAAGGGAGCACTATCCCATGAAGACAGTGGAGGAGGTTGCTACAAGGCTCACAGGAGCAAACATGTTCTCAGTGCTTGATGCAGGGCATGCATTTTGGAAACTCAAACTAGACGAACCCAGTTCCGAACTTGTAACCTTCGACGCACCATTTGGACGATACAAGTTCAAATGTATGTCATTTGGCATTTGCTCAGTGCCAGAAGTATTTCAACAAAAAATTTCACAAATGTTTGAAGGACCAGAAGGCACAGAAGTTATAATGGATGACATTCTGATATGGGGTGCAGACATGAAAGAACATAATGATCGGCTCCGACATGTTCTGAATATGACCCGGAAACATCACTTAACCCTGAACTTGACAAAGTCTAAAATAGGTCTGAGTGAAGTTACATATATTGCACATAAGCTGAGCAATGATGGACTAATAGCCAATCAAAGTAAAATCAAAGTCATTGTGGACATGTACACCCTGCAAAATAAAATGGACTTACAAAGATTCATCGGCATAGTGAATTACCCAGCAAAATCTATCCTGAGCCTGTCCACGATGAACAAGCCTTTGAAAGAGCTACTTAAAAAGGACAATGCATGGCACTGGGAAACACACCAAAATGAAGTGGTTCAGCACCTAAAAACTGTTATCACAAATCCACCTGTGATACTATGACTTGCGCAAACCTGTAATACTGTCAGTGGACACATCATCAGAAGGGCTGGGAGCCTGCCTTTTACAAGAAGGACAGCCAGTAGCATGTGCGTCCCGATTGTTAAACAAGTCCAAAAGAAACTATGCCCAAACAAAAAAGGAGATGCTGGCCATTGTCTTTGGCTGCCTCAAACTTCATCAGTACATCTACGGCCGAGTAGGTGTACAAGCAGAATCAGACCACAAACCACTAGAAAGCCTCTTCAAGAAGTCTCTGTCAGCAGCTCCACCGAGACTCCAGCAGATGATGTTGAAGTTGCAGAGATCTGACCTGAAAGTTACATGGAAACATAGACTTTGATGGCAGACAAGGACCGCTTGGCCCAACCAGTCTGACCATTTCCTTACCAGTTAGATAAGCTGCAGATTCTAGTTAACCAACAGCCTACTTCCTCCTACCCCCTACTATAATTGTCTTATGGCTTCCCCATGCATTCTTGAATTGCCTAACTGTTTTTGACCCCATAACCTCCTCAGAAAGATAGTTCCAAGTGTCCACCACTTTCTCCATGAAAAAATATTTAATCACGTTGCCCCTGAGCCATGCCTCCTCTATCTTTAAATTGTGCCCCCTTGTTCTTGCACATCTTTTTTTCTGAAAAATGCTACCTTCTTGGACTTTGTTGATTCCCTTGAGGTACTTGAAAGTTTCTATCATGTCTCCCCTCTCCCTCCTTTCCTCAAGGGTATACATATTACGCTCTGTTAGTCTCACTTCATATGGCTTCTGTTGCAGACCCTGCACTATTTTAGTTGCCTTCCTCTGGACAGCCTCCATCCTGTCTATGTCCTTGTGGAGATGGGGTCTCCAGAACTGAATGCAGTACTCC
This sequence comes from Neoceratodus forsteri, assembly GCA_016271365.2. NCBI lineage: Eukaryota > Metazoa > Chordata > Ceratodontiformes > Ceratodontidae > Neoceratodus > Neoceratodus forsteri. The sequence goes on along the minus strand of CM057455.1, from coordinate 667,592,546 downwards.
AGAGGAGGTCTCATCAACTGTTTGTACAGAGGGATAACAACTTCTTGTTTTCTACTGGTGATGCCTCTCCCTATGCATCCCAGTATCCCCCAGCTCTCCTTACTGTCTTCTCACGTTGATTGCCTACCTTAAGGTCATCTGATATGACTACCCCCAGGTCCCTTTCCATTTTTGTTGTTGTTAGTCCCCCCCCCCCCCATTGTGTACTCTTCACCTGGGTTTTTGTTTCCCAGGTGCATTACTTTGCATTTCTTTGCACTGAATCAAACCTGCCATACTTTTGATCATTCCTACAATCCTGCCAAGTCCCTTCTCATCCTTTCCACCCTCCCTTGTGTATCAACTCTATTGCAGATCTTTGTGTCATCTGCAAAGAGGCATACCTCTCCTTCCAGACACTCTGCAATGTCTCCTATAAAGACATTAAAGAGGACTGGTCCCAGTAAGGAACCCTGCGGTACTCCAATAGTAGCCCCCCTTTCTTCGGAGTGAATTCCATTTACTTTTACCCTCTGTGTCCTGTTGTGCAGCCAATGTTTTACCCAGGCTAGCACCCTGGGACCCACCACCAGGCTGGCTAATTTTTTATTAATCTTTTGTGTGGGACTGTGTCAAATGCCTTGCTCAAGTCTAGGTAGGCCATATCCACAGCCCATCCCTGGTCTACTACTTTGGTCACACAGTCAAAGAAATTGATTAGATTTGTCTGACACGACCTTCCCACTGTGAATCCATGCTGCCTTGGGTCCTGTGCCCCACTGGCCTCTAGGTACTCAACAATTCTTTCTTTCAGAAGTTGAGTATAAAGCAGGAAAAGAGCTCCATATAGTCAACACACTTAACCGGGCAGCCAGTCCCCTGGCAATCCAGGACAGCAGCGATATAGATGAGTATGAAGTACACAAAGTCAAAAGGTTACCCATTAGTCATGGAAAACTGGCAGAATTTTACACAGAAACAAACTCTGACCCAGTACTCTAGAACTCATGGAGGTCATACTGCATGGTTGGCCCCATGAGAAAGCCAAGCTTGAGTCAGAACTCCGACCATACTGGCACTTTTGGGAAGACATCACCATAGAGAAGGGATGCCTGCCAAAAGGTGAAAGGCTCATTTACCAAGATCAATGAGTAAAGAGATGTTTGTCAAACTACATAGCAGCCACCTGGGTGTTGAGAAATGCAAGAGGAGAACAAGGGACATTCTATTCTGGCCGAATATCAGCAACCAGATTAGTGACCTGATCACTAAGTGTGATGTTTGCAATCGTTACAGGAGAACTCAACCAAAGAAACTGATGCAGAGTCATGAAATACCTAACAGGCCTTAGCAGAAGACTGGATCAGACATCTTCAAGTTTGACAACGAAAACTACCTTGCAATGGTGGATTACTACTCTAAGTTCATAGAGATCTCGTGGCTGCCAATCCTGACCAGCGAAACTGTTATAAGCCACATCAAATAAGAGTATGCATGACATGGCATTACAGAAGTCCTTGCAACAGACAATGGGACCCAATTTTCATGTACTGAACTTGCAAATTTCACTGAAAGTTACGATTTCAATCACATCATCTCATCACCTAGGTACCCACGAAGTAATGGGGTGATGGAAAGAGCCATTTAGACTATTAAGAAGCTATTCAAGAAGGCCAAGAGTGATCATAAGGATCTATACCTGGCCTTCCTGGATCTGAGGAACACTCCAATAGAGGATTTGGGTTCTCCATCTCAGCTGCTGATGGGCAGGAGAACTAGGACTCTGATGCCCACTAGGCCAGCCCTGCTCAGACCAAAACTTATAGACCAAGATATCCATGCCAGTCTTGGACAGAAGCAAGAAAAGCAAAAGTTCTTCTATGACCAACACACCAAGCACTTTCTCAACTTGTCTTCTGGACAGCTGGTACAGATGAGAACAAAGGACAAGGAGTGTACACCTGCAGTAGTTCTTACATCTACCAAGGAGCCATGATCATACATCGTCGAGGTTGACGACAAGAAATATTGGAGAAACAGGAGAGATATATTACACATTCCTGACTCCCTGACCAAAGCACCAATAGAAGCAACAGAAACTAAGACTGTGACTCCCTCAGTGCACTGACCTGACTTATCAACTACAATTCCAATAGCTGCAATAGTGAAGCAGACCGAGGCGGGTACATCCTCAAGGCACGGGGTCATAATGTCACAAGACGTTATGCTGCATGCAGATATCATGCAGGCAAAACAGCACAATATATTGCATGCAGCATAAGTCTACATTTATGCAGGGGCTGCATCCCCACACCACCATATTTTGGGGCTGTGCCTCAATCCTCTAACTGAAATATCTAACTCCGGGGTTTCAGTAAATATCCAGACAAAGTGTGAAAAGGAACATTTCATGTCTCTGGGACCAGGAATTGAACCTGGTCCAAAATGCTCTGTCTGCTTCCATCTCTGCCAGTGGCTTATCCCTTTGAGCCATGGCAGTTGCTTGGTGGAAGCCCTTCCCAACAGAGGTAATATCCTTTACCTCTGACATTGAGAGGGTGCAGTACCATGTACAGAACCATTTGCAGTATTGCACCATCTCACTGTCCTATACTGCACTGATGCAGTTTCGGAGTTTTGTTAAACATTTGACCTGGTAAGCATCCTCAGAAGCTCCACCAGCAAATGATGAATCAACACCCCCAATGGAGTCGGTGCAGGGCCCACCTCACAAGTTGATAAGCTGTGAACCCAGCAAGGTCATGAGCTGTGTGAGCAGCAGGGTGATACGGAAGCCAGCAAGATATCTGCAAGACTGAATTACAGTGACTGTTAAACACTACTGAGTTATGCATGTGCTTGTTTAGCTCATGAAAGACTGCTCAGAATTTTATTTCCAGGAGTGCTTTATTATACTACTTAGATTGCATGGGATGCTAAGCTTACAAGGGGAGATGTAAGGAAATTGAGTAATGTTGTTTTAAGTATTACTGCTGTTTAAACTATACTGTGTCTGTAAGAAGGCCTCTCTCTCCCTTGCCATCTCTGTCACTCTCTCTTTCTCTCTCTCTCTCTTTCCGAGACGTCTCCATGTAGTTCAGAGGGTTAGTCAGATAAGCAAGCCTGCCAACTGTACAGATATTCTTCTTTGTACTGTACAGTAAAGCAATTGAGGCAGCCTAAGGGTTAAGTCTGCTGTCTGATCATCATTACACCTTTAACCTGGAGGCAGTATAGCATAGTAGTTAAGGGCACTGAGTTGCAAACCTGGAGGCCTGGGTTTGAATCCCACCAGCCCCCACTTGCATACTGTGCGACCCTAAGCAAGTCACTTGATGTCCATGTGCTCCCAGGTTGCACCTGGAAACAAGCTGCAGTTTAGTGTCCATTTCCTGGTAAAACAATTTCCCCGTCCCTAAAGGATTTATGTTCCTGCAGCACTTCTAAGGGCTGTACCCTCCTCAAGACGGTTCCTTTGCCTTCACGGTACCTCAACAGGGTGGTAGTTTACCATGGAAGAGAGAGTGCAAATAGACAAAGTATTCACCTATGACAATCAACAATACATTCATTCAAATACCTTCAGACTATCAACAAAGTTGCACAAGCATAACTCCTCACTATGTTGTGTAAACCCATTGAATTCAAAGGCTATGACTGCAGTTCAATGGGTGGAAGCAACCAGCCACGCCCCCTGCCTGAGCTATTTAGTCAGCGTCCTCCAGCCTTATTCAAAAGCACTGTTTCTTTGCCCCGCCACCCTACACTCTTCCTTCAGTGGTGCACCTCTCTCCTCGGGGCTCCTGCATAATGTACCTTTAGCAAAAAGGAATAATGTCCCTGCTGCAACTTTAGGGGTGGAAGTGAACCCTCCTCAAGTGAGTTCCTTTCCCTTCATGGTATCCCGACAGGGTGGTAGTTTCCCATGGAACAGAGAGTGCAAAAGGCCAAAGTATTCAATTATGACAATTGACACATTCGTTCAAATACCTTCAGACTATCAACAAAGTCACATGAGCATAACCCCTCACTAGGTTGCTTAAGACCATTGAATTGTAATGGTAACATAAAGAGAATAATACATGGGTTTTTGTACTTTTGGATACATGTATTGTGTTCTATTTGTGAATCTTTGATGTCATCAGGATATAACAGAAGGTAAAAGCCCAAGTAAAAAAAAACTTCTACAATGCACTGTATATTGCATAAATGCATAGGAAGTTTACATGGAGTTATTGTATATTAGTAGTGTTGACAATTAATGTGAGGTTATACCTCAGGTCAAATTCAACAGATTTCAGGTCTTCCTCTGTGCATACTTCCTATGTTTCGGTGTTAGTGACACATTTCCAGTGGTGTCACTCTCAGAGCATATATTTGTAACAAAATACTGAGCCCCTAAAATTAGTTTCTCATGTTAATGCTAAAGGGGGCATTATGATAGAAGTGTCTTATTGTCTTTGTATTTGGGGGGAGTAAAAACATTTTGTTAAAACAAAGAACAGGGGGGTATTTATGAAGAGTGCAGATAAGCATGGGTACTATTTTTCATAGAGAGTGTCACCACTGGACATACAGTATAATACATTTGCTTTCAGCTTTTAATCTGGATAATGGTAGTGTGAGAAAAAAGAATGGCTAACAATGTTTTAAAATTCTTTTTTAGGAGAATATTGATTTCTTACATGTAAACAGGTTTTGAGGTTATGTAGTTCAGACAAGCTGTGCTGTGCAGAAAAAGAATTAATGGTCATGTGATCAGCCTCACCCAATTAGGTTACAAGACTTTCATAGTTCATTTTATAAACTTTAATTAACAATATGCCTAAATATTTAGGGATTCTACACACTTGCAACTATAGTGGTGATATAGTCCTAGTCCGTAAGGTTCCTCAAATATATTGCCTTGGATCAGTTTCACATTACAGTGACATAGATACATACATAGATACATAGACAGTGTCGGCAGATAAGGGCCTATGGCCCACCCAGTCTGCCCATTTGAGCTTGTAAGTTCAGTTTATGTTTTCCTAGAAGTCTGTTGCCCCTTAACCCTGACCTCCAGAATTCCTTTATGTCTATCCCAAGCATTCTTAAATCCCATGATTGTTTCAGCCCCCACCACTTCCTCTGGCAGGGTGTTCCACTTGTACACCACCCGTTCTGTGAAGAAATTCTTTCTCATGTTTCCTCTGAATCGTCCTCCCTCCAACTTCATCCCATGTCCTCTAGTCCTGGAACATCTTTTTCACTTAAAAATAGTGTTTTCCTGCACCCTGTTCCTCCCTGTAAGATACTTATATGACTCTATCATATCCCCTCTCTCCCTCCTCTCCTCCAGGGAGTACATGTTCAGTTCCTTCAACCTGTCTTCATAGGACTTGTGATGCAATCCATGCACCATCTTTGTTGCCCTCCTCTGAACCTTCTCTGCCCTGTCTATGTCCTTACATAGGTATGGTCTCCCAGAACTGTACACTGTACTCCAGGTGGGGCCTCACTAGTGTCTTGTATAGCGGAATTATGACCTCCCTTTTCCTGCTGGTGGTGCCCCTGCCTATACATCCCAGCATCCTATTTGCTTTACCTGCTGCCTTGTCACACTGTTTCTACCTTGAGGTCATCAGAAATGATAACCCCAAGATCCCTTTCCTGCTTGGTGCATGCTATATCCTCACCCCCAACTGATATATTGTGCCAGGTTTTTGTGCCCCATATGCATTATCTTGCACTTCTTTGCATTGAATTTCAACTGCCAAACCCCTGACCATTCTTCAAGTTTCTGCAGGTCCTTCTCATTCTGTCTACACCCTCTGGTGTGTCTACTCTGTTACAGAGCTTTGTGTCATCAGTGAACAGTGAAATTCTGCCTTCTAGGTCCTGCGCAATGTCACTGAAGAAGATGTTGAATAGGACCGGTCCCAGCACTGATCCCTGTGGTACCCCACTGGTCACTCTTTCCTCTGTGGAGTGACAGCCATTTACCACCACCCTCTGTGTCCTGCCACCCAGCCAGTTATCTACCCACCACACTACTATCCTGCCCACACCCATATTCCCCAGTTTGTGTAATAGTCTTCTATGTGGCACATGTCAAGGCCTTGCTGAAGTCCATATGGCCATGTCCACTGCCCTCCCCTGATCCACCTCCTAGTCACCCAGTCAAAAATTCAATGAGGTTGGTCTGACGCGGCCTCCCTGGTGAAACCATGCTGCTTGGGTCCTGTAGTCCATTGACAACCAGATGTTCCACCAATCTCTCCTTCAGTAGTGCTTCCATGATCTTCCCCACTACCGAGGTGAGGCTGACTGGTCTGTAGTTCCCTGCATCCTCTTTGTTCCCACTTTTGTATAAGGGGACTACATCTGCTGTCCTCCAGTCTTTGGGTACCTCCCCTGTTTCCAGTGATCGGCTAAACAGGATAGTAAGAGGTTCAGCCACCACCTCTCTTAGTTCCTTAAGGACCCTGGGGTGCACCCCATCTGGCCACATTGCTTTATCAACTCTTATTACTTCCAGTTCCTTCAGGACCCTTTCTCATGTAAAGGGACTTGTGTCCATTTCTGCACCATTCTCACCCCTTGTGCTCCCTTCAGACCCATTACCCTCCTCTTCCTCAGTAAAGACCGAGCAGAAATACCTGTTCAATATGGCAGCTTTACTGTTGTCATCCTCCACGCGGCCCCCATCCTCCCCCTTCAGTCTCACTATTCCTTCCTTTGTCTTTCTTTTTTCACTTATGTACCTGTAAAAGGTTTTGTCCCCTCTACCCACTGATTTTGCAATGTGTTCTTCTGTCTGAGCTTTGGTTTCCTTACTGACCTCCCTGCCTCCCTTTGCTTCTCCTGGTACTTCTCTCTATCCCTTCTGCCTGTGTCTTTTTGTATTGCCTGAATGCAATCTTTTGGCTTTCACTTTCTTTGCTACCTCTTTGGAAAACCATAATGGTCTCCTCTTCCTTTCCTCTTGCTAACCTGCTTAATGCATAATTCTGTTGTCCTTGTAATCCCATTTTAAATACTGCCCACTGTTCCTCAACCCCTGATTCCTGTCCTATTCCCTTAATGCCTCTTTCAAGTATCTCCCATTCTGCCAAAGTCTGCCCCCTAAAATCCAGGATATGTGTTTTGTGTGGTTTGGTTCTGCTCTTTCTGTGATTTCAAACCACAATGACTGGTGGTCACTGTTTCCCAGGTGCTCCCCCACTGTTACCCCCATCACACTGTCCCTGTTTGTGAGCACAAGGTCCAGTATTGCCTTCTGCCGAGTTGGTTCCATGACCAGTTGCTTGAGGAAGGCACCCTGAAGGAGTCAGGATAAATCTGCTCCTAGTTGATGCTGCTGCTGAGATGCTCCAGTCCACGTCTGGAATATTGAAGTCTCAACCATGCTACCTCACCCTTGTCTGCCATCCTTTGGATGGCTAGCATCAACTCCTATCTATTTCTTCCTCCTGTGCTGGTGGTCTATAGGCCACACCTGTGTGGATGGCTGTCCCCATTTTCCTTTCCAGCTTAACCCACAGTATCTCTCCCTATTTTGTTCCTCCTGGATCTCTGTGGCCCTTATGTCATTTTCACATACAGTGCACTCCTCCTCCTTCCTGCCTGCTCTGTCTCTTCTGAATATGTTGTAGCCAGGTATGGCCATCTCCCAGTCGTGGTTATCATTACACCAAGTTTCAGTGATGGCCACAATGTCCAGGTCTGACTGCACCATGACAGCCTCCAGATCTTCCATCTTGCTGCTAAGGCTCCTGACATTTGCACACATGGCTTTCCATGATTTGACCTCCCTAGACTGTTTAGCTGTTCTACTCCAGCCCCTTCATTGGTTGTCCTTTATCCCTGGTTCTCCTTGCTGTCTGCCCTTCTGCTGAATTTTGCCCCTTTTCTGCCTATCCACCTCTTTGGCATTAATCTCCATCTTTCATACACTGCTTTGCAGAGATAGCCACTCCTCTGGTTCACTGGTTCCACAGCTAGCAGTGGGGGGGTGAGCAAGTAGGTACCCTCCGTGCTGGCCTGCCACCCCCCTTTGCTAGTTTAAATGCTTGTCAATGTAGCATTTAAACTTATCATTGAGTGCTTGGATTCCCCTCCAGGATGGATGCAGGCCATCAGGCTTGAGCAAACCTCCATCCCTCCAGGTAGGTCCCCAGTCACCAATGAATCCAAACCCTTCCTCACAGCACCAGTTCTTCAAACCTGAGTTAAAGTTCCTGGTGCATGCACTCCTATGCTCTCCCTTGCCTCTCACAGGTAGTACTTCTGAGAAAGTGACAGAATTAGCTACTTGCTTGAGACCCCTCCCCAATTTCCTAAACTCTTCCTGAACTGCCTTTGGCTCCCCATTTGCCAGGTCATTAGTACCTAGGTGGATAATGACATCCAGCTCACCTCCCATCTTGCCTTCCCAGTGATCCCCAGGATCTTCCTTCCATCCCTCCATGCCGTGGCACCTGGTGAGGCACCTCACCTCCTGTCCTCCCCTCCTGTGTTCCTAGCTGGATCCCTCTTATGATGGAGTCCCCCACCAGGATTCGCTTCCTCCTCCTCTGGGGTCCACTGCTTTCCCCGCTGAGGTCACCTCCTTGGCTAACCTCCACATCCTTTCCTTCCACTTCTCTGGGTACCTCTATTTGGTTGTCCTCATTTGCCAGTGTGGCATATGAGTTCTTGAGTGGAATAGGATCTGGGATGTGCCTCTGCCTGACTGTTCTAACCCTCCCTGAGCCCACTGTCATCCAAGTGCTCCTCATTCTCGGCATCCTTTGAGGCAGTTGAATTGGACTGGGTGGTCTCTGGATAGGGGTGATGGTACTCCTGACCCAGTTTACTTCCGCTCTGAGTCTGGCTACCTCATTCCGCAGTTCAGAGAGATGCATGCATATAGGGCAGCACCTCAGTGTCCAGAAGGTCTGCCTGAATATGGCTGCCCCACAGACACTGCATTGCACCACTACCCACATTATAATGCAGTTATACTGCTATTCCACTACTTGTCTGCTACTAAAGCTCTCCTAGTTCCCTTTTTATTAATTTACTGTCCCAAAAATCCTGCCACTGATCCTCAGATAGTTTTATTTACTTATTTATTTCATTTTGTTAACCAAGTAGGCCCACTGGGTATAAGAGGTCCCTTTTTCAGGGTCAACCCAGTATTAGTTTCAGAGAAACCTGTCAGATATAGAACATTTAGGTAAGACAAGACAATTTTGGTATAATCTTGACAATCTTTTAATATTATGCACAAATCATCTACATACACTAGTGCTTTTATATTATGTGTATCTGCAGTAGTAATTCTGTTGAACTAAATCTATGAGGAAAGCCTTCTGCCATTCCTTTATTGCCTCTTCCCATAATTCCTGTAGTACAATGTCTAAAGTAAATATGTATAATAGAGGACTCAATGGACATCCTTGCTGCACTCTTTTCTTTATCTATACTGGAGGGACTAGCTTGGAATTCACAAATGGTACAAGCACAGATTCTTTATATGTTATCATTATCCATTTCACTTAGTTGGAACACCATATCTTAATAAAATATTACTCAGATATGCATTTGACACTTGCTCGAAAGCTTTTTCTTGATCCATGGCTAGTAGGAAAGCCTTCTGCCATTCCTTTATTGCCTCTTTCCCACAATTCCTGTAGTACAATCAGCAAGGCCACTGATTTACGATAATTAAAACATTGAAATTCCATTTTCAATACTTCAGATTCCAGAATTGCACCGGTGATTGTTATTCTAATTTCTGGATTTTACCGAGATTCTGCTGTCATTCTTTTAGTATGTGTATAAATAATCAGAATAAAAGAAGGCTTACTATACAGAGCATTAAATAAAGCAAATTGAAAATAGTTCAGGAAGCAATTATTTAAAAAAATACAAGTTCTGTAGAATTACTGATCTAGTATAAAATGGCAGATTCCATTAAATCTTTGTTTTTACCGGTGTTCAGGCAGCCCTAATTCCGGAATTTTACCAGGTTTTCCGGTAAAAACCGAAAAACAGTGGCCTTGACAATCAGATTATCTGCTATTCTTCTTTGGTTAATAGTGCAAGTCTGTGATGCCAAAATAACAACTGTGTCCATTTTCAAAAGTCTCTGAGCTAATATCCTAGAAATCATTTTTAGAATAGAATTTAATAAACTCAGAGGTCTCCAGTTTCCAGTATCAGATTTCTCACCCTTTCTGCAGATAAAAACCAGGATTGCTGTCTGCATGGAGACTTGCAATGAGCCTGACTGACTCCAGGATTTCATTGTAAAGTACCTATGATATAGGTGCTAAATTGGACACACACGTCTTATAAAATTCTACATTCAATCTGTCTAACCCTGGGGCTATATTATTGCCAAAGTGAGCAATGGTCCATTCTACTTTAGAGGCTGAGATTGGGCTGGAAATCTGTTTCAAAATATGGGGTGAAATTTTTGGAATGTTTACATCTTCCAATATACAGTATTTGTATTCCCACATGGCTCAGCTTCTGTGCCAAATAAATCCTTTAAAGGCATCTAGACTACCTCCATAATTTCTTCTGTATTAGAAACTACAGCACCACAATTTTTTATCTTAACACAGGGAAGAAGTCTGTGTTCCACCATCTCCCGGCAGCCAGAAAATAAGCCTAAAGACTGTGACTTCCCTTGAGAGCCAAATTTAAGTTCTTGTTCTAGACAGTGATGAAAGTGAACAGGAATGCACAGGAACTCAGTTCCTGTACCTTTTTTACAGCAGGAACTGAGTACCTGTACTTCTTCCTACTAACACTGAAACTGAAATTCTTAAATCAGCAACACAGTGACAGTTTCTGGACCTGTGATTTTCAATCAGGGTTTCCATAACAGCATTTGACTTGTACAACAATGCTATTTTCCTAGAAATACTTCAATATCTCTATCTGAATCTACTAGTGTCAAATTAGATAGTTGTGTCTTGACACCAATGTCCTTTAGATTGAGGATCTTCATTCTGCATTTCATAATTGCCAGTGCGTGAGTTCCTGTACTTCTTGTCTACCACTTGCACCACTGGTTCTAGACAATTTATTTGTCATATTGAAACATTTTCATTTAATCTTTTAGGCTTATAATTTGTCCAGACAGATCAATATTATCCTCTTGACTTCGAGTTATGAGTTTATGCAGTTTAGTCATAAGCCTCGGATACTGCATATATTGATTATTTCTTCTGCAATTCAGTTTCTGAAATAAAAGTTAAAATTCTCTTTTAGAATCTTCCCATCAAATTTCCACTTTATCATATGCTATGATAACTGAATGTCTTGCAGGATATAAATCAAGCCATTCTTTTTTCACATCAGTCTGCTCTAATAGGGTTGTTTTTAACCACTATGGTCTCTCTTTTAATGAAAAGGCTTATCCTATAGTGCAATAACAAAGAATTGCTAAATGATCTGAGCTCTCAATTGCAATTGTTTTAATTGCATTCACTTTTAATGCTGCTGGGAGGAATAGAAAATATATCCTAGTAGACAGAAAGCCCTTAAAAAAGGTGGCTACAGCACCATTTCCACCTTTTGCCATACCATCTTGTGCTCCTGCATTGAGAATTCTGTATATCCTTCAAATAGACATATCATTATAAAGTTTTTTTTTACACCCCCACCCACATCCAACAAAGCTAGCCCATAGTCAAAATCTCCTCCAAATATCACGGATGTACTAGCATGCAGATATGGGTGAACTGCATGAAATAAAGCTAACCCGGTTGCCTTGATCTGTGGGGCATATATATTAATAAAATGTAGTTGATTCCCTTCTTAGCCTACATGAAGCATATGGGCCCTCCTGGATTCTGTCTCCACCAGTCTGTGAACCTTAAATGGGGAATTTTTAAGCATAATACCTACACCATCACATCTATCTATCCCTTGCAACCAAAAAGAAGACCCTGCAAGGCCATAATTATTTTGAGGCTGAGATTTGATATAATGTTTTCAACTGAGTGTCTTGTAAAAAGGTTATATTACCAGGTAAGGTATCTAATATTGCCAAACTTTATTCTTTTCCTATAAATTTTCCATCTGTTCACATTTAATGAAACTGGTGAGACAGAAACCCCTCTTCACATTTTGATTTATTGGTGGGGGGAACCTCAGCTGCAGCTCTGGTCTGGGACCTACTGTAGTCCTCCAGTGACAATTTTTGTGCTGCTTAAGTTTCTTGAGCAGACTCATCCCAGTTAAACAAATGGTCACGGGCAGTGAATGTGATTGAGGAAGCCTCAGAATCAGCTTCATCCTCCTCTGTGTCTCCCCATTGCCTTGCCGAGGCTAAGGCTGCATGGTTGTTTTGTACCTGTAAAACTGAGGGCTTTGAAGGCTTAGATTCAGCCATCTTTTGATGCCCCCATTTTCTAGAGGAGACTTTCACCATATCTAATTCCTGGGGGGGGGGGGCATTTCTTGTGATGCTTGCAAATCTTCTTTAGGGGCATCACAGGGGGAAATCACTTACAGGGAACATCTCATGACCCCTGATATCCCAGGTTCAGTGGTGCAGTCTCCTCATCATCACTCTGTTGACTAGTTTTCTCAGTTTCCATTTCCTGAAAAATATTTGAAGCATCAGGGATCAAATTACCTTTAGATGGGACAGAAGTGTTCTCTTGAGCAGCTGTTTCCTGGGGGGCTGTTGTCTAGCTGATCCTCTCTGAACTTGTTGTGTTGGAAAACCTTTGTGCTGACACTTCCACTGCCCCTTTGTTTGTTTCTTCCCTATGAGGTCTTTTTGATTCAGCCCTCCTGTCCTGTTGCATGAGGCCCAAGGGCACTAACTATAGGAATGTCCCTGCTCCTCATACAAATTGCATTTAAATTGATTAGGGCATCTAAGACTAATATGCCCATACTCAAAACACAAGTCCCATTTATCTGCACTAGATGCAGCACTCACAGGCCTCAATACACACATCTGTGGCATGTGCATGGTTGTCTGGGGTAGAACCACATACATCTGTCTCTCCCCAAGTAGAAACTGCCTAGTAAATGGCAGACCTCCATATTCATTTGTTTCAGTTTTACTCTAAATTTCATCCTCCTGTCCACATCATCTCTGTAACACTTGGAAAAGCTTTACCTGGAGTTCAGTGACCAAGCAGCCAGTCACTCCCACTTCTTGAGCTATATAAGCAGTTCCTCTTAGCCTCATTGTGAAGCATTTTTTCTTTGCAGCCGAAGGCTCTTTTGATTTGTCCTCTGAGCTGGTCTGGCCTTCTTGGTTGGCTGGGGCCTGTGCTGCTCCTGCTTGTCTCTGCTGGGCTTCTGTGTTTATTCTCCTGCTTCTGGGTTGTACTTTGCCTTCAGCTGTGTGTGCTTCCTTCTTTTTTTTCCCTGTTTTCTGTTTTTGTGTGTCTTTGGTTTTGTCTTTTGGGGGGGCTTTGTTTTTAAGCTCCTAGCATACTGCTACTCCAGGGTTCATACTACTTGCTTTCAGTTATTTACAACTCTCAAATTACTTGCACTGCCACTGCAAACCTGATATGTGTGTTTCAGCTCAACTATAGCTGCTCCATGTTGCATATTCAATTACTTTCACCTGACTCATTTACTTTGGTCCTAGCTATACAGCTCACTCATGCTTGTTCTAATTACCTCATTGCAGCAGTCTCATTGCACTGACTGGTGAAAGCGCTTTCAAAGCATTGTGCTTCCTTTTTTTATGTTTATTGCAGTTACAACTCAGTGTAGTCAATTGTTTTTACTACTGCTGCACAGGCCTAATAGCATACTGCTATTGCTTCATTTACTCCCATTGCTGTTGTACCTTGTTCTACTCTGAGATTAGCTAAAGCTCCTGATGTGGCTATTAAATTAGCTTTAATATCTGCATGTGGTTCTCTGCCCTTTCATTGCTTCCTTGTTTGTCCTATGGTGGGGACTGGGAGATGTTTGGGGGGTTGTGGCCAATGTGGCTAATTATTTCTGTTCTAAATCCTGTCTTCACCACCGAAAATCCTTAGAATTTGTCACCTTGATTTGGCTTTGAAATGCCTTGCTGGCTTGCTCCACTATTCAGTGCTGTTTGCCCTACATTATGCAGACCTACGTGCAGGTCCACTTATTACTACTCTGTTTACTGACCTACATGCAGGTCCACACTTGCTTACACAGTCATTGCTCCTTGCTGACACAAACCATTGCTTCATGCCTACTGCCATCCCCTCTTCTTCAGCTTCTCGGATTCTTCTGCACTCCATTCTGCATTTGACCTTGCAAGGTCTCAACATGCAATGCTCATTACAATCTCAGTACGCTGTGCTCATTCAGCTCACCAGCTTTTCAGCTGTCAATCAATTTCTGGGGCATGCCAGCCATTCTATTCTGTTGGTCTCACTCTGCATTTAGTCCACATCTCAACCGTGTCCAACTTGGGGTGGGATCCTTTACACCTGGTCCATAGCTGGGAATGTCCTCACCCCGGGCTTGGCTTTAGCTGCCTGCTATGCAACAACAACTTCTGGTGCAGAATTTAAGACTAGTGGTGAAGGGTGGAAAAAGTTACCTCCTTTGACTCTAGTGTTCCACTATAATGTTTAGCCATTGACTTTAGTAGTTTCCCTAGCAAGGCACCTTCACCGCATCCTCCCTATGACTGCCTCTGGTTCACCTGGTTTGATTTTAGGGTGGGTAGGCCAGGTGAGTGCCTCAGCAGTCATTGCTCTCCTCCTGTGCCTTGGTTGCATGTATTGTTGCAGAGTTTTCTCACAACCTTCCACGGCGTTCCTGCTAGAGGGTTTGAGTGAGAGCCTTCATCTAAATTGGAATATTTTCCACCTCCCTTTAATTGGGTTTTCTAAATTGCAGCTGCAGAGCTGTCACTAAATAAACTATCCCAAGCCTGGAGGGAAGGTGACCTAGGCCTTGGATCCCCAGAGATTTCCTCCTCATAGGGTTTTTTTTTCTCTCCTCCATTGCCTCAGGTCATAACTCTTAGTTAGCATAGTAGTGTCCCCTACTTTCTTTAGGTAGTTTCCGCTGTTGGATGGAGGTGGAGGATGTCCTGGCATTCCCTCTCTCCTTAGAGGATCCCCTAATTCTCAACGCAAACCATTACTATCATGCTACACTAACCTGGGCATTTCATTACATTATCAAACTGAGTATCTCATTATGTTATCAAACTGTCTATGCTTCTCTCCTACTATGTCACAGTTCCTGGTACTACATCACAGTTACCGCTTGCTCATATGCTTTGTGTAGCCACCTTCTTTGGAGATGATTTTACTATATTCTTTTGGGGATTCCTAAGGTACCTTTAGCCATGGGAATCACCCCGTGGAACCTCTAGGGGTGGAACCCTCTCTGAGGGTTCCTCACCTTAAGTACCCCTACAGGGTAGTAATTCCTCTGGAATAGAGAGTGTGAATGGCCAAAACCAAACTAACACAGCTGCAGAAGCATAACACTAGACTGGCTGCATAGGTCAGTGAATTGGAAAGGCTTTGCCTGGAGTTCAGTGGCCAAGCAGCCTACCACTCCCACTTGCTGAGCTATGTAAGCAGTTCCTTTCAGCCTCATTGTGAAGCATTTTTTCCTTTTCCTCACCATCCTCCCCTCCTCCTCCAGCAGCAGCACTTCTCTCCTTAGGGGAATTCCTAAGGTACCTTTGGCCACTGGAATCATCCTGTGGCACCTCTAGGGGTGGAACCCTCTCTGAGGGTTCCTTGCCTTTTGTACTTCTACAGGGTGGTAATTCCTCTGGAATAGAGAATGTGAATGGCCAAAACCAAACTAACACAATTGCACACGCATAACACTATATTGGCTGCGTAGGGCAGTGAATAATTGGGATGGGGTTTTATAGCACCTCACAGCATTGTTTCAGCCAGTATAAAATGCCAGACAAATTTATACTTCTATTTTGGAAGAGTATGGTAACTGATTTAATTACAGGTTGAGACAGAGGGATTATTGTAAAAGGGGCCCATAACACAGAATTCTTTAGGTGTTTGTATTTTAGCCAAAATCTATTTCAAGGTCTTAAAGCTTCCAGAAAACATTGCTTCTCAAAGAACTTAATTCACACTTTGTTACTGCTGGGCTTGATTTTGACTCCTCGCCCTATGCAAATCATGCAAACAATTGTGTTAGTGCTACCTCTGTTACCTGCACTCCACCACACCCCTTTCAACTGCATACTATTACCTACAAAGAAGTTGAATATTCACTCCTCAACCTAGATCACAGGAAGAGTGCTGGAGATGATGGACTTGAACCGTTCTTCCTGAGACTAGGTTCTGCCCATCTCACTGCCCCATCCTTCATATTTTCAATCTATCCTTTACTTCAGCCTCAATTCCAACTTACTGGAAATCTGCTCACATTCTTCCTCTTTTCAAATCAGGAGACCCCTGTGACCTAAACAACTACAGGCCCATCTCCATCCTGCCTATCCTCTCCAAAGTTCTTGAAAAGCTAGTCTATAACCAGTTGAAACATCACATTGAATCCCACTCTCTCCTAAACTCTGCCCAGTCCAGCTTTAGGTCTAAACACAGCACTGTTACAGCTTTGGCTAAGGTCACCAATGATTGGATCTCTGCTGTGGATTCTAAGAAGATTACTGGTGCAGTCTTCTTGGATCTTAGTAAAGCATTTGACACTGTTGATCATCTCCTCCTAATTAACTGCCTTACTAACCTAGGTACCACTCCATCTACCATACAGTGGTTCACCAGTTATCTCTCTGGTAGGACACCGAAAGTCAAAGCAAATGGTCTCCTCTCAGTCTCCCTTCCGATTACTAGGGGAGTTCGTCAAGGTTCCATTTTAGGACTGATCCTAGTCTCTATTTGCATCAATGACCTTGATTCTCACATAACGAACACCAATCTTCACTTCTTCACAGATGACACTGTCCTGTATACCTCTGGCATTTCACAAGCAGAAGTTAGGGAAGTTATGCAAGCCAACTTTGCACAGCTTGAAACGTATCTTATCAATGCTAAGCTCCTTTTAAATGCCAATAAAATCAAGGCAATGATATTCTCACATAGTTCTTCCATTTGTTCCCCCACTTTGCTTCCAATAAACTTTATTGTTACCTCACTGGGTGAACCCCTAGAAATCGTTACTAAATTTAAGTATCTTGGCTTCTGGATAGACAACAAGCTCTCTTTCAACGACCACATTGAAGACCTATCTAGGAGGTTAAAAATACGGCTAGGGTTTTTCTTTAGAAATAGGTCCCTCTTCCCTCTTGCAATCTGAACCAGGCTTGTATTGGACACATTTCTTCCCCTACTTGATTATGGTGATTTTATCTATGCCTCCTCCACAATTTCTAACCTAAGTAAGCTAGATGTTCTCTATCATCGTGCACTATGCTTCATCACCAGTTCCCCTTATAGAACCCACCACTGTGACCTGTATGCAACTGTTGGCTGGGTCTCACTTGTCACCAGACCCTTGCTCCATGCTGGTATCTGGACCCTTAAGTTACTTCTTCATAAACTGCAGAGTTACTTAACGTCTCTTATTCATGTTTCCTGCAGTTTATACTCACTTAGGAAATCAAATTTCATCCTGCTTGACGTCCCACGAACTCGTACTACCTTTGGCCAACAAGCTGTTTCATTCGTCCTACCCACTTCATGGAACCATCTCCAATCCGTTATGAAACTAACTTGCACTGTCTCAATTAATCTCAACAAAGCATTAGCCTCATCCAAAATAAAAGATATCTGTAGCAGCCACAAAATCCTCTCTTTCCTTTCCTTTATGTTATTCACTTATGCACCGTTTGCTCATGTTTGGCCCAACCCGGGACCTTTACTGTTAAAAAATAATTTGTCTTAGTGTTGTTATCCAGCTTTTGCTTATTCTGTCCTTTTCCTCCTGTACTCTCAATTAAATCTTTCTCCCCTTCACCTCCCTAACCCCTAACTCCCTCTTCTTGTTCTTAATCCACAACTATAACTGTCCTCTTATGCTCTCCCCACCACCCGTGCACACTAACCATTTCTTTGGTTGCACCTAACTGTATTAGCTGGAAAAAAAAACAGGTTTTACTTTCTGTATACTGCCATACATGTTGTGTCCATTCATGATTTGCCAGCAATGAACTTTGTACGCACTTGACTTTTTTACTGTAAAAATACCTTGTATGTAGTGTTCATATGTCTGTGTAAATGTTCCAGGACCTCCTTGTGAATGAGCTTGCTTCATGGAGTTTTCCTGCAATAAACTTGAACTTGAACTTCTCCTGATCCATGAGTTAGAGCATATAATTCTGTAGAAGAAAAACATTGAATTTTTCAACATATTTTGTATAACATATACTTTGTCTGGGGAGAGCTCTAATCCTTTCTTTCTATTTTAGTCTTACAGCATTCCTTCTCTGGGCAGGATCCCCTTGTGCTGCAAATGAATCAGACAGTCTAAAAGTTCTTGGAGGCTCTTGAGGTTTGCTTTCTGGTTGTAATGCAGTCTACCACTGTGAAATCTGAAATCTCTCCATCAGAGACCATCTGATAGAATCTCTCCTCATCTTGTACTTCCATGTGCTCCACCAAAAAGAACTTGTGGTGGGGGGATTACTGGAACCCACTGATGAACAGGCTGTTTCTACACTCATAGAAGGAAAGTCTGTATGAGGTATGTGGCTTCCCTGTGGAACTACACTGACATGATCATTTCTGTTCCAATTTGTATCAGGCGACAGTGTCATTAATCCTGCATCTGTAAGGGACCAATCCAGATCATCCCTTATATTGCTCTCTCCTTTTCCCACAGCATTATCACGCCCCCAACATTGGGAGTACTACATTTCAGTAGTTACAGAATTCTGGATGTTCCTCACTTGAGCAGCAGTGTTTTCATTGTTCCCTGACAGTCACAATTGCTCACCTGGTGCCCAAATCCAGACAGCCCTTTCTAAGGCTGACTCAACCATACATTCCTCTGACTGTTGTGGCAGTAGTGTTGAGACTTATCTCAAGAAGGTGTGGCCATGACATGCACCATATTGTTTGACAGATCTTCCTGCCCCCAGTAGACCTGTAGAGTTTTTTTTGTAAGATCCTGTAGCCAAAAGGCTCGATCTCTCTCTCTCTCTCTCTCTCTCTCTCTCTTGGAGTTAAGCCCCATCTGTTTAATCGGCTTTTTCTTCACTCCATATCTCCGCTGCTGCATCCACTCCTCTGGTATACTCATTTCTTAGTTTCCTCTTCCTGAAGAGACTTCATGGCCATAGCTCTGGCTCTGGCATCCACAGAAGAGGTGAGAGCACTGCTATGCTTAGTTTGGGGCAGACTCTCTTCATTTTTCCCATTATTTGCTGGACCATGGGAAGATATTGCTACCACTAATTTTGACAGCACTTTAGCTTGGCTGCTAGTGAGTCTTTTGATGTAGCTATATCATGGGGAGAAGCTGATACCAATTCCCCTGACATTCCAGGCAAACTTTAAGGCACTAATTTCACTTTTTCAGCTCATGCCTATAACAAAGATAACGCCTCATTCCCAACAAAAGACGGGCTTCTTCCTCGGCTACCATGCAAAGGATAAATCTTTTCCTCACTTCCATTGCTTTTTTTTTTGAGTTTTTCTTCCTCCTCCAAGTTTATATTCTGCTGGGATGCTTGCTCTAACTTCTAGGCAACTTGTACCATTTCTTTCTCTTTTTCAGAGCTAAAATTCTTTGCTGTTTAATGTATGTATATTCATTTTATTTGTTTAATCATAAAAAGATCATTAGAAAAATGTTTTACAGAAAAACTAACAGATAAATAATTAGACAATACATTCTACAAATAAGTTACAAAAATATTGTGCAGAACAGCAAATAATTTCATCATGAGATCTATCTCTGAATAGTACTTATAATTCGTTGCCTTATTTTTTGTATATTACATAAAAAGAGAACAGCATTTCTAATGGTATACCCATCTTCTGTAGTAAAAAGAGTCCTTATTATCTCATTCGAACAATCTGTAAGGGAAACAAGAATTGTCCCTAACCATCTCTGTCTAGCTGCTCTATACCACTGGCACTTTAGAACAACATGTTCTATATCTTCCTTCTCATCAGTACCGTAAAAGCAATATAAAGATTCTTGGTCATAGATCTTATTAAACCTACACTCAAGCACATTTGACAGGAAAAAACCTATCTGGAATCTTGCAAATGTCTGGCACATTTCAGATTGTTCCAAGTATTCCAAGTAATAACGACAATGATGGTTACAATCATTATGAGTATACCAAATTGCAAATTTTGAATTCTGCATATGATGTAAATCATGAATCTTATATTTCTGAATAATCAGCTGCTTAAGAAACAGTCCATAACTTTTGGAGATACAGATACATTGAGTGGTCAGTACAAACAGATTCAAGTGACCGACTGTGTTTAATATCTTTTTTACCCAGGACAACCAATTGGATTTTTTGCAGTCCAAAATTTCCCATTTCATTTTTTTCCAACAGACATTTTTTTGCATAACGATGGCCTGGTAACAAGTTACGCCTAATCCAAAAATTGACTATACGAGATTCAGCTAAAGCAATAAGGTTAGAAAGTCCCAGTTCACCTCTAACAAACTGAGGGGGAGTTGTTCTAGGGAAACCAACAGCTCTTATGAGCACTCTTATTGCTGTTTTTTCTAGTTTAACGATGTGTTTGTGATCCCATAACTCACATCCGTAAAGGACTTGGGAATTACATTTCGCATCTAATATTCTCAAAAGAGGAATGAGAGAGTTGCCACCATGTTTATAATTAAACCTACTCAAAGCTTCAATAGTTCTTTCAGTTTTTACTGAGACAACCTTACAATGCTTATTCCATTCAAAAGAAGATGATACCACAATTCTCAAGTATTGGTATTCATTCACAAGTTCCACCCTTTTGGACTTTATAAACCATTTAAAATTGCATGAGGTACCTCCCAATACCATAACCTTTGATTTAGTCAGATTTATTTTTAGGAAATTCTGGTCTGTGAATATAGCCAACTCATTTAACTTTATCTGAAGTTCCCTAGGGGATAATGATAAAAATAACAAATCATCTGCATAAGCAAGAATTCTACCGGAGTCACTACCAATTTTGGGAGAATCAGTTTTCGAGTTGTTTATATTTACTAAGAAATTCTTTATAAAAATTGAAAAACATTTGAGAGCAAGGATACAACCCTGTCTCAGACCACATTTGGTATTAAAATGCTCAGTTAAGCTCCCCCCATTATTTCTGACCTAAGCCCATGTAGCCATATATAATAGTTTAATAGCATTTATAAGCACAGGATCAATTCCATCACTTCTCAAAATATACCATAACAGTTCTCTATTTATGGTGTCAAAAGCTGATGTAAAGTCAATAAAGGCCAAATATAACTTCTGACTTCTCAATTTAACATATTTTTCTTGTAAGTGTTGTAGTATATACAAGTTACCAAGTGTTGAAAATGACTCACGAAAACCAGCTTGACCCTGAGAAAGATCAACCCGTTCTTGTATATTCAAAGTCAAATGATTAAGCAAAATTTTAGAAAGTATTTTTTCCATAATGTTGATTTAGCTTATAGGATGATAATGTGCTGGATTCTCCCTATTACCTTTCTTAAAATAGGTACAATAACAGAGCCCCTCCAAGAGTCAGGTATATGATTAGTAATTAAACAGGTATTATAAAAGTCTGCCAGCAACTAAACCTATTTTAATTGTAACTGTTTATAAACTTCACATGGAATTAGGTCAGGGCCAGGGGCTTTATTATTTTTTTAAACCATCAATTGCATCACTTACTTCCATTTTAGAAATAGTAAGCGTTGCCTCCACTTTTAGATCAAATGTAGGTATATGCTTATATGAATCTTGAAATAAAATCTGAGCATAATAACTACACCAATTCCTATTACCAATAGCACTTTCAATATGGATGGTAGCCTGCTTACATCCATAGGCTATCAATTGTCAGAAGGTTCTATCATCTCTATATCTAATTGTCTGATTTATTAATTGTCATAGGTGTAAATAGCATTGTTTCTTTTCATCAGATAATAATTTCCTATATTTATTTCTGTCTAATCTTAATTGGGCTAAGTTATTAGGAGTAGGGTAATTATTATACTTTCTCAACTACACCCTCAGTAGATGTTTCTGAGTAAGACATTCATTATCAAACCAGCTTTTCTGGGATTTTTTTTCTATTGTTGTTAAACACCTCAGTATAAACATCTTGTTGAACCCTACCCAAAATGTCAAGCATATGTTTATTTTTTATTTCAAATTAATTAGTAATAATTTTATTATATTTATCAAACAATAATTCTAAATCTAGGCAAAAATCTAGGTCCATCATTCGAGTCCAAATTAATCTTTTCCTACCACAAACCTCTACATTGGTCTTATTAATTATCAACGGAGTTAAGGATTTGTTTCTAGTTAATCTGATACTGGCAGTCAAACAGACAGGATAGTGATCACTCTCTATCCTATCATTGATTTGGAGTGTCTGTCAGAAATTCAAAGGACCTCTCCAAAGTATTAAGTCTATGACTGATTCAGCCACAGCAGAATGAAATGTAAATTCCCAATCAGCATCACCACTGAATCTACCATTTAATGGGAAAATACCATTTAATTCAGCAGTTCAATTAACCTTTTTCCATTACTATTAATAACCAAATATTTTGAATTCCTGGGAAATTTAACAGCTTCAGGATAAATATACCCTAATATAGTGTCATCAGCTAACCCTTCATAATTACTAATTATTGAATTAAAGTCGCCAATCAATAAAAATTGGGCATCTGGAAAATCTTCAGCAATTTTAATAACCTGACCTAGTTTATGCCAAACTTCTTTATCAAAGAATTTTGAAGTCTTAGATGGCATGTAAGTGTTATATATGATTATTGGGAAACCAAAACCAGTTGATCTAATAATTTCAAAATGCCTTTTAACTCTATTTGAGAGCAATGTGTAAAAATATTGATTTTAACATAAATATTCAGAACCCCGGCTCTTCTCACCAGTTTAGACATCTTACTTCCTGGATACTGAAAAATTTGAAAGCCATCCAATTTAATATCATCAGCTAGAGCATGCCAAGTTTCTTGTAGGCAAATCACAGAAAAGCCAGGTAGATATTCGACAAATTCTATGTCCACTAGTTTAGCCCTAAGTCCAGCAATATTCCATGATATAACATTTAGGGTATTGAATGAATCATTTAAAATCTGACCATTATGTATACTAGTAGATAAATTATAGGTAGAGGTTATGATTTTTGAATTTTGTCAATCCACCAAATATGCTAATGTTTTGAATCTGTTATCAAGTTTCAAATCAGTCCAGCTACTATGCCTTTAAACCTGTGGCATTGGATTACCCTTAGCTGACTGAATTTGGACTTTAACAACCTGTTTGGTTTTAACCAGTACTGGATCATCAGAGATCACTGAGGAGACAACAATGTGGATTCCCAAACAGTCAAGGAGTGCTGACTTTGCCAGTATATTTTCACTTACTTCCTTATTGTGGCATAACACATCTACCTGACACTCTTGATGTAGGCTGTGATGTCTAAAGACATCCAAGATTCCATTTCTTCCCAATCTAATCCCAATAATATTGGAAAGAAAGTTACACAGTGGGAATCTTAACTTGTCTCTAGTTTCTTTATATATTCATCTCAGACCAAAAAATGTGAGTGAGACAGGGCTGTATCCAACATCTCCCTTATTTGTAGATTTAACACTATCATCCACTAACTGAAAATTCAGGTTACCAATGGATAACCCCTCAACATTTTTCCAAATGTAGTATAATATTCTTTTGTGGTGACTAAAAACCATAATCACTGTCGGCATTTCAGTAAGAGATGTATCTCTGGTGAGAACAAGATCCTCATCCTTCACAGAGAGACCCACAGTATCTCTAAAAATAGATGAAACCTGATTCTTCAAAAATTCCTCTGACCCACTTTCTTCCAAGTGAAGGTCCAGAATTCTAATATAACTCTTACATTCTGGTACACTCAATGATTTAACATTTCTGGCATCATTAATAACCTTGTTCTCATTTAATACTTCCTGACATATATTCTTTCCATCCCATTACATCATCATCATCCTGCTAGCTAATTTTCTCATTTCCCAGCACATTAATTTGCATAGAGCCAACAAAAATTCTCTCTCTCATATCAATTGGTTCAGAACATTCAATAATATCTACATCAAATAGGCTATTTTCATCTATAAATAACATTTCTTTGGGGGAGAACCCTTTCCTTTTTAGTTCTGAATTTCCTCTTTCTCTTATTATTATTACTAGGATGACTGCAGGCATCATTATAATTTAACTTTTTCCCTTAATGTGCTGTGTTGCTGTTTTTTTAGTTTTCTTGTTGGTCTTCATTTCCTTTACTTTTATCAATATCTCTATTATTTGTTCCGGCTTGATAGTCCTGATTTATTAGTCTACCTTCACTGATTGTCAGGCGATCTTGACCATCAACCTTAACTGTTGATGAATCAAAGCTACTAGCAATCACAGGACTACCTGGATTATATGAGTAAATCATGGACACAGAAACAGTTTCTCGGAGTGAGAGATTATTGTTTAATATGCCAATTAAGTTCTCCAATTGCTATATTTGTTTTCAGACTATCCAACTCTTCCCTCACCATCACAAATTGCTCCTTTAGTATTAAATTGACTGCATGTTGATTCTTCATTATGTTAATTAAATCCTGACTAAGCACTGTAGGTTAATACATCATTGAGGTATTTAAGCACTCTCCATTGGAATTTCAAGAGGTAACTGAATCAATAACCCTGGGTATATGATTATCCTGGGAAACTATTTCCACATTTGGAGTACCCTTAGGGTTAAAATCTACAATTATTTTATTTTATTTATTTATTCTAGGATTACAAGTACCTTTGAGCCAAGGCTCTTTTACAAAGGTTCCATGTCAGAAATAACAAACAACAAGGAATTAGCAGTGAAATAACAGTAAACAATTCATGTACAACAGTGCTATTGAAAGGGGTCAATTATAGGAAGAGTAGGTTGTAGAGGAGGAGAAGAAGTGTAGGTAGTTAACAGAGGCAGCTATAGTAAAATGGTGAACACAGCTAGGATGCATGTGCCCACAAGAAATGGGTAGGGTCAGGCACCCGGGGGTGGCAGAGAAACAGGGATGAGAGGAGAGGGGGAGGATGAAGATGCAGCCAGAGGCATTTGTAGAAAAATAAATGGGAAGGAGTGATAGAAGAGAAGAAGGGGCAGGGTGAGGGGGGGAAATAAGTGCTATAATGGAGCAAGAAGAGACTAATTAGGTGGTATGACGACCTGAGATTTGAAGTGCACCTCAGGAGCTGGGAGGAGGGAGACTGAGGGAGCCTAGGATTAAGCAGTATATAAGTTAGGATTAAAGCTGTGTAGGTCATCAGCTAGGAGAAGCATTCACAGGAACTAGAGGCAATGAGATAGGTACAGAGCCTGGTTTTGAACAGACCTAGTGTTGAGGCAGAGAAGATGGTGTGGCTGAGACCATTCATCAATAGAGGAGCCCTATAGGTGAATGAGCATTGGCCCTGCATAGTTCAACAGTGAGGAACTTGTAGAATCTGGGTTGTCGAGCTCCTGGTGTTCTGTTTGTTGGGGTTTTGATGTAACAAGGCAGTAACACCGGGGGGGTGTGAGGTCAAGGTTGATTTTTCCCACCATAGCACATGTGAGATACTTTATACAATTGGAGAGTTGGAACTATCCAGATTGTTCATAAAGGGCACAGATGTGGGTGAGGTGGTGGGCACCAGTTGTGAGTTGGCATGCATTGTTAAGTGCAGTTGTTATATGTTGGAGGATGGACTTCATGGTGGAGCCATAGATAATGAGGCCATAATCAATAATTGACACCACAGAGCTCTGGATGGCAATCTTCATGGCCTCTGGGGTGACTTGCTGCCTGTGCTTGTAGAGTAATCTAAGGTGTGTGCTGGCAACTTTAGCCACACTGTCAATGTAAATCATATAGTAGAGATTGTTGTCAAGCAGAATCCCTAGGTATTTGAATGAGTAAACTTGTTTGAGAACAGTCCCCTGCTTGGTGGAGATGGCAAGGGGGTGTTGCTTGTAATGGTTATGTGAACTGCAGAATAGCAATGACTTGGTTTTCTTGTGATTGAGGACTAGTTTATGATTGGAAAACCATGTTTCAATGGCACTGAATCTGAGTTGGATGCTGTGTTGTAGTGGTGAAAGGTCCTTGTGCGTAGAAAAGACAACAGCATCATCTGCATACAGGATGATTTGTTCTGAGCAAGATTGTGGTAGGGAGTTTAAAAAGAGGCTGAAAAGTAGAGGGCCCAGTATGGACCCCTGAGGGACTCTGGAGCAGACAGACAAGGTGTCTGAGATAGCACTGCCAATTTTTACTCTTTGAGAGCGGTTGTCAAGGTAGCTTCTGAACCAACAGACTGAGTCCAGTGCGAGGCCAGCAAGGAGTAGTTAGTCATACAGCAGCCAATAATGGACCATGTCAAATTCTTTTGAGAGGTCAATGAAGACAGCCCCATTAAGAAGACCTTTATCAAGGGAACTATGCACTGTACTGATAAATTCAAGCAGGGCAGTGGTGGTACTATGCCCTTTTCTAAAACCGTGCTGTTGTGTGCACAGAGTATTATATTTTTCCAAATAATCAGTGAGCTGGTCTGCAACAATATGCTCTAGGGCTTTGGATAGTGGTGGCAATATGGAGATAGGGTGGTAGTTAGAGTGGCAGGTCTTATCCCCACTTTTGTGGACCGGGGTCACAGTGGCAGTTTTCCATATTTCAGGGAATGTACTGGTGTGGAGCGAAAGGTTAAAAATTTTAGTTAGGGGACTGAGGACCTCGTCAAGTGTAAGTGATAGCAGCTTAAGGTCCAGGGTGTCACTGCTGATTCTGGAAGTGGAGATGGCTGAGGCGATGTGGTGGTGAGCTTCATTCATCTTAATCTCCCTGAAGTAAAAATGAGGGTGGTTTGACAGAGTGCAGGGTGTGTTAGCGGGGGTGTGATTTACTGTGAAGAAATCAGGTGGTAGAACAGTACTGAGGTCAGTAAAAGCCATGTTAAAGGTATTTGCAATGACCATGGGATCAAGGGTAGTGGACTCTTCAACAATTAACATGGCTGGAAGGGGACTTTGATTGTTTCCCAGTAATGTCCTTGATATTGTCCCAGAAAACACGACCATTTCCCCAGGTGTTGGTGAGGACGTCCTTATAATATGAGCTTTCCGTGAGACGAATGGATTTTGTGCAGGCATTACGGGCATGTTTGTATTTTTGGATGTCAGATTGTTTTCCCACGGGTGGTCCCTAGATTTAAGCTGGGAAATGAGCTCCACAGCTAACCAGGGGTTGGAGAGGGCTTTTGTTTTCTAGTTTTTTGAAGGCGCAAAGCGGTAACAGGCCTTATTGAAGGTGGTTATGAAGTAGCCGATTGCTATTTATTTTTATTTATTTTATTTATTTATTTAGTTTTTGTTGACCGGGTAAGTGGACTAGACAAATCCTGCCTATTTTCAGGTTAGGTTAACATCCATCACCTTGTAGATGGGCAGCCAATCTTGCAAGGATAGGTACTGTTTGAGATGGGTAAGTTGACCATGGGAAGGACTCTGCTGGTAATGATTATAGGGGGTGGCTTTAAAAATTTATTAGACTATTCACATATAACTGGGGAGTGATCACTGAGAGAGTCTGGGAGAACAGAGGTATGAGAGATCCTGGTAGGGTGATTGGTGAGAACCCAGTCCAGCAAGGTATTGGTGCCAGTTTTGTAATTTATCCAAGTTGGTGTGGTGACCAATTGTGAAAGGTTGGCAGCTGCAAGGGCATCCTTATGAGTGTGGACATCAGATGTGAGCCAGTTTATATTGAAATCACCAAGCAGAATGTGTTCAGAGCTAGGAGGTTGGGAGCTGACAAAGTTAAAAACTTCTTTGATGCCAAGCTCTTGATCTCGAGGTGGAATATATACAGAGATGATGGTGAGGGCTTTTTGATTGGGACCTAGAAGAATTTTAATGGGTAGAAGCAGGGCCGAGGAGGCAGGGATGGGGGTTGGAACAAGGTGTCCCAGGAGATTATCCTTAATGTAGACGGCACAGCCCCCTCTCCTTTTAGAGACACAGACCAGTCTGAAAACATTGTAGCCCTGTAAGGTAATTGCCAGATCAGGAACTTTTGGTGTCAGCCATGTTTCAACTACAGCAAGGATGTCAGGATTGTGTTGGCTGATAAAGGTTTGTAGTGCATCAAGCTTTGGTGACAGGCTGCAGATATTAATGGTTGCGATGGTGAGGGGTCCCTGCCTTTTTCAGAAGGCTTGAACAGCCCGGGCCAGGGTTCAGATGGATGTTGTCCGAGATCAGTAGGAGAAGTAGGAGGAGCTTCATTGAACAGTGGAGCAGGTCCAGTAGTGATAATTTGTGTTTCCTTTTAGCATATGGACAGTAAGTAGAGGCCATATGACAGCCCCGATGATATGCAGTGTGGTACAGTAGGGATAGGCTAGCATTAAGACCAATCTTAGTGGTGTTAAGAAGCAGCCAGGTATTTCCAGGTGGAGGCGCATGGGGAGGACTGGTCACGAAGTGGAGAGTTCCCAAGGTACTGCTGGTATTGATTAAGTAGATAGTGGGTACGGGGTGGGGGTGGCAGGTGCCTGGGAGGAGAACAAGGAGGAAGGACAAGGAGGGAGAGAAGGGGAAGGAGCAGGTGGGGAAGGGAACTCATAGCTGTTGTAGGGTGAAAGAAAAGAAAGAAAACAAAAAAAAGAAACCGTCAGGGAGAGGTAGTGAAAAGAGAGCTGAGAGTGAGCAGGAATGGCAAGGATGGGGTATGTGAGCAGCTGGGGAGGGAGAGCAGTGTAGGCTGGAGCGAGGTGGGACAGAAAAGAAGAGAAAAGGTAAGCAAGTGTTGTAGGCCAATAGGAGGGACCAGCGGGCAATCGAGGGCAGAGTGTGAGAAAGAGAGGCAGAGCTAGAGTGTATTTAACTAAGGTAGGAGGGGGTGGAGGGAAGAAACTTCACAGGAGTTCAGTTAACTTTAAACAGTAAAACATTTCCCCAAGACAAAATTCCCAAATTTCAAAAATTAGAAGCAGTACAGTATAAGCATTTCTACAAAAAAGAATTTCCCAATTTCAATCAGTACAGTAGGCTGAAATAATCCTGGGTGAAAATTTGGGCAAAATAGGATTTAGTAGGGAAGCAGTACAAGGAAGGTATATAGCAAGTAAAGCAACTGTGACTTTAGGAGGGTAGACTTTTTTAAATGAAAGAACTAGATCCCTCTAATGGCAGATCTGTATAACCTGCTAATGGAAAACTAGCCAGGATGTCGCTGTAGAATGCACCAAAAATTGAAACCTGAATGGTTGAGTCCTGTCATACCTTTGCAGGGTAGAGAAGCTTTCTTCCAGGCAGACCAGCTGAGTACCACAGGTGGAGGCTTAGTTAGAGCCAACCAACTGGGCAAGGCTTTGGGAGGAAGCAGATATAGTATTTGTGCTGGAGGTAGTACCCAATTTGGGCCTGCACTGAGGGGAAAAGTGGCAAGCAAGAAGTTAAATAAGAGCTAGGGAACTCTGGGTATGGGAAGGTCACAACAGCAGAGACAGAAGAACAACAGGAGGTATGAGATGTATGGGCTGACATATTAACTTAACAAAGGGGTATAAATGGCCAAGGGATAAGGAATTAAAATGAATTTGTGGCTGAAAAGGTGGTCTTGTTGCAACTGAGTCTGGGAGGAGCTGTAGGCTTGTACAGAATATGATGCTAAACTTATGTAACAACTTTAAAATTATACTATATGAAATGCCAATATTTTAAAACCTTCAAGAAAACAAATAAAATAATCAGTAATTTAGCAGCATTGGCTTGAACATAGTAACATCACTAAGATCAGGAATTTAACAGCCCATTAAAAAAAAACAGAAAACAGTCATTTTAAGTACAAGGAGCAATTGTGGCATCAGGAGGAATTAGCCAGGGGAAAAGCCACTCGAGATGCAGCAACAGAGGGCAGTGTCCAATCAGGATGTGGCTATGGAACACGCCAAAAATTGAAACCTGATGACTGAGTCCTGTCGTACCTTTGCAGGGTAGAGAAGCTTTCTTCCAGGCAGACCAGCTGAGTAACGCAGGTGGAGGCTTAGTTAGAGCCAACCAACTGGGCAAGGCTTTGGGAGGCAGCAGAGATAGAATTCGTGTTGGAGGCAGTACCCAATTTGGGCCTGCACTTTGCAGGGTAGAGAAGCTTTCTTCCAGGCAGACTAGCATACCTAGTATTGTATATTGCAGGTCTGTCATTATTTCACCCAAATTAAAATTGGGAACAGTTTTGTCCCCCACAGAGATGTTATTAATGACAGACCTGCCAATAGAAAAACTATTAGGGAACTAAGGACTAACATTCAAATTTGATTCAGCTCCAGAGGACAGCCAATTATCAGACTTAAAAGAAGCCAAAGAAGATCTTATAGAGGCTCCTTCCAAAGGGGCATCTAATACCCCTTGTTCAATATTTTGTGGAGTCTGTTGGCCTAGCCCCTTTTCATCTAGAGAAACTTCAACAAGCATGGAAATCTGATGATCCATATGATTTTTAACATGATTTGAGTCATCTAACTTTGAATTCTGCAGACCCATCAATGGAGTACTAACTATTTTAACATAATTTACAGAATCTACAGGAGCCAAAGATATTGAACCCTTCAACACATGAGAGTCCACTACATCCACTACCCCATTTTGCAATCTCCCTAGCAATCCTCATCATCCTCAAGACCACTAATTGGTTCAGCAACACAATGAGATAGGATACTTGTTTGCTTGGTCTGTTTAACACAATTTGTCACCTTAATTGGATAAACCATGTTAGAACCAGTTTTTCCAGACTATAATGTTAAAGGATTTAGAAAATCTGAAGAATTATTAACACAAAGTTCAGCAATTTCTGTTTCTTTACTGCTCTCAAAAGCACATCTCCCTTTTTTTTTGTGGGGGGGGGACTTTTAGAACTGACCTTAGAAAAATCTTCCAGCTTCTCAAAACTATAGCCAGACTTAGAACCATTACAAATATTACTACCATTATTTTCATTATTGCTGTATTTGTTTAACCTTTTCGGTTTGCTTTTGCTTTTGGTTTTGGTTTTACTTTTTTTTTATAAATTCCTTTTACACTTCTTACTCTCTTTAAAATATAAAGAGGGAGAAAAGGGAGCCGCATCTGGATTTAAAACCCCTAAACAACCTCTCACATCGCTTATAGACTATAGACTGTGCTCTTGTAACCACCATGTCTCATAAATTTCACAAAATTGCACAAAATTGTATAATTGTACAAATATATAAATATGTGTGTACCGCAATGACTAGCACAAACACAATCTGAAATGTATTACATGTAAAAATATGTATGTATATAAAATACTCAAAATATAACAATTGCACTCTAATTATACTCTCAACTGTGTCTATGTCGTATCTAATTATATATTATATCCTAGTATACATATAATGCATCCAAATCATCTCAGGAAAGCCCAAGTGCTCCAACCAAAGACAGCAAAAACAACAGAAAACAACAAAAAGTGTCAAGGCAAATTTTATCAATAACTTTTCAATGTGGATTCGTAGTCTCCCTTTTTTCTTTTAACCTTTTTTTTCCTTAACTCTCCGCACCAAAATAGAGTTCTATTTGGGAGCTTCTCTGACCACTTCACTACACTATGTCCTCTGTAGCAGCTGTAGCAACTGAGAACTTTAAAAAGGAACTGGGCACTCTGTAACAAAAATGCAAAATTTAAGGATCTTAATAAAAATATACACACTAATAAACCCACTATGCACAGTTCAAACCCCTATACAATATGTCAATGCCTTGACACACCTGATAAATAAATGAACTTGCAATATCTGAATTTTTTTTTCAGATCTAGTGTAAAAAGACTATTAAAAAACTTAATAACAACTTACTTAGCCATCATTGGTCCAACAAGAGTCGAGATATAAGTAATTCCACAAATACGACTCCCAGGAGCCAAAGAAAAAAGAAAGCTGTTCACTCTGCCAAGTCAATTTCAGATCTTGAGCCACTCCACACTGTAAAAAGGAGAAGGTAGGGGATCACGTGACGCGCATGGAGGAGTAGCAGCAGTTTCGCGGGTCTCCCTCTCCAACGCTGTGTTTTGTGCTTTATTACGAGGATTATTGCACAAGTTTTGACATCCTACCTGCCCATTATACGGAGCTCTTATAAGGGTCCCTGGCGATCGTCTTTACAGCAAGAGAATGCAAACTTCCGAACCGGAATCAGAGGCTAAACGGCCACGGAGAAGCTCCTTGTCAGGCAGTGAACCGGAGGCATTGGCTCCATACAAAATCTACGAGGATTTAACAACAATAAAAGACGCTCTCTTCAAACTTATCGAGGATGTGGCGGAGTTCAAGCCGGCACTCACACAATTAGCCAGACAAGTAACCGACGCAGAAGTAAGAATCTCGTTGATTGAAAGGGCCTTAGAGAGAGCTGGTCTTGCGACGAAAGAGTGCAAGAGGAGCCTGGAGAAACTAGCAGACTATCTCGATGATTTGGAGGGCAGAAGCAGGCGCAACAACCTGGTCCTTTTGGGCCTCCCAGAGGGCGAAGAAGGGGCCAACACGATAAGTTTTCTGCAAAAGTTGTTAAATAAATTGGTGGGCCCTTCAGCCTAATGGCCCTGAATATATAATAGAAAGGGGCCATAGATCGTTGAGAGCAAAGCCTGCACCTCAGAACCACCCAGACCAATAATATTCAAATTATTGAACTTTTGGATCGAGAGCATATCCTGAGAGAAGTGAGGAAATTAGCCCTTTTCCAGTGGGAAGGCAAAAGGCTTCGCTTGGCACCAGATTTAACTTGGAAGATGAGGCAGGCACGACTGGCTTTTCGCCCCTTAACCTCAAAGCTTTGGGCAGCCGGAATTCACCACAGGCTACTATATCCTGCAAGATTGGAGGTTTCTATGAAAGAAGGAGTCAGACGCTATGAATCTGCGGAGGATGCCCTTGTCTCCCTAGAGACCTGTTTTCCTGACTTATTCCCTAAAAATAAGGGATGAGAGCATGCCGGTGGGAAGTTTCATGGTGCACCAAGGGGGCTTTCCTGAATCTTTGTCCGAAACCACTGATTCTACTTAGTGCATTAAATAATTCCCGGTTGAAAAGATCCAAAGAGATTCCCATACTAATAAGGGGACTGTAATGGATCTTTAGACACTCTAAAGCTAGTTCTATTATAAGGCTGGTTATGCACCGAATATTTCTGATATTAATTCCAGTTATTTTTTCTGTACCTGGAATATAGCCTGGGAGATCTATGTTTACTCCACAAGAGGAAGCCATTGGGGCTAATATGTAGCTTTGCTATGTGTCCCTATTATTATATGTACTGCAATTGATATAACTACAGGCCTAGGATCCAAGTATTGTTGTAAATTAAGGCTAACTCAGAATCGGATTGCTCTTATTATTTGATTTAACATAGGCAAGCTCATGGAGTTCTCGATGTTTATTCTGCGTGTACTCCAATTTAGTGGTGTCACAGGGGGGTACAGCCTTCTTTACTTATTACTTTATTGTTGAGATTTCTCCCTATAATTAGGTAGGTGGATTGGGGGGGGGCCCGGCCTCTATAGTGCTTCATGAATCAGAGGCAGTGGAGTGGGCTTCGGCCTGGGTTTTCTGTCGGTGTTTATACTATGGGGTTAGTTGTTTAGTTTTTAGATATGGGGTTGGAATTTTTCTCTATCTTCGGGTTAAGGGCTTAGTTATTGGAGGGGTAGCTATCCATATCCGTTGTGGGAAATCAACAGTTATTGATGGCTAGTGGTTTGAACATTATTTCATGGAATATTAAAGGGGGGAGGGATAATTGTAAGAAATTTATTATATTAAACCACTTGGCTCATTATAAGCCGGCAGTGGTGTTTCTGCAGGAAACGCACATTTTGATAGATAGGTTAATGCATTTTAAAAAGAAATGGGTTGGGCAAGTTTATGGGTCCAGCTTCTCTTCTAATAGTAGGGGAGTGGCTATCTTGATAGCAAGGGGAACCCCGTTTATCCAATCAGAGGTCATTGTGGACCCCAATGGTAGGTATATATTTGTTTCTGGCACACTTAATGGAGCTAATTTGGTGCTAGGATCGGTGTATGGACCCAACCAGGAGTCACCATCCTTTTTTGTCCAACTATCACTCATACTAGCTTCTTTTAAGGGGGTTCCAATTATTCTGGGAGGTGATTGGAACTTAGTCCAATCAAATAAGTTGGATCGATCATGGAGCAGAGGGGTAAAACCCTTCCCGACTCAGGTTGCTTTAGAGGAATTTAAATCTTCCTTGGGGTTGGTGGATCCCTGGAGGTTGATTAATCCTTCTGCAAGGGATTTTACATTTTTTTCTCATGTCCATAGGTCATTTTCGAGGATAGACTATTATTTTGTAAGTAAGGATTGTTTGGCTGGTATTAAGGAAGTGACCATTCTGCCTAGGGTCATCTCTGACCACTCTCCAATACTTTTGGATTGGTCGCCCTCTCTTAATTTTCCAAGGGTTTACTCTTGGTCCTTAAATGATAATCTTTTGAAGGACTCGGAGACAGCTTCTTATTTTAAGAATTTTTTATCTGCCTCTATTGAGATGAACTGGGGGTCTATAGAGGCTGTTGACTATACATGGGCCGCCCTTAAATTGGTTTGGAGGGGTGAGCTGATTCGAATAGCATCCAAGCGTAAAGTTAAAGAAGTTTCAGAACTGTAAAATTGCTTGGGGAGGATTAAAGTGCTAGAAAGTGCCCAAGGGGGTAAAGGTTCTGAGACCCAGGAGCAAGAGTTGATGTCTCTGAAGGTGGTATCTGGATACCTAAGGAAAGGGTGATTTCTTCTGCAGCAAATATTCGGGCTCTCTACATAGGTCAGAAGTAATAAGGCTGGAAAATTGTTAGCTTAGCAACTGAAACAGAAGGCCGCTACTAGATGGGTAGCAGCTTTGCGACACCCTGTAACTAATACCTTAATAACTACCCCTGTAGGCATACTACAGAGTTTTGTAGAGTTTTATCAAGAACTCTACTCTAGTAACTCTATCCTCACCACAAGGCGCTGCCAATATAGAGAGTTTTTTGTCCAGCATCTCCCTTCCCTGCCTGACAGAAGAACTAAGGCCCAGTTTAGCTGCCCCTATTGCCGAGTTAGAAATTGAGCAGGCAATCGATTCCCTTAAAATTGGAAAAGCACCAGGCCCAGATGGTTTTACACCTTTCTTTTATAAATCCTTTAAACAATTTATGGTTCCTCTGTTGAAACAACTCTTTCGTTATTGGGTAGATAAGGGGGTTGGTGACCATTCTCTGTTCGAGGCCAAGATCATTCTCCTTCCTAAGCCTGACAAATCTCTGGAATTAGTAGGCAATTATAGACCTGTATCCTTGTTGAATTTAGATGTTAAGATTTTTGCCAAAATTTTGGCATCTAGATTGAAAAAAGTTTGGGGTGGTTTGGTAAGTCCTGAACAGGCAGGCTTTGTGGAGGGGCGTTCCCCATCTGATCATTTTCGAAAATTGTTTTATTTAATCTCTGTGTCGGAGAGCCCGGGGCTGGAAGCATCCCTGGTCTCTCTAGACGCAGAGAAAGCATTTGACTGAGTGGAATGGTCATTTATGTTTGCAACCTTAAATAAATTGGGTATTCCAGAGCACTTTATTAATATGGTAAAAGTTTTGTATCAATATCCTTCAGCTAGAATTCAGTGCAATAATTTGATTTCAGAGGCCTTTCCCCTTAAGAGAGGAACCCGTCAAGGATGTCCGTTATCCCCATACTTGTTTAATTTATATATTGAACGCTTAATAAGAGCCATCAATGTGGACCCTCGGATTCAAGGTATTAAAATTGGATCCGAGGAACTTAAAGTGTCAGCCTTCATGGACGATTTATTGTTACACATTCAAAATCCTCTACTTCACTTCCTCAAGTACTAAATCTTATTGCAGGTTTTGGGAACTCTCAGGTTACAAATTAAATTTGTCTAAGACTATGTTGTATCCATTATCACCTTGGCTCTCCAAAAGTTGGTGTTCGTCTTTGGGGCTGCAGTGGCAGTCAGAGGCCTTACCATACTTAGGTATTCTGGATTTCCAAGAATCTACAAGATTTGGCAAACCTAAATCTGAAACCAGTTTTAAAATCAATTAAGGATGACCTAGACAGATGGATGAAACTCCTTTATCTCTGTCAGGTAGAGCCAACACAATTAAGATGGTAGTTCTACCTAAACTTTTCTATCCCCTCTCCTGTCTGAACATTTACCTGCCCAAGTCTTTTTTCAGGCCCCTGACCAAAATTTGCTCGACTTTTTACGGGGTGGGGCCTATTCACGTAGAAGGTACCATAAATTATGTTATTCAAGGGGAAAAGGGGGCCTACAGTTGCCGGATTTTTTCATATATTACCTAGCAATACATGCAGCTAGGGCGGCTCTATGGACCCAAGACTTGAGTGCAACAACACCGACTTTGGCACTTGACAGGGCAGTTGTTAGAAATCTTAATTTGGACCTGGAGGCCTTACTATATATCCCTTGGGCGAAGGTTCCTAAAGCAGTTAGAAATTCACCCATGGGCTGGGATATCCGTGCCATGCACCAATTGTGTGTAAAGTTTAATATTCACCAAAAATTTGATCTTGCCCAACCAGTACTTAAGAACCCTAATCTTTTAATCAATAAATGACCTATTAGGCAACCTTTTTACCTCCTGCCCTAAACGTATCTGCTGACTTCTTCTCCAAAGATTCATTGTTATGCACGGCACTGTTTTTAAAATTTGGGTGAGACCCAATTTTGGGTTCAGATTGCTACAAATTCATTCTGCTATTAAGGCATTTTTGGGAAGAATAGCTGTTCTGACAGGGCAGGCTCACTCTTTAAAGTGTTAGGCAACCTTTCCTTAGGGGGCAAAAGTGTTTCTAAAATATATAAATTTATTCTGGAAGAAAGTATACCCCCATCTGTACAGTCTCCTATGTACTGGTCCGTAAATTTAGCACTAGATTGGTCGGTGGCGACATGGGGAAATATATGGAAGGACACCTATCTCTATATTCAACAAGAAAGGTTGAGAGATGTGCAATTTAAATTGTTGCACAACATGTATTTCTCTCCAGCGAGATTACACTGAGTAGGCAGATTGCCTTCTCCGTCCTGCACTGATTGCAATGACCCTTTAGCGACGACCATTCACAAATTTTGGTTTTGCCCAAAAGTACAAGGCTGTGGGCCTTGGTGATTGCTAGGTGAGCCCATACACCGATCTTACTCCTTTTTTCTGCTTTGAGACCTGTATACTGGGGAGGTACGCTCCAAATCTAAGGAAGGAGCAGAAATATCAGCTAGCATTGATCTCCTTTGTCACCAAGTTGTTAATTTTGAGCCACTGGTGGGAGGATTGGACTCCTTCCCATAAGGAATGGTGGGAAGAGTTCTTAAATGCATTCTATGCGGAAAGATCTGCCTTTAGATTATCGAGAACCTTAACTAAATTTTCCAGATATTGGGAGAGGCTTCTTCAATATCTTAAGATTAATTTTGGAATTCGGGGCTGAATAAGTGTTCTCTTTTCTTCTTTCTTTCTGTTGCTGGTCCCTCCTTTCCAGCATACTCTCTCTCTTCCTATTCTCACCTTCCCTTCCTTCCTTCCTTCTTCCTTCCCTCCCCCACCCTCTTTATTACCCTCTTTATTACCCTCCTTATTACCCTCTTTATTATCTATTTTCCAGTTACCAGAAGTTATATTAACTGTCTAGGTGCCACCTAAATGTTCCACTAGCACTTCTTAGGTATTAATATGAGCTTATACTCTGGCTGAGACCTCTATTTGTTTGTTTTATATATATTGTTAGAGTAAGAGTTCAACTACCTATGTGTACGCTTTGTTTTTGCCAGACTATTTGATATCCCCGGCTGGGGTTCTATATAGCTATTCCCACAACTACAGTGAAGAAGATGTTATGTTCTACTCGGGTTGGATAGCTGGGGGGGAGGGGGGATAACCCATTTTATTTTTAGGGGTTATGAGGGTTGGTGGGGGGGGTTCTCTTTAAAAATAAGGAAAACCACCAATTGTTGTAACCTGTTTATTGTATGTATATTTGTGTAATGTGGTTTAATAAAACTTGGTATTAAAAAAAAAAAGGAGAAGGTGGCGCTATTTAGGTACTCAAACCAACAGATAACCAACAAATAACAGATAACAGATAACAAAAAACAAACAAAAAAAACTCTAAAACATTTTACAATACTTATAATTAAAAAATGTACCTTTCAACAAAACACTTAAAATGGGAACAGGAACCAGGGGTGCAATGAAACTGAACACCAACTATGCTGCTTTCCCTAAACTGAGATAACTACAGCTGCTTCCCTACATATTCACGCATGTGCCTTATATCCTCTAAGAACACGTGGGATAATCTGCCAATATCGTGCTGTCTATTATGAGTGGCATGAAAAAAATATAAAATAAGAATAAAAATACAAAAAAAAACCCACACTCAAATATATACTTTGCACTACACACTTGATCCCAAAAACATCAGGCCCATTTACTCAGCATAAGATAGTCACACAATATTCACACTATTAAAAAATTTCACCCAAAACCCCCTTTCTCCAACAAAATAAAAAATAAAACATAGAACGATCCCTAGATAGGAAATGTTTATCACAAATTGTGCAATAAAAGCCAGAATAGTTCACAGCATGAATCTTTACAGACAGCAAGGAGAACCAGGGATAAATGACAACCAAGGAAGGGGCTGGAGTAGAACAGTGAAACAGTCTAGGGAGGTCAAATCATGGAAAGCCATGTTTGCAAATGCCAGGAGCCTTAGCAACAAGAAGGAAGATCTGGAGGCTGTCATGGTAGAGTCAGACCTGGACATTGTGGCCATCACTGAAACCTGGTGTAATGATAACTACGACTGGGAGGTGGCCATAGCTGGCTACAACATATTCAAAAGAGACAGAGCAGGCAGGAAGGGAGGAGGAGTGGCACTGTATGTGAAAAATGACATAAGGGCCACAGAGATCCAGGAGGAACAAAATGGGGGAGTGATACTGTGGGATAAGCTGGAAAGGAAAATGAGGACAGCCATCCACACAGGTGTGGTCTATGGACCACCAGCCCAGGAGGAAGAAACAGATAGGGAGCTGATGCTTGCCATCCAAAAGATGGCAGACAAGGGTGAGGTAGTACTGGTTGGAGACTTCAATATTCCAGACGTGGACTGGAGCATCCCAGCAGCAACATCAACTGGGAGCAGATTTATCCTGGACTCCCTTCAGGGTGCCTTCCTCAAGCAACTAGTCATGGGACCAACTCGGCAGAAGGCAATACTGGACCTTGTGCTCACAAACAGGGACAGTGTGATGGGGGTAACAGTGGGGGAGCACCTGGAAAACAGTGACCACCCGTCATTGTGGTTTGAAATCACAGAAAGAGCAGAACCAAACCACACAAAAACACGTATCCTGGATTTTAGGGGGGCAGACTTTGGGAAAATGGGGAGATACTTGAAAGAGGCATTAAGGGGAATGGGACAGGAATCAGGGGTTGAGAAACAGTGGGCAGTATTTAAAATGGGGATTACAAGAACAACAGAATTATGCATTAAGCAGGTTAGCAAGAGGAAAAGGAAGAGGAGACCATTATGGTTTTCCAAAGAGGTAGCAAAGAAAGTGAAAGCCAAAAAGATTGCATTCAGGCAATACAAAAAGACACAGGCAGAAGGGGATAGGGAGAAGTACCAGGAGAAGCAAAGAGGCAGGGAGGAGTCAGTAAGGAAGCCAAAGCTCAGACAGAAGAACACATTGCAAAATCAGTGGGTAGAGGGGACAAAACCTTTTACAGGTACATAAGTGAAAAAAGAAAGACAAAGGGAGGGATAGTGAGACTGAAGGGGGAGGATGGGGGCCGCGTGGAGGATGACAACAGTAAAGCTGACATATTGAACAGGTATTTCTGCTCAGTCTTTACTGAAGAAGAGGAGGGTAATGGGTCTGAAGGGAGTACAAGGGGTGAGAATGGTGCAGAAATGGACACAAGTCCCTTTACACGAGAAAGGGTCCTGAAGGAACTGGAAGTAATAAGACTTGATAAAGCAATGGGGCCAGATGGGGTGCACCCAGGGTCCTTAGGAACTAAGAGAGGTGGTGGCTGAACCTCTGGCTATCCTGTTTAGCTGATCACTGAAAACAGGGAGGTACCCAAAGACTGGAGGACAGCAGATGTAGTCCCTTATACAAAAGTGGGAACAAAGAGGAAGCAGGGAACCACAGACCAGTCAGCATCACCTCGGTAGTGGGGAAGATCATGGAAGCACTACTGAAGGAGAGATTGGTGGAACATCTGGTTGTCAATGGACTACATGACCCAAGGCAGCATGGTTTCACCAGGGGGAGGTCATGTCAGACCAACCTCATTGAATTTTTTGACTGGGTGACTAGGGAGGTGGATCAGGGCAGGGCAGTGGACATGGCCTATCTGGACTTCAGCAAGGCCTTTGACACTGTGTCACATAGAAGACTATTACACAAACTGGGGAATATGGGTGTGGGCAGGACAGTAGTGTAGTGGGTAGGTAACTGGCTGGGTGGCAGGACACAGAGAGGTGGTAAATGGCTATCACTCCACAGAGGAAGAGTGACCAGTGGGGTACCACAGGGATCAGTGCTGGGACCGGTCCTATTCAACATCTTCATCAGTGACATTGCGCAGGGACCTAGAAGGCAGGATTTCACTGTTCGCTGATGACACAAAACTCTGTAACAGAGTAGACACACCAGAGGTGTAGACAGAATGAGAAGTGACCTGCAGAAACTTGAAGAATGGTCAGGGTTTGGCAGTTGAAATTCAATGCAAAGAAGTGCAAGATAATGCATATGAGGCACAAAAACCCTGGCACAATGTATCAGTTGGGGGTGAGGATATAGTATGCACCAAGCAGGAAAGGATCTTGGGGTTGTCATCTCTGATGACCTCAAGGTAGGGAAACAGTGTGACAAGGCAGCAGGTAAAGCAAATAGGATGCTGGGATGTATAGGCAGGGGCATCACCAGCAGGAAAAGGGAGGTCATAATTCCACTATACAAGACACTAGTGAGGCCCCACCTGGAGTACAGTGTACAGTTCTGGAGACCATACCACGTAAGGACATAGACAGGGTAGAGAAGGTTCAGAGGAGGGCAACAAAGATGGTGCATGGATTGCATCACAAGTCCCATGAAGACAGGTTGAAGGAACTGAACATGTACCCCTGGAGGAGAGGAGGGAGAGGGGATATGATAGAGACATACAAGTATCTTACAGGGAGGAACAGGGTGCAGGAAAACAGTATTTTAAGCAAAAAGATGTTCCAGGACTAGAGGGCATGGGATGAAGTTAGAGGAGGATGATTCAGAGGAAACATGAGAAAGAATTTCTTCACAGAACGGTGGTGGACAATTGGAACACCCTGCCAGAGGAAGTGGTGGAGGCTGAAACAATCACGGGATTTAAGAATGCATGGGATAGATATAAAGGAATTCTGGAGGTCAGGGGTAAGGGGCAACAGACTTCTAGGAAAACAAACTGAACTTACAAGCTCAAATGGGCAGACTGGGTGGGCCATAGGCCCTTATCTGCCGACACTGTCTACGTATCTATGTATCTATGTATCTATGATTTCTCTACTTTCTCTCTCAGCTTTCTCTCAGCAGCCTTCCTGAATCAAAGTAAGATGAAAACAAAATTACTATTAGGGTAGAGAGCTGAGCAATCACATGGTTTTCAACAAATTCAGCTAAATGTTTTTAAATTCAGAGCTCAATTCACCAATGCACAGAATCAGAACTTGGCTGTAGGAACAGGGTGTAAATTATTCTCTCAGAATCTCCGTTCTCCATTCTCCATTCTCCGTTCACCATTCACCATTCACCGCTCTCCAGTTTTTCCTGTTTGCAGACAGCTCAACCAAACAACCTGACCAAGAATGGTGCAGCTCTACAGGCTTCAGACCTTTCCGAAGGGCCTCCTTTCTCTCCGTAATCCGTCCGCCACTGATGCGTTCTTCCCTGTAAAAGCTTTCTTTTCACCCATTATGTGGGCACATCTTACTCCGGTGGTAGCTGCCTGCTATTTTAAGAAGTCTGATGAATGAGTATGCATGACAAAAACTCCTTTGGGCTATACCAGCTTCTAGGGATGTGTTGCCTGATTGAAGTCTTCTACTGCCACCACCTGGTTATCTCAGGAAAATACCTCTCTTCTGTCCAATGCATTATTTGCCATGCTTTGGACCCCTAGAGAAAAGGTAATAGAGGATGAGGAAAGTAGAGCATTTCCCCAGTGTCATAACCAACATTCCTCATCAATAAAATGGGTCTATATACCCCCCCATGCACCCTGGAAATGAGCTATCACAGTGCATCTTTCCTGGGGAGAAATTTCAAGTAAATCAAAAAATTAAACACCACTACTCCAATGTGAAACTGATACCAACTCACCCACTGGACGGACTTCCTTCTTCAGCCTAGGTCTCACACTCTATTACCTTAACTGGCCCTGTTTTCATTTGTTCAGCCCTTGCACTATGTTCAAAGGGTCAACTATAATAGCTGTCACTGCTGAGGGCCACTCCTAACTGGAGCTGGCTCTTCTTAAGTTCCACCAGCTGAGCAGACTT
The DNA here is from genome assembly GCA_016271365.2 of Neoceratodus forsteri. NCBI lineage: Eukaryota > Metazoa > Chordata > Ceratodontiformes > Ceratodontidae > Neoceratodus > Neoceratodus forsteri. The sequence goes on along the minus strand of CM057455.1, from coordinate 667,549,746 downwards.
TCTTCAAACTTTTCCCTCTTCTATGGAGGGGACCAGTGGTGGCTTCTGCTACTCACTGGAGTTGCTGCTGACTGGACTGAGATATGACTTTCCCCACCCTAACTGGTCGCGTCTATCCTCTCTGTGTCTGGAGCTGCTCTCTCCATCATTACCATTGGATGTGGAATCAACGAATACATAACTTTTTCTTTGTAGCCAGCACCAAGCATTGTTGCCACTGCCACTCTTCACCTCCCACTTTGTCTGAGCAGGGAGCAGTTCTGCTGATGGGGAGTTCAGGCTACTTTCTCACACCCTGACTGCTCAGTGTGTTTGAGTGGACCATGGTGTGGCCCAGTAATGCTTGGCAGGAAACATTGCTTCAACCATCTAACTAGGACTCTTTGAGGGACCCATGATATTAGCTAAGTCACCCTTACCTTTACTACAGCCAGATAGCAACTCTTCACACTCTCCCTGTCTCTCTTTATCTGCCCAGTCTGATATCTTGGAGGTGGAAGACTAGGTTTGCTGGCCAAGGCACCAACCTTCACCTGAGCTCTTTTCTTCTAGGTTGCTTGAAAGGACAGAGCAAATAGCCTTACCAGAGCAAAGAAAAGATTAAGGCTTCTTTTGGCTAGGCAGATTTTCTATGTATTATTTTTATTTTGTGCTCACAGGGATCCTTACTGTTTGTTGCTAACATTTTATTGCTTTATTTTTCTCAGATTCAAATTGTTGTTGCTGGGTATACCTTCTGCTGCATTATTACAGGGTGTGGCTACAGGTGTGTGCTTACAGATTAGTGCTGTAATCTTCTGATCCAAATTGTCTTTTGCAAGGTATATCTTCTGTTACTGCTTTATTTTTCTCTGTAGCAAAGTGTTTCTTACTGGGTATATCTTCAGTGAAATTATTACAGGTGGTGCTTTACAGGTTTTACAGTTTTATCTATCATTAGGATAAACTTTCAGGGCTACTGCATTTGATGCTGACTGATTGTTTCTGCTCTTATCTCCTTGTTTCTTTCGTCCATGGTTCTTTTTCGGCAGGGGAAGGGCCCGGTCACCCACCCCCATTCCCAACCAACCCCCACTACGCTCCTTTTATAGGGTAGCACAATCATGACATTTCCTGTAGCAAAGCAGGAAGGGGCAGATCAGTGATATCATTTACAGGGGAACTAGTAATTTAACTTGTTATAACAGGTTATGCAAAAACAAACAAACAAAACACAACATCAAATGTTCGCTTTCATTTTCTTCCTTCTAATTACTCTGACCAGGTTCTAAACCCAGCAGATTATCTGGAAAGGATATCGTTAACTGCAAGTACTGCATAATACTTTTCAGAAGGGCAGTTTTACAGGATTTAGGACACTGTCCTATGTGCTGGGCCATTGGAGGTCTAAGGGCTAAGCTCCAGACAGCATGGGCAGAGATTGCATGCCTCAAATTGCATATTCAAGAGGAAATATATTATAAGAACCATCCGTAATATTACCAACATCCAACATCCAACAAAAGCACCTTGACCGCAGAGGGTAGTTGGTCTGGGAGGTTGGCAGATGGTAAGGAGGGGCAAATCAGGTGCCCCATCACTCGATGCTCTCCAACATATCACCTCCACAAACCATATTAAAACTACAAACAGGTATCTGCCTCTGTTTCTGAAATCAAACAAAGGGGCAGAGGACACTGCAGAGCAGGACACTGCAGCACAGGAGCTAGCACAACAAAACTCACCCAAAACAGGAACCAAAACAAAAAAAGTGAAAAGGAAATCCAAAAAACTTCTGATCATAGGAGACTCCATGATTCAGGGAGTTGGTATGTATCTCCAGCCGGGGTAATGGTCAGATGTCTCCCAGGTACATCAGCGCGGAGAGACACTGACTGCATTGCTAAAATTGTTCAGAAAGTAGGAGAAAACATTGATGTCCTGGTACACATAGGGATTAACAATCTCGCCAGACAGTCAGTTGTGGAGACCAAGGAACATCTGACCTGGCTGGGTGACAAACTATCATCCATTTCATCCGGCATCTCCTTCTCTGAGATTCTGCCAGTCTGGGAGAGGAGGGCAGATGGACAGAAGGTTACAGAAGGGGAGATAGGGGAGCTAAACATGTGGCTCAAGGGCTGGTGCTATGAAAAAGGACACACATTTGTAGAGAATTGGCAACAGTTTTGGGAGCAAAAGTTCTTTAAATTTGAAGGACTGCATCTGACTAAGGAGGGAGTCAGTTCATTGCGCAGAAGTTTGACGTCTTTGCTGAATATTTAACCTAGCAAATGGGGAGAGGGGTGCAGCACCCCATACGTCAAATGGGAAGAACACCCCTCCCCCCTCAGCAAGTGGTCAAACAGGAGTTCAGCATGTTTTTAGTTCATTTGCATCACCACTTAAGAAAAAAGGTCTGGCTCCCCATACGATGCACAGGGGAAATGCCAGACCTCACCCAACAACTAACACACTGAAATCTGGATAATGGAAAATCATGTACACAAATGCTCACAGTCTGGGAAACAAGATCCCAGACCTGCAGGTAATAATGACAGAGGCTAAACTAGACATAGTAGCCATTAGCGAGACATGACTTACCAGTAACCACACTTGGGAGACATCGGTACCTGGCTATGTACTGCTCAGAAGAGACCGAGGTGCAAAAGGGGGGGTGGAATGGCCCTTTATGTCAATGAAAGTATCGAAGCTACAGAAATTCAGAATACACATAAGGAACCAGAAGAACTGTGGGTCACCCTGGAAACAGGAAATGGGACAGCCATATGAACTGGGGTTGTGTACAGGCCTCCAGACCAGGGGGAGGACATAGATACATTACTGTTAGAAGATACACAAGACATGGGAGACTTCAACATGCCAGATACAGCAGGAACATCTGCCAGAACTAGACACATGGAAGAGTCCCTGCAGGGGGAGGGACTCAAACAATTGGTACAACAACCCACAAGAGACATGGCTATCCTAGATATAGTACCAACTAACAGGGAAAGGATAACAGATCTCCAGGTAGAAGGTCACCTGGGGGTCAGTGAACATCACATGATATGGTTCAACTTGGCCACTAGAACTAAATCATCCCATTCCAAGGCAAAAATATGGGACTTCAGAGGAGCTGACCTTGATAAGATGGCCAACAGAGTTAAGCTAGCCCTGGCAAAAAGAAATAAAGGTGAAAGGTACAGGCAAAGTGGGAAAGGATTAAAGATACAATACTTGAAGCAACATCCCACTGTGCTAGAGAGAAAAGAAAGTGTAAAAGAAAAAGGAAACCACTTTGGCTCTCAAAAACAGTAGCAGAAAAAGTAAGAGCCAAAAGTCTGGCCTTCAGGAAATATAAGGGAGCACAGCAAGATGAAGTTAGGGAGGCATACCAAACTGCCCAAAGGGAAGCAGGGAAGGCAGTAAGGCAGGCAAAGGCCCAAACCAAGGAAACACTAGCACAAACAGTAAAAGAAGGTGACAAGACTTTCTATAGCTACATTAGTGAAAGGAGAAAGTCCAGAGGGGGTATTGCTAAGATCAAAGAGGATAAGGGGGCATGTGAGGAGAAGGACCATGTAAAAGCATCTATCCTAAATAGATACTTCTGTTCAGTATTTACTGAAGAGAAGGTAGGGCAGGTCCCAGAGCTTAGCACCATGGGCATGGGGGAAGGGAGGTGTGCACTAGTCCCTTCACAAAAGAAAGGGTCCTACAAGAGCTCGATAAGCTCAGGGTAGACAAGACAATGGGACCGGATGCCATACATCCCAGGGTACTAAAGGAGCTAAGGTCTGAACTAGCAGAGCAGAGCCATTATCAGAACTGTTTAGTGAGTCTCTGAGCACAGGAGAGGTCTCAGAAGACTGGAGAAGGGCTCATGTGATCCTGCTCCATAAGAGTGGCAGCAGGGAACTACAGACCAGTCAGTCTTACCTCAGTAGTGGGCAAGATTATGGAGGCACTCCTTAGCGAAAGGATAGTGCAACACCTGGAATCCATAGAAGCACAGGATCCAAGATAGCATGGGTTTACAAAAGGAAGGTCCTGCCAAACTAATCTCATAGATTGCTTTGACTGGGTAACCAGAGTGGTGGACAATGGGGGGAAGTTGATGTCACCTACCTTGACTTCAGCAAAGCTTTCAATACTGTTCCACATAGAAGATTGATTAATAAGCTGGGTAGGCTCAGGGTGGGTCAGAAGTTGGTCAACTGGGTGGCAAACTGATTGATGGGCAGAAAGCAGAGAGTGGTGGTAAATGGTGTACAGTCAGAAGAGATGCAAGTCACAAGTGGGGTACCTCAGGGATCAGTCCTGGGGTCAGTCCTCTTCAATATCTTCATCAGTGACATAGCAGATGGACTGGAGGGTAAGGTTTGTCTGTTTGCAGATGACACCAAGATCTGCAACAGAGTAGATGATCCAGATGGGGTGGGCAAAATGAGAAGAGATCTGGATAAACTAGCAAAATGGTCAGAAGAGTGGCAACTGGAGTTTAATGCAAAGATGCAAGATCATTCACATAGGGAAGAGAAACCTAGAAGCCACCTATAGGCTGGGAGGGGAGTTGCTGGCAGTCACAAGGGAAGATGGAGACTTCAGCATCATCATCACCGATGACCTGAAATCATCCAAGCAGACCACTAAAGCAGTAGGTAACTCTAGAGGGATGTTGGGGTGTATTAGTAAGTATATCATAAGTCGGAAGAGGGAGGTAATAATCCCTTTTTACAAGAGAGGTGAGGCCCCATCTGGAGTACTGCGTACAGTACTGGATGCCATACCTGCACAAGGACATTAACAAAATGGAGGCAGTCTAGAGAAGGGCAACCAAAATGGTGCAGGGACTGCATCAGAAAACATATGAGGACAGATTAATGGAGCTCAATATGTATACCCTAGCGAAAAGGAGGGAGAGAGGTGATATGATCGAAACATTCAAACACCTTACAGGCATTAACAAGGTGAAAGAGTCTAACATGTTTCAATATAATAAAAATAGCAGGACAAGAGGACACAGCATGAGATTAGAGGGAGGCTGATTAAGGGGTAATGTGAGGAAGTTCTTTTTCACAGAAAGGGTGGTGGATACATGGAACGGCCTACCTCAGGAAGTGGTGGATACGAATACAGTACAGGGCTTCAGACAGGCATGGGATAGGCATAAGGGAGCAATACAGATGAGTATGAATAGATATAGGCCATTGACAGAGCAAAGGTCAATGGCACCTTCATAAGGCAGAAAAAGAAATGGGCAGACTGGATGGGCCTTGAGGTCCTTATCTGCCACCAACTTCTATGTTTCTGTGTTTCTACACAGGTCAGAAAAACTGCTTTTGTTTTATATATTTATTTCTGTATTTGTGATTATATTTGGGTAATATTTACCAAAGGATTTATGCCCCCTGCATACCACCCCCACCTTCTCCAGATATCCTCCACAACTGATCAGATCTCACCATACCTCAGTCTCCACAGTTCTCTATTGAGCTTTGGTTTACCCCCTAGGAGGAAGATGTGGTTGAGCCATGTGTTGGGTGGCCTGTTGAGGAGCCGGACAACCACTTCATTTCCCCAGTCATGACAATTTCACTATTATAAATCTTGTTATTAATTTGTTAATTTTAACCTCTGTGATATGTCCAACAATCACATAGCATATACAAGCAAGCAAACATTCAGCACTGACAAACGCTTGTTAGACTTTCCTGCACCTCCTCTGGTTTTATGCTTACTTTTTACTTTTGCCCATGTCTCATTGTTAATCCTACTCACAGTTCAACACCATCTGTTGTTATGCTCCCCTTTGATTCCATATCCTGTTCTGCCCCTCTTTGTACATATATCTCATAGTGTTCCTTTATGATACAGTGCACTGTTTACATTTTATTTTATATATCTTTTACAGTTTGCTACCTGCAGTAAATTTTGTTTTTGCATTATCTCGATGCCTGTACTGTTACATACCATCTGCCCTTTTACCTCTGTACCTTTCTCTGGGGTTGTCCCTGGAAATGAGTCTTGGCTCAGGGTGCCTTTCCCAGTCATAAAATCTTAAATAAATAAATATGTGCTCAACAAAATATATTGCTGAGCATGTTTACAAATAAGTACAAGCTAAACCACAATACAATGTTTTAGTATAGAACACACACACCATAATTATTGTGATTATGATTATAATTAAGTAAAAAATCAACATGTGCAATATTTTTTACATTTTTAGGGGAGCGTCATTGATTTTGTCTGTATTTTATCTGTTTTGTGTTCTGTAACTTGGTTGTTATTTTCCATCTGGTGCTTCCAAGTAAATGAGCTTTACCCAGTGGAATTTCTTCAGTTACAATAAACTAGAAAAGAATGTGTTTATTCTTAGACAGAACAACCACCAGTATATTCTGATCATTTCCAAAAATAATCTTATATGACATTTTTTAATGCTTGAAACTATATTTTGAAAGCTGTAACATTTGAACTTTTAATCATAAAAACCTGAATTTTTTTAATGAAAGCTTGAAGTCTGTTGTCCTGTGTTGCTACACGTCTATACATGTCAATATAATGTTGTTAAAAAGTACAGAATTTTAAACATTTAGTAAACCTTTTTTTATTGATAAAAAAATATTTCTACTGATATATGGTTGCTGTAATAATATAGTATTAATACAACTACTTAACTGTCTTCAAGCAGTCACTTAAAAAAATAGGTCTCTGTCTTTAACAGTTCCACACTTATCACATCTTAAATAAACTATATTTTGAAAAGTCTAACTCTGGAACTGTTGGGGCCAGGAATGCAATTGTTTTGTCTGTGTTTTGATAGGGAGTGCAGCTGGCCCCTATCAGGACCTGAGGCAGCATGATTTCACAGTGGGAAGGTCATGTCAGATGCATCTAATAGATTTCTTTGACTGGGTGACCAAAGTAGTAGATCAGGAAGGTGCTGTGGACGTGGCCTACCTAGACTTTAGCAAGGTATCTGACACAGTCCCACACAAAAGATTAATAAACAAGTTAACCAGCCTGGGAGTGGGTCCCAGGGTGGTAACCTGGGTCAAAAATTGGCTGGACAAAAGGACACAGAGGGTAATAGTAAATAGAGTCCACTCTGAAGAAAGGGGGGGTTACTAGAGGGGTACTGCAGGGTTCAGTACTTGGACCAGTCCTCTTTAATGTCTTTATAGGGGACATTGCAGAGGGACTGGAAGGAAAAGTATGCCTCTTTGCAGATGACACAATAATCTGCAACAGGGTTGATACTCAAGGTTGTGTGGAAAGGATAAGAAGGGACTTGGAAAATTGGAGGAATGGTCAAAAGTATGGCTGCTTAGATTCAATGCAAAAAAGTGCAAAGTAATGCACCTGGGAAGCAATAACCCAAAGGAAGAGTACACAATGGGGGGGTTAACAACAACACAAATGGAAAGGGACTTGGGGTACTCATATCAGATGACATAAAGGTAGGCAAGCAATGTGAGAAGGCAGTAAGGAGAGCTGGGGTGATACTGGGATGCATAGGGAGAGGCATCACCAGTAGAAAACAGGAAGCTATTATCCCTCTGTACAGACAGTTGGTGAGACCCCATCTGGAGTACTGCATGCAGTTCTGGAGACCCCATCTCTGCAAGGACATAGACAGGATGGAGGCAGTCCAGAGGAGAGCAACTAAAATTGTGCAGGGTCTGCAAAAGAAGCCGTATGAAGAGAGACTAAAGAAGCTTAATATGTATTCCCTTGAGGAAAGGAGGGAGAGGGGAGACATGAAGGAAACATTCAAGTACCTCAAGAGAATCAACAAAGTCCAAGATGATAGCATCTTTCAGAAAAATTGATTTGCAAGAACAAGGGGGCACAATTTGAAGATAGAGTGGGATGACTCAGGAGCAATGTGAGGAAGTAGTTTTTCATGGAGAGGGTGGTGGATACATGGAATGGACTTCTTGAGTATGTCATTGGATCAAAAACAGTGAGGGAATTTAAGAATGCATGGGACAGACATAAGGCAATTTTAGTGGGAGGTAGAAAGAAGTATGCTGTTGGTAAAACTAGGATCTGCAGCTTATCCAATAGGTAGTGAAATGGGCAGAAAGTGAGTCACTACTGATAGTAGTTTGTACTGAAAAAAAACCCTGAAAAGAAAGTTAGTACACTTTTATTCTGTAGCATGCAAAGTATGCCTTGCATACAGTGATTGCATGCCACTGGTAGAAACATAGAATTTTATGGCAGATAGGGACCAATTGGCACATCTAGTCTACCCATGTTTCCCTACATACCGTATCACTGCAGACTATACTTGTTCTTTGGCTTATCCCCCTCTTGCCTTACCACTAAGGTTCTTTTATGCCTATCCTTTGCATTCTTGAATCCCACTACCATCTGTTCCCCCACCACCTCTGCTGGCAGGCTGTTCCAGGCATCCACCACTCTTTCTGTGAAGAAGTACCTCCTCAAATCTCCCCTAAATCTATACCCTCCAGCTCCATAGCATGACCTCTTGTTCAAGAGCATCTTTTTCTCTGAAAAATGCTTCCCCTTTGGTACCTTATTTGTACCTGTAAGGTTTTTAAAAGTATCATATCCCCTTTATCCCTCCTTTCCTCCAGGCTGTACATATTGAGGTCCATCAGTCCCTCCTCATAGGGCTTTTTTTATGCAGACCCTGTATCATTTTAGTTGCCCTCCTCTGGACTGCCTCCACCCTCTCTCTGACCTTCCAGAGCTGAGGTCTCCAGAACTGGACACAGTACTCTAGATGAGGTCTCACCAGTGATCTATACAGAGGTAATACCACCTTCCTTTTTCTGCTGCTGATACCTCTCCCTATGCATCCCAGCAGCCCCCTAGATCTCCCAACTGTGAGTGCCTGGATCAACTGAAGGTGGAGATATGGCAGCTTAGAAGAGCGTTAAGAGCACTAGCCGAAAGGGTCATCCTAAATGGGGTGTGGGTGGAGAGGGGCGAGGTGGCTGGTGGAGGAGGATTGTGGAATGGAGCTCAGACTGAGTCAGGGGGCTGACAGGGAAGGAGGAAAGGAGGAGGGACTAAGGTAAGCTCCTTGAGTGCCTCTTTCCCCACCGGGGGGACAATAGCAGTACTTATGCAGCATTGTAGTCAGTTTATTTTGTTGCACACCCTATATTATTTGTATGGTTGCTTTTCTTCATGGGAAAGGAGGCTTTGAGAGATAGACATTAGTAAGAGGAACAGGGAGGACAAAAAAGAAGAGGGACCAGTGGGAGCACCTACAGAGGTGCTGATGAGGAATAGATTCTTCCCACTGCCTAGGGAATGTATGGGAAAGACTGATGAGTGGGAAAGGGGGAAGCTGCAAGGGGAGAGATACGAAGACTATGGGAGGTGTACACAGGGTAGTTGACTAGGGGATGGGTAGGGAAGTGAGCAGAAATGGAATAGCATAGAGGGGATAGGGGCAAGCAGGGAAAGGACCCAGAGTGGGAGAGTAGAATTGGAAAACACTAGGTCAATGCAAAGTGGTGCAAGTAGTCAGAGCAATAGTCAGATGAGAGGAAGGGTCAGCAAAAGAAGGACAGGCAGGAGCAGGGGGGAGGGAACTCAGGAGTCAGGTGAAGAAGGGAGGGTTGTGATCCTAGATAACTCCATAGTTCTGGGAGTGAGATGGAGAGAAACAAGCTCTATTGGGAATCACAGAAGAGTGCATTGCCAGGAGTGACTATAGGAAGGGTGGGGCCAAGAATAGCTGAGATTATGGGCCAAAAGAGAGGAAAGCTGCACCTCATCTTTCACCTAGGTCTGAACAATCTAGCTGACTGTGAGGTGGGGGTTTTCCAGGACTGGTTCAAAGTAGTGGGTCAGATCTGTAGGAAGGTGGGGAGGTCAGTAGCCTTAATGGAAATGTTACTAGTACCAAGGGCCAGCACTGCAAGGAAGACTAGAAATAAGCATGGCCTACCCAATGGGTAGCTGGATTGGGTAGGTCAGGTACTGCCTATTTTTGGCAGGGTAGGGTAATTCTGGTAATGTACTACCCTACCCGACATAACAGTATAATTCTTGGGTCAGGTAGTTTTAGATGGGTAATGGGTAACAGGTAACTTAATGTACTAAAGAGCTCAGCACTTTATTGAGGTCTCCAAACAGGCATTCAAAAGGGCTGCCTGTGGGGTCCTTCATGGAGTTTGTAGCAGATTGGAGGCACATGACATTGGGCTGACACCAGATTGGACAGTGGTGTCAAGGGCTGTGCTCCGACTCTGCATGTGGCTCAGTCTAGTGTGGGCAGCTTGGTGGCAATAACACATTTGTCACTCATTCTGCAATCTGAAGCTCATTTGCAGCTGTTTTGGAAAGAGATCTGAGAAAGACTTTGTTGTCAGTTGAAAAAATAAAACAAAAGTTTACAGTTTAAAAAGCACTACACTACGCCCGTATGCCGGAATGTTTTGGTGTTTGAAGTTTGAAGTTTTATTTATATTTAGACAGGTTAAGACACTAGGTATAGCCCATTTTCAGGACTGTCCTGTGAGTACTCAGATTACAAACATTGTGAAAAAAACATAAATACAATATAAATATAGTATAAACCATAACATTTAATTAAATAACAATGAGAAGAAAATGGATTCCATTCAGAAAAGGCTGCCTTAAAGTTGTGGAATGAAGCTATGTTTCACAATTTTGGTAGACGAGGCTAGAAGAGCAGGAAAGGCACCACAAGAGCAAACTGGGAGAAAAAATGGCAGCAGGGGGACTGTGAAAAAAAAGATCTCTCAGGGGGAGGGGGAATCTAACAGTTGCCCTCAGAAGTGGTGCTGGGGGTGGGAGTGAGAGTGAAAGATAGCAGAAGCATTAGGGGAGAAAGAAAGGCAGAAGTAGTGAGGGACTGGAAATTATCTCAAGGGAAGGGGGCTCCAACTGTTGCCCTCAGAGGTGGTACTGGGGAAGGAACAGGGGAAGGAATAGAGAAGGAGCAAGGTATGGGAAAAGACAGACAAAAACACAGAAAGTAGCTGATTTGAAATTAAAAGTTGAAAGTATTACACTGTTTGTTAGTTGCCCCTGAGCCCTGTCTTGTAGTACTGTGACATAGTCAGCAACTCTCTGTCTGTCGCTGCAGCAGTTAATGAAAGCCTTTTACAGCTGTATTACACTGTTTTTTAGGTGCCTCCAAGGCCCAAGACCTGTAATTTCCTACTGTGACATACAGTATGTGGTGCTTCGCCAGCTGGTTATGATTGCTGTATGATGTTTGTAATATAAAAATATTGTATGTGAGTATGTGCTTCCATGGGTGCCCCCCCACCAGGTTTCACTGAAGCTACAGGATATATTAAATTGACCAGGCGATCTCTGTAATGTAATTAACTTCATTGAGAAATTGCATTTTAGAGCCTTTTTATGATCTGTTGCTGCTTTGAATTTGGGAAGCTAAACATACAGTTTTTTACAGGATAGGACATCATTTAGCTGATTCCTGTCAGGCTATCTTGCGGGATTGCAGGGTTGTAAATCTTCAAAGGAACTGGCTGATCAAAGACTCATAATTTGGGAAATGGGTTTTTACTGATGTCACATTATTTAATATATCTCCTGACAGGAAATCATTGTTTGTATTTTTTTTAATTCTAAAAAGGAGGCACTAGATGACTCACCGGGGGGGGGGGGATGGAGTTGAAATGTATCCTTGTAACTGGGGAATAGGACATATCATCTTGGGACTCTAAATAGACACAGCTATCTGATATAAGTTAAGCACTTAAAGAGGTAATACATTAGATAGAAAAGGTATAAATGTATGATGGAAAACCAAAAAAGCAGCTCCACACTGGAGCTGTGCAAGCCCAAATCAGTCTCAGTCAAATCCAAAAAAAGGGGCAGCACCAGCATCCGTCTCAATTTATGAAAACAACATTTATTGTATTACATGTCTGTAAAGAAGCAGTGGCAAATAAAGGCAGACTCACAAGCCCCGACCGGTTTCGTGCATGCGCACTTCCTCAGGGAGGCTGACATAGACACAATCCCTTACTTAAATACCCCCACATCACATATGTTAACAATTATACAATCATCACATTCCAAGTGAACACCAACTTCCAACACATATAAGTAAAAAGCATTATGCATCATTAAAAATTCCTATCTGGATATGTATCTCATACAAAACATTCTGAATTCTTTAAAACATTTATGTAGAATAAGGAAATATGTGTTCTAATTAACTCGCAGTAAATTCAAAAACATAAGACATCCAATAATTAATATAAATCAGAATCCAAATCTCATAATTTTATACAAACATTTGTTTTTTCTCATAAGAATTAAATATAATACTCAACCCACTCTAAAATTTATAAAGATGGGTCACGACCCGAAGGTCAAAAGGGTCACCTACTAATATGCTCAGACCTAAAACTTTTTATATAATGTTATCATTTTTAGTCAGCATATAACTTATTCAGAATAGGAAACCCCCTTATCATTATTTATTGGAGCCCAAAATATCATTACTCAGTAATTTCTGATTCCTTATGTAGGAGGTCAACAAGTCAACATAATATGCTCATCTACAATAGACATCATATATAATCTTTCCTTAATCATCTTTAAAGAATCAAAAACAAAAACAAATCCCAGATTTTAACTACAAATAAACCACTAACAACCCAAAGGTCATAAAGGTCAATTACTAGTATGCACATTAAAAATTTTTATATATCATTTCTTCTATATTTCACTGATATCAGCATACAAAGTTATTAAAATATAAAGACTGAGGAAGTTATATTCTAGTTGACCTATAATTAATTCAAGATCAAAAAACATCTAGAAATCAAAATACAGAAGGTCAAAAAGGTCAACATAACATGCTCATCTTCTAAACACATCATGTATAATATTTCTTTAGTCATCTCTAGAAGGAGTCAAAAAAATCAATCCCAATATTCTAACTTCATATAAGCAGCAAAACGACCAGACTAAGGGATAGACTAGTGAACAGTTTGCAGCCCGTTCTGAGAGTAGAAACGTGTTTTCCACCACCTTTGCCAAAAGGTACATTTAAATGTGGACATTGTAAGTTTTGTCCGGTGGTAAAGAAGACTGACAGATTTTGTTCTCCCAAATCCCCAAAAGAATATAAAATTGAACAGTTTATCAATTGTTCAACAGGGGGTATTGTGTATTTGGCAACATGTGTTTGTGGTGCATTTTATGTGGGTAAGACTAGTCGACCGTTTAAGGTTCAGATTGGTGAACATTTGGGAGCAGTAAGAAACTTAGATTTGAAGAATGCACTAGCTAAACACATAGCAACACAGTCTGGAAGTGGGGAACATGTTTTTTGTTTTATAGGTATAGAGAAAGTGACTGTTGGTGAAAGAGGGGGGATCTAGACAATTTTCTATTAGAAAGGGAAGCTTTTTGGATTTTTACGTTAAAGGGTGTTGAAACACCAGGATTAATTGAGGGTATCTCTGTCTTACGTTTTTAAAGAAAAGATAAAAACGTGGTGGTTTTCCGATTTTCCAGTTTTTTAAACACACTTTTTTTCCCTTATTTATAGTTTAGCATCATTATATAGATATGTTTAAATGGTAGAATACAAAAGAAATGGTAAAAAAAAGTTTCAGTGTGCATATTAGTAATTGACCTTTGTGACCTTCTGGTCGTTTTGCTGCTTATATGAAGTTAGAATATTGGGATTGATTTTTTTGACTCCTTCTAGAGATGACTAAAGAAATATTATACATGATGTGTTTAGAAGATGAGCATGTTATGTTGACCTTGTTGACCTTCTGTATTTTGATTTCTAGATGCTTTTTGATCTTGAATTAATTATAGGTCAACTAGAATATAACTTCCTCAGTCTTTATATTTTAATAACTTTGTATGAGATATCAGTGAAATATAGAAGAAATGATATATAAAAATGTTTTAATGTGCATACTAGTAATTGACCTTTATGACCTTTGGGTTGTTAGTGGTTTATTTGTAGTTAAAATCTGGGATTTGTTTTTTGGTTTTTGATTCTTTAAAGATGATTAAGGAAAGATTATATATGATGTCTATTGTAGATGAGCATATTATGTTGACCTTGTTGACCTCTTACACATAAGAAATCAGAAATTACTGAGTAATGATATTTTGGGCTCAGATAAATAATGATAAAGGGGTTTCTATTCTGAATAAGTTATATGCTGACTAAAATGATAACATTATATAAAAAGTTTTAGGTCTGAGCATATAGTAGGTGACCTTTTGACCTTCGGTCGTGACCCATCTTTATAAATTTTAGAGTGGGTTGAGTATTATATTTAATTCTTATGAGAAAAACAAATGTTTTTATAAAATTATGAGATTTGGATTCGATTTATATTAATTATTGGATGTCATATGTTTTTGAATTTACTGCGAGTTAATTAGAACACATATTTCCTTATTCTACATAAATGTTTTAAAGAATTCAGAATGTTTTGTATGAGATACATATCCAGATAGGAATTTTTAGTGATGCATAATGTTTTTTACTTATATGTGTTGGAAGTTGGTGTTCACTTGGAATGTGATGATTGTATAATTGTTAACATATGTGTTGTGGGGGTATTTAAGTAAGGGATTGTGTCTATGTCAGCCTCCCTGAGGAAGTGCGCATGCACGAAACCGGTCAGGGCTTGTGAGTCTGCCTTTATTTGCCACTGCTTCTTTACAGGCATGTAATACAATAAATGTTGTTTTCATAAGTTGAGACGGATGCTGGTGCTGCCCTTTTTTTGGATTTGACTGAGACTGATTTGAGCTTGCACAGCTCCAGTGTGGAGCTGCTTTTTTGGTTTTCCATTGAATTTGTGTTGTGTGCTCACTCTGGAATCCATGATTGCCTGTGATTTGTGATTGAAGTTTCAACACCTGAATAGTATGGCCAATTTGAAGGATGTTGGCCTTGGAGCTGTGGAGAATGCATTCTCTTTGGCATTATTTCAACTGGATGAGAAGGAAAACCCATTTATTGACATACCTGCTAGTAGTCAACAACCATCTACTTCTGCAACTATGACCCGAGGTGAGCCTCCCATTTCAGATATTAAACAAGCGTTTTTGGAACTGGAGAGATGTACTTTAAAAGCACGATGAAATGTATGGAATAGAACCTCTTTAGAAGCTTATGTTAAAGTGGGTAGAACACCTAGGGGTCTGAGAGTGATAAAGTGGCCTGGATATGGACTTGATAGAGAAAGTTTTATTTCAAAATGGAAAAACAATATGCAAGCAGCAACTATGCTGTTTGTTAAATATGTAATAGAAGACTATCAAGAACAAGAGATGATCCTGCGGGAAGAGGTAACTCAAAAGGAGAAAGCAGTTCTTGCTTTTAAAGATTCTCCAGAGTTCTTGAATTTAGAAATTGAACTTAAATCTAAAGTGGAGAAACAAGAGAAACGAATTAAAGCCATAAAAATGACGAAGTTTGAACGAGATCGAAAGGATTATGAATTGGATAGAGTTTGGACTTGGAAAGAAAAAAAGATTAATCAGTTGTTACCTCGTAGTCCAAGATCAATTCTTAGAGCCAGCAATACAAGTTTCCATACAAGTGAGTCGGAAAGTGAGGATTTAGAAGAAGCGTCTCAGATAAAAGAAGTCCAGGGTCTGAGACGCAGCAATCGGTTGGTCCATTTCAAAAACGACGAACACGGCGTGGTGGAAATAGATGGCAGAAGAAATATAGACCCCGCAGGGACCCAGGTTTCAACAAAGAGGAATGAGGAGGAGGAGCAGAGGGAGAGGTCGGAGTAGGAGTCGAGATTGGGATCTGAAATGAATGTAATAAATTTGTCTAGTGTGGAACTGACACAGATACAGATCCAGGTACTTAATAAAGGATTGACATTTGTACCTACATTAATACAGAGACCATTTGAAGTACATGTGGATATGAAGAAGTTAACAAGGAAATTGAATCTGAAAGCTTTCTTTGCATCAAGTGGAGAATTTACATCAGTTGGGGATGATAGTACTGTTTCTACATCACATCAACAATTGCCTGGACTTAAAATACCATCGACATTTCTCCCTCCAAGTAATCCTACTGTTCAAGTCTTTGAAAGAGCATGTTTGAAGGACCTGGATATTCTCCATACGAAAAATGAAAATTTTTTTATTAATATGTCTAGTGATGAACGTGCTGCATTAAATGAGCTGGTGAGTAATGATTTAATTACTATAAAACCAGCAGATAAAGGGGGGGTCTGTTGTTGTCATGGACACTGTGAAATATGTGCAGGAAGTCCATAGTCAACTGTCTAATGATAAGTTCTATGTGAGATTGAATAAGGACCCTACATTTTCTATACAGAAAGAGATTATAGATTTTGTTGATAGTGCTAGTAGAAGGAACATTATTGATGCTAAAATTGCTAATTTTTTGAAAGTAAAATCTCCAGTCTGTAGTACTATATATGTATTGCCTAAAGTACATAAAACAATGGTGGACCACCTGGGAGACCGATTGTCTCTGGTATAGGGTCAGTAATAGAGCCTTTGTCCCAATATGTGGACACATTTATAAGGGAGCCTGTTAAGTGCATACCTTCATATATTAAGGACACTACTGATGTGTTGAACATCCTAAAAGATGTGAGAATGGAAAGAGATTGGGTTTTGTGCACTATGGATATTGATTCCCTGTATACAAACATTCCACATATTGAAGGACTAGATGCATTACGGCAATGTTTAGGCAATAATCATGAGTTAAATATGGAATTGAGAGAATTTATTGTTACTTGTGCGAGGATAGTACTTGAATGTAATGTATTCTTGTTTCAGCATGTGTTTTATCGGCAAATTAAGGGTACGGCAATGGGAGCTACTTTTGCCACTAATTATGCAAACATTTATCTGGGAGTCTGGGAGCAAGATATAGTATTATCTCAACATGAAAATCCTTTTTTTTGGTAAAATTGTTCTGTGGAAGTGCTTTATTGACAACATCTTATTGCTTTGGTCTGGCACTATGGAACAACTTAAAGAATTTGTGTTATTTTTAGAACTAACAAATCCAAATTTGAGGTTTAAAATGGATAGTAGCACCGTGAGTGTACATTTTTTTGGATTTAAATATAACCTTGATGCCAGATGGTACACTTGGAACGGATTTGTTTAGAAAAGACAGTGACAGGAACACAATATTATTACCCTCGAGTTGCCATCCTAGACATATTGTGGAAAATATTCCAGATGCACAGTTTTTGAGAATTAGAAGAAATTGCTCTGATACAGAAGATTATAAGATTAGGGCATTTGAAATGGAGAAACGATTTCTCGAGAGGGGCTATAAGCCAGAAAAAATTCAACAGGCTAATAAAATGGCTCTTGAAAAAAACAGGGAAGGGCTTATGAGATATAAAACAAAAAAGCAAGTAGATGATAGTGGTAGTTTGAATTTCGTAAGTACATATACTAAAAAATCAGGACAAGTGAGAGATATTTTATGAAAGCATTGGAGTATATTGCAAACTGAACCATTATTGACACCATGGGTACAGACGATGCCACGCATGGTATATAGGCATGCTAGTAATCTAAGGGATAGACTAGTGAACAGTTTACAGCCCGTTTGAGAGTAGAACGTGTTTTCCACCACCCTAGCCAAAAGGTACATTTAAATGTGGACATTGTAAGTTTTGTCCGGTGGTAAAGAAGACTGACAGATTTTGTTCTCCAAAATCCCCAAAAGAATATAAAATTGAACAGTTTATCAATTGTTCAACAGGGGGTATTGTGTATTTGGCAACATGTGTTTGTGGTGCATTTTATGTGGGTAAGACTAGTCGACCGTTTAAGGTTCGGATTGGCGAACATTTGGGAGCAGTAAGAAACTTAGATTTGAAGAATGCACTAGCTAAACACATAGCAACACAGTCTGGAAGTGGGGAACATGTTTTTTGTTTTATAGGTATAGAGAAAGTGACTGTTGGTGAAAGAGGGGATCTAGACAATTTTCTATTAGAAAGGGAAGCTTTTTGGATTTTTACGTTAAAGGGTGTTGAAACACCAGGATTAAATGAGGGTATCTCTGTCTTACTGTTTTTAAAGAAAAGATAAAAACGTGTTGGTTTTCCGATTTTCCAGTTTTTTAAACACACTTTTTTTCCCTTATTTATAGTTTAGCATCATTATATGGATATGTTTAAATGGTAGAATACAAAAGAAATGGTAAAAAAAGTTTCAGTGTGCATATTAGTAATTGACCTTTGTGACCTTCTGGTCATTTGCTGCTTATATGAAGTTAGAATATTGGGATTGATTTTTTTGACTCCTTCTAGAGATGACTAAAGAAATATTATACATGATGTGTTTAGAAGATGAGCATGTTATGTTGACCTTGTTGACCTTCTGTATTTTGATTTCTAGATGTTTTTTGATCTTGAATTAATTATAGGTCAACTAGAATATAACTTCCTCAGTCTTTATATTTTAATAACTTTGTATGAGATATCAGTGAAATATAGAAGAAATGATATATAAAAAATTTTTAATGTGCATACTAGTAATTGACCTTTATGACCTTCGGGTTGTTAGTGGTTTATTTGTAGTTAAAATCTGGGATTTGTTTTTTTTTTTGATTCTTTAAAGATGATTAAGGAAAGATTATATATGATGTCTATTGTAGATGAGCATATTATGTTGACCTTGTTGACCTCCTACACATAAGAAATCAGAAATTACTGAGTAATGATATTTTGGGCTCCGATAAATAATGATAAGGGGTTTCCTATTCTGAATAAGTTATATGCTAACTAAAAATGATAACATTATATAAAAAGTTTTAGGTCTGAGCATATTAGTAGGTGACCCTTTTGACCTTCGGGTCGTGACCCATCTTTATAAATTTTAGAGTGGGTTGAGTATTATATTTAATTCTTATGAGAAAAAACAAATGTTTTTATAAAATTATGAGATTTGGATTCCGATATATATTAATTATTGGATGTCTTATGTTTTTGAATTTACTGCGAGTTAATTAGAACACATATTTCCTTATTCTACATAAATGTTTTAAAGAATTCAGAATGTTTTGTATGAGATACATATCCAGATAGGAATTTTTAGTGATGCATAATGTTTTTTACTTATATGTGTTGGAAGTTGGTGTTCTCCTGGAATGTGATGATTGTATAATTGTAAACATATGTGATGTGGGGGTATTTAAGTAAGGGATTGTGTCTATGTCAGCCTCCCTGAGGAAGTGCGCATGCATGAAACCGGTCGGGGCTTGTGAGTCTGCCTTTATTTGCCACTGCTTCTTTACAGGCATGTAATACAATAAATGTTGTTTTCATAAATTGAGATGGATGCTGGTGCTGCCCTTTTTTTGGATATAAATGTATGATGGTAGGAGTTTTTGTTTTGTACTTTGCCCTTGTTCTTTTATGTGATTGTGCTGCTCTTTGATATATTATTCTGTGTTTACAGTTTTCTTATTTTTATCAACTTTTAGTAAACATTCTTTTATTTAAAAGACTGCATGGGTGTCTGGCAGTTCTTTTTTTTTGCATGTGACATATAGAAGATTAAGTCTAACAAAAAGAGTTCAACAGCTAGATGGTGTTACTAAACTGGGAAAAGGTAAGAATATACCTAGGGTTGTTTATAGTTTTAAAGGTTCATTTTGTAAGCTTGGCTTGGTGCCCCTGGTGAAAGACTGTACCGCAATCCTCAAAGAAGGTATATATCTGAGCCTGTACATTGAGTATGCTAGCATAAGGTTCACAGTTCGTATCCCTCCATAATTTGAGACTAAAGGTGATTAGGATCCAAAAGCAGACAGGAGGGTTACCATGCCTGTTACCTGTTCACACTATTGTGCTCAGAGGTTGGCACTGTGAGAGCAGAGGGCCTGACCTGCTAAGTGCATTTGTGACACAGTAGTCAGCTACACTGTCTGTCTCTGAAGTCTGCAGCAGTTAGTGAAAGCCTTTTACAGCTGTATTACACTGTTTGTTAGGTGCCCTGAGGTCTGAGGCCTGTCATTTATTATTGTAACATAGTCAGCTACACTGTCTGTCTCTGCAGCAGTAAGTGGAAGCCTTTTACGGCTATATTTACACTGTTTGTTAGGTGCCCCCTGAGGCCTGAGCCCTGTCATTTATTACTGTGACATAGAGACTGTCTGTCTCTGCAGCAGTTAATGAAAGCCTTTTACCACAGTATTACACTGTTTTTTAGGTGCCTCCGAGGCCCAAGCCCTGTTGTTTATTTCTATGACATAGTCAGCTACACTGTCTGTCTCTGCTGCAGCTAGTGAAAGCCTTTTATGAGTGTATTGCACTGTTTGTTAAGTGCCCCACAGGCCCGAGTCCTGTCATTTATTACTGTGACATAGTCAGCTACACTGTCTGTCTCTACAGCAATTAATGAAACAATATCTTTTCACAGCTTTGCCTACTATGTCTTATATTTCCCATTATAAGTCTACTTAAAGGAAGTACAGTGCTGCTGCATATACAGCTGTTAATGATATGGACAATATGAATCCTAGCACTAATGAAGAAGGTAGCGACAATAATACTATCATCACCAGGACTGGCACTAAATGTCCTGAACAAAAAAAAACATGTTGGCAATGAAATGATAGCAGAGTTTTGGAAAGAACTGACTGCAGTTACTAAAAGAGCTTCAGGAAGAAATAGCTGCACTACTAGCTGAGTTGGTCAGTCTATCTCTGGAAAGCAGCAGAGTACTTCAAGACTGGAAAAGGGCAACAGCTGTGCCCTTGCACAAAAGTGTTAGCCTGACCTCTATAGTGTGAAAAAGTATGGAGACACTACTGAAGGAGAGAATAGTTGACTACCTAAAGGAACTGGAAACTCAACTCCAAACAGCATGGCTTCACAGCAGGATGCTACTGCCAAACAGACATGATTGATTTCTTCGATTGGGTTACCAGAACAGTGGACCAGGGTAGGGCAGTGGATGTGGTGTACCT
Organism: Neoceratodus forsteri; assembly: GCA_016271365.2. Classification (NCBI taxonomy): domain Eukaryota; kingdom Metazoa; phylum Chordata; order Ceratodontiformes; family Ceratodontidae; genus Neoceratodus; species Neoceratodus forsteri. The sequence goes on along the minus strand of CM057455.1, from coordinate 667,528,787 downwards.
AGACTTCAGCAAGGCCTTTGACACTGTTTCCCACAGGAGATTTGCTGACAAACTAGAACACACAGGAGTTAGACAGAAAATATTACACTGTGTTAGAAACTGGCTGCAGAATAGGACCCAGAGAGTTTTGGTCAATAAGGCATTATCAAGGGAGGAAGGTGTGACCAGTGGGATTCCACAGGGTTTAGTGCTGGGTCCAGTCCTCTTCAACGTATTCATCAGTGAAATCACTTATGAACTGGAGGGGAAGGTTTGCTTGTTTGCAGATGATACAAAGCTCTGTAACAGGGTGGATACACTAGAGGGGGCATTAGGTATGATCTAAGGAGACTGAAAGAATTTTTCAGAAATTGTTAGTTAAAATTTAATGCCAAGAAGTAAGGTGATGCACCTGGAGAAGCGGAACCCAGGAAGAAAGTATATACTAGAAGGGCATCAACTAGAAGAGACAAAGATGGAATGGGATCTGGGCATGATCATTACCAGTGACTTAAATGTAGGAAAACAATGTGAAAAAACAGTACAGAAGGCAAGTGGTATCCTTGGTTGCATAGAAAGGGGTATTACAAGCAGAAAGCAGAAAGTTATCATGCCCTTCTACAGATCCTTGTTGAGGCCACACCTTGAGTACTGTGTCCAGTTCTGGAGGCCTCACCTAAAAAATGACATTGATCATCTGGAGATAATGCAGTGAAGGGCCACAAAGATGGTGCAGGGGCTGCATCATGAACCATATGAGACAAGACTCAAAGAGTTGAATTTGTTCTCTCTGGAACAGAGAAGAAACAGGGGGACATGACAGAAACATTTAAGTACATCAAGGGTATTAACACAACTCAAAAGGAAAACCTCTTCCAGGAAAACAGGGTGGCATGCACAAAAGGTCACAACTTGTGTCTGGTGGGAGGCAAGGTTAAAAGCAACTCTGGTGGTGGCATTGAAGACAGTAATGGAATTCAAACTCACTTGGGATAGGTAATGTGGGCAACTTGGGGAAAAAAAATATAATTGGGGGGTAGCCACCTTGGGCAGACTAGATGGATCAACTCAGTCCAAATCTGCCAGCACTTTTCTTATGTTCATATGTAGAGGTACTGACCATTTTGCTACATGTGCCAGAATACTTCCAGCTGCTGAAGCAGCATGCAAGGAGGCATCCCCCTCAAATATAATCTCTGATGCTGAGGCAGTGAATGCTGATAGAGATGGCGATGATAGTGGGAACTGGGAATGAGAGAGCCCAGGTTATGTCCCACATAATAATAATGGCACTTAAAGTTTTTCTGAGTCTTGTGGCATTGATGTCAGTAGTTTTCAAAAGGGAGAGGATGCTGCTGTAAGGCATAAGAGGCAAGTGAAGAAAAAAAAACAAATGCTAAACATAAGAATAAGGTGAGTATGAATGAGAACAATTCATCTCAACAAGGAAATGGCAGTGTAAGGTTTCCTCCCGGTCCTTGACTGTACAAAGAATAGGTCTAGGCACCATGGCACAAAGCAAAATAGGTAAATCTCTAATGTGGAATTTATTTTTATATTGACCCTGATGACAACTCTCGAGCTGTATGCAGTCTGTGCAAAAACAGCATCAGTCATGGTGGCAAAGTGACAAATTTTGGAACATCAGTAATTACGCGACATGCAAATGCAAAACACCTAACTGAGTGGGGCAGGGCAAGGGCAGTGTGGTTGGTATGGGCAGTAGTGGAGGTGGTGGTAGCAGTGATCATAGTGACAATGAACTGGAAACAGAACCAGCAGCAGGGTGTTCTTGCCGATGCTCTTAAAAGCATCAACAGTACAGAGAAAAGAGGAAAACACCAGGTTCTCATTAGGCTATGCTCCAAAATAATTGTAAGGGTTTTGACTGTAATGAGGAAGCATGGCTACATTGGTGAGTTTGAGATTATTGATGATCACACAGCTGGGAAAATTGTTGTCAGTCTCACTGGTAGACTGAACCAGTGTGGAGTTATCAGCCCCATATCTGATGTACGACTGAGTAATCTGAAGGAATGGCAGAGCAACTTCCTGCCATCTTGTCAGTTTGGGTACATAGTACTGATCACTTCAGCTGGCATCATGGACCATGAGAAAGTGTGAAAACACACAGGAGGCAAGATCCTGGGATTCTTATTCTAAACATATGAAAACATTCATGTAAATTAAAATATACAAATGGAAGCAGCAAATGACATTGAATCACTTGATGTGTCCTTGCAGTCTTCCCAGACAAACATAGATTGTTTTCTGACACCATCATGTACTGGAAAATCCCACAGTAGTACTCCAAGTGAAAAAGGCATGAAAAATACAACTCCCTCCCCCCAAATTTAAAATATCTTGTCAACTAACATTAAAAGAAAGTATTGTGAGGACATCAAAATTTCCCGTAAGCATCCAACATGCTAGCTGTTAAATAGAACCATTACAGAGCTGTTAGCTGATTGTAAACTCCTTTTTGCTTTTGTTGCCCAGAAAGGTTTCTTCAGATTCGTGAACTGGATTGAACCATGGTACACCATTGCCTGTTGAACATATTTCTCAAAAAAGGCTGTTCCACAGTTGCATGACTTGATATGTACTGTAGTCATTAAGCAGTTGAAACTCTCTGAGGTGAAGCAGGTTCACATAACTACAAACATATGGACCAGCAATCAAACAATTGACTACATGACTGTTACAGTCCTTTGGGCAAGTTTTGAGTCAGAAAGTAATAATCCCCACGCTACCGTAAGCAACAGAAAGCAGGCTGTATATGTGTCACCACTTATGGGGAAAACCACACTGCTATGAATATGTTGCAGGATCTGCAAAAACAATTCCAGAAATCGCTTACTCAAATATTCTTATCTCCAGGGTTCATAGTGTCAGATAATGGTGCCAACATAGTCAAAGTTATTGGAGATGGCAACTACCAACAAATACCTTGTTTTGCACATTGTTTAAATCTTCTCATCCACAATTTACTAAATGGAAACAGAAATGTTGAAAACCTGTTAGGTTGTGCTAGGAAAATATGTGGGCATTTCAGCCACTCTGTGAAAGCACAACAAATTCTCAAGGTGCTGCAGAGGTCAAACAACTTACCACTGCATACATTAAAGCAGGACATCAAAGGCAGGATTAATGAAGGACACTACCTGACTAACAAGGCCCTCATTACTAACAAGGCTCCTGTTAGTCAAGCAGTGTCCTTCATTAATCTCAAACTGGCCATTACAAATTATTAAATTCAATGCAAAATTAAACCCCATTCACTTCAATGGGTAGCACTCTCACACTCTCCGTTGCTTGACATCATAGCACAGGGTCATTTTCATTGCATCAGAAAGTAAAGGAATAGACTGGCCAGTATTGTTGGGGGGCAAAATATGATCTTTAATATCTAAATACAGGCATTGCATTAAATATTAAAAATGGGACAGGATGACTTTCACCACCTTTAGCTGTCCAATGGGGTAAGTCAATTTGTAAGCAGCATAATCTGACAAAATCACTTTAAATAAAGTCAAAGACCGAAGTGAATTATGAAACCTGGTGCTGGTAATCCTTTCTGTTTTGTTTCATATTGACCTGTTACCAGGCACAGGTTGCTGGAGTGGACCACAGCACACTTCTGGAACTCTTGGAGTGGTGATTTTGCTGCAGCCATTTGTCAACACATAAGTTGACCAGCATCTCTTTGGCTCTGTTTGCAAAGGTAGGCAAACACTGTTTGAACTTATTAAAAAGGGACTTACCATGTCAAGCCCTGTTATGACAGGACTGAGTTTTGGAGCAGAGAATGAAAGTTTAAAAGATTTGCTTTTCGATGAATGGGGAGGAGAAAAGAATATTCTCTGATAGCAACATTAACCCAGTGAGGGCAGAAGAGGGGGAGGCAAATGTAACTATTGAAACAGCATTCCTGCAATTTGAATGGTTGGCATTAAAAGCCAGAAGTCATTTCTGGCACAAGACCTACCTGGAGGCAGATCTGAAGGTAGGGAGGGCACCAAGAGGTCTTAGGGTCACAAAACAACCTGGGAAAGAGCAAGTGAGGGAAACCTTTTATAGCATCTGGAATACTGCCTTACAGGAAGGTTCAGTAGCACTGGTTAAATGCATGATTAAAGACTACTATGAACAGCAGCCTCTGATGCAAGAATAACTGCAGAATAAGGAAGATCGGGTTGCTTTGTTTAAGGAACACAACGATTTTAAGGAGTTTGAAAAAAGATTCATGGAGAAAATAGACAAGCAGGATGTAAAATTAGAAGCACAGACACTCAAAAAGTTTGAAAGATAAAAATTATCTGTCTGGTCAGCCATTTAATTGGGCTAAAAACAAATATGAGCAGAAGCAACGCAGAGGTAGGAGCCTCAATTCCCCAAAATCAATTCTGAAAAAGTGAGCACAGTCCCCCTCTTATTATTCTTCCACCAGAGGCTGTGAAAGTGAGAATCACGATGATTTTTTAGGAAAGTAAGAGGATACAATAGACACTGGTCCCTACAGAAGTCAGTCATCAACTTCCAGAGACCAGAACAACAGGGTTCTAAAGGACAAGAAGGGGTGGTAAGAATCGAAAATGAAAGTAGGGAGACACCCATAGTAAGGAGGCAGAGACAGAATAGAATATAATTGACTTGTCAGAGAGAAGCATTAGTGAAACTGAAATTAGCCTTTTGCAAAAAGGTCTTTCTTTTGTACCCATAAGTGACGTCACCCAGTTTGACCTGTTCTTGGACTTAAGATGATTTACAAGAAATTTGAATCTATAATCTTTTTGGTCCAAACATCAGAAAATGGGACATGCAGACATTAACATACAGCCTTTACAAGATACAGAGGTCCATGCTGGGATTGTAGTACAAGAAGAACCCCCATTGGCTACCAATGCCAGGATGGAAAATTACCACACTAACAGGATCAGAGGATTCGCATACTGTACATGACCTGCATCTTATAGACTTGAGGACATCTTCCACTTCCAACCCACTTAATAACACAAGTGCACTGGCCTTCAAATGAGTGTGTGAAGATGAATTTAGAAATCTTTGCAAAACAGAAGGAAACAAACGTGTTCAGTAACGTAACAAGAATGGAAGGAGAAGCCTGGGAATAACTTAAAAAGGAGGGCATACTACTATTAAGAAAGCAGACAAGGGAGGTATAGTGGTTATATTGGATAACCATAAGTATGAACAGAAATGCAAAAGACAGTTAAACAACAAATTATTCTACAAACTGTTAAAAATAGATCCTACTTTAGCTTTTAAAAAACAAGTATTGTAGATGCATTGATTCCTTTATGTTGTTAATTATTTTTGAGTTTTAACAAACAGCATACAGCAGATACACAGTTGCACATAAACACATTTACATAATGACACAGAACCAGCAGCTCTATCTGGGCATTGTCTAAGTGCTGTTGCTCTATACAGTCAGGGTACTAGCCATGCCTATCCTACCAAGGAAAAGAAAAGCAGTGTACTGTACCACAGTTCCATTCATTAACAGTCACACGTGTATATACTGTCTGCCTGGTTACATGTGGTAGCAAGAGCATCATATATAACATTTGCTTATAGGCTCCCAAGGTGGAGGGTGGAACAAAGATGTGCTTGGTGTAGCCATTACTTATTTCTTCAGGGCTTACTTATGAGTCTGAATGGCTAGGACTGGAGGCATGGAAACCTTGAGAAGTCCTGTGATCTGGAAAACAGTAGAAGGAACCACAAAGTATACAAAGTTCTTAACCAAGTGATCTGGTGTATAACCAAGAAACATTCTAACAAAAGTAGAGATTGTACCAGAAGGCTAACTAAGCTAATGGTCTGCATGGTACCCTTAACAGGTGCCTGTTGGAACGGGTTAGAACCAGGGTGCTAGCCTAACACTGGTGAAGCAGCTGAAACCACCTGGAATCTATATGTAAAATGGGCCCTTATATGAGATCTCTGCTTAGACAATCCCTGTCTGGAGGTTAATATAAGCCATATAGGGGCTCCAACATGAGAAAATGTGCTCCACATGATTTACCTTGGAGTGGAAGAGCCTGTCAAACTGTACAAGACCTATAAGGGAGGAAAGAGTCTAGGAGAGATGATTCTCTCCAAAGGCTAAACTGGACATAGTAGCCATTAGTGAGACATGGTTTACCAATAACCATATTTGGGAGACTTCAGTACCTCGCTATGTACTATTCAGAAGAGACCGAGGTTCAAAAGGGGGTGGGGTGGAGTGTCCCCTTATGTCGATGAAAATATCTAAGCTACAGAAATTCGAAATACACATGAGGAGCCAGAAGAACTGTAGTCATCCTGGAAACAGGAAATGGGACAGCCATATGAACTGGGGTTGTCTATAGGCCTCCAGACCAGGGGGAGGACATAAACATATTACTGTTAGAAGATATACAAAACATGACAGCTAAAGGGATAATGGAAGACTGATAATGGAAGACTTCAACATGCCAGATACAGATTGGTCAGTACCAGCAAGAACTTCTGCCAGAACTAGACACATGGTAGATTCCCTGCAGGGGGAGGGATTCAAACAACTGGTACAACAACCCACAACAGACAGAGCTATTCTAGATCTAGTACTGACTAACAGGGAAAGGATCCCAGATCTCCAGATAGAAGGTCACCTGGGGGCCAGTGACCATTACATAGTATGGTTCAATTTGGCCACTAGAACTAAATCAACCCATTTTAAGGCAAAAATATGGTACTTCAGAGGAGCTGACTTTGATAAGATAGCCAACAGAATTAAGCTAGCCCTGGCAAAAAGAAAAACAGGTGAGGGGGTACAGGCAAAGTGGGCAAGCATTAACAATGCAATACTTGAAGCAGCATCCCATTGTGTTAGAGAGAGAGAGAAAAGAAAGTGCCAAAGAAGAAGGAAATCACTTTGGTTCTCAAAAACAGTAGCAGAAAAGGTCAGAGCCAAAAGGCTGGCATTCAGGAGATATAAGGGAATGCGGCAGGATGAAGATAGGGGGCACACCAAACTTCCCAGAGGGAAGGAGGGAAGGCGGTATGGCAGGCAAAGGCCCAAACTGAGAAAACACTAGCACAAACAGTAAAAGAAGAAGACAAGACTTTCTATAGATATATTAGTGAAAGGAGAAAGTCCAGAGGGGGTACCACTAAGATCAGAGGGGATAAGGGGATAAGTGGGCATGTGAGGAGGAGGAGGACCATGTAAAAGTATCTATCAGCAGTGGTCAAAACTTCCTTTTTCCATCTGAGGAATATCACCAGGGTGAAGCATCTGGTTCCTCCAGAAGATCTTCCAACATTGATCCACGCCTTTGTTACTTCCCACCTTGACTATTGCAACTCCCTATACCTAGGGCTATCGGGGGTTGAACTTCGCCATCTGCAGCTAGTGTAGAATGCGGCGGCCAGGTTGTTGACTGGTTCTTCTAGATCCAGTCATATAATGCCTGTGGTCTGTGGACTGCAGTGGCTGCCAGTACTTTGGCGAATCACCTTCAAGGTTGGTCTTCTGACCTATAAAGCTCTACATAACCAGGGACCAACTTACCTGAAAGAGCTCCTTCGCCCCTACTGTTCCTCCTGCCCTCTCCGATCCACTGATGAGGGATTGCTGGAGATTCCCAGGGTCTGTTTGAAATCTTCGGGGGCTAGGTCATTTAGCTTTATGGCCCCGACCCTGTGGAATTCTCTACCTCGTCAGGTGCAAAATAGTCTGACTGTCCTGATCTTTAAAGGAGCCTTGAAAACTCACCTTTTTAGTCTAGCTTTTAATGATTTATAATAGTTTTAAACTCTGTTTATTTATTGTTTTATGTTATTGTACAGGCGCTTTGGATTGAAGAAAAGTGCCTTTTATAAATAAAAATTGATTGATTGATTGATTGATCTCACTTCTGCTCAGTATTTACTGAAGAGAAGGTAGGGCAGGGCCCACAGCTCAGCACCATTGACACAGGGGGGAGGAAGGGAGGTGTGCACTAGTCCCTTCACAAAAAAAGGGTCCTACAAGAGCTCAATAAGCTCAGGGTAGACAAGGCAATGGAACCTGTTGGCATACATCCCACGGTACTAATGGAGCTAAGGGTGGAACAAGCAGAGCCATTATCTAAACTGTTTAGTGAGTCTCTGAGCACAGTACAGGTCCCAGAAGACTGGAGAAAGGCTCATGTGATCCCCGTCCACAAGAGTGGCAGCAGAGAGGAGGCAGGGAACTACAGACCAGTCAGTCTTACCTCAGTAGTGAGTAAGATTATAGAGGCACTCTTCAAGGAAAGGATAGTGCAACACCTGAAATCCATAGGAGCACAGCATCCAAGACAGCATGGGTTTATAAAAGGAAGGTCCTGTCAAACTAATTTCATAGATTTCTTTGACTGGGTAATCAGATTGCTGGACCAAGGGGGAGCAGTTGATGTCACCTACCTTGACTTCAGTAAAGCTTTCAAAACTGTTCCACATAGAATATTGATTAATAAGCTGGATAGGCTTGGGGTGGGTCAGAAGTTGGTCAACTGGGTGGCAAACTGGTTGACAGGCAGAAAACAGAGAGTGGTGGTAAATAGTATACAGTCAGAAGAGATGCAAGTCACAAGTGGGGTACCTTGGGGATCAGTCCTGGGGCCAGTTCTCTTTGATATCTTCATCAGTGACATTGCAAATGGACTGGAGGGTAAAGTTTGTCTGCAGATGACACCAAGATCTGCAACAGAGTAGATGATCCAGATAGGGTGGGCAGAATGAGAAGATATCTGGATAAGCTAGCAAAATGGTTGTGAGAGTGGCAATTGGGGTTTAACGCAAAGAAGTGCAAGATCATGCACATAGGGAAGAGAAACCCTGAAGCCACCTATAGGCTGGGAGAAGAGTTGCTGGCAGTCACAAGGGAAGAAAGAGACTTAGGTATCATCATCACCGATTATCTGAAATCATCCAAGCAGGCCACTAAAGCAGTAGGTAAGGCTAGGGAGACATTGGGGTGTATTAGTATGAGTTATCACAAGTCAGAAGAGGGAGGTAATAATCCCTCTTTACAAGACACTGGTTAGGCCCCATCTGGAGTACTGCATGCAGTACTGGAGGCCACACCTTCACAAGAACATTAACCAAATTGAGGCAGTCCAGAGAAGGGCAACCAAAATGGTGCAGGGACTGCATCAGAAAACATAAGAGGACAGATTGACGGAGCTCAATATGTATACCCTAGAGCAAAGGAGGGAGAGAGGTGATATGATCAAAACATTCAAACACCTTAAGGGCATTAACAAGGTGAAAGATTCTAACATATTTCAATTTAAGAAAAGTAGCAGGACAAGAGGACACAGCATGAGATTAAAGGGAGACTGATTAAGGGGTAATGTGAGGAAGTTCTTTTTCACAGAAAGAGTGGTGGATGCATGGAACGGCCTACCTCAGGAAGTGGCGGATGTGAATACAGTGCAGGGCTTCAATCAGGCATGGGATAGGCATAAAGGAACAATACAGATGAGTATGAATAGATAGGCCATTGACAGAGCAAAGGCCGATGGCACATACATAAGGCAGAAAAGGAAATGGGCAGACTGGATGGGCCTTGCAGTCCTTATCTGCCATCATCTTCTATGTTTCTATGTTTCTATGTTGCAAAGAAGAGTTCTCTTGGCCTTTGATACCAACACGGTAAGCCACCTGACAGCAGGCTGCAATAGTTTCGGCCCTGATGGTATGATGCCCAACAGTAGGAGCGAGGGTGATAGTGGGATGTTAATCTGCAGCACTGCCTTATCTAGGTTGCAGATCTATCTCCAGAAAGTTGCTAATCTGGGGCAAGACCAGAGAATGTCATATAGGTCGCCTCCTGTTGCCTGGCAGTACCAGCACCTATCATGTTCTAGTACCCTCACTGAGTGTCGCACCGCACGTGTCCTGTACCAAAAGTGCAGTATTTTGTTTTGGATAAGGTGAGTGTGTGCTTCTCTAAGCAGGGTGTGGGCATTATGCCAGGCCTGGGTCCACTGGGCATCAGTAATGTCAGTGTCAAGGTATTTTTCCTGTTTCCACTTAGAATCCCCTAATTGGCTCTGCAGAGAAACATAGAAACATAGAAACATAGAATTTGACGGCAGATAAGGACCGCTTGGCCCACCCAGTCTGCCCATTTCCCTACCTGATGGATAAGCTGCAGATCCTAGTTAACCAGCAGCCTACTTCTTCCTACCCCCACCCCCTAGAATTGCCTTATGACTGTCCCATGCATGCTTGAATTCCACCACTGTTTTTGATTCCACAACCTCCTTTGGAAGGCTGTTCCATGCATCCACAACCCTCTCTGTGAAAAAGTACTTTAAATTACCTCTGAGCCGCCCCTTCTATCTTCAAATTGTGCCCCCTTGTTCTTGCACGCCTCTTTTTTTGAAAGATGCTACCCTCTTGGACTTTGTTGATTCCCTTGAGGTACTTGAAAGTTTCTATCATGTCCCCCCTCTCCCTCCTTTCCTTGAGGCTATACATATTAAGCTCCTTAAGTCTTACTTCATATGTCTTCCGGTGCCCTTAGTTGGCTGTATATCTTGCCAGCCAAGCCATTTGATGTTTTTTGCCATCTGGTGAGGTCTCTGGTTTGTTGGGATGGTGCCCAGCTCTGCAACAGGGGCTTGACTACTTCCCTACTTTGGAGGAAGAGCCAGTGGTCCCTACTGGGGAGCTTCCATTTCTGTTGCAGTGAGTGGAAGCTAGCGACTGTACCGGCATCCCCATCCAGTATATCCCTCATGAAGTTGATACCCTTGGAGGCCCATTGCACCCTGTATACCAGTTTCCTATCTATCAACACCTGTGGGTTATTCCATAGAGGGGTGTACTGGAGTGGAACCTGGCTGCTACCCACCTTATGGTGAACTTTGTGTCCAGTACCTACTAGCTAGGGCTATGGTTGGGTACTGGTAGTGGGGCTTTCTGGTGGGGGTGTAGATCAAGGAGGCAGGTATTCTGACCCCTCTGATGCTCTGCTCTGCATGCACCCATTGTGGGGTTAGATCTGAGCAAGGGGTAAACCAGTGTCAGGTTTGGACAGCTTTAAAGGTTAGTTTATAGCCTTCAAACCATGGCATATTCCATCCACCCTGGCCCCAGTATACTCTGAGCTTGTTGCTGCAAAACATTGGCTTTTTGCCCTCCCATAAGAAGTCTTCCATTAGGTTGTCAGTTTTTTGCAGCCGGTTCTTTGGCAGATGGAGGGGAATGTGGTTGAGCATGTAGAAAAACTTGGGCACAGTTACCATTTTTATTGCTGCTATTTTGCCAGCCAGGGTAAGGTTCCATCTCCTCCACCTGTCAAATTTAGTCCTGCACACCTGCAGGAGTGGTTGGAAGATCAGTCTCCATGTCTTTTCTATTTATGAGGTTATTCTGATGCTCAGACAAGTAAGGCCTTCACTGGCCCAAAGGAGCTCAGAGTTGGTGGCCATCTCTGGAAGGCAAAAAGGGGTCAGTGGCATCAATTCAGTTTTTGGCCCAGTTCAGTTTGAGTCCTGAGAGACTTCCAAAGGTCTTTAACAGGTCTAAGGGAGGGTGGGATTGTTGTGCATTAAAGAGCAGGATGAGCAGATTGACGTACATGATGGTCGAGTATCTTCTAGCCCCTTTCTCAATACCCAGTATGTATGGGTGCTGGCGGATGGCTGCTGCCAGTGGCCCTACTGCTAAGATGAAAAGCAGCGAGGAGAGGGGACAGCCTTGACTGGTGCCCCTCTTCAATAGAAATGCAGCAAATGTAATGCAATTCATGGACACCCGAGCAGTAGGGGAGTAGTAGATGACCTGCACACATGCTCTAAATCTTTTCCCAAATCCTGGATGTGTGAAAACTGCCTGTTAGTAGCCCATTCTAGGGACTCAAAGGCCTTCTTGAAATCCACTGTGTGGCGGCTGGAGTTTGCAAGCCTCTGACTGTGTGAAGGAGGTTAACCAGCAACCTAATATGGTCCGAGCTGTTCCTCCCTGGAAAGAAACCTACCTGGGCACAATGAATCAAGTTGGTAAAAGGGGGACTGACCCTGCATGCCAGCACCTTGACGTAGACCTTACTATCTTCATTAATGAATGAGACAGGTCTGTAACTGGTAGTCAAGGTGGGGTCCTTGCCCTTTTTGAGGGGGACTGTGATAACTGCCTCCCAAAGTGTAGGTAGGAGGGTACCCAGTTGTTCCACCTCAATGTATATCTGTGTTAGAAGTGGGCCAATTTGGGGACTTAGTGCCTGCAGGAACTTGACGGGAATGTCATCTCCTCCAGGGGCTTTGCCTCCCTGCAGGGACAATAGGGCATCAGTGACCTACTCAATAGATAGCGGTGCATCCAGAGAGGTGGACTGCTGTGATGTGAGCTTGGGAAGAAGAAGGCCATCCAAGAAGGGCTGAATTGAACCAGGAGGATGTTGGTGAGTAGTCTTATAGAGTGAAGCATAAAAGATAGCCATTATGTCATTGACCTCCTGGGGGTTGGAAAGTACCCTACCATAGGGGTCCTGTAGGCCAGCAATACGTCTGTCTGTAATTCGCTTCCTGAGTTGGTAGGCCATAACCTTGCCCCCTTTATCCTCTCCATCTCAGTATTTGTGTTGCAGCCTCAGGATGGCCACTTTGGCCTTCCTGCTGACCAGCTGATTAATTTCTAGGAGTAACCCCAGCGTTTTTGGTCCAAGTGGGGAATTTAGGGAAGGGGCCAGCTGTGCTTTGTATTTGGCTTCTGCTTTCTTTAAATCTGTCTCAAGTGCAGTAAGGCACTGTTCACTTTCCTGTCTCCTTCTGGAGGCATACCCCATGGATTTTCTCCCTCATTGTGGCCCTGAAGGACTCCCATGTGATCCCAGCATTGGTGTCAGTAATGGGATTTTCCAGGAGGAACCAAGCGGTTTCTTCTTTTACCCAGGGAAGGAAATTGGGGTCCCTTAGCAAGAGTGGATCCAGTCTCCAGTTAGTGGATAGCTTGGGGGGGGCCCATGCCAGGTAAAGCTGCACTGGAGCATGGTCCGAGATTATTATAGGGAGGATTGTAGTAGACAGAGTAGCTTGTGTCAGGTAGGGGGATGCAAACCAGTAATCCAGCCTGCTAAGTGAGTTATGCACCCCTCACTAAAAGGTGTAGTCTCAGACTTGTGGATGGAAAGTACGTCAGATGTTGGTGAGACCATTGTCCACCATGAGCTGGCCCATGGCTCGCACTCCCCAAACATGCAGTTCTTTACTAAAGCACTATTATTCACCAGGGAGTCAAGGGTGACACTGAAGTCCCCTCCCACTAAAATAGGACAGTCAGGGCTGGAAAGGATGCTAAGGGCACTGGCAACATCATGGAACAATATGGGGCTATTGAGGTTGGGCCCATATATGTTACATAGGAGACTAGGTCCCTCTGGGGTGGAAAACACCACCATGACCCATCTACTTTACCTAGGGGGTCAGCTTGCAGAGTGCTCAGTTGCCACTTGAGTGATTTGTACAAAAGAATAACGACCCCACACTTCCTAGTAGGCGCACTGGCATCGACCTCTTGTCCTACCCATTCTCTGACTAGAAGATTATGGTCATTTTGGGTAAGCTTGGTCTCCTATGGGAAGGCTATTTGGGATTTAAGTCTTTTTTAATTTGAAAGAACTGTTTTTCATTTAATAGGAGTATTCAGCCCTCTAACATTCCAAGTGTGGCATACAAGTTCAGCCATATTTGAATGGTGGGGTTTTTGCACATGCCACTAGTATACTAATTAGAAAGATGGATGTGGGCTTATAGCCTTCCCACAGGGTAACCAAGCTTTCCCAATATATCAGTAAAGGTAGCACTTTGAGGGCAAACCAGTCTGTCCCTCTGCTACCTCAGGTACACATATTATCCCTAGGCAGTACCCAACCATGATGGCTAAACAGGCTATTTCACATTCAACACTCTTTAATCATAGCACATACATATAAGCATATATAACCATAAAACTATTTACATTCTTATCAATTAAGCAGTGTTTTGGGGTGTGAGTGTGGACATCAGGCGGCACCATATTGGGCCTTGAGGCTTGCTACACTCCTCCTGGGGACCTGATAACCCTCATTACCTATTACTGTCAAAGTGTGCCAAGAATAAGCTGGTTTTGAATGTTGGTCAGATCATTGTGGGACCAGTTGTGATCTTCCGAGCTTCTGTTTGACGCTACTCTGGTACTGGGGCACCAGCATGAGGGAAACAGCGGATGGGGTGGGAATTACCTCTCCCATTGGTGACACCCCATATTCTGTCCTCCCCATGTTTGACTGTCTAAATGACAGTTATTCTACTATGTTATACAGCGCATGTGTATGTGGGCAAACAGGTAGTGTGACACCACAGCAGTTCTTTATATGCTTCAAAGTTTTGTTATATAACAGAAAATTTCTTTATAATAGCAGGGTGCATATTCTTACAATGACCATCATTGGCACTCCAAACAGTCTGAGGAAAGTCATTACACAGCGGGCTTCTTCATCCATTAACAGTATTTCCAAAATTCATCCACATTTTATCTCATAGAATTGGACTTGCACACTTATTCTTCCATCTGGCGCAAGATATAAACAAAGTCTCACTCCTCAGAGCACCATAAAGTAGCACTTAAACACCATTCCCCAGAGTTCACCTCCAGACCCAGAATCAATCTGATCTAATAAACTAACTGTTTGACTTTTATACCCTAAGGGGGGGTCAGGTGACTTTAAAATCCCACCCCTACATGTTGTTTTAACAATATCTCTTTACTACATATTTATTTTATTTAAAGTAGTAACACCCCTTTAAATTCATGTAACAACATACTTTCCAGCATACAAATAATTTAAACCTCTTCTAAGCGTTTTAAGTTTTATTTCTGGCGTCAGAGAAGTGCCACCCCTTTTCTAACAGTATTTAGGAATGCACAGAATGTCTGGCCAGCTCTTAAGAGAACCTGCAGGAACTAAACCATGACACCCGGCGCTCCACAACGCCAACCCAAGCAGAAACCCCTCGCCTCACAAACAACCCAACAATACCACCACAACACCTGAATTCACCTCACGAGGGTATGTAAAGGTATGAACTCTCATTTTTATATAGAAAAATTACTTCCAAATAAGTAAGAAGGCTAAATGCCTTCACAATCATGTGAATGATCGAGAGGGTCTAAAATTACCAGTGCTCGTACTCGTAGAAACATACAGGAGCTTTAGCGACAGAATAAGAATGTCAAAGTCGCATTAATTAAAAGCTCCTGCCAGAAAACAAAACAAAAAGGGAAAACCAAAAAGGGGTCTTAACATTATCACAAAAGTTACATAGTACAGGAGAGCCCAAAGAAATACTACAAAACAAAAATAATTGGAAAGCCGCACAGGGGGACGAAACTAGCCACTTTCTCCAAACAGCATATTTTCCCCAAAATTTCCATTTATACAAAAGGACTGCTCATTTATTTTACTACAAGTTGAGCAAACTCTAAACAACAAATCCCCTACAATTAAAACTACTCCACAGTACACTACCTATCCTCCCACTAGCAATGTCAGGATAAACAAAGCGCTCCTCTTCCACACACAGCAAAGAATGCCAACTTCATTTCAGGGCGAAGCTAAAAGGGAAAATACTACACTACAATACCAACAGCATATTTAGATCGGAATATGTCTAAAATCATAATGCAAACAAAGCGTTATATTCTCAGTCAGACCATGCCGTCGGCTGAACATTTTCACTATCCAAATGGGGCTAACGTCAAAGGGTAACTACACTCTCCCTAATAAAAAAGGAATAAGTCCAATTTTGAGAGAATATTTACTTTTAGAAAGTATATAAGCGTCTACTGCATTTTAAACCTCAAAATCAAAATATATTTTTAAGCTGCACAAACGTGCGCACAATCGCACAGTAGTGACGTTTTAGAAATCATTCGAGCAGCAACGGAGAACAAGAAAAGCTACTCACAAGGGCTAAATTAATTATAGTTTCTAAACTTAACTAAAAAGATTTTCTCCCTTATTTTGAAAAACTATTATTTTTATCTAGATTTCTTTTAAACTATGAGTCTTTCTCTCTTGGGGGGGGGGGGATTTCCAAATACTCCAGAACAAGAAGTATACATCTAATCCAATATGTTACCTTCTCCCCAAGTCTCACAGAGACACTCTGTGACATCCCTCCCCAAGAGGGCAACCATTTTTATGGTTGTCCTACCTCATTAAATCCGTTCAAATATAAGGGGAATATTTTGTGGAGTTTAGGCCCACCCACGCCTTAAAACTCCACCCCAAGATCTCTTAACACATGAGTCAAAATTCCTTAAACTAACATTTCATTTTGAGGCTTACATTTTATATCAATACCAATTATCCAATTACCAAATTCTGTATCCCCAATTATGCTTTACTACTAACAGCAATAATGCAGCAGTCAAAATAACATTTTCAACTGTATAACATCTGTTAAGTAAACAAGCTATTACAATACAATTACAATACAGTAAGAACAAATGCAACAAAAACAGAAATATAAATGTAATAAGACACAATAAAGATGGCTGCCGGTGGCCAACTCAACAGTCATTAACATAAATATTTTCCTTCGAATACCCTAAGCACAGGATAACGGAAACCCCATATCTCGGTGGGGCCTCCAGTACTCATCCCATATACAGTATAGATGAAACAAATTATTTCTACTTATCCCATATATAGATGTATCAATATGGTTTCCATAAAATATTTTCCCATCTTGTGTGTCTCACTCTTTTCAGATAGTATTCCCTAATGTACACATCATTTTTATAATTTTCAAACAACTGCCCCATTACTCTTCTCTAGTGAAGGATCATAATTGTACTACCCAAGTCAGAATACCCTTTTAACTAGCAACACTCTCATTACTTGCATTACCTTAAATGCACTGGGAGTTGAATACTTAACAGGAAACCACTTAGGTACACATGGCTATTCCTCACAAACTGTATTACCCTGTATAAAACATACAGTACCAACAGTATTCATTGTGTACATTTGCCATACTTTTATCATTAAATGCCCTTGAATTATTATATCCCCTTCTTACTATGAAATATTATGAGCTTCTACCATCTACAGCCCATACCCTTTTTAATCACCCTCCCCTTTTTCCAAGGGAGCTAATTATTACATTTGTTTCCCTTCTGAGATGTATTCTTGTCAATTTGCCATACCTGTTTATTCTGAATGTCAGCCAATCTCCTTAAATAAGGAGCCACCTGACTATACATTCCAGGCCAATAAAAATAAGGAATAAGCCACCCCAAAAGTTCCTCATGATTCACATGTTTGGTGTTGATACATAAGGCATCTAGCAGAACCTGTCTATATTTAATAGGTACCACCACCATGGATCTACCTGTTTAGTACAGGGACTCAGTCTCATGTGTTATAATACATTGTTTTTTACTTCGTACCACCATAACTGCTTTTTTTTCACATCCATACCTATTTTCTCCCTATTCATGATAACAGAGCTACTTAACTGATAGATTTCAGGATCCTCAGCCTGTATAGTTTTCCAGCAAGCAGCAAAGATATCAAAAACCTTTGTTTCAACATTATCACATTTTAATAAACAAGTCCCTTCGGCAACTACTGCCTGTTCTGTTTTGCTTGCATCCTTCACCCCAGACACCAAAACAGTCTCACCTGGGGACTTGTCTAACGTTGATCTTCCAACATCTTCATCATCTCCAATCCAACACATTCCCTGAAACATAGGTAGAACAGGAAGCTGGTCCTCGACACAGTTCACACAATCCACATAGGATGTCTTCTCCTCCATCTTCACAGGCCTTTGAGACACAGCAATGTTCCCTACTACCGGCAATTGGCTTAAAACCTCTTGGTACCTTTGTTCTGCATCTTTCCACCGACTCTCTGCCTCCATCCAATGATCAAATAGCCATCGAATAGCATCCAGTTGATTACTCTGGTCATTCTTCTGGTCAAACACAAGTCCGCAATGACCTCCCATGTTTGGTTTAACCTTATTCAAATGAGGCCTCACTAGCATCCCAAACTGTCACACAGCTGGCGCCATCCACAGGTCAAAGTCCAATGAAGAGGAACGGATTCAATGCACCATCCTGCTATACTCACTGCCCACCAGACCTTTATACAGATCGCAGATATCATCCCACCACTGCCTCCATATGTGACAGGGCACAGGTGTATGTGGGCAAACAGGTAGCATGACACCACAACAGTTCCTTATATGCTTCAAAGTTTTATTATACAACAGAACATGTCTTTATAATAGCAGGGTTCATATTCTTACAATGACCATCATTGGCACTCCAAAAAGTCTGAGCAAAGTCATTACACAGTGGGCTTCTTCATCCATTAACAGTATTTCCAAAATTCATCCACATTTTTATCTCATAGAATTGGACTTGCACACTTATTCTTCCATCTGGCTCAAGATATAAACAAAGTCTCACTCCTCAGAGCACCATAAAGTAGCACTTTAACACCATTCCCCAGAGTTCACCTCCAGACCCAGAATCAATCTGATCTAATAAACTAACTGTTTGACTTTTATACCCTACGGGGGGTCAGGTGACTTTAAAATCCCACCCCTACATGTTGTTTTAACAATATCTCTTTATTTACTACATATTTATTTTATTTAAAGTAGTAACATCCCTTTAAATTCATGTAACAACATACTTTCCAGCATACAAATAATTTAAACCTCTTCTAAGCATTTTAAGTTTTATTTCTAGCATCAGAGAAGCGCCACCCTTTTCTAACAGTATTTAGCAATGCACAGAATGGTCGACCAGCTCTTAAGAGAACCTGCAGGAACTAAACCATGACACCTGGCACTCCACAACGCCAACCCAAGCAGAAACCCCTCGCCTCACAAACAACCCAACAATACCACCACAACACCCGAATTCACCTCACGAGTGTATGTAAAGGTATGAATTCTCGTTTTTATATAGAAAAAGTACTTCCAAAGAAGTAAGAAGGCTAAATGCCTTCACAATCGTGTGAATGATCGAGCGGGTCTAAAATTACCAGTGTTCGTACTCGCAGAAACATACAGGAGCTTTAGCAACAGAACAAGAATGTCAAAGTCACATTAATTAAAAGCTCCTGCCAGAAGACAAAACAAAAAGGGAAAACCAAAAAGGGGTCTCAACATTATCACAAAAGTTACATAGTACAGGTGAGCCCAAAGAAATACTACAAAACAAAAATAATTGGAAAGCCACACAGAGGAAACGAAACTAACCACTTTCTCCGAACAGCATATTTTCCCAAAAGTTTCCATTTATGCAAAAGGGCTGCTCATTTATTTTACTACAAGTTGAGCAAACTCTAAACAACAAATCCCCTACAATTAAAACTACTCCACAGTACACTACCTATCCTCCCACTAGCAATGTCAGGATAAACAAAGCGCTCCTCTTCCACACAAAGCAAAGAACGCCAATTTCATTTCAGGGCGAAGATAAAAGGGAAAATACTATACCACAATACCAACAGTGTATTTAGATTGGAATATGTCTAAAATCATAACGCAAACAAAGCGTTATATTTTCAGTCAGACCATGCCGTCGGCTGAACATTTTCACTATCCAAATGGGGCTAACGTCAAAGGGTAACTACACTCTCCCTAAAGAAAAAAAGGAATAACTACAATTTTGAGAGAATATTTACTTTTAGAAAGTATATAAGCATCTACTGCATTTTAAACCTCAAAATCAAAATATATTTTTAAGCTGCACGAACGTGCGCACAATCGCACAGTAGTGCCGCTTTAGAAATAATTTGAGCAGCAACGGAGAACAAGAAAAGCTACTCGCAAGGGCTAAATTAATTATAGTTTCTAAACTTAACTAAAAAGATTTTCTCCCTTATTTTGAAAAACTATTATTTTTATCTAGATTTGTTTTAAACTGAGTCTTTCTCTCTTGGGGGGGGGGGATTTCCAAATACTCCAGAACAAGGAGAAAGTATACATCTAACCCCAAGTCTCACAGAGCCACTCTGTGGCATACTACAACAACTTTGTGCTCCATCTCCATGTGGTTATATCCAATAATGTCTGCTGAGACACATAGTACCTTTTCATGCTGCGATATCTGAAACAGCTCAGACATCTTTTATCCAGCTGATCCACTACTATCTGCATAAGTTAGCTGCAACATGGGGGGGGCGGTTGCGTGCAATTGTCCATTTGTTGGATCATGCTTTGCGGTCCTAGGGCTATAGATGTCAGCCTGGCTCTTTGGTGCCCCACCTCCGCACTCCTGTTCTCAGGCCCAACCTGGCAACAGTCTTCCGGCATGTCCAGGATGTGATCTGAGCTGGGCCCAAATTTTCTCCTGGTCCTCTAACCTTAGACCAGCATTTATACTGAGACAGTTTTAGAACTTTAAACAGTAACATCATTATTCAATAACCCGAGAACCATTTATGGTAACCCTATTAGCCACACAGAGGTCCTTAGCACTATCTGCACTTGCTGGCTGCTGTGGGGGAGGGTAGCCGTGCATGTCTGTCAAAACATGGGGTCAAGCACAGCGGTCCTGGGCCTCGGGGTGCCTGGCTGACTCTTCCAGCCTGCACCTTTTGCCCTCCCTCACACAGCCCAGCCTGGAGCAACAAACTTACCACCAGTTGCAGGATATGAGTTGTGCTCGGCCCAAACCTTCCCCCATCCCTCCTATCTTAAACCAGCATCTATGATAAATCAACTTTCATAACTCTGTAAAATAACAACATTGATCAACATTAAAGGCAGCAGTTCGTGGTGACTACATTCGCCTCCCTACGGTTCAATAACTTTTAACTGGTGTCAGGCATAGGGGAAGGTGACGGGCTCAGTCAGCCCCATTCCAGCTGCCATATGGGAGAGGGTGAAGAGGGGAGCCTGTGGGTTTGGGCCTCTGAAGGAGTAACAGATGTCTGTTCCCCAATTCCAGCCCTCTCTTTCCATGTAGTCCCCTATAACTCAGATGCCAAAAAAAAAAGTAATACTCTTATCTGAACCATATCAGGCAGGCTCTAGATTGATATCCTTGGAAACAGGAGCAGTGGTCTGCAGCATCACCAACAGGTCAGGCAGTTCCTCCTGTGGTAGCGGGGGAGTACAATGAACACCACAGTCCTTGGGCCTGAGAGAAGCACTGTCCATCAATATCTACGGCTGCCTAGGTCGGCACAATGGGATCCATGTAACTGTTCTCTGCAGCAATTTCCATGTCAGGGTCAAAGGCCAAGGGAGTCTCAGCCAGTACAGAAAACCTGTTCTGAGTAAAACAGTGACTCTGGATTTCTGGCTTCTCATATATCTGGCTAGCATCTGTCTCCAGTCCTCCATCGCATTGATCTCCTTACCACTCGGGGGGGGTCTCTTTGGTGATCCTTCTGGGATTGTGGCCTCTTCCTGAACATGGTAGGCCCCATCCATTGCTTGCTTTGGGTACTGTTATTGTCCCTTGATGAAGAGTTACTGCGGGGGAGGGCCCCCTGCGAGTCATGGCCCAGTGCAGAAACTTTCATGGGGCTGCTGCTGCTGTCAACTGAGGGCCTTGAGTTGTGATGTGCTGACTCATGGCCCATTGTCCTCATCTCCTGGGGCCATGACCTATTGATGAAGTCCATGAGGGCCTTCGGGGTGGTGAACATTAGCATGGAGCCTTTGTAGATCTGCCTCATGGATACATGGTAGCGGAGTGAGAAGGATATATTGAGAGAGAATCTCCTCACCTCTGTTTATTCTTTCCTCCTTGCAGTGAATTCTCTGGAATAGTCCTGGAAGATAAGAATCTTGTGCCCATTCCACTCAAGGGAGTTACACTCTCTAGCTCTGTTCTGAATATGCTCCTTCTCCACGAAGTTCAGAAACCTCACCAAAATAGGACAGGGCCTTTCCCAGGGCTTCAGTCATGGCTGTAGGGTGTGGTGAGCTCATTCAATTGTCAGGTATGCCCCCACTGGCAGTTTTAGCACCATCGGGAGCTCTCTTCTCAAGAAGTCCCCCACGTTGTTCTACTCCACACCCTCAGAGAATCCCAGGAGCAGCAAATTGCTGTGGTGGCTCCTCTTCTCCAGATTGTCTATTTTTTCATGCATAGCTTGCAGCATGTGTGCTTGTTCATGGATAGTACCTTGAAACTCATCAGTTGCTGTGTCATGAGAAGTGGCCTTTCTTTCTGGGTGAAAGATCTTGGATTCCAGTTGATGTAGTGAAGTGGTGGTGGTGTTGTTAGAGGCCTTGGTGACTACGTCCATCTGATTTAGGAGGGTTGTGAACATCTAGTTTACGGGATTTAAGTCTATATAGTCTATATCTGACCTCGCCATGCAATCATGTAGCTTTGAAGATGGGGGGTTGGAGCCTGTCACCATTCTAATGCCAAATCTCAGTCAAAAAGAATCAAAAGGTAGCTGAAGTCTTTAGGAATACTGTGCTCAGTATTGTAATCATAGTTTGAGTCTCATCAGGTAATTTTTTGGCAGATGTAAGCCCTGGGTCTACAGCGCTCCTGGTTCAAGCAGCCATCTTGCTTGAGGCTTAAACCATACCCCCCCAGATGCATTGTTTTCTAATCAGGGGTCGACCTTAACATTCATTTACTAGCCTGAGTACTAGTGCAGATTGTCGCGGGCTAGTGCAGAATCTCTGTTACTTGCCCAGCTGGGCTAGTGCAATTTCTCCTGTGGAAAACTGCAGTTCCATTCTCAACCAGGGTATCAAATAAATAAACAAACAAAAAAATACATAAATATAACCATTACTTAATTTAAAGCCAGGTAATTTTCATGGAGGTTTAATTATATGCTGCCTTAGCATTAGCATTAGTGAAATGAAAAAATAGATGTCTGTGTATAGTACATTTACAAACTGTTTCATTTTATACTAAGTACTGCTTTTATTTTTTGCTGGTAAAGATCCTTTCTCCTTTTCCTTTCCTTGTTTAGCTCAGTACTTATGGCAGGCAGATCTGTGACTGTGTCCAGGAGCAGCACTAGGGTTGCCACCCGTCCAGTTGTAGACTGGACAATTTGGTTTTCAGGGTCCTTATCTGGTCATCCAGTGTTGATTAAATGCAGTCCAGTTTTTGGGCCATTTTGAGTGCTCAAATACTATTAAAACTGATTGTATCAAATCATTCACTGCTGCATGCATGTTCAGGTTACAAAAAAAGTTCTGATGTCACTAGTCACAGTCCTTTGTTTGTAAACCTAATCTGTCTAGGAGGCATAAAGTGTGGCCATTAAGACCTTTAGCAGTAAATCAAATTAATTTTTTTCAACTCTGAATTTTAAGTATGGTCATTTATTGCCATGACAGGAAACAGTTTTACAACTTTATATGCTGAAATGGTTCCTTTTTGTTTTTCTTATATTCTCATATGTTTTAGACCCACTTTTTCAAACATGTTTTCACAGTTGTATTGCCTTTGTCACTGTGTTGATTATTTCTCTCCCAAGTCCTCAGCAACTGCTGTTCTCATTTTTTATACTACCAACCTGAGCATTCCATATTAGCTATGCCTTTACAGGCCATTGGAATAAATAGCATGGAATGGTGTGCCTGAAATTGTGTACTGTGATGTTTTAGACATTTGAAAAGAAACAGCAGTAGCTGTTGAGGTAAAGGGAACACAATGTAGTATTGAGGATACCACAAGTACTGATAGTTCAATTACCAAAAAGATGGTCAAAGCATATCAGAATACATGGCTGTCATGGAAAGGAAAACTGGAGTGTTTAAAAAAAGAGAGCAACAGGTTGTGAATGGGCTTTGTGCATCCAGCAGATCTGGGTTTAAATTCCCACAGCCTCCACTTGCATGCTTTGTGACCTTGAGCAAGTCACTTAATTTCCCTGTGTTCCTGGGCCACCCCTGTAAATGGGTCTTGTGCCCAATGGAAGTGACCTGGTTGCCAAAGAATAAAAATAAATAAATAACAGAATGGGTTGATTCTGCTGAATTTATCCTTACTTTTTTTTGGTGAACATTTTTTAATAGAACTGGGACAATCAAGCATTTCTGGGATCTGTGGCCAGGGTGGGAAAAGGAAGGAAAAAGGGTAGGAAAAGACACACACTTTTCATGACACAACTTTATTAACGACAAATCTGAAAATGAGGAAATATATTAAAGAAGTCTGTAACCCAGCTAACATTAATAGAAAGTATGCTGATGAAGACAAACAAAAGATCATGAGTACGAAAAGACAAAGCGAAGCCGTCGGTTCCAACAATGTAGGCTAGAAAAATATGACTGGTTGGGGTATGATAGTGCAAAAGATCTGATGTTCTGCCATTTGTGCATCAAACATGAAATACAGTTGGGTAAGGTGGGTAGTAACAATAATTTTTTGTTTCAGTACAGATAACTTCCAGCTGGACTCTGTCTCATACCATAATATCAGTGAAGCTCATGCTAGGGCAAAGGAAAATGAGGATGCCAGCACTGCTACTCCAGTGATGAGTAAGACAGAGGGAATGCTGAAGAACATGAATGAAGCAAAGCTTACCTCTCTGGATAAACTGTAACTGCCATGCAATTGCTAAGAAAGGACATCATTTCACAGACTTTGTGTGGATGTGCAGCCTTGATGGTACGAAAGGGCTATCAGTTCAGTATATCAGAATGCCAAATATGCCTGCAACTTTATCCATTGTATAGCCGAGGTTGAACACATGGAGCTACGAGAAAAAATTATGGGAACAAAGTTAATTTCAGTCATCAGTGAACAGAGCCATTGACTCTTTCAGTCACAGAAACTGAGATTGTGTATATGTGGTTTGCAGTTAAAGGCACAGTGCAAAATCAGTTGGTAGATGTCCAGACTGTTGGCAGGACAAATGCGATTTTATTTTCCTTTCATTTATCAAATCACTGTTAACCACACTGACTACAGGCTACTGCAAACTTCTGTGGGCTAGTGGAATCTCTGGTTCACTAGCCCAGTTGGCTAGTGCAAAAAAAAGTTATGGTTGACCCTGTTTCTAATGCACTTGCAGATGATATAATCCCTAAAGCTGC
The DNA here is from genome assembly GCA_016271365.2 of Neoceratodus forsteri. Lineage (NCBI taxonomy): Eukaryota > Metazoa > Chordata > Ceratodontiformes > Ceratodontidae > Neoceratodus > Neoceratodus forsteri. The sequence goes on along the minus strand of CM057455.1, from coordinate 667,503,744 downwards.
TTTTGACTGTCTTTCAGTAGAATATCCCATTAGAGCCTGTTTTTACAATCTACCGAAAGTGCATAAAGTGTTAGTGGATCCCCTGGAGTGGCCTATAGTTTCCGGAATAGGCAACCTTCTGAAACCTTTGTCCCAGTACATTGATGCACATTTAAAGGGTTTGGTCTTCAAGTTGCCATATTATTTGAAGGCTACCACACAGGTGTTGGGTATCATAGATGACTTACAACTTGAACAAGATTGGTGGTTGGTTTCTCTCAATATTGAGGCCCTGTACACTAATATTTCCCATTCAGATGGCATTGAAACACTCAGGTATTGGCTGGAGGTTGGTATAGACTTTGAACCATGATTGGTGGATTACCTTTGTGAATGTGCCTGGCTGGTTCTGCAGTTTAATGCATTTATGTTTCAAGATTTGTTCTGTCTGCAAGTTAAAGTTGCCACTATGGGGGCCACATTTGCCCCCAATTACATGAACCTCTGTCTTGGATACTGAGAGAGAGAAATTATGTACAGCCTTGAGATCAGTCCTTCTTACCATAGGATTAACCTCTGGTGGCACTATATATACAATATACTCATTGTATGGAGGGGCAGTAGGGTAGCACTAGATGAATTTGTGAGGTGGTTGGAGAGTACCAGCTCCAACCTGAAATTCACTATCCATGAGAGCCTTACAGAAGTGTATTTCCTAGACTTGGCTATTAGCAGAAAGACAGATGGTACCATAAAAACAAGCCTGTACCATAAGCCTACAGACAGAAGCACACTTCCGCATGCCACCAGCTGCCACCCTAGGCACATTGTCAATAACATCCCTAATCCCAGTACCTAAGAGTAAAAAGAAACTGCAGTGAGGAGAGTGACTACCAAGATCAAAGAAACAGGATGAGTGGTAGATTCTGGCAAAGGGGGTACAGGCCTGAGTTATTGGACTAGGGAGAGAATAAGTTGAATTCCACCAATTGTGAAGGGCTATTGGTACAGAAGGAAAAACAGCCACATGTAGAGCAGCCAGTCTACTTTATAAGCACTTACGGATGTCAGTCTTCCACTATTAGATACATCATCACCAAGAACTGGGGATTATTAAGCTCAGACCCAGTTCTAGGTAATTATTGCCCCAATCCACCATGCTTTACCTTTAAGAGAGCCAATAACTTGGTGGATAGTCTGACACATAACCTGCAGCCCTGTCTGAGAAACCTGGTACATGGCTACTAGGTTTACCAAAAGGCAACTATAAGTGTGGCCAATGTAAATACTGCATTGTTATGGAAAACACAGATCAATTTACCAGTTTTACTGCCATGAAAATTTATGAAATTAGGAATGTCATTAATTGTGACTCCGTGAATGTGATATACTTGGCCAAGTGTGACTGTGGAGCCTTCTATATAGGAAAGACTTCATGTCTTTTTAAACTGATTTGGTGAACATATTTGGGTGTAATAAGGGGTGATGAGAATAAAGCACTTGTTGCACATGTAAAAGGACAAGTACCTGAGAACCATAATTTTAAATTGTGTGGAATTGAAAAACTACAGGTGGAAAAAATGGGGGGGGGGGGCTGAAGCATTATTGTTATGGAGGGAAGCATTATGGATAGTCCAGTTGGGGGGGTCAGTGTCCACCAGGACTTAATGATAGGCTGGATGTTATGCCTTTGATCAAAAGAAAGAGGAAAGTTTAAAGTTTTAACTTATGCCTCTAATTCTGACTTTTTACATATTTCTCTCCTTATTTCTCCTTTACCTGGTACCAGCTTGCAAAATACACAGTACTTTTGATGAGCAGAAGGGAACAGTTTGCCATAGGGGGGCAGTAAGTAACCTGACTCATTTTAGTGTAGCCTTTATGGAACTGGTTCTGTTACTAAATTGAAATCAGTCATGACAGAAAGTGCTTTTGTGCTATAAATGTATGTTACTGTGATGTATTATGTGCTGAAAATAAGTTGTGCCTACTCTTCATGACTAGGTTTTTTAACCTTACTATTAGTATTGTTTTTAAACTAATGATGCACTGCATCTTTAAACTTTGCAGTTTGCACTGTGTGATGGCTGGTCATGAGCACTTCAAAATCCCTAGCTGGCTAACTTCCTGTATCCCTTTGAGAAAGTCAGGAGGGTGAAACTGGTCAGGATTGTTGTCTGTTCACCACTAAATGTTGCACACCTTCCTTTTATATGTTAAATAAAGTCAAAGACTGAGGTGAATTCTGAAACCTGGAGCTGATCATTCTTTCTGTTTTGTTTCATATTAACCTATTAACAGACACAGGTTGCTTGAGTGGAGTGGTGTTTCTGTTTCTGTGATAAATACAAAGTATGCCTTTTTGCAGATAACACAAAACTCTGTGGGAGAATGGACACAGAAGAAGGGAGACAGGACATTAGGGAGGACCTGGGTAAACTAGAGAGATGGCCAGGTATATGGTAGCTGGGATTCAATGCCAAAAAGTGTAAGGTAATGCACTTAAGGGTGAAAAACCCAAATACAGCATACTGGCGGAAGGTGTGCAGATCACCAAATAAGTGGAGGAGACAGACTTGATTGTGTAACCTAAAGCACACAGCCCACTACAAGAGATCAACAGCCAAAGCAAATTGGATGCTGGGATGTATAGCCAGGGGTATAACCAACAGGAAGGGGGAGGTCATCCTGCCAGTAGCACGTGAGGTGGGTGCCTGAATCACGGTGCCGTCCGAAATGGCGATTCGATAGTTGCAAAAGGTGAGGGAGCAGGGAGGGTGACCAGATGTGGTGGGGTGGGCAACCCTAGTGACAGGATGTCACTATGTGTACACGCATGTGGGGGGAGCGAGCATGGCGAGCGTGGCCTGGGAGGGGGCAGAGGGGATGTAGGGTGTGGCACTGCTTGGGGGGGTGCAGCCCCCCAACACAAAGCAAGTATTTTCAGTCCCCAGTGCCATTTTTCTGTGCACCATGGTTGTCAGGGTGGCAAAATTGTTTTTGCTGCCCTGATGTCACTCTTCTGCGGCTCACCCTTCCACGGTCACCCATCTCACATAGAGCCATCTTGCCACTTTACAGGTCATTGGTTAAGACACATCTGGAGTACAGTGTGCAGTATTGGAGCCCTTACCTAAAGAAAGGTGTCAACTTACTGGAGACAGTGCAGAGAAGGGCTACCAAGATAATGATCCATGGACAACAAGGCAGGCCTGACAAGGAGAGACTCAGCTAACTCAACATGTACTCTATGGCGGGTAGAAAGGAAAGGGGTTACATGATCAAAACCTTTAAATATCTGAAGGCTTTCAACAAAGTGAACTCTGAGGGTCTCTTCTGCCTTAGTGGAAATGGGACCTCTAGGAGGCACTGCCTCAAACTAGTAGTGAATGCTTTAAAAGGTAAGTGAGGAGACACTTTTTCACTGACAGGGTGGTGGGAAAGTGAAATAAGTTACTGGAGTGAATTGTTTCCATGAAGACTGTAGACAGCTTCTAGAGAGGCTAGGACAGGGTGAAAGGGAAAACTGCATGGAGAGATGGAGAAGGGGGGACATCAAAGGGGAGGGACAAATGGAAAGTGGGGAGGGGCGGATCCCTCAAGTAGAGTTACTAGAGGGTCTGCAAACTTCAGCAGACTAGATAAATTGTAAGTTCTTTTTCTGTTGGCTATTTTCATATGTTTGTATGTTCATAAACAAAAGCTTAGTGTGCAGCCTTTAAGAAATTTCATTATTAGAGAGCCTACAAAGGAATGCTGCAGATGGGGATTTGTCTGTGGCCACTGCCCCTCATAACACTTGAGCTGGCAGGTCAAGGAGGTAGGCAGGTAGACTCTGCACTAGGGGAGGGGCTAGGCAGGCAGGTAGGGTTTCCCAGGGCCAGAAGGCATGTTGTTAGAGGGGAAGAGCAAAGGGTATCTTTAACCGGGAGCACAGCTATGCAGAGAATTCTTGCTGCTCCTCTCCACCTGGAATTGTTCCTTTTTCTCCCTCTAGTTCAGCTAGGATTGAGTACCCAGCAGCAGTTCAGTTTCATTTCAGATATTTCCAGCAAGATTTTGTTTCAAGCAGATGTGAGAGGTTTTCTCATAGCTCATTCTTATAAATCATTGATTTAATTAGTGCTATTTGTGGTTGCCATTATCAGCCTGTGACAGGTTTTTCTGGATAATTGAGACTACTGAGCAACCCCCCTCCCCCACTTAGCTAGCCATAAAACTGCCTTTGTTTTTAGCTCAAGCTGTCTTTGTCCTGCCATGTGCACCCACTCTCCATTGTTGGCAGGGGAAAGTTTGGAGTTTCACATAAAGTTATCGCAGTTTTGCTTACAATTTTCAGTGTTTTTATTTTATGGCCATATGACCGCTTTGGTGGAAATGCTGTATAAGATCTGTTACTTGACAAAATTGTGATCATGCTGTTGGTTAGATGGCAAAACTGGAAATACAGAATCTGTAACTGGCAAAATGTAGGGGCAGACTTTGATTGGAGGGATATCTGGAAATATAGGAGCTGTAACTGGCAACAGTTTGTGCATGCTTTTGGTATTAGAGGACTAAGCTGGAACTGTAGGATCCATAAATGGCAAAATGTTGCTTTTTCCTTTGTGCAGAAGGTTAAGCTTAAAACATGTGATCTGTAACAGGCAAGTGTTTGCTTTTGGTTTAGTTCTCAGCTTTGTGGATGCTGTTGTGTAGTGGACTAACCTCTATATAGAGGGCAGCTTCTATTTCATGTCTACTTTATATAGAGGCCAGCTTCTATTACAAGTCTGCATTTTAGGGCTGCAGTGGGTGCAGCCTGCAAACCTCTTGCTATAAGAAAAAGACTCAGCACATTCCTTCTGACTGAACAACATGTTGGACATGGAGCACAGTCACCTCCATGACCGTGGGGTCCCTGGAGCACTCCACTACTTCCCTTCAGGGGTACTACACTATTTGTGTGCCTCTAGGCAGCATCCTGATGGTGACGCTGGGGAACTGGGCACCCCCAGTGTCACTACTATGTTTCTGGGGGGGGTAGTGGGGTGGTGGGTGCTGAGATGGATGGTCAGGTGAGGAGATATCTATAATTTAAAAGAAAAAATCAGCAGTCATGGCACACTCTGCAGTGTTCAAGATGGCCACCTCAGTCTACAGCACATGCTTGACTAGTAGCACATGTGCAGTAGACTGGGGAGGCCATCTTGAACACGGCAGTGTGTGCATGATTGCCATTTTTTTTTTAAATTATAGATATCCCCCCACCCAACCCTACCAGTCAGCACCCCCCAAAAAAAATCAAGTCAAAGTGAGAAGATTTATTGATTGACATAAGCCATTACAAACTTTAAAATGCATACATACAAACATCACTAGTTCTTATACAATGCTTGAAAGAGTAAAATTTCCATTTCCTCTTAAATTACATACAGTACCTACAGGGATCTACATATATGTGAGTGTCTCTATAATTGATTTAGAACATAGTTTGAACAGATTTGATAACAAGTACAATTGTAATAAAAATGTCACTAGTTTTTCCAAAATCAGTAGATTCGTATTATTGAATAAATGAACAATTAACAGGTCAGGAGGGAAGTCAGTGTTAGACAGTGTCTCAGAGCCACTTATTTATGTGGGTCTCATACCTAGGGCAAAGTAAGATGCCATGTTTTAAGTCATCTTCAACAGAATATCCACACTCACAAAAGGGGGTGGTAACAACATCTCTTTTTTGTCTATATAATATTTCATTTGCCTTAAAGAGTTCCATATGGTATTTTTTGATAAGTCTCCTATGAGCTGGATCAGTTGTTTTGATTAAATAAGTATCTAATTGATGTGTTTGTTTTAATTGCTTAAACCATCTATAGTGTTTAAACTCTAATATTCTTGTTAGATCCTTTGTCATTGCTGCATCCCTTATCCTGATTTTAACCTGAAGAAATATGTCCGGTAATATGTAATTCGGAAAGTAAGTAACCCAAACTCCTGGGAAAAAGTTCTCTTTATATCAGGAAAATATTTGGGGAGAAAAATCCATGATCGGTATATGAGATTTCCTCCTCCAAGCATCACCTGGGCAATCTGGTTTCTGGTAAATGAAATAGACTCATAAGAAATTTAATGTGTCTCTCTAGTATTAATGTCTCAAGGAAAAATTGTCCCAACTCTGATTGCAGAACTTCTGCAGGGACTGACTGAGGTACCATTAAGATACTATGATATAATTTATTAATTATTCATTCTAGATCCCTTGCAACGCCAGACCTCTGAGGCACATAAATGCTCGATTTTATTTTCTCATTTACAACTTTTAAAATGCCCTGGACTGATACTTTCCCTAATTTAGAGTTAAAAATTTTCAGAGCACTTGATGCTGATTTCATTCTAGAAATTAGCAATGTACTATGTTCTTTCCAAGTTGTATTTTGGGAGAAACACAAACCAAGGTAATCATAGTATTTGTCTGTCACTATTTTTTCCTTATTAATTGTAACCCTTGGCAATGTTCTACATCTGTTGCTGAAAATAACTATTTTGTTTTTTTCTAGGTTTATAACAAACCCACCTTTTTCACACAAAAATTCAAATTTATTTATTTTCCTTTGTAACCCCAGCAAGGAAGTAGAAACTAGGACCAAATCATCCACATAGGCCAGTAGAGACACTCTGTTGTCCCCTATTTTTGGAAAATGAAATTCTAACTCTTGAAGGTTGTTCAATATGAAATTAATATATATGATAAACAGTGTGGGAGCTAAAATGCACCCCTGGCACACTCCCAAGTTAGTTTTGATAGCAGAAGTTAGTGAACCTTTATGATAATACTGGACTTGTATCCACGTTTCTTTATATAATCTGATAATGACATCTAAAGGGCACTGTCCATTCCATAGTCTTCTAATTTGTCCCACAACATCAATCTACGGATACTGCCAAAGTCAATAGTCAAATCTATAAAGCAGCAATATAGTTTGCTGCCCTTAACAGTAGCATATTTCCATATTAAGTGTCTCAAGATGAAACAATGCTGAATAGTTGATCTTCCTTTGTAGTTCATTTACATCACGAGATAAGGAAAAAGGTCCGGCTCCCCATATGATACACAGGGGAAACACCAGACCTCACCCAACAACTAACACACCAAAATCTGGCCAAATGAAAATCATGTACACAAATGCTCGCAGTCTGGGAAACAAGATACCAGACATGCAGACAACAATGACAGAGGCTAAACTGGACACAGTAGCCATTAGCAAGACATGGTTCACCAGTAACCACACTTGGAAGACTTCAGTACTGTTCAGAAGAGACCAAGGTTCAAAAAGAGGGGGTGGACTGGCCCTTTATATCAATGAAAATATAAAAGCTACAGAAATTCAGAATACACGTAAGGAGCCAGAAGAACTGTGGGTCACCATGGAAACAGGAAATGGGACTGCCATATGAACTGGGGCTGCATACAGGCCTCCAGACTAGGGGGAGAACATAGACACGTTGCTGTTAGAAGACATATAAAACATGACTGCTAAAGAGGAGGTTCTGATAATGGGAGACTTCAACATGCCAGATACAGATTGGTCAATACCAGCAGGAACATCTGCCAGAACTAGACACATAGTAGATTCCCTGCAGGCGGAGGGCCTCAAACAACTGGTACAACAGCCCACAAGAGACAGGGCTCTCCTAGATCTGGCACTAACTATTGAGGAAAGGATCACAGATCTCCAGGTACTGTAGAAGGTCGCCTGGGGACCAGTGACCATCACATGGTATGGTTCAATTTGGCCACTAGAACTAAATCATCCCATTTCAAGGCAAAAATGTTTTATTTATTTTATTTTATTAAACTCTAGGATTACAAATACCTTTGAGCAGGAACTGCTCATTTACAAAGGTTCTAACTCAAAGGATGTAGGGTAACATACATACATAGGTCAACAATGGTTACAGTCTTAAAAACCCAAAGATGTCTAAGCATTTATTATACAGCAAAATATGGAGAGAGACAGCATAAGCCAGCTTCAGACAAGTTTCAGGGTAAAGAATATATAGTTAATATAGGGTATAAGGGAGTCAGGAAGAAGTAGGAAGGCTAAAGTGCCATTGTCAGTGAGTAGAGGTGGGTATGAGGCTTCAGAGGGGCTGAATTTGATAAGATGGCCAACAGAGTTAAGTTAGTCCTGACAAGAAGAAATACAGGTGAGGGGGTACAAGCAAAGTGGGCAAGCATTAATGATGCAATATGTAAATCAACATCCCACTGTGTTAGAGAGAAAAGCAAGATCAAAAGAAGAAGGGAACTACTTTGGTTCTCAAGAACAGTAGCAGAAAAGGTCACAGCCAAAAGGCTGGCCTTCAGGAAATATAAGGAAATGCAGCAGGACGAAGATAGGGAGGCATACCAAACTTCCCTAAGGGAAGCAGGGAAGGCAGTAAGGCAGGCAAAGGCCCAAACCAAGGAAACACTAGCATGAACAGTAAAAGAAGGTGACAAGTATTCTATAGTTACATTGTGACAGGAGAAAGTCCAGAGGGGATAATGCTAAGATCAAAGGGGATAAAGAGGAGTGTGAGGGGGAGGACTAAGGAAAAGCATCTATCCTAAATAGATACTTCTGCTCAGTATTTGCTGAGGAAAAGGTAGAGCAAGGCACACAGCTCAGCACCATGGACACAGGGGGGAGGGAGGTGTGCACTAGACCCTTCACAAAAAAAAGGGTCTTACAAGAGCTCACTAAGCTCAGGGTGGACAAGGCAATGGGATCTGATGGCATACATCCCAGGGTACTAAAGGAGCTAAGGGTGGAACTAGTGGAGACATTAGCAGAACTATTTAGTGAGTCTCTGAGCACAGGAGAGGTCCCAGAAGACTGGAGAAGGGCTCGTGTGATCCTGCTGCACAAGAATGGTAGCAGAGAGGAGGCAGAAAACTACAGACCACTCAGTCTTACCTCAGTAGTGGACAAGATTATGGAGACACTGCTTAAGGAAAGGATAGTGCAATACCTGGAATCCATAGGAGCACAGGTTCCAAGACAGCATGGGTTTACAACAGGAAGATTCTGTCAAACTGATCTCATAGATTTGTTTGACTGGGTAACCAGAGTGGTGGACCAAGAGGGAGCAGTTGATGTCACCTACCTTGACTTCAGCAAAGCTTTCGATACTGTTCCACATAGAAGATTGATTAATAAGCTGGGTAGGCTTGGGCTGGGTTAGAAGTTGGTCAACTGGGTGGCAGATTGGTTGGTGGGCAGAAAACAGAGAGCAGTGGTAAATGGTATACAGTCAGAAGAGATGCAAGTCACAAATGGGGTACCTCAGGGATCAGTCCTGGGGCCAGGACTCTTCAATATCTTCATCAGTGACATTGCAGATGTACAGGAGAGTACGGTTTGTCTGTTTGCAGATGACACCAAGATCTGCAACAGAGTAGATGATCCAGATGGGGTAGGCAGAATAAGAAGAGATCTGGATAAACTGGCAAAATGGTCAGAAGAGTGACAACTGGGGTTTAACGCAAAGACAAGGGAAGAAAGAGACTTAGGCATCATCATCACAGATAACCTGAAATCATCCAAGCAGACCACTGAAGCAGTAGGTCAGGCTTGAGGGATGTTGGGGTGTATTAGTAGGGGTATCACAAGTCAAAATAGGGAGGTAATAATCCCTTTTTACAAGACAGGTTAGGCCCCATCTGGAGTACTGCGTGCAGTACTGGAGGCCACACCTGCCCAAGGACATTAACAAAATGGAGACAGTCTAGAGAAGGGCAACCAAAATGGTGCAGGGACTGCATCAGAAAACATATGAGGACAGATTAATGGAGCTCAATATGTTTACCCTAGAGAAAAGGAGGGAGAGAGGTGATATGATCAAAACATTAAAACATCTTAAGGGCATTAACAAGGTGAAAGAGTCTAACATGTTTCAATATAAGAAAAATAGCAGGACAAGAGGACACAGCATGAGATTAGAGGGATGCCAATTAAGGGGGAATGTGAGGAAATTATTTTTCACAGAAAGGGTGGTGGATGCATGGAATGGCCTACCTCAAGAAGTGGTGGATATAAATACAGTACAGGGCTTCAAACAGGCATGGGATAGGCATAAGGGAGCAATAAAGATGAGTATGACTAGATAGGCAATTGACAGAGTACAGGCCTATGGCACATTAATAAGACAGAAAAAATGGGCAGACTGGATGGGCCTTGTGGTCCTTATCTGCCGTCAACCTCTATGTTTCTATCTTTCCTGATCGAAATCCATTTTGGTATTCACTTAGAATGTTGTTTTCGTTAATACAAATATGAATACGCTGTAATAGGATTTTACAAAATGTCTTTTGAGACACGTCTATCAGACTGATTGTTCTATACATTTTGGAGTCTGCTGGGTTCCCTTTTTTAAGAATGGGGAAAATTATACTTCCTAGCCAACTATGGGGTATGTCTACACCCTTTGGACATATGAAATTTGCCGGCAGATAAAGGTCTAGAGGTCTATCAAGTCTGCTCGAATGTGCCGCTAACACCCCTTATTCTGCAGCTGTCCCTCCCTCCCACCCGCCCTGAAGGAGTGCATTATACAGTTTTTTGAATATTAGTAACCACCAGTCAGGAAATGTTTAATATATATCTCCTAACACCCAGACTTGGCCTGGGGCTTTATTTGAAGACAGAGAAGTTATTGCTGTCAGTATTTCTGTGTCATTGAGACAGGTTGGGGTAGGGAATTGTAATCTTTCTTTGATCCTCCTGCTAGAGTTAATGGGTTCTGGTTCTGAAAAATATAATTTATTAAAATGTAGCTCTCAAGCCCTAGGGGTTACATATGCTTCAATCCTATTTGTATATTGTCCATAGCCCCCGCTTACAATTTTCCAGAAAGTTTTGGTATCTTTCCTCAAAATTGCTCTTCGCAGCTTTTCCCATATATTAATGTAATATTGTTTTTTCTTATTGTCTAGAGTTCTCCTGTACTTTTTTCTCATTTTAATTAGTTATTTAATCTTTTCTCTGGTTCTGTTTGTCTTTAGCTTTCTTACCACCTTATTTAATTTTGATTTTGCTCTTTTGCAAATTTTGTTGAACCAAGATCTTTGGTACTGTCTTCCAGTACCATAAGTTTTGCAAAAAGGTCTGATATATGTAATCATGTTAGTCCATTGTTCTAACACTGTCCTATAATTTTTTTTGTGTCATATATCCTGTTGGTGATAAAGTAAAGTACTATTCGAAAAAAGGTCTTGAAACCAATGTATTGTATCACTTTACCACTTTATTCTCTTTAATTTAGTCATTTCTAGAGGGGGCTAACTCTCTACCACCATAGTAATGGGAAGAATTTGTGGAGCATTACAAGTGAGGAGTACTGGATAATGGGCCGAGTCTGGGCACTGCTTTATCTCCAAGTCCCATATAAACTTAGTGGCCTCAATATTGGTCCATATATGGTCTACCACGAAGAATCCTTTGGGATCTATTAAAATGCAACTGCCATCTTTATCTTTATTTATCCTTCCATTTAACAGAATAAAATTATTTCCTGTCATGAAATTAGCTAGTTGACCTCCTCTTTTATTTATTTTTTGGTCTTCTGATCTCCTATGGACAGTATTCTACAATTCATGTTTGTAATTTGATTTAAGAGAGCAGAATAATCTTCACTTTCAAGTGCATTTAGCAGAGTCCTTGCATTGAAGTCCCCCAAAATTATCACTGGATGATGTTCTTGTTGTTCAATTAGACCATCCAGATTCTCCCTGGTATATACCCAGGGGCCCTCCGTGTTCTTTATTTTAGATGGTATATACATGTTAAAAATTAGTAAAGTGATGTCTTCCCTTTGCAAATTTAGGGGTAAAATGGTATTAATTGCAGTATTTAATCTTATTATATTAAAACTGAGTGAAGTTTTCACGTATGTTATAAATCCTGCCCAGAAACATAAGAATGATGCTGGTGTTGCCCAATTCCCCAATGTTGCCATCAGGACATTGCTGATTTTTTAATCTAAATTACACAGTACATATCCCCCCACCCACCCCTCCCTCTCAGCACCCACACCACAGCCCCCAGAAACAGAAGAGTGACACTGAGGGTGTCCAAACCCCCAGTGTCACCATCAGGACTCCTCCTTGGTTTTTTTTGTTTTAATTTTCCCCCACCGACCCTCCCTCTCAGTGCTTACCACCCCCACCCCACCCCCAGAAACATAAGAGTGACACTGGGGGAGCCGAATCCTCCACTTTTACCATCAGGACTCCTCTGTGTTTTTTTTTGTTTTGTTTTAATAGTCCCCATCCAACCCTCCCTCTCAGTGCCCACTACACCATACCACCCCACCCTCAGAAACACAAGAGTGACACTGGGGGTGCCCAATCCCCCAGTGTCATGATCCAGAGCCTCAAGGGTTTTTGTTTTGTTTTTTAAAACCCTGTAAAAAGAAAACCATCCATCAATGTCTTTTGCACAGTTCCTGTCCCCCCTCCTGACCCTCCCACTCAGCACCCACCATCCCGCACACACCAAACCCTTACTTACCCATTGTGGGTCCAATGCTGTAATCCTCTCTGTACCACAGATACATCTTCAATCTTCAATGCCAGACCACGAACTGTGGAAATCAATTATGCTGTTCAGTGTACAGTATATCAATGTGGTTTTGAACTTAGTAGCATAACTTGACCATTTTTCAGTGACTTTGCCCCAGATTTGTAACATACCTTTTTTGGTACACCAACTCATGAACAATGCAAGTGATGTTAGGTAAATTTGTCCCGAAAGGTGATTTTGTATTTACTGCACAAAATCATCTTTTGGACAGGAGTTGAACATTTTCACCCCCCATTGTTCATAAGGTGGGGTCATAAGATGGCTATGTTAAAAATTTGGTGTAAAAATATTAAAAGGCAACAAAGTTATGAGCCTACATGTGAATGGAGGCATATAACATTGGTAATGTTCACTCACAGCTGGAGCCACAGTAAGAAACTCAGGGGTCAGAGGTTCAATGCAAATTACAGAGCAATTCTCCCCCTGCATCAATTTCTGACTTTTATTTGATTCTAGTTGTGGTCTCTGCAGTTTACGGGAGCTATGCTCCTCTCATAAGATCTAAGCAGCACAGCAGAACTCACTCAACTCCATTTTAATTGTCCAGTTGGGAACATTAGTCAAAGGGTGCCAATTTGTAAAAAATCCCCATTTGACTTGGTTTAATTGGGAGGCTACCAGCAGCCTCAGCTCACTCACAGTGGGAGCTGCATGTAAAGAACTCAGGGGTCAGAGGTCCTGTGCAAATTACAGAGCAAACCTCCCCCTGCATCTGACTTTTACTTGATTCTTGTTGGGGTCTCCGTGAATTACAGGAGCTACGCTCCTCTTTTAGGATCTTTTTGGCTATCCCCCTTACCCACCCAATTAAATTTAAGGGCTTGGATGGGAAGTGACATAGAAAGTGGTAATTGCAGTTTTGATTGAGATTGTAGGGCACAGTAAGTGTCCTTCGGAGTTTTGTGTAAGTCTGCTGTATCTAATACTTTCACTTTTGGATTTCATGGTGTCTTGGGTGCTTGGGACAGGAGTTTGTAATCTGAACAGCTCCTATTAATTCCTCAAGGACCTCTCTCTACTAGCATAATATTGTCAGCTGCCAAATTAAATTTTAGATATTTGTTAATGTATGCCTGTGGGTTTGGGCTACTGTGGGTATTTCCTGTTTCAACATTAATCAGCATTTATTTTCTATAGTAACTGCCAGTAAAGTGTTTACAAGGAGATATGCAAGTCTGGTAATAATCTAAGGATTCCCTCAAATACTGTGCTCCTGGTGTTTTGCATGATATACTACAACTGTAGCTGAACTGTTTTTTACTTTCTGGAAGCAAGTCTTGGAATTTTATAATTAGGAGGGTGTGTTACTTGGCACTAATTTCTCTCTTTCAGATCTCTATATGAAGTTGACTTTGCTTTATTCATCCTTAATATCAGGGAGGTTGTTGTTGTCTCTGTTAACTATTAAGGATCACATTATTATTGTACAGGACTGTGACACCTGGCTCTCTAGGTATAGTGATACCTCCTTTGAATACTAAACCCTTATGGCAGGGGTGGATAAGCCCCCTTTTTAGGGTTGTAGGCTCTGTCATCGATCGGACTGTTGCTCTAAAATGGCTTTTCGTAGAACTCCCTTTTTAAACATTTGAAAGTATTTCTCAACAGTTGCAAAGTAGTGCACCCCCCCCTCTGATTTTTGCTATTTGCTGTTATATGTTAAAGGCAACTGAAGGGAGGGAAGGGGATGGTACTGTATTGTGATTCAGAATTTCTCAGGATTTTAACAAAAAAAACTTCTTAAACTACTGTTTCTGTCATCTGTCCAGCTCAGTCTAATAGATGTATTCTATTTCTTTTTTTTTATTGCAATTTGACTTGCTATCTTTGGAGACTACTAATTTACTGACATGGCATTCAACAGATAACAGCATCTACTGTAACTGCAGAGTAGTGTCAAATTACAGTCTTGTCAACTGTGTGTGTGTGTGTGTGTGTGTGTGTGTGTGTGTGTGTGTGTGTGTGTGTGTGTGTGACTGATTTACAGCATTTACTCTGAATAGTTGATTGATGTTAACCCTTTTTGAAGGGTTTTAAATGCTAGGTAGCTAATGTTTTATGGAGGAAATTACAAAGAATGATAGCGGTGTCAACTGCAGTGTTCCCAGATTGAACAAATCCAGAAGCAAATGATTTGATACATTTAATTGGGCCAACATAGGTGTTACACAAAAAAGAACAAAGTGCTCTAGCTTTTGGACCAACAGGTCCTTCTTCAGAAGCTTTATGACAGTTATTTAGAAAATCCCATACTATTAACACCCAGATAATGCATAAAAAACATAAATAATTCTCATTGGTTTAACATATACATTTAAAACATAGCAGAAGATTATGTCAGAGAAGCTAATTAACACCAGTATGCTTTTAGCTGAGAAGCCCCAGAAGGGCAAAGGTTATCAAGAAATATCAACAGGCAGAGAGTTCTTCTCACATACATTTTAAAATGTCTCAGTATGCTTCAAGAAAGCATTCTACTGATAAACAAAAAAAAAAACTTGGGGTATTATTCTCCGTAATACATGTAAGATGAGCTTACAACTTTTATTGCAAGTGTCCTTGTATTTTAAAGAACAGACAAATAAAGGCAAAATACTGAAATGAGGCCTAATTGCAAGTTGAAAACAACCCCCAAATTAAACATACACACATATATGCACATACACACACATATATATATATATATATATATATATGTGTATATGTGTATGTATATATATATATATATACACACACACACACACACATATACATACATACACATAGATATGGATATATGTATATACATACATACATACACACATATATAAGGGGTGCTAGCTGCACATTAGAGCAGACTTGATAGACCTCTAGGCCTTTATCTGCTGGCAAATTTCGTATGTTCATATGTGTGTGTATAAAGTCATACCTATACACATACAAATATATAGCATACAGAGGCCCAGATATTCAAAAGAGCTGAGCCATGCGCAATAGGGTTGCGCCTGCTCAAGTCTGAAATTGCGCCATTCTGCGATATGCAGCAGGAGGCAGTTGCGCCATCCAAATCATGCTGAGCAACAGCGCAATGCTAATGAAGGCATGCTCAGCCGAAGGGGGAGGAACAATCCATAAACTGCACAGCCCGATTTTCAGCCGGGCGGTGCTGAGTTATGCAAGCACTACCCCCTACCTGCGCCTGCACAACTTTGAGCCAAAAAAAAAAGAATCAAGTCAAGGGACACCCACAGGTGAGCTGCCACATTACAGGGTGCAACACAGCAGCTGCCACCTGTGGGTGGCCCTTCACTTGTTCCGGGTGCCCCCCCTGCAGCCCGATCATGGGCATAATAGTAACCCCCTTAGCCTGATCATGGGCAGCAGAGTATTCCCCCCAGGCAGCCCGATCGTGGGCATAAAGAGCATCAACCCCCAGTACAATCGCAGGCAAATGTAAGTTCAACCCCCACTAGCCTGATCATGGGCATAACGTAAGTTCAACCCCACCAGCCCGATCATGGGCATAACGTAAGTTCAACCCCCACAAAGACCAATATCCCTGGTGGTCCAGTGGACATGAACCCAATCACGGGCATAAGGTCAAACCTACCCCCAAAGTCCAATATCCCTGGTGATCTGGTGGCCCCCACCCCACCCACCACCCGCTCCCCATCAGCCCAGCGGGTGGCGGCACCACCCACCTGCAGCCCCCCCGCCCGACTGACAGCTCATTCGTTCACATATCTGGACCGCCTTGTATGGTATGGGCTGCACACCCATTCAGCTCTTGCTCTGAACAATGGGCATGCAGCCCTACCAAGCTGTCAGTTGGCGGGGGGCGGGCAGGTGGGTGGTGCCACCACCGACTGACGGGAGCAGGGTGATGGGGCTCCGTGGCAGGGGTGGGGGGCCACTATATCATCAGTGATGGGTGGTTTAATTATGTTATGCCCGCTTATCGGGCAGGGGGTTGATGTCCTTTATGTCTGCGATCGAGGCTGCTGCGGGGGCAATACTCTGCTGCCCATGATCGGGCTGTGGGGGTTTAAGACGCTATGCCCGCAATCGGGCCAGTCAAGGGGCTGGACTACATTATGCCTGTGGGATCGGCTGCGGGTATCGGTCCCCGATGGCTGCTGCCTGGCAGGGCGCCAGGCACAAGTCATCAGGGATCGGTGCACCTGCATGCTAATGGCATGCAAATGGGGCTGCAATTAGATGCTAATGGCCCCCCATACACCTTGCATAAATTATGGCCCCATTTGCATCTCACCTTTTGAATATCGCAGGTTTGTGCATGGCGCAATGGAACTTGCACCACCCCATCTGAATGCTCCACTCTGACCACTTGCGGTGGCGCAAGTTCCACTGCACCATGCACAGTGGCTGTGGCCAGGGGGTGATTTTCAAAGGAGTTGCTCAATAGTGTAACTCCATTGACTATCACTCTGGCCACACCCCTGCGCAACTTTTTTGAGCAGCGCAAAGGCTTGCGCCACAGAATGGCACAGTTTGAATATCCAGGCCAGATGGTTTAAAGTGAAGTTTACTCAAAGTGAGCAAATGTTTCACACAAAATGAAATATAGAACTTAGCTTGAGACATTTTCCCAACTATACTCTCAACCAGTTAATACATTGTATTAAAGCCTTCAGTGTTGTAACAGAATTTAAATCATGATAATATCAGTTGCAAGTATAAGTGCCAAATGAAAAAACCAAAAACAAAATTGGTTGTCAAGGACCCACAAGAAAATGAGACCATGAGCCTGATATGTACAGATTTCAGCACGGTGTCAGTGTATAACAAACACGTACAGAATCAGGCTAAGGAACCTAATTAAAACTCATAGGAATAAAATCCCCCAGCCCCCCCCCTTTTTTCTGGGAAAGATGACTTGTAGGAATGTGATATATGTACAAGAGTCCTAAAACATCATGGGCTGGATATTCAAACTGTGCCATTCTGAGGCACAAGCCCTTGTGCTGCGCAAAATAGTTGCGCAGGGGTGTGGCCGGGGTGATATTCAAAGGAGTTGTGCTAGGCAACTCCTTTGAATATCACCCAACCTCAACCACTGTGCATGGCGCATGGAACTTGCGCCACCGCAAGTTGTCAGAGTGGGAGCATTCAACCTATGTGGCATAAGTACCATTGCGCCATGCGCAAATCTCACGTATATTCAAAAGGTGACATGCAAATGGGGCCATAATTCATGCAAAGGCGCGGGGGCCATTTGCATCTGATTATGGCCCATTTCTCATTATTGTTGGTGCGCCGATCCCCGAGGACTTGCGCCTGGCACCCTGCCAGGCAGCAGCCGTCGGGGACCGACACACCCTGCAGCCTGATCGCGGGCAGCAATGTGGCTCCCCCACCTCCTCCCATACATATCCCTGGTGGTCCAGTGGACCAAAATGCCCGATTGAGGGCGTTATGTTTAAACCCCCCCTCCCATTCACATCCGTGGTGGTCCAGTGGACCGAAATGCCCGATCGTGGGCAGAGAGTAAATGGAACCCCCGAACATCCCCTTGTGCGATCACGGGCAGTAAGTACATTGAAACCCCCAACATCCCCTTGTGCCCGATGTGGGCAGTAAGTACATTGAAACCCCCACCCGAACATCTCCCTGGTGGTCCAGTGGACTGAAATGCCGATTGCGGGCAGTAAATAAATTGAACCCCCAAAACATCTCCCTAGTGGCTAGTGTCCCCCACCCACCCACCCACGAAGCCCCACCACTCCGCTCCCCTTCAGCGGTGGGTGGCAGTATCCCACCTGCCTGCCGCCCCGCTGCCTGCCGAATGACTGCCCGGTAGGGCTGCACGCCCATTGGTGCAGAGCAAGAGCCAATGGGCGTGCAGCCCATACCATACATGACAGTCCAGATTTGTCACATGATATGGCTGACTATGGGGCAATTGGAACTCTCATGGTTTTTTACTTGTAGGAAGGGTAAATATATGGTAGGCAGTTAATCTTTTAAGGTTATCAGAGGTTGCAAGGGGCATCCTAGGGAATTACAAAGAATGATAGCGGTGTCAACTGCAGTGTTCCCAGATTGAACAAAGCATTTCCCTGTAGGGCACCCTCCTTTTCTCTGAATTTTTCATGTAAAACTGGGATAAAACTCCTGTATATTTTCCTCTATGCTCAAATCAATACATGTACACAACTGACTTCATTATGCCTGTCAGTAGCATCACTATAATAAATGTTAAGGGTCTTGTTATTTATTTTAAATGGTAAAACTCACTTGCAACATATCACAGATGCTCTGGAAAAATGTTGAAATTTCTCAAGCTTTGCTCTCAATGTTCACATGTCTCCAGAACCTCTTAATGGTATTATAGCATTGTTACAATGTACTGACACAGCCGGATATCCTGGCTGAGATGCAATATGTCATATTCAGTGGGTCATACTTTTATCTATTTTGGCAATTTACTGTCAGAAGATAGCTTTGATGAGATATAGGATCTCATTTTCAGAGGGGTCCTAATTTTACCTACTTCTACAGTGTACTAATACACATTAGACTGGCTAAGATGCAGTGTCTCATTTTCAGTGGGGTCTTATTTTTACCGGTGCTGACTTAAATTATGCATATATGCATATGGCACATATGTCATCATGTCAGTGCTGCCAAGTTACAGCTGACTACAAGGCAAACTGTGCATGCGTAAGTATCACACATGCGCTGTTCTGTAATAGCAGCAATATCAGTTACATCTAACTCTGGTGCAGCTAGAGTACCTCAAATTCTTTTCAACACTCTTGCCACTCCTATAAATTCTCCACAGTCATATCATCTCAGTGATGGCAAAAGCTAAGGGATGGGCAACACTGGGGACTACTCTACTCTTTTCATGTCCACAGTCTGTATTGGCAGGTCAGTTTAGAAGGCCACAACCTGCCAGCCCGGTGGCGCAGAGGGTTGAGGCATCTAGTATTACCTCATGTCACGCTGGCTACCCAGGTTCAGGAATGACCTCAGGTCATCAGGGATCCGGACAGGGGGGATGAGGCAGGTTCATAAAAAGAAACATGCTTTTCAATATTTTTAACCCAGATTCCTCTCCTTCAGCCCTATCAGCTCTGGCCAGAGTTTGTTTACATGGCCATGAATGCACTCATAGAGCAACAGATTACAAAAGTAGGCTAGCCTTCTCTTTCTCCTATACCAGATTTTACGTACTCCACCTCACAAGTAGTGACTCATTTTCACTGCATGTAATTTTGAATACAAGGAAAACTAAGTAATGTTGTTGATGAGTCAAAGGAAAAAAAAGTTGAATTCTTTCTTTTAGTTTTTGTTGACCAGGAAGGAGGACTAGACAATGTTTTGCCTGTGTTCAGCCTCATCCCAGGGGAGGGGGATACAGATGGATGCCAATTGAAATTGAACCAGATTTTAAGCTGTTGATGGTATTTTTAGTGACATTTAATGCTTTACCCCTGCATAGCAGAACATTGGATCAATCTATTACAGAAATGGAAAGGGAAGAGTGGAAATTGTTTAAACAGGAAAGGCACACTAAGATGGAGCTTGTTTCCAGGTGTGACCAGGAAGCACAAGGAGGTTAAGTGACTTGCTCAGGGTCACACAGTATGCAAGTGGGGGTTGATGGGATTCAAACCCAGGTGTACAGTTCAGTCCTTTTGACCACTATGCCATACTGCCTCCAAAGGGTTTCAGGCTTTAAATACTTACGATTTATATTGGACAATTGCCTAGCATTTAGTGATCATGTTGCTATTTTTAATTAAAACTGCATATAGCAATTTGGATATATTATATAGAGTGTGTTGCTGTTTGACTATGGAGTCCAGGAAAATAACTGCTAAATGATTTGTGATCACCCTGGTTGGCTAGGACATCATTTACAGTGCTTCTACTCATACTGTATTAAGAAGGGTTCATGCTCTTCATAATAATATTTGTAGGTTTGTCCTGGGTACAGATCATAGGACACATCACTGTGACCTATACTGTTGGTTATGCTGATTGCCATTTGAAAATCATAGTAAATTAGGTTATGTTGACAAACCTATGGCACATTATTTATAATGATAATTCTGTGCCTTTAAGAATTTTTAGGGCTGTGGGCAGAGCCTACAGCCATTTTGGGATTGATCATAGCTCTAAAAATGGCTGATCGTAGAACCTTCCATTGGACTTTTGGAAGTATCCTTTCAAAGTCCAATGGAGCTTGAAACCCTCCATCATGATCGGCCACTACAGAATAACAGCCACACTATTTTGCCTGATACTTCTGCATTCCGGGACATGAACTGTGCATGCATGACTTGGCACATGCATAGTTCTGATGGCATTGTCATGTTGTGAATGGCAAAACTGCCATTCACTGCAAATGCACATCATGTGTAGTTGCATCACCACTGCCAGCACCAGCAACAAAAAAGCCTGCCTCACACCCTCCCACTGCTGCTGTCCTCTGCAACTCCCTTTGTTCCCATCTCTGCACTATCAGGTTCCCAATCCCTGTGTCAGCATTCTGTAGCCCCCCAACTCATGTGGCACACTGGGAGTCCACCCCAGTGTTCCCAAATGTATTTTTCCCCACCCTCTGCCAACATCAGTGTGCCCAATTCCAGTGTTGGCATCATGTACTCATCCCCGACTCATTGGCACACTGTGAGCCCACCCCAGTGTACCCAAATGTCTATTTTTTTTTGTTTGCTTGTTTCCTGTAAATCCAGTTCATTTCTGAAAATGGGCTTTGGCTTAGTATACTTACCTAGTAAATAAAGTAAATGAATGAATAAAGAAAACCATCCCCCAACATGTTTTTTTATCTGTAAAAAAGAAAATGGTCCCTCATAGTGGCCCCAATCCCCCTGCCCAATCCCCACTCACCCACTGAGCACCTACCTACCTGCACCCCCCCTTACTCCATACTTACCTCTGGAGGTTGGTACCAGTATCTTCTCTGGACCGGGACACATCTGCACTCTTCAAAGCTGAACCGCAAACTGAAGAATCAAAGGTAAGCGTGCTATAATACCATTCAGTGAGGTTTTCAAGTTATGTTAATAAATCAGCCATTTTATGGAATTTTGGCCCCAAAATTTCAACATGTTTCTTGGGACCCAATCTCGTGAAAAAGCTTTCACTGTCATTTCATTACTCGGTCCCGAAAGGTGATTTCACAGTCGCTGTGCAGAATCAACTTTCAGGACCGATTCACAAATTGACAGTGGCACTGTTCATGAGGTGGGTCCCAAAAAACCCATGTTGCAATTTTGGTGTCAAAATTTCTAAAAATTACTGTGTTACAAGCATGCATTGTGCAGCTTCTATGCACGCTCCTAACTTTGGCAAGTTTTAATATTTTCACTCCACATTTTCAACATTGCCATTTTTTCACACCTCCTTTTTATACAGTACAGCTGTCATTTATCATATCCTGCCCAAAATGTGTTTTCACACTTGTGGCAGAGAATGGTGCAGTTGCTCTGCAAAATCACCTTTCAGGAGAAGTGAACAAAATGATACTGACACTCTTCATGAGGAGGGGTCCCAAAAAAGGCCATGTTGAAAATTTGGTGCAGCACCTCCAAAAAATGGCCAAGTTACACTCAGGCATTCAATAATTTCTATGCACACGTTTAACTTTGCTCACTTAGCTGCTCATCACAGCCCTATCAGCTCTGGCCAAAGTTTGTATAACTGGTACCACAGATCTGCTCGGGTTCCTTATATTGCCCATTACTTAGCCCCTTTTTCTTACTCTATCCCTAGGGGCTGTGGTATGCTAAAACATTTCCATGAGGTCTGGCTGTACTCCCATGCCTGTCCCTTGCTGGTGACTTCTAATCAAATCCTGTTCCCACTAAAGTGGCTAGTTATGCAACCTTTCCCCAGTGGTTCTCTACTAAGGGGCTAAAAATAGCTCATATGAATGTATGCAGCCTCACAACTAAGTTTGAAGAGATGCAGGCTTGGGTGTCTCACTACTCCCCAGACATACTTGGGCTAACTGAGATATGGCTTAAGCCAAAAATATTGGATTCCATGTGTGCCATAACAGGATACAGGTTCCTTAGATCAAATCACCCTGCTATTAAAAGGGGGTGGGGTCACCTTCTACTTTAATGAAAATCTGTCTGCTACAATGCTTCACATTAATTCTCTATGTGCCTGTGAAACCCAACACATGGTTCTTGTCCTTGGAAACACAACAAAATTGCATTTGCTATGTGTCTACAATCCCCCAAGGAGTGGATTAAATGGATTCAATCAATCAATCAATCAATCAATCAATCAATATTTTATTTGTATAAGGTGCCCTTCCTATGCTCAGGGCGCCTTTACAGTAGAGAATAAAAACACACACTATTACAATTTAAAACAAATAAAAACATATCAATGTACACATTAATAGATTCCTGAGAATAGCTGGTTAAATAAATGGGTCTTCAACAGCTTTTTAAAACCCTCTACTGTCTGGCTCTCTCATATCTGGCAAGGTAGAGAATTCCACAGAGTAGGTGCCAGAAAGGCAAAAGATATTCCTCCTGATGTTTTTAGGGATACCCTGGGAATCTCTAACAATCCCTCATCAAAGGATCAGAGTGAACAGGTGGGGCAGTAAGGACATAAGAGTTATTTCAGGTAGTGGTGTCCCTGCTAATGTAGGGCTTTATAAGTCAACAACGCGACCTTGAAGGTAATCCACTGCTGTATTAGCAGCCAGTGCAGTTCAAGCAGCACAGGTGTTATATGACTGGATCTAGAAGTTCCAGTCAATAGCCTAGCTGTCCCATTCTGCACTAGCTGCAAGTGGTGGATATCTACCCCCAGGAGACCTAGGTAGAGAGCATTGCAGTAATCAAAATGACTGGTGACAAAGGCATGGACAAAGGTAGGAAGATCTTTGTGCGGGACCACATGCTTCACCCGGGCTATGTTCCTTAGATGGTAATAGGAAGATTTGACTACATCCAAAATATGCACCCTCAGGGTCAAGCCTTCATCAAATACCATGCCCAGGTTTCACTCCTGGCCAGAAGCAATGAGCTGGGTCCCACCAAGATTTAATCCTGAGGGTTTTCCCGCCCATGCTCCTGTCATTCTATAACCAGGGTCCACCACCAAAACCTCTGTTTTTCCTGAGTTCAACTAAAGCCAGCTGGCACTCATCCAGTTCTGAATCTCCATTAGGCAGTTATTAAACACTGCAGCAGAATCTCATTCCTGTTCGGGCACAAAAGACGTGTACAGTTGAGAATCATCGGCATAGCAATGAAAACTCAACCTGTACTGTCTTATAATGTCCGCTAATGGGAGCATGTACACTATGAATAACACGGGGGACAGCACAGAGCCCTGTGGAACCCCACAGGGTAGCCCATGAGGGGCTGAGGAATAAATTCCTGATACCATTCTCTGGGATCTACCCCCAAGGAAAGACCAAAACCAACTGAGGACTGCCCCTCTCAGTCCACAGAAGAACCACAGGCACTCGAGCAGCACCCCATGATCCACAGTGTCAAATGCTGCTGAGAGATCGAGCAGAACCAAGATGGAAAGGGTTCTCTGATCTCTCGCCATTAAAAGGTCATTAAGTACCCGTACCAGGACTGTTTCAGTGCTATGCCTTTTTCTGAAGCCAGACTGGAAAGGGTCGTACATATTGTGGTTAGTTAAAAGGTCTTCCAGCTGCAGAGTGACCACCTTCTCAATAACTTTCCCTACAAAAGGTAAGTTCAAGATTGGTCTGTAGTTAACTGGGTTGCCGGGGTCAAGGGAGGGTTTTTAAAAGGAGGCATACTACTTCCTCCATCTGGAAAGATCCTTCTCTCCAAAGAAACACCCACTATCTCAGCAAGGACTGATCCAATAACTTCAACACACCCCACTAGTAGGCGTGTTGGGCCTGGATCCATACTACAGTAGGTTGGTCACAGAGTCTGGATGATCCTGGATTGAAAGCTGTTGCAAATTAGTTAGCATCCCTGCAGGGCAAACCGGAGCTTCTCCTCTTAGGTGACTTCAATCTAGACTGGTTGGGGAAGGAATCAGGCAAGTTTGATGCTGAGCTAAGGAAGCTCTACCTAACACAACTGGTCTCCAGCCCAAATACCTCATCGCTCAGCACTGGTAAATCACTGTTAAACTGGATTATTACAAACAGGAGTGTACATGTGCTGGCTACAGGTGCATTACTGGACTCTGTTAGTGACCACTCACCTGTCTTCTGTATTTTGGAAGTCAAGACCCCCTAAGACCCTACCTAGAGAAATTCTCTTTAGAGACTTCTTTAAAATAAACATTGGGCCATTAACCTCAGATCTCCTCTGTATAGACTGATCACCTCTTTACCAGATGTCGTACATGGAGGAAGCTTTTCATTTCTTCATTAGCTCTATTCAGGGTCTACAAGACAAGCATCTCCCACTGAATAAATGTAGAATTAGAGGATCAGGTACCAGATGGTTACATAGCAACCTATTAGTGTCCATTAGGAGGAGAGACAAATTCTGGATTAAAGTCAAACTTACTATGTCTCCCACAGACTGAATGGAGTACAGAAGACTGAGGAAGGAATATAAACAAGATATAACTACAACAAAGAGCACCTATTGCAGGCAGCTTCTCCGGGCATTGGGAAGTGACACCCATGGTTTTTGGAGCCATATGCAATCATTTATGGAACATGGGAAACAGCTTTTCCATATCTGACCTGACACTAGATAGAGTAAATTATTTTTATTTTTTTTTTATTTAGTTGTTTTAACCAGGTATAGCACCTTAACACCTATTTCTCTGATCTCACTGATTATACCAAGCTGGCTGGTCAGGACACTTCCTTAATAGCTGGCTCTGAGGAATCATCCTCCCCTTCCTTTAATCTTGGGCCTGTTTCTTGCACAGAGGTCCTTCATCTCCTAAAAGTCATCCCAGCCTATGGATCACCTGGGGCGGATGGGCTTTAACCCAGGTTTATAAAAACTTCTGCCACTCTACTAGCAGCTCTGGTCACCAGACTTTTCAATTTATCCTTGGTTACTGGATCTGTCCCTAAGATCTGGAGGATTGCTTGGGTGGTTCCAGTCCACAAAAAGTGGGACACCAGGAAAATGGAGAACTACCATCCTATTGCCATTCTGTCTGCTCTGAATAAGATGCTTGAGAAGGTCATGGCTACCCAGGTGACAAATCATCTTCACCAATACAATTTATTATCTGTTGCATAACATGGCTTAAAGAAGGGACACAGCACATCCACAGCTTTCCTACAGTTAACAAATGATGTAAAGTGGCCATGAATAAGGGCATGCCAACAAAGGCTGTCTTCATCAATCTCACTAAGGCATTTGACATTGTGGATCACCCACTTTTATTATCTAAACTTACCTCCCTGTTTTTTTTTTTTTTGTCCTCGACTACCTCCTGGTTTGCACGTTATCTTGCCAGACGTCAATACTTTAAAATTGAAAAAGTAAAATTTGAGCTCTCTCTGACCAGAGCTGGTGTCTCTCAAGGATCCATTCTAGGTCCCCTACTTTTTTCCTGTTTATTAACAAAATGCCCTCAATTGCTGACTCATGCTCTACACTACTCTACGTAGATGATATGGTGCTATACATGAGTGCTGCAGATATAACCAGGATAAACTCAACCCTATCTGAAGTTTTTGATCTCACACAATCATGGCTTAGGATGAATAGACTCCTTCTAAACACCAAGAAGATGGTAGTCATGATCTTTGGCTCTGCACCTAGACTCAAAGCATGTACATCCTCTCTCACGATCCTTGGTCTTTCAGGTTCACCACTTGATGTGGTAGGATCCTTTAAATACCTCAGGGTCACTCTGGACCCAGTTCTGGATTTCAGCCTCCATCTGGCAAACAGCTGCAAGTCTGTAAATATTAAGCTGGGGCTTGCCTATAAAGTGAGGCATACCCTCACCGCTGCTGCCAGATTGGCAATTGCTCAGGGTGTACTAAGGCCAGGGCTCACCTATGGTTTGGTTACCTATCTTGAAGCCAAAAAAGGGATCCTTGACAAATGGAACATGTGCTACAACAATATTTGCTGCTTTGCTTTGTCAGCGCCCCAGCAGACACATCACTGTGTCCTATACTCAAGCCTTTGGTGGATCTCCCCATCATCCTACTGGCTGTACACTGCAGGCTGCATAGTAGGCAGTATTCTAAGAGCTGGCACACCAACTACACTAGCCAGCATGTTAAAGCACACCTCACATATATACCCCTGAGGTCAAAAGATAGTTCTCTCCTAGACATCCCTAAATGTGTCACTAAGATAGGGGAGTGAGTATTCTCTGTATTTGCACCCAAGTTCTGGAACTCCCTTCCATTGGCCTTAAGGCATACTAAGTCATAACAGGTTTTTAAGAGTGTCCTTCACAATTTCCTCATGAGTTTGGATAAATGTTCTTGTGTTTGACATGGTTTAACCTGGTATCCTGTCTTGTCCACAGGGCTCTTAGCAGTTAGCAGAATTTTGTATTTATCTGCTTGTTGGCTAATGTTATGGTTACCCTGAAATATATGTAGACTCATTGTGTTGACTGTCCTATTTACTACTGTTCATGCTGTGTGTTACTCTACTGGGTTATGCTAGTTATTAGCATAAACTTATCCTGTACAATATCTTAGGTAATCTCTGTATTAACATAGACCTTTGTTGTTGTCTTGTATTATTTGTATACCCCTGTTATTGCTGATCTTTTTGTCCGTAACTCTCCCGGGTTGTGCCTGAAAACAGGCAGTTGCTCTTCTCTAGTGTACCTACCCGGTAAACAAAAACTAAATAAATAAATGTTCAATATTTTTACCCCAAATTTACAACATTGATATATGTTTATAGTACCTCATAAATATGACAGCTGCCATTTTTCAAATCATGGTGAAAATGTTTTTCTTTTATATCCTGAAAGGTGATTTTGCGGTCCCTGCGCAAAATAACCTTTCAGGCAGGAGTTGAAAATTTTCTCTGCCATTGTTCATTAGGTGAGGTCATAAGAAGACTATGTTCTACATTGTGTGTAAAAATATTAAAAACAGCAAAGTTATGAGCCTTTGTCGAATTTTGCAAATGCAGGTTCATAACGGTAGTTTTCAATATTTTGACCCCAAATTTGCAGCATGGCCATATCTTTACAGCACCTCATGAATGTGACCACTGTTATTTTTCAACTCCTGCCTAAAATGTGTTTTTGCATTCTGGAAGCTGATTTCGCAATCCCTGCATGACATCACCTTTTGGGCAGGAGTTGAACATTTGCACTTCTTCATAAGGAAGGGTCATAACAAAGCTATGTTGAAAATTTGGTGTACAAATATGACACAACAACAAGTTTATGAGCCTGTGTTACATTTTGCTAACTCAGGCTCTTAACGTTGGTAATTTTCAATATTTTTACCCCAGATTCCACAGTTGCAGCTCTATTGGCTCTGGCCAAAGTTTGTTTATACAGAGAAAAGTTTCTATTACAAGTCTGCTTTATATAGAGGGCAGCTTCTATTACAAGACAAAGAACCTGTGTGCGCAAACACTGAGGCAAGGGTTACCCCAAAGGGCATTTGGCTGGGAAGCCAAGTTTCAAGAAAATACAAAATCACACATGCCCACACAATGCAAAGCATCATGGGCTGCATATGCAAATCACCACAGAATGTTATGCTGGTTCAACTTTAAGCAGAATTGCATGGTGCTGAAAGGCCTCTCACACAGTTTGCAAAGGGTGCTAACAGATGACATAGACACATGTTTTGTCCTACCAGGACTCATCAGTATGCCTCATCTGTTTGACACCCCAGTGGAATGAACCAGCTACCCTGAGATGGTCTGTCTGGGTTATGTTGTGGTGAACCCATTAAAATAAAAAAACTATTTAAAAGACAAAGAACCTCTGTGCACAAACACTGAGGCAAGGGTTACCCCAAAGGGCATTTGGTTGGGAAGCCAAGTTTCAAGAAAATACAAAATCACACATGCACACAATGCAAAGCATCATGGGCTGCATATCAAATCACCACAGAATGTTATGCTGGTTCAGCTTTAAGCAGAATTGCATGGTGCTGAAAGGCCTCTCACACAGTTTGCAAAAGGGGTGCTAACAGATGACATAGACACGTGTTTCATCCTACCAGAATAGGCAGTCATACTGATGAGTCCTGATAGACCCGAAACACGTGTCTATGTCATCTATTAGCACCTTAAACTGTGTGAGAGGCCTAACACCATGCAATTCTGCTAAAGTTGAACCAGCATAACATATCTGAGGTGATTTGCATATGCAGTCCATGATGCTTTGCATTGTGTGGGCATGTGGATTTTGTATTTTGAAACTAGGCTTCCAGCCAAATGCCCTTTGGGTAAGCCTTGCCTCAGTGTTTGCTCACAGAGGTTCTTTGTCTTTTAAATAGTTTTTTATTTTAATGGGTTCACCACAACATAACCCAGACAGACTATCTTAGGGTAGCTGGTTCATTCCACTGGGGCATCCAACAGATGAGGCATACTGATGAGTCCTGGTAGGACCCTTTGCAAACTGTGTGAGAGGCCTTTCGGCACCATGCAATTCTGCTTAAAGTTGAACCAGCATAACATTCTGTGGTGATTTGCATATGCAGCCCATGATGCTTTGCATTGTGTGGGCATGTGTGATTTTGTATTTTCTATTACAAGTCTGCTTTATATAGAGGGCAGCTTCTATTACAAGTCTGCTTTTTTCTAGAGAGGGCAGCTTCTATTACAAGTCTGCTTTATAGAAGGCAGCTTCTATTACAAGTCTGCTTTATGCAGAGGAACCACCTGTTACAAGTCTGCTTTATATAGAGGGCAGCTGCTATTACAAGTCTGCTTTTATTCTTTGCAGCTTGTAATAAAGGGTGGCTCCTATCAGAGGAAGGCATCTAATCGAAAATATTTGGTAAAGTCTATGTTAGTGGGGAACAGAACAACTGAGTTTTTTCACAAAATTCATATAATGTGTACTTAGCCAATAAATTCCTTTGGGAAGCAACAATATTGTTTTGACTGACAGTGTACCAAAAAAAAAAAGAAAACAGAAAAAGGTTGAAAAAAAAATGTTTTTCTTTAATTGACAAAGTTTGTCTAGGACTTTAGGACTTTAGAGATCGCAACACTTTGTACATTATCTGTGTGAAGTTATTCTGTGCTTTCATACACTGACTGTTTCTTTACAAAATTCTGAGCTTGTGGGTGGCTACCGGTAATGTTCCAAATTAAATTCAAATCAACAGATCATCTTTAACAGCCTTGCTACAGCCTAGCGGCATGCAGGCCTATTTACAAAAAGACTCTGCCTCTGTGTGGGTGACGTATGTAAAATCCTTTTATTTAATAATGATGTACAGCAGAAGTCATGCTATGACATGGAATACAAAACAAACTGCACAGGAGTAATTCATTTTGTTTCTTAAACAAAAACATTGAAATGCAGGAAATGTCTATGTAGATATACAGATCTGGAGGAGTCACAGACATAAAAATGAGTTAAAATAGGAAACAGAATTTCAAAACCTAGGTAAGGTCTGCCTTCTCTGCTTCAGATGCTTTCACAAGAAGTGTTCCCTTGGAGTTGGACACAGGACTTATTGGTCTGCAGGGAACGATGGGTAACCTGTACATTGGGGGAGTCTGGAAAATGTCAGGCTGCTATGACAAGGCCCTCACCACACATAGCCTAGGTTCAATGGATAGATGGCTAAGGTGAGCAGGTTTACTTAAATAAATAAAGAAAATAGGGGGATGGGGTGGGGAACGGCAAGGTAGGGAAAAATGAGGGCCTACTCTTTATAAAAAAAAATAGAAATTTATCGTACAACCCCAAGATGTAGGAAGTGGATGTGGATACAGCAAACAGGGGTTTGGGTATTCTGTGTACTTGTGTTTTCACAGATTTTGATACATACAGTAAGTGTGCAGTGTGCATGTATATATAACTCAGACAAACAGAATAGAGAAAGAAATAAGTGCATTAGCTGGGATTTGAACCCAGGGTGCTCAGAATACAGTTATGGTTGTGCTACCAGCTGCACCACCAAGGCAACTGGAAACCTGGGACTCCCAGAAGCATCATACTCTTTCTTTAATTCACAACCTGGTGCAGCATAGATAAATAAATTTTCACACATAAGAGTGTGGTGTACACATACAGTATATGGAACCCAAACAAACAGAAGAAAAAATGAAATAAGTGCCTTAGCTAGGATTTGAACCCAGGCTGTCTGGAATACCATTCCAGTTGTGCTACCTGCTGTGCCACCAAGGTAACTGTAAACCTGGGACTCGGGAACCCAAATAAACAGAAAAGAGAAAGAAATTAGTGCATTAGCTGGGATTTGAATCCAGGCCAACTGGAATATGATTGTGGTTGTGCTACCAGCTGCATTACCAAGGCAGCTAGAAACCTGGGGCTCCCAGTAGCACCTTATTCTTTTTCTAATTCACAGCCTTGTACTGCATAGATAATTACATTTTCACACACAAGGGAGTGATGTGCACATATATGGAACCAAAACTAACAGAAGTGAGAAAGAAATAAATGCCTTAGCTGGAGTTAGTTGGGATTTGAACCCAGGCCATCTGGAATATCATTCCAGTTGTGCTACCAGCTATGCCGCCTAAGGCAACTGGAAGCCTAGGACCCCAGAAGTATCTTACTTTTCTCTAATACACAGAACATATTACAAAGTGGTCCAGGATACCAGGAAAGGGGAAGGCAGAGACAGTGGACATTGAGAGTCAAGTCGGTGACCTTGGCCGAGGTGAGAAGGAAGGCATGGTGGGACACTTGCTTCCAGAACCTGGGAGGCTTCAGCTCATCACAGCAAATATGCCATACGGTAGGCTGATTTTGAGAACTGAAGTGTCAGTAAGTTGAGGGTACTGTTAATTTGAATTATAATGGTCCTGACCTGAGGATCAAGCCAGGCCCCAAGCACCCGAGTAATGGGAGGGAGGGAACCAGCTAACCAGGAAAGGGGGGCCCAACCCTCTGACCTCCCCATTACAAGTCCAGCCTCTGCTGACCAAGGAAGGGGGTCAGGGCAGGGGGGCCAGCAAGCCAGAAGTCCTGGCAGAGGCACTGATTCAGACCACCACCCCCAACTAGTAGTCCTGGCTCTGTCATCTCCCAGCAACTGACATGCCCTGCTCTCCCACAGCCTCTGGCAGCTACATTGAGCCAACAGGTTAACAGAGTGAGTATGTAGCCATTGCTGTTTGAGCAAACACTCTCGATAGGGTGCTACCCTTCTCTGAAGCCCTGGAGCATAAAGAAGTGGAACCCCAGCTTGCAGTGCAAATATTCCTCCTAGACTGATGATTCTACCTCCAGTTCAACCTCAGCAGCCACAGGATAGTCTGTGGGCCAGGTGCCAGGGTTGCTTCCACCTGGGGCCATGTCATAATAGGATTGCGATGCCAATCCCTTTGTCACCTTGGCTGTCTTATACACCCTATGGCACTTCCGCCAGATGCCTCCTCCACTCCCTATACCTGCACCACCATGCCCCCTTTGTGCCCTATGGCACCCTCTGTGCCCTTGCATCTTTTGCAGTGCTCCTATCTTTATGCAAGCACATAGTACTCTTTATCACTTTACGCGCATTCTATAAAGGATGACATCAAGTGCAGTGGCCACATTTCCTGATAATACACTAGCTGTGTGAAACCAGTAAGAGTTTTTCCATGTTTTTGCCAGCACCCCAGTACGGAACCTACTCATGTGCTTAGTGCTTTTCTAGTTGTGTGAATGTGCATAATTGACAATTGCATGATTAAATGCACTGACTATACCATTTACTGTGTGGACAGTGATGATTTAAACTAAAGCTGGAAGTCATACTGATTAAAAGACTGATTTTGTGAACTGGCATATTTGGTGGTGCAACAGTTTCTTACTGTCTGTCCTG
Organism: Neoceratodus forsteri; assembly: GCA_016271365.2. Taxonomy (NCBI): domain Eukaryota; kingdom Metazoa; phylum Chordata; order Ceratodontiformes; family Ceratodontidae; genus Neoceratodus; species Neoceratodus forsteri. The sequence continues at coordinate 667,471,233 of CM057455.1, read as the reverse complement.
ATTACTTCTTGAAAATCAGCTCATTACAGTGACAGTATACATTTAAACATTTATACAGGGTGTGTATGATCTGCCCCAGTTCTTCACATTAATGCAGCCCCTATTCGTACCTTTCATCCAGTGGTCTCCCTTCCCCCCAGCCACACACATACACTTCCACAGGTCCTGTAGGCTTGTGCTGTGGGGGGTTGATGGATCTCTACAGCAAACTCTGCAGGAGCACCCAATGTTTGTCACAGCCCTGCAGCTGTAGCAACTCCTGGGTCTTCATCACAGGGACCCCTGATTTTACAAAATTGGGTGCAGGGTCCCTGATGCACCTGGAGTATGCCACCACCCTAGATTGCCACAAATTGTGGCAGTCTAAGGGCTCTTTAAAAATTGAGCCTTGTTGTCTTTAAGTAAGTCTGTGTAAACTGAAAATGTTCTTTCAATGTCCACTGTGCTAACAGGCAACTAGATATACCGCTCTGCCAATCCTGCAAGTTTTGGGAGGGACTCAGACTGAGCCTCCCACCATGCAGCATTGTCACTGCCATGTAATGACTTAGTTGCAATGATATACCAATGCCATTTATAATTGGAGATTTCTGCAAGTCCCATGATAGAAGCTGCATAGTGTTCTTTTCTGCTCTCTAATAAATATGTCAACCTCTTCTTTATCAAAATAAGCAGGAACCTCAACACAACACATCCCTGCTAAAAAAATTAATAAAAGAAAAAAGGGCATGCATAGTATTGTACTGGAGAGTGTAAGGTTAAAGACAGGAAAAGAGGAAAGGCAGTCAGAACAGCAAAGGCCCAAACCGAGGAAAAGATAGCCAACTCAGTTAAGAAGGGGGATAAAACCTTTTATAGGTACATCAGGGAGCAAAGGAAGACCAAGGGAGGGATAGTGAGGCTTAATAAAGGGGGGAGGGTGGGCAGAGGGTGACTGTGAAAAGGCAGAGATACTAAACAAATATTTTTGCTCAGTATTTACAAAGGAAGAGGGGGAGGTACCTAAAACAAACAGTAGAAACACTCTGGATACAGAAGTTGATACCAGCCCATTTACAGAAGAAAGGGTTCTGAAAGAACTCTTAAAACTGAAGGTGGACAAAGCAATGGGGCCTGATGGGATTCATCCCAGAATTCTAAAAGAACTAAGGGTAGAACTAGTGACACCACTGACTACCCTCTTTAACAAATCATGGGAGGATGGGGTGGTACCTGAGGACTGGAGGAGGGCAGATGTGATTCCCCTTCACAAAAGTGGGAGCAAGGCAGAAGCAGAAAACTATAGACCTGTTAGTTTAGTAGTAAGATCAGGGCAGGAGCTGTGGACATGGCCTACCTAGACTTTAGCAAGGCATTTGACACAGTCCCACACAAAAGATTAATATACAAGTTAGCCAACCTGGCAGTGGGTCCCAAGATGACAGCCTGGGTAAAGAATTGGCTGGAGAATAGGACACAGAGGGTAATAGTAAATGGAGTCCACTCTGAAGAAAGAGGGGTTACTAGTGCGGTACCACAGGGTTCAGATTAGATCGGTCCTCTTCAATGTCTTTATAAGCTTACATTGCAGAGGGACTGGAAGAAAAAGTATGTCTCTTTGCAGATGACACAAAGATCTGCAACAGTTGATGCACAAGGTGGGGTGGAAAGGATGAGAAGGGACTTGGCAAGGTTAGAGGAATGGTCAAATGTATGGCAGCTTAGATTCAATGCTAAGTGCAAGGTAATGCACATGGGAAACAAAAACCCAGGGGAAGAGTACACATTGGGGGTGAGATACTAACAACAACAAAAATGGAAAGGGACCTGGGGGTAGTCATATCAGATGACCTAAAGGTGGGCAAGCAATGTGACAGGGCAGCAAGGAGGGCTGGAGGGATAATGGGATGCATAGGGAGAGACATCACCAGTAGAAAACAGGAAGTTATTGTCCCTCTGTACAGACAGCTGGTCAGACCCCATCTGGAGCACTGCGTGCAGTTCTGGAGGCCCAATCTCCGCAAAGACATAGACAGGATGGAAGCTGTCCAGAGGAGGGCAACTAAATGGTGCAGGGTCTGCACCGGAAGACATATGAAGAGAGACTTAAGGAGCTTAATATGTATAGCCTCGAGGAAAGGAGGAGAGGGGGACATGATAGAAACTTTCAAGTACCTCAAGGGAATCAACAAAGTCCAAGAGGGTAGCATCTTTCAAAAAACGAGGTGTGCAAGAACAAGGGAGCACAATTTGAAGGTAGAGGGGGGGTAGCTCAGAAGTAATTTAAGGAAGTATTTTTTCACAGAGAGGGTTGTGGATGCATGGAACGGCCTTCCGGAGGAGGTTGTGGAGTCAAAAACAGTGGTGGAATTCAGGCATGCATGGGACAGTCATAAGGCAATTCTAGGGGTGGGGGCAGGAAGAAGTAGACTGCTGGTTAACTAGGATCTGCAGCTTATCCATTAGGTAGGGAAATGGGCAGTCTGGGTGGGCCAGCGGTCCTTATCTGCCGTCAAATTCTATGTTTCTGTGTTTCTATGTCTACTGGCTAGAGCCCCACTCTCTTTTAGTCTGAGATTTCACTGCCACATACCAGTCAGGCCACACTGCAGCCTGATTTGCGGTTTGTGGTGATCTGTCTGCAGCCAATATCTGAGCTCTTCTGGCACAATCTTTAAAACTGCTCCAGTAGCAAAAGCCTACAGAATTTTCAAAGACATTTGCCCAAGAACCTTCCACCCAATGAGCAAAATACATGTATATTTCAACAGGAAAATCTGCTTAGTTAACATCGTGTTGCTTTCTTTATTTTGGCAGTTTCTGACTCTAATTTTCTGGTGTCAGTTCATACCACTTTCAAATAGTATTCTTTAACATTTGATAAGAACTAGAATCCTCCACTTAACCTAGCATAACGTCTAACACTTCTCCTGTAAGTAAGAGTGCCAGATGAGTAGCCCAGATATACTCTCCAAATGTATATTGCGTACACAATTTCTCAAAAAAAAACTTAGAAAAGTGTTAACATTATACTTTTCTTTAAGTGGTGCCAATAAACTATTTTGAAATCTAGTGACTACAGAACCTGAGGCTAATTCATTTGTGCTACTACTCACCTGGTCTAGCATTTTCAGCTTTGCGAGTTCCAGTTGATGCTGATGCTCCTTCTCTTTCTCTGCCAGGTCCAGTCGCATCATCTTTATTTATTGCTCCATCCTAATTTTCTTCAGCTCAGAATGCTGTCTCTGAAGTCTCATGATGCTGACTCTCCTTTGCAGTCTGTTCTTGCCTCTCCAGTGCCAACTGGAGTGTCTTCTCCTGGATGTCTGGTCCCTCCTGTGGCTCTGACAACTCACCCCTACGATAGCTGTTTCCGCTTGATCGGTTTCCATCAGTGCCTGTACCAAGTCCACTTTGAGTGTCCCTTTAGGTGTCAGTCCTTCTGAACCACACAAGTTCTGCAGTGCAAGCAGTATCATCCCAATATTTTTGTGCCATGTTGCTGCTTTGCAGGCAGTTCTCCTGTACCTGGATTGAGTCCTCTGTTTTCTTTCTTTACACAATGATAAACCCCAACCACTGCACCACCAATATGTGACTGTCTTGTTCAGTTTCAAGCTTTTTGCACATTGGTATGCTGGCACCCTTCTATGGAATGGACATGGGGAACATTTGCAGGTGCTCTACTCTGGCCGGGTAGCCATATGCCACCTTATTTACCCTTTCTCCAGGGTAAGACTAACCTGCCAACCCAGTCCCATAACCTTTCACGAGATGCCCAGGCTGCCTTAGGTAGTCATGTCTTTGGTAGGTGGAAATCGTTGCTTTAAATATGGAATTCAAGCCACACACCACAGATATTATGTGCTATTTACAGAGGTTGGTTCCAGTATTTATTAGTTTGCAGATGGGCTCTAAATTTACTGTGATATTTTAAATGTTTTTCTGAGAAAAGGCTACACTCATATAATAAAGTTACACAGCCTTTTCCAAATCAGATGGGCTCTCTTTCCATCCTGTGACTAACTTTAAATTCCCTGCTTCCAGAAAAGGTGTGAAAATCTCTTTGATGTTTTACATCTTTTCAAATGCCTCACAGGCAGATACTAGACTTTCTCCCCTGCTGGTTACAGTTCTTTGCTGTCCTATAGTGACATTTGTGACATCTTACTCCTATAAGTGTTCTAACCTTGCAAATATTCCCAGACCTCCCATCTTCCTTTAGGAATAGAAAGAAAAAAATATCTACATTGTCTACTAATCTAACTATAGGGTGCCCAGGACACCATGTTTCACAATTATCATATGACAGTAGTAATTATGTTATCAATCTAGAAACAGGTGGTTTCTCTAGCTATATATACATTTACATCGTATGGGGTGCTTCATTTAAGCACTATGGCACAACAGGATGTGTGTGTATTGTGTAATAACATCATGCCTTCAGTGGTTAAAGCACAAAGCCACAGGCCAAGTGCATTCAACACCCAGAAAGTGACATTATTACGCAATAACACACATCCCTGGAGCGCCTAATTGCTATTATACAATGGCTCCTTCAAAAAAGTAAAGAAATTCATTCTAAAATACTTTTTCTGCTTATTTTTCTATGGGTAAATATACATTTAAAAAATAAATTCTGAGCAGCTCTTTGTGGCCAGTAGGTCAGTAGATCTCTGAACTAAGTTATCAGGAGAGACTTAGTACATTGGGGCTAATTCCACTAGAAACTAGAAGACTTTGTGGGGACTTAATGATGGTATAGAATATTGTTCAAGATCAGCAATTAATGACCGAACCTGGTCTGAGCTTCAAGCAAATAAAGTTCGATACCAGAAGTCATCCACTTCAGTTGGAGAGAAAAAGTTTCAGAACAACTAAAAAAGCCTTTTTCTTTTCTAACAGAATTGTTAAACCATGGAATAGGTTACCAACCAAAATTGTGATTTATAAAACAAAGGAATCTTTTAAACTTAAATTAGATAATTATCTATTAGATAACCAAAGCATATGCTATTAAGGGGGAATGATGAGAGCTTACATGGGCTATGCCCTCTGTTCCCAAAATCTTCCATAGTGAACCATAGTGAACTATAGGTGGTGCTGCATTTTTCTGCCACTCTCAGTGTTCATTTCTGTCATCATCTTCCCTGCCCGCTTCTCTGTATAGCTCTTGTTCTTCAGGTGATTCCTGTGTGTGTATGACTTTTCTTCTGTTTAAATTGTTTTCTTCAGTCTTTACAGTGGGCTGAAGACAGGCAAGGTACACGAGAAACATAGACGGTGACAGTAGATAAGGATCATGTGGCCCACCCAGTTTGCCCCTATTCCTCCCTAATGCAATACCACAGACCTTAGTTAATCTACAGCTTACCCACTTTTCCCTATTGTGAGAGTACTTATATGTCTATCCCATACGTTGTTGAATGTTCCTACCATTTTGCTCCCACCACCTCTGCATGGAGGCTGTTCTAAGCATCCACTACTCTTTCTGTGAAAAACTCCTCACACTGCCCCGTGCCTAGCCCCCTCTAGCCCCATATCTTGCCCCTTGTTCTTTAGACCTTCTTTTCTGAAAGATGCTACCCTCCTGTACCTTGTTTATACCCTTGAGGTACTTGAATGTCTCTGTCATACACAATGATATATCTGTTACTGATGAGACTTGTGGATGCCAAAGATAATTCCCACTGCTTCATATTCTATTTGGGCTTATAAAATGGGCTTCAAAATTCTTGCCTCCTGATTGGTTCAAACCCCTTTTTACCCATGTCCTTATTAGGCAATATCCTTGCAACCAGCACTAGTTGTGCCACCCCGACCCCATAACAGAAAGATATCCCTGTGCTGAATGTCTGGATTTTAAAAATACGAGAAGCTCCGGGGGTAAACTGAACAACATCCCCTAAACACACCAATCAGAACTCACTGTATATCTGTGCCCGTTCCTCCCACTGTCTGAAAAATAATGTCCATTACTTAAGCAACAATTCCCACATCACATCACCACAAGAAGTCTTTGTTTATTACTTTGCTCCTATAAAATTATCAAAGGGACCTTGGCAACAACATCGGGTGAGCTTTGCGACTCACACATAGCACAGTTTTCAAATGAAACAGATACCTGCTCCTCCAGGAGTCACACCACACAATCCTTTCCCACTTCTCCACCAGCTTTTCCAATGAATTTACTTATTTATTAATTGTATTTGAAGTACTTCCACGTTTCAGTGCAACCTGCCAAAACCACGATGATGGAAGCTGTACAACAGCAGCCTAAATACGGCAACTAGTGAGGGATATGTTCGTTCCCACCCTGGGCTCCCACTCTTTGGAGAAAACTCACTCTGCATTGCCTCATTTATTCAAAACACATATGCATACACACAAAAAACAAAAAGCTTATTGTGGAGGACCGTGTGTGTGCGTGTGTGTGTGTGTGTGTGTGTGTGTGTGTGCATGTGTCTCTTGGGTGTGTGTGTGGGAGAGATGATCATAGAACTGCACATACAGTGGCTGCTCAGGTCGGGACCTGCGCTCCTATTCCTGTAAGTCAAACTCTTTCGACATTTCTCAAAAAAAAAACACACACAGAAACATATTGTGGATATTTTGTCTCTGAGTGGGAGTGGGGAACAGGAAACAGACAGACACCACAGACTCCTAGTTAACTATAATCAAATATGTCCACAACAATACAATGGGAAGGACTACTTTTTCTCTTTCTGAATTGATAACAATTTTTTCTAATCTTTTTATTTACAGTTTTTATATGCATTTCTATTTTTTTTTTTTTTTTACTACAGGACCCATTTTATAAGCTCAATAATGCACTCTGAGGTGTGGGTTACGTGCTGATAAGAGCACACCCAGGTGCATAAGGCACTAGGTGCTTATAACACACCTGGGCATGCTCTTATCAGCATGTAACCCATACCTTGTCATGTGTTATTGTTTGCATAGTTACTCTCGGCCTTGCTCAATGCCCTGGAGAAAAATACAATCAGTCTGTCTTCCCCTGATGGCATGATGTGAGACACCACAGCCCCTACAACATAAGGATATGCATCACAAGCCAGCTGTAATGGCAATGCAGGATCAAAATGCATCAGAAACTGGGAATTCACTAACAATTCTTTAGTTTGAGCAAATGCTGAATCACAGTCTGCTGTCCAGTCCCACTTCTTGTTCTGACAAAGAAGGACATGCAAAGGGTTTCAAAACTGTCACCAGGTTAGGAATAAACTATCCATAGTAATTAAGTAGTCCCAGGAAAGAACACAACTGATTCACATTCTATGGGGTAGGAGCTTCCACGATGGCCTTGACCTTGGAAGGAGCTGTGTGAAGGCCTGTTGCATCAATCACATGTCCCAGATATTCGACAGAAGGCTGCAAGAATGCACATGTGTCCTTTTGACCTCAACGACTATACTTCTCCTGCCCTGTAAAGTGGCATCAAGGTTCTTGAGGTGTTCTCCTCATTTCTGCCCATTACCAGAATATCATCCAGATAGCATTGTACTCCTGGAAGACCACACAATATGTGGCCCATAGCTCTTTGAAACAAAGCTGGAGCTAACGTTATTCTGAAAGGCAAACAACTATATCGGAAAAGCCCTTTATGCACCACAGTAGTTAACAGTTCCTGTGACCCCTCGTTGGACATGCATCGGTAGATAAGCTTGGTTCAATTCTATCTTGCTGAACTTTTGTACACCAGTGAGATGATAAAACAGGTCTTCAATGTGAGGATATGGACCTTGCTCCACACATAGCACTGAGCCATCCTTTTCAGGACTGGAACAATAGGTGTCACCCACTCACTATGCGTGACTTGCATTAGGACTCCATCTTCACTAAATGCTCCAGGTCAGCTTCTACCTTTTGCCTCAGGGTGTGTGGCACTGTTCTGGCCTTCAAGCACTTTGGATTACTGTCAGGCTTAATGGTCAATTTAATAGTAATGCCTTTCATGCTCCCAACTCCTCTTTGAAAACAGAAACATATTTCTTTAATATGGTGGCTGATCATACATATTCCAGGCCAGTTCAGTCAGATTTTGCAAGCCATGACTGATGCAGCAAAGCCGGTAGTCACCCTTTACCATAAACAATGGCAATTTACAGATTTTCCATGAAGTTCCACATGGACAACAATAGTGCCCATCACCCATACAGGTTCACCTGTGTATGTCTTCAGAACGACCTTGATTGGCCGCAGTGGCAGATGATGCAGTTTTTCTCGATATACAGCATGAGACACCAGTGATACAGCACCTCCTGTATCCACCTCTATCCACAGTGACTTCCTTCCAGCATCAGAGTCACCCAGTAGCCCTCTGTGAGTACCCTCATAGCCAAAATATACATTGGTGCCTCCTCTTTGACTGACTTTCACTCTCAGTATCCTGACCCTGTTGTACAGAATGCAGATTTGGTTGCTTTTTCCGTCACCCTGTTGGTCTCTTTCTATCAGATTTATCTTTCCAACCTGGCTTATCTTTTTCATATACTGCTTCTTTGATATTTTTGCAAGTGCATGCAATGTGTCTTCTTTCTTGGTTCCATTTATCAAAGCAAAACCTCTCTGCAATCACTAATGGCTTTGGGGAGAAGTGTGCTTGTAATACTTGCATTATCTCTGCATATGATTTCATGCCAGGTTTATCATGCTGCACCAGACTGTGCAATAAATTGAAGCTTTTTCTACCCATCACACTGAGGAAAGTAGCTACCATTTTATCCTCTGTAATATCATTTGCAGTCACAAAATATTCAAACTGTTCTGTATAAGAGTTCCACTGCTCTACAGTTTCGTTAAAAGAGCCCATGGGTCCTGTTATCATAGCTATTTTGCACTTTAAATTCAGTATTTCCACTGATAACTCAGTCTTTTCTGGAAAGCTTGACTGGCACACAATGTTGCTATGCTCTCCCCCTTCTGAATTTTCAAGCACAAATTGAGTGCCTAACTTGCAACTTGCTTTCTTTCTCTTTTAGCTTAAAACTGTCCCAAACAATCATTAAAGATAGCTCTTACTTTGATCTCTTTGAAGCAATGGGTTACAGCAGAGCTTCACCATCCACGTAGCCAGTTTTATTGAGTATGCAGCTGCAGGAAGCGCTTTTTACTTGGTTCTCACAAAGGAGTTCAGACAAGCAGCTTGCAATCAAACACCATCTTTACTTCAACCTCCTCTAGAACATATCACTTGAAACAGTAATACAATGACACACTGAAGCCACTAGAGGGCACACCAACACCATACATAGCAGCCACTATGGCAGCAGAAGACCTGGACATAATAGCAATTACAGATACCTAGTGCAATGAAAATCAGGACTGGGAGGTAGCCATACCAGGGTATGTGCTATTCAGGAGGGACTGGGTAGGAAAACAGGGAGATGGGGTGGCTCTTTACCTCAGAGAGAACATAAAGCCTACAGAAATACAAAAGGGACAGAGTAAAGCAAAGGTACTGTGGGTTACATTGGAAACAGGGAGGGGGGCCACTATTAGGATAGGGGTGATCTACAGACCTCCAGCATGGGGAGAAGAAGGAGTTAAGGATATGATAGATGAAATACAAGGGATAGCTAACAAGGGCAAGGTACTGCTAGTGCAGGGGTTCAATCTACCAGATGTGGATTGGAACCAACCTGCTGCAGTATCAGTTAGAAGTAGGGAAATTCTCAACTTCCTGCAGGGGGCCTTCCTCAGGCAACTAGTTAAACAACCCACTCATGAGGAGATGTTACTAGACCTGATACTGTCAAAAGGGACAGTGTCTCTGACATCACAGTGGGAAGCCACCTGGGGACCAGTGATCATCGTACAGTGTGGTTCAGCATAAGGACTTGGCCAGAACCGAGCCACACTGAAATGAAGGTCCTAGACTTCAGGAGGGCTGATTTCAAGAAAATGGGAGAGTGCCTCAGGGAAGCCTTTTAGCATAAATAGGGAATAAGGGCACTTTTACACACACACACACTGCTGTTCGAAATGGGTGTTACCTGTCCAAGCGCCCGATACAGCCTGTTCCGCTACGTCCTGATTAGACGAGTTCTGTGTTTCGCCATAACATCCCTGCCATCTGTAACGGGTGCAGTACTCCTTGTGAGATTACTGGTGGGGAGCTTAGAGCTAGAGTTATTGAGCCGAATTGGTGCTTTACATCATGCGCTGCAACAGCATATTTGGGGACAAACTACCTATGCCAGGGAATGCGGTTCAGGCTACTGTTCATATTACAACGGAACAAAAACAATTTATACAGCATTGGATGGACCGTAAGGTCTTTCCATAATGCTTATTCCATTGTAAGACTGCCTGTTTAAAAGCGCCTAAGGGTGGGATAGAGGAAAAAGGGCAAGAACAAAGTAGGCCATTGAGAATGCAACAAACCTCTGTGTCCTCTGTGTCAAACAGTTTACTAAGAGCAAGACAAGAAAGTGACTGCTATGTCTCTTGAAGGAAGTAGCAGAGAAGGTAAAGGAAAAGAAGCATGCATTCAAAGGGTAAAAGATGACACAGAAGGAAAATGATAGGTAGAGTTATCTGGAGAAACAAAGGGGCAGGGAAGGCAGTTAGGAGACCTAAAGCAAACGGAGGAAAACATTGCCAAATCAGTAAAAAGGGAGATAAAATAGAGCTATGGAATGGAAAAATTTTGAATTTGGGGAATTTTGATGACAGTTCACTAAATATTGTGAAATTTCACTGAATTTCACCAGAATTTTGTGGAATTTAAACATTTAGGACTTGATCATAACTCAGTTGTCATTTGAGATAGGGCTCTGTGATTTGGCACACACACTCATTTCATGAAGGGCCAATATTGTGCCAAACATCAGGACATTTAGATGGATGGTGTCAAAATTATAGGTGCTGAAATTCTGATATTTTATTTTTTGTGGGAAATTTTATGAACATTTTTATCTTCATATACCTCAATTGTCTATTGGGTCAGAGACCTTAAACTTGACATGATTCCTTGATGATAGGTTTTATAACAAAGTGCCAGATTTCATGACAACATGATGCATCTTCTCAAAATTGTATGTGCTCAAAATCTGTCATTTTATGTTTTACAGGACATTTCGTGAAGCAATTTCATCTGCATATAACTCAGGCACCTTTGGAGCTAGACATGTATAAATTAGTACAAATAACCTTTTTGTTATGTTTATAGAATGATCTACATATGGAGATAATTGGATTAGAGATTTTTATGTTACAGGGGTTCAAATCTTTACTATGTAAATATTTGCAAAAGTTGCTGAAAACCATCGAAAATGTGGATGTTTTAACTTCTCTGCTCTTGCAGGCATAGACTTAACTTCTGACATTCATATCCCTAGTCAGTGTATCCTGGTGCCTAACACAACTGGATAAACTGGTTTAGCAGTTTTAACTTTGCAGTAGAAAAAAAGTATCAGTAACATTTTCACACATATTTATGGTAGCATATAGATGAAGCATCCACAATTATTTTGTGGAATTTAACACTAACAATGCATGTAATCTGTTGTTCCTCTATGGGTGACTATCCCTTCTTCTCTTTAGCATAGCCAGATTGACTCAGTAGAACTACTGTCCCACTGATACAATCTTTTGTTCTTTACAGTGACAAACTCCCTTAAAACATGAGTCATGTACTCCTTTTCTTATCAATCTACCCTGTTGGCATAGCCAAATTCTTCCTTCCTACTGCCCCAGACATTGTCTTCCCCAACTACATCTTTTTGAGTACCTCTAAGTCCAAGACATGCATGTACATCAGGCTCCCTGGATCATACATTTACTGGATGTGATCCTTAAATATCTTACATTCAGGTTGAATTACTGACACTATGTGCTTCCTTGCTCCAACACAGAGGGTCTACCACTGTTGTGCTACCCATCTCAGCTGTTCATTTCTTGGTGAAACTATGCATCTAACTCCTGAACCTGGTGATCCCCTACACGATCTGCCTCTTATACCCCTATTCTTTAATTAGAATCCCCCAGATAAGGCTGAGTGAAATTAGCAAAGTCCAGTTTTATGGAATTTTTCATGAAATTATACAATTTTCACAAAGACTCATGGGTTTTGACCTTAACTACAGATGTTATTTTGCAATTTCTGGCAGCAAGCAGTTAATAAAATTGTCACATACACACAGTCTCCTTGTAAGGTCTAAGAACCTGCCAAATTTTATGGTATTGCACTCTCTAATTTTAAAGTTTCAGGGGTTTATAAATGTGTAGTTTACATTCTTGCAAAATGTAATTTTTAAATGTTGTGAAAATTTGACTATTTTTAATTCAATCCCATTTAAAACTGCAAATATGAAGTTTTTCAGAAATTACCATGTGATATAGTAGTTTAAATGTTTCAACTCTGGTTTAATTTTGATATGCTGTTTTTAAATTAGAGGGAAATAACTGAAATTTAAATTTGGGCAACATGTTTGGCAGGCTATAACTCAGTCCCATTTGATACTAGAAATCTGAAGCTATGTACATATACACATGTTGTGATAACCTGTTTACAAGTCACATTTTATAACATTTCAATGAATTCTATCAAATTATACTAAAAATACAGAAATCTGAATTTTGGCAAAATGGTTGGTTACCTGTAACTCAGCTCCCATTGAAGCTTGAGACTTAAGATGTGGTGTATGTATCCATACTGGATTCTTCTCTAAATCCTGACATTGTGGAGAAATTTGGATAAGGAATTTTAAAATGATCTCAAAATTACTGAAAATTAAATTTTGATTAAATGTTTAGCCACTAATAACTCTGTTCCCTTTCATTCTATGGCTTTTCAATTTGGTATGTGTTTGTAAAATATTGAATACTGGTTATGTTCCAAATGTGGTGTTATTTGAACATATACTTTACATATATTCTGCAAAGCTCTAGGATGAAACTTTCTTCAGGTACGTTAGCAAAAAGAACAGCAAAGCATAGATAGTAAGACTAAAAGGGAAGGGTGAAAGTATGGAAGAGGATCAGAAGAAGCTGACATTCTGAATAAGTACTTTTGTCCAGTACTCACAAAGGAAAGGGTAGGTGACAGGCCACAGATAGTGAAGAGGGGCATTCATGGAAAGGAGGTGGACACTAGCCCTTTTATGAAGGAGAGAGTCCTCAGGGAACTAGTAAAACTAAAAGTAGACAAGGCTGTGGGGCCATATGGGATTCACCCTAGGATACTGAAAGAACTAAAGGAGGAACTCTCTGTGCTTCTAACAACCCTGTTCAATCTATCACTGGCTATGGGGGAAGTTCCCAGGGGCTGGAGGAGGGTGGTTGTGGTCACACTACACAAAAGTGGAAATAGGGAGGAGGCAGGAAACTACAGACCTGTAAGCTTGACTTCGCTGACTTAGGTGATAGGCAAAGCTATGGAAACTCTACTTAAAGAAAGGTTTGGGGAATACCTTAACATCAGTGGATTGCAGAATCCAAGGCAGCATGGGGTCACAGTGGGCAGAACTTGCCAAATAAACCTGATAGGGTTTTTGACTGGAGTTACAAGTGGGGAAGATCTGGGAGGAGCAGTGGATGTGACTTATCTGGATTTCAGTAAGACCTTCAACACCATTCCACACAGAAAACTGGTAAACAAGCTTGGCAGCATGGGAGAAGGTCCAAGGATAGTAAAATAGGTATGAAGTTGGTTAAGTAACAGAACTCAGAGGGTGGCGGTATATGGAGTTCACTGGGAGGAAGATAAGGTAACTAGCAGGGCCACAGGGGTCAATACTGGGACCGGTCCTCTTCAATGTCTTTATTAGCAACATTGCAGAGGGGCTAGAAGGAAAGGTATGCATGTACACAGATGACACAAAAATCTGCAACAGAGTTGCCACACTGTGGGGAGAAAATGAAGGAAGATCTCAAAAAACTGGAAGACTGGTCAAGGGTTTGGCTACTGGGCTTCAACACAAAAAATTTAAAATTATGCACATCAATCACAGAAACCCAAGGGCAATGTATCATTGGGGGTGTTAACAACACCAAAACAGGAAAGGGATCTGGGGTCATCATATCTGATGACCTGAAGGTAGGAAAGCAGTGTGATAAGGCAGTAGGAAAGGCTAGTAGGATGCTGGGGTGCAGTTTTTTATTTGTATTTATTTCTCCTACATTTCACTCCTTGTTGGGCCTTGTTTCTTTTAAATGTAAATATAAAAATGGACTTTCAGTCATTAATATTTTATGTATTTTTCAATAAACTTCTTTATATCTTTTTTCCCAACTTAATCTGCACCTTAATGACTGTTTGTATTCATATATAAGTAGTACTTTAAAGTTTACAATTCATGGCTCCTGCCCTGCCCGCCCTTTACCCTCACCTTTCTTTTCTCCTTCTCCCCTCTCCCCTCAAATGGGGGGAAACCAAATCCTTGCATTGTTATAATTTTGAACATAGTTACTTATTAAATGTTTTTCAAAAATCTGTATGTTATATATAACTGTAAGTCACAAAGGACCCTCAAAAGGTCAGTGAATGCTGAAATGACAACTGATGTAATGCATAAAGACACAATAGTTAAAATGCAAACTGGCATTTACAGCAAGTCAGTGCAAGCTATGGCCCATTTTTAAGCACCGGCATCAGCTAGGTGTGCTGCTGCAGTTTACAGTTGCCTAGCAACAACGCTCACATTTTGAGTGAGAACTCAGTAGTGACATTATGTGTCCTACCACTGGAGTTACAAAACAGGCTGAGAGGAACAAGGAGAGAAGTGTCTGGTGTCTGTATGAGAGATGGTAATGCCATTTTCCTGAGAACAGCACCCGTGGAGAAAATGTTTCTAAGTCAAGGTAAAAACTTAAGCTAAGAGACCAATATAATGAAGTAAAAACAGTTACTCTCTAAAAAAAAATTCCACATACTAAGAAACTGATTTTAACATTACAGAGATAAACAAAACTAAGTAAAACTATGAGGAAGTAAACGTGGAGAAAAATATACAGGACATACGAAGATATGCTTTCTGTCTCTCCAGATATGGGGAAGCAGGCATAGCCCAATTTAACTTTAAGCACTGATTTGGTGGTGGTAGCACAAATAAACATAGCCTTTGCATAAAAATATGAATGAAAAGACATTCCATATGAATAATGTGTTGCAGGCTATATCGAAGGAACAGGAGCAATGAATTGTAAAATTTAAAGTGCTACTAACATACAAATACAAATGGTCATAAAGGTACAGATTAATTTGTGTAAAAAGATATAAAGAAGTTTATAGAAAACTGTTTACAATATTAATGACTGAAAGTCTATTTTTATATTTATATTTAATAGTGGCACAAGAAATAACCCTGTGAACAAGCACCAACAAGGGGTGAAACGTACGGGAAATAAAAATGTTTATAAAAGAAGACACAGGCTATGGTATGCCTGATTTGAAAAGGGATCCCAGACACAATGGAACTGCAGTTCTTAGAAGCACCTCAGGAACACAGAAACAAATATAAAGTTATTTACCATTTCCCACATGAAAGTGTATTTTCAGTATATACAAGATTCTTTCTTGAGGGTCGCTGAATCATTTGTGGATGTTGGTCGTTCATACTGTTTTAACAGTTAAGGAATATAGGGCCAGATATTCAAAACTTTTCCCCAGGGCTAAATTAGCACTGCCTGGTGGGCAGACTTAGCCCAGAGCAAAAAGCAAGCTATATTCAAAAGGAATAGCCTGGTGCAAAACCAGTTGAATATAGCAAACAAAGGAAGCCAGGCAAACAGGGCCAGGAATGCAGGACAAAAATTGCCTGGGAATAAGACAGCACTGAATATAGCAACAGGGAAGTGCACACTGCAACTGCAGCTCATTAGACTCTGTAGCAAGCCAGTGTTGCAGGTGGAGAACATTGTGTGTGATTGCACAGAGATGTCACATCTACTGCAAACAACAATGTAAGCCACACACTGCAGAACTGTGCTATGCTGAAGTGAGGTTTGTCTGGGGTTAATCTGATTGCACAGTGCTAACACATTAGTCCGGTGCAAACTGGTTAGCCAGGGGCAAATGGGAGCTATATTCAAAGCTCCCATGCAAATGAGTCTACTTAGGTAATCCGTTGGCAAACAAGAACATTTGCATCTCATTATATGCTGCTTAGAATATGTTACCATGCAGTTTGCCCAGTGCTACTGCATGGTGCACACAGCTCTACCTTTTGGTCAGAATGGCCATTAGAATATATTGACAACATATTTATGTGATGGACAGGCACAGAGGAAGAACTGATAGATTTTCACCAACAGTTGAATCAATGCGATGAGAATTTGAAATTTGATTTGAATTACCGTAAAACAAAAGTACCATGTTTGGATTTAATGGTACACATAATGAAAAATAAAATAGAAACATCATTATACCAAAAATTATACCAAATACAGGCTGGATGCTGCAGGCCAAGGCATGCCCACAGCATCCCCTGTAGGTCGGAATGGAAGCACTGGCTGGAAGCAGCAGGAACTGTGTGCTGGCATGCACAGTCAGTGCATACATACCTCTCAACCCCTTTGCCTTCTGAATCAGGGACAAGACTTAAAAACATCAGGGACAGAGACCCAAAACAGGGATGCATCGTAAAAAGTGGTACTATTCACTCAGCATGCTGATAGAATAAGGGGATTTGTGATAAGATGCATACTCAGAAGACGAACAAGGCTGTAACTTTAATGTATGGCATTATTCTGTTAGATTATTCCCCACTGTTCTGTCACAAAACCGCAACTTTTATGAGGGACAGAGGACAATATGGAGGCAACATCTGGGACATCCCTGACAATCAGTGACAGTCGAGAGGTATGGGTGCATACAACACACCCATGCATATGTCTGCCTGTTATTTACCCATTTCCCCTGGTAGTCTAGTGGTCCCTCCACCCCCCAGCATGAATCCTGACCCCAGTTCAAATTAAATAAAACAATGGTTTACCTGGTAGTCCAGTTGTCCCCCCACTCCCCAGCATGAATCCCGACCCCCATTCAAATTAAATAAAATAACTGTTCCCTGGTAGTCCCGTGGTCCCCCACCCCCAGGATGAATCCTAACCCCATTCAAATTAAATGAAATAACTGTTCCTTGGTAGTCTAGTGGTCCCCCCCACCCAGCAGTGACACCCCTGCTCATCCCAATACCAACCCACGAATAGAGCCAGCGACCAGCTCAGCCCTCCTCTCACAACCATGGCTGGCCACCAACTGATACATGAATGAGTGGGCCCATTCATTACAGTAGCACTATGCATACCTCAGTCTGTGGCCAGCCATGGTGGTGAGAGAAAGGCTGAGCCGGTCACTGGCATTATTCATGGGTTGGAATTGATGAGTGGCGGCATCACTGCCGGGTGGGGGGGACTACTAGACTACCAGGGAACAGTTATTTAATTTAATTTAAATGGGGGTCAGGATTCATGCTGGGGATGGGGACCACTGAACTACCATAGGAAAGGTTGTTTAATTTAATTTGAATGGGGTAGGATTTATGCTGGGATGAGGTGACCACTGGACTACCAGAGAAAATATATTTTATTTAATTTGAATGGGGGTTGAGTTCATGCTGGGGGATACTGGACTACCAGGAAAAGGTTATTTTATTTAATTTGAAAGGGGGTTTGGGATTCATGCTGGGGGGACCACTGGACTACCAGGGAAAAGTTATTTTATTTAATTTGAACAGGAGTTAGGATTCATGCTGGGAGTGAGGAGCACTGCCACATTACCACCAGCTTTTTGTCAGCAGTATTTATCGCTGTGCTACAGGTCACACTGATGCCTGTAATGTGGTGCTATACTTTTGAATATGCAGGTGTGCTGGCATTGAGGGCCCCTCCCCTCAGTCCCTCCTCTGCATACATTTTGATTTAGCATTGGCACTAACACCTAGCACTGGCACTAAATGTCCTTTTGAATATAGCAGTCAGGCACAAATCCTGCATTAGTCCAGCACAATGGATTTGCGCTCGGCACTAAGCTTGACTATCTGGCCCATAGAAGCTAATTTATGGAAGCGAATTAAAAGCAAATCATTTTGTATTATAGGCTGTTTGGGCATAAAAAAGTAAAAATGGAAAATCCTAATTTGGATGCATTTGATAATTTAGGAAATAGCTTACAGAATACCTTGCACTTCACCATGTTTTCAGAGGAAGAACACAAGCAGCTTTTTCAGACCATGAGAGGGAAATGAGACTTATAATTTCAGATGGGGGGACCCCAAAACATATAACACAGAAAACTGAGAATTTTAAATGTAAAAATTGCCATCTGGAATGGCATTGGTTAACATTAACCCAGTACCTTGAGCACAACAGAATTCTGAGGAACTTTAGAATAAATGCTGAGCCAAATTTGGGTATCAACTCTAGTAAATTATTTCACAAATGGGACGCTATAGAAACGTGCTAGTTGTGATTTTATGTATGCTTTAATAGAAGCTATCATAGATGAATGACAGAAATTGGCAACATAAACCACACTAGCAGATTAATCTTTTAAATTAAAAATAGAAAAAATTGCATTTAAAAAGAATCTAGAAGACATAAAGCAAAAATTAAAAGAATACAAAGGTAGACTTAAACAGCAAAAAATAAAAAAAATGTTAAAGAACATAAACGACTATAAAGAAAATGGGGTATACACATATAAAACATTTAATAAAATGAAGCAACACATGTATTTTCAGTACAACACCAGTGAGAGCTCATATAGTGATAATAGTTAAAATAGAAACTCCCAAAGAAGCAGACCCAATGATATACCAGTAGAAGAACACACACATAAATCTTGACAACCAGGAACTTCAGCAGATAAAGAAAGAGACAACAGATATGATTTAAGGAACCCTTTAGGCACACAAGATGGGGAGGCACGAGGAAGAGGGGCAGGGGTTTCAGGGGAACTGGAGGGCCAGGTGGAAGGCAATCAAAACAGCCACCAGGAATGAGAGGGAACAACCACCACCCCAGAGGTAATTCCCATCTTCAATTTAAGTCAAACATTCTTTCACAATAAGAAATCAAAATACTAAGCTCGGGCCGTCATTTGCTCAGACCCAACCCATTAACTTATTTGAGCTGGAAGTAGATTTACAAAAATTTTATAGAACCCTAAGACTAAAAACATGTTTGGTCAAGAACAAAGTGCAAGTGGATATCAACAACAACTGAAACAAACAATGCAGGAAAGTAACAATATAGCCCCCCTGTAGGCAAAAATAATGGAATAGAAGCCTTTTGCAAACTTGTAGGCAGAGATATCAAGAAAATATTCCACAAAAAACGATTGTCTGCTACCAAGACATCAAAACCTCAATAGAGAAGAGAGACTGGCAATAGAAAAAGTAACTCAGGATAAAACTATAGAACTCAAACCAACAGAGAAAGGGGGTGGGATAGTTATACAAGATAAAGGAAAGTATAAATAAATGTATTTCAAATTAATTAACAACACAAATAACTATCAACAGCTAGAAACAGACCCCTTTGAGTCAATACAAACAATGATAAACGACACAACAGAGGAATATGTAGATATGGGCTGGCTACTACCTTGGGAGGCAGAAATGTTACTAACACCACATCCAAGAATACTCACCTTTTATTGCATTCCAAAGATTCATTAGAATATACAGGAACCACCCAGCAGACCCATTGTATCCAGTATTGATTCAGTGTTCGAACCTATATCAAAATGTACCAATTTTCATCTATAGCCATTTGTAGAGAAAACTCTAACATACACAAAAGACACTACATATATGGGGCCGGATTCTAGAAGGGTGGCATAGGTTGCCACTGAACGTAACCTGCACCACCCACAACTGTGACATTGACCCTGCACCCTATTCTAGAAGGGGCAGAGTCTCCGCAGCAAAGTCCTGTGAATTGCGAAATGCGGCAAGGTATGCCACACAGAGGGTGTACCTGTCCAGCATGTCGCAACCTGCTGCCGCAGGTCATAAGTGCACCCTCCAACCATGCCCTGAGCCTCGGGTCGCCTGCCCCAAAGTGGCATGTCACCTGACCTGGTAGTCCAGTGCCCCCTAACCATAAAGTAATAACATTCCCAATTCCCTGGTAGTCTAGTGCCTCCCCCGAACCAAACATTAAAATAATAAACACGATCCACTTATCCTGGTAGTCTATTGGCCCCCCACCAAGCCATGCCAGCCTACCCAGCACCCCTCCACTCATCCCCAGCTGGCGACTGGCACAAGCCACCTCTGACCTCCACGGTCAGCCACCAACTGAGTGCAGTATTAGCGCTACTGCACAGACGCGCTCAGAAATTAAGCCACTACACTACCAGGGTAACTGGATCATATTTATTATTTTAATGTTCAGCTTGGGGGTGCCACTAGACTACCAGGGTAACTAGATCATTTTTATTCATTCAAGGTTCAGTCTGGGGGTGGCACTAGACTACCAGGGAAATAGGGCTATTGTTATATTTCATTAATGTACAGTTGGGGGGGGACACTAGACTACCAGGGCTGGAATATTGCCACATATGCAGTGGGTGTCTCGCAGTTTGAGGCACGGTTGGGGGGATGGCAGTGCTGTCCTGCGGGGCTTCTGCCAACGGCTGTTTCAGGGGACTGGGGGTATGGGTAGCCCCTGGGGCCCCGCTGGGGTGTGCTGGGCATGGGGGGGAGGGTAACTGTGCACTATCCACTGGACAGCCGATGGGTCTACAGTACCCCCGGGGGCATCCGTAAGTTATACCAGCTAAATGCTGGCATAGCTTACGTTGCCGGATCTCCTCTAGGGGTTCTTGTAGAATCCCGATGTGGGCAATTTGTGGCTGCCCTTCTAGAATGTAGCACAACTGCTACTGTAAACCCCCTAGTGCCATGTTGCAGGGATTTATGCGGAATAACAGCTGTTTACATAAGTGGCCCAAGTACATGTCGCAGGTCACTTTGTAGAATGTGCATGTCAGAACTGCTGGTGTGAGTTGTACATGCACCATTCTACTTGGCACAACTGCTGTTTCACCTGGCGAACCCTTCTAGAATCGGCCCATGATATTGAAATTAAAACATTATCACAACAGGAATTCCAGACCGGCCATTCTAGTGACACTGGGTGTGACTGACCTTATACTTCCATTCAATATCAGGGGTATTGAATGTATAGGAAAATAACTGGATTGAAGGGACCCAGCAGCTAGACCAAAACCCTAGTGCTACAAGACATGGCAAACTTTATCTTGTGCAGAAACTATTTGAGTTTGATGGATCTTTTATTAACAGAACAGGGCAACAGACATGGGTTCTACCATGGCACCAGCATATGCAAATTGACATATGCAAAACTTTGAACAAATGAATGTATTTAATGCAAATCAAAATAGCCATTTAGATAAAATAGCAACCTGGTTAATATATCAATTAATCAATCAAATGTTTATTTCTCCACGCTCTTCCAATAGATCAGAACGCTTACATCAAAAGTCACATCAAGTTCCATAAAAACATAAAAATCACAAAATAAAACAACTATTTCTAAACATAAGTATAAATATACAATACAGCTGATCCAGAGTTAATTTTCATCAGGGAATGCCTGGCCAAAGAGATTTCAATTCTGCCTTAAAGGGTATCAGTGGTCTGTCACTCTCTAATCTGATGAGGTAGAGCAATCCACAGGGTCGGGGCTGCAAAAGTGAAAGTACACACTCCAGAAGTCTTTAAACAGATCCTGGTAACCTCTAGCTATTCCTCATCAGTGGAGTGGAGTGGGTGATAGGGGCACAGAAGATCTTGCAGGTAGTCAGGTCATAGCTCATGCAGGGCCTTATAGGTCAAAACCCAACGTTGAAGGTGATTCACCAATGTACAGGCAGCCAGTGCAGATAGCTGAGCACAGGTGTGATATGGCAAGATCTTGGTGAGCCAGTCAATAACCTGGCCACCACATTCTGCGCTAGCTGCAGTCAGTGAATATCAACCCCCGGTAACCCTAGGCACAGAGCGTTGCAGTAATCAAGGTGT
Source organism: Neoceratodus forsteri (assembly GCA_016271365.2). Classification (NCBI taxonomy): domain Eukaryota; kingdom Metazoa; phylum Chordata; order Ceratodontiformes; family Ceratodontidae; genus Neoceratodus; species Neoceratodus forsteri. The sequence goes on along the minus strand of CM057455.1, from coordinate 667,449,235 downwards.
GAGGTTGCAGAGGTGTGAACCAGAGTTGACATATCACCAGATGAAATCAGGCACTTGATCTGGGAAATGTTCCTCAGATGGTAAAATGAGGTCTTGATGGCTGACACCTGAGATTTTAGCATCAAGCCGCTGTCAAACACAACACCCAAATTTCAAACCTGATTTGAGGTTAGCAACAGGGCATCGCCAAGCCGAAGCCCAGATAACTGACCAGCCTGCAACCCCACACCTTGGCAACCTGGCTACTACCAGCACCTCGGTCTTATCCAGATTCAATCTCAGCCAATTGGCACTCATTCAGCCCTGAATTTCAGAGAGGCAGTTGTTAATGACTGAGACCACAACAACTGCTCAGGCACAAAGGACGTGTAGAGCTGAGTATCATCTGCATAGGAGTGAAAACTCAGCCCATACCACCTAATAATGCCCCCAGTGGCAGCATATACACTGCAAACAGCACTGGGGAAAAGATGGAGCCCTGCAGAACCCCAAAGGGAGAGGTGCCAAAGAATAAACTCGACACTACTCTCAGCATCCTGCCAGTGAGGAACAATTTAAACCAACTTAGGACTGTACCAAACAGTCCACAGAGAATACACAGGCACTCAAACAATACTCCATGGTCCATGTGACAGGTTTATATTGGACAAACTAGCTATATATATTGACAGCCCTCATCCTTTCCACTCCCCTTGGAGTGTCCACCCTATTGCATATCTTTGTGTCATCTGTGAAAAGACTCATTTTGCCTTCCGGACCCCCAGATATTTCACTGATAAAGACATTGAATAGGATGGGGCCCAGTACCGATCCCTGTGGTATACCACTAGTCACCTCCCTTTCTTCTAATATGGAGACATTTATCACTATCCTCTGTGTACTTCCTTTTAGCCAACTCCCTATCCAGTCTACAACCTTTTGACTCACCCCTCATGCTGCCCAGTTTACTTAATAACCATCTATGTGGGACTGAATCAAAGGCTTTGCTGAAATCTAGGTAAACCATATCCACAGTGCAGCCCTAGTTCACTACTTGGGTCACCCATGGTCCATGTGACAGGTTTATATTGGACAAACTAGCCATATATATTGACAACATATTTATGTGATGGACAGTCACAGAGGAAGAACTGATAGATTTTCACCAACAGTTGAATAAATGCGATGAGAATTTGAAATTTGATTTGAATTACTGTGAAACAAAAATACCATGGCCCAGATATTCAAAAGGGTTACACATGGTGCAACAGTGTTGCACCATGAGCAACCCACTGGTGCGCCCCGGTGCAATATTCAAAAGGTAAAAGTGTGCCACACAAATCCCGATGTGCCAGAGTGCATCAGTAATGTATGCAGGCACAGGTAGGGGGGGCGTTCCCATGCATAACCTGCACAGCCCGATATTCAGCCCAGGATGTTCAGAGCCATGCATGCGCAACCCCTACTTGCGCAAGCACAAAGTTAAGTAAAAAAAAAAGGAACAACTGATGGCCACCCACAGGTGAGCTGCCACATTGCAGGGTGCAACACGGCAGCTGCCACCTGTGGGTGGTCACCCGAGTTCCGGCTGCACCTGTCAGTGCCCCTCCATGCCAGATTGCAGGCATATGTTTAAAAAGAACGTCCCTGTCCTATATCCCTGGTGGTCCAGTGAACCGCTCTCTGCCTGATCGTGGGCATCTGTCACAATATACATCCACGTCCAATACCCCTGGTGATCCAGTGGACTGCTATGTGCCCGATCACGGGCATCCATTATAATAAAAAAAAACCCCGTTCAATATCCCTGCTGGTCCTGTGGACCGCTATGTGCCCAATCACGGGCATTTGTTATAATAATAAACCCCCCTGTCCAATATCCCTGGTGGTCCAGTGGACCGAATGCTGCCTGATCACAGGCATCTGTTTAAATATAACCCCCCCATCCAATATCCCTGGTGGTCCAGTGGACTGAATGCTGCGATCGCAGACATCTGTTTAAATATAACCCCCGTCCAATATCCCCGGTGGTGCAGTGGACTGAATGCCGCCTATTCGCGGGTATCCATTATAATAATAAACTCTCGTGTCAATATCTCTTGTGGTCAGTGGACGATCGCCAATTGCGGCATTTGTTTAAACAGGTCCTTCATCTGCTGTCTTCTGGCGGTCCAGTGCAATACTGCCTAATCCCATGGCATCTGTTTAACAGAAAATATCTTGTTACCCTGGTGGTCTAGTGCTCTTCCCACTCACTTACCGGAGCCCCACCGCCTTCCTTTCCCCGTCAGTTGGTAGTAGCACTTGATCGACCTGCCGCCGTCATGACACCGATACTGACAGACGCTTCATTGATTCCACAGCGTGAGCTAATGGGCAGCAGTTTCATATTACATATTCCAGATATGTGAATGATTCATTCACATATCTGAATGTGTAGTATTGCTGCACGCCCATTGGCCTGCGTTGTGAACCAATGGGCGTGCAGCCCTACCAAGGTGTCAGTCAGTGGGCGGCTGGGTGGCAGGCGGGTGGTGCTGCCACCCGCCGGCTGACCGGGGAGCGGGGTGGTGGGGCTCAGTGGGTGGGTGTGGAGGGGGGTACCTTAGACCACCAGGGTAATAGGATGTTTTCTGTTAAACAGATGCCCATGATTGGGCAGTATTCGGTCCACTGGACCACCAGGGATATTGGACCGGGGGGATTTATATTTAAACAAATGCCCGCAATTGGGCAGCATTCGGTCCACTGGACCACCAGGGATATTGGACAGGGGAGATTTTATTATTATAATCGATGCCTGCAATTGGGCACATAGCGGTCCACTAGACCAGCAGGGATATTGGATGAAGACCTGTATTATGACAGATGCCCGGATCGGGCAGAGATTGGTCTTCTGACCACCAGGGATATAGGATGGGACTTCTTTTGTAAACAAATGCCTGTGATAGGGCTGCAGGGGCATCGTCCCCAATAGCTGCTGCCTGGCAGGAGCCAGGCGCAAGTCATTGGGGATCAGCGACCAGCATGCAAAATGGAATGTAATAGGGTTAGAATGACATGCAAATGGCCCCATGCATCAAGCATAAATTATGGCCCCATTTGCATGTCACCCTTTGAATATCACGGGTGCTGTGAATGGCACAATAGCACTTGGCTGCTAGCGCATCTCCATGCTCCACTCTGTCCACTGCGCTGGTGCAGTGCCACTCGCCATGCACAGTGGGGTGGCCAAGTGCGATATTCAAAGCTGCCGACCATGGCACAGCTCCTTTGAATATCGTCCAGGCATACACCCCTGCGCAGCCTAGTTGAGCTGCGCCCAAGCTTGCACCACAGCCTGGCGCAGTTTGAACATCTGGGCCCATGTTTGGATTTAATGGTACACATAATGAAAAATAAAATAGAAACATTATTATACCAAAAAAGTACAGACAGAAATATTATACCCTAATGGAACAAGTGGTGTACTGACCACACAGCAAAACCACCACAGCGAAGACTATCACAGTGACAGAATTCGACTGTGAAAGTGTCGAGTCACTGTGATGGTCCCAGCTGGTACCAACACTGCATCACCCAGTGTTTCACCCCCTCCCTGGGGCAACTCCGACTCAGAATTGTATATTTAGAAACTGGGGTGTGTGGAGGGCGGAGCCCCCTCACATGAGGGGTTGGGGGGTGCAGCACCCTGAAGAAAGCACACACACACATCCCCAACAGTACAATGCCGACACTCGGCATTGTGTCTGTCGCTGTCAGGGATGTTGGTGATGCAGATGTCACCTCACTGTAGGTAAACTGTGACAAGTTACCATGAAGCAAAATTTAAAAATAGCATACCTTACTCCCAGCTAAGGGTCAAAAGAAACAGGAGCACTGAGACAAAATAACAAAAACACACTAGAGTGTGATGAATAGGTTCAGCAGCATAGGATATGCCAGGAAAACACTGACACAGGCAGAAAAAAGACTTGAACAAGTGAATAGACGAGACCTTCTTTCTCAGAGAGATCCAGGGCCAGTGCAAAACAGGGTGGTGTTAGCAACAAAATGTAACCATAAGTTCACAAAGATTAAAAAAACAGTAAATAAATATTGGTACTTAATACAAATAGACAATCCGAACATTCCTGCTCTGCAACAGAGACCCATTATAGCAGCAAAAAGAAACAAAAATTTAAAAGATGAAATAGTACTGTCACAATTTAAGAGAGAAAATAAAACTGAAAGTCAGCTATTACTAGGTACACTGACTAGGGATGGTGCCCTGTGGAAAATGTTTAGTTTGTGGACACACTTCCAAAAAACTAATGTTTATACATCTACACACAGGAAAAAGATTCTATATAGACCAGCACATAGAATGTATGACATAGGGGATCATTTATGTGTTACAGTGTCCATGCGACTGGTTGTACATTGAAGAAACTAGCCATATGTTTAAAACAAGGATACAAGAACACAAGGGAGACATCAGAAGGAATGACAAGACATCACCAGTAGCACATCACTTTAACAGTGAAGGACACAATCTGGCATCTTTCCAGTTCTGGGGACTAGAAATAGTCCAAAACCAATTTGTGGTGGAAATTACAGGGAGGGACATGTTGTTAAATATAGACATTAAGTGGATTTTCTATACCAAAACATTAGACCACAATATAGGTATGAACACAGAAACACACTGGTAAGCTTGTCATTAGTGATCCTGAGTTGATGTGAGGGACAGAAATCATAGGCTCAAAACACATAGATACAGCAATAACAAATGGATATGGAGATGGAACCATAAAACTGAAAATATGAGAAGAAAATGATGTGTAAGAAAAATACCCTGTGGTCTTAGGGCTGCATTCTGCACCTGGCATCAAGAGTTCCCTCCTCCCCACACCCCTTATCCTTCATCTTTCTTTCTCCTTCCCCCCCCCGCCCCAAACTGGGGACACCAAATCCTTGCATTGTTATAATTTTGAACATGGTTACTCATTAAATGCTTTTCAAAAATCTGTATGTTATGTATAACTGTAAGTCACAAAGGACCCTCAAAAGGTCAGTGAATGCTGAAATGACAACTGATGTGAAGCATAAATGACACAATAGTTAAAATGCAAACTAGCATTTACACCAAGTCAGTGCAAGCTATGGCCCATTTTGTAAGCACTGGCATCAGCTAGGTGTGCTGCTGCAGTTTACTGTTGCCTAGCAACAACGCTCACATTTTGAGTGAGAACTCAGTAGTGACATTATGTGTCCTACCATGGGAGTTACAAAACAGGCTGAGAGGAACAAGGAGAGTGGCGTCTGGTGTCTGTATGAGAGATGGTCACGCCATTTTCCTGAGAAAAGTACCCATGGCGAAAATTATTCTAATTCAATGTAAAAACTTAAGCTACGAGACCAGTACAATGAAGTAAAAAAGCATTAATAACTCTAAAATAACCATTCCATATACTAAGAAAGTGATTTTAACCTTACAGACATAAACAAAACTACGTAAAACTATGGGGAAGCAAACGTGAAGAAAAACATACAGAACATAAGGAGATATGCTCTCTTTGGAAATGGGGAAACAGGAATAGCCAAATTTAACTTTTAAGCACTGATTTGATGGTGGTAGCATCAATAGACATAGCCTTGGTACAAAAATATGAATGAAAAGGGATTCCATATAAATTACGTGTTACAGGCTCTATCGAAGGAACAGGAGCAAATGAATTGTAAAATTTAAAGTGCTACTAACGTATGAATACAAATGGTCATTAAGATACAGATTAATTTGTGAAAAAGGTTAAAGAAGTTTATTGAAAATGTTTAAGACATTAATGACTGAAAGTCTATTTTTATATGTATATTTAATAGTGCCATAAGAAATAACCCTGTGAACAAGCTCCAACAAGGAGAGAAATGTGGGGGCAATATAAAAGTTTACAAAAGAAGACACCAGCCATGTGTGTTTGATTTGAAAAGGACTCCCAGACACAACAGAACTGGAATACTTAGAAGCATCTCAGGAACCCAGAAGCAAATATAAAGTTATTTACCATTTCCCACATGAATGTGTATTTTCAGTATCACTGGGTTATAATGCCATGAGCAAAAACAGCGTGGCAAACAATGCCACAGTCAAAATGTCATGTTCCAACATACTGTAACTTCGGGCACAACAGCAACCATAGAAACATAGAAAGTGACAGCAGAAGGGGGCCTCCAGATCCATCTAGTCTGCCCATAAGCCTACCCCATCCCCTAACTGCTATTCAATGTTATGATTCTTTTGTACCTATCTCAAGCCTTTTTAAATGTTTCATCTGTTTTTGCTTCCACCACCTCAGGTGGCAGGCAGTTCCATGCATCCAGCACCCTCTCTGTAAAGAAGAAATTGCTTGCAATGCACTTAAATTTGCTCCCTTCTAGCTTCATGCTGTGACCTCTGGTTCTTGTGTGACTCTTGAACTGAAAAAGGTTCTGAACCTGTGCCTTGTATATTCCCTTCACGTATTTGAATGTGTCTGTCATGTCTCCCCTATCTCACCATTGTTCAAGGGAATATATGTTGAGTTCTTGCAGTCACTTCTCATAGTTTATATCATGAAGTCCCTGTATCATTTTTGTAGCTTTCCTCTGCACTGTCTCAAGCCTGTCTATATCCTTTTTTGAGTTGTGGTCTCCAGAACTGTACATTGTACTACAAATGTGGTCTCACCAAAGATCTGTAAAGTGGCATGATAACGTCTCTGTTTCTGCTAGTAATTCCCTTCCCTATGCAGCCCAGCATTCCATTTGCTTTTAATGCTGCTTTTCCACATTGTTAGGATCTTTTCAGAGGTACCGGGTTAATATACTGCTGCCAAAATAGTGCAAGCATAATCTCGTGGTCTAAAGCATGGAATGAATTACAGCAACAGGGACATAATTGCGGTAGGAAACTACCGCTACCCCTGTTACTGACTAGGAAGTGGACATAGAGCTGAAGAAGATGCTGTTCCTGGTTGAGCTGTTTCCATGGTGGAGTGGCTAAGGCACAAGCACCTGGTGCACTGGGGATCGGGGTGTGATTCCCTGTTTCCCAACATGTTATTTTTTTTTTAAAAACGTAAGTTCCGGGGAGTCACGTGATGCTGTGTAAGGGATAGGATGTGTTCGTCAGCGCTCCGCTCTTTCACCAACCTAAATCGCTACAAACACCCACTTATTCCATTTCCTTTTTCTATCTTATGGAAATTTAAGTAATTGGGTACTGCAGAGGCGGTGTTTTGTCGGTATTGGAAACTAGACATCCCTTTAATCATGTCTAAGCAGCATCTAGCCGAGAAGGCCACACAAGAATCAGAGGCCAAGCACCCTCATCATAGTTCTTCTCCCCAAATCCCTCTGGAGGAGCTCTCGTCCTCACATATCTATTCGGAGCTAACGTCTATAAAACGGACTCTGTTGAAGTTAATTGAAGATGTAGCAGACTTTAAGCCAGTGCTTACGCAGCTAGCCTGCAGAGTTACCGATGTAGAAACCAGAGTAGCCTCTATAGAAAGAAAGTATGATAAGATAGAGCCCGAAGTGGTGGAAATAAAAATAAGTTTATCCAAACTGGAGGATTGTTTTGATGACCTGGAGGGGAGGAACAGGAGGAATAATTTGGTGCTGATAGGCCTTCCAGAAGGTGAAGAGGGCCCTAATACAATACAGTTTTTACAGCATTTTTTGAAGAAAACTGTGGGTCCCTCTCCGAATGGCCCAGAGTTTATTATTGAAAGAGCACATAGATCCCTCAGGGCAAAATCTTCCCCAGCTGATCCACCTAGGCCAATTATCTTCAAATTATTAAATTACTTGGACCGGGAATTCATCCACAAGGAAGCTAGAAAGCTATCGGCTATTCTTTGGGAGGGTAAAAAACTGAGGCTGGTGCCAGATCTAACGTTGAAAACTCTCCAGTTACGAGCTTCATTTCGTCCCATCACCTCAAAGCTGTGGGAAGCTGGCATAAAGCATTGTCTTCTATATCCAGCCCACTTAGAAGTTTCCTTAACAAAAGGTGCTAAGCGTTTCAATTCTGCAGAAGATGCTATAAAGACTCTGAGGAAAAGCTACCCTGACTTGTTCCCTAACTGAGCAAGATCTAGTGTGGCTGTATGGGGGACTAAAAAGTCAGTTGCAAAGAACATTCGAGAAGAGATAGTGTACTACTGCATTGTTTAATTACCTCTGTGTGGCTCTACTGTATTAAATGTCATGCTAAAGAGTAGCATGAAGTTACCCACTAGAGTAGGCAAAGCACAGTTACAGAGGCACCTTTTCATAGTTACTATTTCAAGTCTAACTCTGTTTTTATTTACACTTCAGATAATTTTAGTAAGGAGCTGCTGTGTTTACCATTATTCAGTTTGTCCACTAGATGGTACCAAATACTTTCTATTTAATAGGCAAGCGTTTATTGCTAGAATCTTTAATCGAAGTTCTTTGATTTTCGGTACCTTGGTCCTTTGTTTGTTTGCCTTTTCTAATCCCGGTTGTTGAAACAATTCTAAATTTTATAACTAAGCAGTTTATATGCATCAGTGTGCTATAAGCTCAATGGGAGATATGAATAACTTTTTTCTTTGGATTTACAGGGTACCGAATGGTAATTCGAGGAGAGAAACAAGATTAACCGATAGAAATCTCAGCTGAGACTGTTTAGTCAAATTTTTTGTTGTTGTTTCTTTTCTGCTCCTTTTTACTAGGCTAGTTAATCATTTTGGCATATTCTACAGCAGGTACAGTCTATTCTGATGTGTGACTCATAGTTTATAAGGCAGCTTTAGTTATGGGTTTTAACTGAGCTTGTACTAGGTATTAGAAAACTCTTTGGGAGCCACCTTTATATTTTGGAACTGCATGGTTCTTTATGGTAATTTAGTCCCTAACAGGATACCAAGCTTTATTTACAATAGTGTTTTTTTTTTTCAGGAGTGTGCCTTATGTTAGATTCTAGAGATCCAGTCAATGCCAGGGTGCACAAATTCTAGCGATTATCTCTGCTGGGAAGTAGGTGCTTAGTTTATTTGCCCATTCTTATGCTTAACAGAGGGATTCATTACCTAGTTAGTTGAGTTGTGTATATAACATCCCATCCTTTGAACCATTTTTACACCTGGTGGAGGTGAGGTCTATACTGGTGGGATGATGGAGGGTGTGACAGAAGTTATTCCTATGTTTTTTTCCCTTTTAGAGGTTAGGAAGGTGTTAGAGTGGAGCTCTCCCTTTGAGAGTATCATGGACCTTGAAGTAGGGAGGGAGCTTAGGGCCAGGGTAAGGAGATTTGTATATAGTTCAAGGATTTTGTTAGTTAGTTTAGTTTTAGTGTGTTTGGGGGATATTTTTGGGGTAGTTCTTCTTTTTTCTTGGGGGGGGTGGTAGAAGAACAGCCCTTCAAACCATTTCCATTACATGGCATAACCATGTATTAATTTATGCTCAGTGGTCTGAATATTCTTTCATGGAACATTAATGGGGGAAGACAACAAGAAAAAATATATTATTCTAAACCATCTTGCTAAATTTGACCCTACGAAAGTGTTTCTCCAAGAAAAGCACATGCTTTCAGAACAGCGAAAGTTCTTTAAATAGAGTTGGTTGGGCCAAGTTTTTGGAGCCGAATTTAGTTCCAGTAAGCAGGGTGTGGCCCTGTTGCTAGCCAAAAAACTACCCTTCTCTCCGGTGATACTATCAGTGATCCTGAGGGGAGATTTATCTTTGTTGTAGGTAGATTAGGAAACCTTGATATAGTATTAGGATCAGTTTATGGCCCTAATGTGGAAACCCCTTCCTTTTTTACACATTTAGCAATGGTACTGGCCCCCTTTTTACAACATCCTATTATAATAGGTGGGGACTGGAATTTAGTGCAAGTAAGTGATCTGGACCGTACTTATCTTAGAGGGGTGGGACTATCCTCAGCGCAAAAAACTTTTGAGGAATTTATCTCCTCATTGGGTCCTATAGACCCTTGGAGATTACTTAATCCATCAGGAAAAGAGTTTACTTTTTTTTCCCCAGTACACAAAAGTTTCTCTCTTATTAATTATTTTTTGGTCAGTTACCAGCTAATTTCAAGTATGACCAAATCCAAAATACTAGCTCGGGTAATTTCCAACCACTCCTTAATATTAGTTCATTTAGAAATACCCAACGTTCCTATCAGGTCGCATACGTGGTCGTTAAACAATAGTTTATTAAAGGACAAACTAATTACTTTAAAATTCCAACAATTTTTGCAGGATTCCATTTAGGTTAATTATAAATCATTCCCTGTAGTGGATCTGGTCTGGGCAGCTTTAAAAGCTACATGGAGGGACTTATATGTATTGCTACAGTACAAAAAGTTTCATCCCACCAGAATAGACCTAGTCATACTGATGAGTCCTGATAGGACGAAACACGTGTTCTATGTCATCTGTTAGCACTTTTGCAACTGTGTGAGAGGCCTTTGGCACCATGCAATTCTGCTAAAGTTGAACCAGCATAACATTCTGAGGTGATTTGCATATGCAGTCCATGATGCTTTGCATTGTGTGGGCATGTGTGATTTTGTATTTTCTTGAAACTAGGCTTCCCAGCCAAATGCCCTTTGGGGTAAGCCTTGCCTCAGTGTTTGCGCACAGAGGTTCTTTGTCTTTTAAATAGTTTTTTATTTTAATGGGTTCACCACAACATAACCCAGACAGACTATCTTAGGGTAGCTGGTTCATTCCACTGGGGCATCCAACAGATGAGGCATACTGATGAGTCCTGGTAGGACCCTTTGCAAACTGTGTGAGAGGCCTTTCGGCACCATGCAATTCTGCTTAAAGTTGAACCAGCATAACATTCTGTGGTGATTTGCATATGCAGCCCATGATGCTTTGCATTGTGTGGGCATGTGTGATTTTGTATTTTCTATTACAAGTCTGCTTTATATAGAGGGCAGCTTCTATTACAAGTCTGCTTTTTTCTAGAGAGGGCAGCTTCTATTACAAGTCTGCTTTATATAGAAGGCAGCTTCTATTACAAGTCTGCTTTATGCAGAGGGAACCACCTGTTACAAGTCTGCTTTATATAGAGGGCAGCTGCTATTACAAGTCTGCTTTATTCTTTGCAGCTTGTAATAAAGGGTGGCTCCTATCAGAGGAAGGCATCTAATCGAAAATATTTGGTAAAGTCTATGTTAGTGGGGAACAGAACAACTGAGTTTTTTCACAAAATTCATATAATGTGTACTTAGCCAATAAATTCCTTTGGGAAGCAACAATATTGTTTTGACTGACAGTGTACCAAAAAAAAAAAGAAAACAGAAAAAGGTTGAAAAAAAAATGTTTTTCTTTAATTGACAAAGTTTGTCTAGGACTTTAGGACTTTAGAGATCTAACACTTTGTACATTATCTGTGTGAAGTTATTCTGTGCTTTCATACACTGACTGTTTCTTTACAAAATTCTGAGCTTGTGGGTGGCTACCGGTAATGTTCCAAATTAAATTCAAATCAACAGATCATCTTTAACAGCCTTGCTACAGCCTAGCGGCATGCAGGCCTATTTACAAAAAGACTCTGCCTCTGTGTGGGTGACGTATGTAAAATCCTTTTATTTAATAATGATGTACAGCAGAAGTCATGCTATGACATGGAATACAAAACAAACTGCACAGGAGTAATTCATTTTGTTTCTTAAACAAAACATTGAAATGCAGGAAATGTCTATGTAGATATACAGATCTGGAGAGTCACAGACATAAAAATGAGTTAAAATAGAAACAGAATTTAAAACCTAGAGTAAGGTCTGCCTTCTCTGCTTCAGATGCTTTCACAAGAAGTGTTCCCTTGGAGTTGGACACAGGACTTATTGGTCTGCAGGGAACGATGGGTAACCTGTACATTGGGGAGTCTGGAAATGTCAGGCTGCTATGACAAGGCCCTCACCACACATAGCCTAGGTTCAATGGATAGATGGCTAAGGTGAGCAGGTTTACTTAAATAAATAAAGAAAATAGGGGATGGGTGGAGAACGGCAAGGTAGGGAAAAATGAGGGCCTACTCTTTATAAAAAAAAAATAGAAATTTATCAGACAACCCCAAGATGTAGGAAGTGGATGTGGATACAGCAAACAGGGGTTTGGGTATTCTGTGTACTTGTGTTTTCACAGATTTTGATACATACAGTAAGTGTGCAGTGTGCATGTATATATAACTCAGACAAACAGAATAGAGAAAGAAATAAGTGCATTAGCTGGGATTTGAACCCAGGGTGCTCAGAATACAGTTATGGTTGTGCTACCAGCTGCACCACCAAGGCAACTGGAAACCTGGGACTCCCAGAAGCATCATACTCTTTCTTTAATTCACAACCTGGTGCAGCATAGATAAATAAATTTTCACACATAAGAGTGTGGTGTACACATACAGTATAGGAACCCAAACAAACAGAAGAAAAATGAAATAAGTGCTTAGCTAGGATTTGAACCCAGGCTGTCTGGAATACCATTCCAGTTGTGCTCTGCTGTGCCACCAAGGTAACTGTAAACCTGGGACTCGGGAACCCAAATAAACAGAAAAGAGAAAGAAATTAGTGCATTAGCTGGGATTTGAATCCAGGCCAACTGGAATATGATTGTGGTTGTGCTACCAGCTGCATTACCAAGGCAGCTAGAAACCTGGGGCTCCCAGTAGCACCTTATTCTTTTTCTAATTCACAGCCTTGTACTGCATAGATAATTACATTTTCACACACAAGGGAGTGATGTGCACATATATGGAACCAAAACTAACAGAAGTGAGAAAGAAATAAATGCCTTAGCTGGAGTTAGTTGGGATTTGAACCCAGGCCATCTGGAATATCATTCCAGTTGTGCTACCAGCTGTGCCGCCAAGGCAACTGGAAGCCTAGGACCCCCAGAAGTATCTTACTTTTTCTCTAATACACAGAACATATTACAAAGTGGTCCAGGATACCAGGAAAGGGGAAGGCAGAGACAGTGGACATTGAGAGTCAGTCGGTGACCTTGGCCGAGGTGAGAAGGAAGGCATGGTGGGACACTTGCTTCCAGAACCTGGGAGGCTTCAGCTCATCACAGCAAATATGCCATACGGTAGGCTGATTTTGAGAACTGAAGTGTCAGTAAGTTGAGGGTACTGTTAATTTGAATTTATAATGGTCCTGACCTGAGGATCAAGCCAGGCCCCAAGCACCCGAGTAATGGGAGGGGAGGGAACCAGCTAACCAGGAAAGGGGGGCCCAACCCCCTCTGACCTCCCCATTACAAGTCCAGCCTCTGCTGACCAAGGAAGGGGGTCAGGGCAGGGGGGCCAAGTAAGCCAGAAGTCCTGGCAGAGGCACTGATTCAGACCACCACCCCCAACTAGTAGTCCTGGCTCTGTCATCCTCCCAGCAACTGACATGCCCTGCTCTCCCACAGCCTCTGGCAGCTACATTGAGCCAACAGGTTAACAGAGTGAGTATGTAGCCATTGCTGTTTGAGCAAACACTCTCGATAGGGTGCTACCCTTCTCTGAAGCCCTGGAGCATAAAGAAGTGGAACCCCAGCTTGCAGTGCAAATATTCCTCCTAGACTGATGATTCTACCTCCAGTTCAACCTCAGCAGCCACAGGATAGTCTGTGGGCCAGGTGCCAGGGTTGCTTCCACTCAACTATGTCATAATAGGATTGGCGGCGCTAACCTTTGTCACCTTGGCTGTCTTATACACCCTATGGCACTTCCGGGCCAGATGCCTCCTCTCCACCCCCTATACCTGCACCACCATGCCCCCTTGTGCCCTATGGCACCCTCTGTGCCCTTGCATCTTTTGCAGTGCTCCTATCTTTATGCAAGCACATAGTACTCTTTATCACTTTACGCGATTCTATAAAGGATGACATCAAGTGCAGTGGCCACATTTCCTGATAATACACTAGCTGTGTGAAACCAGTAAGAGTTTTTCCATGTTTTTGCCAGCACCCCAGTACGGAACCTACTCATGTGCTTAGTGCTTTTCTAGTTGTGTGAATGTGCATAATTGACAATTGCATGATTAAATGCACTGACTATACCATTTACTGTGTGGACAGTGATGATTTAAACTAAAGCTGGAAGTCATACTGATTAAAAGACTGATTTTGTGAACTGGCATATTTGGTGGTGCAACAGTTTCTTACTGTCTGTCCTGATTACTTCTTGAAAATCAGCTCATTACAGTGACAGTATACATTTAAACATTTATACAGGGTGTGTATGATCTGCCCCAGTTCTTCACATTAATGCAGCCCCTATTCCGTACCTTTCATCCAGTGGTCTCCCTTCCCCCCAGCCACACACATACACTTCCACAGGTCCTGTAGGCTTGTGCTGTGGGGGGTTGATGGATCTCTACAGCAAACTCTGCAGGAGCACCCAATGTTTGTCACAGCCCTGCAGCTGTAGCAACTCCTGGGTCTTCATCACAGGGACCCCTGATTTTACAAAATTGGGTGCAGGGTCCCTGATGCACCTGGAGTATGCCACATTCTAGATTGCCACAAATTGTGGCAGTCTAAGGGTTTTAAAAATTGAGCCTTGTTGTCTTTAAGTAAGTCTGTGTAAACTGAAAATGTTCTTTCAATGTCCACTGTGCTAACAGGCAACTAGATATACCGCTCTGCCAATCCTGCAAGTTTGGGAGGGACTCAGACTGAGCCTCCCACCATGCAGCATTGTCACTGCCATGTAATGACTTAGTTGCAATGATATACCAATGCCATTTATAATTGGAGATTTCTGCAAGTCCCATGATAGAAGCTGCATAGTGTTCTTTTCTGCTCTCTAATAAATATGTCAACCTCTTCTTTATCAAAATAAGCAGGAACCTCAACACAACACATCCCTGCTAAAAAAATTAATAAAAGAAAAAAGGGGCATGCATAGTATTGTACTGGAGAGTGTAAAGGTTAAAGACAGGAAAAGAGAGAAAGGGGAGTTTGGGAAGATAAATATAATTTCATGAATCTTACAAGGCTGCACCTTATATAACAGTTACCAGGAAATCACAAAACAAATGTGTAGTCCAGTTGGTCATTTAGGCCCATTGGAGCAAGGCAATTCAATGTAGCTATTTATTTTGTTTCATGCTGCAATAATATCTTGACATGGTCTCCTCCATGAATCAATGGTGCAACATACTCCAGTGCTCTAAATTTGAAATCATGAGTCTGTGAACTGTGTGTTTCTCCAAAGTGATAACCCATAGCATTATTTGGATTGTGGTATACAGCTGCTCCAATGTGATCTTGTATCCTAAGCTTTAAGGAGAGGATGGTGCGGCCTACATAAAGGAGACTGCAAGAGTACCAATATACATATACACAAAAGCTCATTTGGCAGTCAATATACATATTCAATAAATATTGTTTCCCCACTTGCAGGGGCTGACACTTATTACCCGTTGAAGCATACGGACAAATATTGCAGTGCCTGCAAGTCTGAAAGCTTGCTCTGTCACTTTTTGTTTCT
The DNA here is from genome assembly GCA_016271365.2 of Neoceratodus forsteri. NCBI lineage: Eukaryota > Metazoa > Chordata > Ceratodontiformes > Ceratodontidae > Neoceratodus > Neoceratodus forsteri. Next base: position 667,433,761 of record CM057455.1, on the reverse strand, counting down.
ACTATATATCTTGGTGAAAAAAAATGGCTGATGGTAGCACTTGTGGCAATAGATTCAGCCCTGCAAAAATAAATCCTGGGTAATGGTCCCACCAAAGGTTTCAAAGTATCATCTGCAGATAAAATGAGCTGTCTGTCTTTTATAATTTGTCTATTCTCTGTAGCCATCAGATGATCATCCATCACAAAAGTGGCAGGTTGCTCTTCATGACCTGCTTATTTGTGTCTGAGACGTTTATTAAATAAGGACCATCTGTCAATTTTCCTAACTCTTTCTAAAGCACCAATAAAAGTGTCAGCAGCATAACTTATTTGCTGAAAACATATTAATAGCTTCTGTACTTCTGTTTCAAATATATTTGTGCAATTTCTGATTAATGTTAAGATTTTACCATATGGTATACTGTCAATTATTGGTTGTGGGTGTGAGCTGTCAGCATGGAGCAGGCTATTTCCTACTGTTGATTTATGACACTGAGAGCTCACCACTTAAAGTTACATCCAAAAAAATTAACTGCGTTTGAACTTATTTTGTAAGTGCACAGAATATTCCAGTCATTACTGTTTAACCATTTGACGAATTGTTCTGCTGACTCTGAACCCCCATCTCAAACCCCAGACACATTTGACATCATCAGTAAAGTGATACCACTTGACTATGTGTCTGAGGTAGGGGTTGAGGTCAGAAAAAACAACTGATTGTTCCTAATATGACATGAAGAGGTTAGCATAGGATGGCACAAGGGCAACCCCCATTGCTGTTTCTTGATGCTGAAGGTAAAACTTTCCATTGAAAGCAAAATAGTTAGCCGGTCCAGTGGCGTGGAGGACTGAGATGCTGTGTGCCTTACCTCCTCCCACACCAGAGACCCAAACTTGGGAATGAGCGTGGGTTGCTGGGGTCAGCTGGGGTGGGCTGGGAGGGGTCGAGTGGCCACCAGGCAGCTCTCCTCTCCCAGATTGGGAAGGTTGGCTGTACCAGCTCTTGGCTGCCTCCTGGTGGAGGCCCAGTGGTAAGCCCTCAAGAGTGTCTAGCAGCAGACGTAAGTCAGAAGGAGGGGAAGGGAGTCACAGTCTCAGGATGCATGTGTGCCTCCATGCACATGCACTCCTCAGGTATGCTGTGGCTGGGGTGGAGGGGAGAAGACTCAGAGGAAAAGGGATGGCATAGTGGGGGACACATGATGCCCACTCACACACCCCCATCCACCTGGTCATCAGGACAACTTGTGGTGACAGACTGGATTCAGGCATCTGGAGGGGGACAGCCATACTCCTAACAGACTTTACCATAGGCAGCAATCCGTGGAGGCCTGAGCTGCAAGGTGACTCCCCAAGGAAATCCAGGACAGAGGAGGCAAGGGGCAAAGCCAGCAGATGGGGAGCCATCCCCCTGCTGTGGCTAAGGAGCATAAATACCTGGATGAAAAAAAGAAAGTGAAATAGTTTTGCTACAGAATGAATTTGAGAAGACTGACAGTCAGTTCCTTTGGGATAGTGACAAAACGTTCCTCCCCTTTCCAAAGAGTATCTGGCTGCCTACACCCTTATTACAGTATGTTTGATGCTAGTATGCAATGATGTTATATCTGTTGCTATCCTACAAAAGTCAGGAGACCAGCTAATCCCCTCAAACTTCTCTAACACATCCATTGTGCCCCTCAAATATGAGGGTATTTTAACCACTATCTGTTTAAGAAAATAGTCCACAAATTTGGAGGGACCCTCACCAAGTGACCCAATGCCAGAGACTATAGGTCACCCAGGCAGCTCCCTCACAGACTTGTGGATCATAGAGAGGGTATAGAAGGTTGGACATAACAGGGAAATCTTGTGTCAGAAGTTTATATTCAGTACCACTGATCCACCTTCTATCCAGAGCTGCCTGTAGTAATTCATAAAGCTCTTAAAGGGGACTGTGGGGTCAAAAGTCAATCTTTCATAGCATTTTACATCTAAGATCTGGCATTCAGTTTCTGCCACATACTTGTCCACATCTTGAACCACCACTGTACCACCTTTGTCAGCCTGTTTAAAAATGACTGACTTTACATGTTTCAATTCTTTCAATGTCTGCCATTCATTGGCAGACATGGATTGTGGTGCATTTAGTGGATCGGGACTATCCTGCAATTTTTAAAAATATTCCTGAACCATCCAACCAAAGATTATTACTGTTGGTTGTTTAGTTGTATTTGGACAGAAATTACTTTTATGTTTAAGATCAGTCTGTGCCTTTAAAGAGGGACTAACATCATCAGCAGTGTTTCCTGAAAAATAGTTATTAGCAATTGCTAACAAATAATTCCCCATTTTTTTATTTTATCTTATTTATTTATTAAAATGGTTTACCAGGAAGGCACACTGAACAAGAAGTTGCTTGTCTCTCAGTTTGACCTTTGGGGAAGGGGGTACAAATGGATGATTGAATTAAACATTAGTTTACATTTAACATAACTGAGAAAAATAAACATGCAATTAAATTTGTAAAAATGACATACAGTTAATATTTAACATACAGTTAAATATAACATACCTGTGGAGTAGCCCAGCCCAGGCCGAACAAAAAATGCAAGTAATTAGTTCAAGTAAACTAATTCCTCTTTAAGGGCAAGAGAAGTAGGGAGGAGGGGCAGGAGAGAAGTAGGAGAGAGGGATTGAGTGAGAAGGACAAGTCGTGTGGTGCAGAATGAGGCAATGACTTTGAAAAGGGGAAACAGAGGGAGTGGGGAAGGGGAATGATAGTTTAGGTAGGTGGATATAGATTTAATGGGTGGGTATAGGAGGTGGAAGAGGGAGGGAGGGAAGGAAGAAGCTTGCCTAAACCTAGGCCTCTTCAGGATGCTGAGAATCCTGCCAGAGGGCAGAATTAGGTGAGGACAAGTTGGGTAGAAAGGATAGAGGGGATGCAGAAGGGAAGGAAGAGGCTTGCCCAGTGTTAAACCCCTCCAGGATGCTGGGAACCCAGCCAGGGAGCAACACTAAGCAAGAGAAAGTTGTTAATGGAGGAAGAAAGGGGGGTTGATATAAGGACAGGGGTAGAAGCAAGAGGGTATTAAGTAGGGGAGAGGAGCATGCTGGGGAACAGGCTCAGAGGGGGAGAAAGGTTAAGATGGGGATGGTGCGGCATGGAGTGGAGCAGACTCATAAGAGAACAGTTAAGGAGGATTAAAGCAGGAGTAACTAGAGGAGAAAAAGTTATGTAAGGCAGAGGCTAGGGAGTGGGAGGAGGAGGAGTGCCTTATTTGGGGGGGTTCCATGCATATTATCCCCTGCATAACTGTTTCATTCTCCCCAACTAAGAGCACTTTAAATTGGTAACATTAGAAGTAGTGTCCAAAATGTCAAGATTAGTTTGATATTCAGGATATAAAATAAAAAAAACAATTCTCACAGGATTCTGTAGATTAAAATTCTGCTCCCAAAAATAAATTGTCAAATCAAGCTTCCTTAAAAGCTTGAAAGCCTGAAAAAGTCGAGCTGGAGATTGAAAAATGTTTAGTTCGCTACTTGGCACAATGTCAGTCCTTTAGATAGAACCTACAATTCACTTGGAGTTCTGATAGTGGAATAGAAGAAACAATCACTATCTGGAGATCTGCAGTCTCCTATTGATTCCACCCCTAACTCCATGATGCAGTTTCTTCCCTAACTCCTTTGATTTCCACACCTTGTCCAGCTTTTCATTTTATAATTCTTATTTGATTTGTGTTGTTGTTGGCATTGGCATTGTTGTTGGTTGACTTTGCTGGAATTTGGTTTGGTGACTTGTTCGCTAAAAAAGTTACTGACCTTGGTCTTGCCTGGTCCTGTCTGTTTTGGGCACTCGTATTGCGATCATTAGCAATATATCTATTAACATACCTTCCTCTGCTGTGCGATCTAGTGTTACTGTCCCAGCCAAATACACCTCCCCATTGCAATCACATTAATCATGGTCAGACGTGTTCCACTTGTGAGATTTAATGTTTGTCTCTAATTTAACACCTTTTCCCAAAGATAAAGATCACATTCTTCAAATTGTTGTGTACTGGTATGTTTTTTAAGTTCCTCTTACACTGCTTTCAGTTCAGTGGAAACCCTGATATAATTACAGGTGTCCTGTTCAAGTAGTATTTTAACAAGAGTTGTTGAACATGTCTCTAAAGACTTCTCACATTGCTCTTTAAGAATGTCACTGAGGTTCCCCAAGGAGGATGCTTTGAAAACTCTCAGACCTCTGGGCTCCCGAAAATCTTCCAGGTGTTCTTCTACTGTAACTTTATCATACCAGACATTAACTTCTTGTGGACTGAGCTTTTCAAGTTTAAACAAGAGTTCTCACACCTTGGGATATTGGGTTTCCTCTTCAAGAACAGAGATAAAAAGTTGACCTTTCACATCCTGCCTTCTAGCACTCCTCTCGGAGTTCCTCAAGCTAAATGCACCTTCATCTGCATCACCCATAGTACTGTGCTGAGTCTCCTCTTTTGAACCTGAGTTAGAGTTTATGTTGGTGGCCATTTGCCACCTAATCTGGCTTTGTTTGGAACACTAGGAGAATCTCTGGGGACCTATAAAGTGACTGGAGACTATTGGGTCCTGTATCACAACAAACAAGAGCAAACAGGGAAAGGGTGGCAGCACTCCCAAGCTCCTAAAGGTGCAACCATACAGCGTTACTGAGTTAGGAAAAACAAAAACATGGTGCCCACACAAAGTACTAAGTGGCTGAATATCATTCATTGGAACAAAGCTTTACTTTGTCACAATATCCCTGCTTGATGGCACTTGGGATTCCTCCTCACCTCTTCTATCACTTATTCTTCTGCTAACCCTATGTCCCTACAGACGATTGATTTTTCCTTTCAGGCATCTTATACCCTTGAGTATCTTCTGTTAACCCCGCTTCCAATATCCTAACTTCCTCTGTGACATGTACAATCCCTGTTGTATCTACTGTATCCACAATCTTTCTAATTTGTACAACCCAGTTTTGTATTGTTATCATGACATGGAACCTGTGTAAAGAGCTTTGAGCTCAAGTGGTGTTATTCTAGACTTCAATAAATAAAAAAATAAATAAATAAGAACTCCCGACCATACACCCCTACATATTGACACACTCCGTGGCTTCTTCTGGGGTCAGGGATGGTGTGAGCATATTACTTTTATAGTGCATTTGGATCACAAAGTGCAAATTGATAACAAGTGATAATGAAGCATGTGTAAGCTCACAAAGAGGATCAGTGCAACTGTAAGTGACTTTGTCAGTTTTGTTGAGTGTTCTGATACAAATGCTTCCTGTGTGGTTATCTGATGAAGCCAGTTTACAAGTATAGACTTCAACTCTTTAAAGGTTGCAGCATCAGACTATGTGGCCTGCAGAAGTTCTGCTATCATGGGCAGATAGTCGAACAGATATTCTGTTACTTTCATCCAGGAGCATCAGTGAGTTAAAACAACTTACATTGACATCCTGGGGACAACTCCTTCTTTGGCATCAATAAAGCCTAGCAGCTGGCGACACTGCATAGGGCTTTGGCAGAACACTTTTTCTTTTACAAGAGTGACAATGGAGTTGAGATCATCAAGGACAATTGTCCAGATGTCCAGTACCAAGTTGTTGCACACACTGTATTTGAGAAAATGCCTGATAAAATGTCTGTAAATCCCATGTGCATGTAACTGGTGCCATCAGTAGCAACAGCAGACATTTTATTGAAGTTAACCCCTTTGTCATTAAGAGTGTCCCGTGAAGCCTAGGAAAAAGTAACATAGTTGACTCACTCAAAAAACTCAACACCAATCAATATAGGTTGTTCTTCTACTTCATGCAGAGGCTGGACATACACACTAAACATCCTTTGTCCAGAGGTGTCTGTTGTTTCATCGATGATCAGGTACACTTCTGTGTCTGACACCTTCTTCCTTACAAACTCCTCATGCAGTGGCAAAGATCCTGAAGATAGGTGCTACATAGACAGACAGGTCCAGAAAGGCATCCACCATGCTCTGTATATTTGTAAAATAATACTAGGAAGGCTGGACCACTCTCAAGTGGGATGTCTGCTCATGTCAAACCTTTAATAATGTCCATCACAAATTCCTTACGAACCAGACTTGTAAAACTGGATGCCAGTACTACTGCCTTGGTGAGCTGATGTTGGTAAAATAAAGTATTCAGGTAGCATACATGTGAAACACACAGCACAACATTGGCAGTGGTTCTCAAGCACAGATCATAGTAGCCTTGTGGCAATTAAAGCCTTTAATGTATAAAAAACTAATTAGTTTACTACAGGTGTCTTTTCAATTGAAATTTAAATTATCCAGTTGTGTTAAAAAAAGAACTTACCATCTCAATAACATTTTAAATGGGTCTCTTGAAAAACAGTGGTGTATGTAAGATATTTTCAAATAAAGATACTATTAACAGTACCTTCTTGGTTATCCTTCAGTGCAACATCTGTCTGGTCAATACACTTTTGTCTTTATGTGCAAGTCAATAGGGTGTTTCTTTTTTTTTTTTTAACATGAAAAATGTATTGATTTTCCAAAATAAGTATAATTGTAACATCAAACCACCAATAATAGCCTCAAGAGAGGGAAAAAAACAGTAGGGCCATGAGTTAACAATTGACATGCCAGTAATTATCATAAGCCAGATAAATGTATAGATTCAACAGATTCAAACACACCAGTGTAACATGTATGTAGTACAACCATGTTCAAAAGAGAAAGGATAGCAGACATTCCAACTTTAATAACCAGAGCTGGCTGAAATTAGAAGAGATAAACCAGTATCAGATGGAAATATTTTAATTTGAAAGAGTGAAATAAATGAATACGAATAACGTGCAGCTATCCTCCAGTAGCAGTGAGTGACATGGGGCAGAGGAGGGCACAGAGCATATTACAGCATGTAATTATAATGGAGCACGCATCATCGCACATCCTCTGCTAGGTGGGGGGTTGTTGGGTGTGAAGGCGGAAGTGAGCATAGGTGTAATAAAAAATAGGCATCCCATTTCCTGTGGAACTTATCTTTTTTATTCAAGTTATAGTAGGACAGTCATTCAAAGCATGCTAGCTTTGCTAACGCTGAGTGCCAGACCAAGAGAGAGGAAGGGGAGGGCTGTCTCCATTTCATGAGCATAAGTCTTTTGGCTTCTAGCAACACTGCCAGGAGTCATTCATGCTGGGGAGAAGCTGAGGTATGTAGAGAGGACATGTCACCTAGCAGCAAGAGTGGATTATCATGACTGATAGTTGCCCCAAGCACTCTAGAGCAGTCCTCAAACACAGAGTTCCAGAAGTGTGCCAGTTTATAACACTGCCACACAATATGCAGGAGGTGGGCTGGGCTACGTTGGCACCTCCAGCATTGAGCACTGTTAAGAAGACCAATGGCCTGGAGCACGGCTGGCGTTCTGTGCCACCTTAGGAGAATTTTTAATTGAAGAACTTGACTACGAGAGTCTCTATAGGCCAAATGGGCTGCTTGCAGAGAACGGGTCCAGCAATCTGGAGGAATGGTCACTTGTAGCTCCTGCTCCCATTTCCTCTGGAACTTGTCATTGCCCACAGGCTGAAAGTCCCTGAGCACCATATATATTCTGCCTGCTAGCCCCTTTTACTTACCAGGGAGATGAAGACAACTAAACCAGCTGCAGGTGAAGAAAATGGTCGCTACTAGGAGAATGGTGCTTGTAAAGTCCCAAAAAGATTCAATCAAAGCAGAAAGGACTCAGCACTCCTTGTCAAACACAAAATGTACATATACCACCAGATTTCTTCTGTAAAAGATTTATTGTGGTGCAAACAAGCAACATATCTTGGTGTAGCCTGAGGAGACTATCACAGACCAACGTTTCACACTCAAACTGAGTGCTTTGTCATGGTGTAGAGCACCCCTTCTAAACCATATGTATACATTACATTAAATTAACTTTCAGCACAAAAAAGCATGAGGAATGCACACAAAACAATTTAGCTTAATCCACCACACCTGTGCTTCATTCTGCAGTCCTAAATCCAAATATATATCTATATCTATATATCTATATCTACAGTATCTATCTATCTATGTATATTATTGTGGCATAACATTTATGTCCACTATAATCTATATATGTGCCAACAGGATTGGACATGTTTACAGCAATATAAATATTTTTCCAACACATTCCTAGAAACTATATGCAATGTTAGTAATACTAACTACATCCTGAACACTGCATGAAGTTATGAGACAATATAGTGATAGATAGATAAGAAATGGGGAAAGGGGGGTAACACAAGTGAACATTCAAAAAATGCATTTTAAGATCAGATGCAGTGAAGAACATTTGCATCATTAATACAATAGCCTTGCTAATTCTATTTGATCATTAATTCCTGGCCATTCTATTGCACCAAGTTTATAGATCCAAAAGGCCTCTCTTCTAGTCAGTTTGGACTCTATATCACCACCCCTGTTACCTGTCATTACTTTATCGATACCCATAAACTTAGATGCACGTGATGATGCTTCTCTAGCATTATTAATGTGCATTGCAAGTACAGATTTTTCATTTTTATTTAAGATTGCACATGTGTCCCCCAATCCTTTCTTTTAGCTTACGTTTTGTTCTCCCTACATAAAATACCCCACAACTACATAAAGCCAAATAAATTACATTTTGTATGTCACACATAATCAAGCTGCATATCTTATATTTTTTGCCATCCTTAGGGCCAAAAAAGAGAGGTCCTTTCTAGAACATTGCAATACTTGCAATGTCCACATCTGACACATCCAGGATATGATGGGGGCAAAAATCTAGATTTTCTCTCAACTGGCTGCATATTATGCACAATTTGATCTCTAATGCTTTGAGCCCTCCTATGTGTAATTCTGGGGGTTCCAATACTTCTTTAAGTTTAGTTTCAGCTTTAATAATATCCCAATTTTTTTTAATAATGTTCTTCACTGCACCTGCATCACAAGAACATGTGTTCACAAAATTCAAGGAGTTCTTTTCCTCAACTAATTGTTCCCTTGACTGTAATAATGCAGTCCTATCCATTTGTTCAACCTCCCTTCTGGCATTCTGTACATTTCTAAGATTATAGCCTCTTTCCAACAGATGTGCTGAAAGAGCATCTGCACACTCAGCAAAGTTCTCTGTGAGACTACGGTTACATTTTAACCTCATAAATTGACCCCTAGGTATATTTGTAACTGTATGCCAAGGATGGCTGCTGTCTGCCTGAAGCAATGTATTTTTGTCCATCTCTTTGCTATACAGGAAGGTCAAAGGTCACCCATTTCTGTTTTTCTCATAGTGATGTCCAGGAAATTAATTCAGTCTCCACTATGCTTCACATCAAAGGTAAAGCCTGGTTTATGACTTTCCAAATATGTAACAAAAAAGTCTAGTTCCGATAATGTACCATCCCACATCATTATGCAATCATCTATGTAACAACACCAGAACTCCACCTTTGCACAAAAATAATTTGTACTGTATATTACATTATCTTCCCATAGTCCTATAGCCAAATTACTGTAGCATAGTTGGGGGCAAATGTTGCCCCCGTTGCAGTACCCTTTTTTGTAGGTAATGTTGACCCAAAAAACTGAATGTATTATTTTTTTAATACCATTTATGTCATATCTAGCAAAAGTTGACTAGCTGGTACCTTTTGTTCTCTTTTCTTTCTCTAAAATGTACTATAGGGCTTCAAGTCAAAAATCATACGAAATGCTGGTATATAAACTGGAAATATCCAATGTTTCCAAAAGTCTGCCCTCCCCTACATACATTTCTGATGTCAAGTTAATAAGGTCTCTGGTATCCTTTATGTATGACCTAAGATCCATTCCCAAAGGCTGTATATGAAACTCAATAAACTGTGACATAGTCTCTGTCAGTGATCCTTGTCCTGATATGATCATTGGCCTGGGGGGTTTATTAAAGTTTTGCCTATTTTGGGCAATAATAAAAAAACAGACAAATTGGATATTTTACTGTCAAAAAATGTCTTTCTTTTTCTGAAATGTCACCATTTAGAAATGCCTTTTTTATAGGTTTATCAATCTTTATTTTGTTAGTCATTGTGGGGTCAGTAGATAGGGGCATATATGTGTTAGAATCACCAAGCTGTCTTTGTGCTTCAGCTATATAATCTTTTGTGTTCAAGAGCAGAACCCCACCCCATCGACAGGTTTCACTGTCACATCTTTTTTCTGACTTAGCTTATCTAAAGCCTTCCTTTCCTAAGATGACATATTCCAAAAAACATAATTTCTATGCTCATTCTTCAATAGTATATTTCTAGGTCATACATACAGTACAAGCTTTGTAAAAAGTATGGACTACAGGGTTCATGGGAGGTATAAACGTAGAAGGTATCTCTCATTACTGTTACAGCTGTTCTCAGTGATAGGTATCTGACTCTCTGGTGTTTCATTTAGCTCTTCCGTTGTTATTACATTCAAACCTGCTGTTCTAGGTTAAAAAAATATTTTAAATTCAGCAATCTTATGAACTTATTCAGGTCTATAAATGTTTCAAACCGGTTCGCCCTATTTTGGGTACAAAACTTAAACCTTTGTTTATTACTGCATGCTTAGTATCACTTATAGTATAACTAGATACATTTATAACATTATTTATGCACTCAGTGTTCAGAGTCTCTAGAACTGGTGTCTCAATATTAGTCCCTGTAAGTACATCAGAAATAGCCCCACTTTCCTGTACCTGATTTTCTTCTCTGAAAAGGTGACTCAGTTGTGATGATAAATCTGAAGGTAAATCATCCTCTTGTGCATCAATATCAGTCAATAAGTGTCCTGAAAATGCACATGTTTTTGTTGATAATATCCTGTGGCCCGTCTCCTTCCTCCCCAATCCCCTCTTACTGCTCCTCATCCTCTTTGTCCTCTGTATATTATTTGTGTCTCGATTTGTGGCAAAAGGTTATGTGGACTTCTCCTTGGCATTGTTGGTGTTTGGGGGTGGGAGGACTGTTGTAAAGTCACTTCCTTGTTTATCATGTCTTCCTTGAAAAAAACTGTGGAATCTGAATCAGCAGAACTGCCTTCATTACGTGGCTCACCATAATCTTGCTTTCTCAAGACGCCCTTAGATTTTTTTTGACCAGTCAAACATACGGTTGTTCAAATAATCTTGTTCAACTCTAAGAAATTTTTTAAGCTTTTTGGTTTTTGTGATGATATCATACTTTTCTAGAGCATCTTTCGAACATTTACTGTAATGTTCATAATCAGGAGACTTTGAAAACTGAGACAGTATTTTTCCTTTTTCTTTCAGTGCAGCAATTAATTCCTCTTGCAGGTGCTTGTTATCATGGATAATATAGCCAGTCAAGCCCAAGGACCTCTTGTGCAATTCCTCCATCCATTCCTCCACAAAAGTTTGTCTATCTCAACCAAAGGGTATATTTTCCATATCCTGAGACGCCTGGGAACTAATTGGACATCCAGATATGCCTGCATGGTTTTGAGTTGCCAAAAAAGTCTACATGCTTTTAAAGCCAGTTTTTCATAGCTCTGGAATACCTTTCTTATTGTTGGTGGTTCAGAGTTCTGTGTAATCACTTGTGTCAAATTAGCACCAGGTGTTCCTGCTCGAGCATTTTGACTAAAAATATCTTCAGTTTCAGCAGTGTTGGAAAAAATAGTGGTGGAAAAACTAAAAGTAATCTCCCCAGAAGTTGGAATGCACTAGCTGCTAGAATAACTGCCATTTTGTACTTCACCACATATAATCTCCGGCAGCTTTTTTATTTAGTTGTTTAATCAAGTATAGCACCCTAAGCTGGAAACTTTTTTACAGGAGTGACCTGGGAGCACAAGGAGGTTAAGTGACTTGCTTAGGGTCATACAGGTTGCAAGTGGAAGCTGTGGGATTCAAACACAGGTCTGGTTTGTTGGATGTCGGTAGATTTGTAGCTCAGAACCTTAGATCACTGCGCTATACTAATTGACAATCTCCTGAGCGTATACCCCAAAAGTCAACTTAAGGTGTCAAAAAGAGTCGCTACTAGGAGAATGGTGCTTATACAGTCCCAAAAAGATTCAATCAAAGCAGAAAGGACACAGCACTCCTTGTCAAATACAAAATGTACATATACCACCAGATTTTTTCTGTAGAAGATTTATTGTGGTGAAAACAAGCAAAATACCCTGGTGTAGCCTTAGGAGACTACCACAGGCCAACATTTCAAACTCACACAAGTGCTTTGTCAAGGTGAAGAGCACCTCCTTCTGACCATATTTATACATTACATTTAATTAACTTTTAGCACAAAAAAGCATAAGGAATGCACACAAAACAATTTAGCTTACTCCACCACATATGTCCTTCATTCTGCAGTCCTAAATCCAAATATATATATATATATATATATATATATATAGATATATATATATATATATATATATGTATATATATATGTATTGGCTTATTGATGCATAACATTTATGTCCACTATAATCAATATATGTGCCAACCAGACTGGACATGTTTACAGCAATACAAATATTTTTCCAACACATTTCTGGAAACTATATGCAATGTTAGTAATAAGAAGGCAGTTTAGTGCAGTGGTCTAAGGCTCTGAGCTGCAAATCTGATGACATCCAGTAGACCAGACCTGGGTTTGAATCCCACAGCTTCCACTTGCATACTGTGTGATCCTAAACAAATCACTTAATCTTCTTGTGCTCCCAGGTCGCTCCTGTAAAAAAGCTTTCAGCTTAGTGTGCTATACCTGGTTAAACAACTAAATAAAAAAAAAAGCTATAATGGTGTAGGACAGTACATTTTCAGAACTAGACTTTTTTGTTACATATTTGGAAAGCCATAAACCAAGCATTACCTTCGATGTGAAGCATAGCGGAGACAGAATTAATTTCCTGGACATCACTATAAGAAAAACAGAAATGGGTGACCTTTTGACCTCGCTGTATGGCAAAGAGATGGACAAAAATGCATTGCTTCAGGCAGATAGCAGTCATCCTTGGCATACAGTTACGAATATACCTAGGGGTCAATTTATGAGGTTAAAACGTAACTGTAGCCTCACAGAGAACTTTGCTTAGTGTGCAGATGCACTTTCAGCACATCTGTTGGAAAGAAGCTATAGCCTTAGAAATGTACAGAATGCTAGAAGGGAGGTTGAACAAATGGATAGGACTGCATTATTACAGTCGAGGGAACAATTAGTTGAGGAAAAGAACTCCTTGAATTTTGTGACCACATATTCTTGTGAGGCAGGTGCAGTGAAGAACATTATTTAAAAAAACTGGGATATTATTAAAGCCGAAACTAAACTTAAAGAAGTATTTAACCCCCCAGAATTACATATAGGAGGGCTCAATCCACTAGCTACCTCACTTTAGGGTTATTACTACTTGCAACAGGGGGCATACATCCTAACCCTGGCCCCTCAAACCTACCCATGGTGCTTTCAACAGCAGACCCCTGCCCTAACACAACCCCTAACCCCTCTGGAGACCACCTCCCACAGGGTCTTTGCCTCCTGCACCTAAATATACATAGCTTGCCCCTTAAACTTGACTCCCTCCAGTTACTCACAGCACACTATGCCCCTGATGTCATCGTCCTCTCTGAAACTTGGTTAAACAAACAAATACCTGACTCCTCAATTGCTATTCCAGGCTATGTAATTGCCTGTCAGGGCAGGTCTACTAGAGGCAATGGTGTGGCTATCTATGTAAACTCTACTCTATATTTCTCAACCACCCTAGCCAAAGCTGAACCAAATGCCTATGAAATTCTCTTGCTTCAACTGACTCTTTCCTTCTCCTTCCCTATCCACATGGCTGGAGTCTATTGCTGGCCTGGCTTCCCAGCTTCATCTGTCACTGATCTCCTAGAACAAACTGCCTCCCAAATCCCTACTGGGGAACTCTATGTCATGGGTGACTTCAACCACAACTGGTTAGCTCCCTCCTTCAACAAAACCCGGATGGACATTGCCTTGCTCAACCTCTCACAAACCATCTCTGAGCCCACATGCCTAAACTGCAAAATGGGAAACCACTCACTACTTGACTGGGGTCTCACCAGTCACCCCCACTGGGTTATCGCTTCAGGGCTCCTACCTGATTCCCTAACTGATCACTACATTATTTATCTAGTCGGGAAAATCCACCGACCTCGTCCGCCTTCAAAGTACATACTCCAATGTTCCTACAAATCTCTAAACCTCACCTCCATGCATGAAGACTTATCTCTTGCTTGCTGTGAACCCCCCCACCAAACCCTGCTCTATCGACGATGCCATCCTTCATTTCCAAAACACATTCCTCCATGTCTGGGATGCTCACACTCCACTGCGTCACTCCAGGGTTCATGGCTACCACCTGCCCTGGATCACCCAGGAACTGACAGCCTGCAAAATTGCCCAGGACAAAGCATGGAGAACCCACAAAACCTCATGCCTCCCAAGTGGCCTTGTCATCTATTGGTCTCTACACAATAAATGCACCACAGCAACCCACCTAGTTAAAGTCGAATACTTTAGCTCCTCCCTTCTTTCCAACTTAACTATCCATCCAAATTCTGGAAGGTTATTCACTCTGTTTTCTCCTCCCCAACTGCCCACCCTCCCCCTCTCCTTCTCATGAACAACTCCCTCCTCACTGAGCCGCAGGATGTCACCACTGCTTTCAACACATACTTTTCCTGTGCCTCAGCCCTCCTCTCTTCCCTGTCCACATCGGTGCCACCCAGTCCGCCCATATGTTCTACCTCCAGTGGGCCCCCCACCTTCACCTTCAAAGCAATCCTGCCAGTTGACGTCCTCTTAGCCCTTCAGGCCCTTGACACAACAAAAGGTAAATCCCCCAATGGCCTCAACTGCAATCTCCTCCACCTCTCCGCCCCAGCCATTGCAACCCCCCTTGTCTCCCTCTTAAACCTCTCCTTTTCCTCTGCCGCTGTCCCCCAGGTCTGGAAGCAGGCCATCATCATCCCCCTCTCTAAAGAGGGCATCACCACCTCCCCCTCAAATTATTATCCTATCTCCCTCCTCCCCGCACTCACAAAGTGGCAAGAACACTTATTGCTCAATCAACTCACCTCCTTCCTCTCTGACACCAACTTCTTCATGCCGTTCCAGTCTGGATTTAGGAAGGGCCATTCCACAGCCTCCTCCCTGGTTAGGTTCACAGACTCCATCCTCTCAGGCATGGACAAAGGGTTGATCACTTTAGCCATTTTCATAGACCTTGCCAAAGCTTTCGATACGGTCTCCCACCCTCTGCTACTTCATTGTCTCTTGGAAGCTTGCCTAGCTAGCTCAGCTACCAACTGGTTCAAAATCTACCTCAATAACAGAACTCAATCAGTAAGAATTGCCAATGTCACCTCTTCACCCCTCCCTATAGCCATCAGAGTTCCCCAGGGATAAGTACTTGGCCCTATCCTGTTCTCCATCTTTTTAAACAACCTTCCCCTGGTGTGCTCATCCACATCTATTCAAATGTACAAAGACAATACTGTCGTCTTTGCCTCGGGCTCCTCCCCAGAAGAGGTAACAGCCAACCTTCAGGCTGATTTCAACAAGGTACAGTTATGGTTTAGCTCTCTCTAGCTCTCTCTCAATGGGAACAAAACCACCACCATGACCTTTGGCACTCGGCAACATCTAACTAGGCTTCCTTCCCTCCCTACCTTCCACAGTCTTGACGGGACAGTACTGGAGGACGTTGTTTCCTTCCGCTACCTCGGGGTTTAGCTCGACAGTCACCTGTCCTTCTCCGACCACATTGATGCCATCATAAAAAAACTGCATCCCAGGCTTGGAGCCCTTTACAGGAACTGCAACTGCCTCCTTCTTATGGCCAGGTGAGAGCTGGTGCATAAGATGATCCTTTCTTCTTTTGACTACTGCGACATAGTATAAAGTGCCGCTCCCAAATCTACCTTAGCTAGACTGGACTTACTTTTCCATGCCTTCTGTCATTTTGCCCTCGATGCCCCCCCCACACCCATCACTGCAACCTCTACCATGCCCCCACACTCCCTTCCCTTGAAAACCGTCGCCTTCAGCACTGTGCTAAATTCATAGCCAACTTCTGGCATGGCACCTGCCCTCATACCTCTCTATCTTACTTACCCCAGCTCCCTCCACTTCTCATGCCCTCAGATCCCTCGATGATCGAATGCTTCAAATCCCTAGGCATAAAACCACTATTGGTCAATCTGCCTTCTCCTACTGCTTCCCCAAACTCTGGAATGAACTCCCTCCCCATATTCACCACTCTTCCTCTACCCACTCCTTGTCTTCAGCACTAGCAAACTACCTCTTGGTAAATTGCTCCTTCACTTAAATCACAAGGTGTCCCGTTTGTCCCCCTCAACTGCATGGCCAGTGGCACCAAGTTCACGCTATGGAAGCTGGCTTATCTATACCAACTTCAGCACTTCTAGTACACAGGCTTTACCCTGTCCTAAATGCTCCTTGATACTGCCTGATCCTCACATTTCTCCACTCAGTGTCACACCTCATCTCTCCAGTACTATGCTATTCAGTGATATAATCTATGCCTGCCTACTATTGTTGTTGAACTGTACTGATGTCTTGTCCCTAGCCCAACACACAATTGTATCCTGCAACTGCATAACTGTATCCTGCTACTGCATAACTGAATCTTCTCTGTAAACTGTTCATCTGATTCTGCCTACTGTATTGCTGTAATTGTGCTCAGCTATGTTCTACTGTTTTTCCTCGCATATAAATCTCTTGATAACCTGCGAGTTATCTCCCACTGTACCCTCACCCTTCAGGCCATACCAGAAGATGAGCATCTTTTTGCTCAGTGTGCCATCCTGGTGAAACAATTTCAATAAAAATTAGAGTTCAAATTATGCATAGTATGCAGCCAGTTGAGAGAAAATCTGGATTTTTGCCCCCCACCTAATCCTGGATGTGTCAGATGCAGACATTGCAAGTATTGCAATGTTCTAGAAAGGACCTCTTTCTTTTCTGGCCCCAAGGATGGCAAAAAATATAAGATATGCAGCTTGATTACATGCGACACACAAAATGTAATTTATTTGGCTTTATGTAGTTGTGGGGTATTTTATGTAGGGAGAACAAAATGTAAACTGAAAGAAAGGATTGGGGGACACATGTGCAATCTTAAATAAAAATGAGAACTCTGCACTTGCAATGCACATTAATAATGCTAGAGAAGCATCATCACTTGCATCTAAGTTTATGGGTATTGATAAAGTAATGACAGGTAACAAGGGTGGTGATATAGAGTCCAAACTGGCTAGAAGGATGGCCTTTGGGATCTACAGACTTGGTGCAATGGAATGGCCAGGCATTAATGACCAGATAGAATTAGCAAGGCTACTGTATTAATGATGGAAATGTTCTTCACTGCATCTGATCTTAAAATGCATTTTTTGAATTTTCCCTTTTGTTACCTCGCACACCCCATTTCTCGTCTATCTATCACTATATTGTCTCATAGCTTCATGCAGTGCTCAAGATGTAGTTAGTATTATTAACATTGCACATAGTTTCTAGGAATGTGTTGGAAAAATATTTATATTGCTATATAAACATGTCCAGTTCTGTTGGCACATATATAGATTATAGTGGACATAAATGTTATGCCACAATAAGCCAATATATATATTCATATATTTTGATTTAGGACTGGAAAATGAAGCATAGATGTGGTGCATTAAGTTAAATGGTTTTGTGTGCATTCCTCATGCTTTTTTGTGCTGAAAGTTAATTAAATGTAATGTAATGTATAAATATGGTCATAAGGGGGTGCTATACACCTTGACAAATCACTCAGTTTGAGCGTGAAACATTGGTCTGTGGTAGTCTCCTCAGGCTACACCAGGATATATTGCTTGTTTTCATCACAAAAAAAATCTTTTACAGAAGGAATCTGGTGGTACATGTACATTTTGTGGTTGACAAGGAGTGCTGAGTCCTTTCTGCTTTGATTAAACCAGCTCCATTTGTCATCAAGCTCCCATTGGGATTTCAGAGCATGGATAGCGCTGCGGATCTGGAGATATCTACAGAAGTCCTACTTGGGGAGAGCATATTTTTCTTGCAATTGTGAGAATGACATTAACTTCTTAGAGCTGGGGGAATAAAGATCCCTAACCATGTAGACACCTTTGCCCATCCAGGAGGACCACCAAAGGGACTGCTGGTTGACTAGAAGTTGAGGGTTGTTCCAGAGTGGAGTAAATTCGAATGGAGGATTCCAGGCTGCCCTAGTTGTATGGGTAAGAGCCATGCCAGCGTACCATGCCTGCCCAGTTTCCTGTAAAATGGGAGAGGGTACTTGAGTTGGGGGGGCAGGTGACCATAGAAGATCACACAGACCTCTTCGGCTTGCCAGCGTAGCTTCACGTGAGACCCACAAGGGTGCTGGGTGGGGAGAAGGGATGAACCACTTGGTGGCCTGTGCCATTCTACACTAAATAGTAGCCTTGAAACCAAGGCAATCCAAGTCCTCCATTAGACCAGTGCACCCTCAGTTTAGCTCTGCTCGATCTAACTGCTTTACCCTCCCACAGCAAACATGATACTAATTTGTCCAAGGTCATGATCATCTTCTGTGAGGGTGGCAGGGGAATGTTATAGAAAAGATATGATATTTTGGGGAGGAAAAACATCCTCACTACCTCAATTCTGCCTTTGTGTGAGAACCACAGTTTTATCCAGCAGTAATTCTCAGCAGTTAATGAGGTAGCAAGGGGGTTAAAGTTGGCATCTATCAGTTCCTTCCACCTGCAGTGACAGTGATTCCTAAGTAAGAAAAACCTTGTGGGGCCCAACTGATAGAGGTGCCTTGAAGACAATCTTTGGAGCAAGAGAGATTGAGGGGTGACAACGTGGTCTTTTTCTGACTCATCTGGAGCCAAGAGACATATGCAAATTCATCTAGAATACTTATAACTTTAGGAATTAAGTGCTGTGGGTTAGCAAGGGGAGCAGTAGGTCATCTGTGTATGAACAGACTAGGAACTCCTGTACCTGCACCTGTATACCCTGTATCTCTGGGGTGGCTATCAATCTCTGTGCAAGCGGATCAAGTGCAATGAGAAACAGTAGAGGGGAGAGGGAACAGTCCTTCCTGGTACCCCTGCTAAGGGTGAAGGGGAGGATATGTCCTTATTAGTGAGAATCCTAGCTGTAGGGGCATGGCAAAAGATGGAGATCCACTGACAGAAATATGGACCAAACCTATACACTTCCAGGATCCTGTGGAGATATCCCCACTCCACTGAGTCAAAGACTTTAATAAAGTTGACCATGAGGGCAGCCATAGGAGTATGAGATTGGAGTGCCAGCCATTGAAAGTTAAGCACCAGCCTCAGGTTGGCTGCACCTGTCTTGCCTTTGCCAAAGCCCACTTGAGCATGATGTATCACTCAAGGCAGGACATCCTCCAATCTATTTGCCTAAGCCTTCTGCTTTCAGGAGGGATTTGGACTGGCAAAGATCCTGATAGGCAAAGATCCTGATAGAACCATTTAATTACATCATTGATGCCTTTGGGGTCTGAGATGATGCAGCCTTTATGGTCCCTTAATGCATTTAGCTGGGAGGATGCTTGCTGTTTGCGCAGGTGGTAGGCTAAGAGCTTACCTCCCTTGTCCCCGCCTTCCCAGAACCTATGCTTGGCTCTGAGTAGTTGCCATTTGGCTTTACATTGCAATAGTGTATTAATCTGGTTGTAAACTGATGTGCAAATAAATAAATAACTAAATCATGTACTCAGTCCCAGGATGGCAGGCAAAAGCACCTGTCATTGGAGCCATTGGTTTTGAATTTGGCCTCTAGATCAGCAAGCTGGGTTTGTAGGGTGGAGACCACTTCCCACCATTCCTTGTTTTTAGCTGCTGAGTATGCTATTATGCATCCCCTCAAAACTGCTTTAAATGCCTCCTAAACTGTACTTGCACTGGTTTCCCCCTCAGGGTTTTCTGCAAAATATGTAGCCACTGCCTTCCGCATCTGGTTACAAAACTCCTTGTCCCTCAGGAGCAAGGGGTTGCATCTCCATCTAGGGGAAGAGGAGCAATTGCTCAGAGAATGGAAGCTGCAAGAGATGGAAGCATGATCTGAAATTACAATGTTGCCAATCCCCAAACTATGGATGTTCAACGCCACCCTGTGACTGGCTAGCCACAAGTCAATACAGCTGTGAGTGTTGTGTACGGGTGAAGAAAAGGTGTAGTCTCTCCCCATCAGGTTTTTCCTCTGCCAGGGGTCAATAAAACCCCACTCCTCCCTTAACTCTTGAAGGGCCACCCTAGATTTGGGATGAGAGTGCTGGGTGGGGCTAGACTTGTCTAAGAAGATATCATCCACCAAGTTAAACTCTCCACCCACAATAATGGGGAGATCTGGGTCATCCTTAGCGCATGACTCACTTGAGGGAAAAAGTCTGAGCAGTCTGCATTGGGCCCATACAAATTTGCCACCACTACCTTGCTACTGGGGTATGCAAACCGGGCCACTACTCAGCACTCCTGGTGGTTGAATTTGACCACTTCCTCCTCCCATGAGCATGACTTGTGGATTAGTATAGCTACCCCCCCCCCCCGGATTTAGATGTAGAGGAGCTAGACACAAGCTGCCCTACCCAGGACTTTCTAAGCTATTGAACCATCAGGGCGGTGAGGTGTGTTTCTTGGATAAGTGCAACTTCGGCTTGGAAAGAGCAAAGTTGGTACAATACCTTAGACCTTTTCACCGGGTGGTTGAGACCCGTGACATTCCATGATACCAACATCCATCCCTGGTGGGATGAGCTAGACATGATCTATGCTTAGAAATCTGGTACCTCTAGCCAGTGAGACTGTCCCCCTGGTCAGAAGTAGGGAAAGGTAAAGGCACAAAGTGCACCCTAGGGATTTGAAAGAGAAGCGGAGCTCCTGTTGTGGGTTCTAACCCCTAGGCTCACCCAGCCCATGTCAGCCACGGGCACTCAGTCTGCATTCCTGCCATGGGCGGTGGAACTAATAGGAGGGAGATAGAGAAGGAGAGATTCAATCTTAATCAGCACAACCATTAACAACCAGTGGCAGCCCAGCTAATCTGGTCTGTGTTCCCTACTGATAGTCCGAAAGAAAAGGAAAAGGCTGGGGTCCTGGAGGGGACCTTTAAGAATAAATGCCAACCTGGGCTGAGCATGAGCCTCTGATGACTGGCTAACACTGGTTCGTTCAAGAAGGGAAGAAATTGGAGTCCAAGCTGGTGCAACACGGCTGCTGACACTAGATGTACTGCGCAGTTGGAATCTTAAGCAATGGTATGCACTAAAGACACCCGAGGTTTGCACGAGGAACTGAGAGGGAGAACTTCAGTTCTGGCTGTGCTATCTCGATGTCCAGTTGGGGTAACGGAGGAACCTAAATACATTCTGAAGCCCTTCCCTCCCTGATCAAAATCACCCCTGTATGGGAACCAGATCCAAAAGGCCCAAGGAACAGGGAGTACAAAGGGATAAACAAGGAGGGGGAGATAAACCTCCCCAGGATGCCAGCCAGAAGAACTATATGCAACATAACTAATTCAAACCTTACATGAACATAAACAGCATCCGGTCTTATTAGAACTAGGTAGACATATATCAAAGAGCTATATACCTACCAAACATGAACCAATTTCTGTGCAGGCCAGACAGTGACAAAAGTGGAGCAGCAAAAAATGGAGTTAGGCCCCCTGAGAAAAAAAAAATAAGGGAAGGAGCTTGGTGCATCTTTGGCCCTTGGAACATCGGGGGCAGGCACTGTATGGAGGAGGAGAGGCTGAGGGGGGTACTGTCGATGGGAGCCCCACTTTGATTTGGAAGGGGAGGGAGACTAGTTCCCGGGGAGCTGACCAACCACTGGGAGGAAAAAGAGAAAGAGAAAAAAATGGAAACATTACCTGTGTTTACTGATGGGGGAGCCATCTTGACCCCCATGTCTAGAACAAAATCTCACCCTAGCAGAAGCACCAAGTTTTGTAGACAGTGACAATGCTGACCTCCCCCTCAGCGATGGCACAATACTGACGCAGGTATTGTGCTGCCTATTCGATGGGTGTTTTCTGTGGGGGGCTCTGCCCCCCACACTCCCCAGACTTTAATATTCCAAATCCAGATCAGAGTTGGTTCGGGAAGGGGGCGGAACCTTGGGGAAGGTGAAACATGGAAAAAGGACAATTACAGTGAATATCACCATAATTGTCTTTTTTCCTGTTTCGCCATTGTGGTGTCAATGAAAAGGGGTGCACCATGCACTAGCAATGGAGCCTGAACCACCTTGGAGGAAATTGAGAAAAGGAGTAAAGTTCCTGGCCCATAGCCCCTGCATGGAGCCACATGTGGGAAGGGGGGTGCCGAGATCCTCCATGTCAAGCAAAAAGGCCCTATCAGAGGGGACAAGACCATGAGATGGGGCAGACCTTCGCTCGCACCCCCTGGTCCCCTCCAAAGACTGCAAGGCTGGGACACTGTCTTTGTGTCCAAAATAGAGGGGTGGGGTGGAGAACTAAACCAATAATGGGTAGCCTCAGGTGATTCTGCCATTTGCCCCAGACAGGTAACCCCACCAAAATATGCCCAGTGAAAGGGAGTACTTAGCTTAGTTACAGCAAAAAAACACAGTCCATGCTGGTGGCACAGTGTCAGTCCAAGACAGCCCTCAGCACTTGATTGGGGCCAGGGAGAATGTTCAGCCTTCAGTGGAGGAATACCAGTGGCTGCTTCAGCAAACATTTTAAGTCCTGGTTTTACCAGTCCTGGATGCATCCCTTGAGAGTCAATCTCAGCTGAAGCTTCTGCGTGGTTTTCAGATTCCTCAGCCCAGTCGATTGAGGGGGCAGTGTCCATAAAATCTTTATCTTTCTCCTGGGTATCCTTAGCATGTTCCTCTTCCCTAGATGTGTCTCTTCTTGGCATTTTTTCAGGTGGAGAGGTGGGAAAAAGCAGGCTCTTGCCCTTGCATCGCTGTCCGCTGTGAGAATGTTGGTGAGGTCTTTGTTCTAGATAGGGCCTATGATGCTCTGTTAGAGCTTGCTACATCTTTTGTGATTGCTTTTGGTGTAGAGGTGGCCCACAGGACTGACTGATTGTGGCTTGTGCGGCTTTGGCTCTACCACTGGGGGAATTAGGGCAGGGACCACTCCACTCCTGTTTATTGGCCCTCTGGAGTCTTCCCTCTCTGTTACCATTCCTCCGCTTAATCATTTGGTCTTCAGGGACCCAGATCCTCCTGGTATTTGTAGTGCTAACTGGTAGTCTCGGCCAGTAGGTATGGAGCCATACATCCAGGTCCCTGGGGTGAATTTGTAAGAAAGTCATTCCTATCCTTGGAAACCAGGAGAGAGGTCAGCTTTTTAAAACAATATTTAACATTGTTTTCTTTTAGGATTTGCTTGATGGGAATAAAGAAGATCCTTTTCATAGCAACCTCATGGGAGTAGTCCCTGTAGAAAGATATTCTGCCTCCCCTCCATTCAATGTCTCCCAGATCCCAGGCTGCTCTTAGGACCTGCTCTTTTACTGAGTACCTTAGGAGGTACGCTATAATGGGACTAGGGGGTGAACCGGGGGGGCTACCCTACCCCTGAGTCTGTGTGCTCTCTCCACATCCACAGGACCCCTCCACCAGCCACCCAGCATCCACAGTTTGGCATAAGTAAGGAATCTCCCCATATCAGGCCCATCTAGTCCTTCGGGAATGCCCAGGATCCTAACATTTTTGCAGCACCCCCCAATTTTCTTGATCTTCAGCCCTTTCCCATAGTTTGTATAATTTGGTCTAATGCTCTTGTAGTTTGTGCCAAACCTTGTGCTGCTGTTGCTCAAGATCCTCTGTACATTGTTTGACCATGTTGCAGCAATCTTCGAGGTGGAGGACATCCACAACATTACCAGCCAGGGTGGCATTGATGTCATCCACCCGAGACAAAAGAGTATCCAACACTTTTACTGGGTCAAATCAGCACGATACATAGTTACTCACAACAATAATTGACTTAGGCCTTACCCAACTAGGCAGGGATCCAACCCAGGGAGAAAATATACTTAACTTAGTTACAACAAATATGGATACCCCATAACAAATTTACACATCTCTGACCCGCTAGGTAATAGTGACCATAGGTCAATATTCTTTACACTACCATTAAATTACCATTCCCCAACCAACAATTGCATGATTAAATAATATGATAAAGCAGATTTCTCACAGATCAATGAGCACCTTAGAATCATACCCTGGGACCAAGTACTTTCTCCCCTTAATATTGAAGATTCCTGGACAACTTTTAAATTAAAATTTAATGAACTAGAACAATTATATGACCTTGAAAGAAGGAAATATAACAATAAGGGAAAAATTACAGCATGGCATAATTATTCTATTAAAAAACAAAGTGCTGTCAAATGGAAATTATTTTCACAATTAAAGGCTTGTCACATAAATCAGAAAGAGGTAATATTACAGAAATACAGGATTGCAGTAAGGAATTAAAGAAACAAATCACTTTAGCTAAGCAGAATCTTGAATTCCATATCGCACACACCAAGGACTCACACAAAAGTCTTTTCTCCTTTTTAAATGGAAAAAAGGGGACTACTAGAACTGTGGACCCACTAACAAAAAATAATACTACCATCACCTTCTTCTACTCTGTGTTTGAACATGATACCCATACTGAATCAAAGGTTCATTTATCCAATTCTATTGATTACTTTTTTTCACTTAAGGAAATTAAGGAACTTTTAGGTTCCCTGAAAAAATCAACAAGTCCTGGGCCAGACAATATTCACCCCAGATTTTTATTAGGAACAATTGATGCTATTGCCCCCCCCCCCCACACTCACTATTATCTTTAATAAGTCTCTTCAGGAATCTAGGAGCCCCTCTTACTGGTTGACTGCAATTGTTACTCCCATATTCAAACAAGGTCTACACTCTAAAACTGAAAATTATCGGCCAATCAGCCTTACCTCAATATCCTGTAAATTAATGGAAAAGAAAATTAAACTATTAATCAAAGCTGAAATGAAATCATTGAATATTACAGATAATACACAGCATGGATTCAAAACAGGTTACTCCTGCACAACAAATCTGATTTCTTTTTATAATAGCATAAGTATAAACCTTGATACTAATATCTCTGTTGACGTTATTTTACTAGATTATGGTAAAGTGTTCGATGAAGTATCATACAACATATTAGTGACTAAATTTATCAGCCTTGGATTTTCAACTAAAATAGTGTCATGGGTTCATAACTGGCTAAATAATAGATATCAGAGAGTTAGGGTGAACAGTGAACTTTCAGACCTAGGAAAAGTAACTAGTGGCGTCCCCCAGAGTTCAGTCTTGAGACCAACACTTTTTAATATTTTCATCAGTGACATGACTATTTCATCTAGTAATATAATTTCAAAATTTGCAGATGATACTAAATTGGGGGGTTGTGTTGACAGAGAGATTAATAAGACTATCTTAAAAAATGATATTGCTACCATTGAACATTGGGCTATAACCAATAAAATGTTCTTTAATGTATCAAAATGTGCAGTACCACACCTGGGCAAAAACAATCCTAAACAAACATATCTTTTAAATAACATCATTATTAGAGAATCTAGTACAGAAAAAGATCTTGTAGTATTATTAATAATAAATTGTCATTTTCAGATCACTGTAATAAAATAGCTAATCAAGCCAATGCCCTCCTTTGTAGAATTAATAACACCTTCATCTCAAAATTGGAAGAATGCATCATGATCTTGTATAGAGCTCATGTTAGGCCATATACTGACTATGCATCTCCCTTTTGGTGTCCCTACTTAATCTTTGATCTAACAAGAATTGAACAGATTCAGCGTAGGGCAACAAAACTCGTACCACATCTCGCTCTCCTAGATTATAATGAAAGACTAAAATGTACAGGGTTATATTTGCTTAAACTAAGAAGATTAAGAGGTGACCTTCTTCAACTTTTTGAGATCATTCAAACCCCTAACTTAATGGAACAGTGTGGTATTTCATTCTCCACTAGGAAAATTGTGGCTAGGTGCCACAATAAACAGCTTGTGGTAAATAGAACAAAAACAAATAAAAGGCAGTATTTTTTCATGATTAGGGCACCCATAGTATGGAATACTCTACCACAAGATATTACAGATTGTACTTCTGTTAACACTTTTAAAAATAAATTAGATAAATGGTTATTGAACTGAAATGTTGTAAAGGATGAGAAATTAAGTAACTACAGGATTAATTGTTCCACAAGTGTGGAGGACAATCCCAATGGGCCAAGGCCCTCTTTTGTCCATATAACAATGTGACCAACATTTTGGTGATGTAAGTCAGTGACTTCACCACTGGGGCCATGATGTCTGTGGGGCTGGGAGCCAAGGGTTGAGGCTTTTGGTTGGAGGGAGGCCATGTTTGGGTGAGCAGGTAAGAGAAACATGGATCCCAAGGAACAATGCAGTGGGCAAGTTCATCCCCCTAAGCACTATATAGTCAGGTAGAGACATCAGGAGGGGAAAGGCAGTCTGCAGATCCAGGAACCATGCACACCGTGCAGCCTGTTGCTGGGCTGGCTTGTAGGCCACAGGACGCCCAGTCTTACAAGGCAGGGTTTCGAATGCACGAGCTAAACTGTAGCGATTTGCCATCGCAGGTGTGATATCAGCAACTGGAGTGCTCACACACTACGGCAGTGACTTTGGCTGGCTGACTGTTATGTTTGCATGGCCAGTGGGAACTGGTTCACATTGTTAACTGAGCAAACAATTCCAAGGAGGGAAGGAGCAAAGTTTTTAGGCTGCCATCTTGCTGGTGTCCAGACCACGCCCCCCCAATGGTGTGTTTCTGAAGATAATTCACAGTGTGACAGCAGAACCAGCAAAAAAAGTTGCCCCCCATCTTTGTAAAGAGCTTCCAGATACAGATTAACCTGTTCAACGGCATGAACAGTTTGTTTGTTGAATTTTGTTGACCCGGTAAACCCACTGGGCTTAGAAGCTCCTTTTTCAGGGAGACTGGGGGGAGGAGGGGGGGATACAGATTGTAAGCAACTGAAATTGAACCAGATTAAGCTGTTGGTGGTATTTTTAGTGAATGAGGGAAATTTGGCCAGGACACCGGGGAAATTCCCCTACTCTCCTGTAGGGGAACCTTTGTCATCCTGGTCTTTGGCCAAGATGGTGGCTCCCATGGATTCTGGTGGAGTGGGTGGACATGAGCTGGCTGCTGGAACAGAGAAGCTTGCCTCTTCCTCTGTTTCTAATTTGCTTGAGGTCTCTTCTGTCTCTGAGAAGATGGATGTGTTTACTATGATTCCTAACCCTGACTTACAATTGCCCAAGACCGGCGTTTTGGTCATTCATATGAAGAGAGGCTTTATTGATTCCCGCTCCTGTAATGTTCTCCCTGTGTCACCTGCTATTTCAGTGCACCCAGTGCTGAGTGTGGATTTCCAAAGCTGTCACCAGTTTCAGACTAGGAGCGAGTTTCAGCGGGCATTATTGGCCGAGAAGGAGTGCTGCGAGTGCCTGGATCTAGTGCAAGGCTCTATGAGTGACTTATCTCCTGTGAAGGGCTTCAAGTCTATGGAGGCTCTTCCTTTGGTTTTGAGTACTGCTGCAGATGCTGCAGGAGCATGTAGCCCTGGTTCTGCTGTGATCCCTATGTGAGCTGTTTGTTTTTTGCCTGATACGGATGAACGGACTGGTCCTCACTTGTCTCCTCAGGAAAGTACTATTACTTTATTTTCTACTTCTACTGCACAACCCTGTTTACAGCACATTGAGATGGTGGAGGGGGGTGTTGGTCTGGACCTTGAGTCTGGTGGGCAAGACTCACAGATTTTAACCACTGCTACTGTTTGTGCTACTTCTCCTTCTACAGTAGAATGGAGCACTGACTTAATTCCTGAGAGCTCTAATTATGACAATAACGTCTTGGTGACTCGTCAGATGGTGGCTGAGGCCTTATAGGCTGCTGGGTGGGTAAAGCCTGGACCAAGCCATCCATGGGTGTCTCCTACTCAGCTGGGTGATGACCAGACTGACCCTTTAGAACTTCCCTCCTCATTTGACTTGTCTGATTCTCCAGTTTTGTTTCCAGTCAACCGAGTCCTACCTTTGCCCACTCCTCATGATGACATTTCTACTGCCCCTGGTGTCCCCCCAGATGATTTGCTGCTGGATTATGTACCCATTGTTCCTGGGCCTGCCACTGATTGATCAGCCACCCCTCCCCACCGTCTAGTCATGGAGGGTTCTGGGGCACATGATAACTCTGGCT
The DNA here is from genome assembly GCA_016271365.2 of Neoceratodus forsteri. Lineage (NCBI taxonomy): Eukaryota > Metazoa > Chordata > Ceratodontiformes > Ceratodontidae > Neoceratodus > Neoceratodus forsteri. The sequence goes on along the minus strand of CM057455.1, from coordinate 667,405,425 downwards.
GGGGCTCTTCCCATAGGTCCTATGTAGGTCTTTTTCATACACCTCCAGAACCTGCTAAATGCAGAAATGTAGTTCAAATTAAATATAAGGGTGATCTAGACACTTATCTTGACCTGGTGTAGGTGGGTCACACTCTCCTAAAAGACAGTATTGGTTTCTCAGCTCATGAGATATATGCTTTGATCCATACCTCTGGTGACCCTAACTTTGATGCCAGTTTTAAGACTGCTGGTGGTTTGGAGCTGTTTTGGGAATGATATCAAGATGTGTGAAATAATCCTGTGTGGAAAGCTTTTGTAGTCATTCCACTGACTAAACCAGCCTTCCGGACTATTACTGTCTTATTCAAAAATGAAGAAGTGGCTCTTTCAGATATTTTGTTCTGGCTACGGGCAAAATGCTCTGTTCTTGGTCTTCCAGATCCTATTATAGATTCTGAGTACATCTGGACAGGGGGTTGGCAGATTCAGGTGAAGCTACCTCAAGACGGAGGCATCATTCAACATCTGCCCAGTTGCTTCTATCTTGGGAGGGACCGGGGTTTTATTTTTTATGCAGGTCAACTTCAGTCCTGCTTTTGGTGTGGGGTTCACACACACTTGAGCAATGCCTGTGATAAAATGAAAATCTCCCTCTGTGGGGGAATTGGCCATGTGGCTTTTGCATGCCAGACACCGGTGGTTTATAACCACTGTGACGAGTCTATCCACACTTTCAGAGATTTCCCCTGGGCTTCTCCCAATGTGGGAGGTGAAGAATCGGAGGATAACATAGAGGTTGACCCCCAACAACCTGAGGAGGTGTCTTGCCCTGAAGTTTTGTCTCATACTCGCCCACCCTCATCTTCTGATATGGTTCCCTCTTCTGTGCCTTCCCCTAGGGGACAGGTAACCATTCCTTCCTCTGTCCCTGGCAAATGCCCTTCAGAGGGAGAAGTGTTCCCTGATGGGGTTACCCAGGTCAATGTTGATACCCCTGGGGTCTCATTTCCTCCTGTGGCTGATGCTGTGCCTATTGAATCTGATGTACTGCCAGGTTCTTCTTCACTCCTGGTTTCTCGTATGCCTCCACCACTGACTGATGAGTGGCAACTGCAAAATACTAAACAGAGGGCGCGTAGCGTTTCCCAAAAACTGGGTAAAGTGCTATTGAAGGGGGGTGATACCGGTCTTAGTATGTCAAACAGATTTCTTCCTCTTACAAAAGGGAAGCAATGGGATGAAGAGGAAGCTGATTCAGATTCCTCTTCCATGATTTCCTCTCAACCGGAAAATGTGACTGATTCTGAAACTCCCCTTTTAACTGTGAAAGGGGATGTGAAGAAAAAGAAAAAGTCTAAACACACTGTTGCTAAAGCCTCAAAGGCTGTGGTTTCTGATGTTCAGGTAGCCCCAGACTCCTGATCATGGAGTGGCACCTGTCTTTGGGATCCTTGAATGTCAGTAGTATTAAAAATCACAAAAGAAGACTTACCACCTTTCCTATTATTGCAGGTCATCGGCTAGATATTTGCCTGATACAGGACACTTGTTTACATACTACCAGAGAAGCCTATCGGGCATCGAAGGATTGGTTTTGGGATTCTTCTTTTTGGTCTTTGGGAGAAGAGTTGTGTTCAGGGGTGGCATTTTTAATTTTAAATCCTGACCTCCGCATCTCCCGACTTATTGATTTGGTTCCTGGGAGGGTGTGCATTTTGGATGCGAGACCTGGAACACATAAAATGCAGATTATTAATGTGTACAACTTTCAATCTAAATATCAAACGGTTGATTTACTGCACAAAGTACAACCATATGTATACACTACATCAGTTTTTTTGGGAGGGGATTTTAATTGCATTCTGTCACTCTCAGATAAGACAGGAAGAACGCAAAAGTTATACTTGGATTCTAATTTTTTGAATAAAATGTATACGTAAGCTAGGCTTAAAGATTGTGCGGCTGCTTTCTCATGGCTGCTGGACCATACGTATTCTAGGGGTCATTTGTCACAAATTGACTTCTTGTTTGCCTCTCACTGGATCCCAGTGTGGAACTTTTCAGTTTCTCCAGTTGAGACCTCTGATCATAGATTGATTAAAACGGTCATGGGGCAGCCTTTAAATAAACCAGGCCTCAATCTGGTTTGGAGGATGAATTCAACTTTATTATCAGATGGGGATACCTGGGCTACCATTCAGGAGGAATTGGAAGCCAGATTTTCTGTCTTTGATTTATATGATAATTCCCTTTTTTGGTGGCAGGATACTAAACAAGATTTAAAAACTATATGTGGTTCTTTGGCCAAGAAGGCCACAAATACTAAATATATTACTTATTTGCATTTTAGAGACATACTACAGAGGCTGTTATCTCAGTCTGTTGGAACTGTAGAAGTCCTCACAGAAGACATACAAGCTGTTAAGATTAAGATGAGTAAATACCAATATGACAGAGCTAATTCTCTGTTTTTAGAACAGAAGTTTGGCACACAAGGTAAAGCTCAGAGTATTAACCCATATGATTGTTGTGCTAGATGGGTTGAGTCTAAATATATGGAAGCTTTGAGAACTGACTCTGGATTGGTTGTAGATACTGGGGATGGGATTGAAGGTATTGTTACAGATTTTGTAGGGACTTCTTTTAGTGATAACTCTCAACCTTTTGCAGGAATTAATGGATTTCTTAGTCAATTGGACATGCCTGAGTTATTAGAGGTCAATAAAACAGTGTTCACCTCGCCTATTTTACAAAAAGAGGTAGAAAAAGTAATTGGTGGTTTACAGAATGGGTCTTCTCCTGGCCTGGATGGCATATCAGGGGAATTCTATAAGAAAGCTGTGGGCCTCTTAAGTAAGTTTTTGGTTACTGTTTATAATGATATTTTATCTGGTTCAGTCCCATTTCCTATGGCTTTAGCCAATAGTCTTATGATTTAAAAAGGGAGTCAGAGTGGATCTCAGAAATTGGTGGCCTATGAGTCTCCTGAATTTTGATTGGAAGGTGTTGCGCAAAATTTTGTGGAGACATTTATCCCAGGTGGCTCAGGTTGTGATTTCTCCTGATCAAACATGTGCCATTCCCCAGCGTGGTATGGGGGATGTGGCTAAATAATTAAGGGAAGCTTTTGATGGGTCCAGGGGATCCGGGTATTTGATCTCACTGAACCAGGCCAAGGCTTTTGATAACGTTCCCTATGCCTTTTTGTTCCGGGTCTTGGAACATTATGGTATCCATAGCATTTTTATTAATTGGCTTCAAATCATTTATAAATATGCATCTTCTCGGCCCTTGGTGAATGGCAGACTAGGGAGGACTGTATTGATCCAGAGAGGTGTTAGACAGGGGTGTCCACTGAGCCCTCTTTTATATGTTTTTTCCTTGGACCGCTTACTGAGGATGTTGAATACGGTACATGGGATTTTACCCGTTAAGGGACTTGGGGGTAGTTCTTTTCTGGTTGTTTTCGCATATGCTGATGATACTACTATTTTAGTAGCTGATCAGAAATCTGGGGACCAGGCTATTAGGGTGGTAGACTCCTTCTCCATTGTCTCTGATTCTAGGGTTAATAAAAAGGAAGAGTAAAGCTGTGAATATCTGTATTTCAGGTACTGCTCCACAGGCGATTGGGGGTATTCCCATGTCAGATTTACCAATTCAGATTTTGGGTTTTTGGTTCGGGGCTCCTGATTCAGCTTGTTTGAAATGGGAACTTGCCTGAAGAAAAAGTAGGTAAATGGAAAAGTTATCTTATGACAACGAAAGAAAGGGTGTACATGTACAAAACTTTTATTTTGCCTTTATTTTTGAACAATAGTCACCTTTATCATTTACCGGTTCATATTAGAGGTAAGAATGTATGGTGTGGCTTTTCAATTACTTTGGGGGAGCAGACTTAATCCTATAAAATGAAATAGTACACATTGGCTTGTGTGTGATGGTGGCCTGAACATGATAAATCCTGTGATTTTCCTTTTTGCTATGTTTCTTTATGCAAATGTTGTGCCTATTTCGATGTAGAAACAACTTTCTTGGGTTTCTTTGTTAAAAGATAGATGCCTCTATTTTCAGCAGCAATGGGACTCTCAGCAGTGGGGGACTTTTTGGTGTATTCCACAGGACTTGTCTCCTTATCTTTTGGAAGTATGTTAAAAGTTGAAAGTTTGGCATGTTACAACACTTGATCTTTTACATAACACTAGGAGAATGGAATACCGAAAACTCCAGTATTCTGTTTGTTTTACAGATCCATGTCTTGCTTTACCTGACTCTGTGGTCATTTCTGATGTCCTTCGCCAATTGTCAGACCCTAGGATCCCTCCTAAGGTATGGGATTCTATATGGCTCTGTTGTCATTCTAGATTGAATATTCAGGGAAATCATTTTCATAAAAGTGTTCAGGAGAGATCTTGTTTGAGGGAGGGTTGTGGGCTGGAGGTGGAAACAACGAAGCATTTATTTTTTTTCATGCCATTATATTATTGGTTTGTGGTCCTTGTTAGCATCTTCCTGGTGTATCCCACAGTTATGGAATATGGATTATGATACTTTGATTTATGGGCAGTACAGTCAGCATACATGGAGGGGTTTTCATGTAGGGACGACTCATGTTGTCTCGGCTCTTATAAAGTGGGTAGTTTGGCAAACAAGATGTCAATTTGTGTTGCAACAGAAACAGCTATCTTTATTAGGTTTACAGCTCAAACTTGAGCAAGAAATCCGTACAATGTTTAATAAAGAAAGACTCAGGTTTCCCAGCTCTACATTTCATATTTGGTGGAAGGGATTGGAGTTCTCTTCCTTTTTTACAGGGTTCTGTCTGATCCTTGTGGGATGCTGATTACTTTTGAGTTCATCTGGCTTGGTCTTTTTTTATGTAGTATTTATAGAGGGGGCGGATTTTGCAATGGGATAGTTGTTTCTGCATTATATGACTATCCGCTAGTGATGCTTTTGCTTGGTATTTTTGTTTTTCTATTTTGGTTCACTATAGGGTGCTGTTGCTAGATGTTTTCACTGGCCTGGTGGCAAGTATTTGGAAAGTGGGTTTTTTGAGTTTTGTTCTACTTTTGGTATTTTGTATTGTTGTTTTGTCATTTTTTCTACTTATTGTGCTGCTTGATTTTTCATTTTGTGCCTTTCCTTGTATTGTTTTGGAATTTTGTACAATAAAAAATTCCCCAACTCTTTGTTATAAGTGCCATGGGATCTTTAACATCCACCTAAACTACCACCAGTCCAGGCAGATGGGACCTTGGTTTAACATCTCATCCAAAAGATGGCACCTCAGAAGTGCAGCACCCCTCTCATGCTGCACTATAATGTCAGTATTGGGTTATTAACCCAAGTGCCAGATGTGGGAACTGAACCCACAGCCTCCTGATCTTCTGGTCTCAGAGGTGAGTGTGCTACCTACTTAGCCACTGACACAGTGTAGGGAAGGTGAAGTTGTTTTGCCTCCTCATGGGATGGACATGGATGTTTGGCATTTGGTTCAGATATGTCAATACCATTGATTCTTGCAAGCACTATTCAATTAAATTAAGAAAAATAATTTATCCACAATGAACCCCAGATCTCTGTGTCTTCATTTACATAACCCTTCAAACAGCATCACAACAATCAATTAAAAAAAAATCATATCCTGGAGAATGAACACCTGTTCTTTCCCCACCGACCCTATGGCAATATATACCTGTGCCAGTCAAGAAGCAATGCAGCACTTTGTACTAAATGACATGTCACAAAATACTGCAAGATATTGTTTTGCATCATGGCTCGCACCTCTGTATGTTCAACATCAGCTACTGGAGTTGCCTTGTCACAGTGTGCAGAGCTTGAGCATGGCTTCAGTTTGAATCTATGGGGCCAAAGACTCTAGAAATTAATTTTCCTTTCTCCGCTTTTTTTGTAAATAAGCTTTATTGAATCATTCAAACAGTACAAAACATACCAAACCCTACCAGTGCAGCTTGTGAGGGCTCCACATTGTGCAGATTTGCATAGCTAGGCTGAATCCTCCCTTACTACTCTGTCTGCTATCCAAACTGTGACTACCATGATAGGACACCAAGGACAGGAAGGAGGCATGGACCAAATGGTATACATGTTGATAAAATTGTTCTCTTCAAGGGATGGACCTAACTGGCTGGCATACATGTTAAAAAAATTGTTATGTGCCAGCTGATTCGGCCCACCCTCTGTTCACCATCAACCAGAGACCAGAATAATTTTCTTCAACATGTGTGCAAGGCTGCTGAGCCCCTCCCTCCAACCACCATCAAATGACAGACTGCAGGAGTGAGAGATAGCTTAGCTGACTGGTATGCATGTTAAGAACTTGTTCTTTGCCAGCTGGTTTGAACCACTCTCCATCCACCATCAACCAGAAGCCAGAATAATTTTCTTCAACATGTGTGCCAGTCTGTTAGGAGCATCCTTCCACTCTCCATCAAATAACAGACCACAAGAGCAAGGGATGGACCTAGCTGACTTATATACATATTGTAAAAAATTATCTGTGTCAGCCGGTTTGGCCCACCCTTTGTCCACTATGAACCAGAGTCCAGAACAGTTTTTTTCAACATGTGTGCCAGTCTGCTAGGGCTGCACCTCACCCACCATCAACAGCAGACCACAGGAGTAAGGGATGGACCTAGCTGAATAGTATATATATATATATATATGTTGAAAACAATTGTTCTGTGCCAGTTGCTTCAGCCTACCCTTCATCCACCATCAACTAGTGGCCAGAACAGTTTTCTTCAACATGCTTACCAGCCTGCTAGGCTCATCCCTCCACCCACCATCAACAACAGACCTCAGGAGCAAGAGATAGATGTAGATGACTAGTATACATGTTAAAAAAAATGTTTTGTCCCAGCTGCTTCATCCCACCCTACGTCCACCATGAACCAGAGGCAAGAATGATTTTTTTTCAATATATGTGCCAGTCTGCTATGCCTGTCCCACCTCTATTAACAACAGACCACAGGAGTGAGAGACAGGCCTAACTGACTGATATACATGTTGAACATTTTTTTTGTGCCAGCTAGTTCAGCCCACCCTTCATCCTCCATCAACCAGAGGCCAGAACAATTTTTTTCAATATGTGTGCCAGTCTGCTAGGCCTATCCCTCCACCTACCATCAACAACACACCTCAGGAGTGAGGGATGGACCTAGATGACTGGTATACATGTTGACAAAAATAGTCTGTGCCAGCTGGTTCTGCCACCTATCATCCACCATCAATCAGAGGCCAGAAGAATTTTATTCAACATGTGTGCCAGTATGGCAGAGCCGTCCCTCCACCAACCATCAAATGACAGAGCACAGGAGCAAGGGACAAAGTAGTTTGATGGTATACATGTTTTTTTTTTTTATCTTCTTTTTCCATCTGATCGCCATCAACTAAGACTCCCTCAGATGACCGGCTTGTCCTGCCCAACCTGAACCCCTCTAACCTTAGTTCCCCCCTGGTACTCCGCACCCCAGGACCTACCTGCAGCTCTTCAGCCCCTTAGGCTTTCCTCCCCAGGGTGGGGCCACCACCACTACACTGGTACTCCTCTCATCTAGCAGGCCACAGGCAGTCCGAGGGCCTGAGGATATCAAGAAACTAGGTGGGCAGGATCCGGCAGTGGGCATGGGGCTGGCATCATTTTCTACTCAGCCAACTAGGATTTTCCCTTGTTCATGAGCATGACAGTGACCCCGGAAGAGCTGACATGCAATGATGTCCACTGCAAGTTGAACATGCTCCCGCACCCCTCTTGCAGATGTCCTCTATCATCTCCACCCCTGCGTGCGCAACCCTCTGGCTGTTGCACCCCCAGTCTCCACTGGAAGTCATTGCTGCTGGAAGTCCAGTATCCACCCATCTCAGGAGAGGAGAACTGTCCTCTGGACACTTGATTCTCTCCTTCTGGATGACTCCTGGCAACCTGAGCTCATTCCTGACCCCAGGTCGCCTGTGTGGCATGAGGTGTGGTGTCCAGCACCTCAACCCTCAGTGCCACTGGGTCAGCAGCTGGTATACATGTTAAAAAAAATTGTCCTGTGCCAGCTGTTTCAGACCACCCTTCATCTACCATCAGCCTGAACAATTTTTCAACTTGTGAGCCAGTCTGCTAGGCCTGTCCCTCCATCCACCATCAAACAACATATCACAGGAATGAGGGAGAGACCTGACTGTATACATGTTGAAAAAACTTTTCTATGCCACCCATTTTGATCCACCCTCCTTCCAACAACCAGAGGTCAGCACACCTTACAACCTTTTGTCACTGAAATGAGAGACACGGACACTCAAAATGAGGGAAAATGAGGGACACTGACTGTCATAATGAGGAACACATCCTCAAACATGCAAATGCAAACTCAGAACACTGTGGAAACCATTGCCTTTAATTGTGCAATGCTTATTTTTTATTTAGCGTCTTAGAATATCTTTATTTTCTGCTTCAAAGTTTGAATTTACAGCACATTCTCTGTGTGTGCAGCACCTTTTCCGTGAGGGACGAATGAGGGACAGGGCAATTTTGAGGGGTAAAATTAGGGATGTCCTTTGTAATGAGGGACACTTGAGAGGTATGGAGGCCAGAACAATTTCTTCAACATGTGTGACACTCTACCACGCCCACCACTCCACCCACCATCAAACGACAAACCACAGGAGTGAGGGACAATTGTAACTGGCTGGTATACGTATTGAAAAAACATGTCTGCCAGTCTGCTAGGCCAATCACTCCTTCCACCATCAACCAGAGACCAGGACAATTTTTTCAAAATGTTTACCTGTCGTCATGGCCCTTCCCTTTCTCCTCCATCAACAACTGACCACAAAAACAAGGGTTGGACCTGGCCAACTGGTATACAAAAATGTATTTAAAATAAATTGTTCAGTGCCACTTAGCTGAAAGCACCCACATCTCCTACATCAACCAACAATTGTTGTCCCTCATTAACACATACATTTAAAATAAATGCCAATTCATGCCCTCCCTCTGACCCTCACTAACACATTCCTTTACCACAACTTGTGCTTTCACTTCACCTCTTCTTGCTCCCTCCTTCCTTACTTTGACTCTTTGTCACACTTCTAAATGTTCCCACACCACCAAAAAATCAGATTTTATACCTTGCAAAGCAGGCTTACCTGACTTGGGCAGCACTCAGTCAGAACAGCAGGACAGTGCTCCAATTGTCCTTTCTCCAACTCCAGCAGGAAGCAGGCAGGGCAGGGAAAACAGACAGTGTAGCAAGTTATAGAAGAGGCAGGCAATGCAGTAGTGATGACATCAAGCAGGGCAGTAGATGGCAGCAACCAGTGCAGTAGATGGAAGCAAGAAGGGCAGGCAGGCAGATTTCAGTGCTTACAACTAAGCAGCACCCTTTTCCTCTCTCTTGACCACTGCAACAAACACTGCAAATTGAGTCCTACAACTGAGGTGCTGCTGAAAATGTGAATTTATAGAAGTTTAGAGCAATGTGGTGATCAGTGTGCTCAGATGCGTGCTGAAATGCAGCAGCAGTGACTGCAGTCCTTCTCGGCAGTCTTGGCAGTCCTTCTTGGCAGTTCATTTTCTCCTAGGTCCCAGACATCAGCTGATGTGTGAATGTCCCTCCTCAAAATCTGCACTGCATTTATTTGACTGATGCAGACCTGAGACAGGATGATACTTAGCAAAAACACGTTCATTTTTCATTTCCCCCACATAACTCGCTATTGTTGAATCAAAGTGTTCTACCCATTTTGCAACATCACACCTAATACCAGAAGATGAAATGGCACTGTTGTCAGGGGCAGACACCAGTGGAATGTCATAACCACGTGGAGTACCAAGCTGGAATGAGCAGTTTTTGAAAACCAAACAAATTATAGACTTTACTCTGGAAAATTGGAAAAATTATTGGTGTGTGGGGGGGGGTTATGTACGAGGGCTCAAACTGCGGAAATAGCATGAAAATCACTCCTGTAAATTTCCAGTGTCCCTGGTGATTACCCAGACTGGGTGGTCACTCATGCATGGGTGGACAGCTTCAGGAAGGGTTTAAGAATACCATATAATGGCCCCGTAAAAAGAATGAGACCAAGAACCTGAAGTGTATCAGGGAGTGACCACAGGTGGTTTGGGCCAAGCTAGTGAAGGAGGCTGCCACAGGATGGATCAGCAGCCCTTCTCTGTGCCACCCGGCCACATATCATGGTGTCACCCATGGGCTTAGTCCTCAGAAGGTGCCGGGTGTGTTCATAATGATAAATCACTTGTCTTATCAATCAATCAGTCATCTTTATTTAACCAGGTAGAACACTGTTGAGGCAAGCTCATTTACAAAGTGGTCCTTGACAAAAGTACAGTGATGATCATAACGAAACATAATTATACAGAGTGAAGGAAAAAACTAAAATAGAAATAAGAAGCAAAAAATATGCTCTTGTACATGGCAGAATACAACAAAAAAGGGGGAGGGGAGATTAAATATACAATTTACAGAGGCCTTGATATTCAAATCAAGTACGCATGGCACAACTCAGTTGCTCCAGTGCAAGTGCGGACGCGCGCCAAGGAGCGATTTTCAGCAGAAGCCAGTGTGCAGCACAAATCCTATTGGGCCAATGCATAACTATAATGAATGCAGGTGCAAGTGAAGGGGGCATGCCCATGAATATCCAACACAGAGTGATATTCAACTGTGAAACCATGGTGCAAGTGTGGAACAAATCAGAGATGCACCGAGCAGACTTGCTCCTATGAATACAGGGTGCAAGCACACAGAAAGCACTTGCACCAGGTGAGAGGGAGTGAGAGAGAGAAAGAAAGAAGGAAAGAAAGAAAGAAAGAAAGAAAGAAAGAAAGAAAGAAAGAAAGAAAGAAAGAAAGAAAGAAAGAAACAGATACAGAGGGAGAGAGTCAGAGGTGGCAGTGAAGAGGGAGACAGGGGCAGAGAGAGAGAGAGTGTGAGAGACAGGCAGACACACAGCCAGGCATTGCACCAGGGTGGCACACAGCCAGCAGCAGCCAGCTGCCCAGGGGGAGTTTGGACACCAAGAGCCATGGATAGTGCATCCTTCATGATGGAGGCCATAATGAGGAGTGTGAGTGGGCAGGAGGAACAGCGATGTGGCCGTGGAAGGGCCTGTTGACGGTATGCACGACACAGGTGGCACCATGCCCACATCACCTTCGAGCAGTACAGTGACATGGAGATTGTGGGCCAGTACTGCATGAACAGGGCCATTCTGAGGCGGTACTGCAAGCTGTGTAGTGAGGAGCTGCAGGCACCCCCCCAGACAGAGCCATGTCGTGTCCATGGAGATGAAAGTGACAGCCGTCATGTGCCTGCTCACCACAGGTACCTTCCAGAGACCAACAGAGGACACCACAGGCATAGCCCAGTCAGCCACGTCCTGCCTCCTCACACAGCTCCTCAGTGATCTGCTGCCACGTGTGTCGGAATACATATTTCTCCAGCACACAGATGGAGCGTACAGCGACCATGCAGGACTTCCACAAGGTAGCATGTATGCCTGGCATGATTGGGGCCATTGACTGAACCCATGTGGGTATCTGCATGCCAACTGGCCCAGAGGGTGTGGCATTCATCAACAGGAAGCAGAGCCTGAGTGACAATTGCCAGGTGGTGTGCAATGCCATGGGGAGCATAACCAATGTCTGCACCACACACCCTGGTAGTGCACATGATACATTCATCTGGCACAGCTCTGCACTATGCCACAGATTTGAATGAGGGGACATCCCCATGAGCCACCTAGTGGGTGAGTATGGCATGGGCAAGGGGTGATGTTCAGAGCATACCTTGGGATGGGGGAGGGCAGGGTGTGCATGTTGGCATGGGCAACAGGGACAGGCAAGGGGTGCAGCATAGCATAGCAGAGGGCTAACCATGTCATCATCCACACAGGGGACAGTGCGTATCCACTGCAGTCCTGGTTACTCACCCCTTACCAGTGCCCATCATCCCTAACAGAAGAACGCTACAACGAGGCACATGCCAGCATGTGCAACATCATCGAGTGAGTCTTTGGCATGCTTAAAACATGGTTCCATTGCCTAGACAGGTCAGACAGTGCCCTACAGTACAGCCCCTCAAAAGCCTGTGGCCTATTCCTGGCCTGCTGCATATTGCAGAACAAGGTCATTGACTGTGTCGAGGCTGATCAGGGTGACAGTAGTGGGGACGACAAAGGCAATGGGCTGGAGGGAGGTGGACAGCCACCCTCTGGGCAGAGGGAACCCTAGCTGATCAGTAAGCAAGACATCACTGGGACACCATAGCACGGGAGCACTATGATGCACACAGGTAGGTGTTGCGATACACATGCACAGGCTACACAAACAGGTATAGCACACATGCAGGGGGGTGCATGGCAATGGGCATGCACACACTGAGGTGGGAAGCAGAGGTAAGGGTGACAGTGGCACACACCCACACACAACCACACACAGCACCCCTCACAGCCCCTCTCACACACACACACTCACGCACCCACACACACAGGCGTGGGTATGTGGCAAGGATCAAATGCATCACACCAGTGCACAGGCACAACTGGTGCAAGACTGCTATCATCATACCTATGCCATATGGCCCAGTGGCTGGGCAAACACTCCACACAGGCAGCATGTGGTGCGACACACAGGTGCCACACCTGCAGTAGGTACACACACACTGCCAGTGTGTGCACTCGGCAGCAGCTACAGACTGCAGGTGGGGTGGCCCATACATCAGGTCTACTGCATGGACCCATGGCCACCACAGCCATGGGGGCAGCTGCGCCTTGGCCGATCGGCAGCAACAGGCTGCATATCAGCCATGGGTGGTGTGCAACAGACCCCCAGGAGTGGGACCACAACTGTGTTCATGCAGGGGTGTTGAGGTGTCAAACAGCCCAGCCCTGGGTGTGCCTGGGATTCTGACATCAGAGCCTGGCATCTACTGCGCAGGGATCACCTGACGCTAGGTACTCGGGGTGAACAATGCACTGTGAGGGGTCAGCTGTGCCTGACCATGCCCTGTGGCAGCCAGCAGAGCAAAGCCATCTGAGATCACAGTGGCATTATAATCCAGGGATGCAGTGATGGACTCCTGCACGGGCTGCATCCCCACCAGGATCTGTGCAGTGCCCTTATCCTGCTGCTCAGCTAACTGGTGCACCTCCACATGCAGTGCACACACCACTGCACCCCAGTGGCGAGCAGCACCTGTTGCTGAATGGACTCCCACAGCAAATGGGTGTGCTCAGCCAATGGGTTGGTGTCCTGGGACTCCCAGGCCAGACGACGACCCCATGTGGTGACCGGCCATGCTGCACAGCTCCCCTCTCTGGTAGATGCTGCACAGTGGGGTCTGCAGGGGAATTGTGTACAGCAGGCACACCAGTGGCGGACCCTGTATCTGGCTGTCTGGTGGCACCTGCAGCCTGCTGCTGTCACTCATCCAGCTGCTGCAGGCCACCCAGCACCTGTGTGGCTGCACCCCCTCCACTGAAGGGCACAGCCAGGGTAGCACACACCGCTGTGCCTGCAGTGGTGGTGTGCAGATGTTCCACCACTGGCAAAGCACTGGGCATACTGCCTGTGTTAGTGGCCAGCAGGGGCATCTCCCCTACAATGGTGGCCATGTTGTCCAGGATGAGCGTTATGTTGTCATCGGTTTCAGACCCTGCCCCAATCTGTGTCTCTGTGCACTGGACCCCAAGGCTGGCATCCTGCAGGAACACATTCAAGGCCTCATCCGACCCTGGGTCCAAGACATCCACCTGCACAGTGGTGGTGAGCTGCAGCCTGTCAGGCCCCATGATGCCTGTGGAGGTAGAAGGCTCATCCCCTCAGGCCAGCCCTGTGGCTACATCTGCTGCTGCCGCCGGCACCCCATCATCTGCACGGAGATGTGCTGGTACTGCAAGAGAAAGAGAGACATGTTAGTGATGCATTGCTCACATGTGCACCCCTACACTGCCACAGCATGTGTCCTGCAGCACGGCATGTGCATGGGTGTGCACACTCTCACACAACATGCATGCGGGCTGCATGCACGCCAGCATAGCCATGTACACACCCTCCACGCCCCCAGCTGTGTGTGGCTGACATACTTACCATGCAGTGATGGGCTGCCTCCCATCTGAAATCTGCTACCAGGCACACCCTCCACCCTGCTATGGTGCATGGTGGCTGCCGCCATCTCCTCCTGCACTGTGAGTGATGACACATCTGCAGACCCCCTCTGGTGGCATTCTGGGATGGCTGGATGGCCACCACCTTCTCCTTGATGCACCTCTTGTCCATACCACCTTCTTCCTGCACTCCTGTGCTGACCGCTGGTGGCTGCCCTGCTGGTTGACACATGCCACCACCTCCTTTCAGGCCCCAGCCCTGGCCTGTGGTGTGCCCATGGCACAACTCAACAGGGGCTCCCTATCAAGGTAAGCATTGAACAGGGCCTCTGTCTCTGCCTTTGTGAAGTTGAGCCTGCACTTGTGAGAAGGCCCATGCTCCTTACCCTCCTCATATTCTGACATGTCACTTCCTGTGGACATGGACAGCACAGTGTGTCATTGGCAGCATCACCCTGTTCCATCCCACCCTGCTGTGCCAGCTGCTCCCAGTGAGCTGCAGCGGCAGGCGCAACTTACCCAAGTGACATGCAATACCAGTCCATGGCCTGTGCTGTTTCATGGTGCTTATGTAGTGCATTGCATACAAATGAGCTTTGGCACAACAGTAATGATGTGTTAATGCCCCCAGTGTGCCACACATTGACTGATGAGCTCATTTGCATGAGGCATTTGTATATCGTGATTTTGCTCCATGCGCAATGAGATTGCTCTGGAGTAAGTTGTGATGCAATGCGCAGGCATGCGTGGTGTGCTGACCCACAGTGCGCATGCACCAAATGGTAACATGGTATCAAATGTGCATTGTGAGCTGACAATGGGGGGCGTGGCACATGCTGTGCCAGGCCTGCTATCAAACACGTGTGCACTGTGCAGAGAGGGTGGCCCCTGACCCCTGTTGTGACCCCTGTCCCCGGGTTCACCCCCTCACCCGTGACCCCATATAGCCATGCTCATGCCACGCATCTCTGAGACTGCGTGATGGGTTGACATAATGCATGTTCCCTCACATCGTACATCTGGCGCATGTCGTGGTCACAGGTACTTACTGCTGCTATTTTGCTCACTAGCTACAACCCACTGTACGGCACAGTGAAGGACACCGAGGGCACAAAACTGGATGCAGGTTGAGCTGGTGAGCCTAGTAGGCTGTGTCCAGCCACACACACACCCCATCTGTTTGGCCAAGCACCCCTGCAGTAGCCCAGGGTCATGGTGTGACAGTGGATTGCTTCCACACTGCAGCAGTGGGCCAGGGTGGCCAGGACAGGGGACCAGTGCTGCCACAGATATGGCAATTTTGTGAGGAGAGACCCAGAGCACCTTAGGAGGCAGGAGGCATGTGTCAGGTGTGGGCCTTTGCCACAGCTTGGTGAGTAGGCCCATATTGCATGTGTGACCTGGTGCTGTACTGTGGCATTGGCTAGGCTGCCTGGCATGCCCTGCAGAGTGGTGCACTGCCATCATGCACATCACAGGATGGCAGTGCCAGCTGCCACTTGCATTGAGTTGCAGCTGTGTGGGACATGTAGGGGAGGGGCTCACCCTGTGCACAGGAGTGGGGTGGTGGGCAGCTGCTGTATATGTTTACTGATGTGTACCTGTCTATGTTCCATTCCCAGGGCCTGAGAATCACCAGAGGGTGGTGGGGGCAGCAGGTCAGCAGGCTGCAGTGGGACATGGAGGCATGCAGGAGTGGCTCCAGCACCACTGGGGCCATGGAAGGCAGGTAGGCACTGTCATAGTCCTTCACGCTTTACATGGGGGATGGCAGGGGTGTGGGGGTGGGTATGGCCACCTCTGCCACTGTGTGTGTGTGTGTGTTGCACTGTGCATGGTGCTTGCCACTGTGGTTCATCCATTGGACACATGTGACAGCTGTTGATGGGGTGGATGTGCACCTGGCTGCCATTGATGTTGCTGTAGTGCTGCCAGTGCACTGTGCCATGTGACTGGCATTGCAGTCGGGTGGCCGTTGTGCAGTGGGGACCACCTCTGTGCACTGTTGTGGTGTGCCGCATTGCTGGAAGGTATTGGCCCATCCCCTGCGGGTGGCCAGTTTGGGCCCTCCGGGGGGGTGTTCCCACTGCCCATTGCATGCTGTGGGTGGGCATGGTTCCTTGAGACATTGCACTGATCAACTGTCCTGTCCTTTGTCATAGGTGTCCAGCATCGAAGACAGAGGCCCATGTACTGCCGGCTGCTCTGGCAGCTGATTTTGACAACTTCCACTACTATGGAGGCTGTACTGCAAATACACCACATGCTGCTGGAGAATTGGAGGTGGCAAGGGTGCCAAGGGGTGGCAGGCCATGGGCACCGGAGAATGAGCTCCAGCATTCCCCTGTTTTCCCTGCTGTACCTCCCCCTACAGTCCCTCATCCCACTGTACAGTCCCTTTTCCCTGTCTCCTTCCCTTGCTTTCCTACCCTTTCCTACCCCCTTGTTGCTGTATATAGTTTTTTGGAAATATATCTATTTGGACTTACCTCCCTGTGTCAGTGTCTGCTTTGCAAGTGGCCTGAGGAGCTATACTGCAGTGTCCCAGTGCCTGTCCACATGGTGTGCATGTGTCAGGGTACATGTTGTGCTTCTGTGATTCACTGCTGTGTACTGTGGTGTGTACCCCTGTGGTGGTGTCCTTCCCCTCGGTCGGTGGTTGTGCCTTGGGGTGCTGCTGGGGCAGCTGTCAGGGGTGTGTGGCAGATGTGTGAATGGTGCCGGCACAAAGCCATGATCTTTGGTCAGGTACTGGCCGCACACTGTGTTGGGACCCCTGCTTTGTGTTGTGCAGCCTGTCCCATGAGGTCTGCCATGCTATGTGGCTTCCCTGCATTTTCCATGCCTGCTGTGTGGGCCACCAGTGTGCCTGTGTGGTGCATGTGTATATGTGCTTAGCTGTGTGGTCCTCTGTGTGGCCTGCTGTGGTCTAGGTGTGTGTGGGGGGCAAGGCCTGCAGCCTGTGGGGGGGCTCCCTTTGTGGCCCTCCATTGGCAATTGGCACCTCCTGTTGCCTATCTGCACCACTGTTGTGTTCTGGAGGGATCTGGGTGGCTGAGTGTGCCCTGCTGTGCCCTGCTAGTGGTGGCCTCCTGTGGCCTGTCACTGTGCTTCCCTGGCTCTGTCTCAGGGTCACTTCTCTGTGTCATGCCCCACCATTGCTCTGCTGCTCTGCTCCCACAGTTGTGCAGGAGCATCTCTTTCTGTGGCATGGCACAACTCTGGTTGTGCCATTGTGCATGTCTGGTTGTGCCATGGTGCAACTGTGCCATATTCAGCTGGGTTGTGCTGATACAGTGCAACTAGAGCAATCTCTGATTATGGCTCCTGTTGCACCATGGTGCATCAGATTTGCACTGCGCTGGACTTGTGCCGGCCTTTGGTGCATTTCTGAATATCTGGGCCACAGTATACAATATATACATAATTCTGTGTTGCCTGAAACTGGATCATAGTGTATACAGAGAACAAACAAGTTGTTTGCAAAAATATCTTCAACTTAAAACCATGACAATAGCACAATAGGGCTATATAGGGATATTGTTTGGTTTGGGAACAGTACTGGTAAGGCTTACACAGATAGAAGGAAGGAGGGAGCCAGGGGCAATGGGGTGAGATGAGAGGAAGGGACCTTCAAGGAGGTAGAGGTGAGAGGAAGATGGAAGGGGAATGGGTAGGATTAGTTTTTTTTTTCTGATAAGCATGGCTGCCTGTTTTCATATGCGACAAGTTTTAATTCATTACACACGCTTAGTAGAACATGTAGAAATAAAAAGGACAAGGATCAAGAAAATCAGTTGCAGGAATCAGTTATGTGGCATCTTAAGGATTTGAAAGTTGGCATTTTTATAAGGGGCGAGAGCTTCAAGGATTTCTGCAGAGCGTTTCAGAGGGCTGGTAAGGAATGACTTAAAGGGGAAGCCTCCCATAGTTTCACACCAATATTTTCCCAACTCCTTATGTGTAACTGTTGTGTGCCTCCTCCAATTGCCAGCAGTCCTATTGCTGTCCAAATCTATATTATAAATAAAAATATATAGCCCCCAGAATTTATCAATGTGTTTGTCCTCCATTTTACCATCAGTGCTGCTGGAGGATGATGTCATCAGAACAACAGAAAATGGTGCTGCACTAAATGCAGTTCCACCAGTAAACCAACCCCACAATGTTTGGTTCCCCATGCAAGTACCATGTCTCTCTTGTTATTAATGTCCAAGAAGATCTGAGAAAGATATAGTCACAGTGTACTTATTGTATTCTGAAAAATATTCTCTTAGGATGGTGGGTTATATACTGGCCTTGTTAGGAGTTTGTTTAGTTGGCAGGTTGTTAAATGGAGAGTGCATGTTTAGTCTTTGGTTTGTTTTGAGTTTATTACTAATGTTATCTGGTGATGTTGAATCTAATCCAGGCCCTCAGGGTCCTTTGTCTCCTGAGTGGCATCACTTACACAGCCTCACACTCTTTACTTTAAATGTACGGAGCTTGCTTCCAAAATTGGCTCACGTGGAATTTATGATGTCTGAATATAAACCAGATTTAGTGATAGTCACTGAGACTTGGCTAAAACCTACTGTCTCTGATGGTATGTGTGGGTTATCTGGATATAAGATCACAAGGTCTGATCGTAAGGGTACAAAAATGTGAGGGGGTGTAGCTGTTTATTATTTAGAACACCTTGAAGTTAATATGTTATATAATAGTTCATCTGCTGGAATACAGAATGATTGGATTCTGTCTGAGTTATTATTAAGAGGTGCTAAACATGTGATTGTAGGTGCTCTTTATAACCCCCCAAAATGTGGCAAATTGGGGTTGCAAGACTTTTTGGATAAGACTTTTCCTTTTGTTCAAAAATATGATTTTGTGTTTATGGGTGATACTAATTTGAATTGGGCAAATTTGGATGGTACCCTTGAAAACTTGTTAGATGCACATAAATTATCTCAACTTATAGATGAGCCCACTAGGCTTAATTTGAATCATACTATCCTGTATTGGTTTGTTACTAACCAAGTAGGTATGGTGTCTCGGGTTGGTGTTCTTGGGGATTCTGTTAGTGACCATAAGGTTACTTTTGCTGTTTTGAATTTTAGACAGCAAAAATGCCATTCAGACTCGAGTAGTTTCGCAATTTTAAAAGTATTCTACCTGAGATCTTGTTTGGCGAATTGCGTAATCTGGACTGGTCATATTTGTCATCAATACCAGATCTGGATTGTGCTGTTGACTTTTTTGCCACCAGTTGTTAAAAGTCCAGAATAAGTTGTTTCCCCTTCAAGTATCTTGTGTTTGAAGGGTGTTACATCCATGGTATACTGGTGAGTTGAAAGCTCTTTTGAAAATAAAAATTCAGCTTGGTTAATTTATAAAGTGTCCCCAACTATTAGGCATCTGCAGGACTATATGACAGCTAGGAATTTGCTGTCAAGAAAGGTGAAACAAGCTAAGATTGACTATTTTCAGGTTAAGTTGGAGAATGTATCCAGGAATCCAGGGCAATTTTGGGATACTATTAACCATCTTGTCTCAACCAAAGGTTAAGGCAACCCTTGCTTCACCTGAAATCTCTGCTCAAGTGACTTTAGATCCTCTTGAGATGGCTAATTTGCTAAATCAGAGTTTTATTAATGTTCCTGTTTTGTCTCCTGAGTCTCCAACTACTGATCCTATTGTGCCCAGAAAGTATCTAGCTAATTGTGTTAATAGTCAATTGAAGAATGGTGTAGAACCTAAATTTATATTCCAATGGGTTACTACCATTGAAGTATTGAAATTGTTAAATTATTTTCCTGATAAGTTTGGCAATTGTGGGGATGGGCTTGATGCTAGGTTTATTAAGATATCTGCCCCACTTATTGTAGAACCTTTGTGCATATTACTGTATATAATCTATGCATTTCTGCAAATGTCTTTCCTTTAACATGGAAGATAGCATGGGTTGTACCAGTCCCTAAAAATGCTAGGCCTACTGGAGTTAAGGATTATTGACCTATTTCAATTTTAAATTCCCTGAGGAAGGTCTTTGAGAGATTGATGATTAGTTTAGTTTAGTTTAGTTTATTGTTCTAGGAATTATTACCTTTGAGCCAACAGCTCTTTTACAAAGGTTCCACTTCAATTGAGTACAGACAAAGGTTACAATTGAATGGCATTACAATTGTGTTGTGACAGTAGCAAGAAAACATAGACAGTAAATATCAAACATATGTACAAGGACAGGTAATACCAATAAACACTTAGCCTACAAAAAATCAAGCCAGTTGAGGGAAAATCAAGTTTGGAAAGTGTATAGATAGAGGGGGGTAAGATAGTGGTGTGGGGAGCAGACAATAGTAAGAGAAAGATTCTCTAACATGCCTTTGTCAAGTAATGGACCAGAGTGGGTAAATGATAGATAAAGGTTTAATCAAGGCAGTCACAGGAGTTGGAGGCGGCTTGGTGGAGAGTATAGCCTAGATTTGAAAGCACCTAGAGAGTGGAGGAGGTAATAGGGTGCTAAGGCATTTAGATAGCTGGGGCACGATAGGCAAAGGATCTCTGACCCTGAGTAGTCCGGCATTGGGGGACCTGAAGAGGTTGATGGTCTGATCTTCTGATGAAACAGATACTAGTGTTCAGGCATAACAGGTCTTGGATACATGGTGGAGTGAGGCCCATGGTGGATTTTTTTGCCGTGAGGCAGGTAAGATACTTTAAGCGGTTTGAGAGTTGCAACCACCCTGATTCAGTGTAGAGCTCACATGTATGAGTACGTCAATGAGCTCCAATGAGCAGTCGACAGGCCTTGTTTAGGGATGTTGTAATGCATCAAAGTGCGGTAGTAGAGGCAGACCCATAGATAATTAAGCCATAGTCAATGATAGAGAGGATTGAGGATTTAATAGCAATCCTCAGTGCAGATTGGGTAAGGAGCTGTCGGTTCCGGTACAGGATCCAAATCTGCTGATTGATAGTTTTCGCTATACTATCAATATGGGTTGCAAAGGTTAGGCCTTGATCAAAGGTGATTCCAGGATATTTGAATATTGCCACTTGTTCAAGAGTATTTCCAAGTGCGTATTGATAGTGAGTGTACTAGCCTTTTTTCTTGTTTGCGGGCTAGAGAAAAGCATGGATTTAGATTTTTTGTGGTTTAGAACCAGCTTGTGTTCAAGGAACCACGTCTCGACCTTGGCAAAAGCATGCTGGAGGCTAAGGCATAAAGGGTTCGGATCTTTATGAGTGGAAAGAATCACGGTATCATCGGCATAGAGGATAATTTGTTCAGGGCAGGATTTAGGGAGGGAGTTTAGGAAAAGGCTGAAGAGGAGCGGGCCTAAGATGGATCCCTGCAGAACTCCTGAGAGAACAGGCTTTGAGTCTGAGAGAACTCCAGCTATTTTTACAGCTTGAGAGCACTGGGCGAGGTAACTTTTTACCCAGTTACCAGGACTCTGAGAGAGCCCAAGAGACTGTAGTTGATTGACGAGTAGTCCATGGTGTACAGTATCAAACGCCTTAGTTAGATCGATATAAACAGCTCCAGTTAGGTATCCTTTGTCCATGGCCTTGTGGATTGCTCCTGAGAATTCAAGTAGGGCAGTCGATGTGCTGTGCCCTTTCCTGAATCCATGTGGCTGAGTGCAGAGGATGTTATACTTTTGCAGATAATCTGTAAGTTGGTCTGCCACTATGCGTTCAAGAGCCTTTGAGAGGGGAGGTAGTATTGAAATAGGTCGATAATTACCAGGCAGAGACTTATCACCACTTTTGTGCACAGGAGTGACAATTGCAGCCTTCCATTTATTAGGAATTGGCTGGAGCAGAGGAGAGATTGAAAATTTTGCTGGGGGGGGCAGTACTTCCTCCAGGGTGAGGGACAGAAGTTTTAGGTCAATAGTGTCACTGCTTGCTCGGGACTTAGAAATAGCCTTCTTTATATATTTATAGACTTCATGTGCCTTGACTATTCTGAAATGGAAGGGTGGTTTGGTTGGAGAGGCAGTAGGAGATGTAGAATTTGGAGAGTCAGCATCAGAGAAGAAATCGGATGAGAGGACACCCCTAAGGTCTGTGAAGGTTTAATTTAGGGTGTTTGCAATGACCATGGGGTCAAGGGTAGTGGTTCCATCCACATTCATTATTGTAGGCAAGGACTTTGACTGCTTATCCGTGATATTTCTTAAGTTGTCCCAGAAGGAATTTCCCTTCACCCCAGGAGCTGGAGAGTGCATTCTTGAAAAAGGAACTCTTCACCCGGCGGATCTCTTTTGTAAAGTGGTTTCGGGCCTGTTTATACTTTTGAATGTCTGTCAGAGAGCCTGTGGCTCTCGCAATAGCCCAGAGGTGTTCCCTTCCTTTGAGTTGTGCCAATAGCTTTGCCGTGAACCAGGGATTTGAGAGTGCTTTGATTTTACACTTTTTTACTGGTGCATAGGTGTCACAGGCAGCGTTGAAAGTAGTAATAAAGCAATCAAGGGCTAAGTCAACATCTTGAGTATTGTAAATCAGGGACCAGTCTTTCTGCCTAAGACTATCCTTTAGATGAGTAAGGTTGCCATAAGGTAGTACTCTACTTGAGATGGTTTTTGGAGGTGGTTTTCTGAACTTATTTGTCCAGGTACATTTTATTGGAGAGTGGTTGCTAAGAGAGTCCGAGAGAACAGCTACATTGTTTATACGGGCAGGGTGGCTGGTAAGGATCCAGTCTATGAGGGTGCTCATACCTGATTTGTAGTTTTTCCTAGTAGGAGAGTTAACCACCTGAGTTAAGTTTGCTGCTAGGATAGCATCCTAATTTGACCCAGCATCAGACGCAAGCCATTTGATATTAAAGTCACCAAGGAGAAGGAGCTCGGTGTCAGGAAGTTGTGATCTTACAAATTCGAGGACAGTCTGGAGGCCGGTCCCAGGATCTTTAGGTGGGATATAGACAGCAGTGACCGTGAGGACTTTGTTATGGGCACCAAGGAGTAATTTGATAGGAAGGAGTTGCACTGAGGTTTCAGTGGTGGTATATGTAACAGGGTGACAGGTGAGGTATTCTTTTATGTAAATTGCACACCCACCACCCCTTTTTGAATTCCTATCCAGTCTGATTATCTTGTAGCCTTGTAGAGATTTGGCATGGTCAGGAGTGTTAGGTGTCAGCCAAGTTTCAACGATGGCCAGGATATCAGGGTTGTGCTGGCTGGCAAAGATTTGAAGGGAGGCCAATTTTGGGAGGAGACTGCAGATATTTAGGGTGGCAATTTTGAGACCCCCCTCCATTTTGCCGGGCTTTGTCATAATGTGGGAGATAGGGCCAGGATTAGGGTGAACACTTCCTGACATCAAGAGGAGGAGGAGCAGGAGTTTGAGAGTCAATTGTCTTAATTCATAGTAGGTGGAAATACACCTCTGCAGCTTGTGTGACTTAGTCCAGTGCGGGGCGTCTAGGGTCCCAGAGCAAGGTAGTGGTTAGAAACAGAGGATGAATTGCCCCCTGACCATCATTGTGATTTATCATTTGCAACCAGTCCTTTGCTGAAAGGTACCATTGGTGAGGGTAGAGGGAGATGGCTATTGTACCCGATATGTGGTAGCTGGCATGGAGGGTCAGTGTAAAGGGCAGCAAGGGATAGGAGGAGGTTGGAAGATAGCACAGAGTAGGAAGGAAGGAGAGGGCTAGAAGAGACAGAAAAATGTGGCTGTGGAGAGGCATGACAGAGAGGAGAGGAAACAGGGATGTGAGATTATGGACGTGGCAGGGAGCAGAAAAAAAAAAGAATCACAGAAGCTGTAGTACAGAGAAATTGTGAAGTCTGCAATTTCACTCAGAGAAGCAAGCAGGAAAAAGCAGGAGGAGAGGGAGTGGTTTAGCTAGTGGACAGGATAGGAGGCAAGAAATAAGGGCGGGTAATTTGGAGCAGGGGGCGGTGACATAGAGACTATTTAATAAAGGTAGAAGGAGGGAGGGGGGGGTAAAATTTGAGCATTGAGCAGTGCAAGTCAATGGGCTCCGAGCCCAGCAAAGCACAAAAATCGGACAGACCAATCAGGAGGCAGGGTCTGAGACCGGAGGCCAATAGGAGTTCTGCACAAGGCACGGTCGGCCAATAGCAGCCGATCACAGCTTCCCCAGTCCAGAAGATGTCCTTACCCGGCTTTCGGGGGTCAGAAGGCGGCTGGAGGAGGTGTTGTGGGCATCGTGGAGATACCAGGGCACCTTAGACCGTGCCTAGTAGGCACACTGCTGGCCCGCTAAGGGCTATGAATCTGGAGTGAGGGGAGAGAGAGAAGAGGGCTGGTGAGTAGGCTAAAATTTAAAATGTGGAAACAAAGGCAGTGACGTGAAATCAGTTTCAAGGGGTGGAGGGAAAAAAGTCGGAGACTGCGTCGGGGGGGCCAGAAACGATCAGCATCCACAATTTCACTGGCGCCAGTGGGAAGGACAGTAAGGTGGGGAAAAAAAGGGAAAAAAAAGGAATTTTAATGGGGAAACGAGCAGGGGAGGCGATTGAGGAGAGCTAAGAAAGAAGAAGAAATTTGAAGACAGCATAGGTAGATTTAGGGGGAGGGGGATAGGTCAAGCAGGTAGCAGAGCAGTGAATGGGAGCAGGAGACTAAGAAGGAGTATAATTTTACCAAGGGTAAAAGCACGAGTGAGGAATTCAAAACAAGACTGCAGCAGAGGTCAACTGCCCAGAGACTGTAGAGCAGGGAAGGACAGAAGCAGTGAAACATAGAAACATAGACTTTGATGGCAGATAAGGACCGCTAGGCCAATCTAGTCTGCCCATTTCCCTACCTACAGGATAGGCCGCAGATCCTAGTTAACCAACAGCCTATTTCTTCCTACCCACCACAAGAATTGCCTTATGTCTGTTCCATGCATTCTTGAATTCTCCCACAGTTTTAGACCCCACAACCTCCTCAGGAAGACTGTTCCATGCATCCACTACCCTCTCTGTGAAATAATACTTCCTCACATTGCCCCTAGACCGCCCTCCTTCTATTTTTAAATTGTGTCCCCTTGTTCTTGCAAGTCTCTTTTCCTGAAAAATGCTACCCTCTTGGACTTTATTGATTCCAATGAAGGGTGCCACAAGTTTCTATCATGTCCTCCCTCTCCTTCTTTCCTCAAGGGTATACATATTAAGCTCCTTTAGTCTCTCCTCATACGGCTTCTCTTGCAGACCCTGCCCATTTTAATTGCCCTCCTCTGGACTGCCTCTATCCTGTCTATGTCCTTGCGGAGATGGGGTCTCCAGAACTGGACAACACACTCCAGATGGGGTCTCACCAACTGTCTGTACAGAGGGATACCAACTTCCTGTTTTTCTGCTGCTGATGCCTCTCCCTATACATCCCAGTATACCCCCAGCCCTCCCTACTGCCTTCTCCCACTTGCTTGCTAACCTTAAGGTCATCTGATATGATTACCCCAGGTCCCTTTCCTTTTTCTTGTTGTTACTACCTCCCACCCATTGTGTATTCTTCCCTGGGTTCTTATTCCCAGGTGCATTATTTTGCACTTCTTTGCATTGAATCTAGCTGCCATACTTCGGCCATTCCTCCAACCTTGCCAAGTCCCTTTTCATCCTTTTCATGCCTCTTGTGTATCAACCCTGTTGCAGATTTTGTGTCATCTGCAAAAGGCATACTTTTCCTTCCAGTCCCTCTGCAATGTCACTGATGAAGACATTAAAAGGACTGGACCCAATACTGAACCCTGTGGTGCCCCACAACCCCCTTTCTTCAGAATGGACTCCATTTACAATTACCTTCTGTGTCCTGTTGTCCAGCCAATTTTTTACCCAGGCTACCACCCTGGGTCCCACTCCCAGGCTGGTTAATTTGACTATTAATCTTTTGTGTGGGACTGTGTCAAATGCCTTGCTAAAGTCTAGGTAGGCCATGTCCACAGCCCTTCCCTGGTCTACTACTTTGGTCACCCAGTCAAAGAAATCTATTAGATTCGTCTGACATGACCTTCCCACAGTGAACCCATGCTGCCTTGGGTCCTGTGCTCCACTGGCCTCTAAGTACTCGACTATTCTTTCCTTCAGAAGTGACTCCATCACTTTCCCTACCACAGAGGTCAGACTGACAGGTCTGTAGTTTCCTGCCTCTGTCTTGGACCCACTTTTGTGAAGGGAATCCCACATCCTTCTTCCAGTCCTCGGTCCACACCATCCTCCCATGATTTATTAAAAAGAGTAGCCAGTGGTTTCACTAGTTCCTCCCTAATTCTTTTTAGAATTCTGGGTGAATTCCATCAGGACCCATTGCTTTGTCCACCTTCAGTTTTGGAGTTCTTGTGGAACCCTTTCTGCTGTGAAAGGACTAGGATCGACCCCCCGCTATCAAGAGTGCTTCTGTTAATTGGATTAGGCACTTCCCCCTCCTCTTTTGTGAATACTGAGCAGAAATATTTGTTCAGTATTCCTGCTTTTTTACTGTCCCCCTCTGCCCACCAACTGTTCATTCTATTCAGCCTCACTATCCCTCCCTTTGTCTTTCTACGCTCGCTGATGTACCTATAAAGGTTTTATCCCCCTTCTTAACTGGGTTGGCTATCTTTTCCTCAGTTTGGGCCTTTCTATTCTGACTTCCCTCCCTGCTTCCTTCTGCCTTAACAGGTACAGCTCTCTGTCCTGCTCCTTCTGTGTTCCTGATACTTCCGGAATGCTATCTTTTCTTCCTGACTTTCACAGCCACCTCTTTTGAGAACCATAGTGGCTTTTTCTTTCATTTTGATTTGTTCATTTGCTTCACACAAAGGCTTGTTACCTCTGTGATGGCAGTTTTGATAAGTCCCCATTGTTGCTCCACATGTCCTTCTAGCCTGTTTGCTAGTGCTTTTCTGAAGCACTCTCCCATCTTGCCAAAGTCAGCCTTCCTAAAGTCCAGTACCCTCACTTTTGTATGGTTAACTCTGTAGCTGAGTTTAACGTGAACCACACTGTTTGATGGTCACTTGTCCCCAGATGGCAACCCACTTCTAGATCTGAAATCCTCTCACTGCCCCCGTTTGAGAGTACGAGGTCTAAGATTGCTCCTTCATGAGTGGGTTCTGAAACTAGCTGTCTAATGCCTGCCACCTGTAGGGCATCAAGAATGGCCCTGCTCTTGGATGGCTGCAGCAAATGTGCTCCAGTTAACATCTGGCATATTCAGGTCTCCCTTTCTCTGCCATTCAAGAATGCCTTCTATCATATCCTTGTCCATTCCTTCCCCTGACATGGGGGTCTGTACACAACCCTGTGCAGATTGTGGTGCCCTTTCCAGTCTCAAGGTGACCCACGTGCCTCCTCTCCTCCCTGTTTACTCTTTTGTTCAGTTGCTTTTATTCCTTCCTTTACATGAGATACTACTCCTCCCCTCTTCTCCCCTGCCTGTCTCTCCTGTAGGTTATGTACCCTGGTATGTTAACATTCCAGTCATGGTTCTCTGTGTACCATGTTTCTGTGACTACTATGATATCCAGGCATCCCTCTTCCATTAAGGCCATCAGCTCAGGAGCTTGTTGCCCAGATTCAGGGCGTTGGTACTCCATTACCCTCCATTTCCTGATGGCCTTACTCTCTTTGCCCCATCCCTGTCCTTCTTGCCTTTGTCACGTTCTCCATTTACCCCTGCTCTTCTCCCTATCGGCACCTCTATGTTGGTGTTTGCTGCACTTACTACTGTGATTATTTGGGGGGCTAGGATTTTCCTGCTCCTTTCCAGTGCCTCCCCCTTGGCTAGTTTAAAAGCTTGCCAATGAAGCATTTAAACCTATCACCTAGGATCCTGGTTCCCCTCCCGGATAGATGCAGCCCATCATGCCAGTATAGGCTTGCATCACTCCAGGTGGACCCCCAGTCCCCAATGAAGCCAAATCCCTGAGCTCCACACCGTTTTCAACCACTGATTGAATCCCATGGTGTGGAACCCCTAACCTCTCCTATGCCATAGATGGTAGCACTTCTGAGAAGGTTGCACGTGCGTGCTACTTGACTAAGGCCCCTCCCCAATTCCACAAACTCTTCCTGCACTTCTCTAATCCTTTCTTAGCCAGGTCATTTGTCCCTAGGTGGACAATGACATCCACCTCCCTCCCTGTGCAGCTGCTCTGGCAATCCTGAGGATTAGCTTCCTGTCCCTGCAAGCCATGGTGCCAGTCAGGCGCCACCTCTCTCCCTTCCTCCCCCAGTTCTACCTTCCTAACAATGGGTCCCCCACCAGGGGTTGTTTCCTTCCCTGCAGGGTCCCCTGCCACCCTCCTGTGGGTCTCCTTTGTGGAGGTTCCCAGCATCCTCCTTGGTCTCCACTGTGGGTGCCTCCATGGAGGAACCACACTTTGCCAGAATGGCATAGAATTGTGGAGAGGTACAATGGGAGGGATGCACCTCTGTTCCACCACCCTCACCCTCCCTGAGCCCACTGTGGTCCAACCACTCCTCTTTCTTGGTAACTTCTGAGGCAACGGCAGTGGCACTGGTGGTCCCTGGATGGAAGAGGAGGTCCCATAAATCCTGGCCAACTCAGCCTGGAGATGAGCAACCTCCTCCCTCAGCCCAAGAGATGCCTGCAGATGGGACAACACTGCATCCTCCAGAACATCTCCCGGAAGACTGCTGTTCCACAGCCACTGCACTGCACCACTCCAATCATGTCTTATTTCTGGCCCTTTAACTGTTTGCAATCCTTACTCTTTCCTCTGTTTTTTTTCTCTCTCTCCTTACTTTCTGCCTGTGTGCCCTTTAAGCTCCTGATTGTCCTGTTCTGAGACAAGAATATCCTTTATTTCTCAGTAGACCACTTACTTGCTCAGAGGCAGACCTCCAGCAGCTAGAGGGGGCCGGAGAGCTACTTTTGCCCTTCTAGGATGGTGGGTCCTTGGTGGTTCTGTGATCACTCACTTCCTGCCCCTAAACAGGAAGTTCCTGTTCCAGTCAAATTCTGTGCCTATAAAAATAGAACTAGCTTTGGGTGGGTGGGGTGGAGGAGAGGGAAGGAGGGCAATATAGTCCCAGCAGAGAAGTTCAGTCACACAGCAGTCCTTTCTCCTGGTGTCTTCTGCCAAGCTATTAGCAGAAACTTTCTAAGGCAGTCTTTAAATGTAGCTTCCTTCTAGCTAAGCCACTCCCCCTACTTACCAGATCTTTCTACAAGTAATTTAAACCTCACAGCAGTTAAGTCCTTTCAGTCACCTGAGATTGAAAGGAGGAGAGAAAGTAGTAGAGAGCTTAAGCAGAGCAGTAGAGGAGGAGGAGGAATAGAATAGAATAGAATAGGAATTAGAAGATATATGTCTCCAATTCAAAGAAACAGACCCAGTTAAATCACACCAATTATGTTTTAAAACAGAAGAAATAGGTCTCTACAAATGCAGCCTGCCACACAGTGAATCAAACAAATGAGCCCACTTATAGCTACCAAAACAGGTTTAAAAATTCCAACAGCCCCAAACAATACCCTGCTAGCCCCTTAGTAGTAAGAAAGAAAAGAAATAACCTTCTACCAAGTAGAATCCACAAGAAACAATGTGAAAAACAACAAGAAGCTACTGTACTATAGATCTGATCTTGTCCCCCTTCTAGTTCCTTCTGAGAAGCCAAAGCACTGAGTTCCAAACTCTGTGATTTCCCTTGTGCTGCTTTCAAAATCAGACAATTCCAACTCTGTGATTTCCCTTGTGCTGCTTTCAAAATCAGACAGTTCCAAACTCTGTGATTTCCCTTGTGCTGCTTTCAAAATCAGACAGTTCCAAACTCTGTGATTTCCCTTGTGCTGCTTTCAAAAACAGACAGTTCCAAGCTCTGTGACTTCCCATGTGCTGCTTTCAAAATCAGACAGTTCCAAACTCTGTGATTTCCCTTGTGCTGCTTTCAAAATCAGACAGTTCCAACTCTGTGATTTCCCATGTGCTGATTAGTCAGCAGAATTGATTTTATGGGTGCGACCGAGATCCTTTGTGAAGAGCAGTATGGGTTTCAATGGGCAAGGGTACAGGTATGGCCCTGGTCAGGTTCACAAACATCATCCTTAAAGGTTGTAATGATGGAATGTTAATGGGGGCAGTTCTGTGGACCTCTCCAGGGCTTTTGATTTGATAAATCATTGCCTGCTTAGTCAGAAGCTTGCTTCTCTTGGTCTGGCTTTTTTTCCTCGGTTGATCTTGTTTCTGATTTTTTGCAGGGGGTGTTCTCAGTTTGTCTCTATTGACTTGATTACTTCTTCAGTTTGTTATACTACATGAGGTGTACCTCAGGAGTCTATTCTTGGACCTCTGTTATTTTTCCTTGTTTATTAATCAAGTCCCCTCAATTTTTGATAAGTGTAAATGTTTATTATGAACTGGGGATCGTAAATGGATATCGCTGATTGGCCGAGATGTTTTTAAAGCCATGATGATATCGAGCTACATCATCACGGCTTCAGAAAACCTCTGATCACCAGCCTCCTCACCTGCAGCACCACATGTTGCTCCGCTCCGCCAGTATTTCCACCTCACATCAAACTGTAGAAAGGCACAACCGTTGACGGAGACATGCTCCAAAAATCAAAATAAACACCATCCCTCCAACAACCGCTGCTACTGCCAGTAGTTTACAAAGCCTGCCATACATTTTCTTACCTCAGCCAAACTCCTGAGGAATATGATGTTGACAGAGTGAGTAGCGTCATTTCTACAGTGTCACTAGTGCTTGACTGTCATGTTACAAAATTAAAAAAAAAAAGAAAATCTCAATTGTGGCACTGACAAGCTCTACCTAACTACCGAAAAGAAACCGCAAATTAAACACACATTCACTCTGTCCCAGACTAGGCAGCACAACCACGTGAAACCCACGGACAGCATACTTGAGAGGACCAGTATCACCAAAGTGACACAATGTTAGTTATAACAGTGCCACCTGCTGGCCAAGCCCTTCAGTACTATTTTGTCAAAACATACTCTTCTAACATGCTAAAAGATGCAATTTCACAAGGTTTTAAAAGTATTTTTTTCTTGAAAAAAATTAATTCATTCCATTTCGTAATAGCAATAAGTCACTCCAGGGTGTGGTATATTATGGGATATCATCACTTCTCGGGCGCTTGGATACACTCGGCCTGCGGCCTCATGCCCAGCCACCTGAGGTGTGATGATATCCCATGATATACCACACCCTGTCATATCTTATTGCTTAATTGTATGCTGATGATTTGATTCTGTATTGTCAGGGAAGGTCCTTGGAGTACATAAACATGATGTTGGAAGTTGACTTTAAGAAATTATACCACCAGCTTACTACCAACTTGATGCTTTTAAATATTCAAAAAAACAAAGCTATATTGTTTGGTAGTTCTGTTAGACTTGGTGAACATCTTTCCCTGACTATACATGACATTCAGGGGAATTTACTTGATCAGGTGTTAGAATTTATGTACTTGGGGGTTCTTTTAGACCCCTCATTGACTTATATGCCACAGATAAAGCCAGTGAAAAAGAAAATTCACTGTAGGTTGGGCCAATTATATAAATTCAAATTGTCTTATGACTCTTGTTTGAAATTGGTTAATGGAGTCTTAATGCTACATTTTGACTATGCCTCCTCATTGTATGCTAAGTTGGGATCCAAAGAGAAACAAATCCTAAGTGTTGTTTATAACATCATTTGTAGGTTTGTCCTGGATGCCCCTTTTTTGACCCACCATTGCCTTTTATATTCTTCATTGAAGTGGCTGTCACTCCAGTTTAAATATAAAGCTGCTCTAGGTAAATTGGTTCAACAGGCCACCTATGTGAATGGCTTATCTCCATTATCTGATTTGGTTCAGGTTCGTGAAGTTCAGGTAAATTTGAGAATATTACAGGGGGTAGCATTGGTAGTACAAGGTGTTAAAAATAATTATGGCCATTGAGTATTTGACCACCAGGCTTCTTTATTATGGAATAGGTTACCAGTTCCATTAAGGTTAACTAAGTCCTATTTATGTTTTAAAGTTAAGTTTAAACAATATTTGTTAGCACAGTCTGATTGTTCATGTTATTTGTAAATTGTGTATGTTGTATATTTATTATGCAATGTTGGTTATGTTCTATGTACAGGTTGGTCCTGAAAAAGGGCTTTGGCCAGGAGTCCTAACGCTGTTAACAAATAAAATGAAATGAAATGAGTAATGGAGGAACCCTTTAAGTGTTGTGCACTTCCTGAAGTGCAGGTCTAATAGGGACTAGGACCATGTGAGTGTGGTGCAGCACTAATTTGACATGTATATACAGGGTGGGATATTCAAAAGGGTTGCACCATGCACAATAGGGTTGCGCCTGCACAAGTCCAAAATTGCACCATTCTGCCATATTCAGCAGGAGGCAGTTGCGCCCCCCCAAGGCAAGCTGAGCAACAGTGCAATGTAAGTGAATGCATGCTGAACTGGAGGGGAGGAACCATGCATAAACTGTACAGCCCTATATCTGAAGCGAGTTGTGTAGAGTTGTGCAGAAGAACCCCAACCTGCTCTGCACAACTTTGAGCCCCCAAAAAGGAGTAGTCAAGGCACCCACAGGTGAGCTGCCGCATTGCAGGGTGCAACACAGCAGCTGCCACCTGTGCCTGGCCCTCAACCTACCCCCTGTGCCTCTGCAGCCCAATCATGGGCAAAAGTGTAAAATCCCATCCTCTCGACTGGCCCGATCACGGGCAGCAAAGTGTCCCCCAGAACATATCCCTGGTGGTCTAGTGGACCGCTAAGCCTGATCGTGGCTACAAAAGTTTAAACCCCACCCGAAAACATATCCCTGGTGGTCCAGTGAACTGCTAAGCCCGATCGTGGGCTGCAAATGTTTAAACCCCCACCCCAAAAACATATCCCTGGTGGTCCAGTGGACCGCTAAGCCCGATCGTGAGCTGCAAATGTTTAAACCCCCACCCCCAAAAAACATATCACTGGTGGTCCAGTGGACCGCTAAGCCCGATCGCGGGCTGCATAATGTGGCAACACCCCCAAGACCATATCCCTGGTGATCTAGTGTCCCCCACCCCACCCACCCATGATGCCCCACCACCCCATCTGCATATCACCTTTTGAATATCAGAATTTGCACATGGTGCAGGTGGTACTTCGCCACCACAACTGGAATGTTCCACTCTGACCACTTGCCGTGGCGCAAGTTCCACTGCACCATGCACAGTGGCTGTGGCCCGGGGGTGATATTCAAAGGAGTTGCTCAATAGCGCAACTCCTTTGACTATCACCCCGACTACACCCCTGTGCAACTATTTTGTGCAGCACAAGGGCTTGCGCCACAAAATAGCGCAGTTTGAATATCCAGCCCATAGTATTCATATAAGGAAGTGCCTGTATGTGTTATGTTACCGTTTCTGTTAGCAAAAACAGTTTACCCAATAAATGACTCTGGGTACAACAAGAGTTTTAAGTGGTATTATACAGCGGTTGTATTATGTTCTGTGTGTGTTAGCATTCTCTGGTTTGATTGACACCAGCAGTGAGAAACAATCTTGCAAATATGCCCCTTTCCCTTTGTAACTAGGCAGTCAGTGATTGGATGGTTGCTGTAAGGCAGTAAAGAGTTCAGCTATAACAAGGAATAGGTTACCAGGACAACATCAGCTGCAGCATATGGAAGAAGGATAATCTAGTGGTTAAAGCACAGGCACAAGAACTGGGAGACTCTGGTTCATATCCTACTAAAGTTCCCTAACCTCCTTGGGAACTGTGATGGCCCCTC
This sequence comes from Neoceratodus forsteri, assembly GCA_016271365.2. Classification (NCBI taxonomy): domain Eukaryota; kingdom Metazoa; phylum Chordata; order Ceratodontiformes; family Ceratodontidae; genus Neoceratodus; species Neoceratodus forsteri. The sequence continues at coordinate 667,371,615 of CM057455.1, read as the reverse complement.
AGATCCATGACTTTAAAAGTGGCCCCATTCCCATTATAAATCATTAGCAGTGATGTGAGAGCTACAGCACTTCACTTTGAAGATACTGAGGACAAGCCGTGGCACCCACTCCCAGTTTTCTAATGCCAGAATTTGAAGTAGGATGTCCCTCACAAATCAGATGCTACACTTCAGCTGTTGTAGGTAAAGAAACTAATCAGTCTCAGTGTTTGTAGTGCTCTGTATCTGCTTAGCTCATTCCTTCCATGTCATATGCATTCAGTGTCTTGGTATTTCCAGTCAGAAATTCAGATTTAAGGAGCATTTGACATGTAAAACAATACACTTTCTAAAGTAAGTGATCTTGCTCTCCACTTTCAGGCTGCTGAAAGTGGGGTGTATCATTTGTGCAAAGGAGGAATTCAGTCTTGTGTGATCCTTTGGGAAACTGCCCAGGCCTACCTTGTAAATGAATGTTCTCAAGGGTGTTCACCTGGTTCAGTACAGATTGACTGACTGACTGCTTGATTGACTGCTTGATTGTCTGATTGATTGATTGATTCAGTCTACTGCTCTTCACAACATGTTGCAACAGTCTTAGAGAGAGAGAGAGAGAGAGAGAGAGAAAGAGAAATGAGCAGTACAAAGAAACATATTTTGTTTCCTGTGACTGCAATACTAGTAGATGTATTATTTGCTCCACACATACTGTACAGTAATAAGGCTACAAGTACTACTCCCCATGTGGGTTGCATGACAGAACTGTCTTAAGCCATTGCAAACTTAAACTAAAATCAGGATAGACAGCATTGATACCCTTGTTTTCTTCTGCACTGTTGCTGCAGTGGCATCAGGGACTGGGAGGGGCTGTATTACAAGTGACTCATTTGCATGTAGATGGAGGCTTTCTTGATGCTTTACTACCTTGTGTCAGAACCTCAGACTCTAGGTATGTGTTGCAACAGAAAAAATGACTGATCTCTTATTGACATATGCACAGTACTTGATATAATGTATAATAAATACATCAGAAATCTCCAAATCATAAATATACAGGAGTCTTCTCCTTTAATGTGGAGACCCTGAAGTAAGTTCTAATTCAAGGAATTTCAAGGAGTAGGTAGGAATGACTCCTATGTGAATAGGTACCAGTGGGATATTTTAGCAGGCTGGAGATTATTTGTCAATAGCTTACCGGTTAGAGTTCTGTAGGTCCAGGTGGCTGCATTTGTGAGTCTTTTGTTTTTTAATGATTGCCAACCCAGTATAGCATGTAGTGTACAGTGGTGCATCCTGAAGGGGGCGCCGGTGATAAATCTTAGGACTCTTTTATACAATTAAGCAATAAGGCACAACAGGTTTGGCATGTCATAGGATATCATCACGCCTCAGGTGGTTGGGCATGAGGCCGAATGGCCGAGTGCATCCAAACATCTGGGAAGTGACGATATCCCAGGTTATACCACACCTTGGAGAGACTTATTGCTATTATGAACTGGATGGTTAGTCTTATCAATAGAAAATAATTTAAAAAACATAATTTAAAACCTTGTGAAATTGTCTTTTATTGGAGTTGGAGGATTATCTTTTTACAAAATAGTTCCTGAAGACTCTGGACAGCAGGTGGCGCTATTGCTAGTCGAGTTTGTTGGGGGGGTTTAAGCTGCAAAGTCTTTCTCATTCGCACAGCACTAATCCAGGATGTGAACTATGGTCTGTCCACATTTGACCCGGTCCCCCTGTGTGGTCTGGGACTTGGTGAAGATGTGTGTGTTTATTTTTTTTCTGCACAGCCCGATCTGTGAGAAACGCAGTGTCAAACTAGACAGTTTCACTTTTACGCTGCCAATTGGTAAGTTTACCCTAGTGGTTGTTTGCTATGTGAAGATGTCAGCAGACCTGTAGAACTGATTTTAAAACGAAAGATCTGGGCTATATATTCTGTTTAACAGTCCTTTTGTTTTTTGCTTTTTTTTAGTTTTGAGGAGTGACTAGAGCAGCGACTCACCTGATATCGCAAGCTGCCATTGCTGGCTTGTGTGGGGAGAGGGTGTTTCATTCATGTAAGCATATGGCGTACTTCTGAAGATTTGTCTTTTTTTCTGGTTTTGTACAATGGCCATCTCGCAGTCCGACTTGCCCCAGACAGCGGCAGCCATTTGTGCTGTCCTTGTGTATGTGTAACAGACTGTGAAGCAGACTAAGAGACATAGCAAACAGTGCTATTGAATTCATTTGGCTTGGGTGAAGAGGTTGGTGACCTGAGGCTTTTTGAAGCCGTGATGATGTAGCCCGATATCATCACAGCTTCAAATACCTCTCAGCCAATCAGCTTTGTCCAATTTTTTGATCCAGTTCATAATGTGCATTATATAACGTGTCAATTATTATATAATGTGTAATGTATCAGGAGGGGGGACTCTGGATCTTAAAACTTAACAATTACCACATTGACCCATACTACACAGCAGTGTCTTATGCACTGTTTGATACAGCAGTGAAGGTGGTCTGGGCAATTGGGCATGGGGCCTTGTTAGTAAAAGTAGATATAGATTCTGCATTCTGGCTGTTGCCTGCTCACCCAGATGATACAGATTTACTGGACATGAAGTCTGAGGGCCAGTACTGTGTTGAAAACTGCATGCCAATGTAGTATGCAGTGGTGCGCTCTGTTTTTGAGCAGTTCAGCACATTCCTGCACTGGGCAACCTGCGCATGGTAGGTCATTTGGAGGTAATACACTACCTGAACAACTTTCTGCTCAAGGGTAGGCCAGAGACTAGAGACTGGCCCAGGACAAGACAGAGGGACCATGCACAATGCAGTTCTCCCTGATTATTGAGATCACCAATGTGGTGACTGAGTTTTGTCTACTGAAGGAGAAGGTTGTGGCACTGAGGGAATTTGTTGGCCAGGGCTGCATGAACTGCAGCAGCTGCTTGGCCACCTCAGTTTTGCTTGCTGGATAATTCCCATGGGCAGGACTTTCCTACAATGCTTGGTGAAGGTGGGTACAGGATGTCAGAAGCCTCACTACAGGCTCCTGGTGAGTGAAAACATTAGAGAGCACTTGGGAGTTTGGCTGGCTTTCCTGAACTGCTTCAATGAGTGTCTATCTGGCCTAAAGTAACCACCAGCCAAAGAAATTGAGCTGTTTCTGGATGCATCCAGGGGTTTTGGCTTTGGAGCTTACTTTCAAGGGGAATGGTGCATGGGGCAGTGACCGCCTTCCTGGTGGGGAGAAGGATTGACCAAGCAAATCATGCCATTGGAATTCTTTCCCATTGTGGTTGCCCTGGTAGTGGAAGGATGAGCACTTTCAAGATGAAAAGGTATCCTTTAGGACAGAAAACACTGGGGTGGTCCACACAATTAATGGGCAGTGGGTGACCACATGAGGGTTTTTGTGCTCAAGTGTTTGGTGCTTAACTCATTGCCTCCTGGAAACACCCATAGGCATCAACAAATCTAACTGCAGTGTGTCCCAGAATGCCTACAGAAGTCACCTACAGACTTCCTGTGTGCCCTAGAAACTTCTGGAGAAGTCACTCACATGTTTTAATATTACTTGCCAGCCAGAATAGATTATAATTGACTGCATAGTACCATTAGAAAGGTGATATTGTGCTGAACAACTTTGCCACTGACACTTTGTGTGTATCACGTTCACTTTAGGAGTTATTCATATTTGTTTATGACATTTTGTCCATCTAGAACCACCTAAGCACTTTGAAAAAAACACACATTCTGGGTATCTCAGCCAGAATAAAATGATAACCGGATTGAGTACAGTTGATTGCATACAACCATTGCAAAGACAATTTTGTGTGGAACAACTTTGCCACTGATACATTGTGTGTATGATGTATACTTTAGGAGTTATAAGCATTTGTTTATGGTATGGTATGTATGGTTCAGATTTGTCCCTCAAACCTCACCAATACACCTTGACTCAAATGGGGAAAAATTACGTTTAATACTACAGAAATAGCTGTTTGTTTTACAAACAAATTACTAAAATTACATCTAATGCTTGGATGCATAATTTGGTGTTGATATGTTACATATTTCCCAACAAAAAAAGATTTATGGTGCATTTTTTAGTGGAAAAAATATTTTGTTTTACTGTTTCGACAAGCACAGAAATTAAACTAAATCACCTGCTATTCCTTGCATATGACCATTGGAAAGGTAATTTTATGCTGAACAGTTTGGCCACTCGTACTTTGTGTCTAGCACTTACGTTTTTTGTGCTATTAGCATTTGTTTGCGGCATGCCAATTATGGCTTGATTTTGCTTAGAAAGATCCAGGATTAACTGTTAACAGTATACAGGAGACAAGTGCTGCAACTTCAGAAAGCTCCTGTGGAGGCAATGAGTTAATGTCCAGTTTAGAACTGTGCATGTACCAGATATGGATAACAGTATTGATGATGGTGTTTCTCATTTGCAGTGGCAGAGGTTCTGGGAGCTGGCCCCAGATGCAGAGATGCATCCCAAGGAAGTCTCAGCCTACCTCTGGGAGTTGGTGATGCAGATGTCTGGAAGTTATTCTAGAATTTGCTATCACCCAGCATGACAGTGGCATACATTAGAGGTGTTGAGAATTTCCTGAGTGTGTGGTAGGCCCAGAGGTGGCAGAATGTATGGCCCATCCCCATGGACCAGCTATGTCTTTAGTGGAGATGGAAAGAGAAGCTTTGATGCCAGGGGCAATGGGCTAGCATTTGGCAAGCATTTCATAGTTCTTTAAGGTCACCAGTTGGAAGGACAACATGCTGACATTTGGACTCCGCAAAATGTTGGTGTGATGGTCCTACAGTACTCCAAAATGACAAGACAGGCATAAGCTGATCAGTCCTGCTCTGCTGCAGCATGCATGGAGGAAGCTGCTGAAGGTGTGCTCCTAACCATTAGAGGCATTGCTGTTCCACATGGCATTGTGGGGCTTTTCAGGTGTCTGAATTGGTCTGGCTGCATAAGGCCACAGGACTTGTGATGGCCTTGTAGGATGAGGATGTGCGGACAACCCTGTAAGGGGTGTATATCCAGCTACAGAGGAGAAAGGCAGACTGGATGGCTTGGGGCTGCTGGTGCAGCCTGCATGGGTGCAGTGGGACATCAATATCATGAATTTGTCCTTCCCACTGGAATGTAACTGTAAGCCATTGTGTCATTTACACATTTGCTAGTACGCAGTGGCTAATCATTTCCAATTCACTTAATTCATTCTCCCTGAACTTCTCCAAGTTGTTAAACCTCAATTCCTATTGTTCACTGGGCCCTGCCTTGTTTGGTGCTACTTCTCTAGGTAAGTTTATTGTACATTTTGTTCTACTCCTTTTATGCTGCCTGTTTTGACATCAGGGAAATCTAGGATTTATAGCACTGTACTTGCCTCCTCTCATTTCCTAGCTTAAAGCTGCACACACTCATTATTTGTCCTCTTAGCGCTTCTCTGTAGCATGCCTTTTGCTTGTTGTGTTTTACTTCATGTTCAGCAGTATACAATTTGTCCTCCTCCTCCTCATGTTCCCAATCCTCCTTTCCTTACTACTTTTCATTTCTTCCTGCTCATTAGTTCTGTTTTGCTCATCTTTTCACAATGCAGCTGTCAGCTGCCCTTTCTTTGCTCAGCCCAAACCAGCAGTCTGATGGTCTCCATTCTTAACTCATACCAACTGAGGTATTCGAGTGAAGGTAAGCTTTCCCTGTCTACCAGAAATGGGAGTTTGTTTCAGTCAGTTGGACCAACAGTCATATAGTCTCCATCCCTAACTCTGCCTTGTGAAGTATCAAAGTGCAGGTGGGCTTGCCCTGTCCACCAGGGATGAGATCCTGTTTCATCCAACTACAGTCTCTACCAATTACATTTTGTATCAGCAATCTGACACTCTGTCTCTAACTCTGCCCATTGGGGTATCAAGTGAAGGTCAAATTGCCCCGTGTACCAGTGATGGCAGTCTGTTTCATCCATCTATAGATTCTACCAATTACATTTATACCTGCAAACTGATGGTCTCCATCCCTAACTCCGATTACAGAAGCACTCTGAACTGATTTGACTGATGTAGCATTGAGTACTTACTTGCATTAACTGCATTAATTGTTTTTTATGTTTGCTTTCGTACAACGCAAGAAACATATTGCGGCAGCTTGGTGCCGAAGCAGGTTCTGGATGTGTGGCACTGTTGTGGCCAATACTGGCACGACATTTTGGGGTGTGTGTGATGTTGAGCAATAATGGGGACACAGCCGATGACACTAGTTTGGAACCTTGACACCAACTTGAAAGAAAATAGCTGCAGCTGGATGCACTTGCCCCCACACACACACACACACACACACACACATGCATTTGCATGCTGATACACTCCCCCCCACATACTGTATGGCTGACAGGGGTGCCAAATCCCCCATCGGCTCCAGTGCCCCCCCAACAGACAACTGGATGCCACGGTGGGAGCCCACCCCAGCATGGCAACAGTCCGTATGGCTGATGGGGGTGCCCAATCCCACTTCGGCTCCACTGCCCCCTGCCCCAAACAGCCTTCCAGCTGCCATACTGGGCCCACCCAGCATGGCAAAGTCTATGTCGGCCAAGAAAAAAAAGAAACCTGAAGAGAAAACTTTCTAAGCTGACTGTCCTGACCCCGCTCCCCACCCGCGCCCACCCTCTGTGCACTCTGCCTCCCACCCCATACTTACCTCTGGAGTCTAGCATGACAATCTTCAGTGGACCAGGAACATGGCTGCACTCTTCAAAGCCGACCGTGAACTGAGGAAATGCCGGTAAGCTGTATAATGTAATAAATAGGGTTTTTTCAACTTGATGCATATCTCAGGCATTTTTGGGAATTCTTTCACCAAATTTTCAACATGGGGTTTTTTGGACCCCACCTCATGAATTCTGTCACTGTCATTTTGTTAATCAGCCCTGAAAGGTGATTTTGTGGTCACTGTGCGAAACCACCTTTCAGGACTGATTTAAAAATGACAGTCTACAGTAATGAGTGAGCCCTAAACCCTATGTTGAAAATTTGAAAAATCCCAAAATGACTGTTTTATGAGCATGCTACGCTGTTCCTGTGCACCCTCATATGTTCATGAATTTTCAATATTTTCACTCCAGATTTTCACATTGTCATTTTACCACACCTCTTTATGAGCGGTACAGCTGTCATTTTTCACATTTTGCCCAAAATGTGTTTCCACACATGTAGCAAACAATGGCGCAGTCAGTATACGAAATCAATGTTTGGGACAGATTAAGAAAATCACAGTGACACTGTTCATGAGCAGAAGGGTTAAAATGGCTATGTTAAAAATTTGGTGAAAAAATTCCCCAAAATGACTGTTTTATGAGCATGTGTTGCGCTGTTCCTATGCACGCTCTTAAGTTCATGAATTTTCACTATTTTCACTACAGATTTTCAACATTGCCATTTTACCACACCTCCTTATGAGCAGTGCTGCTGTCATTTTTCACATCTGACCCAAATTGTGTTTCTGTGCATGTAGCGCACAATGGCGCAGTCGGTGTATGAAATCAATGTTCAGGACAGATTAAGAAAATCACAGTGACACTGTTCATGAGCAGAGGTGTTACAATGGAGTATGCTAAAGAAATGGTGAAAAAAGTCAAATAAAATGACTTTGTGTTATGAGCCACCATTACTTGATTTTCCGCATTGCCTCGTAAGTTCATCGATTTCTAATATTTTCAGTCTAGATTTTCACAACTGGCATTTTTCCACACTTCCTTATGAAGAGTACAGCTGTCATTTTTCACACTATGGCCGAAATGTGTTTTCACACTTCCAGCACAGAAATGCGTGGTCGCTGTGGGAAATCACTGTTCAAGACAGATTAAGAAAATCACAGTGACACTGTTCATGAGTGAAGGTTCCAAAATACCTGTGTTGACAATCTGCTGTAAAAAATCCCCAGACTAATTGCATTATGGGTGTGCGTTGCGCAGTTTCTACACACGTTCTTGACTTCACCAGTGTTTTTAATATTTTCACTGCAGATTTTCAACATTGCCATTTTTTCCACCTCTCCATGAACAGTACAGCTGTCATTTTTCACATCCTGTTCGAAATGTGTTTTTGCACCTGTGGTGCCAAATAGCATAGTGCAAAATCAGCTTTTGGCTAACAAACTGATATTGCCACTGTTCATAAGGTGGGGGGGTCACAAAAAAACCCATGTTGAAAATTTGAAGGGAAAATGCCAACAAACGCCTGAGACGTTAGGGTTTCTGACCATAACGCCCCACCCTGTAGAGACTGACAGGCATCAGGGGTGTGACTTGGGATTCTCGCCTGTAATGCTCATACCATTCCACACCCTGCAGCCAGTGAGAGGCATTGAGGTGTGCCTTGGACTCTTCGGCCCCAAAGTTCACCCCATTCTCCTATACAGCACCCATCTACCATATTTCCTGATGGAATAGGGTGAGTATAAGGGCCAAAGACCCTAAGGCACACCGTGACACTTGTCGGTGTCTGCAGGGTATGGTGTGGTGAAATGGTGTGGCCGTTATGCCTGATGACCTAAAGGCACACCCCAATGCCTGTCAGTCTCTGCAGGGTGATGGTGGGGTTGGCTTCAGTTCAATATTTCACTGCCATTCCTATCATGCAGCTCTCTAACTCCTACACTACCAATGCCAATGCCAGCAAGCAAACATTCAGCATTGACAAACACTTGTTACTTGTGTTATTTGTCTCTATTGTAAATATCTCTGTATGCAATGTACCATTTGACCCGGAGCTAGCCAGGTTAATCTTGTAAATGAGCTTGCTCAATGATGTTCACCTGGATAAATAAAGATTTTGATTGATTGATTGATTGATTCTACCTGGTGAAGAATCGAGTGATGGTCTACCTGGAACAGGAGTCTGTTTCATTCAGTTACTATCCACTTCATCCTCTGCCTTATTCTCAGTTCTGCAGAGCCTACAGAATGAGATTCTGATACACCATCTCCATTCAGACACGGGAACCCTCTGCCCCATCAGCCTACACTCTTCTGTACCTGAACCTTTCTTTCAATTCACTTCCTGGCCCTAGCTGCTTGGAGTTGCCCCATGGGCCCTCAGCAACCTATGCAGCATTGTGGCCTCACAGCATCTTCCATGTCTACTGATACCATGGTTCCAAATTCCAAAGACAGTCCTGCAAGGTCTTCTTGGACTATTCCTCAGCTCCTCCAACCTGTCTGTGGGCTTCCAAATCAACCTGCTCCATTGCTGACTGGACTGTTCTTGCCTCATGGTCAAGCTTTAATTGAGCTATCCAGTACTGGGCTTCTGCTCACACCCTAGAATTGTGTGCTTTGTCCTAGTTTCTCAGCCACCTCCCATTCTGGATCTTGGACCCCACCAGCTTGTTCATCCCCAGAATCTTCTTTATCATATGAATGGCTCTGCTTGCATTTCTGGTTTCCATCTTGCAGTCCTCTGTACCAATATTTGTGGCTTGCTTTGCAGCTTCGCCTACTCCAGTCTCCAGTGCTTCAGCTCCTGCTGCCATCTCCTCCATCAACAGTGCTCCAGATGTTCCTGTTCTTCAGAGTTCTTGTCCAAGTCTATAATCTTTGCACCTTAGAGCCATCACTACTCCATAACTCGGCCATCAGATTCATTTCCTGCAGCAGCATTTCTGCACTTTTGCAATCTGTATCTCCTGAATTTCTGACAATAGACTGTGTCTGCATTCATCCTAGCTTCCCACCTCTACTGCAGCTGGATCCATTACAATTCCTTCGTGGCATGTGGCATTGGCCTCCCATCTGTTTTGCAGCTTCTCCCTTGGATTTCGCTTGGACCCTTCAGACACCTCAGTGCTCCATTCCTCTGCCTTCCACCTTCATACTCTTCAGTCTGCTGTGAAGGAATCTGCAATTGTTCATCTACTGTTCCACTCTGATCTTCTGACTGGATTTCTCCTGAGTCCTCTTCAGTGTCTGCCATTCCCCTGATGACAGTTCTGCATGCTGTGCTCGTCTCCATGATGCTGTATCCATCTTCAGACACTTTGGCCCTGGCTTCTGGCTCTCAACAGCCGGTTTCAAAGATGCCTTTCAGCTGCTTCCCATCCCTCCACCTCTTTGGTGTCTCTATGGATTGTCTTAGAAAGACTGTTTTTCTGTTGGACTAAGTTTTTTCGTTCTACTGCTACAGTGGCCTGGGGCTTTGGCATGTTTGAATTCCTGTCTTTTCTTTTAGGCATTATTTAATGTTTGTCACTGTCCAGCACTCAGTCATCTGTTTGACCACTTCACCTGATCAATAGGCCTGATTCTCCTCCAATGGCTGGCATTACTGCTACTGTCCAGCCATTCCAAGGACTATCAGTTCCTCTGACCAAAGAAAAAACCCTGGCCTAGTGATATCCCTCACACTGCTCAGCATCTTCTCAGATTCAGACATTATGGAACCACCATTACCTCCTGATAATCTCCACAGGATCATTCCTTAGCATCTTATTGGATTCAGATTGTATGAAAGCCTTGCCTCCCAATAACCTCTACAGGATCATTCCTCGGGCATCTTTTTTGATTCAGATGGTACCAAAGCCATTTGCTACCTATAAACTCTTCAGGATCCAAACTTTAGTGGAGTCCTCTTTGAACCAATCCTCTTGCATGGAAACATGAATATACTTCCCCCCTGGGATACCTCAACTTCACAATGATGATAATTTCTCAAGGTAGGTCTTTCACGCCTACCTATTGGCACTGGCAGCATCAGTTTCTCAATTGCACCATGATATCCAATTCTTGGCAGCAGCAAGTCAGATCTGGCCTTGTGGTCCTAGTCATACCTTAATGGAATAACTGTCTGATGTTCTTCAAAGACTCTTCTTCTCTTCTGCATCTCAGAATATACACCAATGCATCTCCAACACATGGCTATCCTGCTGTCTTTGCACAATCCTGGATCACTGCTCCCTGGCCTCCGGACAGTACAATACTTCATGAAGTCATCAACATCTCCTGTTCAAGATTTGCCCAATCATGCCAGTTGCCTTCCTTGGGGTCATCTATGGTCCCTTCAGTCAATGTCAGTCTTTTCTTATACTCAATCTACAGTGAATACCGTCAACAAGGGCACAACTTCATTACATTACATCATACTGTTCATGAGCAAATGACTTGGTTATCTCATCATCACAATTTCACACCACACCGGTTCCATATCTGACGATGCAAATGACACAGCTGATACCCACAGTTACCCTGTTTCTGATGTCAGATCTTTCATTGCCCTATCAGTCAGCAGACTCAATTAAGTCCCCTCCTTTTATCTAGTGACCCAATAATGCTTTATAATATAATCACCAGCAAGTAAATGCCATGGGGGCCACCCTAGCACCTGCAACCTGAGCTACCTATATAACAGAATGACACTTATTCCTCATTTTTGCACATTACAGTTGTTCCTGAATATTGTGCTTACTTAAAAAGTGTAATAGCATGTCTAACTTGTCATCAAGCCTTGAAACTATCATGCAAAACAATTAAGCTATTAAAGTCATGTATCCAGTTATTGTCCTTACAGCCTACTCCATCCTCACCTTCACTGTTTTTCAATCCTTCAAATGTGCTCTTCAACTGAATATTCAAAGAGCTTCAATCACTTAAACTCCTTGTCATCTTCCTAGAAATGCCTCTATAATAAAACATAGTAGACCTACAGAACTCAGATTCATTTGTTTAAACCTTGAACATAATGGTTTCTTCTGCTATTTTGTCTGAGCCTTCTTTAGATTCCTGCATTCTGGAGAATTCACTATCATTCTTCTTTGCCAACATCCTTAAAATTGATGATTTACAATAAAGGGCTGATTATTTTATCCTGCCATTACCTTCTTCAAAGACCAACAGATTATATTAAGGAGTTCACATAACCTATCATTTGTTCTGTAATTACTGGAATCCAGCAGCTCACCTAGACAAACTCATGCTGTTCCTCATGCTCTGATCCATCACATCCTTTCTTTACCTCCCATAAACGTCACCTATGACCACAAAATAATTCTTGGATCATGTTTGAACCTTTATTCAACAGCTGGACTCAATTAATATTTATCATCTGGACAGTCATCCGGATTGGATCTGCTTCTTCAACCCGAAGTAATAACTTTCCAGCGCACGTTGCCAAGAGACTCAGAAGATAGACTTCATCACATTGTGAATACTGCATCCTAAACCAGAATCAGAAATCAGTACAAGCATTTAGGGTAATCTTCTCTTAGGTTGCTCTGAGGACAGACAAGTTAGTAGCCATGGGTCCTCTGAGGTTTCCTCCATAAGGTTGCTTTCCTCTCCTACACACTACTGGTCACACTCTCCATGACTTGGAGGAGGTAATCCTTTTGGACCTTCTGTTCCCTACACTTTACTCAGCTTATCTACCAAAGATGGGAATGGAGAAAAGCCAAAGTTTTACAGTATACACAAGCACTACTCTATTCACCAAACATTGAATGGGAGGGACTGAAGCCCAAGGTTCAATGTGGGGGAATACTCCTCAAAACCACAGAGTGGCAGTATGGCCCACTTGGTGTTTGAAAAATAAAGTATAGACATCACTTGGAGGGGTCTGTCTCCAAATGACCTCAAAATTATGCAAATGATGTTTGGAGAAAGGAGACCTGCTCACTGGTATTTGTTTTGAGTAAACAAATTAGCACATATTGCTAGTTGCTTTTGAATCATTTAATTCTGGAAAGATATCCATATGATACAAAGTTTTCCAGTATTCATATACTGCTTCATCAGGTAACTAATAATGATACAACATTAAGTAATTTGTTTTTGCATCCTTAAAGTGAAATACACCAACCACGAATAAAAATTATAAAACAATCTAAATAATTAGCATAATGTCCATTTGTTTCTTTTTCTACTAGAAAAATAAATCACCAGGAGTATAAACAAGATAATCTGGTCTAATATAAAGGGCAATGCATGTTTAAGATTAAAAATAAGACAAGTAACATAAAAGGTAATTATTAATATCCCACCTGAACAGAAGAAACTTTATTTATGAACTGTGTTGTATTTGCTTCCTCAGTTCATATATATTTGCTAATATCAACAAACAAAAAAAAATACTTAAGTATGCTTTCATTTAATACCTTTTATTTCAAGTTTTTATGAGAATGTAATGGTATTTTAAATATACCTTCTACATCAAATTATGATGTTCCTTCTGAATATTCCATTTTGCTCTAAGAGTTTTGAAATTAATTTGAGACGCTTGTCAGAACAAAGGCTTACTTATAATATCTCTTTTTATAATAATGCACTTAGATTCACATTGGACTTTACTCAAAAATTATTTTCACAAATTACCCAAAATAATAATATTCAAATATGATATTATCCTATGCTCTCCAGATTCAAAAATGTCAGTGGAAAACAGTTGTCACACTTTGGATTATATAAGAGATAAATATATATGTTATTCACATATGTACAAGTCCTAAATATTCATAATTAGCATAAATATCAAGCATAATAAAATAATGTAAACATAAACTGTAATGTAAACAAAACAACAGGTTTTAGAAAATCAAGTAAATCAAATAAAACAAATTTCAGCAATTAAGCAATACAAAGTAATAAGCAATATTCAGCATAATAAATGACAGTTTATACTATTTATTTAGCATATTTATAAATAGCATGACCTTTTCTTTTTACTATGAGAACTTGCAACTCATTACACTAGTGTTTCAGATTATCTTGGTATAATAATTGTTTAGATGTTATCATATGTAAAAGGTATTTTCCTTACATCTAAATTCTAGTTTAATCATATACCCAAGATTTTGGAGCTAAAATGCACTGTTACCACGCCTGATAGCAAAATAAGTACTAAAAGTAGGATAAAGGAATACTTATGTTTTAGTTATCTGTAGATGTGGTCTTCTACTTTTTAACTTTCAAAGTCTTGGTGAGAGCTTCTGGTTTTGGATGACAGATGTCCTTGATGGTGAGTTTGGCTTTAGTCTTCTGTCTTTTCCCCTTAAACCTGGAACTGTAGTGTCTTCTGAAATCAATGAAGCTATGCAGGGAGGAGAAGAAGCACTGTGGGTCAATTTGGAGACAGGCAATGGCACCACAATCTGCACAGGGGTTGTATACAGACCCCCCTCTCAAGGGGAGGAAATGGATAAGGAAATGATAGAAAGTATACTTAGAATGGCAGAAAAAGGGGAGATATTGCTGATGGGTGATCTAAATACTGTATGCCAGATGTTAACTGGAGTGCAGTTGCAGCAGCCACTTTGAAGAGTGAGGTTATTCTGGATGCCCTACAGGGGGCATGCTTTAGACAGCTAGTATTGGAACCCACTCGAGTGGGAGCAATCTTAGACATGGTTCTCTCAAATAGAGATGGAGAGAGGATCACAGATGTAGAAGTGGGTAGCCATCTAGGAACTAGCAACCATCGAACAGCATGGTTCACAATAAACACAGCAATAGAGTCAAGCCATACAAAGGCAAAAGTACTGGACTTTAGGGAGAGCTGACTTTGCAAAATGGGTGAGTGCCTAAGGAATGCACTAGCAAATGGGCAGGAAGGAGGGTGGAAGAACAATGGGGAATAATAAAAACTGCCATCACAGAGGTAACAAGCCTTTGTGTGAAACAAATAAACAAAACAAAATTATGTAAGAAACCACTACGGTTCTCAAAGGAAGTGGCAATCAAGGTTCAAGAGAAAAAGAAAGCATTCAGGAAATACAAGGAGTCACAGAAGGAGTAGCACAGAGAATTGTATCAGTTAAAGCAAAAGGAAGCTGGGAAGGCAGTCAGAACAGCAAAGGCCCAAACTGAGGAAAAGATAGCCAACTCAGTTAAGAAGGGGGATAAAACCTTTTATAGGTACATCAGGGAGCGAAGGAAGACCAAGGGAGGGATAGTGAGGTTTAATGATGGGGGATGGGCAGATGGTGACTGTGAAAAGGCAGAGATACTAAACAAATATTTTTGCTCAGTATTTACAAATGAAGAGGGGTAGGTACCTAAAACAAACACTAGAAACACTCTGGATACAGAAGTTGATACCAGCCCATTTACAGAAGAAAGGGTTCTGAAAGAACTCTTAAAACTGAAGGTGGACAAAGCACTAGGACCTGATGGGATTCATCCCAGAATTCTAAAAGAACTAAGGGTAGAACTAGTGACACCACTGACTACCCTGTTTAACAAATCATGGGAGGATGGGGTGGTACCCGAGGACTGGAGGAGGGTAGATGTGATGCCTCTTCACAAAAGTGGGAGCAGGGCAGAAGCAGGAAACTACAGACCTGTTAGTTTAACCTCAGTGATAGGGAAAATGATGGAATCACTTCTGAAGGAAAGATTGTTGAGTATCTAGAGGCCAGAGGGGCACAGGACCCAAGGCAGCATGGATTCACAGCAGGAAGGTCATGCCAGATGAATCTGATAGATTTCTTTGACTGGGTGACCAAAGTAGTAAATCAGGGAGGGGCTATGGACATGACCTACCTAGACTTTAGCAAGGTATTTGACACAGTTCAACACAAAAGATTAATATACAAGTTAGCCAGCCTGGGAGTGGGTCCCAAGATGACAACCTTGGTAAAGAATTGGCTGGAGAATAGGACACAGAGAGTAATAGTAAATGGAGTCTACTCTGAAGAAAGGGGGGTTACTAGTGTGGTACTGCAGGGTTCAGTATTAGGACCGGTCCTCTTCAATGTCTTTATAAGTGACATTGCAGAGGGACTGGAAGGAAAAGTATGTCTCTTTGCAGATGACACAAAGATCTGCAACAGAGTTGATTCACAAGGTGGAGTGGAAAGTATAAGAAGGGATTTGGCAAGGTTAGAGGAAGGGTCAAATGTATGGCAGCTTAGATTCAATGCTAAGAAGTGCAAGGTAATGCACCTGGGAAACAAAAACCCTGGGGAAGAGTACACAATGGGTGGTGAGATACTAACAACAACAAAAATGGAAAGGGACCTGGGGGTAGTCATATCAGATGACCTAAAGGTGGGCAAGCAATGTGAGAGGGCAGCAAGGAGGGCTGGGGGATACTGGGATGCATAGGGAGCGACATCACCAGTAGAAAACAGGAAGTTATTATCCCTCTGTACAGACAACTGGTGAGACCTCATCTGGAGTACTGCATGTGGTTCTGAAGACCCAATCTCCGCAAAGACATCGACAGGATGGAAGCTGTCCAGAGGAGGGCAACTAAAATGGTGCAGGGTCTGCACCTGAAGACAAATGAAGAGAGACTTAAGGAGCTTAATATGTATAGTCTCGAGGAAAGGAGGGAGAGGAGAGACATGATAGAACCTTTTTAAGTACCTCAAGGGAATCAACAAAGTCCAAGAGGATAGCATCTTTCAAAAAAAGAGGTGTGCAAGAACAAGGTGGCACAATCTGAAGATGGGGGGAGACTCAGAGGTAATTTAAGGAAGTATTTTTTCACAGAGAGGGTTGTGGATGCATGGAATGGCCTTTCAGAGGAGGTTGTGGAGTCAAAAACAGTGGTGGAATTCAAGCATGCATGGAACAGTCATAAGGCAATTCTAGGGGTTGGGGGTAGGAAGAAGTAGGCTGCTGGTTAATTAGGATCTGCAGCTTATCCATTAGGAAGGGCCATGAGCAGACTGGGTGGACCAAGCAGCTCTTATCTGCCATCAAATTCTGTGTTTCTATGTTTCTATGCAGGCTGGATCCTTTATGCTTGAAATCACAAATCATCAAAAGACACTTCAGGATTTCGGAAGGAAAAATCAGACAAGATTTTAGCAGTTCAGCACAGTCTGTAGAATGATCTCTCCCTGTGGACAGCAATGTTGTTTTGGTAACTGGACTCTGTGACTCTTTCCTATTTCAGTTCATTTCTGCTCTTGAACCTGCAACTCTGGACTCATTGCTAATTAACAGCATTGCAGGCTTGCTGGCTGGTAAATTTCAAAGTCAGTCCCTTGTTTAGGCTTTTAACAGAAATTCCCAAAGATTACTTTAGTCCAGATTCTCAGTATGCAAAACATAGGTCTTGCTTAATCCAATATTGGGAAGAGAGTTCTTCCTGTAACAGTTTCAGCAGCTGGACTTGTTGCAGTTGTGCAGGCTTTCAGGCTGGTTTAGCACCCCCCTTGCGATGGCAATGTTAAAGCCCAAATGATGTCCCAAGCCCATCCAAAATTGTCAGGGCATTCAACACAGGTCTGAAACACCAAATAATTAAACAGTTCTGGGCCAGCTTTGCCAGCCTCACATTTATGTCCCACTTACTGGGCAACATCACCATCAAGTTATGATTGGTCTGAGTACTCTTTGAGGGTGTTACTGATAGCCCCTCCTAAGCCATTTTTTTCTCAATATTGCCTCATCTTCAAAAACTATTTTTGATATAAAACAGCTTTTCCTTTTTGCATCTATGTGCACCTTTGTACATATATAAAACTTACTTTCCTAGATACAGCTAACAAAGAGGATTCATTCAAGACCAACATGATGGTGTCAATCCTAATATAAAATCTATAATTTATAAAACCATAATAAAACTTTTTCCTTTATAGATATCTAAAAAATATTTACAGATTTCAGAAGTACATTTTTTCCTGTTTAAAATTATGTTAGTTTGGCATACCTGCTTTAATTAGGAATTGTGTAAATTTAGCAAACTTCTTTAAGACAGGGATCTCCTTTGCTTGAGTTAAATGAGGCGTGACTTCATGTTGCTTTGGATTCTATCCAGAGGCTTATAATCCACCCAACTAATTGTTTTTGTTAGTTAACCACTTCACTCTCATTCCATTGAAAAGGTGGCAAGGTCATCTTACTAGAAACACCAGACTTGTCAATATATTTTAAACAGTTTAGGGGCTACACATTTTTGTAAATAGCTTACTCTATACTTTGCTGATAGGTTTAAAGTGTAATCACTATGCAACTTCATGCATTTCCAATAACCTGCATAATTTTGAAATGTATCTGAGTTTTTGTATATTTTCTATAAATAATTAATCTTAATTTCTTAAAGCCAGTCTAAGTCTATGTTAACCTTTGAGATGTGCTCTGGCTGGTACTGAAAAACAAGATTGTAAATTATGTCATGTTTCATGCTCTTCTGCTATTAATTGGAAGAGGCCATGCAATTTAAACAGACTATCCCTGAAAAAACTTTCTTTTCCTCCAGGGGTTCACCATATATGCTGTATTCCCTTTTCATGGCATCATTCCTCCATTTCAGTATTCAAGCCTTAAGCAGCATTGTCCGTGTTTTTGAGTTCATTTACACAATAATGTGACCAGAAACATTTATAGTACTTAATAATTAAGCCAATATATGGATATAGAATAGCAATTAAGAATATAATACAATAATAATAATAAAATAGTTTAATCAGATTAGATCTGTTCCTGTACAACTCTTTAGTTGTATTGTTTTATCTATGAACAACCACAGTATAGCATATTATTTACATTCTATATAGCTCTGGTATCTTTGTCTCACTTGTCTCACATAAGTAGTAACATGTCTACCTTTCTAATGTTCTGCTGGCCTAAATGGTTTGAAACAAACTTATTTATAATATTCTGCTGGCCCAAAAGTTTTGAAAAAAATGTTTTCACTTTTTCTTTTATATTCAAAGTCTGGACAAAGCAAGGATACAATGCAATTAGATTTCTCATAAAGGTCACACAATTCTTTATTGCAATTAAAACTCATGTCTCAGCAGTTTCTTTTCAAAATTCAAAAAGAAAGGTTCTACTTGTTTATACTTTCAGTGTTATTTCTTTTTTAAGCAGTCATTATCAACTTAGTTCATAGGTTCTAACTGATGTCCAATGGTTTCTTTTAGTTTCTATACTCATTTGTATCTCTGCTGTAAGACTACTCACTCTCCTCTTTGTTGGCGTGCTCCTCTGGCATCTCATGTGTTACTAAAGACACCATTGCTGTGGTGCACCTTGTTTTAAAACTGAAAGCTTCACCCCTTCCTGCTAGGAAGTGATTTTTCATTGGTTCACTTTGGGGTGAAGAAACTGAGCCTTCTAAGCTTGGAAATGAAGCTTCTTTTCTTCTGTCATACTCAGTGGGGTTACGCTTTCTCCAGTTGCAGATCTTGGACGTTTTTTAGGGTAAAAAGAATTCTGTTTCTTGAGTTTTGCACTGTGTGGTTAGGAGTACTTATTTTTTTAGTTTTAAAGCTTACAAAGCATCAGAAATGCATTTTTTTATGGGAAGCTCCCATTTTCTACATCTACATTGCAATATGTGTGTATCCTAGTTTGAATTTTCTAAGGGGAGGATTTTTTTTAAGCATAACTAGATATGTAGTAAAAACAAACTTTTTTTTATTTTACATATAAGTATTCTGTTTGTGCGCAGCATCAAATCTATCTCTTTTTGTTACAATGAAAACTTATAGTACATCAGAGAGCTGAATCAGGACAGAGGAACCAAACCAAATGTTGGTGCCATGTCCCAACTCACCAATGCCACTAGGGAATATCAAGGTGGCCACTAGGGTATGGACCATGGGATAATTTTTTATTCATGGTTGGTGTACTGTATTTCACTTTAAGGGTGCAAATCTAATTACTTAATATTGTATCATTATTAGTTACCTGATGAAGCAGTAGATGAATTATGTGAAATGTTGCATTATATGAATATCTGTCCAGAAGTAAATAATGATTTAAAAGCAACTAGCAATATGTGCTAATTTGTTTACTCAAAACAAATACCGGTGAGTGGGTCTCCTTTCTCCAAACATCATTTGCATAATTTTGAGGTCATTTGGAGACAGACCCCTCCAAGTGATATCTGTACTTCATTTTTCAGACACAAAGTGGGCCACACTGCCACTCTGTTGTTTCACTGAGATTTCCTTTGGTCATTTCTCATCAGTGACTATGGTGAGGAGGCCCAGAAGTTCTTCCTCAGACTGAACTTTGGTGTGAAAAAAGGACTAACAAAAATACAAACATGTTTTTGAAACTCTACTTTGGTGTCTCCTTAAAGATGAGGACCATCAACCATCAACCATCTTTGTCAGAAAACCAGGCACAACAAGACAACCATTTGGACTTAAATAAAATTTTTCATATCATTAGGCTATGAATTTTTCTCTTTTGGCTTGACTTGAACATTATGGTTTGACCGTTCTTGCGCCACCCTATTGATTATAAAAATTCCATCCTGATTAATATACCACCTCTTACCATGTACAATATTGAGTGTCTCTCTTAAGATAAGTTATTTCACCTTTTATTTATCTTTTTATAAAGATGAAGATATATTGGATAAACATGGATGTGTTTGAATCACTTAAGGGAAAAACAGATGAAAAATCCATCCCAAGAACATTGACAAAAATGGAAGAGGAGAGAATAATCCAAAATATAACAAGTAAGAAAAAACTATCTGGTGATCTTAATACTAAAACATTAATTCATAAGTATGAAAATCTACGCCAGAGAGAATTAAGGCTAGAATGGCACTGTGTGACACTTACAGAATATTACAAAAAAAATGTATCCCCAGAGGACTTAGAGTCCCTACTGAACCAAGCTTAGGCTTTACCACTAATAATTTAGAAATGAAATGGGATAGAGTTTGAAATAAATGTCCATTGGATTTTTTACTTTTGTTGGCTGAGGCTCTTAACATAGAGCTAACCAAAGTTAGTGGAGAAATCAAGAACATTTATGAATAATGTAGTGCAAAACAAGATATTAAAGAATTTTCTGAATTGTTGAATAAAATAAATAAGGCACTTGATGAATATGAAAAACAATTTGATCACCCAAAAGCTTAGAAAATTCATATGAGACCTGAGTGATTATAAGGAGGGGAAAGTTTATACCTATAATAAATTTTCACCATTCAAGTATGCCTATAACCTAGAATCTGATGGCAATCTGCATAGCTCTGACAGCAGCATTGAAGGTAGCTGACAACAGCAACACAATTGTAGGCTTTTTGGGGGAGAAGCCAATACAGAGGCAGAGGGGGGTAGAACAGAGGCCAAATGAGATACAGGGAACAGAGAGTAAGATACAATCAAAAAGAACAAAGAGCAATCAGAAAGTGGCATACCTGATACAGACATTGGGTCAGGATCAGGACAAGGAAGTGGACAAGAACAAGAAATGATAGGGACCAGAATAGTCCAAAAACATCAAAAGAGGAGACACATAAAATCTTTCATCTCTCCAGTTGACAACTTGATGAAACTGAAAAAAAGTACTAAATTTAGGACTTACTTTTTGTCCCCATAAGAAACTTAACATTTTCCACTTAAAGATGGACATGCAAAAAGGTTATAGAAAAATGTGTTGAAAACATTTTTCAAACATATAAGATACCAAGAACCCAGAAGAAAAACAGAAAAGAAAGGCATTATCTTTGAATTTAAATTTCAAATCAAAATTCTTCTACCTGGTCCAATTCCAGCTAATATTACCACATACATTGAAATGGTGGAGAAGGACATAGAGAGATTAGAAAAACAACATACCCAATAGACATCAAATTTACAACCTTACAGCAAAAGAATATGGAGCATTGAGAAACTTAGAAAACAACACCACCATTGTAGTCAAAAAAACGGACAAAGGGGGAAGGATTGTGATTATAGACAGTGATAAATAAAAAAAAGAATGTCTTAGACAACTAAAAAACAAAGAATTTTATGAAAAAAGTGACACTAATTCAACCAAACAAGTTAAAGATCTAATAAAAAAGATTCTACAGGAAGGAGTAGAAAATAGCTATATTTCATATTGGGAACAAAGAGGAACCATTTTTCATTATGCCTGTATTTTATATTTTGCCAAAAAGTCATAAAAATCTCACAGGCCCACCTGGACGCTCCATTATTGCAAGAATAGGCTCATCCTTAGAAGCTCTATTGGTCTATATAGACTCTATTACCTCCAACCCCTAGTAATATTCACAAGGTCATACTTAAAAGATAGTAGAGATACACTTTTGTTACTTGAAGACATTAACAAAACAAATACAGTAACAGCAGACTGCACATTAGTGACCTTAGATGTCAAGGGCCTCTACACCAGTATCACCCACACAGCAGGTTTAAATGCACTGATAGACAAACTTCAAGAAAGAGAAGTTAAAAGTAGCCCACCTAATGAATTTATATTTAAACTGGTAGAACTTGTCTCATCCAAAAACTATTTTAAATTTGAAAAAATATTTTTTGGGCAAAAAAAAGGCACAGCTATGGGGTCCTCTATGGCCCCTAACTATGCCAATATAGTTATGGACTCATCTGAATAAAATGTATTTACAATGAAGATACTATTTTTAAACATAACATTGTGTACTGGAAATGCTATGTAGATGATTGCCTTTGTATATGGAAAGGAACAGAAAGAGAACTGCATGAATTCTAGACATATTTAAATAATGGTACAGAATATTTAAAATATGTTATGACATATGACAAAGAGAAAATTAACTTCTTGAATTTATCGATATTGAAAGACAGAACAACATTAAAAACATCTGTTTATCGGAAACTAACTGACAGGAATGTTCTGTTGCATGCTAACAGTTTTCACAAAAATTCTGTTATTGACAATATTTCCTATGGTCAATACATTAGAGTAAAAAGAAATTGCGCAGACAATGAAGATTATAATAAAGCTGCTGATGAACTGACAGACTGCTTTAGAGATAGGGGTTATGGACATAATCTTTTAGTAACAGCCAGAAAAAAAGAGTGACATGATAAATAGACATGACTTGTTTACCCCAAAACAGAGACAAAATACCCAACAAGATAGCTCACTGCCTCATTTAACTACTCTGATCAGTTCTATCTTATAAAAAAATATATCCTAAAACATTGGGAAGTTTTAAAATTGAATAAACAGAGTGCGCTAACATTTAAAGAGAAACCACTTGTAACAGCTAAAAAAAGCAAAATCTCTAAGTGACAGGTTGTGCCATGTCGTGTACCAAAATCCATTACAAAAGTATGATATCTTTGAAGGTATATCAAAAGTAATAGGAGATTATCCATGTGGGAATTGCCAAAATTGTAACAGCACAAGAAAAACTAAAACAGTTTACAATCCATACAGAGATGAACAAATAGAAATTAAACAATGTATTACTTGTCAGACAGAACAAGTGACTTATGCCCTAAAATTTCCCTGCAATTTACACTATATAGGGCAAACATCTAGACCCTTAAAACTAAGACTTAATGAGCACCACAGTGACATCCGACAAGGAGATCTGAACTCAGTACTGCCTAAACATTTTTTAGAAAATAGGCATAATAGTTCTACTTTCAGATTTGTAGGTTTAGAAAAGGTAGAAACTCCATTACTGGCTGGTAATATCCAAAATAGTCTTCTTAAGCAAGAAGCCTATTGGATAGATAGATTTGAAACTCTGGATAAACTCTATGGCCTCAATGAGGAAATAGTATGGTCTGAATTTGTTGAGTGAACCTTGATCTATTCTACCTAAGATCCTTTTAATATTCATTTGTCTTTTAGAGTGTCCTGACATGAGCTGACCACCTGGAGTGAACCATATCCCATGGTCCACACCCTAGTGGACACCTTGATATGCCCTATTGGCATTTGTAGGTTGGGACATGGTGCCAACATTTGGTTTAGCACCTCTGTCCAGATTCAGCTCTCTGATGTAATATAAACTTTCATTGTAATAGAAAGACATAGATTTGATGCTGTGTGCAAATAGAACACTTATATGTAAAATTAAAAACTTGTCTTTTTACTACATATCAATCAATCAATCAAAGTCTTTATTTGTACAGGCTAACATCGTTGAGCAAGCTCATTTACAAGATGGACCTGTTACACAAGGTGACAAAAAAGCAGATACAATCCAAACAATGTAATATGCACAGTTATGAACATATAAGGAACAAAAGTTCAATACAACCTTAACAATAAAAAGTGCTCGAGTGCAAGTCAACATGGACATGGTTCCATTTGAAGATGGTCAATACAGGCATAACATAGACAAACTGGTGAAACATACATGATCACAAGATATATAGGAGACCTACTTGTTCTAGTGGGTTCAGGAGGGCAGGGAATGGGGGGGATAAGAAAAAAATAGGGGCAGGATGGCGGGGGGGGATAGGGAATGTGGCTGGGACAGCACTGATACAGGGAAGAGGGATATACCAGGACAAAGGGCCACTGACAAGGACCATGGCAATAAGCATGTAGTGCAAAGGTGAGCTAGGGGAAGAATATGGATGGCTGTATGAGCTAGGCTAAATTGCGGGGCCCAAGTGGGCATAGGCGGTGATGGTACAGTTTTTTGTTTTTAATGACAGGGGAAACAGTTGCAGAATTCTTTCACTAAGCAGTCATATAGGGTCTTAAAGAAAAATATGCTGATCGGGGAGCTGCGCTTCAAAGTTTTTTGTAAAGTATTCCACCAAGACAGCAGCGCAAAACTTATGGCCAATCTCCTGAGATGGGTTTTTAGATTAGGTACCTTCAGGTAGATGAGAAAGTAGCTTCTCAGAGCATAGGCACCAGGGTTGCATAGCAGTAGACTAGCAGAGATATACGGGGGGAAGTTTCTTAATAATAGCTTTGAAGGTTCAGAATATAGCATTTCTGTGTCTCTTGAAGTGAAGGAAGGACCATACCATGGCTGTGTAAAGGGCACAGTGGTAAGTGGCGAGAGGTTGTCCAGTCATGAATCTCAAGGCCCTGTGATACAAAGTATCAAGTTTAGCAAGATGTAAGGCAGGGCAGTGACTGTAGAGAAAGTCGGCATAGTCGATCAAGGAGAGAAATGTGGTTTGTACCAGCCTCCTCTTGGCATTACATATGAGGTAGTTATTTATCCTTAAGACGAGTCCAAGCCTCTGTCTTAGTTTCTTTAGGAGGCCTTCGATATGCTCCATGAAAGAAAGTTTCTGATCAAGCCACACCCCCAAGTACTTGAATTTGATTATGTATTCCAGGTTTTCTCCCAAGATTGTGGTAATCTGAGGAATGGAACTAGCCATGGCTGGGTTAGCATCTGAGATGAAAGATGAGACCAACATACCCTTGTTTTTTTCTGCATTTAATAAACATTTTTTGTTAAGCAGATGGCTCTGAAGGATGTTAAAATCCGATTGTAGATCTTTGTAAGCTGCTTCAGGAGAGGAGCGGCTTAGATAAAGGACCGTGTCATCTGCCAATAGCTGAATGTTGGCCTTAGTTATGTTATTGTCTAAGTTGTTCACGTAAATTGCGAACAATAGTGGGCCCAGGATTGATCCTTGAGGGACCCCTCTTTTCAGGAGCTTAAGAGGAGAAAGTTCACCATTGGATTTTACTTGCTGCCAACAGTTAGAGAGGTAATCAGCAAACCAATGAAGGGACAGAGCATCCAGTCCTATAGCCTTGAGAGAGGAGAGGAGCAAGTCATGGTCGACAGTGTTGAAGGCCTTGCTTAAGTCTATGAACACTGCACAGAAAAATTTCTTGTTTTCCAGGTCCTGTTGCCAATCACTGGTCACTTTAGCAAGGGCTGTGATAGTGCTATGCTGTGCTCTGAAGCCAGAATGCATAGCCTGCTTCTCCCAGCAGCTTTCACCCACCATCCTCCCCTTCCTCCTCCTCCCCACCGTGCTCACCCTTGATGCTGGGCCTTCTATTTCCTACACATTACCAGACTTAATGACCAAGGGTGGGAACAGAGAAAAACCAACGTTAACAGTATACACACGCACTACTCTATTCACCAAACATTAATTTTTTTTCATTATGCAGCAAATAGTGTGTCTGTGTGTGGAAGGCAAGTAAATTTACTGTGTGCTCTGAATCTGTTGCCAGTATGCATGGGCAGCTTTGCTTCCTTAGTATCTTTCTGTAGCTGTTTTAATTACTTAAATTGTTATTTAAAAAAATATATTTTTTCCTTTGATGCTACAGTCTTTGTTTTGGCAGTGCATTTAGACATTTTCTGCTTGTCTTTAACCACTGCAGTCAGTGCATATCAATAGCAAGGGGGCACTGCCACCTTTACATTGTGTTTGTAACTTCAGGCTTGTGCTTGTTCCTCTAGCTGAGCTGTTATTTCTTAAAACATCTATATAAAAAAATTGCTCAAATCCTTTGGTCTCACCACAGACTTTGTCTGTGCCCTAGGGTAGGAATTGGGCACCTTTGCTCTGCAGCCTAAGTCATGCTAACTTACTATAGCTGTTACTTTTTCTTAAAACACCGATATAAAAAATTGCTCACATTTTTTTTTGTCTCTGGCTGCCACACATTTTGTCTGTGCACTTCGATAGGCAGGGGTAGGACATCTTTGCAGCTGTGCTCATCTTTAGCTGTTATTTGTTAAAACATAAAAACATTAAATAGCTAAAAACTTTAAATATAAAAAAATATTTAAGTCTTTTTGTCTCTGGATGCATTTATCTGTGCCCTACGGTAGGCAGGGGGCCACTTTTGTGGCCTTGACTTAGCTTGCTGACTGCAGTTATTTGTTAAAACAGTAAAAAGTTGCAAACAACAATATGAAACAATTGTTGATATCTTTTTGTATTTGGACAGCAGATGACACAGACCATGTCTGTGCCCTAGGAAGGCAGGGGGACATCTTTGTGGCTATGACTTCGTCATCCAAGCAGACCACTAAAGCACAGGTAAGGCTAGGGGGATGTTGGGATGTATTAGTAGGGGTATCACAAGTTGTAAGAAGGAGGTAATTATCCCTCTTTACAAGATACTGGTTAGGCCCCAACTGAAGTACTGCTTGCAGTACCGGAGACCACACCTTCACAAGGACATTAACCAAATTGAAGCAGTCCAGAGAAGGTCAAACAAAATGGTGTACGGACTGCATCAGAAAACATATGAGGACAGATTAATGGAGCTCAATATGTATACCCTACAGCAAAGAAGGGAGAGAGGTGATATTATCAAAACATTCAAACACCTTAAGGGCATTAACAAGGTGAAAGAGTCTAACATGTTTCAATATAAGAAAAATAGGACAAGAGGACACAACATGAGATTAGAGGGAGGCAAATTAAGGAGTAATGTGAGGAAGTTCTTTTTCACAGAAAAGAAGGTGGATGCATGGAACGGCCTAACTCAGGAAGTGGTGGATATGAATACAGTGCAGGGCTTCAAACAAGCATGGGATAGGCATAAGGGAGTAATACAGATGAGTATGAATCAATAGGCCATTGACAGAGCAAAGTCCAATGGCACATTTATAAGATAGAAAAAGAAATGGATAGACTGGATGGGCCTTTTGGTCCTTATCTGCCATCAACTTCTGTGTTTCTATGTTGACTTGGCATTCTGACTGTGTTATTTGTTAAACAGTAAAAAGTTACAAACAATAATAAAAAAAAAATGTGAAGTATTTTTGTCTCCAGACGCCACAGACTTTATCTGTACCCTATGGTAGGTGGGGGGGGGGGCACCTTTGCAGCTTAGACTTAGCTATCTGATTGTAGTTGTTATTTGTCTAAACAGTAAAAAGTTGCAAACAACATTTCAATGTATGGTGAATAATGTCTCATTTTTGCCTTTACTGACTTTGGCCTTTCTCTATTCTCACCCTTAGTAAGAGGGGCTGGGCAGAATTAGGGAAATAGAAAGCCCAGCACTAAGGGTAAGAATAGTGCCAGAGGAGGATGAGGAGGTGGGGAGAGTGGTGAGTGCTTGAAACACTCTGATGATGGGCTGCTGAGAGAGGCAGGATTTTATTTTGTTTGTTGGAGGAGTTATTCCACCACACTAAATCTTGGGCAAAGCACTCCCTTTCAGTGTTTGGTGAATAATGTATAGTGCTTATATATACTGACTTTGGCCTTTTTCTATTTCCTACCATCAGTAGAGGAGCCAGGCAGTGTTAGGGAAATGGAAACCCCGAAAAAGAGAGGTAACCTCTTCCAGCTCACAGAGTGTGTGAACAGTGGCATACAGGAGAGGATCCCCACACCCCATGGAAAAACTTCTGAGGACCTATGACTACTGAACAGCCCATTATATGGGCATGCTGAGAGAAGATGATCCTAAATGATTGTCTTATATCTTCTTCTGGATTGGAGATATATGTTTCTAAGCATGAAGAAGTCCCTCTTCCAAGACTGTTAATGATATGAGCAAGAATGTTGGTTTAAATGCAGATGATGTTGTTTAATCTGAAGGAATGTCCTGAGAAGCATAAGAATTAAGTCCAAGCAATTGTGGGAGAGTTCTTGCATGCTCCATGAACCATTTGGTAATTGTTGTTTCATCACTGTTGGAAGTCAAAAGCAGTTGAGAAGACTCTGAGCAAACATGGTACTGCATGAGTTGATTGAAAGAGCTTATGGGCACCAGTTAAAATGAATTGAGTAATATGAAATCTGAACTTCTTTGTGAAATCTATCAGTCTTTCAATTGGAAGCAACAGGTCGTCATGATCTGCTTATGTTTTTAAAATTGATGACTGTGAGGATTTCAGCAGAAGAAGCTGCTAAACTGATTGACTCTGCAGAGCATAGAAAGCTAGACAAATGGCTGATGAGACCAGACTGTTTGAAATAGGGTCAAATGTAATAGCATGCAGCAAGTCCAACATGTTTTGGAATATAAGTCCATCAATAGGGAGACATTTAGGAGATTTCATAGGTGATGAATCCAAGCAGGAGGAGTTTAACCAAGGCATGAGATAAAATTGTTGACAAAGATGTTTTTTTACTAACATAAGAAGAATGGATTTTGGATAAATATTGCTTTGTACTCCCATGTGATCATTTCAAGGTTTGATGGCAGCAGCTTATGAATGCAAGTATATGCTCATTTAAGGAGAGACTCCTGTGGATTGATAGAAAGGCACAAAACAAGGAACATTTCTTCCAAATCAGTGTTATGGGTTGTTTGCTAGCAGATGTTAAGATGGACCACATGAATCTTCAGCTTGCTGACAATCATATGCTAAGTCATGATGAGATCAGCAAATAGAACAGGAGAAGTCAAGATTAAGTCTGTTGAGGGATAGATGCAATAAAAGTCCTGGAATTTACATCAAGATAAAAAAATCTGGCACTTCATTCATGTAGCGAAGAATATGAAAGCATTTCAGAGTAGTTATAGTAGAGTTTACCAAGTTAGCATCTGCATAAATGACACAGTTAAATGGGATGAAGACCTGTCCTTATTGATAATGTCCACTGTTGATTGTCTAAAAAGGTTGAGATGGTTGCAGACCAGTGATATCCCCATACAAATGCAGTGGCTTCAATAGGGATGATTTTGCAGAGAGGAGAAATTATTGAAAAGTCTTAAAGGTTTGATATATCGGGAGGCCAGGATGCTGTGATTCAGGAATGCTTGAAGATAGTAGCATATCCATGAGTTAGTGACGCATCAGTATATATCCTTTAATGTAAGTCAGAAGATGGTCTTGTAAAATATAAAACATCAGTTCCAGTAGGTAGGACAATGAGATAATGTGATTGTTGTTGTGTAATATAGGACACTCTCAGATAAATGAATTGGGCATGAATGTCACCACAAAAACTGCAGATAAAAAGAAAACACGCACCTGGAGCCTGGGCAGCTTTCGTTATTAAAGTTATTGCTCATCAGTTTGTTTTCTGCATGTTTAGTGACTGTGCCTCATCTATCCTAGTTGGGATGGAGGGTATCATTAGGAATAGCAATCATGTGGGTCAGCCTCGATGAGGAAAAAAAGAAGTGTGAATACCTCTAGCTGATGTATCATTCTTAGCTGAAATGGCAGATGTTGAGACATGTAGCAAAGTTAAAGAACAAAAGGAAGCAAATTGGGCAAAAGAGCCATACGGCCAGCAGGAGTATGCATGCTGCCCAGCACAGTGACAACAAAACAGCTGGTTATCAAGGATGGCCCAGATTAGTATAAGCTAATGCATCTGCAGCATTGTGGAGAAGGGCCGATCATGATCATAGATTTGTGACCCTCCATATCAATACTTATATTGACCAAAATATATTAATACGAGTCCATTTCCTCATGTCCAGAAGGAAATGCAGAGTAAAGTCATCATGATATAAACTAAAAGCAAGAACACAGACCACAATGGACAGTTTCTTCACCAGACAGGGATCGTTTGACTTGAAACTGACAGATGCATCTTTGCAAGGTATTGTTCTGCTTTTGATGGTATCATGGGAGGAACTGAGAAGGAATATCAGGTTTACTGCCTTTCCATCTATGATATCCCAGTGGAGGTGACCTGGGATAAGTTGAATAGGACAGATGAACTGAGGAGGAGTGGCTGAAGTCTGTCGAGTTGGCAGCTCTGAAGTAGATGTAGTGCTTATGGTTGGCATACCACTAGTAAAAGCAGCATTTTCTTGAGTATGGCTGTCGGATGGAAGGACAGCAGGTATTGCAAAGCTGGAGCTGGAGATGATGTGAGGAAAGGCAAACTTTGAGTGAAGCAATATGCGATTATAACTCTGATATGACTGTCACAAGCTGAGATGTGACTTCTCAAATTCAGATAAAGCAGCATGAACTGGCTTAGGCTCTCAATTGCTCAAATGGGGATCAAGGGCTCAAAATACCAACTCAGAACCCCTAAGTGGCAAAAGGGTACTTTACCTACTGATTCACTGAGAAATGAGCAGGCTAGGTACAGGATATCTGGAAGGGTGAAATTTAGCAGCTATGAATAAATCATACAGTTCCTGCTTCTGGGCTAAATTTCAAGGTGGAATACCAAGGTTTCTCAAATCGTATAAGGTGCATGACAGTCTAGTCCTTTATGGAGTATTGATTTTGAAGATCTTTTGCAAGACAGATGCATGCCTGAAGAAGTCTAAGGATACCTTGAGGACCTTCTTCAGATCTGGGAATAGAGGGTCAGTAGGAGTAGTACAGGCCATAGTGCCAATACAACACTTTGTATTACACTTCAAAGGTATAAACCCCTGGTGAAAGAATGCAAGCCCTTTATGAACTTTGGAAGAATAGGAGACAATGCAGAGACATCTTGGACTCCCTGCAGGGGGCATTACTCAGGCAGCTTGTCAGTGAACCCACTCAGGGTGGGGCAATACTGGACCTGTAACTAATGAACAGGAATGGTGTGGTGGACGTCAGAGATGGGAGTCATCTGGGGACCAGTTACTATTCCACAGTATGGTTTAATATAAGAAGTACAGCAGAAACCAGCCACACAAGAGTGAGGGTCCTGGATTTCAGAAGATCTGACTTTACAAAGAAGGGTAATGCATCCGAGAAGACCTGGTGGGGGAGATGTTGGAGGGGGGGATGGGCCAGAATTAAAGAGAGCATAGTAAAGGCTACAAATGTGTACATCAGGTAAATAAGCAAAAGCAGAAGGAGGTGGAGGCCATTATGGTTCTCAAGGGAAATGGCAGAAAAGGTAAGAGCAAAAAGAGTGGCATTCAGCAGGTATAAGGAGACCTAGAGAGAGAGGAGGACAGAGAAGAGTATCTGGGGAAAAGGAGGGAGGTAAGCAAGGCAGTAAGGAGTGCAAAAGCACAAGCTGAGGAAAGAATTGCCCAGACAGTATCAAAGGGGGTAAGACATCTTTCAGGTATATCAGTGAAGAAAGGAAGTCTAAGGGAGGTATTGCATTGGTACTAAAGGATTGAGTAGGATCAAGAAAATGCAAATATCTTAAACACATATTTCTGTTCAGTATTCACAGTTGAGGAGGTAGAGGAGTGACCACAAATAAGCACCAAGAGATTTTTTTTGGGGGGTGGACACCAATCCATTTTGTGAGGAGAGAGTCAGGAAAGCACTGGCTAATCTGAGGGTGAACAAAGCCATGGAGCCAGACAGGGTGCATCCAAGAGTGTTAAACAAGTAGTACACCCAGAATTTGAAAATAAAAATATATGTTGTACAGAGTGTTTTGATTTGTGTGTGAAGTCCTAATGTGTCCTTCCCTCTGTCTGCTACTAGTTTTTCTAAATCAGCCTGCTAGCTTTATAGTAGTTTTATGACCCTGGGGATCTCCATCTCAGCCAGATTTATTGATTTTCTTGTAACTACAATGCATCCTGTCTCATGTGACAATGATGTAGCGGAGACCATAGATTCATCGAAAAGAACTGCTTTAGAATCAGTTCACGACAGCAGAACTGTGCAAAATTTCTTATCCAGTGAGCACAAATGGCTACATTTACAAGTCTCATTCATACGGCAGGTACTAGGATCACTGCCATCCCCATCAGATCCATGGCTGTATCTAATAATGCTGCCAACCAGCACTCACATAATACAGCTGTGCACTGTTGCAGGATTGCCTCCTGCATTGCCACCATCTTGCAGAAATTGCAGGCTGGTTATTCAGCTGGCATCATTGTGAGTGATGCCAGGTGTTCTGACATCTGTTCAAAACACCCACACCACTACATGATCCCAAGAAAAGAAGGGTCGCAGTCACAATGGAATGCTACCTGAAAACAGCAAAAGAGTGGCATTCAGACATGCACAGCAGCAATGATCTCACTGCTGTGCACCACCAACAATGGCCCAGAATTGGCTGTATGAATTAGCCTACAGTTTAACAGATACCTGAGAGCTGAGTGGGTTCACTGTAAGAATGCAGCTACTAAACAGCTCTACTTCAATATTTTTGTTTTCTATGTGTGTCAGGTCCAGCTAGCCGGGGTAAGTGTTTTGATTTGAAAATGTAATTTCATCAAACTACACACAACCATAAAAATCATAGAAATTGCCATGAAGTGTATGGTATGAATACGCAGCCTAGAAACTGCAAATGATAAAACAACACTTGTTTTTTATTTTGCCAGTCTAATAACTCAAACATACACACTTTTATCTTTAATAAGAAATACTTTATTTAAAAAAATAACTTCACATTTGTAAAACAAAAAAAAGTTGAAAACATGTCACAGAGCAAAATCAGCACTAGCTACCAGTTCTACATTATAGATTGTTGAAGCCTACATTTACAGTTTAGCAACTACTTGAGAGCTGGGTGTTTTTTTTCTGTAGGAAAACAGCTGGAGTCTTTGTTAATTACAGCACTGATGATCTGGGACAATCTCTGTGCTTTTATGGTTGTGTGTAGTTTGATGAAATTAAAACTTTTAAAATTAAAACACTCCTGTTAACTATACCTGACACACATAGAAAATAAAAATAATGAATTAGAGCTGTTTATTAGCTGTTTTCTTATAGAAATACCCACTCAGTTAGCTTTCAAGTATCTGGTAAACTGTAAATGTAGAGATTTATGTTCACTGGATCAGAATAGTTACACAGCTCTGCTTTCATCAACTTGAGTATTAAATGATTCTAAAGCAGTTCTGGCTGCTGAATCTATGGTCTCCACCACATCACTGTCACATGAGACAGGATACATTGTAGGTACAAGAAAAGCAATAAATCTGGCTGAGATGGAGATCCCAAGGGGTCGTAGAACTGTCATAAAGCTAGCAGGCTAATTTAGGAAAAAATCCTAATAGCAGACAGAAGTAAGGACACACTAGGACTTCACACACAAATCAAAACACTCTGCACAACATATGTTTTTGCAAATTCTGGGTGTACTACTCCTTTAAAGAAACTCAAAGAGGTGCTAGCTGCATCCCTGACAAACTTGTTTAACAGTTTACTGGAGACCGATGTGGTCCTGGAGGAGTGGAGAAGGGCAGACATAGAACCACTTCACAAATGTGGTAGTAAGGCAGAGGTGCGAAATTACAGGCCTGTCAGCCCAATATCTGTAGTAGGGAAACTGAAGGTCTTTGGCACTGTTCCACATAGGAGACTGGTAAACCAATTGGGTAGCATGGGGTGGGCAATAAGATTGTAATCTGAGTAAGAAACTGATTAGAGGAAAGGAGGCAGAGGGTGGTGTTAAATGGAGTTCATTCTGAGGAGGGGAGAGTGACCAGCGGGGTACCATAGGGGGTCAGTAATGGGGCCAGTCCTCTTTAATGTCTTCATTTGTGATATAGCAGAGGAACTAGAAGGGAAGGTCTGCCCCTTTGCAGTTGACACCAAGATCTTCAACAGGGTGGACACTCTGGAGGGGGTCAAAGGATGGAAGAGGCATGAAATTTCAGGAGGAGTGGTCAGAAGTTTGGCAGCTAAGGTTCAGTGCAAAAAAGTGCAAAGTAATGCACTTGGGTCACAGAAACCCAAGGGTGAAGTACAAAATGGGGAGTGAGATACTAGCAGTGACCAAGTAGGAAAGAGACGTGGGGATAATCATATCAGATGACGAGAAGGTGGCCAGACTATGCAACAAAGTGATCAGGAGAGTTATTGGGATACTGGGATGTATAGGTAGGGGTATTACCAGCAGAAAGAGGGAAGTGGTGTTGCCACTATATATGTCTTTAGTATGACCCCACCTGGAGTATTGTATCCAGTTTTGTAGACTACATCTCAGGAAGGACATAGGATGAAAGCCATCCAAAGGAGGGTTACCAAGATGGTACTGTACAGGGTCTACATCAACTGTCCTAGTAGAGGCTAAAGAAATTAAACATGTACACCCTGGAGGAGAGGAGGGAGAGAGGTGATATGATTGAGACCTTTAAATACTTCAAGTGGGTGAATAAAGTAAAAGTGGAAGATATTTTTCAGAGGAAATGGTGTTGCAGAACAAGGGACCATGACATAAAGCTGGTGGGGGGAAGGATTTAGGACAGATGTAAGGAGATGCCTGGAATGATAGTAGATAGGTAAAAGTTTATTGATCGACATTACACCTTTACAATTTTAAAGAATCCAAATATAAAATACATTGCACAGAAAAATACAATTCACATTGCACATCAAAATCATACTACAGTCATTTGTAAAATCATTTTATACTTTTCTCATTTTAAATCTTGCAGCCTTATCATGTAGTATGAACAGTAGTTTCTGACTGTGCTAGTTATATATATTATAATATTCAGTGGGACAAGCGTGTCAGCTTATCCTTACAACCTAAGAGAATATGAAACTTTATAAGACACAGTAAGTATGGGCACATCATTTGAAATAAACAATAAAATTATTATCTCTTCAAAGGGGAGACCAAGGGTTACTAGTATTGGGCCCAATCATTTTTTCCTTTTTATTTTGTACAATGGACAATGTAATACTATGTGTTTAAGGTCATCTTCTATTCCATACTTGCACTTGCATTTTATATCAATTCCAGCTATTTTCTGGTCATGAAAGATGTAATTAGCTGTATTTAACTCAAGGTGATATCTGGTCAAGTCTCCATTCATCCGTGTTAGTAAGGATAAACAGGAATGGTTCCAGATTATGTTTTGTTTTTTATAATTTTGTACCATCTGTAATGTTTCAGCCTGTTAATTTTCTCCTGGTCCTGAGTAATTATTACATCTCGTAACTTCCTGTTTTCCTGCTTTGTTGTTTCTGCAGGGGTAGTGACATACAGTATATCTCATTGAGTAAGTGACATAACCCCATTGGTAAACGATATTCTTTGGTAAAATTAATTTGATAGTACTTTATCTCTTCCTCAAGACACATTATAGGAAATCTATTATCTTGAAGAAGAAACAAGTTCAATAAAAAATATTATTTTTCTTTCCATTGCCATTGTAGTAATTGGGCATTGCCTTAATTCCTTCCTCAATATTTCAGATGGAACTGATTGTTGCAGTTTTAAAATATATCTGTACATTTTGTTAATTTCAGCTTCTAGAGGTTTTATATCTGTTGGAGTCCATATTTCCATTGCATACAAAATACTAGTTTTTATTTTAATATGTATTACCCTTAATAGGCCTGTAATTGAACCCTGTCCAATTTTCATGTAAAATCTTTTAAATGCATTGAATGATGTTTTCAATTATTGCTTCATTATTTTTTATCTGAGGTGTCCATGATAGGTTTTGTGCAAATCTTAACCCGAGGTAGTCATAATATGTAGTCATTTTTATCACTATATAATGTTGGAGTTGTTTTACTTTTATTACCAAAAATGAGCAAATTAGTTTTATCTTTATTTATAATTAATCTTGTTTGCATAACTCAGAAAAGTGTGTCAATTTGCGTAGCAATCCAAGTAGAGAAGTGGAGATCAAAACAATGTTGTCTGTGTATGCTAAACACGGTACCTTAATTGAAAGTACAGCTGGAGAGTGGAAATCCAAGTTATCCATTTTGGTTAATATTGTATTTATGTATAAATTAAACAAAAGTGGAGCAATGAGGCAATCTTGGTGAACCCCTACATTTGCTTTATTATTAGAAGTTAAATTCCCTTGGTCAAATTTAACCTAAACCATGCTTCAATATGTAATATTAAAAGTATATCTAGGATTTCTGGGTCCATGTTATACATTTCAAGTTTCTTCCAAAGTAATTTTCTACTAATGAAATCGAATGCTGTTTTTAGAGCGACAAAACAGTATTATAGTTTTGATATTTTTATCTCCACATATTTCCAAATTAAGTGTTATAATACATAACAATGTT
The DNA here is from genome assembly GCA_016271365.2 of Neoceratodus forsteri. Lineage (NCBI taxonomy): Eukaryota > Metazoa > Chordata > Ceratodontiformes > Ceratodontidae > Neoceratodus > Neoceratodus forsteri. The sequence goes on along the minus strand of CM057455.1, from coordinate 667,335,153 downwards.
GAGGTGTTGATTATTTAGTTCTAAACCCATTTTGTAATTCTGAAATTAAATTATTCACCTCTGCCCATTGCTGTATATGGTTTAATGATATTCTACCGAAAATTGTTTGAGAGGAATCAAGAAGGCTAATAGGGCAGTACATACTTGGGTTTTTTATATTCCCTTTCTTGAACATAGGGCACACTATACTCCCCTTCCAACTTTCAGGAAAATATCCACTTTGCAGACAATGTTTAAACAAAATATGGAATACTGGCCACCACCATTCCTTAAATGGCTTAAATATATCAGCTAGAATGTTATCAGAGCCAGGGGCCTTACTAGCTATTATCTTGTCTATTGCATCAATAATTTCTTGTTCACTGATATATATTGGTTTTGGGAAAGTTGTTCTCCCTTTTATTAATAATAATCTGGTGATCGTCCTCCAATTGTGAATACTATAGAGCATTGAAATGCTCTCCCCACATTGCCTGTGTAATTGCTGCCTCAATTCTAGTAGTATATTTATCATATACATTACTTAGTAATAGCCAGAATAGTTTGACATCTTTCTAAATTATTGCAATTGTTAGTTTATCCCATATTTTCATTTGAATTTTTTTCCTCTCCTCAGCCAATGTTTTTCTATACTGATTTCTAGCTTTGCTTAGTATTGTATCAGTAACTGTGGTGCAAGTTTGTTTTTTTTTTATGTTGTCTAATCCATTTAACTTTTTTGGCTATTTTGCAATTATTATTAAACCATGTGTGATTCTTGTGCTCTTTAAATGAATTTTGATAAAAAATGGCTTACTATAACAACGAATATGTTCCCAATCGTTCCCAATCTTTAATTATGCTACTGTTTGTTTCAGGCTTTAAGAGACTGTTTCTTAGGTTATTCAAATGGGCAGAGGCCAATATTTCTGAAAAGTGCGTTATAATAGAGTTCTGCCATCTTATTCTTTTGGAGTTTATTATCTCCATTTCCCGTGGCTGAAAAACTTCCCTAGATAAGATATCTGTCATGTCAACATGGCAGGTAGGCTGTACTGGCATGTGAGAAGATTCTTTTTTAATGTACTATACTTTTTCTATTATGCTGGAGGCAGTATAGCACAGAGGTTTAGGGCTCTGAGCTGCAAACCTGGAGACCTGGGTTTGAATCCCATAGCCCGACTTGCATACTGCGTGACCCTGAGCAAGTTACATAACATTCTCATGCTCCCAGGTCGCACCTGGAAACAAGCTTCAGCTTAGTGTGCCTTTCCTGGTTAAACAATTTCCTCTTTCCCCTTTTAGTGCCACTGGCCACCTGGCACCTCAGCCCGGTCACAGTCCCTTTGGTTTCCACTCTCATATTGGCTGTGACTCTCTGATACCCCCTGGCTTACCCCCAGGGCAGGACTGTGGCACTAGCCCATAGTGCTGCATCCAACAGAATAGGTCAGGGAGCTGGCCTGAGAGCTAATTGAAGCCAAGGGTGGGCTTCATCAAAGGCAGCTGCCAGTGTTTTTCTAAGCTACACCAAGGGAGGGGATAAGCAATGATGTCCAGTGTCTGCCCTGCCCCTCTTACATGTTGGCACCAGTCACCTGTGGTTCCCCCAGCCTCTGCCAGGGGTCCATCAGGTGCCGGATACTCTACCCCTCCCTCCCCCTGGAGAATGAGAGTAGTCCATTGGATGCTCAATCCTTCTGCCTCTGCTGGCCCTCCGACTCCCTGGGTCTGTTCTCAAACCCAGGTCACTGGTGTCACAAGCAGAAATTCAACCACTGTGCTGATGGACCAGCCATAAGTGAGAAGATTCTGGGTGCAGAATAACTTGTAAGTCCTGGATGGCACTAATAGCCTCTAAATTTCCCCAAAGTGAATCAATGACTGAGGATCTATTCAGACCAATAAAGGTAAAATCTTTTTCTGGGTTGCTTATTGTTCTGCCACTGAACAAACAAAAATCCAGATCTGACATCATTGCTGTTAATATATTCCCATTTTTATTAACCACTTTTTCTCTTGAGTAATGTCTACCATGATAGAAGGCATCTTTGGGATGGCAGAGAAAGGGGAGATATTGCTGATGGGGGACCTGAATATGCCAGATGTTGACTGAAGCACCTTTTCTGCAGCCACATCCAAGAGCAGGGCCATTCTTGATGAGCTACAGGAGGCATGCCTCAGACAGCTAGTTTTGGAACCCACTTGGGAGAGAGCAATCTTAGACCTGGTACTCTCAAATGGGGATGGAGAGAGGATCTCTGATCTTGAAGTGGGTAGCCTTCTGGGAACAAGTGACCACCAAACAGTGTGGTTCACCATAAACTTAGCTGTAGAGTCAAGCCACACAAAAGTGAAGGTACTGGACTTCAGGAGGGCTGATTTTGTCAAAATGGGAGAGTGCCTCAGAAAAGCACTAGCAAACAGGCAAGAAGGTGGGGTGGAGCAACAATGGAGAAACATCAAAACAGCCATCACAGAGGCAACAAGTCTTTGTGTGAAGCAAATAAATAAATCAAAACAAAGGAAAAAAACACTATGGTTCTCAAAAGAAGTGGCGGGGAAGGTAAGGGAAAAAAGATAGCATTCAGGAAGTATAAGGAAACACAGAACGAGCAGGACAGAGAACTGTACCAGTTAAAGCAGAAGGAAGTCGGTAAGTCAGTCAGAATAGCAAAGGCCCAAACCAAGGAAAAGATAGCCAACTTGGTTAAGATGGGCGATAAAAACCTTTTATAGGTATATTAGGGAGCAAAGAAAGGCTAAAACAGGGATACTGAGGCTGAACAAAGAGGAAGGTGGTTGGGCAGACAGTGACAGTGAAAAAGCAGGGATATTGAATGAATACTTCTGCTCAGTATTCACAATTGAAAAGCAGGGGGAAATACCTAATCCAGTCAATAGAAGCACTCTGGATAGGGGGTTGACATTAGTCCTTTCACAGAAGAAAGGGTTCTGAAAGAACTCTTTAAAACTGAAGGTGGATAAAGCAATGGGGTCTGATGGGATTCACCCTAGGATTTTAAAAGAACTAAGGGAAGAACTAGTAACACCACTTACTACCCTTTTTAATAAATCGTGGGAGGATGGGGTGGTACCTGAAGACTGGAGGAGATCAGATGTGATTCCCCTTCACCAAAGTGGGAGCAAGACAGAGGCAGAAAACTACAGACCTGTCAGTTTGACCTCAGTGGTACGGAAAATGATGGAATCACTTCTGAAGGAAAGAATTGTTGAGTACCTAGGGGCCAGTGGGGCACAGGACCCAAGGCAGCATAGCTTCACAGTGGGAAGGTCATGTCAGAAAAATCTAATTGATTTCTTTGACTGGGTGACCAAAGCAGTAGACCAGGGAGGGGCTGTGGATATGGCCTACCTAGACTTTAGCAAGGCATTTGACACAGTCCCACACAGAAGATTAATAAACAAATTAGCCAGCCTGGGAGTGGGTCCTAGGGTGGTAGCCTGGGTAAAGCACTGGTTGGACAACAGGACACAGTGGGTAATAGTAAATGGAGTCCACAGTGAAGAAAGGAGGGTTACTAGTGGGGTACCGCAGGGTTCAGTACAGGGGCCAGTCCTTTTTAATGTCTTTATAAGTGACATTACAGAGGGACTGGAAGGGAAAGTATGTCTCTTTGCAGATGACACAAAGATCTGCAGCAGGGTTGATACACAAGGTGGAGTGGAAAGGATGAAAATGGACTTAGCAAGGTTGGAGGAAAGGTCATATGTATGGCAGTTTAGATTTAATGCAAAGAAATGCAAAGTAATGCACCTGGGAAAAAAACCCAGGGGAAGAGTACACAATGGGGGGTGAGAAACTGACAACAACAAAAATGGAAAGGGACCTGGGTGTAGCCATATCGTATGACCTAAAGGTGGGTCAGCAATGTGAGAGGACAGTAAGGAGGGCTGGGGCAATACTGAAATGCACTGGGAGAAGCTTCACCTGTAGAAAACAGGAAGTTATTGGCCCTCTGAACAGACAGTTGGTAAGACCACATCTGGAGTACTGTGTACAGTTCTGGAGACCCCATCTCCACAAAGACATAGACAGGGTAAAGGCTGTCCAGAGGAGGGCAACCACAATGATGCAGGGTCTGCATGAGATGACATATGAAGAAAGATGAAAGGAGTTAAAGATGTATAGCCTCGAGGAAAGGAGGGAGAGGGGGGACATGATAGAAACTTTCAAATACCTCAAGGGAATCAACAAAGTCTGAAAGGGTAGCATCTTTCAGAAAATGAGAAGTGCAAAAACAAGGGGGAACAATTTGAAGATAGAGGGGGGGTGGCTCAGAGGTAATGTAAGGAAGTATTTCTTCACAGAGAGGGTTGTGGATACATGAAACAGCCTTTCTGAGGAGGTAGTAGAGTCAAAAACAATGGGGTAATTCAAGAATGCATGGTACAGACATAAGGCAATTCTAGTGGGGGGTAGGAGGAAGTAGGCTGTTGGTTAACTAGGATCTGCAGCTTATCTGTTAGGTAGGGAAATGGGCAGACTAGGTGAGCCAAGCGGTCCTTATCTGCCATCAAATTCTATGTTTCTATGTATGTTTTAATAATTATTTTTGTTGTGACCATGAAGTACTATTGTCCTGATACCTAGCATTGCATTCACCCAGCATGATTAGCATATTCTGTCAATATTTCTCTACTGTGTCTTCTATGGCTAACTTGAATTGATCCCAATAATCATTATTTTTAGTTGTTTTGTCCTTCAGGGAGACATAAATTTTAATCAATATTAGTTGAGTTTTATCATTTACTAACTTGAGAGCCTGAACATTTTGTAAACCTACTTCTATATGTGTAATATTAAAAGTAAATGATGTTTTAATAAATGTAGCCAACTCCACTTTGGGTCTACTGTAACATTTTTCTTGCGTTTAATGGCAGGTATAACATAACATGAATAGATAGGAAGCAGTGGGGATCCTCATCTAATAGGTTTCCTGGAAGCAGATTATTTTTGATCCCATTTAGAAGTTCTTGAATTCTTCATCTGATGCTTTAAATGCCAAACCTTCTATATTCCATTTTAATAACGATATTTCTTTCAGATTGTTCACATTCTTCATTGCTCTATTTGTTTGTTGTCAGCTCAAGCTTTGTGTTGCCAGTGCTGAGAAAGGATTTACAGACTCAAAGTGTGTCTGTGTCTTTTGAACAGTAGCATCACTCCCTTTGCCACTTTCATTAGAAAATGATTTAAAATGTGTTAAATAAATTAAGCATGGGTCCAGGGCATTTGAGGCTCACAAAATTAAAGTTGCAAGTTTACTTGATTGAAATGTTACGTCAATCAGTAGCAAATTAGAAAAGCCTGGGTGCACATGGATATATTGAATAGAACTTCTACTAATGTTCATGTTTAAGGTGCAGGATAAGAATGCTGATATATCCCTTTCTATGACTGTGGGCAGAGCCTACAGGAGTATTGCATGTACAAAAGGAGTGATGTCATGTTTTCTGTCTGTGGAACTGACTGAAGGTGTAAATAGTCTCCTCCACCTTACCCTCCTCCAAGAAATGTCTTCCACCCTCAAATAAATATACTTTCATGTTAGTCAATGGTTGCAGGGTACTATTTTCTTTCTTAAAAGGGTGATACAAGAACTAGAACCTGAGTAGTAGGAGGCAGCATTGTTTTTTGGGGGGAAGAAAGATCCAACCCACCTCCACCCAAGGAGCTCCTAAAGATCCAGACCACCTTTTTTTTATTTATTCATGTGGGAGTGGCATACGGTGAATGTATCATGTTGAAAGAAGACCCAGTAGTTTGGGATCTGGACCAAGGTACACAACAACTCTGTGGATTCCCTGCATTTTGTTAAGGACTAGGAGAATAGAAGATACCTAATGCCTTCAAACTGACATAAAAACCCTTGGAAAAAATGATTATCAGAGTCACCTGGTGTCTCAAAAGGAAAGAATAAGTGTCTGAAACTGCAGCTTAAGGATTCAGCTTCCAAGGAAAATGGACAGCTTTCAGGTATTTCTTAAACATTTATATACTAAAATGGGCACAGAACTTGGTAAACACAGTCTGTGATTAAGTGTATTTTTCTTTTTAAGTTTGAGAAGTGGAGTTGACTTGCACATGTTAAAAATACCAGCTGCAATTAGCAACTAGTTGTAGAAACAAAATGCTTTTTTTTATTTACTTTTTTCTGGCTCAATTTATATCAGTGAAAAGAAAGACTGGAACAACTATCAGAGCTGCCATCTAACTGGACAAGCTATTTATCACTCATTTTTCATTTAAAATAACACAAATGTGGTTTCACATTTTTACCATGAGGGAAACAAGAAGATAAACCAGCATGGTTAACAAATACATTCATTGACAACTGTGAATGAATGGGGTAGTTTTTTTCTTACATTCCTGGTGAGTTAATTACTCCTTGTAACCTGTTATTCCAGTTTTTACCACTGTGTTCCTGGAACTTTCTGGATAACAAGTTCCCTTAGGCACCTCACAGCACCTCATTAAGCTATTTGACACCACCATCTTTGCAGGACATTGCATAGCAAGATACCCAGCCTTACTTTTTTCCAAGTAATATACCAACTTCATACTCAGGCAGGCAGTTCTGGGCTACTATTTATATTCTACTGAATCTTCTTAGCTTGCAGTTTGTGACTGTAGGTGTTTACAACTGAATGATAATAACCACATTTGCTTCACTTGCAAATAGGCAGGCATTTGTGGGTCTAATTTCTGTTTGACGTACTGTAGTTTACACATAGAATCTGAAACATTCATAACATGCTGTATTGTGATTCAATGAACTGATAAGTGGAGATTCTGGTTTCTTTTACAAATTCATTTTTCCTGACCATGAATATATTAAAACAAAAATTTCTCAACAAAAATGTTTTTAAATAAATTATCTGGTTGGGGGGGGCTGCCACAAGCAGAATGGGACTTCACAGATGGGGGAACTCACAGCAGCAGAAAAAAGAAGCATGTTGGCATTAAAAGCTTAATGGCATGGATGTAGAGGCACCAGTATTTAAGCATAACTTTGGTAGAGGATTAACTGTGACTGGGGAGTGAGGGAGAGACTGAGTCTTGATATTTTTAGCATAATGGTTTTCTGAAACTTCAACCTTCAATGGGTTAGACTTAGTAGCCATCTGTACAGTAAAAACACGTGTCTATGTCTTCTGTTAGCACCCTTTGCAAACTGTGTGAGAGGCCCTTCGGCACCATGCAATTCTGCTTAAAGTTGAACCAGCATAACATTCTGTGGTGATTTTCATATGCAGCCCATGATGCTTTGCATTGTGTGGGCATGTGTGATTTTGTATTTTCTTGAAACTTGGCTTCCCAGCCAAATGCCCTTTGGGGTAACCCTTGCCTCAGTGTTTGCTCATAGAGGTTCTTTGTCTTTTAAATAGTTTTTTATTTTAATGGGTTCACCACAACATAACCAAAACACACTGTCTTAGGGTAGCTGGTTCATTCTACTGGGGTGTCAAACAGATGAGGCATACTGATGAGTCCTGGTAGGACGAAACACATGTCTATGTCATCTGTTAGCACCCTTTGCAAACTGTGTGAGAGGCCCTTCGGCACCATGCAATTCTGCTTAAAGTTGAACCAGCATAACATTCTGTGGTGATTTGCATATGCAGCCCATGATGCTTTGCATTGTGTGGGCATGTGTGATCTGTACAGTATATCACTAAGCCACATGCAGTGGGGTATGAGTAAAATCCACATCACCAGACCCAAGCCAGAGCTGTAAAATCTGGACTGGGCATAGCTTGTGCATTATTGCTGATCCGGTAGAGCAGCAATAAAAGATAAACTATGCAATACCCTCAATAACACACCTACCCCAGTTTACATTTAGGCCTTATACGGTAATATCTTCCTTCAAGAGAACAGCTTGTAATGAAATGTGTCAAATTTACATTGGCATTTGGGCACATGCACTTTTATATTATATGAATTTTGTGTGTGAACTGTATGTCAGTCTCTAAAAAAACAACACTTCAAATGTCTTCAAAAACTTGTCTCAACATTGTGTTTATCTTCCACCTTGTTACAACATACAGTTGCAGTTGCCTCAGCAGTGTTTTCAGTTAGGGTACAGTACCCTCTTGTATATGATGGCCTGGTTCTGTTGAGTTGATTGCTATAACAGTGCATAGAATAAAATGCAAAATATATAGGTAACTATAATACAGATGGTGGCATTACTTTTAATTATACAATGGCAAGGAAAAATGTAAGAAGCTGATTGGCTGCTGACCCATTGAAACAGTTATGTTATTACGCAATAACATCACCATAGCTTTGTATTTGGATCATTCCTTGCATTTTCTCTTAAGAAATATTTTTCCACACTAACAAAAACATGCTTTAAAATGTATTTTTTATTCTGTATATAACAACAAGACATTGTATAATTGCAATAAGGCATTCCAGGGAGTGTGTAATCTTGTAATACCATCACTCCTGGGGTGGTGGAAGCACTCGGCTTTGCCTCATGCTTCAGCCCACCCCAGGAGTGACAGTATTACATGATAACACGCACCTTGTCATGCCTTATTGCTTAAATATGCCCTTTCTCAATGTACTGTACTTTGATTCTGTTAGTGTATATGCAACAGCCTTCATGTGAACACTCTGGGCTTCTCTTTGACTCCTGATGTCTATTTGTTTTAGCTATTGTATATTGTTTGAACTGCTTTGGTCTTCTTGATGTGGTGCCTGTGTGCTTAAACTATGTAATCTGTTTATCTACTCCTACCCATGTATCTTCAGTAAATGATTGCTATAACTGTCTGCTCTCCGGGCCATTGTTTTTTGACTTGTTAACTGTGTTGTCTTTGTATTAGTTTCAATGAGGTACCTTTATAAATGAGTCTCTGACTCAAAAGTTTGTAAATCTGATATTTTTCATATAAATAAATGTTTATGTTTAAGCCCATAAACACCCTTATCTAGCTAATGCTTTCACAGTCAAAGTGGCTCTGCCAGAGCTTGTTAGCATTCCTATTGGTTCACCTTTAGTAACTTCCCATCCAAACAATGCCAGGGTCTTATTTTCCCACTCTGCAACCATACTGTTATTGTAGTTTGAAATCATATGTTTTATTTTTTCTAGACAAGAATCACCCCTTGGCACTTCTTGTTGTTTCTCCAATTCATTGTAATGTAACACTGGTACTAATTGCAGAGGAAGGATATACATTTCCTTATATAACATTTATTTTTCCAGGTCACAAATGTTTTGTGTCACAGAGTGTATTTTGCAATACAGCAAGACACAGTCCTTTGTGGCAATCTCAGGTACTGGAGGAGAGGGGATTTCCCTGAGTAAAATAGTCAGAGTACAGCTGCAACTGATTTGGCTGATTGGCTGCAGCTGCACAGACAGGAGAGCTTTAAAAACAGGAAGGAAAAGCCAGCAGGCAGTGGCTGCAGGGGTAGAGGGCTGACAAGCTGCCTGGATGTGTTCCAGATCAGGAGTCCCTTCAGCAACCCTCAGGAGATTGGTCTTCTGAATTAAGCCAAAATGAAAAACTTATTTACATTGTGAGTTTTCTGTTTTACTGTTTGTGTTCTTCCAGAAGGTCTAGACTTCTTGAAAAGGGGATTTCTAGTTAGGGCCGGGGATTGTTTAGACAACGCTCCCACCCGGAGCTAGACCTCTTTATTTCTGTTTTTATTTCATTTTCCCCAGTGGGGCTTACAAAGAAAAGGGCAGAAGCCCAAACTTCTGTGTTACCAACCATATTAAAGAAATAAAAATATAACTGGCTGGTTTAATGTTAACAAACTGGTCTTCCTGAGACTCCTTAACCACCGCAAAGCTGAACCTGAATCCCATGGCGAGGTTGTGTCTTGTCAAACCTTGTAAGCTAAATTTGGAGGTCCCATTATATAAACATCATTAATATCCCCTGAGATATGTAATAGTTTTACAATCCACACTGTCAATTTACTTTGGGTCTCATTTACTAATCTGTTATCCCCATATATTTCAATCAAGTGCTCTTCAGCACCATGCAGTGGCTTGTTAAGGCTCTGACTTCCTTCATTATCCACTAGACTAGGTACAACAATTTGGGACCTATTTATAGGATTATTGGTCTCCCGTCTGTCGAGGCTTACACCCTCATATTCTGTATAATTATTGTCCAATATCACTGTATTTTGGTGTAATTAATCTGATATATATTTCTGGGAATTCAAGGCTGGCCTATTTTCTACTACACATACTTCACTTTCCTTATTTTTGTTAAGTATGTGACCGGGAATACTTCACTATCCTTATTTTATTACATTTATGTGAACTGTTATCTTTAAGATTGAGATCTTTCAGCAAGTCATTATTGTACTTCTTGTTATCTAGCTTTTCTTTAGTGTTTGTTAATTCTTGCCCTTCCTTGTCTTAGGTTATATTTCTCCCTTTTGCCATTTAGCAGTAGTTTTTTCCCATTTTGATTTATTGCTAAATCATTAAATTCTGCAATAGATTTCATGCCTTTCTGGAATGGCAGTGGTAGATTCACCTGTATTGCTTTTTGTTTCCGATTCTTTTAATGGTTGTATAGTTTCCCCTAAAAGGATAGAATCATAGGTTTTGTTAACACTATGACTATTTAAATAGTCCAAAATGGCTCTATTGTAATCTACATCTCTCCTTAGGTTTGATAATTCTTCATTAAGTGCCCACATGTTTTCTAATATCATTATATTAGCATAGTGTTGATTCTTAATCATTTCTAGTATTTGTGGTGAGAGTGGTGCATTTGAAGTAAAATCACCTTCATTACTGAAAACCTTTTTATTGTATTTTATTTCCTTGTTTTGTATTGGTCAAGTACTAACCTCTTTCAGTTCTTCCAGAGGTGAAGGTGTTACTGAAGAGAATACTAGAGATGAAGATAAAGAACCCGTATGGGCTTGTTACCCATACTTGCATCCATCTCTAAAGTTTCTTCTAGTCAAAACTGTCCTGGCTGGAAACCAGCTCTTTGAGGCCTTGTAATGTATGATCAAGCTCTCTTAAAACCTGAGATATATTAGCAGATTTAGGTGATTTTATACTTCCTTTGTCTTGAGTTTTCAAATTAGAAGAAGCTACTGCTTTTGGAGGTTTTGGGGTTAGACTGTCTTGCCTTATTTTAACTATGTTTTCCTGAGCCTTCTATAAAGAGGGTTGAGTTATGCTTCTAGCGGATATGCCTAAAAGTGAAGGGGAGTCAGGAATAAAGTTAGGTTCAGAACCAAATTCTTGGGAAGCCTGCCTATTTATAGATATATCTATCCAACTGCTCATACTGTAGTTGCTTATTGAAATTGTTTCTGGATTTTATTTTTTCTAAATTCATGGAGTGTAAAAGATTTGTCTCAATATTGCATCTCCCAGCAACAGATATTTCTGTTGGAGTATTCCCTTTCTTCAGTTTTGGGGTTCAGCTATTAATTTCTGTATATTCATATTTCTTTAAAAAAAAGAGGTAATTTTGAACTGTTTTTGGATAGTTTCCCCAACCCCTGTATCTGGAGCATTTTTAATATTTTCCATTTATTTTGCCCTTGATTTCTTTAGCTTTGTAAATGACTATTCTGTTCTCATGGAGGGCAGATAAGCCTGCTCCTTGTATTAACCATTTTATGTTGGGGCATTTTAAGAAACTAAATGCCCATATCACAGGTGTTTTGGGTTATTAAATAATTACCAAGCCCCTTTATGAGGTAAATTGGCAGATACCCTATGTTTAAGTTATCAGTTAGTCAATCTCACAACCAGAAAATATTCTATTAGTTGTAATATCAAGCATTTGACATTAATAGTGATGCAATAATAAAATAGCAGTCCCAAAACAATTACCAGACCCTAGTAGCAATAAATAACCAAGCTAGAAGCTCAATCACAGTTTTTTTTTTTTGAAGGTTATACCCTTTCTAAGAATACTTTCAATGTTTTCTAGGCAGTTGAAAGCTGCCTGGTTACCCAAGTTACCAGTATTCATTCTCTCTCTCTCTCTCTCTCTCTCTCTCTCTCTCTCTCTCTCACACTTTTGTCTTAAAACTGCTGGAGTCCATAGTTTTCCTTCTTAAGTCTCCATTTTCAGTGTCCTCATCTCAGTGTGTTGCTTGTTGTGTCAATGAGTTCAGTAATGGATGTCCCACACTCTCTGAGGAGTAACGAACAGGGATAAGCAATCTAACAGTTCCAATAGTTCCCAAAACTGGGCATCACTGGCTGTTCTGGCAACCCAAATCTTGAAAGAATATCCATGTTTTTCTTGGTGGCCACTTTAGTCTGTAGTCAGCCTGGGGAACAGCATAACTTTCTTCAATCTATAAACGGCCTGCAAAGGCCACTGTGGTTGAACAAAACCAGAGGACAGCGAAAGTATCTAATATTATCTAATATAATCAGATTGGTTAGTTCATTTATTTTTGCAAGTTTACAAGTTACACAAATTGCATTAGTTACAGTGCAAGTACAAGCTGTATAGATGTGACTAAATCTAAGCTCAGGTATTTTATGTAATTATTATTATTAAGTCTTGTACTTCTTGGCCCAGATATTCAGAAATGTACCAAAGCTCTGCACAAGTCCAGAGCAGTGCAAATCCAATGCACCATGGCACAATAGGAGTCATATTCAGAGGTTGTACAGGCTGACCTGCACTAGCACAATCCGGCTGAATATAGCAGAGTTGCACCTTGGTGCAAACAGAGGTGCACCATGACACAAAAAGAGATGCTCCAGTGCAACTGTGGGAGCAGAGCTGCAGAGCAACAGAGGGGGGCATGGCACAGAGAACAGACCCAGGGACAGAGCCATGGAAGCACAGTGACATGCCACAGGAGGCCTCCAATAGAAAGGTACACACAGGCATCCAGACACCTGACCCAGAACACAACAGTGGCACAGATAGCAGGCAACAGGAGGTGCCAATGACCAACACAGGGCCACCTAGGAAGCCCCCCTGCAGGCCACTGGCTGTGACCACCCCTCCCAGACCATAGCAGCCACACATCAGGACCATGCAGCCAAGCATACACATGTCACACAGGCAAACAGGAAGCCCACGCAATAAACACCGAATGTGCTGGGTGGCAGGAAGCATGGCAAACCACATGGGACAGGCCACACCATGCCAAGCAGGGGCTCCAAAACAGCATCTGGACAGTACCTGACCAATGACCATGGCTGTGTGCCATCACCACCACACACACACACACCATACAGCACTGACAGCTGGCCCATGGGCACCCCATGGCACAGTCACTGACCAGGGGATGAACACCACCACAGTGGGACACACCACAGCACACAGCAATGAACCATGGAAGCACAACATGCACCCCTCCACATGCACACCACATGGATGGACACCAGGCCACTGCAGCATGACTCCTCATGCCACCTGCAAATCAGACACAGACACAGGCAGGTAAGTCAGATGAACTATTTACAATAACCAGGGGCTGGGAAAATGAAGGTATAGTGAGGGAAGGGGACCAGGAACAGGTACTATGCAGTGGGAGGGGGGACTGTAGGGGGAGGTACAGCAGGGGAAACAGGGGGAAAAAATGGCCAACCTAACTGTGGCCCCATCCAGCCACCCTGGTATTCAGACGCTGCCTCTGCTCGGCCACCAGCATCCTGCAGATCTGTCCTAAAACCTCCAGCATTGTTGAGGCCACAAGGAGTGTTTGGCACACTAGTCTGGATATCATTGAACACGGCAGTCTTCACCGCTGGACACCAAGAACAAGGCACAGGACAGGTGAACAGTGCAATGTCCCAAGGAACCATGGCCACCCACAGTACACACAGGGCAATGGGAACACACACCCCGGGAGGGCCCATAACAGCCACCCGCAGGTGGGTGGGACAACTCCAGCCAGCAACCCAGCGCACCACGACAATACACAGTGCACAGAGGTGGTCCCTGCCACACAATGACCACCCGACTGCACAATGACAGTCACATGGCACAGTGCACTGGCAACACCAGAGCAACAACAGTGGCAGCCGGATGCACACCCACTCCACCAACAGCTGGCACACATGTCCAAGGGATGTGCCACAGTGGCATGCACCATGCACAGTGTGACACACACAGCTGCCATGGCACATGGCACAGGTGGCCAAGCCCACACCCACTCCACCCACTCCCCCATGTACAGTGCGAAGGACCATGACACTGCCTACCTGCCCTCTGCAGCCCTGCTGGTGCTGGTGCTGGTCCTGCTCCACCATGGCCCATTGAAGCCTAATGTGCTGCTGCAGCCTGGGTTTTCCAATGGTCCTCAGGTCCTGAGAATGAAAAGAAGACAAGCACATGTCAGGAACCCACCACAGCAGCTGCCTCCCACCCCTGTGTGCCCCTGCCTGACATGTCCCACACAGTTGCATGACTGCATCACAATGCAAGCAGAAGCTGGCAATGCCCCCCTGTGATGTGCATGACAACAGTGTACCCCTCTGCAGGGCATGGAAGGCAGCCAAGCCAACACCACAGTACAGCACCAGGGCAGACATGCAACATGGGATAACTTACCTGGCTGTTGCACAGCCCCTCACCTGGTGCATGCCTTTAGCCTCCTCAGGTGCTCTGGGTCCCACTGCATGAGGCCCCCGTAGTGGTGGTGACATTGTTCGCCTGTCCTGGGCACCCCCATCCTGTGCTCCAGGTTGTCAGCTATGTCCTGCCACATGGTGCCCCTGGCCTGCTGCAGGGGCACCTGCCCAAAGAGCTGGGGGGTGTGGGGCTCCATGCAGGCCACTAAGTTGGCCAACTTGACCTGTGAACAGTTCTGGGCCCTCCTGCATCTTGCCTGTGCCATAGTCAACACAACACATTCAGAGGCAAAAATTGCGGCAGGAGGCACACGTGTCCACACCATGCACCCACCACGTGATGTGTAGGAGCATGCGCAGTGCCCACCCATAATGCAGTGCCAGAGATGCACAGAATGAGTGTGGCTACGTGAGGACACAGGGTCACAGGTCTGGCCCAGGGGTCAGGGGTTGCCTGACATTGTGCATGTGCATGATAAGGCATGACACACCATGCATGGCAATGCACGTAACTAGCCCATGCATAACATGAGCAATGCCATTGCATTGTGCTGTCTGCGTACAGTGCATGATTGACACCATGATGTGATGCACATGCACACAGTGGGCCTGAGCACTGCACATGCATGCACATTGCACTGTTGTGATGTGCTCCAGTGCAATCCCATTGTGCATGGTGCAATATTGCGATATTCAAACACCACATGCTCATCAGCCAATGCATGGGTGCATTAGCATGTTGGTACAGTTGTGCCCAACCTCTTTTGCATGCGTTACACCTTATAAGTGCCACATTACAGCACAGGCCATGGACCACTATTGCAACCGTGATAGGTAAGATGTGCATGCCACTGCAGCCCACTTAGAGCCAACAACACTGCTTGGTGGGATGGACCGGGGAGATGCTGCCACTGTCACACTGTGCTGTCCATGTTCACAGGCAGCAACATGTTGGCACATGAGGAAGGCGAGGAGCAGGGGCCTGCATGGAGGCACAGGCCCAACTTCACAAAGGCTGAGACCAATGCCCTGTTTGAGGCCTACCTGGACTGGCAGCCCCTGTTGAGTGGTGCCACAGGCACACCACAGATCAGGGCTGGTGCATGGGAGGAAGTGGCAACCTACATAATCCAGCATGGCAGCCTAAGTGCAGGAGTGCTGAAAGAAGGTGAGAATGGACAAGCGGCAGATTAAGGAGAAGGTGGTGGCCATCCGGGCATCCCATGTCACCACCAGAGGAGGGCCTGTGGATGCACCCACAGTATCGCAGCAGGATGAGTTGGTGGCAGCTACCATGCACTGCACCACAGTGGTGGAGGATTCCAGATGGGTGGCAGCCCATCACTGCATGGTAAGTATGTCAGCCACCCACAGCTGGTGGCACAGAGGGAGCGTACATGGGCATGCTGGTGTGCACACCCATGCACATGCCATGCTGCAGGACACATGCAGCAGCAGTGTACAGGGGGAACATGTGGGCATTGCATCATTGACATGCCTTTTTTCTCTTGCAGCACTAGCTTGCCTCCATGCAGATGATGGGGCGCCAGCAGCGGCAGCAACCGTGGACACTTGTATGACCCTGGAGGACTAGCCATCCACCTCCACCAGCATCTGGGGGCTCAACAGGCTGCCACTCAGCACCATGGTGCAGGCAGATGTCCTGGACCAGGGTCAGACGAGGCCCTGGATGTGATCCTTCAGGATACCAGCCTTGGTGTCCTGTGTGTGGTGACACAGATCGGGGCAGCGTCCAAATCGGATGAGGACTACTATCAGCTCCTGGACAGCATGGGTGACATTGTGGGTGTGACACCCCTGCTGGCATCTGACACAAGCACTACACCCATCACTCTGCCAGTGGAAGAACAGCTGCCTGCCACCACTGCAGGTGCAGCAGTGTGCGCTGCCACAGTTGTGCCCTGCGGTGGTGGTGGTGGTGTGGCTGTGCAGTTTCTGGGTGATGTACAATGGCCGGATGGGCAACAGCAGTAGGCTGTGGGTGCCACCGGCAGCCAGGCACAGGGTTCATTGCCAGTGAGCCTGCTGTGCCCATTCCCCCTGCAGACCCCATTGTGCAGCATCCACCAGAAAGGGGGGCTGTGCAGCATGGCTGGTCACCACAAGAGAATCAGCGTCCCACTTGGGAGGTCCAGGATGCTGACCAGCTGGCTGAGCACACTTGTCTGCTGTGGGTGTCCATTCAGCAACAAGTGCTGCTTGCCACTGGGGTGTGTGCACTGCATGTGGAGGTGCGCCAGTAATCTGAGCAGCAGGAAATGGGCACTGCACAGATCTTGGCAGGGATGCAGCACATGCAGGAGGCCATGACTGCATCCTTGGATTGCATTGCCATTGAGATCAAGAATGGCTTTGCATTGCTGGATGCCACATGGTGTGGCCATGCACAGATGACACCCCACAGTGCGCTGTCCACCCCATGAACCCAGCGTCAGGCAACCCCAACGCAGTCGGTGCCAGGCGCTGATGTAAGCATCCCAGGCATGCCAGGGGTTGGCCTGTTTGAGCACCTGTACACCCCCGTGTGGACACGGTCATGGTCCCACAGTTCAGCCTTTGGGGGGCTGTTGAAACCCCCCATGGCTGATGCACAGCCTATGGCTGTCGATCAGCCCATTTGTGGCCACCTCCATGGTGGTGGTGGCCATGGTTCTGTGCAGTAGCCCTGATGTGTAGACCACCCTGACCACAGCCTGCAGCTGTTGTCCTGTGCACACATGGGCAGTGTGTGCATGCCTACCACCAGTGTCACGCCTGTGTGTCACACCGCATGCTGTCTGTGTGCGTGCTTGCCCAGCCATTGGACCATGTGGCATGGGCATGATGAGGACAGTCTAGCTCAAGTTGCACCTGTGCACCAGTGCAATGCATCTGATCCATGCCACATACTAATGCCTGGGTGTGTGGGTGCAATGTGTGTGTGTGTGTGTGTGTGTGTGTTGCTGTGTGTTGCTGTGTGTGGATATGTGCCACTGACTCCCCTACCCCTGCATCATGCCTTTGTGTGTGCATGCCCATTGCCATTCATGCTCCTGCATGTGTGCTGTACCTGTTTGTGTGTCACATGCCTGTGTGCTGCACCACCTACCTGTGTGTACCATAGTGCTCCTGTGCAATGATGTCCCAGTGGCATTGCACCTGCTGGAGTAGCTGGGGTCCCTCTGCCCAGGAGGTGGCTGTCCATTACTCTCCAGTCCATTGCCTCCATCATCCCCACTACTGTTGATCTCATCAGTCTCGTCAACTATCCCACGGTCAATGACCATGTTGTGAAGTATGCAGCAGGCCAGGTAATGGTCACAGGCTTTTGAGAGGCTGTACTGTAGGGCACTGCCTGACCTGTCCAGGCAATGGAACCATGCTTTCAGCATGCCAACGACATGCTCGATGATGTTGCGTATGCTGGCATGTGCCTCGTTGTACAGTTTCTCTGCTGGGGATGATGGGCACCGGTAGGGGGTGAGCGACCACGACCTCAAATAATAAGCACTGTCACCTGTGTGGAGATTGACATGGTTAGCCCTCTGCTATTCTATGCTGTGCCTCTTGCCTGTCCCAGGCACCCATGCCACCATGCACACCCTGCCCACCCCATCCCCAGGTCTGCTTTGCCCATCGCCCCTTGCCCATGCCATACTCACCCACTAGGTGGCCCGTGGGGATGTCCCCATGTTCAAACCTCTGACACAGCACAGAGCAGTGCCAGATGAATGCATCATGTGCACACCCCAGGTGTGTGGTGCAGACATTGGTGATGCGCCCCCTTGACATCGCACATCACCTGGCAGTTGACACCTGGGCTCCCCTCCTGGTTGATGTATGCCATGCCCTCAGGGCGAGGTGGCATGCAGATGGCCATGTGGGTGCAGTCAATGGCCCCATTCATGCCAGGCATATGTGCCACCCTGTGGAAGTCCTACATGGCTGCTGTATGCTCCGCCTGTATGCTGGGGAAATGGATGAATTCCAACGCATGTGGCAGCAGAGCTTTGAGGAACTGTCTGAGGAGGCGGGATGTGGCTGACTGGATGATGCCTGTGGTGTCCCCTGTTGGTCTCTGGAAGGTGCCTGTGGTGAGCAGGCACATGACGGTGGTCACCTTCGTCTCCACAGGCATGACGTGGCTCTGTCTGGTGGGTGCCTACATCTCCTCACTGCACAACTAGCAGAGCTTCCTCAGAATGGCCCTGTTCAGTTGGTACTAGCCCGTGATCTCAGTGTCACTATAGTTCTTAAAGGTGATGTGGGCACGGTACCACCTGTGTCAAGCATACCACCGACGGACCTTTTCTCGGCCATGTTGCTGTTCCTCCTGCCCCCTAAAACCCTCCATCATGAAGGGTGCACTGTCCCTGGCCCTTGCTGTCCACTGTCCCCCTAGACGATTGGCTGCTGGCTGTGTGCCACCCTGGTGTACTGCTCGTCTGTGTGTGTGTGTGTGTCTCTCTCTCTCTCTCTCTCTCTCTCTCTCTGTGCCCCTCTCTCCCTATCCAACGCTACCTCTGTCCCTCTCCCTCTGTGTGTGGACTTTGGTCTGTCTGTCTGTGTCTCTCTCTGTCTGTCTGTCTCTCTCAATCACTCCCTCTCACTCACGCCCCTGGCACAAGTGCTGTCTGTGTGTTTGCACCCTGTATTTATAGGAACAAGTCTGCTCAGAGCAACTTCGCTTTGCTTCACACTTGTGCCATGGATTCATGGTTGAATATACCACTGCACTGGATATTCATGGGAACGCCCCCTACTCTTGCGCCTGAATTCATAATAGTTGCATATTGGCGCAATGGATTTTGCGCTGTGCACTGGCTCCTGCTGAATATGGCTCCTTGGCACAATACCGGACATGCACTGGCACAACTCAGTTGCCCCATGCACAACTGCTCTGAAGATCTGGGCCCTTGTATCCAGAGTTATTTAAATAACTGTTCCAGTAATTTATTAATATTGTCCACTCACTATAGGACTAAGTGGAATCTATTCTGATTTTATCACTAGAACTCCTTTATAAACTATTTTATAAATGTGTAAAACACCTTTGCAGATAACAGATAGCAAAATCCCTCATATACCTGGCAAAAATGCTACTCACTTTTTTCTTCAGAGGTCTTCAAACTTGGATTGCCATAAAAAGACTGTACCAAAACCAGAACAGGAATTGTTCCACACTTCTAGTGATTTTAGAAGGAAAGTCTACAATCCTTATCCTCCATTCTAGGAGGAAAGTGCGTGCTTGCAGTTTTCCAGGTACTAAGTGTTATTTAATCCATCCAAGTAAGAGATGCTTCATCTGCCTGTTTAATGTACCGTGTGAAGTGTTAATTACACATCTGGTGCACTGAGTGTACCAAGTTCCCCTTATTAACAACTGCTCCTTGCTAGACAGCAACTAAAAAGTGTGTGGTAATTTTTATTATTGTATTCCTCACAGTGCTCATAAAATTGATTCAGCTAAGCTACAGTAAGTCTATAGCATGACAAAATTTTAGTTACCATGATTATCACAGGGTTGGGCATAATAGTTTGTGACATATGTCTGGCAGCAAGAAAGTTATCTAGTGCAACTTCATCAGAATCTGAGAAATATAGCTGGTTGTATTATTCCTCCCAAACATAGGGGAAATATTGGCCTCCAAATCCTGAGAATCAGAATTATAACCAAAACTGATTAAACTCCAAAACATGTTATTATCTTTTTTATGTTGTTCAGAATATCCACCACTGCCCTGTTGTCACACCAAAATGTAACCTTCTGGTTCTGCAGTTCTTCCCCCCATACCAGGGTGCAAGCCCAAATTGGAATGATTTCCAACAACGTGATGTCTTTTACCCTCCCTCCCTTCTCGTACCCAGTCTGCTGGCAATGGTTCCGAAAACCATTTTCCTCTCAAATATTCCCCCATTCCTAGCCCCCCTGCCACATCCGTGTACAATTCCAAATCCATGTTATAAACCCATTCCTCCTGCCAAAAGGAACAGCCATTATAGTTGCTTAGAAATTCCTCCCACAGCTTGATATTTTCCTTTACCCCTTTTGTTATATCAACCCAGTGGTGTTGCCTTGCTACTCCTGCCATGGCCCTTGCTAATCTCTTTGTAAATGTCCTTCTTGGCCCAATTGCCTTCCACGCAAAATTCAAATGCCCCATAACTTGCTGCACTTGCCTTAGTTGTACCCGCCTTCTGCTAGTATGCACTTGAATCAGTTCCTTTAGCTTCTGTACTTTGTTGTCTGGTAACCTAAATACTTCACCCAGTGCATCTATTTCAATCCCTAGAAACTCCAGCACCCTACTGGGACCTTCATTTTTTTCTGGAGCTAAAGGCACCTCCAGTTCCCCACACAGCTCTTGAAAGCTACCCAACATCCTTTCTGTCTGTACCCGTCCACTGCCTATTAACAAGAAATCATCCAGATAGTGTATCACCATCCTGTAACCTGTTTTTTGCTGGAATATCCATTGCAGGCAGGTGCTGAATTTTTCAAATCTAGCACAAGCCATGGAGCAATCCATCAGCATAGTTTTGTCAGAATAATACTGGTCCCCCTACTTTGAAACCCAGTAGAACCCAATCCTCCCTCCTCACTGGGAGCAGCCGAAAGACCACTTCTATATTGGTCTTGGCCATCTAGGCATCTGGGGTCACTGAATAAGCTGTACTGCCTCCTCTAATGTGGCATAGGTGACCCAGCTGTGCTCCTCCCCAATCAAATCAGTAACTGAGTCTCCCTCTGGGAACGACAGATGGTGAATCACCCGGGACTCCAATTTTTGTTTTTTGGGGACCAGTCCCAAAGGGGCAATTCTCATGTTATCTAGAGGGGGGAGCTGGATACGGTCCTTCCACCCTCCCTGCAGCTTTTTCTTTCTCTATTTTCTGTGTCAAAATGTCCTCCTTTCCTCTGACCGACCCCAAGTTATTGGCCTCCCTTGCTTGTATTGGGCCTTTGCACTGTAGCGGGAAACTTGTTCTAAAACCCTTCTATATGCTTTCTGCCACTCCTCTATCTGGGTGCTCCTTGAGCCACTTTTTCTAAGCCTCTATTTTAATGGGGGGTTTTGCCATCTGGAATTGTTCTCTTCCCCCCACTGCCCCCACCCTCCCTGGCTGTTTTTCCTTGTCACTCCCTTCAATAAGACTGGGCCCCCCTACCCCCATAACCCCTGCCTCTCGACCATCTATTCCGTGTCTGCCCCCTATATCCTGGTCCCCCTCAAAAGGGCTAGTGTCCCATCCCCTGGGTTCCTCCCACCTGGGTACCTGATGTCCATGCAGTTCTGCACCTTGTTGCCGGGTGAGATCCCCCACATCTGAGCAGGCATGTTGGAATCCACATTAGGGGCCATGTACAAAATGCCTGATTATATCCAAAACAGCACTTCTGCAGTATCTCCCCCTTTCTTCCCAACTCTCCTTCCAGAGTGGATTGGTCAGTGTCATAATCAGTCCACAAGTCTAACTGTTTTGTGTCCCATCTCACGTTCCCATACTGTACGTCATTATCCTTTGGCAGAAAAACTCGTCATAATATATCCAACCCACTCCCCCCTTTGCTTTTGTTCTCCTTATGATCAGAGAATACATGATTAGTGGGACACCCAGCTCAGGTCTCTTTTCCATTACAGTGGCCGAATATGTGGTGAAACCCATGATACACCCATCCCAGGTATTCCCTTTTGTAAACTTATCCTCCTCTTTCTCACCCAATAAGACCATGGCCGCTGCCACCTCACTCGTCCCTATATTCACTGTTTCTTCATACTTTACTGCCACCTCTCTATTGACCAGAGCAAATATGTCCACATACTACCCTTTCCATATCTTCTCCTTTGTGGCCATTGGTACATGTTCCCCTATCCTCATGCCCAGGGCTCCTATGTCCCTTGTTCCCTTTCCTGTTCCTTTCACCACCTTATCTACTCCCTTTATTGGTTCCTTATCTGATCTAATCTCTGCCAATGCAGTTTCCGTTCACCCCAGCATGCCAGCCCCTAGGGCTGCTATAATTTGTCCAAGGTACTCTTTTATACTATCCCCCACAGAGCTGGATAGACTACCTGTGGACCTGTCCCCTCCATGTGTCCTGCTGTCTCCATGCTGCACTGGTCCAGTTTCTTGTGGAGGGGGCACTGGCTGCAGCATTGGGGTGGATGGCTCACCACCGCAGGGAGTTCCAGTCTGAGTTCTGGCATTGGTACCACTACCGGCTCCATGGGAGGTACTAACGGTTCAGGCAATAGGGGCTGTGGTAGTGCTGGACTAACCGCTCGAGGTGGGACCTTTGATGGTGGCTACAGACACTTTGGGCTGCTCAGACTCTCAGTCAGTCTTTTCCCATTGCCCCCTTTTCCTTTTTCCATTTTCTGCTTCTCCCCTGACCTCCCCGGTTCCAATCCCACCACCATTTTCCACATCATGTTGGCCTTCTCCGCCAGCTCAATGATCGCCTTATATGCCTCTTCCTTCAATGGCTTATTCTTCTTTGGTACCATTCTGTCTCCCAATTTTTCACAGCTGCTGTAAATAAAAGCTGATGAGATACCGTCATTAATCATCAGAACATTATGTCCTTTTCTCCATTCCTTCTCTCTTTCCTCTTTTTTTTAACCACCCTCAGCCCCTGGGGCCCTCTCCCATTGTGCCTTTTGAAGGCCATTGGTCGCACAACCCTCACATGTATTTCCACTCCCCCCCATTCACTACCCTGTCACCCCTAACCCCATAGGCCCTCATCATCCCATGCAACTAATGCCTCTCTTTTTTTTTTTTTAAACTTCCCCAGATTCCATGCCTCTGCCCCTGGTCCACTCACTCCCCTTGCCAACAGCTAAGCTGCTACCCCTCTTTCGGCTTCTTAAAATGATTCCCATTTTCTCCAAGGCCTTGTGGCCTTCGTTCATGTGAGGCCATGCAGTTTAACTTCAGATGCCGTTCCCCACCATGTGTTCTCCCTGTCTAGGCCCCTTGTGCTGTGTAGTCAAATTCACCTTGCTGCCCCCCCCTTCTTCCTCTCATCCTCTGTGGCCTGAAGCCTGCCCTTGAGTTCTCTAACTGGAGCGGCTCTTAAGGTGCTCCTTGATGCTGCCGGTGAGTAGGTGGCCACCTTAGCAAAGAGAAGTAGTGGATAAAGGATGTGAGTGGCAAGGGCCGATCCTGTCGAACGCTGTCTGCACTGGGCCCAACTAGGCCATGAGAACAGTCTCCCAGCAGCACGCTTGGTGTAAGGAGACTACGCTCTGCCATTCAAGCAGCAGCTCCTCCAACCAGCCACTAGTCGATCTATCAGATCATCGAATTGTTCTTCTCTCTCACTGGAGACCTGGCCTGCTGGTCATGGAGGGAGAGAGGAGGGTGCAGGCAGCACGCGGTACTCGGTGTGTCCTGCCAAAATCATCCACATTGGGTGAGCAAGTCTCCTCTGGCTACCTGGCCTCCCAAAACCAGAAAGGGGACAAATAGTCAGCCAGCACCCAACCCTTTCCTATAAACTAGCATGCTGCAACCCTGATACAGCTTGACCATGAACAATGGGAGGCCTGCATATCACAGAAATCTCACTTGCCACCCTAAATCTCAAACATTGCAACATCTTGAGGGAACCGTCACATAGACCTAGCCTGGAAGAACAAGTGTTTTAAAACCATTTCAGCATATAGACTCACACACAGTATCACTTGCCACCCAAATCTCTCACATAAAATCTGGCATTGATGAACCAGCGTTTAAAACAATTTCGTACTATGGACTCACACACTATAATGAGACAGCCTTCTGCCCTATCCACCTGTCCTCAGTGACCCTACCACAGCTGAAACTGAATGAAACAACTCTTTAATCATAAACAAATCATTTTAGCGTTACCAAGAAGAAACCACGTGTCCTGCTAAACCAAAAGTGATATAGCTTTCTTTCCTGTTACTTACCTTCTGTAATATGGTCCAGGTACTCAAAACCTTATCAAGCTTGTGCCTAAGATTAAGCTAACAATTTCCAAATGAGATACCAATCTGATCTGCTGTAGTTCTATGGACAAACAAAAACTTCAGCAAAAGAGGCTGAACTCTACTGTGCAGGGCATTATGTATCCTGCAATTGGTCCCTCCTATTTTTCCTTTTCTACTATCCCTGTCTCTTCCTTCTTAGGCTCCCCCCCCTTCCTGTCTGCCAGTCCTTTGTCCTGGCTCCCTGTCCCTCCCCCTCCCTATTCCCCCCTTCTGAGCAAACCATCTGTACCAAAGTAGGGGTGGAGGGGTCCACCAGAACAACTTGGTCTGCCCCTCAAAAGGCAAACTCCATTAGTATGTTAGTATTCTGAAAAAAAGTGAATTCTCAAAGAACCTGTATCTCAAAAACAAAATCATGCACATTCTAGTAATTTAGACAGTTATAAGATATGAAAAACATTTCAAATGAGGATGCTGGGGAGAGTTTATGTTTCAGTGTCCCGGGCTGGTTTAATACCGCTTCAGATTCAAGTGCCACCAGTGGTAGATTCAGACATGTAGTTTTACTCAAACAGTAGCAAAGTCGATGAAAAATTACTACATACATTTCTTCATTACACAGAAGCCCTAGGTCAAACAAAACCCAAAAATTATAAGACCAAGGCAAAATGTATCACTTTATTTAAACCATTCAGTGTTAAGGTTTGCAGCATTGAAATCCTTTCACATTTTTTTTTCTTGAGCACAAAGTCTCAATTATCATCTCTAGGATGGACAGGAATACGATCCACCACCATAAATCTGACAGAACTCAGATCCTTTCCATGTACAGTTTTGAAACGATAGCCTGCCAAGCTATCACATCAATTATTTACTACTGCCTGTAAATGTTCTTGTATTCCAGCTTTGGTCATCCTGATAGTTTTACCAACATACTGTATATTATATTACATGAACATCAAATAACATGACAAGTTGTGCAAATCAAAAACTGTTTTCCCTAAAACCTTCTATTTGTTTTCTCATTGTGACTATATTTTCCAGGGATAGCATACCTGCAAACTGGGCAATTTACACACAGGTGTCAGTGTGGCTCAATTGGTAGCACATTTGCCTCTGGGCCTGAATGTTGTGGGTTCTGGTCCCACTCTGAGATTGGGCTCATACCATACGCTCTGGCACCTGAGTGCAATATGAGTGAGATTCTGTATTGTCAGGGTGCACTGTCCTTTGGATGAGACAATAAACTGAGGTCCCTTCTACCCATGTCTGATGCTCTCCAGGTGGACGTAACAGAACTCAAGGCACTCTTTGCAAGAGTAGAGAATTTTCCATGGTGTCCTGCTCAACATTACCCTTCCTATAAAATCAGTTTATGCACTTGTCCAAGGCTGTATATGGGTGTTGATATGTGAAATGACTGTCACTACACATTTATTGTCACTTCACTACCAGTCTCTCATTGCATGCAAATCACTGTGGGACACACTACATAGGAAAGCACTATATATGGTGGAGCTTTTCACCATCTCTCTGAGGACAGGGTGGGTGCCCCATTACTGGAAGGTGGTGCATATAGTGCCTATCCACAAGGGGGGATCAAGGGAGGTGGCAGGGAACTACAGTCCTGTCAGCCTGACATCGGTGGTGGGCAAGG
Source organism: Neoceratodus forsteri (assembly GCA_016271365.2). Lineage (NCBI taxonomy): Eukaryota > Metazoa > Chordata > Ceratodontiformes > Ceratodontidae > Neoceratodus > Neoceratodus forsteri. The sequence goes on along the minus strand of CM057455.1, from coordinate 667,308,976 downwards.
TGATGGAGGGCATTGTCAAAGAGAAGCTGGGGGGGACCTGGAAAAGTCAGGGTGCCTGGACGATAGACAGCATGGATTCATCCCAGGGAAATCATTTCAGACAAACCTTGTGGAGTTCTATGACTGGGTGATGAGCACCTTGGACCTGGGTAGACTAGTGGAAGTCCTCATTCTAGACTTCAGCAAGGCATTTGACTCTGTTCCTCACATAGGCCTGTTGGAAACGCTGGGAGAAATGGGGGGTGGGGAACCAGATGATCAGATGGATAGGCAATTGGCTCCAGGACTGGACTCAGAAGGTCATAGTTGGCGGGATAGTCTCATCCCCAAGGAGAGTCATTAGTGGGGTCCCACAGGGATCAGTCCTTGGGCCCCTCCTGTTCAACGCCTATGTCTCTGACATAAGGACAGGTATCAGGAGTGAGATGACTCTCTTTGTGGATGACTTAAAACTGGGGGCAGTGGTGGACGGAGAGGAGGGGAGGGTGGCCCTACAGGGGGACCTGGAGGCTCTGGAAAGATGGTCTAGAAAGTGGAAGCTGAGGTTCAATGCAGAGAAATGCAAGGTACTCCACCTGGGGGCCAGGAACCAGGGCCAAGTGTACACCCTGGGGGGGAGGAAATGCTACAAGTCTCGATGGCTGAGATGGACCTGGGGGGTGGTGGTGGATGTCAAGATGAACAACTCAGAGGCTTGTAGGAGGGCAGCTGCCAAGGCCAACAGGATGCTGGGATACATAGCTAGGGGGATCACCTCCAGAAGAAGGGAAGTGATACTCCCTCTGTATAACTGCTTGGTAAGGCCACACCTCGAGTACTGCATGCAGTTTTGGAGGCCACACTTAAAGAGGGACATTAAACTCCTGGAGAGGGTCCAGAGGAGGGCTACCAAAATGATTTGGAGCTTGGGGGACAGGACCTATGAGGAGAGGCTCGAAGAGCTAAATAGGTACACATTGCAAGAGAGAAGGGACTAGGGAGACATGATAGAGGTCTTCAGGTACATGAAGGGGGTAAATAGGGGAGGAACAGTCAGGGTGCTTTGAAGGAAGGAGGAGGGGGCCACTAGAGGGCATGGAGTGAAGCTGGAGGGGGGAAGATTCAGGGGAGAAAGGAGGAGGTGCTACTTCACTGAGAGGGTGGTGGAGCCATGAAATGCATTGCCTAGGGGGCTGGTGGAGGCAGAGATGGTGGAGGGGTTCAAGAGGGGGTGGGACAGGTACAGGGCAAGGGTTCTGGAAGCAAAATCCAATGCAGCAAGAATATCTGGAACTGGAAAGGGAGAAGCCAGAGAAGGCGAGGAGGAGAGTAAGGTCAGCTCCCAGCGTGAGGGCTGACCAAACGAGCAGACGCGAAAGACCGTTAGGCCTATTCCGCTGACATTTTAGTATGTTAGTATAAATGTGGATTATTCTTCTACTGATGGAATCCCTTTGAAGGTGGTAGGTTGGTAAATGAAAAAGGCTTACAATGACTGTTTGCTTTACAAAGTGGCTTCTACAAATCCCATTAGTTTGGTTTAGACTATAGAATGCGTAACAAGTGGTGTTTCTCTTATATTCCCCTTAGAACATATAAACATTCAAAAGTGCCAGCAGAATATGTGCTTGTGGTCTATTGAGTCTGCTTGTATTGTGGAGTCCCAAGTGGCACCTAAGGACTTCATCTCCTCCTCAACTGCTACCCCTCTTTCTGGCTATACCCCAATCGATCCTGACTTTACCCCATCCTACCCTCTTTTGAAGCATTTCACTGTCTCCATGCATATCACTTTGTGAGGGAGCCCATTCCACCCTACAACCACCCTTTCTGTGAAGAAATTCCTCCTGGACTTCCTCCTGAACCTTCCCCCTCTAGGTTAAGATATTATCCCCTCATGTTTCTATTGCTACTAAGCCAAAAGAAGCTCTCCTTGCTCAACTTGTTAATGCCCTTCAGATGTCTAAAGGTCTTAGTCAAATCCCCTCCCTGCCTCCTGGGAGTACATGTTCAGGACTTCTTGCCTCTATTTGTATGTCTTGCCTTGTTGACCATTAACCATCTTAGTCACTCTTCTCTAGACTACCTCTAGCAGAATAATGTCCTTTTTCAGTTAAGGACACCAGTACTGTACACTATACTCTAAGGGTGGCCACACCAGTGATCTGTATAATGGCAGTACAGTTTCCTAACACCTGTTGCTGATCCCTCTGACAATGCAGCTCAACATTTTGTTGGCTTTTGCCACAGCTTTTCTGCATTGTGAGGAATGCTTCAAGTCACAAGTGATCAGCACCCAAGCTCTGTCTCATCCTCAGATTTTGTTACCAGGACCCCTCCAAGGCTATACTCTGTCTTTGGGTTCTTGGTTGCAGTGTGCATAACCTTGCACTTCTTTGCATTGAGGCCAAGTTGCCTTATTCTGGACCACTTCATGAGTTGGCCAGATCTTCCTTCAGGTCCTTCTGTTGTATAAACCTACCTACAGAGCTTTGAGTCATCCAAAAATAAATAAATGTTGCCTTTTATGCCTTCTCCATCATTACTAATGAAGACATTAAACAGCACCAGCCCATGTACCGAGCCCTGTGGGACCCCACTGTGACATTCCTAGAAACTAAGAGCTCTTCCACCATCACCACCCCTGGGTCCTGTCTTCCCTCAAGCTAGCTACCCATCCAGAGAGTTTCACTCACACCACTGATCCTCTAATATTATGATCAATCTCTTAAGAGGTACAGAGTGAAAGGCCTTGCTGAAGTCCTAGTAAAGGATATTAACCACTTTGCCTTGGTTGATTGTTTTAGTGACCCAGTCAAAGAAATCAATCAGGTTTGTTTGGTAGGATCTCCCAGCAATGATGCTGTGGCTCATCCTGCAGACCATTTTCTACAAGGTAACCTGCCAGCCTTTCTTTAAGGATGGCCTCCATGAGCATTATCTGGCTTAAGCATTTTTTCTGTTCTCACAGATACTATGGATGATGGTGCTAGACATGACATTGAAGTATATTTAGTGACAAGAATGAGTTTTCCTTTTGTCATTTCCCTATTTCTCAAGGTTAGAAGACCATTTTGATTCAAATGTTCAGTATTGTGGAATAATCCAATTAGTAGTTTAAGCAAATAATCTCTTTTTTGAAATCTTTTAATCACATTGACAGTTCCCTGACTTTCTCTTTACTTACAGAAGTGCTGAAACTGTCCAAACAGTATTGCTTCTATCAATCTGCGAGGATGAGCATTTGAAGCTGCTAATAAGGCATTTCCTGCTTTGTCCTTCTGATAGCACTCAGTTTCAATAACTGTACTTTCACAGGTTACAGTAAGATCTAAAAAATGGACTTGTGTCTTATCTATAGTAGTCGTGAATCTCAAGTCCTGTTCAAACAGGACACGACATTTTTAGCTTCATTCTACATCCCCTTTCCAAATAACTAATCAGTCATCAGTAAGCCTTACCCTTTGCACAAGATGTGCTGCAAAAATGTTCCTATCAGACTTACTAAAATTCTTTTCTACCCAGCTTATTACTAAGTAATGTAGGAGTACACCTCAACACTGATAATAGTACTTTTTTTACAAAAGTAATAAAGTTGCTTTTAAAAACTATTTCAATCCCCCCTATAAGAAACTCTGAATTGATTACGCCATTAGGATTAAAATGGAAAAACATTTCTCTCACAGCACTTAACCACAAATCGTTCTCAACTAAGGTATACACTGCCTCAACATCCATTGTAATCCACAAGTACTGTTTGAGCCATACAACTTCATTTTTTTTTTTTTTTAGTTTCAGTTTATACTCCCTCTGCCTGTGGTAGCCTCTTTCCCCAAGGAGCCCCAGCTTCATCACTCACTGTCTCCAGGGCATCCAACTGCTTATTACCTCATTGCGTGAGTGGGTCCCAGTAGGTGGTGTGGAGGCTGTGAAGTCTCTGGACTCATCCTACCACTGAAGGATGCTTTCCTCCATTTTTCTCCCTCTTCCCCCTTGTTTAGGCTGGTTCAAGTGCAGTGAAGCACACATACAGCATGAAGACACTGGAAGCCTCGGTCCCTGTGTTCTGGGTGATGAACATAGGTGGCCAACTAACTGTTGTCCCCTAGCTTATGTTCATTGACAACTAAGCTGCAGCCCATCTGGAGACCCTCCATGTAGAAGGAGTCTCTGGACACATGATCCTCCTTCCCCCATCTTGCTCCACAGTGACCCAGGTTTGTTTCCAAATCTGGAAGACTGGCATGGTGGAAAGTGTGGCACTACAGTGCCTCAGCACTCTCTGCCAATGGAGTAGCCCTTATACAACTTCATTTAATCTGCTTAGGATGTCCATTGTATAAATAATGACCAAAGGCAGGCTGTACACTATACCTTTTAAAAAAAGTCCAGAAGTTTTGATAGCTGGTCTGTTACTGTCAATCCCAGATACAGTAGAATGTCCTGCTGGCCAATTTACATCTTTTTGTACCATTGGCAACATATAAAACATCACCATAATAAAGAACACATTCTGGAGATATTCAGACTCACTTTGATTAATTTAGTCCCTAGCAACTGAAAAGTTTAGTAACATATGACTCATTTTGAAAGGGTTTTGTTGGATTTTTACTGAGCAAATTATATTATTCACCATTTGTAAGCTATCTTAGTGTTTCTTCTCTCCACATCTCTGAGCATCAGCACTGTGTTTCTTCCCTTGTTGGATTTCTTCAAGACAACATTGTTCCAGGAACAGATTTCATCAATTGCTAGTTCTCTTCTCTGCTAATGTTGGAATAAATCTTTTTTTTTCTCCTGTATGTACTTTCTCCACCTCTTCCATGGAGCAGACAGGTGGCTATGGCCCTCCCTCAGAGGGACTCATCCTCCAACTCCGATTGTCCTCTACTTAGACATACCCCATAGTTCCCCTGTGGATTACCCCCATGGTGGTGCCTGGGTGAAGAGAGCCAGCTTACTCCCCCTACCCAGAGCACAATCCAGAAGTCAGAGGTGGTGTATTGTGGGGGAGCTAATCGGGTCTTCATGGACCATATCAGCTCCCAGTTTTTTTGCCTGTTTTCTCCATGAGCCCATGAACATGCAATGGATGGAGCAGCTGAGCTCTGTCTCCACAGAGGCAGCCATACACCCTAAACATGGGCCATCCCCAATCTTGCAGTGTACCTGTGCTGACACCCAGCCATCACTGGGTGTCAGGCAACAGTGCACCGCACTGCACCCCTCCCTGAGGAAGGAGAGCTGTCTGTGGATGCATAATCCATGTTCACCCCTGCCAACCCCTGAGCAACCTGAGTCCATTTCCAAATTCGAGTCACCGGCATGGCAGGAGGTGTGGGGTCCATTGCCTCAATCCTCAGTACCATCAGACCAACTTGGAATACATCTTTTGATGCTTAGAAGAAAAAGTTGTTTTTCACTTCATACATCACAACTTTTGAAACATTATGATGGCAGTGCTTTTACATAGATTAGGTTCAAATCATAACTTGGTTCTAAAGACTGGTTCTCTGATGTCCATTTTGTTTCAATAGGTTCCAATACTTTGGCACTTTAAATTATGTAAAGAGTTTCCTCCAACAGCTAGCCTGGTGAAGTATATACATCAATCATTTGCTCATCGAATAAGTTACCTTCTTCTGTTTCCTGCTACTGTATAATAGATCTCTTGGCTAAATGTTGGGGACATTCATTTCCTATGATGTGGTGTGATCGTATTCCTTACTCAGAAAGAAGTGCATAATTCAAAGTCAAGTTAGAATTGGCTAATTCTTGAAGTTTCAAAAACATTTTAGCAGTTTTATGGTATACTTTCTAGTCCTTTTATAAGTGTGTTATCAATATAGAAGATGACTGTTTTCTAATTGCTCCTCAGTGCCCATTGCAAGTGCTTTTCATTCTGATTTTCTGCCCCCCCCACACACACACACTGGTTTTATATTTCTTGTATCTTTTTAAGTATTAATGTTTCTATTCTGCACTGATGATGCATTGTTTGGGTTTCTAGTATTTGAGTTTGTAGAAGTGCTGGTAAAGGTAGCATTCACATGCTGTTCTGTTAATCAGTCGTCACTGTTGACCTAAGATTGATCTATGCTTTGGGCTTTTATTTTATTTTGCTTTCTTCCTCTTGATCTTTCTCTTGATAAGCCTCTGCTCTCAGATTTGAATTGAACATGATCATATGACCAATCAAATATTATATCTTCTGCATAATCCTTCTCATCTCTTGCAATTTTTATGTGTTTCCTGTCTTTGATCTCTTGCTTAGTTATTATTTTTTTTGCTGTTGTAATTTTACGTTTAGTTCTGAGAAAAGTGGCAATCTTTTAAATTGTTCAATTCTTTCTGCACTTCATTTAGTTCTATTATAGTCTCATTAGATTCATCTTCTCCAATGGTGACATCCACCAATTTAGATGAAAAGTCGGTGAAAATAGTTATCCACTCATTTTTAACCAGAAAGTATTTTGACCAGCTGTGGGTAATTTAACCATTCCCAGTCCCCTTGGAGCCCATTTGCTCTCACAGTACTTGTTAAGATTACCTTTATTATGCCGTGTGCTGATTTCTGCTGTTTTCACCTGTTCCAATTTTTAAGGAAACTGAATACTTTCTCTTTATGTGTTTGTGTCCCTTTACTGATAAATTGTGGACTAGCTGCTGTCTGACAACTCTGAAAGATAGACTTGGTACTTTCTAGGCAAAATATGCCCCATCCCAATGATGAGAACAGGTGAAGGTGGCCTCAAATCTAGTAAAGTACCTTGCTAGATATGCTGTTCTAAGCAGCAGTCCTTGAAAATGAGCATAAATCCAGCCTCAAATCAATCATCAACTGTCCCAGGATGCCAGTCTGTGTCTATGAAATTAAAATCCTTCAGGATCACTATTGCATCTGATCTGCTGCTCTCATAATTCCCAGACCAGCTGGGCATCATGCTCCTCTGAGATGTTTGAGTGGCATGTAGCACTCCCATAGGATAACTCTTGCTCCCCCTTACCCTAGCTTGACCCAGATTGACTCTATGCCACTGTTTGCTCCTTGATGTCCTCCTTGACTTTCACAGTGACTTGCTTCCCTGATGAATAGAACCACCTTCCTATCAGGTCTGCCCCTCTGGAATGGTCTATAGCCTTCTGTCTTTTTGTCCCAGTTTTTTGCTTTCCTCCTACCAAGTCTCTATGAGAGCCACTTAACTTATTTTGCTAGGTTTACTACTCATGATGGCCTGCTTACAAGGATGTATACTTGCTCTGTGTCTCCCTGGCTCTCCAGAGGGTCTCTGTACCATATATGCAACTTGGACATGCCTGAAAATAGTCATCTCTATGGCTAGATCACCTATCCAGTAAACAAAAACTAAATAAATAAACTGCTCTGCTGTCATTCTTTTCATGATCCCCCAAATCTGCCTTCTGCCCATGGTGATTCCTTACACCAGCCCCTTCCCTTCTGTTCTCTAAATTAAGGCCCCCTTGCTGCCTGTTCATTCTCCTGGTCAGTACCCACACTATCTCTTGGTGCAGTTGCAGCCCATACTGGGCATAAAGGGATCTCTTGCCACAGAGGGCCTGCCAGTTCGACAGAAGAACAACCCTACCACTAGTGATTATAGTCGCTACCATCATCCTTCCTATCTTATCTGTTCTTACCAACTGGCTCAGGATTTGTGTATATAGCCATAGCCTCCACCCCCATCATTCTCTGCAACTGTCTTCTAGCCTCTGTGCATCCCATTGGTGACTCCACTCTAGCATGCCAATTCAAATCTTGATAGCACTGACTACATTGCAGTGGCTGCAACTATATCCTCTGCCCTACCTACAGTAGACAGGATGATATACATTGCACAGCCTTGATTGCTCACCAAATGGGATTTCCTCCCAGTCTCCTGTATGACAGCCTTCACCCCATCTTTGCCCCCTTTCAGAGTCCCTTTAAACTGCTCACTCTCCTTCTTTAGCCTGCACTGTACAGCTAGTTGCTATACCAGGCAGGCACTAGGCTTCTCCAGAGTAGTGACCAGCTTGCAGCAGCTGCAGATGTATGCAGGCAGGATGGCATACTGCACATCATGCAGCTCTGGCAGTGCTTCAAGTGTGGTTCTATCCTACCTGGTAACCTACTCTGTTAGAAACAGATAATGATTGCTCACTCTCCCATTCCAGATTAGCCCAACTGTAGTACAATATGCATTACACTGTCATTCCAATTAGTTGGTTTTTCATTGTTGGCTAATGTTGACAGTTCACTGGCAATTCACATTGTGTTGTTTTTCAACACTTAACCAGCTCAAGGCTAACTTCTAGCAAATGTTTTCGCAATTCAGCTGGAATGCATCTGCAGTTCTGGAGTGTCATAATGCAATGAAAAATTGATTTCCAGTTCATAGGCAAAAGTTTATGTAAGGCTTTTAACTGGATTGAGCAACACTTATTGTATCCAATTCACTGAGAATGCTAAAGCAGCTTGTTGGTATGACAGTTTAATGTGAATTGCACTGTACATCAGACAGCTCTGTATGCCTTGTGACTATTTGTGTGACTAAAGGGGAACTGAGTGAAAATTTACAAAGAAACATGTTGTGCAGAGTGTTTTGATTTATGTATGCACAGTATTTCTGGTGCCGCATTTCCTTTGCTTGCTATTAGGATTTTTTTTCTAAGTTTGTCTACATGTTTTATGACCCCTGGGGATATCAATTTCTATCTATTGAATTGCCTTTCCTTTTCTTACAATGTCTCCTGTCAGTGATGTGTACGAGACCATTAATTCAGTAAGGGCTGGCTTACTATTTTAAATCAAGTGCCTCTCCTCATCCAGTGAACACTAACAAAGGGTACAGTTCATCCACAGATTGGCAAACTCCTGAGGTATAACTGAGTGAGCTATTCTTTAAGGATAATGCTAGAGTCTTCACTAATTATAGCACTGATGACCTGGTGTGATCTTTATGCTTTTATGACTGTGTGTGGTCTGATGAAAAGAAAATATTTTAAATTGAAACATACACTCCTGCTGACAAGCCTAGGGCACATATATTGAAAATTAAAATATTTGATTAGGATGAATTATTTATATGTGAAGAGAATACTGGGCTCCTAATAGCAAAATCTGGCTGCAGAGTGAAAAACAAGAAAGCACTCACTGAATCAATGGTCTCAGATGTGTCACTGTTGCATGGGACAGGTGGCATTGCAGGAACAGGAAAGGCAGTTAAACAGATAGACAGGAGTATAAATAAGCAGAAATGGTTCCAGAAATTAAATTCTATTTTAACAAGATTAGGTCTTCAAAGAACTGGGACCAAATTTTGCAAGGAGAACCTGAGGATGTATACCAGAGAAAAAAAAACAAAGAATTGCTGACCACTTTTATCAAATGACATATGCAAAATTATGAAAATGGTCTCAGAAATGCTGCAATCTGATTGGCTGTTTGGATTCCAACAACCTTACATTAATCCATGGTATACTGTCATGTACAACCTGATTACCATGGCAGATGAATTCTTCCTGTCAGCATTCCATCCTCTAGCACTGCTGAATGACTGGAATGATGCATTCTGATTTTGAACCAGTATTCTTAAACTGTTGGTGGAAGAATTAGTTTATTAAAAATCTCCCTCTAAATGAGGAAAACAATCAAAATGTATACTTTTAACACTTTTCTTTTGGAATCATTTTTTTATAATAGCAATAAGGCACTCTCAGGAGTTAGAGTAACAGTCAGTTAATCACCCCCTAGAGGCAATATGGCTCTCAGCTGCACCTCATGCCACATTACACCCCTAGGGGGTGATTAACAGACTGTTAATCTAACCCCTGGTCATGCCTTATTGCTTAATTAAATGACTTCCTGGTTTTACATTATACAGACAGTATAAATTCTACAGAAAAAATTTACCTTATTTGAAATTTTGTGAAAAGGAAAAACACAGGACAGCACTAGAAAGTGGATATCCCTTCAATTGGAAGGGTAAACTCAATGGTAGTACTGTGATTTGCAAATGTAGCCCAAATATTAAAATAACAATACACCACCTGTTATTAGACTGTTGTCTACCAAGGGAAGAAAGAGAAAGATGGTTAGAGCCATTCAGTATAGCCAGATTATGTAGTAACATAGCAGCAGAAATATGGTTATCAATTACTTGCTATTTTCTGATTGAAAACTAATAATTAGTGATGTACCAATCTTCGTTCCACAAATTAATTTGCAATTTACCTCATTTCACGAAGTTAATCCACCTTGTGAAGTCCAAATTCACAGTAGACAGAGGAGTAGGAATAAGGCCTGAGTTGTTAGTCTAGGAAGTTGATAGCAGGAGAAATGAGTGGCAGAATGATGGGAGCAGAACAGCAGAAAAATACAAAGACGAGAATGGAACTGATAGGGAGATGGCAGAAGTAAGTAAGATGGAAAAATTGTAGAATTATTACTGTGGGAAACAGAATATATGCTACATCCTTTGCCTTATGTGTTAAAACTCCTTAGGTATTTGTACAAGCGTAGTGGGCCAAGGATCAAATGAGTATATTGTTCTTCTAATTTCAGTTACATTCATAATATGTAAATAATTGTTTGTTACTTTATTGGTCCTTATACAAAAAGATAAATGAAGTGAGTGATTTGATACCTTTTATTGGACCAACAAGAGATTTACAGAATTAAGCTTTTGAACTATACAGAGCTGTTCATCAGAATATGACAGAATATAAAAGAAAACCACTTTAAGTGCATAGGGTAGAATTGGGGAGAAGAACCATTTACACATGGATGTGACAGTTCTGTTGGTTTAGAAAAAGGATCATTGGATATTATTCAGAGACAAAAAAACAGTCTTTGAAATCCTAGTTAGGCATGAATCACATTCTCCCTTCAGGATGGAATGTGACAACAAAAGACCTATAAATTGTCAATGGCTTAATTACCTCCCTGAAAATGAATGCATACTCTGTGTGTGTGTGTGTGTGTGTGTGTGTGTGTGTGTGTGTGTGTGTGTGTGTGTGTGTGTGTGTGTGTGTTTGTGTAGAAACATAGAAACATAAACTTTGATGGCAGATAAGAACCACTTGGCCCACCCAGTCTGCCCATTTCTCTACCTATTGGATAGGCTGCAGATCCTAGTTAACCAACAGCCTGCACCTCCTACTCCCCACTACAATTGCCTTATGTCTGTCCCATGCATTTTTAAATTCCCCCACTGATTTTGACCCCACAACCTTCTTAGGAAGGCCGTTCGATGTGTCTACCACTCTCTCTGTGAAAAAATAGTCCCTCATGTTTCCCCTGAGCTGCCCCCTCTATCTTTAAATCGGTGCCCCCTTCTGCCATCTTGTGATTCCTTATTTATCACTCCTTCTCCCTTCTTCTTCCTATCACCCCTCCTTCCCCCTTTTCTCAAACTGTCCATGTACATACTGTATAATAATGTATATTGACAATATTTTTTTCTTAGCCCCTTGCATATTTGCCTGTATAGACCTTGCCTAATACTGTACTATGTTTTATGTCCTCTTCCACATTGTATTCCTTGATTGTACATCCATCTTTTTCCTTTGTATATTGTTTACTTTTATGTGCATTTGTCCAGGACCACCTTGCAAATGAGCTCGCTCAATGGTGCTTCACCTGGTAAAATAAAGATTGAATGATTGATTGATTGATTGTTTTTGCACATCTCTTTTTCTGAAATATGCTACCCTCTTGGACTTTGTTGATTCCCTTGAGGTACTTGAAAGTTTCTATTATATTCCCCCCCCTTTCCTCGAGGGTATACATACTAAGCTCATATTAAGTGTGTGTGTGTGTGTGTGTGTGTGTGTGTGTGTAAGCTCACAAGTTGTTAACTGTGTATGCTGTAAAATGAAATGATTGGAACTAAGATTTTTTCTGGGATTTAGTCACTTGTTGACTGTATCTTCCACCAGCCACCAGCAGCACCATCAACAGAGTCAGGAACTGGTTTTGCTTTTTTGAAATATGTTGTGCAGTGCATAAAGAGACAATGCCAGCTGGGGCTTTATCCAAGTTAGCCACCTCAGGATGCTTTTCCAAAAGGTTGTTCCAAAGACATGTTGTGCTCAGTTTATCAAAATGCTTACTATGGCAGAGACTCTGGCCACGGTGTGAACACACTGCTCTCCTTTTATCATCATCCTCAAGCTCAGAAAAATACATCCAGATATCACTGGAACTTGAACCTGTTCCTGACTGCAGCCCTCTTGTATGCTGCTTGTGCCCATGACCACCCGATCTGGTTTGGAATGGTATAGCAGATTGTTGTGAACTGACACCAGGTGCAGTATCACAATGAGTAGAACAAGCAAAAGTTAGTACAGACTGCTTAGTTTTCTTAGCAGAAGGTTGATGTGAAGGATGAGGAGAAACAGTAGCAGATGTTTTGTGCCTGCCTTCAGCAGCTGATTTTTGGAATTGCTTTTGGCTTGTGTGTTTCCTTGTAGATTGAGGTGAAGACTCAGTTTCAGCATCATCAGACTCACTCAAGTCATTGTTCTCAAAGGATGTGTCATACAACAGATCTTCATGCCTTTTTAAATCTTCTGGGGTTTGAGAATATTCTGATCCAGAAGGCATTGCCTCACTGTTCTCATGCTCAGAGGAACTACTTGGATTTGACCGCCAAGACTGTGGCTGAATACTTCTATCATGAACTGTGGTCATGGTGGTACTGGTGGATTTGGTAGTGCGGTAATGGTTTCTGCAGTAGCAGTAGTAGAGGTGGTGGTTATGGTGGCAGCCAATGTGGCAACAACATCAGTCACCACAGAAGCTGAGACCTGCAATGTAACATTGGTTGTGGTGGTAGCAAGGCTGCCAGCAGCCATCTTGTGGGAGCCTCTTGCTCCCATGCCAGGGTATGCTAATGTGGCCCTTCTGACTCAGTGGATTGGCTGGCAGAGACACATTAACATATCCTGGGCAAGGGAGTGAACAGCTCCCATGAGATGGCTGCTGGTGAGTGGTAGCCCAGCTAAACAAAAGTTTTCAAGCACTTTTTAAAACTCAAGTTTTAATACCAAGATGTAGGTAGAAAAAATACTTTTACACAGAACCGCTAATTATGCATAAATATGCACTGGCAGGACAGTGCATGAAGGTAACTTGGTGTTTTCTTTTAAAATACATTTACATTCTTTGACTCTGCATCAATTTAGTATGTCATCACAACCTAGTAGTACCCACTACCCAAGCGGAGCAGAAAACATCTCATTTGTCTATTTTGTGGAATTTTTTCACGTCTACAGCATTTTTAATAAATGTACTATATTAAGGTGGAATACCAGCATAGTCGAATACATGAATACAGTTGAACACTTGAATACCCTGAGTGTATTCATTGAATATTCTATGAACGTATGAAAAATGCCAGCAGAAACAGGCCATATGGTCTATCAAGTTTGCTTGAGTGTGCAGCTAGCAGACCATTATACTGCAGCTGCCCCTCCCTCCCCTACCCACTCCTTTGAAGTCATATTCCTGCTTGCTGACACCACCTCTTTCTTTGTCCCCTTTGTGAATTTCTCTTGACCCTGTCCCACGCCCTCTTAAATCCACCTACTAATGTTAAGGACACCACCACCACAGGCAGAGCATTCCACCCTGTCAACTCTCTTTCTGTAAAGTAATGCCTTCTCATTTCACTCCTGAATCTACCTCTACCCAGCTTCAGACTGTGCCCTCTAGTGTCCCTTCCTTCCTTCCCTCTGTTTAAGAATGCCACCTGTGCCAACCTTATTTATGCCCTTCAAATATTTGAAGGTTTCTATCATGTCCCCCTTCTCCCTCCAATACTCCAGGCAGTACATGCTGAGTACCCTCAGTCTCTCCTCATAGGGTTTGCCCTCTAGCCCCAGGATCATATTAGTTGCCCTGCATTGAACCTCTTCTAGCAATTTGACATATTTCTTCAAGTAGGGTCACCAGTACTGCATGCAGTACTCTAGGTGTGGCCTCACTAATGATATGTACAGTGGCAGGATGACCTCTCCTCACCTGGAGGTGATTCCTCTTGCTATACACCCCAGCATCTTGTTAGCTTTTGGATGCTGCTTTCTTACACTGTGCTGAGTGGATAATGTTCTGTTATTAGCACCCCCAGATATTTTTCCTCCTCTGTAGTGAATAACTGTACCGCCAACCAATAACCATTCCTTGGGTTTCTTGCTTCCAAGTGCATGCCTTTGCACTTCTTTGTGTTAAACCCCAGCTGCCATGTTTCCGACCATTTCTCAAGTTCAACTGGATCCCCCTGCAGTCCTTGCCATGAATACACAATGTATGTGTTTGCACACCCTTAAACCGTAATAGTCTGCTACTCTTACCTTTCATTTGAATATGCCACTTCCAAGGGTTATGATCTGTGCTGACCAGGAAGTGATGCCCATAGAAGTATGTTTCCATTTTGTTCTGATCCCAAAGAATGCTAAGACACTCTTTCTCTACAGTGGCATACCCCATCACCAAGGCATTCAGCTTCCTGCTGAAACATGCAGTGAGATGCTTCTCTCCATTGCTTGCTCATTGGCTAAGTACTGCTCCTAAGTCTCTGTCTGATGCATCAGTATGGCCTATGAATTTCTTCTCATCGTCTGGGCTAGTGAAGGCAAGAGCTTGGTGTAAGGCATTTTTGAGCTACTCAAAGGCTTTTATAGTTCTCTATCCAAACCACCTTGTCAGGTGCACATTTGGCTGTGAGGTCAATTAAAGGTGCAGCCATAACACTAAAATTTGGCACAAACTTTCTATAATAGCCTGCTAACCCCAAGAAACCTATCATCTTTTTGGTGGTGGGTCTGCCCCAGTTGTTAATGGTCTCCACCTTTTCTGGCTCAGGTTTAATGTGCCTATCCCCAACACAGTGTCCCTGGTATGTCCCCTTTGACATACCTATTTGGTACTTTTCTGCTTTTACCGTCAGGCCTGCTTTTTGAGGCTGAGAAAGTACCTCCTTAACACATTCATCATGTTCCACCCAGGTATGGCTGTAAATTGTGATATCATCCATGTCAACAACCAAAAATGCCTGAACCCCATTAAGGATTCTGTCCACCAACCTTTGGAAGGTTGCTGGATCATTTTTCATCCCAGAAAGCATGACTGTAAATTCAAACAGGCCAAAGGATTTGGCAAAAGTGGACCACTCCTGGGTCTCCTGTGTTAATGGCACCTGCCAGTGCCCTTTAGTCAAATCAATGGAAGTGAGGTACTTGGCACCCCCTAGGCACTCCAAGATTTAATCAATTTCAGGCATATGATATGCATCAGTTACAGTAATAGAATTAAGTTTGTGGTAATACACACAGAACTGGTGTTCTCACAAAACAGCTACTCTCCCTAATGAAAGAGAGAGGCAAAAGATGGACTGCTTACAAAGTCTCCCCTTCCCCCCGCCCTTTGGTGTGACTACAGAAAACTGCACAATCAATGTAAGCAAAGTACCAAATCCCTGAAAGCAAGTTACTTTCAAAAACTACAGAGGAACAACCTAAGAAACCCCCACCAGTTCTGGTCCGCCATAGGCTCCGTAATAAATCCATGGACCCACCTCTCTGTCATTCACCTAAACTCTCCTACAGGCCTCATAACAGACCCCACTGCTGTTGCCCATGCCCTCAACACTAAATTCACTGACCTCTCTGCTCACCCAAATAAATTGCCACGTTCCAACCCCTCCCTCGCCTAGGAAACCAGACTGGACACTCTCCTTCAGATGGCATCCCCAACCTTCCCTTCCATTTTAGAACTATCTCCTCCAAATAAATCTTCAAACTTCTGATGAGCCTCCCTAACAGGGGCGGTCCAGGTAGCAATGGAGTATACCCCTGCTTTCTCAAACTCATCTCCCCCTGCATCTCCAAACTCCTGACCACCATCTTTAACTTTGCCCTGGCCATATCAACCAAGCCCATCATATGGAAAAATGCTAAAGTTGTCTCCATTTTCAAGTCAGGAAACCCCCTGTCCCCTGACAATTACAGGCCTATCTCTATCCTTCCACATTTAAGCAAACTCCTTGAAAAGGTTGTCCAGTACCAACTCTTTGAACATGTAAACAAATAAAACCTGCTCTGCCCACAGCAACATGGTTTGAGGAAATATCATAGTACTGCATCTGCTCTAGCCCATTTCACTAACCGTGTTTCAGGAACATGAATATTGGTAACATCACAGGGGCCATCTTCGTAGACCTGACTAAGGCCTTCAACCTGGTTGATCATAACCTACTCCATGCCAAACTGTTGAACCTCAGATGCTTGATAGGCACATCTACATGGTTTCAGAGCTTCCTCTCGGTGTGATCCCAAACAGTTAACATTGGGGCTGCCACCTCCATGGCCATGGCAGTGTCCATTGGGGTTCCCCAGGGCTCCATCCTGGGCCCGCTACTATTTTCCCTTTTCATAAATTTCCTACCTGCAGACAGCCTCTCATGTGAGGCATTACTGTATGCAGATGACCTAGTATAAATTCACAGTGACAAATCTTTGACTAGTCTATCTACCACCCTCACCAAAAACTATGGGGCAGCCCAAAAATGGTTCCTGACTAATAGTCTCCTAGTAAACACAAACAAAAGTAAAGCCATGCTCCTAGGGTCTAAACACAATTTATTAAAACTTTCCAAAATGAAGTCCACTCTAAATGTCCTATCACCCGATGGCCCCCTCTGGTGAATGTACCCTGTTTTAAGTACCTGGGTATCACTCTAGATCCCTCCCTAACGTTCGCCGTGCATATCAATACCACTGTGCAGCACATCGACCAGAAACTTGGGGCTGGCTTACTACTCAAGCACTGTCTGATCCCTGAGGCATGCCTCGCCATAGCCCAAGGCAACCTCCTCCCCCTGTTACACCACTGCTCCCCAGTATATCCACATACTTCATCTCTTCTGCTTGCAAGGATCAATACTGCCTACAATAGCATTTGTAGGTTTGCGCTTATGACACCCTACTCCACACACCATTGCACCTTGTACCAGTCCTTGGACTGGCTCTCCCTACAAGCCAGATATAACTACACCCTTGAATGCATCATTGACAACACCATAAGAAGCAGTAACCTGTCCCCTTACTCCTCCCTGCTCAAGCACAAAATCACTTCCTGCTGCTTCCAGCAATCCACAGTCCCACTATTGGAAGTTTCCAGGATTTCTACTTGTCTGGATAGCAATGCCATGTCCTTCACCACTCCCACACTACAGAACAAACTACCTGCATTCCTCCACTCTCTAGATTTCCACCATACCTTCAAATCACACTTTAAAGCTTGGCTGCTGGCTGAACCCAAATGTAATTGCTCAGCTGGGTGACCCTACATATGTGAGTCCTTTTCCTTCCATACGAAATATCTGTTTCATTGTACTATGCTGAACATTCTTAAGACTGCCTGCCTATACATCGTGAATATTGCACTTGCACTTTATTTGTATTCTATTGTATTTCAATGTATTCTTGCATTGTAATTGTATTCTATTGTATTCAATGTATTCTTGCACTTTATTTGTATTCTATTGTATTTCAATGTATTCTTGCATTTTAATTGTATTCTATTGTATTCAATGCATCCAATGTATACAATTTTGTCCTATGCCCTGCACCATTCTCAGTTAATATATGTGTAATTGTATTGTCTGTATTATCTATGTGCCATATTTATGGCCCAGGTTGTGCCTGAAAATGGTCCATTGGATCAGTACACCTACAAGGTAAACAAATAAATAAATAAATAAAACTGGGTTGCACCATCCTTTTTAGGATCAGTACTACTGGGGAAGCCCAAGGCTTTTAGATTATTGTATCATCTCTAACTGTCTTATCCCTAATATCTTCACTTGCATCTGGTATCATACACCAGCAGGAATCCTGTAAGCACTTTGTCTCACAGGTTCACCTAAGGCAGTCTTGACCTCATGCTCTGCCAATTTAATGTACCCTGGCTTTAAAGTGAACAGAGTCTGAAATGTCTGCAGCACTCCTGCAATGTCCACTCCCTGATCTGGGTTCAACCGTGTAGAAAGTTGGGCTGCATCCACTGAAGTTTTACCCCTGCTCTCATCAAACAGATCAGTTACAGAATCCTCCTTGTCCTCAGCTGGCAAACATATTGGTGCCGAAACCAACTCCTCTCAGGCATGATATGGTTTGAGTATATTTACATGATAGGTTCAACATATCTGGGTTTGACCTGGTACTTCAAGCACATAGCTCCCATCATTCAGTTTTTTAGTCACAACAAAAGACCCTCCCAGGCAGTCTGCAATTTGTTGTGCTTCACTGGAATGAGTATCATTACTGTCTGCCTAACCTGGTATGCTTGAGCTCTCACACTCAATCCTCATTATATTGTTTTCTGCTTGTTCTGGGCTTGAAGGAGATTCTCCAGCGCAAAGTATATGTACTGTGTTTACCTCTCCTGAAAGTTCAGTACATCCCACAATGCTCTCCTTGCTTATGGGGAACTTCACAGTGCAATCTTCCCTGACCAAATCCAGTGGGTCTCTTACCCTTCGTGCATAGAATAACTCAAAACGTGAGAATCATGTGGACTCCTGTGGCACATCCCAGTAGACAAATAGCAAGTGAGGCAAATATTTGCCCCAGTGTCTGGGGTGTTTGTAAAGGACTGAAGCATGCATTTTAGCAGGAGTGAAAGTTCTCATCCCCTGGGGATGGTAAGCAGAAATATTTAGCTGTCTCACTTGCATTCATCCCAAAAGGTACTTATCAGAGTGGACATGAAATCTGTGCCCATCTGATAACATTTCCCCAGGGAGCCACACTCTGCAGAAAATTGCCAAAAGGTCATCTGCCACCTTTTCTGCTTCCACAGAACACATAGCAATTGCTTCAAGATATGTAGTTGCAAAGTCAACAACTACCAAAAATACATTTTCTACCTGTTCTACTTGTAGTACTCAAGGGTCCCACAACATCAGTAGCAACTCTCCTAAAATGTTCGTCTATAGCAGGTAATGGCATAAGGGGAACCTTTGCCTTATCTCTTGCCTCCCCTGTCTTTTGGCAAGCTGAAGAGCTTTTTCAGTACTGGGCTGAATCTGAGAAGCTAGTGGGCCAGTAAATGTTCTGAAAAAGTCTATTCCATGTCCTGTCTGTTCCTAGGTGCCCAGACATTGGAATTTCACAAGCTAGCTGTAGCAACTGTCTCCTGTATTCCTGTAGCACCACTATCTGCTGGTATACGTCCCCCTTTCTTTCTTCTGTTTTTGTACACCACTGCCCCACCAGTAACCCATCCTGCACTTTCAAGTATCAAAAGGGCTATGCCTGTAGTTCAATGCGTGGGATATACCAGCCACACCCCCCTTCCTGAACTATTTAAGTCAGCTTCCTCCAGCATCATTTGGAAACACTGTTTCTTTGCTGCAGCTGAAGGCTCTGTTGGGGATCGGGCCCCCTTTTTCTTCACATGTTTCAGCAATTTCAACAACAACAGCACTCATGGATAACAAAGGCACATGACAAAGGCTGTGAAACCAAAACTCTGGGGCTAAGGTTTGCAGCTTGAGCTTGTGCCATTAATAAATTGGATTTTGGTGAATATTTGAATTTCCATGTGCCTTTGTTATCCATGAGTGCTACTATTGTTGGAACCGCTGTATGTATGGAGCTGGCCACCCTATTGACAGCACTGACCCCTATCGGGAGATTTGTAGCAACTTTCCTGGGACTGCTGGCTCTCCCCATGTTTGCTTTCCACTTTCTCTTTGTGCTTTTGGGCTTTCTATTCAGTTTGTGACTTCAGTGGCTTTCTGGTTAGTATTTCATTTTTTCTAGCTTTCCTGGCTGCAGGTTGTGCTTTCTTCTTTCTCTTGGTCAATTACTCCTGCTGCACTCATGTCTTCATGTACTTTAACGCCTGTGTTTCTTTTTGTTTTGGTTCTTGCCGTGCTTATTAGTTTCCACAGTATGTCCTACCTATAGCATTCTGCTGTTTTGGTTTGTGCTATTTCAGGCTTTTCTATCTCAGTTCCACTGCATTCCTCATCAATTGCTTTCACTTGGTTTCCTGGCAAGTCAGCTGCTCCCATTCCTGCTCTGTTATTTTAGTTAGTTTACTCAGTCAGTACCATATGTCTTCCCGTGGCTCACTATCCTGACACACACCTGCCTGGTCACTATTGCCCAATAGGTGTAGTGTCCTGATAGTGAGCATCCCGGCGATGGATTCTTCAACAGAGTTTGACAGGGGAAAGGTAGCAGATGTGACGGGTTGCTACCCTACCTCTGTTGGTGCACGTCAAGGGACAGTTGATTCAGGGATTTGACCAAGCTGCTCCAGTGGTGTACAGGGCTACACCACTAGCAGCTCCATCAGCATGCTTCCTCAGACCTGGGTTCCAGACTGGGTAACATCCTTTTGTGGAATTCACCCCCCACAACTAATATTACTTTACTCTGGAGTCTGCTCACCCTAGGAGTTAGTTATTTTAGTTATGGGGATTGTAGGGGGTGAGGTGGGTGAAGCCCATGCATTTTACACTTAGTTTCATTGTAATGCCTGAAATTTTTCCTGTTGGGCATAGGATTCATTAGGGGCTGTGGATTTGGGGTTATTGAACTCGGTATGCTGAGCGACAGCATACCGAGTTTAGGGATACCATAGTATACTCACTCAGTCAATCTACTTCAGTATTTACCACTCACATGTTAGTGTGTATGCAGCTTCCAGGTTTTCCTGCTGCAGCTGAGTTTTTCCTCTTATTCTGACCTTTGATGTATATTATGTATATTCAAATTTCAGTACTTTTTCAGTTGTATTTTTAATCAGTATGGGTCATTCCATTCAGTAGTCTTTATTCAGTTATAATCCTGCCCTTACAGTTCTCCCTGTGGGTAGACAGCTTGCTCCCTTTGAAGCCTGCATCTTGAGGATGAGTCCCTCGCCTCGAGAGATGGTCTGTCTCTATAGGCCACTTGTCTCCTGAGGTATCTCCTGGAAGTCCCACTGGATAGTATGGTCAAACGCTCTGGGAAAACTTTAGCCATGCAGACCTTTGGTCAGCAGCACCTCAAGGTGCAGTATTAAAGACTTCAGCTGCCAGAGGGTAGTGTCCTAAGCTCATAGGGGTTCCTTTAGCTGTTAAAACCATGGTGGTAGCACCTCTGAAAGCTATTCCCCTTGTGTCAGCCTAAGGTCCTCCTAGTCACATTCCATATCCCCTTCCTTTAGTTTCCATTCAGGTATAGGCCTCCTCGTGGTCTCGAGGATGGATGATTGCCTTTCAGCAGTCACTACACTCCTTATTCCATGATTTGACAGGTAGGCCTCCTTCACTGGGAACTTCCTTTAGTTGCTGAGATCAACTCACGACATCCAACAGTGTTGTCCCATTAGCGGGATAGAGACAGAATTATCATTCTCAAAAACTTCCCCTGAATTTTGAACTCCAAATTAGCATTCCGAGCTGTTACAATAATAAGGTCCCATGCCAGGAGAGATTGAGGCTGAGGCCATGAACCTCCAGAGATTTCCTCCACAGGGGATTTTTTTTCTCTTCTGAGGGTCAAGCACCATAATGTAGTATGTGCACTTAAGTATAGTATTGACCCTAGCAGTAGGTTTCCACTGTGAGTAGAAGTTGGATAGTGGCTCCTTCAATCATGCCATTTCCTTTCTCTTTATGAAATCATGTGTCTGTCTGCTATCAGTTGCCAGTTGCTATCAATCATTACTCCAGTCAGTGTGTCTATTATCAGTCATCACCAGCTGCTGTCAGTCAGTACTCCATTCAGTCTCTGTGTTCACCACCTGCTGCATGTACTTAAGGGCTCCTCCCGAAGGTACCTTTAACCTAAAGGAATCATGTTCCCATGGCACCTCTGGGGGGGGGGATTGAATCCTCCTCAAGAGGGTTCCTTTGCCTTCATGGTACTCCAACAGGGTGCTAATCCCCTATGGGACAGAGGGTGAGAATCGCCCAAAATATCCAGTGTGAATGGCCCAAAAGGTAGCACACTCGCCTCTGACACTGGGAGATCAGAGGGCTGTGGGTTCAGTTCCCAAGTCTGGCACTTGGGTTAATATCCCAGTACTGACACTGCAGCGCAGCATGAGAGGGGTGCTGCACTTCTGAGGTACCGTCTTTCGGATGAGATGTTAAACCGAGGTCCCATCTGCCTGGATTGGTGGTAGTTCAGGTGGATGTTAAAGATCCCATGTCACTTATTGAAAAAAGTAGGGGAATTTCCCCGGTGCTCCTGGTCAAATTTCCCTCACTCACTAAAAATACCACCAACAGCTTAATCTGGTTCAAGGTCAGTTGGCAATCATCTGTATCCCATCCCAGGGTCGTGCCTGAAAATAGGCAGGATTTGTCTGGTGCACTTACTCGATCAACAAAAACTAAAATCAAAACAGTGAAACAACACATTCATTCAACTTCCTTTAGAATAAGAACAATATTGATAACCCCTCACTAAGTTGTGTACACCCATTGAACACAAATGTTATGCCTGCAGGTCAATGGGCAGGAGCTACCAGACCACCCCCCTCCTGAGCTATTTAGCCAGATTCCTGCAGCCTCATTCAGAAGCACTGTTTTTTTGCCACTCCATTCCCCCCTCCTACTCCAGCAGCACGCCTCTCTGTTTGGGGCTCCTCCCTAAAGTACCTTTAGCATAAAGGAATTATTTTCCCGCAGCACCTCTAGGAGTGAAACCCACTTCAGGAGGGTTCATTTCCCTTCATGGTACCATGAAGGATGGGGGGGGGTAGTCCCTCATGGGACAGAGAGTGTGAACTGCAAAAGTATTCATGTGTAACACTCAAACAACACAATCATTCAACTGCCTTCAGACTATCAATGCTGTTGCACAAACATAACTCTTCATTAAGTTGTGTACACCTATTAAAACAGTTTGTGGCATTCTCATATTGCTGTTAAGAGTCTCTGCTAACTACCTGTTTTACGGCTGCATGGGGTCGGAGCTCCGCAGACATTATGAGATCACAGGAGGTTTAGGAGAGCACTGTGGAAACATGTGACTGGCCCACTGTCTGCAGTGCTTCCACAGTGCTCTAGCCAATGTCCAGTGGTGCTGTTTATGCAGCCCTTTCCCTCCATGGACCACATAAACACACCCCTTTGGCGGTGTTCTATTTTTTCTTCTGCAACTGCGGAAGTGATGGCTGCCATTTGCAGGATGACAGTCCTGACTCAAACTGTGCATGTGCGAGTATCAAGCATGCACAGGTCTGTCATAGCCACTATCTTGTGAATGGCAGACTCAAGCTACCAAATGTAGTGTGAGATGTCCATTCCAGCACTGGATTAGCCTCCAACTCCTGCTGCATCCGAGCTAGAGAATGGTGTTGCATCTCTTTCAAGGTAAATAATCCAGGTCATATCTAGAGGGGTTAGTGGAATTTAGAGAGATAGGTAGGAGGATGAGAAGCATGAAGTGGAAGGGTGACAAAGTGTTTCAACTCTGCCGCAAAGACTACCTACCCCAATTTTCATTTGGGAATGTCTCGTTAAAACTTGCACTTTTAAAAACAGGTCAGAGCATCCAAGCTAGAGATTGGTGTTGCATCTCTTTTAAGGTAAATAATCCAAGGCCATATCCAAAGTGGTTAGTGGAATTTAGAGAGATAGGTAGGAGGATGAGATGTATGGAGTGAAAGGGTGACAAAAGTGTTTCCATGCTGCCGCAAAGACAACCTACCATAATTTTAATTTTAGAATATCTTGTTAACTGCCAGTGAACAGCAAAGCTGAGAGCAGAGTGAAGGGCCCCTTCATGGGAGAAAAGCAGCCAGAAAATAACACCTCCACAGAAACAAAGGTGTCCGCGCTCAGCGGCTGCATCATGAACGGGAGGAATGACCCTGAGGGAGTGCCACTGATGGAAAGTGCATAGAATGCAATGGGTCAGGAAACTGGGCTATCCAGCTCCCCAAATGAACTCTGTCAGCGTAGCCAACAGGAAACCGAGAAGAGTGTCAAAACCACCGTGCCCAGTACAGTAGCAGCAGGACAGGAACAATGCAGAACATGGTAAGAAATAAGCCGCTGTCAGAGCCATGGGTCACCAGTCCCCTTCCCTGATCCCCCCATGTTCAATGCATGGGGCCGTCTGTGGATGTAGGGAAGAACAGAGCCCTGATGTGCACCTGGCATCAGCAGAAAAGCCTGAGGCTTTGCCCATAGCTGCAGCTCAGGCCATGCTTTATTTGGCTTGGCTTGTCCCAGTCTTTACTGATCTGGGCAATACTTGGGGTTTGCTGGCTGAGAAGCTGCCTTGATCATCCACAGGCCAAACGGTGGGACTGTAATTGGGTAATGCAAGGGGGGGTAGGCCAGCTATGCAAGGCTGTGGTCATAATGCAAGAGCAATATCTCCTAAATATAACTAACACTTCTGTTAACTGAGAAACTTGTGTTGGCAATCCCCCCCCCCCATTTGTCTTTTAAATGGTATCCCTGAGAGCTCTAGCTGGGCTGTGCAGACACTGTTTGCTGTGCAGTTGTCTTGCTCCTTAGTTACACAAGTGTGATTCATGTATTTAGTAATTGCCAACAACTTATTATCAGGACATCGTCTATGAAAATGTAATTGGGAGAAAGTTTGAGTGTTATTGAAGTCATAACTTTGATCCACAGTTATTCCCTAAAAATGTTTTTATAGGCAATAAGGCCGAAATGTCATTTGGCCAACTGTGTGTATGAGTCAGGAACTGTTGGCGTGAAGGTTAAGAATTAGAGAGTGGATTTTTATTCCCAAGCTGAATTGAATTGCATATCTTGAATGAAACACTGTGGCTAGATAATGACGTTCGCGTCCGTACATTACTAAGTGCAATAAGATGCATAGCTCAGCTCTCTGCCTTTTTATTTAATTGAATTTACTTTTGATCTCATTTTTGTTATCCCTATTAGGTGCATATATTTTAAGGTGCATTTGTGTCCGTAAGTGGCTCCAACATGATGTATAGGCACTGGAAAAGTACATTAGTCAGTTGTTTTATTCCCTTTACCTACTATACAGATGTCAGTACATGCCACAGTGCCCACTGCCTTGAAGCAGTGAACAGGTATAAACCCTGAGCATAGTAGATGGTACCTGCATTCCCTTTATTTACTGCACAGATGTCAGTACATGACATAGTGCCCTACTGCCATGGAACAGTAAAGGTCCAGGAAAAGCTTATAAGGGACTCTGGGTCCATCATATCCAGCCCCTAATTGTAACATAGTAATTCAATGTTGTAAGGGACTCTGTGTCCATCATGCCCAACCCCTCACTGTAACATAGTAATTTTATGTTGTAATTGACTCTAGGTCCGTCATGTCCAAACCTTCACTGTATATACTAATTTAAGGTTGTCAGGAACTCTGGGTCCATCACGTCCAACCCCTCACTGTACCACAGTAATTTAATGTAGTTCTGTCAGAGCCACCGTCTTGTGAATGGCAGACTCCAGTGCAGCGAGAGCTCTGAGTATTCTTTTACTCACCCTTGCTACACTCCTGTAGCCCATTGCTCTAAGTAGCCATATCAACTCTGACCAGAGTTTGTTTACTCAAGCTTGATCCTGATGTTGTGCCTGTATTATCATATATCTGGACACACTGCCCAGCCCCCAAGCTCTCCGAGTGCTTGGCTCCAGTTCACTCTTCGAGGCATCAGCCTGCAGCTTGTAAGGTGATCAGGCACTTCTGAATGACTGTCTGCTATGCTAGCAGCCTTCCCTGCTAGCTGATATGGGGGATCTTCTTGAATCAGTGACCCTCCCTTCAGTGATTGGCTGTGCTGACTGTGCCGAGAGTTTGTCTCCCTAGGGAATCTTTGGTACCCAAAGATTCCCTACGGATTAAGTCCCTGATTAAGTTGCTAGCAAACTGACTACTCCCTCACTTCATAGCTGTAGGGAACCTTTCAAGTCTTTTCCCTATACCCCACCCCACTCCCACTCACTCGCTTATCACAGACAGCATGTGTCTCCTGCTGCAGCTAAGAGGTATCCTCAAAACACATTGTCTATCTTTGGCTATGGATGATCACCCTTGTGCTCTGACTGTATTGCCTACTCCTCCTCACAACATGCAGGCTTTTTCTACAGCTGTGGGGTAGCTCGTGCTGCCCTAATTCCACATCCATCTTACAGCCTGCCAATTCTTTCTGCAGTTGTGAGGGAGTTTTGTGCTGCCCTGACTGCACATCCATTTCACAGTCAGAAGACTCTTTCTGCAGTTGCTGAGGAGTTTTGTGCTATTTTGCCAGCCCCCTTTCTTGTGCTTCTGTTAAGTGCAGGGCAGAGCAGAAATGTCACTGGTGTCTGCAGTCTCCCTTACTGTTATTCTCTGAGATTTGCTCCTTGTTGCAACATAGGAAGTATTTCTACTCCTCTGGGTTAGTCTGTCTCCCAGATCTCCCATAAGAATCTTAATTTTCTGGCACTACCTTGCCAAACGCCCCATTTATTTACAGAGGTAACATTGTTTCTCCTTGCTCTCTATTTTCTTTGGGTCAGAAACTCTTGGAGTAGTGGTATGGCAATGTTGCTTGGGTGCCTCTGGGATTACCAGTCTGTGCTCCAACAGCTAATATTTTTCAAGTCAAACTACCTCTGGCTGGAAGCTGCAATACTGAACATAGGATCTGCAAGAAAGCGAGTTGTGCTCACGACAGAGGGAGGCGAACCTTACAATTGTCTTTAGTTTGTAGCAGATATTCTGCAGGTGGAGGCTACTTCTAACTGAAAGGTGAAATAAGGAACTCAGAATTATCAGGAAAAGACAGTCTTTGTTACAATTCTTAAGATTTTCAGTGCAGGAAGAGTTTAAAGCACAGCTGACTTATTTTGGGGCTGACTGCTTTCAGAACACAAACCACCAGGCTGTTTTGGGGCTGGGGAGATTCTACCTGTGTCTGACTTGGATGTCTGGATTTTTCTCTGTTTGATTAACAGGATATTTTCTCTGTCAAATTGTTGTGTAGGGTATCTTGCTGACAGGAAGGCACTCATCGCAGCAGTGGGTCAGAGCTCTTAGCTGATTGTTTTGTGAGGGCACAGTTTAGGCCCAACTCCTTCCAACCACCCACCCCTGGAAATAGTTCCTTTATACCTGGGGTTCTGACATCATTTTCTCGAGAGTGCAAGGTGCATATCACTGTCATATCCTCTCTAGCACACTGCACTGACAATATAAGCATACACATTGTATAATATATATATATTTCTATATAACAAACCAATCACACACACAAACACACACAAAAAAGTAGATAAACATGTGGGGAGTAGTGCAATGTAATGGCTGTGGGGCCGCAGTCTTCCGGGAGTCTTTCTGGAGGCTGAGATGCTGCCCTATTTGCAGACAACTCTCTGCCCTGAGGGAGGAAGTTGCCCATCTTCAGGCCACACTGGACAGTAGTAAGGGAACCTTCCCCCAGGCCACACTGGATGGTAGAAAGGAAACCTCCCCCATCCAGGGAGCACCAGAGCCACCACCACTACCTCAGAGGTTGCGAAGAAAGCACAGCAGTTGGACCACAGTGGGCTCAGGGAGGGTGAGGATGGTGAAACAGAGGCACACCCAGTCAGTTGTTCCACTCCACAATCCATACACCATTCTGGGGGAGCATAGCTCCCCTGTGGATGCACCCGCAGAGGAGACTAAGGAGGCTGAGGACAATTATCACAAGGGAGGCCCACAGGAAGGAGGCAGAGGACACCATAAGGAAAGAAAGCAGTTCCTGGTGGGGGACTCAATTATTAGGGGGATAGAACTGGGGGGAGCAGGGAAAACTGAAGTAAGGTGCCTGCCTGGTGCCATGGCTTGGAGGGAGAGGAAGCGCATCCTCAGGATCATGAGAACAGCTGTACGGGAGTCTGAGCTGGATGTCATTGTCCACCTAGGGACAAATGACTTGGCTCAACATGAGATTAGATTAGTGCAGAAGGACTTTGTAGAATTGGGGAGGGGCCTAAGACAAGTAGCACACACAGTATCCTTCTCAGAGGTGCTGCCTGTCAATGGCATGAGTGAAGTGAGGGTACTTTGCACCATGCAGTTTAATGAATGGTTGAAAAAATGGTGTGGAGAACAGGGGTTTGGCTTCATTGGGGACTGGGATTCCACCTGGAGGGACACCAGCCTATACTGGCAGGATGGTCTGCATCTGTCCGGGAAGGGAACAAGTCTTTTGAGCAACTGGTTTAAATGCTTCATTGGAAAGCTTTTAAACTAGTCAAGGGGGGAGGCACTGATAAGCAGCAGGAAAATCCCACCCTCTCCCTACAAAACAGGGTACTAAATGAGAAAAAGACCGAGGTAGAAAGGTCAGTGGAGGATGCTGCAACAGAAGGTAAAGCCATCAAAAAATGGAGAGCAATGAGCACCAATGCCCATAGTCTGAGTAACAAGCTTCCTGAATTAGTGGCCTTGATGGAAGAGGAACATCTGGATATCGTGGCAGTCAAAGAAACATAGTACACACAAAACCATGACTGGGACGTAAACATACCAGGATACACTATCTACAGGAGGGACAGGGTGGGTAAAAGAGGAGGATGAGTAGCTCTTTACATAAGGGCATAAGGGAAGGAATCAAAGCAACAGAACAAAATGGAAAACAGGGAGGAGAAGAAGCACTGTGGGTAAATTTGGAGACCGGCAATGGCACCACAATCCGCAGAGGGGTTGTATACAGACTCCCTTCTCAGGGGGAGGAAATGGACAAGGAAATGATAGAAAGTATACTTAGAATGGCAGAAAAAGGGGAGATATTGCTGATGGGTGATCTGAATATGCCAGATGTTAACTGGAGTGCAGTTGCAGCAGCCACTTCGAAGAGTGGGGTTATTCTAGACGCCCTACAGGGGGCATGCCTTAGACAACTAGTATTGGAGCCCACTTGAGAGGGAGCAGTCTTAGACCTGGTTCTCTCAAATGGAGATGAAAAGACAATCACAGATGTAGAAGTGAGTAGCCATCTGGGAACTAGCGACCATCGAACAGTATGGTTCACAATAAACACAGCAATAGAGTCAAGTCATACAAAGGCAAAAGTACTGGACTTTAGGAGGGCTGACTTTGCCAAAATGGGTGAGTGCCTAAGGAATGCACTAGCAAATGGGCAGGAAGGAGGGGTGGAAGAACAATGGGGAATAATAAAAACTGCCATCACAGAAGTAACAAGCCTTTGTGTGAAGAAAATAAACAAAACGAAACGATGTAAGAAACCACTGTGGTTCTCAAAGGAAGTGGCAGTGAAGGTTCAAGAGAAAAAGAAAGCATTCAGGAAGTACAAGGAATCACAGAAGGAGCAGGACAGAGAACTGTATCAGTTAAAGCAAAAGGAAGCTGGGAAGGCAGTCAGAACAGCAAAGGCCCAAACTGAGGAAAAGATAGCCAACTCGGTTAAGAAGGGGGATAAAACCTTTTATAGGTACATCAGGGAGCAAAGGAAGACCAAGGGAGGGATAGTGAGGCTTAATAAAGGGGAGGAGGGTGGGCAGAGGGTGACTGTGAAAGGCAGAGATACTAAACAAATATTTTTGCTCAGTATTTACAAAGGAAGAGGGGGAGGTGCCTAAAACAAACAGCAGAAACATTCTGGATACAGAAGTTGATACCAGCCCATTTACAGAAGAAAGGGTTCTGAAGGAACTCATAAAACTGAAGGTGGACAAAGTAATGGGGCCTGATGGGATTCATCCCAGAATTCTAAAAGAACTAAGGGTAGAACTAGTGACACCACTGACTACCCTGTTTAACAAATCATGGGAGGATGGGGTGGTACCCGAGGACTGGAGGAGGGCAGATGTGATTCCCCTTCACAAAAGTGGGAGCAAGGCAGAAGCAGGAAACTACAGACCTGTTAGTTTAACCTCAGTGGTAGGGGAAAATGATGGAATCACTTCTGAAGGAAAGAATTGTCGAGTATCTAGAGGCCAGAGGGGCACAGGACCCAAGGCAGCATGGATTCACAGCGGGAAGGTCATGCCAGACGAATCTGATAGATTTCTTTGACTGGGTGACCAAAGTAGTAGATCAGGGAGGGGCTGTGGACATGGTCTACCTAGACTTTAGCAAGGCATTTGACACAGTCCCACACAAAAGATTAATATACAAGTTAGCCAACCTGGCAGTGGGTCCCAAGATGACAGCCTGGGTAAAGAATTGGCTGGAGAATAGGACACAGAGGGTAATAGTAAATGGAGTCCACTCTGAAGAAAGAGGGGTTACTAGTGCGGTACCACAGGGTTCAGTATTAGGACCGGTCCTCTTCAATGTCTTTATAAGCGACATTGCAGAGGGGACTGGAAGAAAAAGTATGTCTCTTTGCAGATGACACAAAGATCTGCAACAGTTGATGCACAAGGTGGGGTGGAAAGGATGAGAAGGGACTTGGCAAGGTTAGAGGAATGGTCAAATGTATGGCAGCTTAGATTCAATGCTAAGTGCAAGGTAATGCACATGGGAAACAAAAACCCAGGGGAAGAGTACACATTGGGGGGGTGAGATACTAACAACAACAAAAATGGAAAGGGACCTGGGGGTAGTCATATCAGATGACCTAAAGGTGGGCAAGCAATGTGACAGGGCAGCAAGGAGGGCTGGAGGGATAATGGGATGCATAGGGAGAGACATCACCAGTAGAAAACAGGAAGTTATTGTCCCTCTGTACAGACAGCTGGTCAGACCCCATCTGGAGCACTGCGGCAGTTCTGGAGGCCCAATCTCCGCAAAGACATAGACAGGATGGAAGCTGTCCAGAGGAGGGCACTAAATGGTGCAGGTCTGCACCGGAAGACATATGAAGAGAGACTTAAGGAGCTTAATATGTATAGCCTCGAGGAAAGGAGGGAGAGGGGGGACATGATAGAAACTTTCAAGTACCTCAAGGGAATCAACAAAGTCCAAGAGGGTAGCATCTTTCAAAAAACGAGGTGTGCAAGAACAAGGGAGCACAATTTGAAGGTAGAGGGGGGGTAGCTCAGAAGTAATTTAAGGAAGTATTTTTTCACAGAGAGGGTTGTGGATGCATGGAACGGCCTTCCGGAGGAGGTTGTGGAGTCAAAAACAGTGGTGGAATTCAGGCATGCATGGGACAGTCATAAGGCAATTCTAGGGGTGGGGGCAGGAAGAAGTAGACTGCTGGTTAACTAGGATCTGCAGCTTATCCATTAGGTAGGGAAATGGGCAGTCTGGGTGGGCCAAGCGGTCCTTATCTGCCGTCAAATTCTATGTTTCTGTGTTTCTATGTCTACTGGCTAGAGCCCCACTCTCTCTCTTTTAGTCTGAGATTTCACTGCCACATACCAGTCAGGCCACACTGCAGCCTGATTTGCGGTTTGTGGTGATCTGTCGTGCAGCCAATATCTGAGCTCTTCTGGCACAATCTTTAAAAACTGCTCCAGTAGCAAAAGCCTACAGAATTTTTCAAAGACATTTGCCCAAGAACCTTCCACCCAATGAGCAAAATACATGTATATTTCAACAGGAAAATCTGCTTAGTTAACATCGTGTTGCTTTCTTATTTTTGGCAGTTTCTGACTCTAATTTTCTGGTGTCAGTTCATACCACTTTCAAATAGTATTCTTTAACATTTGATAAGAACTAGAATCCTCTCCACTTAACCTAGCATAAACGTCTAACACTTCTCCTGTAAGTAAGAGTGCCAGATGAGTAGCCCAGATATACTCTCCAAATGTATATTGCGTACACAATTTCTCAAAAAAAAACTTAGAAAAGTGTTAACATTATACTTTTCTTTAAGTGGTGCCAATAAACTATTTTGAAATCTAGTGACTACAGAACCTGAGGCTAATTCATTTGTGCTACTACTCACCTGGTCTAGCATTTTCAGCTTTTTCAGCTTTACAGTTCCAGCTGATGCTGATGCTCCTTCTCTTTCTCTGCCAGGTCCAGTCGCATCATCTTTATTTATTGCTCCATCCTAATTTTCTTCAGCTCAGAATGCTGTCTCTGAAGTCTCATGATGCTGACTCTCCTTTGCAGTCTGTTCTTGCCTCTCCAGTGCCAACTGGAGTGTCTTCTCCTGGATGTCTGGTCCCTCCTGTGGCTCTGACAACTCACCCCTACGATAGCTGTTTCCGCTTGATCGGTTTCCATCAGTGCCTGTACCAAGTCCACTTTGAGTGTCCCTTTAGGTGTCAGTCCTTCTGAACCACACAAGTTCTGCAGTGCAAGCAGTATCATCCCAATATTTTTGTGCCATGTTGCTGCTTTGCAGGCAGTTCTCCTGTACCTGGATTGAGTCCTCTGTTTTCTTTACACAATGATAAAACCCCAACCACTGCACCACCAATATGTGACTGTCTTGTTCAGTTTCAAGCTTTTTGCACATTGGTATGCTGGCACCTTCTATGGAATGGACATGGGGAACATTTGCAGGTGCTCTACTCTGGCCGGGTAGCCATATGCCACCTTATTTACCCTTTCTCCAGGGTAAGACTAACCTGCCAACCCAGTCCCATAACCTTTCTCGTCGAGATGCCCAGGCTGCCTTAGGTAGTCATGTCTTTGGTAGGTGGAAATCGTTGCCTTAAATATGGAATTCAAGCCACACACCACAGATATTATGTGCTATTTACAGAGGTTGGTTCCAGTATTTATTAGTTTGCAGATGGGCTCTAAATTTACTGTGATATTTTAAATGTTTTTCTGAGAAAAGGCTACACTCATATAATAAAGTTACACACAGCCTTTTCCAAATCAGATGGGCTCTCTTTCCATCCTGTGACTAACTTTAAATTCCCCTGCTTCCAGAAAAGGTGTGAAAAAATCTCTTTGATGTTTTACATCTTTTCAAATGCCTCACAGGCCGCATACTAGACTTTCTCCCCTGCTGGTTACAGTTCTTTGCTGTCCTATAGTGACATTTGTGACATCTTACTCCTATAAGTGTTCTAACCTTGCAAATATTCCCAGACCTCCCATCTTCCTTTAGGAATAGAAAGAAAAAAAATATCTACATTGTCTACTAATCTAACTATAGGGGTGCCCAGGACACCATGTTTCACAATTATCATATGACAGTAGTAATTATGTTATCAATCTAGAAACAGGTGGTTTTCTCTAGCTATATATACATTTACATCGTATCAGGGGTGCTTCATTTAAGCACTATGGCACAACAGGATGTGTGTTATTGTGTAATAACATCATGCCTTCAGTGGTTAAAGCACAAAGCCACAGGCCAAGTGCATTCAACACCCAGAAAGTGACATTATTACGCAATAACACACATCCCTGGAGCGCCTAATTGCTATTATACAATGGCTCCTTCAAAAAAGTAAAGAAATTCATTCTAAAATACTTTTTCTGCTTATTTTTCTATGGGTAAATATACATTTAAAAAATAAATTCTGAGCAGCTCTTTGTGGCCAGTAGGTCAGTAGATCTCGAACTAAGTTATCAGAGAGACTTAGTACATTGGGGCTAATTCCACTAGAAACTAGAAGACTTTGTGGGGACTTAATGATGGTATAGAATATTGTTCAAGATCAGCAATTAATGACCGAACCTGGTCTGAGCTTCAAGCAAATAAAGTTCGATACCAGAAGTCATCCACTTCAGTTGGAGAGAAAGTTTCAGAACAACTAAAAAGCCTTTTTCTTTTCTAACAGAATTGTTAAACCATGGAATAGGTTACCAACCAAAATTGTGATTTATAAAACAAAGGAATCTTTTAAACTTAAATTAGATAATTATCTATTAGATAACCAAAGCATATGCTATTAAGGGGGAATGATGAGAGCTTACATGGGCTATGCCCTCTGTTCCCAAAATCTTCCATAGTGAACCATAGTGAACTATAGGTGGTGCTGCATTTTTCTGCCACTCTCAGTGTTCATTTCTGTCATCATCTTCCCTGCCCCGCTTCTCTGTATAGCTCTTGTTCTTCAGGTGATTCCTGTGTGGTATGACTTTTCTTCTGTTTAAATTGTTTTCTTCAGTCTTTACAGTGGGCTGAAGACAGGCAAGGTACACGTAGAAACATAGACGGTGACAGTAGATAAGGATCATGTGGCCCACCCAGTTTGCCCCTATTCCCTACCTAATGCAATACCACAGACCTTAGTTAATCTACAGCTTACCCACTTTTCCCTATTGTGAGAGTACTTATATGTCTATCCCATACGTTGTTGAATGTTCCTACCATTTTTGCTCCCACCACCTCTGCATGGAGGCTGTTCTAAGCATCCACTACTCTTTCTGTGAAAAAGCACTTCCTCACATTGCCCCGTGCCTAGCCCCCTCTAGCCCCATATCTTGCCCCTTGTTCTTTAGACCTTCTTTTCTGAAAGATGCTACCCTCCTGTACCTTGTTTATACCCTTGAGGTACTTGAATGTCTCTGTCATACACAATGATATATCTGTTACTGATGAGACTTGTGGATGCCAAAGATAATTCCCACTGCTTCATATTCTATTTGGGCTTATAAAATGGGCTTCAAAATTCTTGCCTCCTGATTGGTTCAAACCCCTTTTTACCCATGTCCTTATTAGGCAATATCCTTGCAACCAGCACTAGTTGTGCCACCCCGACCCCATAACAGAAAGATATCCCTGTGCTGAATGTCTGGATTTTAAAAATACGAGAAGCTCCGGGGGTAAACTGAACAACATCCCCTAAACACACCAATCAGAACTCACTGTATATCTGTGCCCGTTCCTCCCACTGTCTGAAAAATAATGTCCATTACTTAAGCAACAATTCCCACATCACATCACCACAAGAAGTCTTTGTTTATTACTTTGCTCCTATAAAATTATCAAAGGGACCTTGGCAACAACATCGGGTGAGCTTTGCGACTCACACATAGCACAGTTTTCAAATGAAACAGATACCTGCTCCTCCAGGAGTCACACCACACAATCCTTTCCCACTTCTCCACCAGCTTTTCCAATGAATTTACTTATTTATTAATTGTATTTGAAGTACTTCCACGTTTCAGTGCAACCTGCCAAAACCACGATGATGGAAGCTGTACAACAGCAGCCTAATCACGGCAACTAGTGAGGGATATGTCTGCTCCCACCCTGGGCTCCCACTCTTTGAGAAAACTCACTCTGCATTGCCTCATTTATTCAAAACACATATGCATACACACAAAACAAAAAGCTTATTGTGGAGGACCGTGGTGTGTGTGTGTGTGTGTGTGTGTGTGTGTGTGCATGTGTCTCTTGGGTGTGTGTGTGGAGAGATGATCATAGAACTGCACATACAGTGGCTGCTCAGGTCGGGACCTGCGCCCTATTCCTGTAAGTCAAACTCTTCAGACATTTCTCAAAAAAAACACACACAGAAACATATTGTGGATATTTTGTCTCTGAGTGGGAGTGGGGAACAGGAAACAGACAGACACCACAGACTCTAGTTAACTATAATCAAATATGTCCACAACAATACAATGGGAAGGATTTTTTCTTTCTGAATTGATAACAATTTTTTCTAATCTTTTATTTACAGTTTTTATATGCATTTCTATTTTTTTTTTTTTTTACTACAGGACCCATTTTATAAGCTCAATAATGCACTCTGAGGTGTGGGTTACGTGCTGATAAGAGCACACCCAGGTGCATAAGGCACTAGGTGCTTATAACACACCTGGGCATGCTCTATCAGCATGTAACCCATACCTTGTCATGTGTTATTGTTTGCATAGTTACCTCGGCCTTGCTCAATGCCCTGGAGAAAATACAATCAGTCTGTCTTCCCTGATGGCATGATGTGAGACACCACAGCCCCACAACATAAGGATATGCATCACAAGCCAGCTGTAATGGCAATGCAGGATCAAAATGCATCAGAAACTGGGAATTCACTAACAATTCTTTAGTTTGAGCAAATGCTGAATCACAGTCTGCTGTCCAGTCCCACTTCTTGTTCTGACAAAGAAGGACATGCAAAGGGTTTCAAAACTGTCACCAGGTTAGGAATAAACTATCCATAGTAATTAAGTAGTCCCAGGAAAGAACACAACTGATTCACATTCTATGGGGTAGGAGCTTCCACGATGGCCTTGACCTTGGAAGGAGCTGTGTGAAGGCCTGTTGCATCAATCACATGTCCCAGATATTCGACAGAAGGCTGCAAGAATGCACATGTGTCCTTTTGACCTCAACGACTATACTTCTCCTGCCTCTGTAAAGTGGCATCAAGGTTCTTGAGGTGTTCCTCCTCATTTCTGCCCATTACCAGAATATCATCCAGATAGCATTGTACTCCTGGAAGACCACACAATATGTGGCCCATAGCTCTTTGAAACAAAGCTGGAGCTAACGTTATTCTGAAAGGCAAACAACTATATCGGAAAAGCCCTTTATGCACCACAGTAGTTAACAGTTCCTGTGACCCCTCGTTGGACATGCATCGGTAGATAAGCTTGGTTCAATTCTATCTTGCTGAACTTTTGTACACCAGTGAGATGATAAAACAGGTCTTCAATGTGAGGATATGGACCTTGCTCCACACATAGCACTGAGCCATCCTTTTCAGGACTGGAACAATAGGTGTCACCCACTCACTATGCGTGACTTGCATTAGGACTCCCATCTTCACTAAATGCTCCAGGTCAGCTTCTACCTTTTGCCTCAGGGTGTATGGCACTGTTCTGGCCTTCAAGCACTTTGGATTACTGTCAGGCTTAATGGTCAATTTAATAGTAATGCCTTTCATGCTCCCAACTCCTCTTTGAAAACAGAAACATATTTCTTTAATATGGTGGCTGATCATACATATTCCAGGCCAGTTCAGTCAGATTTTTGCAAGCCATGACTGATGCAGCAAAGCCGGGTAGTCACCCTTTACCATAAACAATGGCAATTTTACAGATTTTCCATGAAGTTCCACATGGACAACAATAGTGCCCATCACCCATACAGGTTCACCTGTGTATGTCTTCAGAACGACCTTGATTGGCCGCAGTGGCAGATGATGCAGTTTTTCTCGATATACAGCATGAGACACCAGTGATACAGCACCTCCTGTATCCACCTCTATCCACAGTGACTTCCCTTCCAGCATCAGAGTCACCCAGTAGCCCTCTGTGGAGTACCCCTCATAGCCAAAATATACATTGGTGCCTCCTCTTTGGACTGACTTTCACTCTCCGTATCCTGACCCTGTTGTACAGAATGCAGATTTGGTTGCTTTTTCCGTCACCCTGTTGGTCTCTTTCTATCAGATTTATCTTTCCAACCTGGCTTATCTTTTTCATATACTGCTTCTTTGATATTTTTGCAAGTGCATGCAATGTGTCTTCTTTTTCTTGGTTCCATTTATCAAAGCAAAACCTCTCTGCAATCACTAATGGCTTTGGGGAGAAGTGTGCTTGTAATACTTGCATTATCTCTGCATATGATTTCATGCCAGGTTTATCATGCTGCACCAGACTGTGCAATAAATTGAAGCTTTTTCTACCCATCACACTGAGGAAAGTAGCTACCATTTTATCCTCTGTAATATCATTTGCAGTCACAAAATATTCAAACTGTTCTGTATAAGAGTTCCACTGCTCTACAGTTTCGTTAAAAGAGCCCATGGGTCCTGTTATCATAGCTATTTTGCACTTTAAATTCAGTATTTCCACTGATAACTCAGTCTTTTCTGGAAAGCTTGACTGGCACACAATGTTGCTATGCTCTCCCCCTTCTGAATTTTCAAGCACAAATTGAGTGCCTAACTTGCAACTTGCTTTCGCTTTCTCTTTTAGCTTAAAACTGTCCCAAACAATCATTAAAGATAGCTCTTACTTTGATCTCTTTGAAGCAATGGGTTACAGCAGAGCTTCACCATCCACGTAGCCAGTTTTATTGAGTATGCAGCTGCAGGAAGCGCTTTTTACTTGGTTCTCACAAAGGAGTTCAGACAAGCAGCTTGCAATCAAACACCATCTTTACTTCAACCTCCTCTAGAACATATCACTTGAAACAGTAATACAATGACACACTGAAGCCACTAGAGGGCACACCAACACCATACATAGCAGCCACTATGGCAGCAGAAGACCTGGACATAATAGCAATTACAGATACCTAGTGCAATGAAAATCAGGACTGGGAGGTAGCCATACCAGGGTATGTGCTATTCAGGAGGGACTGGGTAGGAAAACAGGGAGATGGGGTGGCTCTTTACCTCAGAGAGAACATAAAGCCTACAGAAATACAAAAGGGACAGAGTAAAGCAAAGGTACTGTGGGTTACATTGGAAACAGGGAGGGGGGCCACTATTAGGATAGGGGTGATCTACAGACCTCCAGCATGGGGAGAAGAAGGAGTTAAGGATATGATAGATGAAATACAAGGGATAGCTAATAGGGCAAGGTACTGCTAGTGCAGGGGTTCAATCTACCAGATGTGGATTGGAACCAACCTGCTGCAGTATCAGTTAGAAGTAGAAATTCTCAACTTCCTGCAGGGGGCCTTCCTCAGGCAACTAGTTAAACAACCCACTCATGAGGAGATGTTACTAGACCTGATACTGTCAAAAGGGACAGTGTCTCTGACATCACAGTGGGAAGCCACCTGGGGACCAGTGATCATCGTACAGTGTGGTTCAGCATAAGGACTTGGCCAGAACCGAGCCACACTGAAATGAAGGTCCTAGACTTCAGGAGGGCTGATTTCAAGAAAATGGGAGAGTGCCTCAGGGAAGCCTTAGCATAAATAGGGAATAAGGGCACTTTTACACACACACACACACTGCTGTTCCGAAATGAGTGTTACCTGTCCAGCGCCGATACAGCCTGTTCCGCTACACGTCCTGATTAGACGAGTTCTGTGTTTCGCCGCAACATCGCCCTGCCATCTGTAACGGTGCAGTACTCCTTGTGAGATTACTGGTGGGGAGCTTAGAGCTAGAGTTATTGAGCCGGAATTGGTGCTTTACATTGCGCGCTGCAACAGCATATTTGGGGACAAACTACCTATGCCAGGGAATGCGGTTCAGGCTACCGTTCATATTACAACGGAACAAAAACAATTTATACAGCATTGGATGGACCGGTAAGGTCTTTCCATAATGCTTATTCCATTGTAAGACTGCCTGTTTAAAAGCGTCTAAGGGTGGGATAGAGGAAAAGTGGGCAAGAACAAAGTAGGCCATTGAGAATGCAACAAACCTCTGTGTCCTCTGTGTCAAACAGTTTACTAAGAGCAAGACAAGAAAGTGACTGCTATGTCTCTTGAAGGAAGTAGCAGAGAAGGTAAAGGAAAAGAAGCATGCATTCAAAGGGTAAAAGATGACACAGAAGGAAAATGATAGGTAGAGTTATCTGGAGAAACAAAGGGAGGCAGGGAAGGCAGTTAGGAGACCTAAAGCGCAAACGGAGGAAAACATTGCCAAATCAGTAAAAAAGGGAGATAAAATAGAGCTGCGTGGAATGGAAAAATTTTGAATTTGGGGAATTTTGATGACAGTTCACGAAATATTGTGAAATTTCACTGAATTTCACCAGAATTTTGTGGAATTTTAAACATTTAGGACTTGATCATAACTCAGTTGTCATTTGAGATAGGGCTCTGTGATTTGGCACACACACTCATTTCATGAAGGGCCAATATTGTGCCAAACATCAGGACATTTAGATGGATGGTGTCAAAATTATAGGTGCTGAAATTCTGATATTTTATTTTTTGTGGGAAATTTTATGAACATTTTTATCTTCATATACCTCAATTGTCTATTGGGTCAGAGACCTTAAACTTGACATGATTCCTTGATGATAGGTTTTATAACAAAGTGCCAGATTTCATGACAACATGATGCATCTTCTCAAAATTGTATGTGCTCAAAATCTGTCATTTTATGTTTTACAGGACATTTCGTGAAGCAATTTCATCTGCATATAACTCAGGCACCTTTGGAGCTAGACATGTATAAATTAGTACAAATAACCTTTTTGTTATGTTTATAGAATGATCTACATATGGAGATAATTGGATTAGAGATTTTTATGTTACAGGGGTTCAAATCTTTACTATGTAAATATTTGCAAAAGTTACTGAAAACCATCGAAAATGTGGATGTTTTAACTTCTCTGCTCTTGCAGGCATAGACTTAACTTCTGACATTCATATCCCTAGTCAGTGTATCCTGGTGCCTAACACAACTGGATAAACTGGTTTAGCAGTTTTAACTTTGCAGTGGAAAAAAAGTATCAGTAACATTTTCACACATATTTATGGTAGCATATAGATGAAGCATCCACAATTATTTTTGTGGAATTTAACACTAACAATGCATGTAATCTGTTGTTCCTCTATGGGTGACTATCCCCTTCTTCTCTTTTAGCATAGCCAGATTGACTCAGTAGAACTACTGTCCCACTGATACAATCTTTGTTCTTTACAGTGACAAACTCCCTTAAAACATGAGTCATGTACTCCTTTTCTTATCAATCTACCCTGTTGGCATAGCCAGAATTCTTCCTTCCTACTGCCCCAGACATTGTCTTCCCCAACTACATCTTTTTGAGTACCTCTAAGTCCAAGACATGCATGTACATCAGGCTCCCTGGATCATACATTTACTGGATGTGATCCTTAAATATCTTACATTCAGGTTGAATTACTGACACTATGTGCTTCCTTGCTCCAACACAGAGGGTCTACCACTGTTGTGCTACCCATCTCAGCTGTTCATTTCTTGGTGAAACTATGCATCTAACTCCTGAACCTGGTGATCCCCTACACGATCTGCCTCTTATACTTCTATTCTTTAATTAGAATCCCCAGATAAGGCTGAGTGAAATTAGCAAAGTCCAGTTTTATGGAATTTTCATGAAATTATACAATTTTCACAAAGACTCATGGTTTTGACCTTAACTACAGATGTTATTTTGCAATTTCTGGCAGCAAGCAGTTAATAAAATTGTCACATACACACAGTCTCCTTGTAAGGTCTAAGAACCTGCCAAATTTTATGGTATTGCACTCTCTAATTTTAAAGTTTCAGGGGTTTATAAATGTGTAGTTTACATTCTTGCAAAATGTAATTTTTAAATGTTGTGAAAATTTGACTATTTTTAATTCAATCCCATTTAAAACTGCAAATATGAAGTTTTTCAGAAATTACCATGTGATATAGTAGTTTAAATGTTTCAACTCTGGTTTAATTTTGATATGCTGTTTTTAAATTAGAGGGAAATAACTGAAATTTAAATTTGGGCAACATGTTTGGCAGGCTATAACTCAGTCCCATTTGATACTAGAAATCTGAAGCTATGTACATATACACATGTTGTGATAACCTGTTTACAAGTCACATTTTATAACATTTCAATGAATTCTATCAAATTATACTAAAAATACAGAAATCTGAAT
This sequence comes from Neoceratodus forsteri, assembly GCA_016271365.2. NCBI lineage: Eukaryota > Metazoa > Chordata > Ceratodontiformes > Ceratodontidae > Neoceratodus > Neoceratodus forsteri. The sequence continues at coordinate 667,267,636 of CM057455.1, read as the reverse complement.
TTTGGCAAAATGGTTGGTTACCTGTAACTCAGCTCCCATTGAAGCTTGAGACTTAAGATGTGGTGTATGTATCCATACTGGATTCTTCTCTAAATCCTGACATTGTGGAGAAATTTGGATAAGGAATTTTAAAATGATCTCAAAATTACTGAAAATTAAATTTTGATTAAATGTTTAGCCACTAATAACTCTGTTCCCTTCATTTCTATGGCTTTTCAATTTGGTATGTGTTTGTAAAATATTGAATACTGGTTATGTTCCAAATGTGGTGTTATTTGAACATATACTTTACATATATTCTGCAAAGCTCTAGGATGAAACTTTCTTCAGGTACGTTAGCAAAAAGAACAGCAAAGCATAGATAGTAAGACTAAAAGGGAAGGGTGAAAGTATGGAAGAGGATCAGAAGAAGCTGACATTCTGAATAAGTACTTTTGTCCAGTACTCACAAAGGAAAGGGTAGGTGACAGGCCACAGATAGTGAAGAGGGGCATTCATGGAAAGGAGGTGGACACTAGCCCTTTTATGAAGGAGAGAGTCCTCAGGGAACTAGTAAAACTAAAAGTAGACAAGGCTGTGGGGCCATATGGGATTCACCCTAGGGATACTGAAAGAACTAAAGGAGGAACTCTCTGTGCTTCTAACAACCCTGTTCAATCTATCACTGGCTATGGGGAAGTTCCCAGGGGCTGGAGGAGGGTGGTTGTGGTCACACTACACAAAAGTGGAAATAGGGAGGAGGCAGGAAACTACAGACCTGTAAGCTTGACTTCGCTGACTTAGGTGATAGGCAAAGCTATGGAAACTCTACTTAAAGAAAGGTTTGGGGAATACCTTAACATCAGTGGATTGCAGAATCCAAGGCAGCATGGGGTCACAGTGGGCAGAACTTGCCAAATAAACCTGATAGGGTTTTTTGACTGGGTTACAAGTGGGGAAGATCTGGGAGGAGCAGTGGATGTGACTTATCTGGATTTCAGTAAGACCTTCAACACCATTCCACACAGAAAACTGGTAAACAAGCTTGGCAGCATGGGAGAAGGTCCAAGGATAGTAAAATAGGTATGAAGTTGGTTAAGTAACAGAACTCAGAGGGTGGCGGTATATGGAGTTCACTGGGAGGAAGATAAGGTAACTAGCAGGGCGCCACGGGGGTCAATACTGGGACCGGTCCTCTTCAATGTCTTTATTAGCAACATTGCAGAGGGGCTAGAAGGAAAGGTATGCATGTACACAGATGACACAAAAATCTGCAACAGAGTTGCCACACTGTGGGGAGAAAATGAAGGAAGATCTCAAAAAACTGGAAGACTGGTCAAGGGTTTGGCTACTGGGCTTCAACACAAAAAAATTTAAAATTATGCACATCAATCACAGAAACCCAAGGGCAATGTATCATTGGGGGTGTTAACAACACCAAAACAGGAAAGGGATCTGGGGTCATCATATCTGATGACCTGAAGGTAGGAAAGCAGTGTGATAAGGCAGTAGGAAAGGCTAGTAGGATGCTGGGGTGCAGTTTTTTATTTGTATTTATTTCTCCTACATTTCACTCCTTGTTGGGCCTTGTTTCTTTTAAATGTAAATATAAAAATGGACTTTCAGTCATTAATATTTTATGTATTTTTCAATAAACTTCTTTATATCTTTTTTCCCAACTTAATCTGCACCTTAATGACTGTTTGTATTCATATATAAGTAGTACTTTAAAGTTTACAATTCATGGCTCCTGCCCTGCCCGCCCTTTACCCTCACCTTTCTTTTCTCCTTCTCCCCTCTCCCCTCAAATGGGGGGAAACCAAATCCTTGCATTGTTATAATTTTGAACATAGTTACTTATTAAATGTTTTTCAAAAATCTGTATGTTATATATAACTGTAAGTCACAAAGGACCCTCAAAAGGTCAGTGAATGCTGAAATGACAACTGATGTAATGCATAAAAGACACAATAGTTAAAATGCAAACTGGCATTTACAGCAAGTCAGTGCAAGCTATGGCCCATTTTGTAAGCACCGGCATCAGCTAGGTGTGCTGCTGCAGTTTACAGTTGCCTAGCAACAACGCTCACATTTTGAGTGAGAACTCAGTAGTGACATTATGTGTCCTACCACTGGAGTTACAAAACAGGCTGAGAGGAACAAGGAGAGAAGTGTCTGGTGTCTGTATGAGAGATGGTAATGCCATTTTCCTGAGAACAGCACCCGTGGAGAAAATGTTTCTAAGTCAAGGTAAAAACTTAAGCTAAGAGACCAATATAATGAAGTAAAAACAGTTACTCTCTAAAAAAAAATTCCACATACTAAGAAACTGATTTTAACATTACAGAGATAAACAAAACTAAGTAAAACTATGAGGAAGTAAACGTGGAGAAAAATATACAGGACATACGAAGATATGCTTTCTGTCTCTCTCCAGATATGGGGAAGCAGGCATAGCCGCATTTAACTTTTAAGCACTGATTTGGTGGTGGTAGCACAAATAAACATAGCCTTTGCATAAAAATATGAATGAAAAGACATTCCATATGAATAATGTGTTGCAGGCTATATCGAAGGAACAGGAGCAATGAATTGTAAAATTTAAAGTGCTACTAACATACAAATACAAATGGTCATAAAGGTACAGATTAATTTGTGTAAAAAGATATAAAGAAGTTTATAGAAAACTGTTTACAATATTAATGACTGAAAGTCTATTTTTATATTTATATTTAATAGTGGCACAAGAAATAACCCTGTGAACAAGCACCAACAAGGGGTGAAACGTACGGGAAATAAAAATGTTTATAAAAGAAGACACAGGCTATGGTATGCCTGATTTGAAAAGGGATCCCAGACACAATGGAACTGCAGTTCTTAGAAGCACCTCAGGAACACAGAAACAAATATAAAGTTATTTACCATTTCCCACATGAAAGTGTATTTTCAGTATATACAAGATTCTTTCTTGAGGGTCGCTGAATCATTTGTGGATGTTGGTCGTTCATACTGTTTTAACAGTTAAGGAATATAGGGCCAGATATTCAAAACTTTTCCCCAGGGCTAAATTAGCACTGCCTGGTGGGCAGACTTAGCCCAGAGCAAAAAGCAAGCTATATTCAAAAGGAATAGCCTGGTGCAAAACCAGTTGAATATAGCAAACAAAGGAAGCCAGGCAAACAGGGCCAGGAATGCAGGACAAAAATTGCCTGGGAATAAGACAGCACTGAATATAGCAACAGGGAAGTGCACACTGCAACTGCAGCTCATTAGACTCTGTAGCAAGCCAGTGTTGCAGGTGGAGAACATTGTGTGTGATTGCACAGAGATGTCACATCTACTGCAAACAACAATGTAAGCCACACACTGCAGAACTGTGCTATGCTGAAGTGAGGTTTGTCTGGGTTAATCTGATTGCACAGTGCTAACACATTAGTCCGGTGCAAACTGGTTAGCCAGGGGCAAATGGGAGCTATATTCAAAGCTCCCATGCAAATGAGTCTACTTAGGTAATCCGTTGGCAAACAAGAACATTTGCATCTCATTATATGCTGCTTAGAATATGTTACCATGCAGTTTGCCCAGTGCTACTGCATGGTGCACACAGCTCTACCTTTTGGTCAGAATGGCCATTAGAATATATTGACAACATATTTATGTGATGGACAGGCACAGAGGAAGAACTGATAGATTTTCACCAACAGTTGAATCAATGCGATGAGAATTTGAAATTTGATTTGAATTACGTAAAACAAAAGTACCATGTTTGGATTTAATGGTACACATAATGAAAAATAAAATAGAAACATCATTATACCAAAAATTATACCAAATACAGGCTGGATGCTGCAGGCCAAGGCATGCCCACAGCATCCCCTGTAGGTCGGAATGGAAGCACTGGCTGGAAGCAGCAGGAACTGTGTGCTGGCATGCACAGTCAGTGCATACATACCTCTCAACCCCTTTGCCTTCTGAATCAGGGACAAGACTTAAAAACATCAGGGACAGAGACCCAAAACAGGGATGCATCGTAAAAAGTGGTACTATTCACTCAGCATGCTGATAGAATAAGGGGATTTGTGATAAGATGCATACTCAGAAGACGAACAAGGCTGTAACTTTAATGTATGGCATTATTCTGTTAGATTATTCCCCACTGTTCTGTCACAAAACCATAACTTTATGAGGGACAGAGGACAATATGGAGGCAACATCTGGGACATCCCTGACAATCAGTGACAGTCGAGAGGTATGGGTGCATACAACACACCCATGCATATGTCTGCCTGTTATTTACCCATTTCCCCTGGTAGTCTAGTGGTCCCTCCACCCCCCAGCATGAATCCTGACCCCAGTTCAAATTAAATAAAACAATGGTTTACCTGGTAGTCAGTTGTCCCCACTCCCCAGCATGAATCCGACCCCATTCAAATTAAATAAAATAACTGTTCCCTGGTGGTCCGTGTCCCCCACCCCCAGGATGAATCCTAACCCCATTCAAATTAAATGAAATAACTGTTCCTTGGTAGTCTAGTGGTCCCCCCACCCAGCAGTGACACCCCTGCTCATCCCAATACCAACCCACGAATAGAGCCAGCGACCAGCTCAGCCCTCCTCTCACAACCATGGCTGGCCACCAACTGATACATGAATGAGTGGGCCCATTCATTACAGTAGCACTCATGCATACCTCAGTCTGTGGCCAGCCATGGTGGTGAGAGAAAGGCTGAGCCGGTCACTGGCATTATTCATGGGTTGGAATTGGGATGAGTGGCGGCATCACTGCCGGGTGGGGGGATCACTAGACTACCAGGGAACAGTTATTTAATTTAATTTAAATGGGGGTCAGGATTCATGCTGGGGATGGGGGACCACTGAACTACCAGGGAAAGGTTGTTTAATTTAATTTGAATGGGGGTTAGGATTTATGCTGGGGATGAGGTGACCACTGGACTACCAGAGAAAATATATTTTATTTAATTTGAATGGGGGTTGGAGTTCATGCTGGGGGATACTGGACTACCAGGAAAAGGTTATTTTATTTAATTTGAAAGGGGTTTGGGATTCATGCTGGGGGACCACTGGACTACCAGGAAAAGTTATTTTATTTAATTTGAACAGGAGTTAGGATTCATGCTGGGAGTGAGGAGCACTGCCACATTACCACCAGCTTTTTGTCAGCAGTATTTATCGCTGTGCTACAGGTCACACTGATGCCTGTAATGTGGTGCTATACTTTTGAATATGCAGGTGTGCTGGCATTGAGGGCCCCTCCCCTCAGTCCCTCCTCTGCATACATTTTGATTTAGCATTGGCACTAACACCTAGCACTGGCACTAAATGTCCTTTTGAATATAGCAGTCAGGCACAAATCCTGCATTAGTCCAGCACAATGGATTTGCGCTCGGCACTAAGCTTTGACTATCTGGCCCATAGAAGCTAATTTATGGAAGCGAATTAAAAGCAAATCATTTTGTATTATAGGCTGTTTGGGCATAAAAAAGTAAAAATGGAAAATCCTAATTTGGATGCATTTGATAATTTAGGAAATAGCTTACAGAATACCTTGCACTTCACCATGTTTTCAGAGGAAGAACACAAGCAGCTTTTTCAGACCATGAGAGGGAAATGAGACTTATAATTTCAGATGGGGGGACCCCAAAACATATAACACAGAAAACTGAGAATTTTAAATGTAAAAATTGCCATCTGGAATGGCATTGGTTAACATTAACCCAGTACCTTGAGCACAACAGAATTCTGAGGAACTTTAGAATAAATGCTGAGCCAAATTTGGGTATCAACTCTAGTAAATTATTTCACAAATGGGACGCTATAAGAAACCGTGCTAGTTGTGATTTTATGTATGCTTTAATAGAAGCTATCATAGATGAATGACAGAAATTGGCAACATAAACCACACTAGCAGATTAATCTTTTAAATTAAAAATAGAAAAAATTGCATTTAAAAAGAATCTAGAAGACATAAAGCAAAAATTAAAAGAATACAAAGGTAGACTTAAACAGCAAAAATTAAAAAAAATGTTAAAGAACATAAACGACTATAAAGAAAATGGGGTATACACATATAAAACATTTAATAAAATGAAGCAACACATGTATTTTCAGTACAACACCAGTGAGAGCTCATATAGTGATAATAGTTAAAATAGAAACTCCCAAAGAAGCAGACCCAATGATATACCAGTAGAAGAACACACACATAAATCTTGACAACCAGGAACTTCAGCAGATAAAGAAAGAGACAACAGATATGATTTAAGGAACCCTTTAGGCACACAAGATGGGGAGGCACGAGGAAGAGGGGGCAGGGGTTTCAGGGGGAACTGGAGGGCCAGGTGGAAGGCAATCAAAACAGCCACCAGGAATGAGAGGGGAACAACCACCACCCCAGAGGTAATTCCCATCTTCAATTTAAGCTCAAACATTCTTTCACAATAAGAAATCAAAATACTAAGCTCGGGCCGCTCATTTGCTCAGACCCAACCCATTAACTTATTTGAGCTGGAAGTAGATTTACAAAAATTTTATAGAACCCTAAGACTAAAAACATGTTTGGTCAAGAACAAAGTGCAAGTGGATATCAACAACAACTGAAACAAACAATGCAGGAAAGTAACAATATAGCCCCCCTGTAGGCAAAAATAATGGAATAGAAGCCTTTTGCAAACTTGTAGGCAGAGATATCAAGAAAATATTCCACAAAAAACGATTGTCTGCTACCAAGACATCAAAACCTCAATAGAGAAGAGAGACTGGCAATAGAAAAAGTAACTCAGGATAAAACTATAGAACTCAAACCAACAGAGAAAAGGGGTGGATAGTTATACAAGATAAAGGAAAGTATAAATAAATGTATTTCAAATTAATTAACAACACAAATAACTATCAACAGCTAGAAACAGACCCCTTTGAGTCAATACAAACAATGATAAACGACACAACAGAGAAATATGTAGATATGGGCTGGCTACTACCTTGGGAGGCAGAAATGTTACTAACACCACATCCAAGAATACTCACCTTTTATTGCATTCCAAAGATTCATTAGAATATACAGGAACCACCCAGCAGACCCATTGTATCCAGTATTGATTCAGTGTTCGAACCTATATCAAAATGTACCAATTTTCATCTATAGCCATTTGTAGAGAAACTCTAACATACACAAAAGACACTACATATATGGGGCGGATTCTAGAAGGGTGGCATAGGTTGCCACTGAACGTAACCTGCACCACCCACAACTGTGACATTGACCCTGCACCCTATTCTAGAAGGGGCAGAGTCTCCGCAGCAAAGTCCTGTGAATTGCGAAATGCGGCAAGGTATGCCACACAGAGGGTGTACCTGTCCAGCATGTCGCAACCTGCTGCCGCAGGTCATAAGTGCACCCTCCAACCATGCCCTGAGCCTCGGGTCGCCCGCCCCAAAAGTGGCATGTCACCTGACCTGGTAGTCCAGTGCCCCCCTAACCATAAAGTAATAACATTCCCAATTCCCTGGTAGTCTAGTGCCTCCCCTGAACCAAACATTAAAATAATAAACACGATCCACTTATCCTGGTAGTCTATTGGCCCCCCACCAAGCCATGCCAGCCTACCCAGCACCCCTCCACTCATCCCCAGCTGGCGACTGGCACAAGCCACCTCTGACCTCCACGGTCAGCCACCAACTGAGTGCAGTATTAGCGCTACTGCACAGACGCGCTCAGAAATTAAGCCACTACACTACCAGGGTAACTGGATCATATTTATTATTTTAATGTTCAGCTTGGGGGTGCCACTAGACTACCAGGGTAACTAGATCATTTTTATTCATTCAAGGTTCAGTCTGGGGGGAGCACTAGACTACCAGGGAAATAGGGCTATTGTTATATTTCATTAATGTACAGTTGGGGGGGACACTAGACTACCAGGGCTGGAATATTGCCACATATGCAGTGGGTGTCTCGCAGTTTGAAACACGGTTGGGGATAGCAGTGCTGTCCTGCGGGGCTTCTGCTTGGCTGTTTCAGGGGACTGGGGTATGGGTAGCCCCTGGGGCCCCGCTGGGGTGTGCTGGGCATGGGGGAGGGTAACTGTGCACTATCCACTGACAGCCGATGGGTCATAGTACTTCGAGCATCAGAAGTTATACCAGCTAAATGCTGGCATAGCTTACGTTGCCGGATCTCCTCTAGGGGTTCTTGTAGAATCCCGATGTGGGCAATTTGTGGCTGCCCTTCTAGAATGTAGCACAACTGCTACTGTAAACCCCCTAGTGCCATGTTGCAGGGGATTTATGCGGAATAACAGCTGTTTGGCACAAGTGGCCTGCGACATGTCGCAGGTCACTTTGTAGAATTGTGCATGTCGTAACTGCTGGTGTGAGTTGCTACATGCACCATTCTACTTGGCACAACTGCTGTTTCACCTGGCGTAACCCTTCTAGAATCGGGCCCATGATATTGAAATTAAAAACATTATCACAACAGGGAATTCCAGACCCGGCCATTCTAGTGACACTGGGTGTGACTGACCTTTATACTTCCATTCAATATCAGGGGGTATTGAATGTATAGGAAAATAACTGGATTGAAGGGACCCAGCAGCTAGACCAAAAACCCTAGTGCTACAAGACATGGCAAACTTTATCTTGTGCAGAAACTATTTCGAGTTTGATGGGATCTTTTATTAACAGAACAGGGCAACAGACATGGGTTCTACCATGGCACCAGCATATGCAAATTGACATATGCAAAACTTTGAACAAATGAATGTATTTAATGCAAATCAAAATAGCCATTTAGATAAAATAGCAACCTGGTTAATATATCAATTAATCAATCAAATGTTTATTTCTCCACGCTCTTCCAATAGATCAGAACGCTTACATCAAAAGTCACATCAAGTTCCATAAAAACATAAAAATCACAAAATAAAACAACTATTTCTAAACATAAGTATAAATATACAATACAGCTGATCCAGAGTTAATTTTCATCAGGGAATGCCTGGCCAAAGAGATTTCAATTCTGCCTTAAAGGGTATCAGTGGTCTGTCACTCTCTAATCTGATGAGGTAGAAGCAATCCACAGGGTCGGGCTGCAAAAGTGAAAGTACACACCAGAAGTCTTTAAACAGATCCTGGTAACCTCTAGCTATTCCTCATCAGTGGAGTGGAGTGGGTGATAGGGCACAGAAGATCTTGCAGGTAGTCAGGTCATAGCTCATGCAGGGCCTTATAGGTCAAAACCCAACGTTGAAGGTGATTCACCAATGTACAGGCAGCAGTGCAGATAGCTGAGCACAGGTGTGATATGGCAAGATCTTGGTGAGCCAGTCAATAACCTGGCCACCACATTCTGCGCTAGCTGCAGTCAGTGAATATCAACCCCGGTAACCCTAGGACAGAGCGTTGCAGTAATCAAGGTGTGAGGTTGCAGAGGTGTGAACCAGAGTTGACATATCACCAGATGAAATCAGGCACTTGATCTGGGAAATGTTCCTCAGATGGTAAAATGAGGTCTTGATGGCTGACACCTGAGATTTTAGCATCAAGCCGCTGTCAAAACACAACACCCAAATTTCAAACCTGATTTGAGGTTAGCAACAGGGCATCGCCAAGCCGCTCCAGATAACTGACCAGCCTGCAACCCCACACCTGGCAACCTGGCTACTACCAGCACCTCGGTCTTATCCAGATTCAATCTCAGCCAATTGGCACTCATTCAGCCCTGAATTTCAGAGAGGCAGTTGTTAACGACTGAGACCACAACAACTGCTCAGGCACAAAGGACGTGTAGAGCTGAGTATCATCTGCATAGGAGTGAAAACTCAGCCCATACCACCTAATAATGCCCCCCAGTGGCAGCATATACACTGCAAACAGCACTGGGGAAAAGATGGAGCCCTGCAGAACCCCAAATGTCAGGGGGAGAGGTGCCAAAGAATAAATCCCCGACACTACTCTCAGCATCCTGCCAGTGAGGAACAATTTAAACCAACTTAGGACTGTACCAAACAGTCCACAGAGAATACACAGGCACTCAAACAATACTCCATGGTCCATGTGACAGGTTTATATTGGACAAACTAGCTATATATATTGACAGCCCTCATCCTTTCCACTCTCTTGGAGTGTCCACCCCTATTGCATATCTTTGTGTCATCTGTGAAAAGACTCATTTTGCCTTCCGGACCCCTAGATATTTCACTGATAAAGACATTGAATAGGATGGGGCCCAGTACCGATCCCTGTGGTATACCACTAGTCACCTCCCTTTCTTCTAATATGGAGACATTTATCACTATCCTCTGTGTACTTCCTTTTAGCCAACTCCCTATCCAGTCTACAACCTTTTGACTCACCCCTCATGCTGCCCAGTTTACTTAATAACCATCTATGTGGGACTGAATCAAAGGCTTTGCTGAAATCTAGGTAAACCATATCCACAGTGCAGCCCTAGTTCACTACTTGGGTCACCCATGGTCCATGTGACAGGTTTATATTGGACAAACTAGCCATATATATTGACAACATATTTATGTGATGGACAGTCACAGAGGAAGAACTGATAGATTTTCACCAACAGTTGAATAAATGCGATGAGAATTTGAAATTTGATTTGAATTACTGTGAAACAAAAATACCATGGCCCAGATATTCAAAAGGGTTACACATGGTGCAACAGTGTTGCACCATGAGCAACCCACTGGTGCGCCCCGGTGCAATATTCAAAAGGTAAAAGTGTGCCACACAAATCCCGATGTGCCAGAGTGCATCAGTAATGTATGCAGGCACAGGTAGGGGGGGCGTTCCCATGCATAACCTGCACAGCCCGATATTCAGCCCAGGATGTTCAGAGCCATGCATGCGCAACCCCTACTTGCGCAAGCACAAAGTTAAGTAAAAAAAAAAGGAACAACTGATGGCCACCCACAGGTGAGCTGCCACATTGCAGGGTGCAACACGGCAGCTGCCACCTGTGGGTGGTCACCCGAGTTCCGGCTGCACCTGTCAGTGCCCCTCCATGCCAGATTGCAGGCATATGTTTAAAAAGAACGTCCCTGTCCTATATCCCTGGTGGTCCAGTGAACCGCCTTCGCCTGATCGTGGGCATCTGTCACAATATACATCCACGCCCAATACCCTGGTGATCCAGTGGACTGCTATGTGCCCATCACGGGCATCCATTATAATAAAAACCCGCTCAATATCCCCTGCTGGTCCTGTGGACCGCTATGTGCCCAATCACGGGCATTTGTTATAATAATAAACCCCCCTGTCCAATATCCCTGGTGGTCCAGTGGACCGAATGCTGCCTGATCACAGGCATCTGTTTAAATATAACCCCCCCATCCAATATCCCTGGTGGTCCAGTGGACTGAATGCTGCCTGATCGCAGACATCTGTTTAAATATAACCCCCCCGTCCAATATCCCTGGTGGTGCAGTGGACTGAATGCTGTCCAATCGCGGGCATCCATTATAATAATAAAATCTCCCCTGTCCAATATCCCTGGTGGTCCAGTGGACCGAATGCTGCCCAATTGCGGGCATTTGTTTAAATATAATTCCCCCCCATCCAATATCCCTGGTGGTCCAGTGGACCAAATACTGCCCAATCATGGGCATCTGTTTAACAGAAAACATCCTATTACCCTGGTGGTCTAGGGTACCCCCTCCCCACCCACCTACTGAGCCCCACCGCCTCGCTCCCTTCCCCGGTCAGTCAGTGGGCAGCAGCACCTCACTCGACCTCGCCGCCGTCTGACACCGGTACTGATGCCCATTGGTTCACAGCGTGAGCCAATGGGCGCAGCTTCATATTACATTCCAGATATGTGAATGATTCATTCACATATCTGAATGTGTAGTATTGCTGCACGCCCATTGGCCTCATGTTGTGAACCAATGGGCGTGCAGCCCTACCAAGGTGTCAGTCAGTGGGCGGCTGGGTGGCAGGCGGGTGGTGCTGCCACCCGCCGGCTGACCGGGGAGCGGGTGGTGGGGCCCAGTGGTGGTGTGGAGGGGGTACCTTAGACCACCAGGGTAATAGGATGTTTTCTGTTAAACAGATGCCCATGATTGGCAGTATTCGTCCACTGGACCACCAGGGATATTGGACCGGGGATTTATATTTAAACAAATGCCCGCAATTGGGCAGCATTCGGTCCACTGGACCACCAGGGATATTGGACAGGGGAGATTTTATTATTATAATCGATGCCTGCAATTGGGCACATAGCGGTCCACTAGACCAGCAGGGATATTGGATGAAGACCTGTATTATGACAGATGCCCGTGATCGGGCAGAGATTGGTCTTCTGGACCACCAGGGATATAGGATGGGGACTTTCTTTGTAAACAAATGCCTGTGATAGGGCTGCAGGGGGCATCGGTCCCCAACAGCTGCTGCCTGGCAGGGAGCCAGGCGCAAGTCATTGGGGATCAGCGCACCAGCATGCAAATGGAATGTAAATAGGGCCATAATGACATGCAAATGGCCCCATGTGCATCAAGCATAAATTATGGCCCCATTTGCATGTCACCCTTTGAATATCACGGGTGCTGTGAATGGCACAATAGCACTTGCGCTAGCGCATCTCCATGCTCCACTCTGTCCACTTGCGCTGGTGCAGTGCCACTACGCCATGCACAGTGGGGGTGGCCAGGGTGCGATATTCAAAGCTGCCGAGCCATGGCACAGCTCCTTTGAATATCGTCCAGGCCACACCCCTGCGCAGCTAAGTTGAGCTGCGCCCAAGCTTGCACCACAGCCTGGCGCAGTTTGAACATCTGGGCCCATGTTTGGATTTAATGGTACACATAATGAAAAATAAAATAGAAACATTATTATACCAAAAAGTACAGACAGAAATATTATACCCTAATGGAACAAGTGGTGTACTGACCACACAGCAAAACCACCATATAGCGAAGACTATCACAGTGACAGAATTCGACCAGGAAAAGTGTCGAGTCACTGTGATGGTCCCAGCTGGTACCAACACTGCATCACCCAGTGTTTCACCCCCTCCCTGGGGCAACTCCGACTCAGAATTGTATATTTAGAAACTGGGGTGTGTGGAGGGCGGAGCCCCCTCACATGAGGGGTTGGGGGGTGCAGCACCCTGAAGAAAGCACACACACACATCCCCAACAGTACAATGCCGACACTCGGCATTGTGTCTGTCGCTGTCAGGGATGTTGGTGATGCAGATGTCACCTCACTGTAGGTAAACTGTGACAAGTTACCATGAAGCAAAATTTAAAAATAGCATACCTTACTCCCAGCTAAGGGTCAAAAGAAACAGGAGCACTGAGACAAAATAACAAAAACACACTAGAGGTGTGATGAATAGGTTCAGCAGCATAGGATATGCCAGGAAAACACTGACACAGGCAGAAAAAAGACTTGAACAAGTGAATAGACGAGACCTTCTTTCTCAGAGAGATCCAGGGCCAGTGCAAAACAGGGTGGTGTTAGCAACAAAATGTAACCATAAGTTCACAAAGATTAAAAAAACAGTAAATAAATATTGGTACTTAATACAAATAGACAATCCGAACATTCCTGCTCTGCAACAGAGACCCATTATAGCAGCAAAAAGAAACAAAAATTTAAAAGATGAAATAGTACTGTCACAATTTAAGAGAGAAAATAAAACTGAAAGTCAGCTATTACTAGGTACACTGACTAGGGATGGTGCCCTGTGGAAAATGTTTAGTTTGTGGACACACTTCCAAAAAACTAATGTTTATACATCTACACACAGGAAAAAGATTCTATATAGACCAGCACATAGAATGTATGACATAGGGGATCATTTATGTGTTACAGTGTCCATGCGACTGGTTGTACATTGAAGAAACTAGCCATATGTTTAAAACAAGGATACAAGAACACAAGGGAGACATCAGAAGGAATGACAAGACATCACCAGTAGCACATCACTTTAACAGTGAAGGACACAATCTGGCATCTTTCCAGTTCTGGGGACTAGAAATAGTCCAAAACCAATTTGTGGTGGAATTACAGGGAGGGACATGTTGTTAAATATAGACATTAAGTGGATTTTCTATACCAAAACATTAGACCACAATATAGGTATGAACACAGAAACACACTGGTAAGCTTTGTCATTAGTGATCCTGAGTTGATGTGAGGGACAGAAATCATAGGCTCAAAACACATAGATACAGCAATAACAAATGGATATGGAGATGGAACCATAAAACTGAAAATATGAGAAGAAAATGATGTGTAAGAAAAATACCCTGTGGTCTTAGGGCTGCATTCTGCACCTGGCATCAAGAGTTCCCTCCTCCCCACACCCCTTATCCTTCATCTTTCTTTTCTCCTTCCCCCCCCCTCCCCAAACTGGGGACACCAAATCCTTGCATTGTTATAATTTTGAACATGGTTACTCATTAAATGCTTTTCAAAAATCTGTATGTTATGTATAACTGTAAGTCACAAAGGACCCTCAAAAGGTCAGTGAATGCTGAAATGACAACTGATGTGAAGCATAAATGACACAATAGTTAAAATGCAAACTAGCATTTACACCAAGTCAGTGCAAGCTATGGCCCATTTTTAAGCACTGGCATCAGCTAGGTGTGCTGCTGCAGTTTACTGTTGCCTAGCAACAACGCTCACATTTTGAGTGAGAACTCAGTAGTGACATTATGTGTCCTACCATGGGAGTTACAAAACAGGCTGAGAGGAACAAGGAGAGTGGCGTCTGGTGTCTGTATGAGAGATGGTCACGCCATTTTCCTGAGAAAAGTACCCATGGCGAAAATTATTCTAATTCAATGTAAAAACTTAAGCTACGAGACCAGTACAATGAAGTAAAAAGCATTAATAACTCTAAAATAACCATTCCATATACTAAGAAAGTGATTTTAACCTTACAGACATAAACAAAACTACGAAAACTATGGGGAAGCAAACGTGAAGAAAACATACAGAACATAAGGAGATATGCTCTCTTTGGAAATGGGGAAACAGGAATAGCCAAATTTAACTTTTAAGCACTGATTTGATGGTGGTAGCATCAATAGACATAGCCTTGGTACAAAAATATGAATGAAAAGGGATTCCATATAAATTACGTGTTACAGGCTCTATCGAAGGAACAGGAGCAATGAATTGTAAAATTTAAAGTGCTACTAACGTATGAATACAAATGGTCATTAAGATACAGATTAATTTGTGAAAAAAGGTTAAAGAAGTTTATTGAAAAATGTTTAAGACATTAATGACTGAAAGTCTATTTTTATATGTATATTTAATAGTGCCATAAGAAATAACCCTGTGAACAAGCTCCAACAAGGAGAGAAATGTGGGGGCAATATAAAAGTTTACAAAAGAAGACACCAGCCATGTGTGTTTGATTTGAAAAGGACTCCCAGACACAACAGAACTGGAATACTTAGAAGCATCTCAGGAACCCAGAAGCAAATATAAAGTTATTTACCATTTCCCACATGAATGTGTATTTTCAGTATCACTGGGTTATAATGCCATGAGCAAAAACAGCGTGGCAAACAATGCCACAGTCAAAATGTCATGTTCCAACATACTGTAACTTCGGGCACAACAGCAACCATAGAAACATAGAAAGTGACAGCAGAAGGGGGCCTCCAGATCCATCTAGTCTGCCCATAAGCCTACCCCATCCCCTAACTGCTATTCAATGTTATGATTCTTTTGTACCTATCTCAAGCCTTTTTAAATGTTTCATCTGTTTTTGCTTCCACCACCTCAGGTGGCAGGCAGTTCCATGCATCCAGCACCCTCTCTGTAAAGAAGAAATTGCTTGCAATGCACTTAAATTTGCTCCCTTCTAGCTTCATGCTGTGACCTCTGGTTCTTGTGTGACTCTTGAACTGAAAAAGGTTCTGAACCTGTGCCTTGTATATTCCCTTCACGTATTTGAATGTGTCTGTCATGTCTCCCCTATCTCACCATTGTTCAAGGGAATATATGTTGAGTTCTTGCAGTCACTTCTCATAGTTTATATCATGAAGTCCCTGTATCATTTTTGTAGCTTTCCTCTGCACTGTCTCAAGCCTGTCTATATCCTTTTTTGAGTTGTGGTCTCCAGAACTGTACATTGTACTACAAATGTGGTCTCACCAAAGATCTGTAAAGTGGCATGATAACGTCTCTGTTTCTGCTAGTAATTCCCCTCCCTATGCAGCCCAGCATTCCATTTGCTTTTAATGCTGCTTTTCCACATTGTTAGGATCTTTTCAGAGGTACCGGTTAATATACTGCTGCCAAAATAGTGCAAGCATAATCTCGTGGTCTAAAGCATGGAATGAATTACAGCAACAGGGACATAATTGCGGTAGGAAACTACCGCTACCCCTGTTACTGACTAGGAAGTGGACATAGAGCTGAAGAAGATGCTGTTCCTGGTTGAGCTGTTTCCATGGTGGAGTGGCTAAGGCACAAGCACCTGGTGCACTGGGGATCGGGGTGTGATTCCCTGTTTCCCAACATGTTATTTTTTTTTTAAAAACGTAAGTTCCGGGGAGTCACGTGATGCTGTGTAAGGGATAGGATGTGTTCGTCAGCGCTCCGCTCTTTCACCAACCTAAATCGCTACAAACACCCACTTATTCCATTTCCTTTTTCTATCTTATGGAAATTTAAGTAATTGGGTACTGCAGAGGCGGTGTTTTGTCGGTATTGGAAACTAGACATCCCTTTAATCATGTCTAAGCAGCATCTAGCCGAGAAGGCCACACAAGAATCAGAGGCCAAGCACCCTCATCATAGTTCTTCCCCAAATCCTCTGGAGGAGCTCTCGCCTCACATATCTATTCGAGCTAACGTCTATAAAACGGACTCTGTTGAAGTTAATTGAAGATGTAGCAGACTTTAAGCCAGTGCTTACGCAGCTAGCCTGCAGAGTTACCGATGTAGAAACCAGAGTAGCCTCTATAGAAAGAAAAGTATGATAAGATAGAGCCCGAAGTGGTGGAAATAAAAATAAGTTTATCCAAACTGGAGGATTGTTTTGATGACCTGGAGGGGAGGAACAGGAGGAATAATTTGGTGCTGATAGGCCTTCCAGAAGGTGAAGAGGGCCCTAATACAATACAGTTTTTACAGCATTTTTTGAAGAAAACTGTGGGTCCCTCTCCGAATGGCCCAGAGTTTATTATTGAAAGAGCACATAGATCCCTCAGGGCAAAATCTTCCCCAGCTGATCCACCTAGGCCAATTATCTTCAAATTATTAAATTACTTGGACCGGGAATTCATCCACAAGGAAGCTAGAAAGCTATCGGCTATTCTTTGGGAGGGTAAAAAACTGAGGCTGGTGCCAGATCTAACGTTGAAAACTCCAGTTACGAGCTTCATTTCGTCCCATCACCTCAAAGCTGTGGGAAGCTGGCATAAAGCATTGTCTTCTATATCCAGCCCACTTAGAAGTTTCCTTAACAAAAGGTGCTAAGCGTTTCAATTCTGCAGAAGATGCTATAAAGACTCTGAGGAAAAGCTACCCTGACTTGTTCCCTAACTGAGCAAGATCTAGTGTGGCTGTATGGGGGACTAAAAAGTCAGTTGCAAAGAACATTCGAGAAGAGATAGTGTACTACTGCATTGTTTAATTACCTCTGTGTGGCTCTACTGTATTAAATGTCATGCTAAAGAGTAGCATGAAGTTACCCACTAGAGTAGGCAAAGCACAGTTACAGAGGCACCTTTTCATAGTTACTATTTCAAGTCTAACTCTGTTTTTATTTACACTTCAGATAATTTTAGTAAGGAGCTGCTGTGTTTACCATTATTCAGTTTGTCCACTAGATGGTACCAAATACTTTCTATTTAATAGGCAAGCGTTTATTGCTAGAATCTTTAATCGAAGTTCTTTGATTTTCGGTACCTTGGTCCTTTGTTTGTTTGCCTTTTCTAATCCCGGTTGTTGAAACAATTCTAAATTTTATAACTAAGCAGTTTATATGCATCAGTGTGCTATAAGCTCAATGGGAGATATGAATAACTTTTTTTTCTTTGGATTTACAGGGGTACCGAATGGTAATTCCGAGGGAGAGAAACAAGATTAACCGATAGAAATCTCAGCTGAGACTGTTTAGTCAAATTTTTTTGTTGTTGTTTCTTTTCTGCTCCTTTTTTACTAGGCTAGTTAATCATTTTGGCATATTCTACAGCAGGTACAGTCTATTCTGATGTGTGACTCATAGTTTATAAGGCAGCTTTAGTTATGGGTTTTAACTGAGCTTGTACTAGGTATTAGAAAACTCTTTGGGAGCCACCTTTATATTTTGGAACTGCATGGTTCTTTATGGTAATTTAGTCCCTAACAGGATACCAAGCTTTATTTACAATAGTGTTTTTTTTTTTTCAGGAGTGTGCCTTATGTTAGATTCTAGAGATCCAGTCAATGCCAGGGTGCACAAATTCTAGCGATTATCTCTGCTGGGAAGTAGGGTGCTTAGTTTATTTGCCCATTCTTATGCTTAACAGAGGGAGTTTCATTACCTAGTTAGCGTTGAGTTGCGGTATATAACATCCCATCCTTTGAACCATTTTTACACCTGGTGGAGGTGAGGTCTATACTGGTGGGATGATGGAGGGTGTGACAGAAGTTATTCCTATGTTTTTTTCCCTTTTAGAGGTTAGGAAGGTGTTAGAGTGGAGCTCTCCCTTTGAGAGTATCATGGACCTTGAAGTAGGGAGGGAGCTTAGGGCCAGGGTAAGGAGATTTGTATATAGTTCAAGGATTTTGTTAGTTAGTTTAGTTTTAGTGTGTTTGGGGGATATTTTTGGGGTAGTTCTTCTTTTTTCTTGGGGGGGGTGGTAGAAGAACAGCCCTTCAAACCATTTCCATTACATGGCATAACCATGTATTAATTTATGCTCAGTGGTCTGAATATTCTTTCATGGAACATTAATGGGGAAGACAACAAGAAAAAATATATTATTCTAAACCATCTTGCTAAATTTGACCCTACGAAGTGTTTCTCAAGAAAGCACATGCTTTCAGAACAGCGAAAGTTCTTTAAATAGAGTTGGTGGCCAAGTTTTGGAGCCGAATTTAGTTCCAGTAAGCAGGGTGTGGCCCTGTTGCTAGCCAAAAACTACCCTTCTCTCCGGTGATACTATCAGTGATCCTGAGGGAGATTTATCTTTGTTGTAGGTAGATTAGGAAACCTTGATATAGTATAGGATCAGTTTATGGCCCTAATGTGGAAACCCCTTCCTTTTTACATTTAGCAATGGTACTGGCCCCCTTTTACAACATCCTATTATAATAGGTGGGACTGGAATTTAGTGCAAGTAAGTGATCTGGACCCGTACTTATCTTAGAGGGTGGGACTATCCTCAGCGCAAAAACTTTTGAGAATTTATCTCCTCATTGGGTCCCTATAGACCCTTGGAGATTACTTAATCCATCAGGAAAAGAGTTTACTTTTTCCCCAGTACACAAAAGTTTCTCTCTTATTAATTATTTTTGGTCAGTTACCAGCTAATTTCAAGTATGACCAAATCCAAAATACTAGCTCGGTAATTTCCAACCACTCCTTAATATTAGTTCATTTAGAAATACCCAACGTTCCTATCAGGTCGCATACGTGGTCGTTAAACAATAGTTTATTAAAGGACAAACTAATTACTTTAAAATTCCAACAATTTTTGCAGGATTCCATTTAGGTTAATTATAAATCATTCCCTGTAGTGGATCTGGTCTGGGCAGCTTTAAAAGCTACATGGAGGGGGGAACTTATATGTATTGCTACAGTACAAAAAAAGAAAAAGATTAGTCAAACTAATAACTGTCTGCAGAGAATTAAGAGTTTGGAAAATAAGGGGGTGGACAAACTTTCACCTTTAGAAGATCAAGAACTTATTAGGTTAAGAGCACACTATGCAAGTATTTTGTTAGAGAAAGTAGAGAGGTCAGCTTCTCTATTAAAAGTTTCTTATATTAGCCAGAGCAATAAAGCAAATAAACTACTTGCCTGTCAATTAATGCAACAGTCAACATCAAAATGGATTGTAGCTATTAAACACCCCCAATCAGGTCCTCTGGTGGTTAGTCCACCGGAGATGTTAACTCTCTTTAGAGAGTATTATAAGGCACTGTATTCCCCGGACCCGTTACTGGGGGTTCATCATGAGAAAATGTCAGCATTCATAAAGAGAGTTGATTTGCCCACCTTATCGGGAGATAGCCAGACTCGCTTAACAGCGCCAATCACTGTGGAGGAAATCTCAGCGGTGATTGATTCTTTAAAACCAGATAAGGCACTGGGCCCAGATGGCTTTATGGGCCTGTTCTATAAAACCTTTAAAAAATATCTTATTCCTCTGCTGCTACAGCTATATACTTACTGGAGTTCCTTCCCAGTTCAGGACCAGTCACTATCTGAAGCGAGAATAATTCTCTTGCCCAAACCAGGGAAGGATCCCACAGTGTTTAGTAATTACTGGCTTATTTTCTTGTTGAATACTGACTTTAAAATAGATGCAAAAATTTTGGCCAACAGGTTGGAGGGAGTATGTAAAAGTCTTTTAAGCTCTGAACAAGCAGGGTTTGTGGTGGGGCGTACTTCATCAGATCATTTTAGGAAACTGTTCCACCTGATTTCTGCATCCAGGGACCCCGAGCTGGAAGCTGTCTTGGTGTCCCTGGATGCAGAAAAAAGCATTTGATAGGGTAGAGTGGGTATACTTGTTTGAGGTCCTTTCAAAATTTGGTATTCCACAGTCCTTTGTTGATCAAATTCGAGTTTTGTATCGCTGTCCATCAGCAAGATTGCAGTGCAATAATTATATTTTAGATTCCTTCCCACTTTGTCGAGGCATACGACAGGGATGCCCTCTTTCCCCCTATTTGTTCAATTTGTATATAGAACCCTTAGCTAGAGTTCTTAATTTAGAACAGGGGATACGAGGTATACGGTTAGAACATTTTGAATTTAAATTATCCCTGTTCACTGATGATTTACTTTTTCATATCTCGAGCTGCAGACAGTCCTTCCCCTGCGCCCTCCAAATTATTTCTCAATTTAGTGAATTCTCAGGTTACAAAGTCAATAAAAAATAAAACTATGGTATACTCCTTATCTCCTTTTCTCATGAGGGACCTAATTGAAAGTATGGGCCTCCAATGGGAGAAAGAGTACCTAACTTACCTGGTTATCAAAATTTCTAAAGATACTTCTAGACTTAAGGAACTTAATTTAGACCCATCGATAAAAACAACTAAAAAAGATCTGGTTAGGTGGAATAATTTACTGTTATCCTTCTGGGGGAGGTCTAATGTCCTGAAAATGTCAATTTTGCCCAGGATTTTTATACCCCCTTAACAATCTTAATATTTACCTCCCTAAATCTTTTTTTTTTTGTCATTTCAGAGGATATGTTCGGATTTCTTATGAAAGGGGAAGGCCTCACAAAGGGCCTATAGGAAACCCACCTGCCCTAGGGCACTGGGGGGGCTACAATTATCAGATGTTTATGTTTATTGTCTGGCAATTCCTGCTAATAGATTTTTACACTGGTTTACGTCAATGGCCAGTATTCTGGAGAGCCCTTCCTGGTTGCTCTTGAATAACCAACAGTCTTGTTCTTGTAATATGGCCCTGAGGGCTTTGTTGTTTAATCCATGGTCAAATATTCCACTAACACTTAGAGACTCTCCTCTTGGCTAGGATGTGAGAGCTTCAAAACAATTATGTTCTCTGCTTCAGATCCTTACTACAAAGGACCTGAAGCAACCTTTGTTTAATAATCCAAACCTAAAAATAGATAAGAAAACAGTTAAAACCTTATTTGGTGGATCTCACAATGAGTTATTTATTTATTTTTATTTATTTATTGAATATAATCGAAATTACAATCCTTTGAGTCACAGACTCTTTTGCAAAGGCTCCACGTCGGTTACAGGGGGTGGAGGGAGAACAAACTACAAGGAAACATACATAAACAAGCAGTATTCGCAAACAGTACTGGCAGTGCAGTACAGGCTTTAACTTAGTTTACCAAAGACAGTGGTAGGCAGCTTTCTGGATATCACTTGTTAGAGACATGTAGTTATGCTTATCAGACTTTACTTCAGGGAACTCAGTCCTATCTATTTCTAACTTGCAAATTAAGTTCAAAGTGCCCTTGAAAAGTTGGTTTCAGTTATTTCAAGTACATCAGTGTATTAAACATTTTCTGGGTAAACCTCCATGGTCGGATAATGCGGGGGAAGTTTTAAATAACCTCTGGACACTGTCTAAGGGTCGGAAAGCGATAGCTAAATTTTATAAGGGAATTATAAGGCATGTTGTGTTAAAGTTTTCCCCCATAGCTTATTATTGGAAAAAATAATTATAATAAGGATTTCCCAGATAAAATATGGGAAACAATCTGGACTGACAATTATCTTTTAATTAAGTAAGACCGATTAAGGAACATTCAGTTCAATATTCTTCACAATTTATATTTTATGCCCACTAAATTATATTGGATAGGGAGGCTGCCCTCTGCAGAATGTAAGGAATGTGGCTCTGAATTTGCTACATTACATCACAAATTGTGGTCGTGCCCCAGAATAGCCAAATTCTGGGACACGGTCAAAAGGAGGGTGGCATCTTATCTTAAAATTGCCCCATATTTTGATGAGGAGACTTGTCTTTTAGGTATATACTCATCGGTTCCTACCTACTTTCAAAAAGTGCAGTTAGCATTGGTGGCTTTGGTCACCAAGTTAGTAATACTCAGACATTGGAAGGAGAACTGGGAACCTTCCTTTAGAGAATGGTGGACAGGATTTCTTACCGCTTTACTATATATATATATATATATATATATATGTTATTTTGTGAGGTGATTTTCTGTTAAGGTGATAGTTATATCATTATGCTTATATGGGGGGGCATAGTATCCTTCAATATTTTCTTTCTTCAGTTTATTTTTATAGGTTCCTTTTTTCTTCTCTCCCTCCTTTTACAACATTTGGTGTAGGAATGGTAAGGACTATACCATGAATCTGTACTTGAACTTTTCACATGAGTCTTTAAAAGGGTCTAATCTTTTTATATAATATCTGTCATAATATCTGTCATAGGTTCAATTGGGCTACGGTAGAAGGGGCTGCTGCAGGATGGGAGTTTTTTTTTTTATTCTTAGAGCATTTTCTTATGTTGTTTATGTTTATCGTAATATGAACATGTTTATGTTTGCCTAGTCATGATGGAATTTTGTTTTGTGATTTTCTTATGTGCTTACGTTAAAATCTGTTTTCTTGAAAATAAAGTTATTTGCAAAAAAAAAAAAAAACTAAGTTCCCTGCTCCAGAGTTTCCTCTTTTCCCCTTGATCCACATCCCCCTCGGAGTTGGTTAATTTAGTTAAGGGGGTGTGGGGCAAAGCGTCCCTTATCGGGGGGATGCAGGGGGCAAGGCCCTCTGAGAAAAACAAAGAAATCAGAAGGTTTCCTGTTTCTTCCTCTGGTGTGTGCAGTCATTGTTTGAGTTGGTGTTTTCATCAACTCAGTTTTTTCATTTCGCTGTTTTGACTGTGTCATTGTTGTGCCATGCTATTGTCCGTGCAACATTATGACCCAGTACCATTTTCAGATCACGCAATATGATTACTCCCAGATCTCTTTCCTGCTTTGTTGATTCTAATTTGATTTCTGCTAGAACGTATTCTGTGTCTGGATTACTCTTCCCTACGTTCACGCCTTTGCTCTTTTTAGCATTGAAATTTAGTTGCCATGTGTGTGACCAACTTTCTAGCTTTCTAAGGTCAGCCCTCATCCTTTCCACTCCAATAGGAGTGTCCTCCCTATTGCATATCTTTGTGTCATCTGTGAAAAGACTCACTTTGCCTTCCAGACCCCCAGATATATCGCTGATAAAAATAATGAATAGGATGGGGCCAAGTACTGATCCCTGTGTCACACCACTAGTCACCTCCCTTTCTTCCAATAAGGAGCCATTTACCACTACCCTCTGTGTTCTTCCTTTTAGCCAACTCCCTATCCAGTATACAACCTTTTGACTCACCCCTCACGCTGCCCAGTTTATTTAATAACCATATGTGTGGGACCAATTTAAAGGCTTTGCTGAAGTCTAGGTAAACCATGTCCACAGTGCCACCCTGGTCCACTACTTGGGTCATCCAGTTGTAGAAGTCGATAAGATTTCTCTGGCATGACCTCCCAGCAGTGAACCCATGTTGTCTTTTGTCAAATCTTCCATTATCTTCTAGAAAGGATGCAGTTCTCTTCTTGAGTAGGGCTTCCATTGTTTTGCCCACTATTGAGGTGAGGCTAACTGGATGGTAGTTGCCAGCACTCTCTTTGCTACCATTTTTGTGAAGTGGGACAACTGTGGCCTTCCTCCAGTCCTCTGGTACCTCTCCACATTCCAAAGATAGGTTGAATAGCTTGGTCAGGGGAGCTTCCAGTTCCTCCCTTAGATCTCTCAGTAATCCAGTAATCTTGAATGAACATCGTCTGGTCCCATAGCCTTGTTCACCTTAAGCTTTTCTAGGTCCCTAAGGACTCTTTCTTCTGTAAAAGATTCCAAATCAATTCCACTGCTGCTTAGACTTTTTTCTGGAATGGGTGGTCCACTCCCTTCCCCTTTTTTAATGAAAACCGAGCAAAAATATCAGTTGAGGATTTCGGCTTTTTCTTTATCATCCTCCACATGCCCACCATCATCCCTTGCCAGTTTGAGTATGCCTCCACCCTTCTTCCTTTTGTCACTGATGTATCTGAAGAAGGTTGTGTCTCCCCTTTTGACCTGTCTGGCTATCCCCTCTTCAGTGGCTGCTTTGGCCACTCTGATTAGGTTACCTGCTTCCTTTTGTTTCTCCTTAGCCATAGAGGAGATTCACTTGAGCAATTCGGCACTTTTAAATACCATGGTGTACACTTAGATGACACCCTCTCCTTTACCACCCACATTGACCAGGTCATTAAATCTGCACACACAAAGTTGGATATTCTATATCGCCATAGACACTGTATGACCCCGGCCACTTTGAAACTGGTCACGAGCTGCTTGATCCTCTAAATAGTTGATTACGGGCTAGAGATCTATAGTGCTGGCTCCGATACTGTGCTCAAAAAAGTCAAAACCCTCCTTAACAAGGCCTGCTGCCTGGTATTGGGTGCTGATTATCTGACCCATACTTTCACTCTATACAGGGAGATTGGATGGCTCCTCAATCATCTCAGAGCACAATACCAGACTTGCCTGCTGGTTAAAAAATCAGTGCTTGGGCTTATACCTGAGTAAACCTCTACCCCATTTGAGAACTTACAACTCACCAGCAACACCAGAAGTACACCCAAGAGGATGCTTCTGGTGCCCTTCAAGCACACAATGCTTGCTCAGAGATCCCTTTCCTACTGTGGTCCCAAGTGGTTCAATGACCTTCCAATTGCCCTCATTGAATGTAACAGGATCAGCCCTTTCAAATCTGGGCTACGCGCCCATCTAGCCAGTGAGAATGTCTGTTATTGCTCTGTTTAGCATAAGCCTATGCCAATGTACCCTTACCCTTTCCCCCTCCCTGTATCCTCTGCCACATCCTCCCCCCACTCACTCCACCCTCAACTAACCCCCCACCCTCTGCCTCATCCACCCCTCCCTCCTTCCACTCCCTTCCTGCCTACCCTCTCTACGTCTGCATCTCACCCCCCTGCCCTAATCCCCTCATAAAGCCAACTCTGATGGCATTAACCTGCACCTCTCTTGCTCAGTAGCCTGGGTTCCTTTCAGCCTATGACTGAACAATGCACTTTACTCAGTGTTGAACCGCATTCTCCTAGAGTTGTTGTAGGTGAACTTCTTTAAAGAAATCTTGTAACTGTTAATTGTTTCTGCATATACTGTACTTGTTGTTCTTGTTTGTCTGTGATTCCCTGTAACCATTGTATTGTTTCATGTTTTGAATGATTTGGAACCTTTGTAAATGAGCTCCTGGCTCAAAGGTATTAATCTGAATCTGAAATAAATAAATGAGGATGCTTCCATGTCCTTTTCACAGCCCATCTCCCTGTATTTTTTGAAGGCAGTTCACTTCTCTCTGAACTTGGTGGCCAAGTCCTTTGAAAACCAGAGGGAGTTCCTTCTTTTCTTTGCTTTGCTCACTTATGATACACATTGGCTAGAGACATCCATTAAAGCTGTTTTGAGAATGGCCCAGTACTCATAGACTCCCCCCACCTGAGTTATGTTGGCTAGGCTCTGCATGAGCTCCTTTTTCATTTTGGCAAAATCTGCTTGCCTAAATTCCAGGATTTTAGTTTTGGAGTGCTTGGTTTCTTTTTCTGTTTTTATTTGTAACTATATCACATGGTGGTCACTGGACCCCAGGTGGCTCCAAACTTCTACACCAGAGATGTTATCCCCATTGGTGAGTAACAGGTCAAGGACAGCATCCCCCCTAGTAGCTTCCTCCAGGAGTTACTTCAGACCTGAGAATTGTAGATTCACTAGGAAGTGTTTACTCCTGGAAGAGGCTGCTGCATGGGTGCTCCAGTTAATATCAGGTAAGTTAAAATCACTGACCACTATTACTTCCCCTTTAGCACTCATTTTGCTTATGTTTTCTAGGATCTCCTTGTCCCCCCTTTTTCTCTATCACTGGGGGTCTGTACACCAACCTCACCCATGTGGCTGCCCCCCCACTGGGTGCAGTGTAACCCATAATTCATGAATATCCTTGATAAGATGGCAAATACATTCCTTTACCTAGAATTGAACCTCTGACCCTTTGCTTGAAAAGCAAGGACACAACCAGTGTGCCACCAGAGGAGCTTACACAAGAAGCACGCAAAAAATGTGCACACCCCATTATAAACAATGGAAAGTTTTCTTTTTTGCGGGGGGCTTTGCACCCCACATTCTCTGATGTGGGGGGACTTTTTCCCGGCACACCCCAGACTTTAAATGATCAACTCCAGGTGGGGGTTGTGTGGACTTTGGGGATAGGGAGAAACTCAGGAGGGGGGAAAATGTGTTATTTATAAAAAAAAATCTTCAACACCAGGAGATGTGGTAAGAATCAAACCATGGTCCCAGGTCTCCATTGTTGCTATGTCTTGGTGCCTTAGCCACTCCACCGCATTAGCAGCTTAACCAGGCACAGCAGCACAGGCTTCTTCACTCCTTCCTCTGCTTTTCAGTCGGCGACAGAGGTAGCAGTAATTCCCTACCACTCTTATATCCCTGTCACTGTAAATGCTTTGGCGCTTCACACAGTGTGGTTCTTGCTGCACTGTTTGTGAAGCACTATATTGACCTGGTAGCTTTTTGGTCATCAGTTTTTAACCTTAAATGACAGCCTGAGTCTTCCTTTCTTTGATGAGTGATGTGGGGAAGAACATCCTTCTGTTTTTCATTCTTAAAACTAGAGAAGAAGAGGTCATGGGGGCAATAGTGACATCAGTACTGCCACAACAATGCTGCCTTCTAAGATACAAGAAAAAACCAAAAAAACAAAAGTATGCTGAAACCTGAAATATTCAGTGCATGGATGGACTTTCAGCATATCAGATAACATTTTACTTTTACTGTCAATTCCTTTTGGTTGCAGCCTTTCTTTTACACTAACGTTTCTGGTATTCTATCTTTTCTTCCCTGCCTTGCTAGACCAGAGTAGCCTCTTTTGTGCTGTTCTTTTAAATGTTTCTCTTACTCTGATTACACCCTCCACCCCAGTTAAGCATTAGGTCACAATGGCTGGTGTGGTCCTATCACAGTGAATGCAAAGCCTGACTGGGCATGGGTGAATAGTTTTGCCTTCCCTGTTTTCCAAGTGAGCTGAGCCCCGTGGCTGTTTGTTTTTTGCTGCTACAGTAGCGTGATTGATGTCATCAAGTCTCTGAGCCCTGGGTGTCTTAATGCTACTGCCCAGTGACATCAGGGCATCTGGACAGTTGCAGAAGACTGCAAAGGGCCAGGAGAAAAGTTCCCTGTTAAAACAAATCAAAGTCAAGTCTCCATGTGCAACATGTTTTACTTTCCCTGTGTGGCTGGGAGGGATAGATAAACAAATGCTCTGTCTCTGTTTAGTTTAAAAGGAGATGAAACTCTTCTCAACTGTAGAAGCCTAGAGAAAAGAACCATAGAAATTAAATAGCCAAACAAGTAAGCTGTGAAGAGGTTTGAGGCACAATTTAGAGAGAAAGGCCCTATCTAGAAAACATTGACCTCCAGGGAAGATGAATGAATAAATAATGGCTTGAAAAGAGAAACACTGAAACTGAACCAAAACAAATAACTTTCTATTTTATATTTGTACATTTTTTCCCCCACCAAGTTAGATAGAGAAAGGAAGCTGATGCTGGTATTAAGCAGCCTGAAACCTGTTCATGGGAAGTAAAGCATTACATATATACAGCACAGTATGCATACGTTTTACAAGAAATCTGTGAACTGCTACAAACAATATGCAGTATTAGTAACCCCTTTCTCTTTCACATTGATGTTGGATACTGTATGAAATGTTCATTTGAGACATTCTGCTACCTGCATACATTGCCATTTCTTTAGGTAAAAAAAAAAGAACTGTTTGAGAAATTCCTACAGTAACTTGAGGTGCTCCTGGTGGTGGTGTTCTGTCATCTCTTTTGGGTAGTCTTATAGGCCATTGAAATCTGTGTGTTTTATAGAGCCCTGGCATGAGGGAGGCTGGAAACAAAAAAGGTTGGACTACCTGCCTGGAAGTTAATCTTTATTTTGATTTTGGGATTATATGAAAGTGGGACTTTGATTAAATGTCTTTTTCCGTGTTTTGCTTGCTTTTCTGTATACCAAGAACCTCATAGGAAGTAGTAACCTTTGAGAGAGATCTAAGGTATTATTGATAGGTCATATGACCTGCAGTGCTTTACTAGAAACATAGAAACATAGAATTTGATGGCAGATAAGGACCGCTTGGCTCACCCAGTCTGCCCATTTCCCTACCTACTGGATAAGCTGCAGATCCTAGTTAACCAGCAGCCTACTTCTTCCTACCCCCACCCCCTAGAATTGCCTTATGACTGTGCCATGCATGCTTGAATTCCACCACTAATTTTGACTCCACAACCTCCTCCGGAAGGCCGCTCCATGCATCCACAACCTCTCTGTGAAAAATACTTCTTAAATTACCTCTGAGCCGCCCCCATCTTTTAAATTGTGCCCTCTTGTTCTTGCACACCTCTTTTTTTGAAAGATGCTACCCTCTTGGACTTTGTTGATTCCCTTGAGGTACTTGAACGTTTCTATCATGTCCTCCCACTCCCTCCTTTCCTCGAGGCTATACATATTAAGCTCCTTTCGTCTCTCTTCATATGTCTTCCGGTGCAGACCCTGCACCATTTTATTTGCCCTCCTCTGGACAGCTTCCATCCTGTCTATGTCTTTGCGGAGATTGGGTCTCCAGAACTGCACACAGTACTCCAGATGGGGTCTCACCAGCTGTCTGTACAGAGGGATAATAACTAGGGTTAACTGAACCATCCTCAGGCAGATAAGATGCAGGCTGCAAGGGAACAGTTCTCTGTAAAGAGTGAAAACTGGCTGGTGCTACATCTCCTGTAAGACTAGGGGAGTTATCTGTGCTAAAGCAATTTAGGAAAGACTAACCAATGGCAATGCTAGCCAAGTCTAGGAGTTTTCAAACCATAGCTGAGTCAAGCAAATGGAGGGGTGAGTGGTCTACCTGGCGTATGGCCTCAGGGGTGCAGGAGTAGGTAGGACTGCCCTCAAATGCTGGTTGTGTCTCTGAGAGCCTACTGGCTGAGTGGGAGCAAACAACACATTAGGCCAGTGTGAAAGGACATTGGGCTGGACAGTGTTTCAAGGAAACTCTCACACATATTTTGTATGGACTATAATATTTTGGTGCCCTAGACAGACAGACTTAAACACAGCATATCAGTTCAGTGGCCAACTCTATTTCTACCCAGGAGATACTGGTCACTCACTGAGGTACAAAGAAAAGGAATGCCCACTGGGCATGACAGGAACTATGTATAGCTAGGACTACAAACATCTATATGCATGAACTACATCCCTAATGGCGTTCTCTGTACTTCCTACTACTAGATTCATAGATATCCATACTGTGTATATATATATATATATATATATATATATATATATACTGCACTCCTCCCCTGAGACAGAAAGTAGTCTAAAATACAGTACGTCAGCAGTAATATTTCCTAACTTCCAGGCTGAAGTAGACTATTTGCTACCCAGAAACAAGCTCAGGGGATTATTCCACCCCTTTTGTAGAACTTGTCACTAACTAACTAACTAACTAACTAACTAACTAACTGTGTAGGTAAGAGTACAGTTGCACAGAGGTACAGGTTCAGTACAAGACTTAAAGGTCAAGTCTTTGTGGTGGTCCTCGGTGCCTCATGGGATAGCTGTGGTCTCCAACAACCGCTGCTAGTGAAACAGGCATTGCATTATTATTTGGCACCAGCTCCAGTGAAACTTCATGGGCAGGAGTAAAGTCCTCTGTGACACTGTCCTCCTCTGGAATGATGTCTTCTGCCTCATGCACTGGAACCTCAGAATGCAGCAGGTGATCTACATGTACATGAACAAATTGATGTCCCACACAAACTGCATAGGTCAAAGTCCACGTGTTTCAATCACCACCCCAAGAATCCAAGAAACTTTGGGATGTCAACAGTCTCAAACCATCACCCTCTTCCCAGGATGGAAAATCTGTACTGACTTGGTCAACTTGTCATGACCCTTTGCTGTTGTAGCTGATGTTTTGTGATAGTATCAGTCAAGTCTAGCTTGAGTAATGACAAACGGGTATGAGGATGATGTTTTAGGAACAGTTCAGCAGGTGTTCACTCTGTGACTGTATGAGGAGTGTTTCTGTAAGTGAACAGAAAATGAGCCAGCCTTCGAGTTGTAGGTACTTGCTGTGAATCAGGTTTAATCCAAGCTGTTTTGAATGTCTGTACAGCTCTTTCAGCTGCACCATTGGATGCTGGATGGTAAGGTGGAGTCAAAAATATGCCAGATGCCATTCTGCTTTAAGAACAGTTTAAAGCCAAGGGGAGAAAACTAACACTAATTCCTGTGGTAGTCCATATGGTGCAAAAAGTTGTCTCAGAAGGTTTACAGTCTTTTCAATGACTGTGACTGGTGTGGGAAACAAATCCAGCCATTTGGAGTGGACATCACTTACTACTAAGAAATTTTGATTATCCACTTCAGCATAGTCAACATGGATACACTCCCATGGTGCGGTAGCCCAGGATCAGGGATGCAGTGGTACAGTTGTAGGTTGGTTATGGATAGCCACACATGGCACACATTGGTTGACAAGATGTTGGATATCTTGATCAAGTCCTGGCCATCAGAGGTATCCTTTGTCCAATGCATTCATTCAAGAGATTCCAAGATGACTGTCATGTAAGTCAGAAAGTAACCTCTTGCAGAACGTTGAGGGTATCACAACTGAACCTCCCCACAGAACACAGCCTTGCTCTGTGAACAACTGGTCCTTCTTGTTGAAGAAAGGTCGGAGCGTGTGGTCTCTCATGAAGTTGGGCCAACCATTTAGGGTGAAATCTAAGAGTTTAAAGAGGACAGGATCTCATTGTGTCTCTGCTGCAACATACTGTGAAGCAATGGGTAATACCTTGAGATGTGAAAGGTGGAATACTACTGCATCATCTTCCTTCTCTGTAGCATCTTTGCATGGCAGTCTTGATAATGCATCCAGATTTGCGTGATCTTGAGAACACCAGTATTTGATGTCATACTCGTAAGCCAACAAAATCAGTGCCCATTGCTGCATCCTGAGTGCTGTGAGAATTGGTATTGCAGCCTTTGGCCTCATAAATGCCAGTAGAGGCTTGTGATCTGTCAGCAGAGTGAATTTCCATCTCTACAAGTACTTACGGGACTTCTTGACAATGAAAAGTATGCTCAAGGCTTCTTTCTCAATCTGAGCATAGTTTCTTTCACTTGGGGACAAGGTCCTGAAAGCAAAAGTAATTGGGTGTTCCTCCCCAGAAGGTAACACATGAGAGATGACGGCTCCCTCTCCATATGGGGATACATCGCATGCCAGCCTCAGAGGTTTGGCTGAGTCATAGTGGGCAAACCACTTGCTCTTTAGAAGACATTGCTTGCAAGCCTGGAATGCTTCCTCACACTGAGGTGACAAGTTCCATTGAGCTTCTTTCTGTAGCAAGTCATGGAGTGATTGCAACAATGTGGTAGAATGGGCTATGAACCGTCCATAGTAGTTCAAAAGACCTAAAATGATCTTATCTCTGTCACATTTATTGGCACAGGTGTCATGACTATAGCATTCACCTTGCTTTCTGTTCAGTAATGGCCTTGGGTGGCAATCCAGTAGCCTAGGTATTCAACAGAATTTTGCAGAAATTGGCATTTTGCTAGCTTCACTCCAGTCCTTACTGCTGCAGTCTGGACAGAATTTGGCCCAGGTTTGTCAGATGCTCTTCCACTCTGGATGCTGTTACCAAGATATCATCCATAAAGCAGACTACATGGTCCAGTCTGTGCAGTGTCTGGCCCTTTGTATTCTGGAAAATTGCTGGCTCTGTGGAAACTCCATGGGCCAAGCGATGATATCAGTATAGTCCCTTGTGGGTGTTGATGGTTAGATATGGTTCTGACTCTGGTTCCAAATCCAGCTGCTGGAATGCAGAAGATAAGTCCAACCTGCTAAAGAATGTTTCACTTCCAAGTGTGGCAAATAAGTCCTCTGACAGCTCTAATGTATGGTCAGGGGCTGAAGATACTCAGTATTGCATTAGAACTGTCTACAAATCTCACTGCCACTCAGATGGTCTGATTTTCTACCATAGTAAAAGTACCCAGTATGCTTTTCTATTGACTGCAGTTGATAAATACACAGTACTTGTAATTTCTATCTTGGTTATAGGTAAATGTTTGAAGCACAACATGTACAATCACACTGTCACGTTATACCATGTATGCCGTGTTTCCTTTCTGTTTAAATGTATTTTGCTGTATTTAGTTATTTATTTGTCTGTTGTAAAAACTCAATAAAACAAATTAACTGAAAACAAAAAACTGTCTAATGCACACTCCGTCATGTCCTATTGCTTACTTATTTCATGGCAGGCACATTTGCAAAAGGCTAGGTCTGGATGTTGTGTTAGAGAAGAACAGGGAGTATTGTTTTCTGAGAATAGTTATGCCACATGAGTTGGTATAGGAGGTTTAGGAGAAAAGTACTAATGAAATGAGAAAAAGGACAGCCCACTTTCAAGATTCCTACACAGGGAAAACATCTTCAGTGTGTATAAAATATATGTGTTTCCTATTTCAGTCGTTCCTTCAGGAAGAAATGTACCATTTACAGTACCACTGCCAGTAGGCCAAACTGGCACACAATTGACAAATCAGTGCAAACAACAATATAGGCCATGCTTAGTTGGCTCACCAAATCCACAAACAACCTTGCTGCTGCAAAAAAGATAAAGGCTGAAACAGCATAGATGCTGTCCGTGGCTTTCCTATTGCATTCTTTCATGGGCAATGCAAGATTTCAGCAGCTAATGCTGAAGATCTGTCCCAAATGGCAGATGCCATCTTGCACAATTTTTGTCACAAAAGTGGTTCTGGAGTTGTGTGGTTTGGTAGAGTGCATAGTGTTGCATGGTGGACCACAAGGAATGTTGCTGACATGTCATACATGTGCATAACAATACACACAGTGGGTAAACCTGTCTGACTTGTCTTTCAGAAAATGGAAGCCATGCACTGACCTGAGTTGCCATAGCTATTCACATCCTGAGGGTATTTGGCATCATACCACTATTTCCATGACCAACAAGCTGCAGAAGCCCTACAGAGAAAATTATATATTGGCTACTGTTACTGTCCAAACTTGATGAGTGGTTGCAGCCCTTAGAACTTAAGGCTGAATTTATATCTTGTGACAATGTGTTGCATGTTGCTAAAGCTATACGTGATGGTGGTTTCTGCAGGGTGTCATGTATGGCCCATTGTATTTATCTGATGGTTCAACAATTTCTGTGCCAGGCAGATTCCAACAGACTAGTGTGTATTTGCTGGCAAATTGTGCACTGAATTTGTACCTATTTTTCACACTTTGGAAAGGCAAGATACCATCTACAGTAGCAGCAGCTAAAAAGTAATCTGCCTCAGCACCAGATAAAATGAAACTTAAATACAATACGCTGTAGTGCTTCTGTGATAATAAAAGACTATATTAAAGTACATTCTGTTGCATAGCATCCAGGACATCTCCTGTGATTCCATTGTGTTAACCACAGAGCAGTGTCATAGGATGGATGGTATACTTATGATTTAGCCCATTTGAACATACCACTCATGCAGTAGGTGGTGAGACTGCCTGCATTAGTCAAGCCACAGCCCATTGTTTTGAATGCTGAGGCAGGCATTGTTGAATGTCCAGGAGGAGTTACGCATCAGAGATGAATGGTCTGTCTGCACAGTTATGGGCCACATGATTTAAATATTCAAAAGCAACAGGCACATAAAATCCATTTAGGATTTAAAATAATATGCAATGGCTACAACTGTTGACCTAAGGTATAAATGTGACTTGTCACTGCTGCTGCCTGGGGATACTGAGGCAGTAAAGTGTGTGAGGCATACCCTAGTTTTATGCACAGTGGATGATACAACCGCTGAAAAACAAAGACAGCATGCGCTCTAAGTTCTTCATACCATCAACTTACAATGAACAGGTCAAGTCCAGTATTAGTAATTCAAGAAGCAGCAACCTACCTTGAGTAGAAAGAGGAAGATTTTTTGATAGAACAAAAGAAGAGAAAATAGTCAAAGCATACTTTGCTGACTCAAGCCACCTCATTATAAATGATGTGCCCCTGTTGTGCTGTCCTACAAAGTTTGAGAAATGGGCTGCACTGAGCTACAGCATGTTGCTCCATGATATTTGAGTTCCCACCAGGCAGCATGATCACTGCATGAGAGTTCAGTGTGACATGGGCCATTGTGACTAACAATCAGATAACATTATCACATAAAAATGTGGAGATGCTCAGATTTTTAAAAAAGAATGTTCACGTCATGCAAAGAAACATCATGTAATAGTCAGTGTTTCAGAAAATTGCAGCCATAAGTAAAGAAAAGAAGCAATTGGAGGACTGTTACTTAATGAATTTTCATCTGACTCTAACTCCAACACTGAAAATGAACAGTGGGTCATTCAACCGCAACTAGGAGAAACCAATACTCTTATTAACGATGACACTGTTACCATATTTAGTTGTTGCTTTCCCAACAACCACACCCCTTGAAAAAGAAAATTGTATTTTAAAACAAAATCATGCTGCCCAATAGTCCTGATTTATTATTTCACTAATGTAACAGTGTTTTATTTAATCATTAGCAGTATCTCTGAATATTTTCTAATTGTTTTTAATGCAGATACACTTTGGTTTGAACTAATTAAGCAATAAACATAGCAGAGTGTGGGTCATTGATTTTCTGTGGTATTTCATTTACACATGCTTTGATGTGGTGGCAGCATGAGGCAACACTGAGTGAGTGTCTTAAAGGGGAAGGAATGCACTGCAGCACTCATAATTCATATTTTATTTCCCCCTTTTGTCTGTACACGTATATACTGTGTCTCTGGTCTTTATACCCATCTCTTTATGGCGTGCCCTTTTTGTGTAATTATAGATGCTCCAGGTTCTAATCAGTGATGTCATTAGTTGCAAGCAGTCAGTGGCTCCTGATGAGGATAACACTACTTGAATAGGCTGCTAACTCTGAGCAAAACAAATTGATCACCTGAAGGAGTTAATTCATTTTC
Source organism: Neoceratodus forsteri (assembly GCA_016271365.2). NCBI lineage: Eukaryota > Metazoa > Chordata > Ceratodontiformes > Ceratodontidae > Neoceratodus > Neoceratodus forsteri. The sequence goes on along the minus strand of CM057455.1, from coordinate 667,231,800 downwards.
ATCAATAAAGTAGCCAATTCTACTAACAGAACCAGCAGCAGGAGCCACAGACTAGCTACAAACAAACATGTTACTGGATTTAGCATCAACACAGGCACAGTAAGGGCCCTAGGTGACTATGTGTAGAGCCGCTTGTAAAAACCTTGGACAGGAAACAAAGACAGGGAGACAGACAGAAGAGAGAACAAGGGGTGTAGGAATATGAATTAAGAATGCTGCAGTGCAGCCAATGGTGGAATGGTGGAAACCCACCATTGACTCTGGAAGTCAGTTGTAGCACTACTGAAAGCATTGAATTATATCCTGTGTTATGCTGACATTGGTAGCTAATGCTGCCTACAGTACCACAATATCAGACTGCAGTGCATGATGAGATCAAGCATCCTTTACTTCTGCTGGGCATTGAGTGTGGTGCCACTCCGGGCAGCTCACAGCTCCTCATGACTTGCTGCATCCAAGCATTCCATACCAAGAAGGTGACATATCAGTCTAACTTTTGGTGTGATAAAGACCACCTCTACCTTCACCTCTATCTTCAGGTGTGAGTGGTGCATATCAGTTGTTGCTGTTCTGCTTGCTTTGCTGTTCTAAGTTCGGGTCTTACTCTAACATCCATCTTATGGTCGTATGCAGATTTAATCCCTGAATGTGAGTAGAGGGATGCTCAGCATCAGGTTCTAGTGTGATGTAAAGAGATCTGGATATTGCTTTCACAATATTGTAAATAGTCTATTGTAAATAGACTATGTTTAAATTTTAATTGTACTACATGTACTTGATTGGCATTGTATAATGTTATTTGTTGTTTGTTATGTATTATATCTGCTTCCTGTAACCTAACTTGTCACCTGTGAAAACAGACAGTTTGCTCATCAGGCTCACAATGATAAAAAATAGAAAATGAAAATGAAACATAACAATCTCTTCAGTTGTAACTGCATTAGTTGTAATATTTGGTGTCAGTGTCTGTTTGTTTGTTTGTTTGTCTCAATCTTCTGTTTATGCTCCTGTGGCTGACTGACCCCAATTCCTGCTCCTACTAGAGATGCAGTGAAATAAAATTTTGCTGGCGAAATTGGCAATTTGGCCGGTTGAAATGTTTTGTGAAATTGTGGTGAAATTTCGCAATTTTGCCCGCAATTTTCACCCATCACCACCAGCCACAAGTCCATAAATTGACTCCCCACCCCCCCACACACACACACACAAGTTGCCCTGCATCCCCCATTTGTTTTATTTTTAAAAAAGAATTCACCCTCCTTCACTCCCTGGTGTCTAGTTGCCCCCCGGCCATCACTGGCCATAAACAGTAAAGATAAGTATTTCCCCATAAGTTACCCTACCACCTCCATTATTGTTTTTTAAAAAAAATCACTTTTTATTCCCTGGTGTCTAGTGGACCCCCACCCATCAATAGATATGGGACCACCAACCCCCAGTACCTCAATCGGGCCACAGACACAGCCCTCCACTCACCTCCATGGCTGGCAGCCCAACTGAGTGCCACTGAGCACTTGAATGAATGAGCATGTGTACACACTCATTCATTCAAGCACTCAGTGGTGCTCAGTTGGGCTGCTTACTGTGGAAGTGAGTGGAGGGCTGTGCTACTGGCCCCATCAGGGAATTGGGGGGGAGCTGGGTGGGTCCTGCTATCTACTAATGGGGTAGGGGTGGGGGTCCACTACACACCAGGGAGTGAAAGGTGATTTTGTTTAAACAATAACAGAGGTGGCAGGGTAACTTTGAGGGGGGAGTGCTTATCTTACTGTTTATGGGCAGTGATGGCCGGGGGGGTGCCCACTAGACAACAGGGAGTGAAAGTTGAATTTTTTTTAAACAATAAGGGAGGCAGCAGGGTAACTTTGGGGAGGAGTGCTTATCTTACTGTTTACGGCCAGTGATGTCCGGGGGGGACCACTAGACACCAGGGAGAAGGGAGGGGAGAACTCACAATTTCACTGCTGGAGGCGAAATTGCTCCTGCGGATGGTGAAATTTCACCACGGATGGTGAAATTTCACCCGAGAGTGTGAAATTTTGCCCACAAGAAAAATTTTGCCAGCTTGAGGGTGAAACTTCTCTCCCAAATGTGGGTAGAATTTTGCGAAATGCGCTAATTATGTGAAATATTTAGCTGGGTGAAATTTTCCAATTTTGCACATCCCTAGCTCCTGCCCACCCAGCCCCATCACTCCACCATCCCTGGGGCTTACCTGCTCCTTTCTGAGAATCCCCACACACATTACTCCTTATGGTAGGGTGGGTGGGATCAGGCCCACCACAGCACAATTCAGTACTGGAGGAAGTGCACAGTCAGTGGGTGCAAGCCTATAGCTGGTTGGATGATAATCCTGTCATTCAGGTTTGCTTCCCTGTTTTTTCTCCCTGTCCCCATATCAGATGGCAGCACCTCTCTACTTGCTGCTCACTCTGCACTGTGACCACGCCTCCATGTGGTGGCAGTCTTTAAGCATGGCAACAAGTCATCCACACTGGAGAGAAGAAAGCAGTCATGGGGATGCTAGATCCTCTCCCTTCCCAACCAGCCCCTGTGTGACCTGAGTCCACTGCCTAACTCAGTTGCTGGCATGGCAGGTGGAAGTGGTATCATCAAGCCATTGGGCCAGCATCTGGGGTCACTGTTTTTAAATGCTATAATATGCATCATATGCAGGGCTTATAGTCAGCAGATGACACTGTACAGAATCAGAACTTGTATATACAGTACATGTGTATCCACAAGCCCATTAGACAATGGGCTGTACTAGTCATCTGCCAGTGGTAGAAAGAAAGGCAAGGTAAAGCAATGGCCTTGACTATTCTCAACTGTTCTTCCTTGAAGATATTGATTGACATGATGCAACCTGATGTTGGGCTCCAAGTGCAAGTGTGTTCCACATTTTTATGACCAAACTACTTTCTTTAGCACATGGACTCTGGACTGCATGCCAGAACTGATGAACTGAACTCACACAGAAGAAGCATTGTGCCTCACTCAAGAACCACCAAGGTTAGTCATATTTTTAATATTAGACATGCCTTCTAAATTTTAACAATATCAGGGCCATTTTGTGCCTTCCAGAATTATTCTTAACTGGTTGAAGGAGATGGCATCAGATAATGGTCTGTATCCTTGATCATGTTTGCAGTTATATGTTTCTTCTTAATGTTGTTAATTTTATGAATTGCATGTTAAACTGTTTACATATATTGTTAATCACAATGCTAGTTGTTATCTGGTGTTACCTTTATGGGAATAGGATGCCATCATCATCCCTGTTTATCTTTTTATTAAACAAAACTTTGAGCTGATATGACTTGAGTAAGGTTGCATTTAAATGGCGTACTTATTTGTGCTTCCCCTTTTTTCAGGTCTTTCCTGTCCTTGTGCCTTATCTACATGTCTTACTCCAACAAATCTGTTCTCTTTGCTTCTGTCCTGTGCTGTTTATAGGCATGCCAGATGGTATAGTAAGTGTTAGTAAAAGTTCACTTTATATTGTTATGACATTATTTTGCAGCTGTATTTTGGAGTGCATTACAGAAGTGATGGATTGACCTGACAGAGCTGGCAACGGTTGCATAACCATGGAATTCTTGTTTGTGCTTTCACTCTGTTCAGGTCTTTCTTGCCCTTGTGCCGCATGTCTTGGCCTTCTTCTGGGTCTTCTGCCTCCTCACTTCTGCTGTTTCACTGCCAAATGTCAAGTTTTGCATGCATCCCTCTCTAAATATTAGGGCAAGACAGTGTGCATCATTTATGTTCAGTTTCAATGTATTTATTGGAAAGCAAGTTCAGCACGGGTCTCATTTATGACTGCATCTAGTACAGTTAAGAAAAAAATATAGCAGGCAAGTATTGTAATAGTTAAAAGAATTCATAGAGTTACAATACAAACATGGATTGTCATGACAAGGTATTCATTCAAAAATTTAGAGGTTAGAGTAACAAGCTGTGAATGAGCTTGGTACTTCCAGCAGACAGGAGTTTGTTTCCCACAACCTCCACTTGCATACTGTGTGACTCTGAGCAAGTCACTTAACCTCCCCAGTGCTCTCAGGTCACCCCGGAAAACAGGCAGTTGCTATTAGTGGGCCTTATCTGGTTACCAAACACTAAGATAAAAAAATAAAAATTAAAGAAAAATTAGACAAGATATTGTGGATGAAAGACTCAAATTTGTACACAGTAACCGACATTCATAGCTTCAAAAATCTTTGTAGTGAGGGCCATGAATGGGATATTAAAAACTTGAATGAGGGGCCACGTGATGGCAGCCTGAGGGGAAGCAACACTCACCCGTGGCTCCGCTCTCCTGCTAACAATTTTCGCATTTTATCTTGTACCGAGAGTCGGTTATGTTTGCTAAACAGTTCTGGCCAAGAGTAGGGGTTCTCCACATTTGTTTGATTCTGGAATCTGGGAGTGAGAAATGGATGTCTTTATGAAGAGGCCCCTCCGTGGACTCCCCGATACACCGAGAAGGATAAGGCCGCAAACGACCAAAGCAGCAAGCTACAGGGGGAACTAAGTTGGCCACGTCTGCCACAGCTCTGTTGGAGGAAAGATTCCTCGAAATCATGCAGCCCTTACAGGAAAAGATCTTGAATATCTCAGACGACCTGCAGCAAATTAAAATATTGGTCCAATCTCTAACAGTACATGTTGGGGACTCAGAGGCCAACATTACTTCCTTGGAGGTCAAGCAGGGGAAAATGGAGCAGAAACCATCCAGATGGGCCGCAGGCTTAAGAAGCTGGAGGAGAAGCTCGAAGATTTAGAAGGAAGGAGCAGAAGGAATAATCTTTTGGTGATTGGTATACCAGAGAAGGAGGAAGGCAGTAACCCAATTCTTTTTGCCCAGAAGTTCTGTGAAAAGATAGCTCGTCCTTCCCCTAACAATGCGATCTACATTATCGAGCGTGCCCATCGAGCTCTTCGCCCCCCTCCGCCTCCTGATGCCCCCCCTCGACCTTTCATTTTCAGATTGCTCAATTTTCAAGATAAGCAATTTATCCTTAATAAAATCAAGGCCTTGCAGGAAGTCCTCTGGAAAGGGTGTAAAATTCATATCCCTCAAGATCTCCCGCAGTCTGTTCAACTAAAGCAACAAGAGTTGCACCCGACAGTGTTCAAGTTGATTGCCGCGGGGATGCCATTTAGCATGCGATACCCAGCGACACTTCAAGTTAAATCCAGAGAGCAATGGCTCTTGTTTGAATCTCAGGAGCAAGTGAGGAAAGAGCTCAAGGTCTTGTTCCCCAATCTCTTCAAGTGAGGGCAAAGTTGTAATGTGCCTCCTTTGAAAAGCGCATATGAGCACGATTGTTTTTCTGGTTGGACATAGAGTTCGTATTTGCTTCCTGACACACCTATCTGATGTTGGCAGAGCAAACCCACCTTTGGCAGCTGGAGGAGATCTGACAGCCTTATCTTACTGATGTGACAGAGCCCCCTCTACTACGAGAGTTCTTCAGCGGGCCGGCCACTCGAGCAAGACACTGGATGCAGAATCATGTTTTGCCCCTTCCTGATTCAGAGAAGACATATGTGAACTGACCATTTTGTCAAGCAGAACCTCTGGTCACTGGACTTTAGTTAAAGTGCCTTGGCTAACAAGGCTAGGTTGCGGTAGATGTTGCTACACATTCCCATAGGCAGTTGGTATGCGGGGCAAGTTGATGAATGTGCTCCCATTTCCTTATTGCTGCCACCTGTAGACTTGTCAGCTCAGCTGACAGGTTTATAGACCAGACGCAGTGTTAATCCAGGGAAATACCTGCTGTTTACTCCTACAGCTTCATTTATCTAAGCTGGGCTATGCCTGTACAGTTAAGGGGTTCGCTAGTCTGCCCTGTGGTCTGCAGAGGCCTATGGGCGACTCCCAATGCTTGATCTTTTCTATCAGGAAGGGGGGACTTGTGATTCAATGGGGTATCTCTAATATAATAAAAGGGTACAATTATATGAGGGTGGTGCAGTGTGAAATGTGCTGTTGGGGGGCTCTTCTCCTTATTGTTCAGGGCCAGTTACAGCGGGGTTGGGGGGATGCGGGTGTGGTGATATGGGAACGCAGGTTGCAGTAACATCACATACTAGAGGTAGCATTGTAGTACAATGGTTAGAACTGGGGAATAGAATCCTGTAAGTAGTTAGAGTTAGTTGAATTTTTTTTGTGTTAATTTATGTGTAACATTATGAGTCTGGGGATTAAGGGGGCTGGGCAGGGGGTACTATGGATAGGGAGAAGGGGGGGCCAAGTGTTCTCGTCCTGCTCTATTTCAGTATCAATGACAGGGATAAAGTCACAGTTGGAATTTTATTATGAGTGGCCCATATAAGTTCATAAGTTGGAATATAAAGGGTGCCCATGATCGTTGTAAGAGACACATTATTCTTAGACACCTGTACTGCCTAAATACTGGGATTGCTTTCCTTCAGGAAACGCATCTCCAGCGCGAGGATATTGTATTGTTTCGTAAACAGTGGGTTGGCTACGTCTACGGGGCAGATAAATCCACTAGTAGAGGGGAAGTGGTTATCCTAATAAGTAAAAAGATTCCCTTCACCCTTGAAAAAGAAATTTGGGATCCTGATGGGAGGTACACCATAGTGACTGGTTTGCTAGAATCACATCAGGTGACGCTGGGAGCAGCCTATGGTCCAAATACCGAATCCCCCCATTTTTTCGCGTACCTACTGAGGTTGGTTGTTTCAACCTCCTAAACTTACCATTTGAGCGGTGATTGGAATATTACCTCTATTCACATCATCGATAGGTCTGATTCCGGAGAAGGGATTCTTCCTGCTCAGAGGGCCCTTCATGAGCTCATGAGGGGGGCGGATCTCATTGATGTTTGGCACATCTTGCACTCAGAGGAGTGCCAATACCCTTTTTTCTCTCCGCTGCATAAAATATTCTCGAGAATTTATTTTTTCCTTATTAGTTCCTTTGCCCTCCCTGGGGTAATTGATGCCAATATCAACGCCAGAGTTATTTCTGACCACTCACCAGTTTTCCTTTTCTTCCTAGTAGGACCTGGGGTGAAAAGGGACACCCTCTGGCAGCTTAACACCCAGCTATTACATAAACCTAGTTCTCTGCAACATATACGAGACTTTATTACTGACTTTATAAGGAACAACAGGGGGTCAGTTAGCAAGGTTGACATAGTCTGGGTGGCTTTAAAGTGCTACCTGCGGGGGGGGAGTGTATCCATATGGCCTCAACAAAGTACCGGCAATTCAAGTCACAAACGAACTCCCTGCTTTCCTCAATCCGCCAGTTGGAATCTACTATCTCTCGTTCATCTCCTGATGAAGACTGGACCAAGCTGCATAGACTGCAAGCTCAGTATTTCAGTCTTATCTCCCAAAAAGTCGAACTCTCACTGAAACGTACAAAATTTCAATATTTAGAGGCTGGGAAAAGAGCTAGGAAGTTGCTGGTCTTACGGCTTAGGCAAGAGGATGCATCCCGGTTCATTCTGGGTATTAAGCCGGACAAGGATGCACCTGTTCTTACCGATCCTCATGCAATAGCAGGGGTGTTAAGGCAATATTATCAGAGGTTATATGCTGAGGAAACAGATGTTCGCCCCTCCATGTCAGATATCATGAGATACCTCAGCTCAGTTGACCTGCCCAAGCTGTTACCTATTCACACCTCCTCCTTGGTAGGTCCCATTACGGCAGAAGAAGTGGTAAGGGCCGTTGCACTTCTCCCAATGGATAAGTCCTTGGGGCCAGACGGACTTCCTAATGGTCTGTATAAGGCTTGCATATCAGAGCTAGCCCCTTTATTGGCAGAATCTGTAATCAATGGTTTGATAAAGGGCTATCTGACCCCATTTTTTTGAGAGCAATAATCACGCTTATTCCTAAAAAGGGTAAAGATTTGCAATATCCGGAGAGTTATCGGCCTTTTTCATTGATTAACACCGATGTTAAACTTCTGGCTAAAATCTTGGCCAGTAGGTTAGGACCTCTTATGCCCCTCATGGTAAGTAAAGAAGAAATCAGTTTTATGGCAGGTCGGTCCTTGGGGACCACATGCGGAAGTTATTGCACCTCCTCTCGGTCGCCAGTGGCTCAGAACTACCCACGGTTTTGGTTTCGCTGGATGCTGAGAAGACTTTTGATAGGGTGTCATGGGACTTCCTCTTCACCACTATGTCATGGTTTGGACTCCCAGAAGACTTCCTTCAGTGGATCAGGTTACTATATTCCTCCCCATCAGCCCAAATTCGATGCAATGGGGTCCACTCTGAAGCTTTCCCGCTCCATAGAGGTACTCGACAGGGATGCCCCCTTTCCCATTTTTTATTTAACTTATATTTAGAACCCCTTATTCGGCATTTGGTAGACTCTCCAGGTATTTGGGGGATTCTAGTTGGAGGCCAAAGATATACTCTCTCTTCGTATGTGGATGATCTTTTGTTGCATTTGGAAGACGCGTGGGACAGTCTACCAGTGCTTCTGGACCAAGTTGGGGCCTTTTCCAAGGTCTCCTACTACAAGCTCAACCTCACCAAAACTAAAGTATTTCCCTTGAATAATCGGGTCTCCCGAGGGGAGGTGACCGACTTTGCTCTGTTGTGGGAATCGAAATCCCTTTTATATTTGGGAACCCATGTGACAAGGGATATGGCCTCTATGTTGAAGTCCAACCTTTCAGATTTACTGACTAAAATTAAAGCTGACCTGGATAGATGGGGTGCTCTTCCCTTATCGCTGTGGGGTAGGGTCTCCACGGTGAAAATGAATGTGCTCCCCCATATCCTATACCCAATGGTCATGATAGGCTGTTTTCTCCCTAAGAGATGGTTCGTTAAGCTACAATCAATGCTGAATACATTTATATGGCAGGGTAAGAATGTCAGGAGGTCTTACTTTAAATTAACTGCCCCAAGGGAGCAGGGTGGTCTGGCGGTTCCTTCCTTTTTCCTGTATTATTGTGCCCATCATCTAAGTAAACTTGCCCATTGGGCACAGGAACCACAGGCCATAGACCCACTTGATTACTCGCCAGAGTGGTTGGAAATAGAGCAGTACCTTGCAACCCAGCACAAGTGCACTCTCCAGGCTGTCCTATATGTGACCCCTAGGGTTGTTCCCAGGCCCCTTAGACCTACCCCATTGGGATGGTCTATCAAAGTGCTACACCAATTGCAAGTGGAGGTGGCCACTAACTGGCATGTTTCCCTAGATCAACCCATTCTGGCAACCCACATTTTAAAATTGGGTATCGGCCCATCCCACTGTCCTACTGGCCTAACCTGAGGGAGAAGAAAGCTGCGGACATGTGCGACAATGGAGAAATAATCTCCTTTTCTGCTTTCCAAGACAGATTCAATGTACAGGCTAGTGGTATTTTTCAATACATGCAGCTTAAAGAAGCTCTCATCTCCCACATATTTAAAACCCAGAGACCTGAGGTGGTGAAAATAGACTTGCTCTCTATTCTGATACTGGCTAGACAACCCCATGCTATTTCTTTAGTCTATAAGAAGTTACAAGCATTGCAGAGCAATCTGCCTCAAGGTGTTTGCTACTACTGGACCCAGGAGCTACAACTAGATACAGAAGTAGACTTCTGGAGGAAACTGTGGCTTAACTAATATATTTTCATTAAACAGGATAGAGTGTATCTTGTTCAGTTTAATATCATGCACAACTTATATTTTACCCCTGTCAAGCTTCACACTTTGGGACGGCTCTCTTACCCTGCTTGCACCAGATGTGGAGGGGAGTTGGGTACTTTGTTTCATATGTTGTGGACATGCCCAAAAGTGCAAGCTTTCTGAGAGACAATTAGGTGGTCTCTGGATTCCTTTTTGGGGCTAGACCCATTATTTACCCCAGAAGTTTGCCTACTGAACTCCTTTCCACAGGGCATGCCCAAGGTCAGGAAAGGCCATATGGTCTTGGTTGCAATAATTGCAAAGTTGATTATATTACGGCACTGGAGAGATAGTGTCTCCCCCCTGTACTGGAATGGCATAAAGAAATCTTGTTGGACATGCTGTTGGAGAAGCACATTTGCCTAATACGCAATAGATATGCAACCTTCCAGAGCAGATGGGGTGCGCTAGATGCTCTGTTAGTGGATTGGAAGATCTAACAGACCTGATTATAGATTATTGAGTGATTATTTACTAGAGCGGTGTGCGAGTAACACTTGGCTCGGGGAGCGGGAATTTAGGGAGGACTAGATGTAAGGGAGGGACTGAAGGGAGGGAGGGTAAGGTGGCCGGGGTGGGTGGATTTTCCAGAGTTACCTAATGTATGCTGTTTATTGCTTTAATGGCAGCCCCCGGGGATTATGTGTTGTGTATTGTAATGTTATTTGAAAATAATAAAATTTATTGAATTAAAAAAAAAACTTGAATGAGGACTCAATGACAAAATGTGCTTCCTTCCTTTTCAGAGTTTTCCTATGTGCCTGGTGCTGCCAAGCACAGGACAGCCATGCTGTACTTTCTCCAGCCTCCTTGTCATTCTCAAACTTCTTCACTTCTTTACATTGTGCTTTGCTGAGCTGTGTCAACACTCAGCAGCTCACAATTCAGCAGAGTCAACACTGCAGTCATTTCTGACATTTTGCACCATTGGGGAATCACATGAAAATTCGTGAGCAAATTTTGCAACTAACTAATTCACAAAGTAAACTTTTCAGTAAAGTTACTCAGAGGACCAAATTCATGTAATCTTCATGAAGGGAGAAATATAGAAAATCACTAGAACTTCACCGGTGAAGTCTGAATTTGCAGTACCCCTAGTTGTCCCAACCCGTGGAAATTCAAAAAGAACTTCTTAAATTAAACACAGTTGGCAGAATTTTCAAAAAGGTCTATCAAGGATTCACGCAACACAATTTTGAAAATGGACATCTGTTCAGTTAGATCATCCATTTGATAGTCTAACTGCTTCTAAACTGTATGTCCAAAAAAGATGCAGCTGAGTCAAACATGCCAAAAATTATGATTTGCAGTCTCAAATGGATGTACCTTTTGCAAATAGTAGAAGGGCTGCTTATATGTATTTGCTTGCATGGAGGCTTTTCTTGCATTTGCATCTGCAACTGACCTTTTTGAAAGTCACCCCTCCCCAGTTTCTGTTGCTAGTACATGTTACCAACAGAAATAAAACAAATCCTATTTTTACATTCCTTGCAATAAACTATGTTAAAATATTGGTTAGAGTTGACGATTAAGGTCACAAAAGTATGGAAATTCCATGCTAGAAATCAAAGTCCCCTGAGCCATAATACATCTATGCCATGGTGTGCCTCGGGATTTGAATGATCATGCCATGCAGCACTGGACTTTGGTAACGTCTGTCCAGGCACACAAAAATAATAACACTGCAATGCTTGGAGATGGGTCTCAAAGTTAGGGCAATGCCAACACTGCATTCAAATGCTGAGATATGTCTGGCCACATATTTATTATGGCTCAGGGGATATTCCCAACATTGTATTTTCCCATATTTATGGCTTTAATTTTAACCCTGATGCTCTGAAAAAGTAGTTTCTTGCAATGAATTTCTTAATAAAAAAAACTAGTTTAGACACAGATCTTTACTTTGTCTTGACAATACTGACCTACAGAAGTTTGCCATCTATAAGCCTTTCACTAAAGTCTTAGATAAGACATAGCAGAGAGACAGCACACATTAAAGTGCATAATAACCTCATTCTAGTTAGGGATAGAGGAGAATAAACAATTCTTGTTCATGAACTCTCATCAGATGTTGACACCGTGGACCAGGGGGCTTTACTGAATCACTTAAGACACTTGTGAGGACTTACAGGCATTGTTCTGAGGTGGCTTTAGTCCTTTCTGTCTGGCAGGGCACAGCAGGCTGTACTGGGCAATGCAATGCCTGACTGTGGAGTGCTTCAAAGCTCGATCCTGTCACCCATGTTGCTTGCAGTATATACACTGATCATTGTGAAGAGAATTTGATGATAGTCTGCAGTTTCATTACTATGCTGATGACAACCAGCTATATCTCATTTGCCCAGGGAGGTAAATATTGTCAACTGCTGGACAGTTGTTTCTCTGACATTAATGACTGGATGGCCTCCAGCTTGTTGAGGGTGAATCCAAATAAGACTGAGGTGCTGCTGGTCGATCAGGGCCCTCAGAGAACAGCAGGCATGGGTGGGTAGTTGGTTGGGTTAAATCTTAACACCATCCCTCTCATGGCCATGTTTAGGACTAAAAATGTAGGAATCATCATGAACTATAAGCTGACATTAAAATATAAAGAATAAGCAGTGGTCCAGGGTGGCTTTTTCCATCTTAGCAATAGCGCCTGGATCAAACCCTTTTATGAAACTGAGGACCCAAAAACAACAGCACATGCCTTTGTCACATCCAGACCTAATCACTGTAATGTCCCATACCTTGGAATATCTGGAGATTTAACATGCCTCTTGCAGCTAGAGATGCAGTGAAATTAAAATCCACTGGAGAAGTGAACACGAAGTGGCCACTTCACGTTGTCATAATGCTACATGAAGTGACCATTGTAAAGTGCTCACTTCACCATGTTATTGTGAATTCGCATTGTCAATCCGCAGTAACATGAAGTAAGGCAAAGTGACAATAAAATATAGGCACTCCCCACATTTCATGGCTTACAGTACTGTAAGTCACATGCTTTAGCCAGGCAGGAAGGAAGTGAGTCATACAAGCAGATACTTTCAATTTCTCCTGTGTTGAGTAACAGAGAGGAGGCATTTTGTAGGAGGAGAGTAGAAAGGATTGTTCTTGTTGGTAAACGTGATCAAATCCAAAAGCTTTTTTAAAAGCTAATTGTTTAGGGGGTCTTTTGTACTGTTTTTGGCAGCAATTTTTTTCTTGTGATGTCTGATTTCTTTGTTTTGTAAGTTTTGGTGTATGTGTGTGTGTGTGTGTGTGTGTCTGTGTGACTGTGTGTGTGCCTGTGTTGTGTGAGTGTGTGTTCTGTGTTATGTAGCATCTGTGAAGTCATTGGCAATGGCGTTGCTAGTCTGAGAGGGAAGGAGGGATTCTTTTGAAATGGAGCAGGGACAGGATCTGGACTGTCCAAGTCAGGACTCTGAGGGAATGCGTGGGATTGTGCCAGGGCAGTGGAGCCACATGGCAGCATTGCTGGCAGGAGGGGAGGAGTGTGCATGCATGGGGGGCGTGGCTAGGTGGTGTTGGACCACTCAAAAGTCTTTGGTCCTCCTCACTCCAGAAGCAGCAGCACCACCACAACCACCAAGTCCACCACTACCACCAGTGGCAGCTGCAGGAGCTCCAGCAGCACCACCTCCAGAGCAGCAGGTCGAGCCGCATCATGACCATGCTGTTGGCACTGCCTCTGCCCCTCCTGTGCCTGGTCCCCCCCCTCAGCTCCCCAGTTTGGCAGTTTTTCAACTGTGTCGGGAGGGACAGCAGCCTTGTCATATGCAGACTTTGTGGGGTGGAGGTGCGTCGTAGCTCCCGGTAAACACATCTGTGGACTGGGGGTCAGTGCACCCATATTTTGAACTACCACAAGGTGAAGTGGCAAGCTGCCACAGAATGGGCAAGTTCTCCACCTGCTGGCCCTTCTGTGGCAGTGGCAGAGGGTGCTGCTGTTGTGCATCACCACAACAGGAGGAGGGCCACAGCATCAGCTGCTCCACCACTGCCACCAGCACCACCCTCACCATCACCACTATCTGGTGTATCACCACCAATGGATGCCACAATGCCTGCAACTCAGGAAGACATTGCACTTTTGTGGGCCACGGTGGAAGAAAATAATGAGAGGGTGGGTGCTGTCCAGCAGCAGTTGGAGCAGATAGAGCGACACAAGTTACAGACTGTGTCGATGCTCCATCTGCTGCTGGACCAGCAGGGGATCCCCCATTAGCTTGTTTTTGCAGAACATCCCCCCCAAAGCTGTACTATTTTGTCTTTTGTTTAATAACAGAGAGAGGGAAGGCCACAGTAGTAGTTTAAATACATACATCCATACATGCTCTTTGTTGCCCTGTTATTATAATCCGGTGCCTCAGTAATGTTTACTTTCTGTTGTGGAGTGGTTGTGGAAAAGCAGGACTGAGCAGTGCAAGTATAATGTAGTAAATTGCATGTGTGCAATCAGTGTTGTTTCCTGTGTGTGTGTATGACTTCAGACATTGTCCAGCTTCTTGAAAACATATATATGCTGACTTGTTGCTATGTTTATGGTATAAAGAATAGAGATAAGAATATGTAACATATATTTTACTGTCACCATCATCATCAGCGGACTAAGTGATATGATATTTTTTCAGAGGTGTCTGGCCAGAGTGCACCTTAGTCACATACTGCACTCACATGACTTTTAGGAGAGCATGCATTTTTTGTGCTATTAACTCTACAAAGTCATGTGTGCACTGTGAGTGACTGAGATGCACAGTGGCCGGAGACCTCTGAAAAAATATCATATCACTTACTCCACCGGTGCTGATGGTACAAATAAAATAAATGTCATATATTCTTTCTTATCTTTATTCTTTACATACTGCAACAAGTCACACCATATATATGTTTGCATGAAGCTGGACAATGTCTGCACACACAGGAAAGAACACTGATGGCACATATGCAGTTTAGCACAGCATACTTGTACTGCTCAGTTCTGCTTTTTTGACAAACACTTCACAAGTCCCTACACAAAGTAAACATTACTGATGCTCCAGAAATATTTCTTTTTTGAAATAGACATTAAAGCAGCAGTGCAACAATCTAGTGAAAATTTTGACCTATGCTTTTTTATACTATTTTACATTGCCACTTTACTTACCTCCTAACTTGTATGATACCATTCTTTCTAGTATTTGAGTCTGCCTTAGTACTTTTTTTCATGTCTGAAATAATAAAAGGAGAGCTCCTTGTAATACAGTGTGGACCAGGTCTTCATCAATATTTTCCACTGTTTTTGTCCATCAGTTGTTTATATATCACTTCTGTTGTGACTAAAATTAACAACTATGCAGCAGGCAGAGTTTTCTGACCTCACAGAACAATATTTGTTCAAAAACAGCTGCAAATACTGATGAAAACATGGTCCAAGCCATTTTAAAAGCAGTGCTCCTTTAATTTTTTCAGACATGAGAAAAAGTACTAAAGCAGACACAAATTGTGAAAAGAATTGTATCATACAAGTCAGGAGGTAAGTGGCTTGCAAAGTAAAATAGCATAAAAAAGTATAGGTCAAAATTTTCACTAGATTGTTGCACTGCTGCTTTAATTTACAATTCAGTTTTGACATTATGTGCTCACAACACACAACATGCAACTGCCTTTTGTCTAGAAAATTCCCAAGTGCTGACGAAGTGAAATCAGAGTGGTACGCCACATGCAAAGTCCTCCAGAATGTATTGCACAGTCACTCATGTGTGCAGTGGTCACACAGAGTCCCCAGAATTTTTCTGCATCCCCAAAATGCAACTGTCTTGTGTCCAGAAAATTCCTACATGCTGACAAAGTGATATGGGAGTGGCACAACACATGCAAAGTCTCCCAGAGTTTATTGCTCAGTCACTCATGTGCACAGTGGTCACACAGAGTCCCCAGAATTTTTCTGCATCCCCAAAATGCAACTGTCTTGTGTCTAGAGAACTTCCAAGTGCTGACAAAGTGAAATGGGAGTGGTACACTACATGCAAAGTCCCTCAGAATTTATCGTGCAGTCACTCATGCATGCAGTGGTCACACAGAGTCCCCAGAATTTTTCTGCATCCCCAAAATGCAACTGTCTTGTGTCCAGAAAATTCCTACATGCTGACAAAGTGATATGGGAGTGGCACAACACATGCAAAGTCTCCCAGAGTTTATTGCTCAGTCACTCATGTGCACAGTGGTCACACAGAGTCCCCAGAATTTTTCTGCATCCCCAAAATGCAACTGTCTTGTGTCTAGAGAACTTCCAAGTGCTGACAAAGTGAAATGGGAGTGGTACACTACATGCAAAGTCCCTCAGAATTTATCGTGCAGTCACTCATGCATACAGTGGTCACACAGAGTCCCCAGAATTTTTCTGCATCCCCAAAATGCAACTGTCTTGTGTCCAGAAAATTCCCAAGTGCTAACAAAGTGAAATGGGGGTGGTACACCACATGCAAAGTCCCCCAAAATTTATTGTGCAGTCACTCATGTATGCAGTAGTCACATAGAGTCCCCAGAATGCTTCTGCATCCGCAAAATACAACTGTCTTGTGTCCAGAAAATTAACATACTATGATGATGATGTCATGATGCACAGTGTCTTGCCAAACCCTGTAAAGGAGGGATAACATGACATGAATGACCATTCAGTGTTCCACCACAAATAATGACAGTGAGAGAACTGTTGCTTGTCCAAGGTGTGCTGGGAATGCGATGCGATCACCTGAACCGGATGGAAGGATGCCCTTTGTGTGTACACTAATAGTAGCCTTGGAGAGTTTATATATATATATATATATATATATATATATGTGTGTGTTTTTCTAGGTGGGGGGTTGGCACATATACATGCACTTATTGTATTGCTTTGTATCACAGGTCACATACTGTTGGTGTGCACATTTCCATGCTTGATGAGAAATTTTGGCATTGGAATTGGAAATGGAATACTCTCAAGCCAATGAAGGTAGGTATTTCTTTTTTGGGGGAAGCATATTTGCAAGTAGGTCTCATTAATGATTTATTATTTGGTTACTTCTTCACAGATTTTATCTGCATCCTTCTCCAGTCCAATAATGATGGTCATGGTCATCATCGATTCAAATGACTTCTGCTTGTTACATGTGTGCCCCAGCCCAGGGGTGGGGCATGATGTTGAAGAAGTTCTTTGGATACGGCAACTATGACACCACAAAGCATCTGGAAGTTTCCTAAAAAAGAAATGAAGGACTTATTACAACTCGATTGCAGCAGTAAGACATTATGTTTAAGCCATGGCTGTTCCACCATGGGTATCTGGATTAACACAGATAGCAAGCTGTCCCACTGCAGTCATCAGATCACAATTTAATTTAGTACCAGGCTGTAACAAATACACTGTGTCAGTGTCCCTGCCTCTCAACTCAAATTACATTTTGAAACCACATCTTGTCAAGTAACACTGGAGACCCCATCTCGCAAAGACATAGACAGAGTTGAGGCTGTCCAGAGGAGGGCAACCAAAATGGTGCAGGGTCTGCACCAGAAGACATATGAAGAAAGACTAAAGGAGCTTAATATGTATACCCTTGAGGAAAGAAAGGAGAGAGGGGACATGATAGAAACTTTCAAGTACCTCAAGGGAATCAACAAAGTCCAAGAGGGCAGCATCTTTCAGAAAAAAAGATGTGCAAGAACAAGAGGGCACAATTTGAAGATAGAGGGGGGATGGCTCAGAGGTAATGTGAGGAAGTATTTTTTCATGAACAGGGTTGTGGATGCATGGAACAGCCTCCGTGAGGAGGTCGTGGAGTCAAGAATAGTGGGAGAATTCAAGAATGCATGGGACAGACATAAGGCAGTCCTAGCGGGGGGTAGGAGGGAGTAAGCTGTTGGTTAAATAGGATCTGCAGCTTATCTGTTAGGTAGGAAAATGGGCAGACTAGGTGGGCCAAGCAGTCCTTATCTGCCATCAAATTCTATGTTTCTAACATGACCTAGGTCCATCTTTTTCAACACTGTCATGGCTGCACTGCTGCTAATTTGGAATACAGTGCATGATATGTTGCAGAAATACTTTTTGTAACGTACATGTCACCTAGTTTATAAATCATCAGTCGGATTTTTTGCACTCTTAAGAAAAAAAAGGAACAGATGAAATACAATTGATATACTTACCAGTATGGATTGGAAATGGATATCCCATAGGTTTCTGTGGACAGTACTGATGCTGTACCATTGATACAGACCTTCAGTGAAGGAGAGTCATTTGTTGTTAACCTGTGAAAAAACAAAATAAATTGATCATATGTGTTTGACCATTGCAGCTCAGAAAAGCAAAAGAAAACAAAACACACAGCTAAAGGAAGTTGAATAACATGAAAAACATTAGTACACATACTCACTTTATAGTTTTAATAGTAAGAAGCCTGGTGCCTGTGGCTGATGGATGTGGTCTCCTGTTCGAATTCCCCTGCCTTGGCATGGTCAAGACATCTAATGGAAAACATTGTCACAGTGGTGGTGGTGGTCATAGCTGAGGCACATGATGACATTCCCTCTCACATCTTCCTGCATCTGGTGGTGGTGGCAGCAGTGACTAACAGTGGTCTTATGGTTGTGGTAGTCCAGGGGGACACACGGTCACATTCCCTATGATGGCAGTGGCGAACAGCAGTCATATGGTGGTGGTAGTCCAGGGGGACACACGGTCACATTCCCTATGGTGGCAGTGGTGAACAGCGGTCTTATGGTGGTGGTAGTCCAGGGGAACACACGGTCACATTCCCTATGGTGGCAGTGGTGAACAGCGGTCTTATGGTGGTGGTAGTCCGGGGGGACACACGGTCACATTCACTATGATGGCAGTGGTGAACAGTGGTCTTATGGTAGTGGTGGTAGTCCAGCAGGACACACGGTCACATTCCCTATGGTGGCAGTGGTGAACAGCGGTCTTATGGTGGTGGTAGTCCGGGGGGACACACGGTCACATTCCCTATGATGGCAGTGGTGAACAGCGGTCTTATGGTGGTGGTAGTCCAGGGGGACACACAGTCATATTCCCTATGATGGCAGTGGTGAACAGTGGTCTTATGGTAGTGGTGGTAGTCCAGCAGGACACACGGTCACATTCCCTATGGTGGCAGTGGTGAACAGATAACAGCAGTCTTATGGTGGTGGTAGTCCAGGGGCCAGGATATATTGTGATCTGTGTTATAAATGTGATGTGACATATGGAATTTGAGTCACTATGAGTGGGACTCTGATTTAACTTAATGAAAAAGAAAACATGTATCATACAAGAAATGTGACAGCCTTTTAACCACTTAAGTTAAAACCTGACAACAATAACCTCATCATCATCCATCATCATCCTCATAAAGAAAGCTGCCCTCGCAGTCTTCTATGTCTGAATTCTGACCACTGGGAAATTCTTTCTATATTGTGTTATCATCTACTTCAGTGGTAGGCCGTTTCATGCTGAAAGTGCTACCAGGATGGTCCCTTTCTTCAACATCAGCAAAACCATTACTGTGCCGGGGTATGAATACTGAGGTTGCAATCTGAGCTGGTATGTGCCTCTCACTCACTTTTATGAATAGAAACATAGAAACATAGACGTTGATGGCAAATAAGGACTGCAAGGCCCATCCAGTCTGCCCATTTCTTTTTCTACCTTATGAATGTGCCATCGGCATTTGCTCTGTCAACGGCCTATCTATGCATACTTATCTGTATTGCTCCCTTATGCCTATCCCATGCCTGTTTGAAGCCCTGCACTGTATTCATATCCACCACTTCCTGAGGTAGGCCATTCCGTGCATCCACCGCCCTTTCTGTGAAAAAGAAGTTTCTCACATTACCCCTTAATCGGCCTCCCTCTAATCTCATGATGTGTCCTCTTGTCCTGCTATTTTTCTTATATTGAAACATGTTAGACTATTTCACCTTGTTAATGCTCTTAAGGTGTTTGAATGTTTCAATCATATCACCTCTCTCCCTCCTTTGCTCTAGGGTATACATAATGAGCTCAGTTAATCTGTCCTCATATATTTTCTGATGCAGTCTCTGCACCATTTTGGTTGCCCTTCTCTGGACTGCCTCAATTCAGTTAATGTCCTTGTGAAGATGTGGCCTCCAGTACTGCACGCAGTACTCCAGATGGGGCCTAGTCAGTGTCTTGTAAAGAGGGATTATTACCTCCCTCTTCCAACTTGTGATACCCCTACTAATACACCCCAACATCCTTCTTGCCTTACCTACTGCTTTACTGGTCTGCTTGGATGATCTCAGGTCATCGGTGATGATGACGCCCAAGTCTCTTTCTTCCCTTCTGACTGCCAGCAACTCCCCTCCCAGCCTATAGGTAGCTTCAGGTTTCTTCCTATGTGCATGATCTTGCACTTTTGCGTTAAACCCCAGTTGCCACTCTTCCGACCATTTTGCTAGTTTATCCAGATCTCTTCTCATTCTGCCCACCCCATCTGGATCATCTGCTCTGTTGCAGATCTTGGTGTTATCTGCAGACAGACAAACCTTACCCTCCAATCCATCTGCAATGTCACTGATGAAGATATTGAAGAGGACTGGCCCCAGGACTGATTCCTGAGGTACCCCACTTGTGGCTTGCATCTCTTCTGACAGTATACCATTTATCACCACTCTCTGTTTTCTGCCCGTCAACCAGTTTGCCACCCAGTTGACCAACATCTGACCCACCCCAAGCCTACCCAGCTTATTAATCAATCTTCTTTGTGGAACAGTATTGAAAGCTTTGCTGAAGTCAAGGTAGGCAACATCAACTGCTCCCCCTTGGTCCACCACTCCAGTTACCAAGTCAAAGAAATCTATGAAATTAGTTTGACAGGACCTTCCTTTTGTAAACCCATGCTATCTTGGATCCTGTGCTCCTACGAATTCCAGGTGTTGCACTGTCTTTTCCTTGAGTAGTGCCTCCATAATCTTGCCCACTACTGAGGCAAGACTGACTGGTCTGTAATTCCCTGCCTCTTCCCTGCAACGACGCTTGTGGAGTGGGATCACATGAGCCCTTCTCCGCTCTTCTGGGACCTCTCCTGCACTCAAAGACCCACTAAACAGATCTGATAATGGCACTGCTAGTTCCACCCTTAGCTCCTTTAGTATCCTGGAATGTATGCCATCAGTTCCCATTACCTTGTCCTCCCTGAGCTTATCGAGCTCTTGTAGGACCCTTTCTTTTATGAAGGGACTAGTGCACACCTCCCTCCCCCCTGTGTTCATGGTGCTGAGCTGTGATCCCTGCCCTACCATCTCTTCAGTAAATACTGAGCAGAAGTATCTATTTAGGTAGATGCTTTTACATGGTTCTCCTCCTCACACACCCTGGAAAACAGTTCTTTATTTCAGGGAGGGACTACACTATGGAAAAGGGATTTCTTACAGTCGGGTGGGCAATTGGGGAGGGGATGGTACACTACACTATGGAAAAGGGATTTCTTACAGTCAGGTGGGTGATCGGGGGGGAGGAGGGACCCTAAACTGCCAGGGTATATGACATCTCTCTGGGGATGGTGATTGGAGAACAGGGAGACACTAGACTTGGGGACTGTTGCTGCATAGGACATGGGATGGTGGGGGTCACACAATGCCACACTAATACCATGCAAATTAGCCCATAATGGGCATGCTAATGGCCACTTTCACCTTGCACACCCAATGTACTAATTTGCATGGCTACTTTCATGAATAGTACTTTAGCGTGATAGTGCTATATGCTGTGGGGCCATTTTTCTGGCTGGCTGTGGGGGCAGTGCTTTTTGGTATCACACTGCTTTTCCTGGGTTAGCATTGCCACCGCCGGCCCCAATTTAGTGTGCTATCTGACTGTGAATAGCTCCGTTACCCACCAGCGCAGCCACAAAGTGCACCACAAACTTTTGTGAGGTACTTTGTGATCTTTTTTTAATCCTGACCCTGCAGTCTTAACCATTGTTTATCCTAAATTACTGTTTGTTTTGAGCTATTGTAAATTGTCATATTCTGTCATTGTTTTTGCCATGGAAAACCTTATCTTTGAATTGCCCTTCTGATTTTTTTGTTGTTGACTCTTATATTGACTGTTGTATGTAATTAAACCTGGATCGTCCCAGAAAAAGGGACTTCTAGTCTCAGTGGGCCGTTCACCCATGACGGTGTGCAGGCAATGTGGGTGAAGTGGTTTAGGAAGCCAGAATTATGTCACCCAGAATTATCATGGGCAGTTTCTGGCACCCTAATTTGACAGCACCACAGGAGCATCCCCAAAAACTTCATTTTTGTGGGAGGCTTGGCCCCCGCACCCCTCAAAATAAATATAACAACCTGGGGGGACATGCTGTGAAAGGGGCACAAAGTTGTGGGACACCCAACAGGGCATGAGTGTGGGACAATTTAAAATCCAGATTGCCCCTATCACTCATGTCCTTGTTGCAGCACCCACATTATGGCACCCTAACAACCAGATACCCAGTGGGCCCACCTGGTCAACAAAATCCAAATAAATAAATGTTTATTTCCAAAATTTACAGCACATGTAGGTAGCCAATCAAAAACATCTGTAGAACAAAAAATGTGAAACAATTTGTCTCTTGCTAACATCACAGTGCTGTTGTTTATGACATCTTAGTGCTCACCATGACAACAGACTGTGATGTCACAAGCAGCAGTTGTGAGGTTAGCAGGGGAGAGTTAGATAGATTTTGAAAGACTCAGTGAAATAATTGCTGCATTAGCTACAATATTTAGTAGACCCAAAGCAGAGGAAAGTAAAAAAAAAATTACTAGAAAATGATAAAGTTAAAACACAATTGGTGTAAAGAGTTCCTCTTTAAGCAGACTCCACTGTTTTAAACTGCACAAATCAATTTAATTCTACATAAACAGCTCTAGAATATGATATCCACTGAGGGATCATTATAAAAGTACTAATGGATAAAATCAGCAAAAGCACAGCAGTGAACCTGCTCTAGTTTATGCTTTGAGTCCCTGTCCTGAAATCACCTGAACCCCATCAGGCTGTAAGCTTTAAATAAAAAAAGAAAACACAGTGGGTGGGATATTCAGAAATACACCAAAGGCATGCACAACTGCTGGCACTGCACAAGTCAACTGCGGAATGGCACAAAGACTGTGATATTCAAAGGTTGCAAACCCAACATGTGCCAGCACAACGTGGCTGAATATTGCAGGCACTGCACCATGGTGCAGTGAGAGGTGCACCAGGGAGCACCCTGAAATGCACCATAGCGCAACCAGGGATGCACAAGGGGCAGAGGAAGATGCGCCTAGGCACAGCAGGAACAGCCACAGGCACAGCAGGGACACAGGCAAGGGGAAGGGGGAACAGTGCAGCAGGGCAGGCGCACCAGGCCAAGAACACTGGCAGGGACACAGCCAGCACACAGGACACCACTGCACATGGAATGCAAGCATGCAGTGGCACAAATCCAGAGGACGCAGGGCACAGGCAGCACTGACGTACAGGGGTGGAAAACCTAGACCACCACATACCTGTGGACATGCAGACACCCGGCCAATGACAAGCCACATCCCAACACACGACACCCACCACACACTCACGCCACACATCCCAATCTGCCATCCCCGGGCCACACCATGACACAGTCACTGACCGAGGGGCATGCCAACACCATGCACACACCTCCCAATGACACAGGTGCACCACATGGTCACCCACCACACGACTGCAGCATGGACCCACTCACCAGCTGCAAAGCAGACACGGACACAGAAGGGTAAACAGATATAAAATATATTGGAAGAAAGCAACACAGCTAAACAAAAAACAGGTAACAAAGGGAAGGGGAGGCAGAGGTGAGAAGGGGCAGGGACAGGTTCTGTACAGGTGGAAGGGGAAGGAGGGGTAAGGGAGGACTGAGGCAGGATGGTGGCTGAAGATCATGCAGCCATGCAGCGTGGTCGTACGTCACCGGTGGGATGGCACCATGCCCCTGCACCCCAGGGTGCCATTCTCTTGCCCGAGCACATCTGATTGCTGCTGTCCTCCATGGAGCAACAGGTGCTGCTCATGGCCAGGGTGCAGGCACTCTGTGCAGAGGTGTGCCAGGCAGCCGAGCAGCACAAGAGGGGCACCGCACAGGTCCTGGAGGCCAGTTAACGCCTGTGGGTGGACATGACTGCAGCCCTGAACTGTATTGCCAGTGCAATCACAGTCGGCCTTGCCCCACTGGCTGCCACAAGGTATGGCCACCCACCACAGACACTGTGGAGTGCACTGTGCACCCCACGGCATCAGTGTCGGGTGACCCCATCCATGTCGACCCCAGGCTCTGCTGTGGGCATCCCTAGCATACCTGGAGCAGGCCTGTTTGGGGGACTGCAGACACCTGTGAGGGCCCGGTTGTGGTCCCGCAGTCCCACCCTTGGGGGGGGTCACAGCACCCCCCGTGGCTGTTGCACAGCCTGTGTCAGCTGGGTGGCCACGGTGAGGCCATCCCTGTGTCCATGGCGGCCGTGTGTCTGTGCAGCAGACCTGATGTGCACACTCCCCTGTCAGCTTTCTGCAGCCACCATCCTGTGTGCACATGGGCATTGTGTGTGCGTGCATGGCACAGTTGTGGCAGCCATGTGGTGCACCACATACAGCCCGTGTGCGCACCTGCCCAGCCAATTGCCTGTGTGGCACATGCGTGATGATGCCTTCACAGCACAGGTTGTGCATGAGCACCTGATGCCCTGTGTCTGATCCATGTGCTGGCACCCGGTCACATGCATGCAAGTGCCACTGTGTGGGTGTGTGTGTGTGTTGTGTTGCTGTGCAATGACGTGCGGTGTGGTGTTGCATGTGGCCATGTGTCACTGCACCACAACTGCACCACGCCTATGTGTGCATGGCCCTGGTCATGGTCACACATGGCTGTATGCCCTGCCACTGTTTCAGTTCTGTGCATGTGTGTCTGTCCACCTACCTGTGTGCACCATAGTGCTCCTGCGCTATCGTGTCTTGCCAGTGGCATGCCAGCTGCATGAACCGTGGAACCCTCTGCTGTGGGGGGTTGCCCACCACCACCACCTGGCCCTTTGCCTGCATCGTCCCCACTGCTGTTCCCCTCATCAGCCTCAACAGCTATTCCACAGTCAATGGCCATGTTGTACAGCATGCAGCAGGCCAGGAATAGGCCGCAGGCCTTCGAGGGGCTGTAATGTAGGGCACCACCAGACCTGTCCAGGCAATGGAACCGTACCTTCAGCATCCCAAACACACACTCAATGAAGTTCTGCATGCTGGCATGTACCTCTTTGTACCACTCTTCCACTGGGGATGATTGGAGCTGGTAGGGGGTGAACAGCCAGGGCCTGAGTGGGTAGCCACTGTCACCTGTGTGTGGAGACAGTGGGAGAGAGTGTGAATAGGTTAGCCTGGTGACCCCTGTCACTGTGTCCCATGCCCCTTCCAGTCACACACGGCGGTTACCCTGCCATGTCCACCCCCTTCCACACCTTGCTGTACCATGCTGCCCGTGGTCACGCCATACCCACCCACTAGATGTCCAGTGGGGATGTTCCCACTCTCAAACTTGTGGAACAGTGCTGAGCTGTGTCAGATGTAGGTGTCATGTGCTCCCCCAGAGTGTGTGGCACAGACATTGGTTATGCACTCCCTGGCATTGCACACCACCTTGCAGTTGATGCTGGAGTAGTCCTTTCTGTTGATGTAGGCTACCCCCTCTGCACCAGGTTGCATGCAGATGCACACATGGGTGCAGTCTATGGCCCCTGTCACGCCAGGCATATGTGCTACCCAGTGTAACTCCTGCATGGTTGCTATATGCTCCACCTGTGTGCTGTGGAAGTGGATGTGTTCTGCAGCGTGTGACAGCAGGGTGTTGAGGAATTGTGTGAGGAGCCGTGACGTGGCCAACTGGGTTATGCCTCTTGTGTCCCCTGTTGGTCTCTGGAAGGTGCCCATTTCGAGCAGGCACATGACAGCTGTTACCTTTGTTTCCACTGTCAGGGCATGGCTCCGTCTAGTGGGTGCCTGCATCTCCTCACTGCACAGCTCACAGAGCTGCCTCATAATCACATGGTTCAGGCGATACCGGCCCACGATCTCTGTGTCAGCATGGGTCACGAAGCCGACACGGGGCTGGTACCACCTGTTCTGGACATACCACTGACAGACCCTTCCACAGCCACGTTGCTTTGCCTTCTGCCTCCTCACACCTCTCATTACTGCCTCCATCTGGAATGCAGCACTGGCCATTGCTCCTGTTGTTCTGTCACCCCCTAGGCATCCAGCTTCACCGGCCCCCCCTGGCTCCATGGAGCAGTGCCTATCATCTTGATGGGACCCCTCCCTGCATACCCTGCCCATGGCTGGGTTTGCCTGCTGACTCTGTTGCCCACCCCTGTGGGTGGCAGTGTCACACCCCTTGGGTCTGGTGGCTCCCTTCATCACCCACTCTCTCCCCCCCTTCCTCAGTGGGCCTCCAAGAGTGGCACTCTCTCTCACTCTCTCTATCTCTCTCTCTCCTTGCCCTTCTCCTCCTCTCCCTGTCTCCCTCTTCCTCCCTCAGACTGCCTGTCTGTCACCCTCCATCCTGCTCCCCTCTGGCACAAGTGATCTCCTCCTACTTGCTCCCTGTTTTCATAGTCTCAAGACTGCTCCGCACAACTGGTAGTTGCTCCTCACTTTAGCCATTGCTCGGCAGTTGAATATCGCACTGTGCTGCATATTCATGGATCAACCCCCTGCCCTTGCATATGCATTTATTATTATTACGCATTTGTGCACTGTGACTTGCACTGCGCAGTTGCTCCCGCTGAATATCGCCCTTTGGTGCATCTCCGCAGTTGTGCATGAGCAACCCTGTTGTGCCTTGCGCAACTGCTTTGAATATCCAGGCCAGTGCGTAAAGCACACAATCCCTTCCCATGCTTCTCTGTATAGTTTAATATCTATCTATCTATATACATATATATATATAGATAGATAGATACATATACTGTGTGTGTATATATATATATATATATATATATATATATATATATATCAAATGGGTAGGGAAATTGCTTGGAATTTATTGCATGATTTTCATCACATGGCCGTGCATATATAAGAGTCTGACCGCACACCTGCAGTTTTACCCCCCAAAACAATTTTGCCATTT
This sequence comes from Neoceratodus forsteri, assembly GCA_016271365.2. Taxonomy (NCBI): domain Eukaryota; kingdom Metazoa; phylum Chordata; order Ceratodontiformes; family Ceratodontidae; genus Neoceratodus; species Neoceratodus forsteri. The sequence goes on along the minus strand of CM057455.1, from coordinate 667,204,973 downwards.
CATAAGATAGATAACCCACTCTGAGGTGTGCAGTCACACTCTGATATACACTCGCCTTGGGTGGTCGATGCACTGAGCTGTAACAATGCAAACCAAGGTGTGCATATGTCAGAGCATGACCGCACACCTCAGAGTGGGTTATCTATTACAAATATATTACTGGCATGGTTGCACCAGTATAGTTAGGGTTGAGTAAGCAGTTTAATGATAAACCCCAACTTTTGCACCTTAATAACTTTCCAACCATTCAACAGATTTGTCCAAAATGTCAGAACCTGTTTGGTAGATGTTTTGATTTGCCAAGTTGCATGTCAGTCAGACATGCAGTTTACATGCAGCAAAGCACTGAAAAATGCATTTTTCACTTTTTTGGCACTTGTTTGCTGTTTTTTCCCCATCGCACTGTGGCCACACTGTTTGGTATTTTGGTCTGAAATTGTCAGGGTAGAAAGAGGTTTGGTCAAAGAACAATCCTGCATTGATTTAGTGAAAAAACATTAATTCATCTCAAAGTTATTACATTTTGAAATGTCAGGTTCTGAGCATGCTCAATTCACTGCAAGATGTATGTGTTTTTTGCAAAAGGGGATTGGGCTCACAATCAAGGATTTTCTCAGCTCATGGTTGGAGATTTATAAAATCCCCATTCATGAGAAGAAATTCTTCATTCGCGAACTGACATTTTGTTTTCATTTTTTCCCCCTAAATAAAATGTCATAGCTTGCTCCACAGGTGACTTCTTGTTGCAATAAGGCATGGGTTTTGTTCAGGGTGATGCCCTCTACAAACCTATACCTTTGGTTTGCTTCATTTGGACCAAAAAATGGCCATTTTAAATTTAAAAATTCTTTGTTCATGACCCACTTCCAATCCTCATTTGCTAGGTGACCCAATCCCCTTTCACGAGGTAGCAAAATCCTTGATCGCAAATTAGGGACCAGATGGCCATTCTCGTGATTGAGGTTTGGCTCACAAACAGGGATTTTGTCAGCTCGCAAAAGGGGACTGGCTCACAAATGGGGTATTTGCCACCTCGCAAAAGGAGATTGGGTTTTTGATTCCCCGTTCACAAGCTGACAAAATCCCTGTTCCTGAGCTGACAATATCCCTGTTTACGAGCAATCCCCTTTCACGAGCTGACAAAATCCTTGACCGTCATTTCACAACCAGATGGCCATTCTCATGAACGAGGATGGCTGGACAACAGGGATTTTGACAGTTCATGAAAGGGAATTGGTTTTTCAATTCCTCATTCACAAGCTGTCAAAATCCCCAGTCACGAGCTGTCAAAATCCCTGTTCATGAGCTAATCCCCTTTTGCGAGCTGACAAAATTTCCATTCACAACTTAGGGACCAGATGGCCAAAATCTAACAGTTAAGAATTACTCATGAATGGGGATTTTGACAGCTCAAGAACAGGTATTGACCTTGCGAAAGGGGATTTTGGCACCTCGCAAACTAGGATTTTAAAAACTTTGCCACTGCACTGTAAATTAATGGTTTGGTCTTTTGACTTTAAATTTTGAGGGTATAATGGGGATGCCACATAGATGTTAATTATGCTAACTAAGTGCTAAAAAGTTAATCAGTTACAATGATATGATATCACGAAGTTGAGATTTTTCCTATAGGATAACATTGCAGTGCCCATAGTGCCTTTTGGTACCCATATCTTGGAAACGATGCAAGATATGGATATATCACTACCCACATGCATGGAGGTTTTGAAGTCATAGATTACATCTGTAATGGAATTTATTTCCTAGGTTGTATGGTTACTGAGATATTGGCAAAGTAGTGTTACAAGAGTTCCTTTTCAGGCCTAATAGGCTACTGTATGGCTCCATTGTTATGTGTAAGTGGGAGTGCAGGGCCCGGAAGGCCCATGCTCCCACAGACGCATATCATTATGTATAACAGTTTGGTGGGGAGCATGGGCCCAAAGGGCCCCGCGCCTCCCACCAATACATACTATTTATTAATTACATTACACTTTTTCAAAAGTAAGGAAATTCATTGCAAAACTTTTAATGCACAGTTAGGGTTAAGCAACAACAGTGGGAATGGGATGTTAGGGTTGAGCCCTTACCCTCACCACCTCACCTCATCTCTCCATTCACTACAACAGATGTTAAAAACAGGTCATGAGGCCTAACTCTCAACCCATTCTGCTTTACTGTAGCATGTCAACCTGTTTACACATGGAATGGGGTGTGAGTTGGGCCTGACAACCCATGGTACATCCCAGCATCTGTTGGTGTGTGGAGGATGGGGAGGAGGGTTAGGCTCAACCCTAATGTCTCATTTGCCCCACTTTTGTCACTTTAACCCTAACTGATGCAAAGCTTTTGTAATGACTATATATATATATATATATATATATATATATATATATATATACACAGATATATATATATATATATATATATAGATATAGATGTATATATATATCCGGTCATGCCTGAAAATGGTCCCTGGGACCAGTGTACTTACCTGATTATCAAATACATAAATAATAAATTATATATATATATATATATTGAGAAAAAGAGAGAGAGAGAGATTCCTGTTTGCCCACCCTGTGTGTGTGTGTGTTGAGGGGGATCATTGAGTATAGCCAGTCTCGATCCCTCACAACACCACATTTAATGTTTTTTAATTAAAAAATAAATAAACTGGTGCACAGTAGTGAAATCATTCTGGTTTGCGCCCTGGTTCGCTCTCTTTAAACCAGTCAGGCCTCGTCAGTCTGTGAGCTTTAAAGAATGAAAAAAGTGTGTAAAGTACACACTCTCTCCACCATGCCTCACTCTATATGTATTAAATATCTATGTATTTCTAAAAAATCTAAAGGCTCACCATGTGTGTGCGAAGGAGTGGGGGATTGTTGACTGTGCAACACTCAATCCCTCCTGACTCACGCTTCATGTTTTTAAATAAAAAAATGCAGAAGTTCACAGCAGTGAACCATCTCCAGTTTGTGCCCTGTCGGACTTCCAGTGTGGAGGAGGACAAGATGGCAACCTAACCTAAATGGTGTTGTCAACTCCTGCTTTCATTTCTAAAATATTGCTTAACCTGAGGAACTAGTATCGCAAGTAAGGGGTGCGCTACTCTTTTGGAGGCTCTGGGAAATTAAAAGCTGCATTTGATACTCACAGACTTGATGGTTTGTGGAGGCTTTGATAGGGTACATCATAGTGGGTGGAATGCTGACATCAATATGGCGAACCCAGAGAATACGGTGATGGTTAATGAAGAAGATTTATCTGATATCAGTGCTATGCTCCAACACACTTGTGAAAGATATCCCCAATATAAAGGCAGCTGTTAACCTCTTGGAGGGGTGCATGAAGGAGGAAGAACAAAGAATAGCAGGGACGGAGCTGTACTGTATGTAGATGGATTCCTCTAATGCCTAACAGGAGGACAGAATTGCCTAGCAGGAATGACAAGTCCAAGCCCTAACTATGAAAGTGGATGGCCTTGAAAATTGTGGGCATAGGAATAATATTCGAATCATTGGTCTCCCCGAGGGTGCCGAGGGAGACCGTCTGGGAGATTTCCTGCAACTCTTTTTTCCTCAACTTTTGGCCTAAGACTGGGAACACCCATTAGAGATCGAACGGGTTCATCGCTCCTTGGGTCTTCAACCCCAAAGAGGATCTCCTCTGTGCCCCATCTTAGTCTACTTTCTGTGTTTTTCTGTCAAAGAACAGATTTTCAATTGGCTAGGGAATGGGGTCCACTTAATTGGAATGGCTATACTGTGCACCTTTTTCAGGATTTCTCCAAGACAATGGCTGAGAGATGCAAGGCTTTTGCACCTGTTAAAAATCAATTAGTGGGAACAGCACATCAAGTTTGCCCTCAAATACCCTGCTACTCTAACTGAGCTGTGGAATGGGGTCTGGCATTATTTTGAGACCCCGGGAGCAGTTGAGAACTTTTTAAAGTCCTCGTGGAGAAAAACAGAGTCCTGCAGGGTAACTTCTGAATCAAATCGAGAGGGTCTGGGCAACAAATCCATAGCGGAGTGTACGCAAGATTCTTCTAAAGTGAATGATGGCCTTCGGTGCAGCAATGCTAGTGGTTGGTCTTACCCTAAACACTAAAGGGAGCATCAGAAGGGATTTTCTCCACCACAAGTGAAGTCATCTGGTCTTATAACTGCTTCTGGGGTGTCTTCAAGGGGATCCCGGTCATCTTACCCCTCACATGTGGTTGAACATTCTCCCACTCAGGACCCGAAGCATCCTCGGCTGTCCACTGTTACACCTAAGAGAGAACCGGGATGGACTGGACTGATTACCCAGAAGAGGAGCTGGTAGTGGTGTCTCAGGAGGTACCAGTGGTGGGGAGCACTATCCCACCTGCCAATGCCACACTTCTGGATCTGGCACAACATCATGTGGGTGCTACTGTGGCTGAGGGAGGACTGCAACCGAACTCCACATATGAAAAGGGTGGAGTGAAAGAGACTGTCACTACTTGAGGAGCTATAACTTACTCCACTGAGAGGGCTGTAATCACTGGACAGTGCTGGTCCCAGACAGTGGATAATCCTTCTTTTTCCTTTTTAGGACCTCTGGATGGTCTCCTGCATTTAATGGAGAGGAGGTGTAGTACAAACTGATAGTTATGCCTGTTTATTGTAATAACTTTTTGGTTGGTGGTTTTCAGGATAAGGTATTTGGGCATGTTTTGGGGTTTCTTTCTGAGTATGTGTGGATATGCTGGTGGGGTTGGGGGACCAGGGCCATGCACAGGGTAGATGAGCTCCACTATGGGGCTATATTATTATCACCCTGACCCAGTGTGGTCATCTGGGGAGCATCTATTCCAGTTGCAGTCCCAGCAGATTTTGGTGATTAGGTGCAGGGGTGACTGAGGCCATGCCGGTCTAGTTTCTCTGTGTCTGGTGAGTTGGTGGGCAAGGGGTGATAGCTCTGCACTAGCAGTGGGGCAGGGGCATTGGTGGAAGGGATTTGCTATCCTTCTTACCTGCTCCTCATCCTTGGTTCATGGAGGAGGGATGTGGGGGTGCTTGCGGATCACGTACACAGGTTTGTTACATGTGGGGGTGGAGGGTGGAGTTTGGGGGGTCATTTTGAACTGGGTAACATCCCCTGTATTGGTTTGCATGGATGTTGTTGGTATAAAGTTGCTGTTTTTTTCTTTTAATAGCGTTGGCATTGGGGATAGGTATTGTTCTCAGGGGACTGGGGGATGCTGGCAATGGGGGAGGGTGCCTACTGTACCTCCATGTGGCTTGTTTACAGTGTTTTATTTTACAGCACTACTATACTATGATTAGTGCTATGGTGCAGTTGTCTGTTATAACATAGAATGTTCGAGGTCTCAATATCCCCATAAAATAGAAGAAGGTCCTTTCCTACTTAAAATCCTGTAAGTGTGACATTATCTTTCTACAAGAGACCGACCTCCTGAAGAGGGATGTTGTCAATCTGGAACGTGGGTGGTGGGGTAGAGCATATTCCAGCTCATTTGTTTCTAAAAAATGTGAGGTTTCCACTTTAATAAAATGAGGCTTCCCTTTGGTAGTGGACCAGTGGGAATCTGATAAGGAGGGATGGTGGGTACCGGTTATGGGTAAGGTGGAGCATGTACCTCTATTATTGGTAAATGTTTATGGTCTGAATTCTGAGTCGCCTGTTTTTTTTTTTCCTAGCTGACGCAGTGAGTTATTGACTGGTATACACAGCCTATGGTGCTTCTCTTAGGGGGAGACTTTAATTTTGTTTTTGACCCAGTGTTGCATAGGACCCCTTTGGAAAAGGGGGGCCTCTCTCATCAGGGGTCTTGGGAAATCCTCTCCTATTTTTGTGAGGAATTCTAACTGGTCTACTGTTGGAGGGTTTTGAATCCTACACTTAAAGATTTTACTTTTCGATCATCAAGATTCCGGTCTTATAGCTGGCTGGATTATTTTTTTTGCAGCTCGGCTATCTTGGCAGATATCTTGGAGGTATGCAGTAGGTCTATTGTCTTATCTGACCATGCCCCGGTGTCCCTGGTTTGGGAGCCATGGCAGACCTTGACAAGAACTCCTTGTTGACGTTTTAATCCTGATTTGCTGTATGTGAGAGATTTTCATCAATGGCTGGAGGGGAAGATTGATTTATATTTTCTGTCTAACTCTTCTCCAGAGGTCTCACCCTTCATTATCTGGGATGCATTTTAAGTCTTCCTATGGGGCAGAATTATTTCCTATGCTTCGCATGTCAGCAGGCAACAGAGAGAGAAGGTTGAAACTTTGATGGGGAGAATTAGACAGTTAGAACAGTAGATTTATGTATCCCAGTCAGTTCAGGAGGAAAAGGTTCAGGAATTGGTTAGTTGTAAGGACCAGTTGAATGTGATTTTTCAACAGAAGGCTCAGCCGGCCTTGTTTTTTAGTAGGCAGGCTTACTGGGAGTCAGGGGATAAAGCCAACAAGTTGTTAGCATATAGATTCAAGAAGAGAGCAATGGAGGCACAGGTTCCATACTTACAGGATGGAAGGGGGGAGTTGTCTCTGATGCTGGAGCCATTGTTGAGCAGTTTAGAGTTCTGTTGTCATTTATATCAGTCATCTGTTAGTCCCTCTCAGACAGCCTATGAGGCCTTTTTTGAATGCTGAACTCTACCTAGGTTATCAGTGAATTTAGCATATTAGCTGGAGAAAGATATCTCCCTGCAGGAGGTACAATGAGCTATTAAGTCACTAGCTATTCATAAGGCCCTGGGCCTGGATGGGCTTAGCACTGATTTTTATCAAGCTTTTGAAGCACAGTTGGCCCCCAAGCTTTTGGATTTGTTTCAGGCAATAAGGGAGGGGGGGTTCACTACCAGATTCTATGAAAGATGCTGTTGTCACTGTCTTGCTAAAGCCCAGGAGATATCCCACTCTATGTGCCAATTATCACCCTATTTCTCTTTTAAATGTAGATTGTAAAATCTTGGCTAAGGTTCTGGTCATATGTCTGGAGACAGTGTGGGGATCTTTGGTTAGTAGAGCTCAATCTGGCTTTATGCATGGGCAGCAGGGCAGTGACAATCTGCAGGTGGTTATTGATTTAATACAGGTGGCAGTGAGGGGGCTGGAGTTGGCAGCCTTGGTGGGATTGGATGCTGAAAAGGCATTCAACTCTGTTGAGTGGAGTTATTTGCAATTTGTGCTTACAAAAGTAGGACTGGGCCCACATTTATGCCAATGGATTACCTGTTTGTACTCAGAACCCAGGGCTAGGGTGCAGGCAAATGGTGTGCTGTCAGAACCCTTTTCCTTATCCTGAGGTACGAGACAGGGGTGCCCACTTTGCCCATTATTGTTTCTGCTTGCAATGGAACCTTTAAGCTTAGCACTATCTTAGGATCTGGATGTTAGGGGGATCATGGTGGGGAGAAAATCCTTTTGTACTTTACATTATGCTGATGACCTTTTGTTGTTACTTTCGAAAGTCAAAACCTCATTGCCAAAGGCATGGAAAATTATTGATCTATTTGGGGCAATCTTAGGGTTGTGCATAAACTGGGGGAAAACTGAGATTCTACCTTTATATAAGGCTGACCCATCCTGGGCCCTGTTAGGTTTGCATACTTTGAAATGGTCCCCAGCTGGGTTAAAATATCTGGGCATGCATGTCTCCCCTCGGGATGAAGTGATGTGTTCAAAAAATTTAAAGGGGTGATGGAAGATGTAAAGATAGACCTCTAACAGTGGAAAAAGCTGAACTTGTCCCTTCCTAGTAAAATTGCAACTTTAAAAATGATGATTTTGCCTCATCTTTTTTACACCTTATGCAATCTGCCCTTAGTTGTACCCCAGTGTTAATGGATTCAGTTGGACAGGTTGTTAGCAGGTATTATTTGGGGGGTCATACCCCATGTTTTAGTAGAAATACACTTAGGGCCCCTGGTATTAGCAGAGGATGGAACTTACCCTCGCTCTGGGCATATTATTTATGTCAGGGAGTAAAACAAACATTAAATTGGATACTACTGTATATCTGTCTGTGACTTCCACATTGTGCATGGATATTGAACAAGAGTGGTTGGGCAATAATTTGTTAATGATGCTATTGAAACCTGGGTGTCCACGTGGGCTGGACCTATCAGCCCTAATGTCTTTCTTGAGATGGGCTTGGGCTTGGTTCTTTAAAATACTGGGGTGGGATGCCACATTTTTTGGAAGATGGGAGCCGTGATGGGGTAACCCAGATATTCAGGTGGAGAATGTTCCTGTTCATTGGGGGTTGTGGCGGGATAACAGGGTGTGTACATTGGGGGATGTGTTGGATGACCAGCGAGGCCTTATGGTAACTTTTCTGGATTTACAGGCTAAGTACAATCTTCCATTGAGAGAGTTATGGTGGTATCTTCAACTCAGACATGCCCTCTCAGTTAAAGTCTTGCAGGAATACTGCATTAGGGAGATGGAGTTTACAACTCAATTGGAGAAGTGGCATAAGTTACGTAAGTGTATTAGTTCTTTATATAAGTTGTTACAGATATTTTTCCGTCCAGACTGGGAAACACAGAGACTGAAGTGGGCACAGGATCTTAACCATGATATAGATAAAGAGAGATGGCACAGGTGCTGGGTAGAGGTGCATTCTGCCACCCCGGACCCCAAGCTTCAGCTAATTGAGAAGAAAATCTTAGGGAGGTGGCATCGTACTCCAGTCCAGTTGGTACGATTGGGCTTGACTGTCTGATTTATGGTGGTGTAATTCTGCCTTGGGATCCATTTTTCATATTTTATGGGAATGTATGCTTCTCCAGCCTTGATGGGCTGCAATTTTTGATTATTTGGAAACTGCATTGGGAGGTCCCATTATGCAGTCTCCAACCTTTTGGATTTTGGGTGATCCAGATTTATTGGTTGACTCTATTCAACAGTACAAAGATTTTTCATGTGCCGCTGCCTTAGAGGCTAAGCGTCTCCTTCTGTTGCATTGGAGATCACAAGTTATCCCACCATTTAAGAGGAGGTGGGAGCAGGTTGTAGTAAAAACAGCAGCTCTCCATCAGGTTATGTATTTATTAAGTTCTGTAAAGCTTGTGGAAGGTGGGTTTCATTCTTAGGTGTTGAAGGCAGGGAGCTTGTTGGGCTTGTTTCTGACTTTTAAAAGTTCTTGGTTTTGACCTGGTTTTGGCGGTAGGTTGTGGGGAGGGGGAGGGTGCCAGCATTCTATGGTATGGATAGTTTGGAGGTTTTCGCATTGTTGTAGCTTTTGTGTTCTTTTCTTCTGTTTAATTTCATTGTTTATTATCTATATTGGAAAATATTGGCATGGTGCATTGTACTGTTGCCACAGACATTTGAATATGTGTTTCAAACTGTATGGTTGATGGACTGTATTGCAGATTTAAATAAAAATATGTATATACAGTTTGTGCCCCTGTCACCCTCTCCTTAAATTACCTGAACCCCTTCATACTGTGACCTTTAAATAACAAAATGACATAGAGCTTGATGTACACACTCCATCCCCCATGCCACTCTATACAGTATGTATTAAATATATTTAGTATATTTAAAAGAATATATGGCCTGCCATATATGTGTGTGTGGGGGGGAGTTGAGTGTAGCCTGATCCGATGCTTCAATGTTTTTTATTATTATTAAAAGTGTACCTGCTCTGGTTTCGGACCTGGCTCCCTCTCCTTAAAACAGCCAAGCCCAAAGACACAGTGGCCCAGATATTCAAAAGAGTTGAGCCATGCTCAATAGAGTTGCGTCTGCACAAGTCCAAAATGCTCCAATCTACGATATTCAGCAGGAGGCAGTTGCCCCCCCCAAATCATGCTGAGCAACAGCGCAATGATAATGAAGGCATGCGCAACCGAAGGGAGAGGAAGCATGCATAAACTGCACATCCCAATATTCAGCCCGGGCCATGCAGAGTTATGCAGGTGCAACCCCTACCTGCGCCTGCACAAAGTTACACCGAAAAAAAGGAAAGGGCCACCCACAGGTGAGCTGCCGCATTGCAGGGTGCAACACAGCAGCTGCCACCTGTGGGTGGCCTGACTGTTCCTGCCGCACCTGCCGGTGCCCTCCATGCCCGATCATGGGCATAACTATGCCCCAGTAGCCAGATTGCGGGCATAATAAATATTCCCCGAGTAGCCTGATCGTGGGCATAATAGTATTCTTCTCCCCCAAGCCCGATCCTGGCATCTGTTCCCCCCAAAGTCCAATATCCTGGTGGTCCAGTGGACCAATGGAGTCAACTCAAGGGCTGCATTCCTCACCCCCAAAGTCCAAAATCCCTGGTGATCTAGTGGCCCCCACCCCACCTGCCCATGGAGCCCCACCACCTGCTCCCCCTGTCAGCTGGCGGGTAGCACCCCACCCGCCTGCCGCCGCGCCACCCGCCAACTGACAAGCCAGAGCAGGCTGCACGCCCATTGGTTCAGAGCATGAGCCAATGGGCGGCAGCCCATACCATACAAGCCAGTCCTTTGGGGTGAGGAATGCCGCCATGCGATCGGCTCCATTCAGTCCACTGGACCACCAGGGATATTGGACTTTGGGGAATCAGATGCCCGCGATCGGGCTGGGGGAGAAGAATACTATTATGCCCGCGATCGATACTCGGGAGAGAATACTATTATGCCCGTGATTGGGCTGGGGGGGAGAAGAATACTATTATGCCCGCTATTGGGCTGCAGGGGGCGTCGGTCCCTGATGGCTGCTGCCTTGCAGGGTGCCAGGCACAAGTCGTCGGGGATCGGCACACCTGCATGCTAATGGCATGCAAATGGGGCCGTAATTTGATGCAACTGGGCCCCCCCTGCACCTTGCATAAATTATGGCCCCATTTGCATGTCACCCTTTGAATATTGCAGGTGCTGTGCATGGCGCAATGGAACTTGCGCCACCGCATCTCAATGCTCCACTCTGACCACTTGCACTGGCGCAGTTCCACTGCGCCATGCACAGTGGGTGTGGCCAGGGGGCGATATTCAAAGAAGTTGCGCCATAGTGCAACTCCATTGAATATCACCCTGGCCACACCCCTGCGCAACTATTTTGAGCGGCGCAGGGGCTTGCACCACAAACTGGTTCAGTTTGAATATCTGGGCCAGTGTGTAAAACTGACTGCACTGCACCCTTCCTGCTTCCTCCATTTGGTGCAGACTCCCTTCTCCATGTTTCTAGCTAACAGAATCTCAGAGAACATTGATCTAGAAACACTGGCTGGGATTAACCCTGGTATTCCATATTCCTACCCTGTAATTGTCTCAGTTACTCTGTATTCATACCCTTCAGGTTTGTACAACCCAACACTCTGCTACTGTGCTGCAGTTGCACTGTGTCTAGGTGACTACTGTGAAAGAGAACGTGTACTAGTGAGCTCTCCCAATAAACAAAATAAATAAATAAATAAATAAAATAGCAGGTCCAGTTTCAGTAAAAATAAGAACATGGAGTAAAGCATGGAGTAAGGTTCACAATTCTTTTTGTGTAACAGTGGTTTAGAAATGTTTTTGCAATGTGATAATAGACAGCATTTTCCTAGCAGGATAAAGTAAGGTACGGTGGTTAAATTGGGACAGTTTAGGTGGGGTTTTTGTATTTCTAGGTAGTGGAACTGTCATTTGTAGGTGGTGGAACTCTCCAACAGCAGTCAATATAAAAAGATGACAGAGGTGGTGTAACTGTCATATAGTTTTTCAAGAAGTGGTGGAACTGAGGTCCTGCAGGCTCCTGCCCAATTTAATCCCTGGTAAGATATTAATTTAATGAACTTTGCAATGCAGAATTCTGAGACGAGACTATGTGCTGTAGCTGTAAAGAGTGTTTCCTTCTTGCCACTTCAGAAAACTGAGTAGGAAACAGTTTTAGACATTATGTGCAGCAATCATCAGTACCCCCTCATCTATTCAAATCAAGACTGTTTCAGACACCTGTCTGCACCATTGTCCCTGCTGCCTATAATTAAATATATAGTTGTTTTTCATCTTTCACACCAGAGCAGGAGTGTCAACCAGTCAAGTCCCTTTCTATAGCACCCAGAGTCTACCCATCAAAGCTAAATTATGCAGATGTCACCCTGGAATGCCCCTCAGGAATTCCACATGCACATCATGCACATTTTGATGCACAAGGGTGGACGTCTGCTGGGGGGGGGGGCTTTTTGTGTGTGAGCTCATGCTATTGTAAACTGTAAACAGGACTTAGAAGGTTATGCCCTGCAGGACCAGAAATTGTCCAAAACTGACAGTCCAGCATCCACTAGACAAAAGGAAAGCTATATAAAACTCTAATAATAAAGATGGTTGGGGGAAAGGGACATAGGAATGAAATAAAAATAAAGAAAAAATCTCTACTGAAAGTTGCATTTACGGGGATAGTCTTGGTAAATGTAGCTTATCATTTTCATGAAGAGTCGGAGGGAAGGGGCTGAAGGAAGCACATATTTTAACAATTTAACTGACGAGATAATCTGTAAGAGAGGTAGAGGTCCCTTTTGACTTTAAGCTTTTACCTTCAAGAAGTTATCAGCATAGCAGAGATGTTGATAAATTCAGGGAGTTTGTTGCATTCACCAAAATCTGCACATACAAAAACACAATTTCCAAAGCCCTTCATCATCCACAATGCCCTAATACAGGGGGTATGCAGAGACTGGAGGGTGCACATGTATTCAGTGAGGAAATGTTGCACTGCATGTAATTTCAGGTAGTACATGTGTATATGTGCAGGACAGAGGGTACATTGAGGCCGGAACAAGTTTTTCTCCAAGGGAAAACTAGCCTGTTTTAAAATGGTCCATTGAATTCAATAGGCTGTCTTTTTTTTTGTTTGTTTTACTGAGTACTGTATGTGGTGCTTTGCTATACATTAGCACAGCTGGGTTAATTATAATTTGAGTGACCATACGATGGCTAGGGAGCCTATCCTAACCCAAGGTCCATTTACGCTTGAATATGGCAAGAGCAAAAGCACATCTTGCCAGGATCTGCTTTGCCCTGCATTATTGATTATTCCCTATACCCTAAAAATGTGAGTTGGGGATCCTTATTTTCTTTTAGATACAACCAAATGTTTGCATATTTCAACTTCCCCAGTTGATGCTTCAGGAGAAAACATATTTCTAACAATTCAAAGATAGTGGGAAAGACATATCACTCAAAGAAGATTCTCATCCACTATAGATACTCTGGAGAAGTCACAAAAGTAAACAAATCCAGATCAGAGCCACTACAGCTGTTAATCCATTAATTTGATAAGGGTGTTTTAAGGGCTTAAATGTAATGATGAATTGCTGTAGTCAGCTTTGTGTATAAATTTCATTTTTGGTAAAGTTAGATCATTTATCTGGTTGATCCTGTGTTTCCTATGTGTTTAAAATGCAAGTGTGAGTGTGTCTTGTACTATGTGTGGAAGGAGATGGAGCTCCACACCAAGGCCTTCAAGTTATGGTAAAAGAAATGATGCAGAGAGGAGTGGTATGGCTACAATGGGAACTGCAGGCCAACCTGGAAGGATAAGAGTCTATATCGAGGTGATGGCCAGCTTCTATTAAGGAGGGAACCATAGTCCACAGTGCATAGTTTAAATGTTACTTTGATGGACATTTAAAGTAGCTGGGGGTGATGAAAGAAATGGGGGAGGCAGAAAGTGGGCCACCACAGGCTGAGACAGATAGTAGGGAGATCCCAAGCAGTGGGTTAGCAAAGGAGGAAGGGGGGAGTGAACAGTCAAAGAAGGAAGGTGATGAAGTAGGAACAACTGGAAAAAGAAGGCAACAAGAAGAAAGTTGAGGGATGTCAAAATGGTGCAAGGTCTGTATCAGAAGGACTAAGACAGGAAACTGAAAGAGTTCAATATGTACACCCAGGAGGAGAGGAGGGAGAGTTGGGATATGATGGAGCTCTTTAAATACCTCTCGGGGATTAATAAGGTACAGAACGGAAGTATGTTTCAGAGAAAATGTGCTGTAGAACAAGGGGTCATGATACAATCAGACATGGTTAATCCATAAACAATTGTTTTTGACCATTTTGTAACATAATAAAAATTGATGTAATAACCAGACAATGACCAACATATTTTTGTTTACTTTATTAGAAAATTAGAATTTTGGTAATACAGTGCTGAGCAGTTAAAATATTCTAGTTTCTATGTTTTGGCCTTTTTTGTTAAATTAATAATGTGTTTTTTGCCTTCGTAACTACAGTGAATCCCTATCTCCTCAGCAGTTGCTGTACTTTTTTTTTCAACTGTCTGGACATTCTATGACATTAGTAACACCATTCCAGGTCATTCATATGAATAGCCTGGAATGGTGTCACTGATTCCATTGAATGTTTAGCAATATGAAAACAGTGCTCCCAGATCTACGGGGATTCCCGTATTTTACGGGTTTTGTGTGCTCAAAATGGGCTACGGGAAGGAATTACATATTTTTTAAATATACGGGCTAAATCTGGTACACTTACGGAAATGCTGTTGCGAGAGTCTGTGGGTAGTCTGTGGGTTCAGACTTCATCACGGACGAGATTTAAGTCGAAGCCTGCCTCCGATTGGTTCAGAGACCACAGTCATGCACTGATCACGCACTGACTGTGGTCTCTGATTGGCTAATAGTGTTCTTGTTTGATGCAGAGAGTGAGTCCCGGGATATTTAAACTCTGGCTACAGACGGTGGGACACCCTGTGTTCAAACATCCTAGATCGCTGCTGCTATGCTGCCCGGAGAGACTGAAAAAAAGAAAAAAAAAAGGGGGAGAGAGACATCCACATCCGCTGTGTTACCCATCTGAGTATCTGTGCATTTACTTTATTTCAACAGGAGGTAAGTTAAAAAGTCATTGCTGTTGTGGGGTAGTAGGGTAGTGCAGAGCTGTTTACTCCGAGCTGACAGCTTTTCAGACATAAATTGCGCATCGCATGTAAACACCATCAGCGATCAGCGAGAGCAGCTGTGATCAGCTGGGGAGTGACTTGATGCGATACCCAGACTGACTTTGCTGCCTGATCTGTGCATTTACTTTATTTCAATGGAGGTAAGTTAAAAAGTCATTGTCTGCTGTTATGATCAGATGGGGAGTGCAATACCTGGACTGCCTTTGCTGCAACATTGGGCATTTAAGGAGTATTGTAAAGATCTGAACCTCTGCTTTTTCAACAGGTGGTAAAGGAAAGAAAATATTGTGTTGTGTTGCCGATCAGCAGCAAAGTCTGGATTTTAGATGACGGTCATTTCATTTGTTTGTCAGTATATTATAACCAGCAGTGACTGTGGGTTCTCACAAATTCAAATACTATCTGTGCTGCTCTGACTGGGATTGAGTGTGTGTGTGTGTGGGCTCTCACAAATTCAAATACTATCTGTGCTGCTCTGTCTGGGACAAGTGTGTGTGTGTGTGTGTGTGTGTGTGTGTGTGTGCGTGTGTGTGTGTGCGTGCATGTGTGTGTGTGTGTGTGTGTGTGTTTTTGTGGTGGGGGGCTGACCTGAGGAGATCTTATACTTCTCTAGGTTTTTTTTTAATAAAATTATTAAACAGCTCCTCAGTGACTGGAGGATGGGGAGAAATATGATTCAGTCTGTCCAGTAGCAGCTCCCTTACACTACTGCCCTCACTAAAATGCTGCTGATCACTACTTGCAGAGGGGCTGGAAGGAAAAGTATGCCTCTTTGCAGATTTGCAGATGACACAAACATCTGCAGTAGGGTCGATACACAACAAGAAGGGGTGCAAGGGATGAGAAGGGACTTGGCAAGATTGGAGGAATGGTCAAAACTATGGCAGCTTAGAGTCAATGCAAGAAAGTGCAAAGTAATGCACCTGGGAAACAAAAATCCATGGGAAGAGTACACAGGTGGGGGGGACGGTTATTAACAACAACACAAATGGAAAGGGACCTGGGGGTAGTCATATCAGATGACCTTAAGGTAGGTAAGCAATGTGAGAAGGCAGTAAGGAGAGCTGGGGGGATACTGGGATGTATAAATGCACCAATCGCAAAAATAAATTAGCGTGATCATACAGGAAAATTTACAGGCATTTCACACAGATTTTACAGGGAAAATACAGGAAAAATTAGGGTCTGCTACAGGAAAATGCTTTGACCAATCTGGGAGCACTGTGATAGAAAAAGCAGTAGCTAGTGAAAAGAGTGTAACTTGAGGTACAGCTGAGTGCATCCCAACACCAGATTATTAATTTATCAAAAATTTGTCAAAGCATATCAGAACACATACTGACATTGAAAGGAAAATGACAGGGCTGTTAACTATCTAAAACTCATTCCCTTTCACCTTAAACATGACAGAGGGATTAAGAGGGATTAAGAAGACTGCCATTAGCACACTCATTAACACCTGCAATGGATTATCCAGGGTAAAATGAATTGGGATAATAGTCTCTGTACTCTGAATACAGGATTCAGATTCAGAAACAGAGATTTCCATTTTAAAGAGGTAATTAACATGGCAAAAAAATCAGTTTCAGAGGTTCCCTGTTCAGATAATCAGGTATACATAATAACAAAGCACGGATTAACCAGGTCTGGCTGTATAAAGCTGGAAGGAGGTAGATTCAGGAGGAATGTGAGGAAGTACATCTTCACAGAAAAGGTGGTGGATTCCTAGAACAGCCTTCCATAGGAAGCAGTGGGGGTGAAACCAGTGGTGGGTTTCAAAAATATCTCAGGCACAATTTTATTTATTTATTTATTTAAAAGTTGATAACCAGGAAAACCACCAATAAGCTAAGATTTGTTTCCAGTTGTGACCCAGGGAAAAGCAACATGGGAAATTAATACATTTACATATGACAAAATAAACACTTCAGTAACAAGAAACAAGGGTCACAGTTGCAAGACCCATAACAGTAGGTAACATCAAGGCACAGGAGTACAGCATTAAAGCAGAAAAACAGTTTATCCACAGATAGCACCACAGTCCAGTTGCAGGACAGGCCATTGCACCAAATAATAAATAATGGGTCAGGGCAAAAAAAAATGGAGAGCAAGGCACAAATTACAACAATGGGGTTCCTATTGGACAAAAAGATATGACTGTCAGGGGTTTGCAACTGTAGGTGATTGGTTAACTAACACTTAGGAGGCAGGTCTAGGGTATGAAGGGATCACTATGGGTGAGGCAGAAGTCTGAGCAGCCCTTTTAGTGAAAGGATAGTCTGAGGTCGGAGGGGAGATTATTCCAGAGAGAAGGGAAATTAATGGAGAAAGCATATTGCCAAATGCAGAAATGGGGCATGGGATGGCAAACATATGCAGATCCCAGTGATGAAGGGAACAGGTAGATGGAGCAGCTTGGGAGAGACAGTCAGAGACATAGGTAGGAAGCATTCCAACCCAGAATTTTACTACAAAGAAGGCACAGTGAACCATTCTCCTGTGGGACAGGGGTGCGAGGGTGAGGGAGGAGTACAGGAAACAGTGGTGGGTAAGGGGGACTGTGGTGAAGGGGCAGAAAGAGTTCAGGAGGATGTCTAGTCTGGTAAGGGAAGATTGAAAGGCAGTACCATAAACCACACTGGCATAATCAAAAATGGGAAGGCACAAAGGAACCCTTGGAGGAAGGAAGGGGGATGTAAGAGAAAGTGCTGTAGATCAGGTTGGGTCTCCAGCAAAACTGATCATAATTAAAAATGGGTAGACTAGATGGGCACAGCAGTCTTTAACTGCCATCTGTTTCTATGTATGGCAGTCTCTGCAATTCAAGTGGAAACAGTGGTAAAATTATTAATATGCACAATGTTAATACTGTAAATTGTGCGGTACAAATAATTCATGTTGTACTATGCTACACAGACATGATAATCACATCAGTAATAATATATGCACTGAGCAAGGGAGGAAAAATCAAGGGGAACATGTGTGAAGGAATATACTACTCATAGAGTTGTGACACTATGATAGGTACATACTGTATGAATTTTCTGTATTATGTTAGCACCCAGCTGTACACCAATGTTGAGTAAGCAACAGTATGGGATTTTATTTATCTTTGTTTTATTTTTAAGAATCCAGTGAGCCTATACTGAGATGATGACCAGCTTCCATTAGGGAGGGAACCATGGTACTCAGTGCATGGTTTAAATGTTACTTTGATTGACATTTAAATTAGCTGAGAGGGTGATGGAAAATTTCATAGTAGAACTGAAATGCATGCTAATGGTATCACTATACCCAGAGTTGTTTTGTTTCAAATTCTTGACCTACATTTACTGTATACTCCCTGAACTTTAGGAACACCCCCAAACAATGCAGCCACTCATGATGCCATATTCTCCTCCCCTCCAGCTGCATAATGATGTTTTATTTGGGGGATCCCAAGTCCAGAAAAGATGCCATGGAAGTTGATCAAGGACTATGAACAAACATGTTTTGACAAACAAGAACCCGAGGTCATGATAGTCAAAGATTTTATTGTATGGTTATAAACCTTCACAATCACAACCACTATTAAAATATCATTTACACATATATCTAAAAAGGGATAATATCCCCGTTCACAGTAACTCCTTTATACAATATTGTGCTAAGGGAGTAGTCAGTATTTCCAAGTATTTTTTGTACCCATGTGTATAATTATTTGCTGCAAACCATTTAGAGTAACGGGACTGCTTTATTTCCTCTAAATCTTTCAACTTCCATTGATTGCTAATTTTCTTTGTGATATATTTTTTATATTTAACACTAATATGAATACATTTTGCCACAGAATCCTTTAAATGTACTAAATTATTTTTCCCCAATATAGAAAAAACAATATCCAACCAACAATCAGAACAAAGTCCCCAGCCATGCCAATCCTTTTTTTCATCCAGACATTTCTTTGCAATTATATTTTCATTAAGTCCAGCCAATCTAATCCAGTAGTTTACCTTTTTTCAATTCAATTGCTGCATTAATATCTATGATACCCAACTCTGCACGAATATAAGAAGAAGGGCAAGAATAACCTAACCTTAACAGAGATCTTAAGGATTTATAGACAGGACTCATAAATTTATTAACTATATTTACTTTCCAAATTCACATCCATATAACAACTGGGATTCTACCTTAGATTTTAACACTCTTAACAATGGCTTATCGTTAATCCCAAATTTGCAGTTAAACCTATATAATCCTCCAACAGTTTTTTTTAATTTCTCCTTAACCCATTCCAAGTGGGAAGTCCACTTACAATTTTGACGAATTACTATTCCAAGATATACATAATTAGAAACTATTTACACCTTATCTTGGCCAATATACCATCTATCATTGATACTTCTGTTCTTCTTCTTTTCACCCAATACCATAATCTTTGTTTTATCCATGTTGATCTTCAATTTTAATTTCTCAGATTCCTTTACAAGAAAATTTAATTTATTTTGTAAACCAAATTTTGTTAAGGACAGGACCAAGATATCATCGGCATATGCCAATAGAGGAACAGGAAAATTCCTAATTTTTGGGGAATCCATATCTATAGCCACACTGTATTTTAACATGTTGTCCAGATATAATGTAAACAACAAAGGGGCAAGAATACAGCCTTGCCTCACTCCACGATTAATTTCAAAGATATTTGATAACTGGCCCCTAAGACCCAGTCTAATTTTAGCCCAAGTTTTAGTATATAATTGTGCTATTATATTTACTAGATTGGGCTCAATACCTCTATCTAATAAAATCTGCCATAATAGGCTTCTAGAGACACTATCAAAAGCATTACTATAGTCAATAAAACATATATATATATATATATATAATCTTTGGACCTTAATTTTCACATATTTTTCCATTGGGTGATTCAAAACAAAAATATTATCCAATGTGGACATACCATGCCTAAATCCAGTTTGATAGGGGGAAATACTCCCTATTTTTTCAATCTCCTGCTGTAACCGACCCAATATTATCTTAGAGAAAATTTTAAGATTCACATCCAAAAGCCTTATAGGTCTATACATTTTAGGATCATCTAATGGACCTTTTTTGTGTAATGGAGTAATATTAGCCCCTTGCCAAGAAGCAGGGAAACTTTGAGAGGAAATACATTTATTATAAAATACTGTTAAATATTTACACCCTAAATGGGACTCTGTTAGAAAAACCTCAGCTGGGATTCCATCCAGCCCAGCTGCTTTATGCTTTTTTAAAGTATACAATGCCAGATAAGTTTCATCTAGTGTAACTGGACGCACATAAGAACACCCAGAACCATTTATTGGGGAGTTGTCGGCCTCAGTGTCAAAATAAATCCCTTTAAAATAGGTTACCCATCTTTCCTCGGTAATAAAAGTATCAATATTAACTTTCTGCTGATTAAAGCCATTAGCCACTAGTGACCAAAATGCTCTATTATCTCTACCCAGAACTGCCGAAAACATTTCCTCCCACTTAGATGCAAAAAAGCCTCTCTTTTTTTCAACCATGAGTTCCTTATACGCTCTCTTTTTATGGTTCAATAATTTAAGATTCCCCTGAGTCTTTTTTTTATTTATAATCTACATAATTTCCTAATATCAGCCTTTGCCTTTTTATAATCCCTATCAAACCAGGTATTCATGGCTACAACCCTTCCTATTTTACTTGGTACTTCTAGTACAGATTTAATCTTATTTAGAAGAGCATCTAGCTCTTCTGTAAGATAAATAAGATCGCATTTACTAATATCTCCATAGGGGTAACTTAAAATTGAGCCATGAATAATTGGTAGCAGGTCATAATATGAACCTTGTTTCCATATAATCTTATCTGAGGCTCTAATTTCAGTAAATTGAAATGGCTGATGAACCAATCTATTCATCTGATCTAATTGAAATTCCAAACCCAATGGATAATGGTCACTTTCTGCTCTAATCAGTATCTCACATTTAGTCCAGTGATACATATCTCCGGACCAAAAAGCAAAATCAATTACTGAGGTTCCCCTCTGAGAAACAAATGTAAAATTCCCCTCTTTATCTCCTTCTATCCTCCCATTTAAAGGGTACATATTATTTTCTTTCACTAACTCTATAACAGCTTTCCCATTATGGCTTACCAGTTTGTCTTTAGATTGTCTACAGGGTACTTTATCAAGGTAATTACATGCAGAAAGTGTATGATCTACTAGGCCATCAAACAGGCCAATATGTGCATTTAAATGACCCAGTAAAAGTACTTCTGCCTGTGAAAATATTTCTTGGGCTTCTTTTAGCAAAATAGATATTTTTTGCCACATGCCTACTGGAAAATAATCAGAATTCTCTGGAGGTACATAACAATTCAGTACAATCATTTCCCTTGCTCTACATTTAACTAAAACTATCACATAATTTTGTGCAAGTTTCCAACATACAACCTTATCAAATACACCTATTTTAATTAAAGTGATAATTCCAACTGAAAATCTCCCTACTTTTTTACATTTCCTACCAGGAAAATGCAAGGCCTCATATCCATTAATAGCAATTTCTACATCTTTAGAGTGCCAAGTTTCCTGTAAACAGATTAAGTCATAATCCATTAAAAATTTAATACATTCAACATCTGCCCATAAAGTTTTCCAGCCGGCTACATTCCAAGTTATAAAACTGATTTTATAATGTAGGTCAGCTGACCCAGAAATATTCTTATTTACTTTAGGAGTTAGTCACTCATCATACCTTGCTAATATTTTAAATCTGTTTTCCAGCGGGAGGTCAGAAACTTCCTCATACTCCCTCCCTCCATTAAAACCTGCACTAAGCACTGTAAAGTCTACCAAATGCAGACCTAAATAATCCAACTTCCTAGCTTGGCACAAGATTAGATCTGCTAACCTTCCATTTGAAACATAAATATCAATCTGGCTCCCTTCATGTCTACGTTCAGCTTGTATACTATCAGGATATTCCACTGGGACCATCATAAAATTTTTTAGCAAGTTCTCAATTGCTATAGACAGTCCTAGGTCTGTTTCTTGTAACATATGATTCATCCCAAAAGAGTTAAAATTCTCCCTTACATCCTTTACACTTGGTTTTATTACATTTACCAATATTAAATATTTATCTATGAGGGAAAAACAAAGATACTTCCTTATTACTATACGAACCTCTATTTATCCAAACATAGTTTGCTGTTCTTGGCGCATCAAAATAGATATCAATAATGGTAGCCTCCTCTAATATTAGCCTCTTGATCTCAATTATGTCAGCTTCTATAAGTTCAATATCCAATTCTTTATTCAAAAATGTAAGAATATGCAGATGTAACATAGCCTCACCAAGGATACCCCAATTAAGTGGTCCATATAATCTAATTAGGGGCTTCTTCCCCACTAAAGCCTGTGTATCTTGGGAATATTCTCCATTTCTATCCTCAGTAGTCTGTTTTTTCACAATCTCTCCAATGTTCTCCTTGTCCTTGTCATTATCCTTTCCCAATTGTCCATTTGATTTTATATCACACTTTAACCCTTCCACTTCCTGTTCTAATTTTGCTAGTTCCAATTCCAGTTTAGATGACACAGGTTGAGGCTGGAGAGTACAACATCCCACAATTATATCTTCACCTTGTGTTACTATGCTTTCTTTGTTCTTCCCCCTATTTTTTTTCCTTCTCCTTCGGGTTTTGTTTCTAGAGGTCTCTTTAGCTGTTAATTCAGGAAAATCAATTATACTAAAATCAGGTCTCAAACCCAGTGATCCTGGAGCTTCATTATCATCAGAGCACTCTTCCAAAACAGACACAATTTCCAACTTCTCTGAATTTAATATTATCTTCTCAACTTTTCCAGACAGATCATCAACTTTATCCATAATCTGTCTTAATTTCCCATCATTAATAACCAACTGTGCTTTTAGTTCTTCCAATAAGTCCTTATTAAGAACTAATTGCTCCATCAAAATAACAAAGGAATTCACTGGGTTCCTCAAAAGGGTAATCAATTTATCGCTCAGCCTAGCAGGTATAAATACCTCATTCTCTAATGAGCAATTATCACCCTTTTGAGACTGATTTACAGTATTATATTGACATCTAGAACTAAACAGATCTTTTTCCACTTCTTTAAGACCATCTATTGTTTGTTGTAACTCTTCCATTACCTCTTTTAATTCATAGGTCTTATATGTTGTCAATGACTCTTTTTCCTTTACCACATCCACCATCTTATCAGAAACCTCCAGTGATATGTCTACCCCCAATGACACCTCAGGTCTCTACCATGGAGGAGAACTTTCCAGGCCATCAGTAGCAGAAGAGCACACTGAGAATTTCCTATCTAGATACGATAATTTTTCTGAAAACAAGTGTTCCTGGTTAGCCACCAATGAGCCAGCCACAAGGCTACAATCATTAGACCCCCATGACTCTACCCCTTTATCTACATAAGCAGATGGGACAATGGAAGCATCCACATATTGATGCATACTTTTTAGTTGACTTGATTTACCTGAAATCTCAACTTGAATTATATTACCATTAGGGGTAGAAGTATTATTTCCCCAATTCTTTTTTTTAAGATGTTCAGTAATCTTAGTCTGTCTTCCACCATGTTTCATATTAATTTTCTGTGTAGAAAGCTCCTGTAATGGTGAAGGCTGAAAAGCATGCATTCTTTGGTTTCTAGTAATAACCATACCAAAAAAAAACAAAAAAAAAACCCAGACACTTAAACAGAATTAGACCAGCAATCAACAACAACCATCAGGTCAAAACAGGTAAAGTTAGACGGCAGATCAAGCAACAGATCTTATAAGCTAGAATGTTCAATTGCTCAATTAGATTCAATTAGATGACTCTGCACCATCTAATTCAGCACAGTTCAACACAATTCAGCACAATTTGATTTAAGTTCAATTCAATTTTCGGCACTTGCTTCTTTATTCTAAGATTGTATCTTCTATACTTTCCACTTCATTTCCATTGGCAAGATAATGGAACTATATCCTTCAAAGTCAGTCAGAAACTCCAGCTGCTGCATAGATTCCGATATTCAAATGAAACAGCTTCCTTAAGTTCTGCAGAAATTCCTTGTTTCCAAGTTTCAGGTTTCCAATTTACTCGAACCTTCTATCAGGCATCGCCAGCCTTTTATCCACAGATCCACAGTAAATTTAATACCTAAAAGAGGAAAAAATAAGGATTATAACCCCCACAAAATAACTTCAGCAACACTTAACACACAAACGCACAAAACACAACTGTTAAACCAACTACCTAAAAGCCTATATACCTTTAGTATGATTAAAACATAAAATTAAAAATGCTTACTTCTTATACAATCTCCTTAAGATTTCCATTCCTTCACAGTCTCAGGTGCCTGAACAGCTAAAAAGCTTGAATAACTTAAAACCATGAGAACGCTACAGAGCTCAAAAGCGGTAATGAATCTCGTGAAGCAGTGGTAAATACTTTTGTGCTCAAGCACCTAGATCGACACCTGCTACCTCTGCTGCGTACCACGAAAGACAGAATTCTAATCTAAGGCTATAGCAGTCACGCATGCGTATATGTGCGCCACTCTGGGGGGGTGCTATACTTAACCCTTTAATTGCCACTAGCGCTAGTACTCTCCCTATAATCCCCCCCAAAAAAATCTTTACCTAATATTAACAAGCAGCAATCAATATCAAATATATAAAACAGCAAGAATTAAAACCTAATTCCCTTAAAAGAAATAGAAAACACACAATCGCTACAATTTAATTAAAAAAAAAAAGAACTTCCCAGGTAATATTTCGACGCCTCTTCTCAAATTGATGTTTTTTTTTCTTTCCCACAGCCACACTCCACCTGAGGCTTGAGTCTCTCATTTGCAACTCCGTAGCTCTGCAGCTCTGCAGCTCTGCAGCTTTTCCTTCACTGCCTCACCCAGGCGGTCTTCACCGTCTACCACACTCCAACCTGCAGGCAAGACAGAGAAGCAGCAGCAAAGGGACCAGAGGAAAAATAAACCGCACAAGGCGGTCTAAGAAATCCCGATACTTAGGTATGAAATGACATAGACAGCATACCTTTTCTAAGTAAAAAAATGCTTTACTCGGGACGCCAAACAACTCCCTACACAATCAAACAGCATGCAACGGCTCAACCAGGTCATGAGTTAAAACTGGAGGGGTGAAGGTTTTGGAGGGATGTGATGAAATTCTATTTTATGGAAAGGGTGGTGAAGCTGTAGAACAGTCTGCCAGCAGAGGTGGTGAGCACCAAGACCATAAATGATTTCAGCCATGACTGGGATGGAGTGAAGGGATTGGTGGTTGCTCAGATCAGCAGCATTAAGGAGGGGAGCAGTGGATGCTCTGTATGGACAATAGGTCCTGGGGCAGATAGGGAAGTCTAGGCAAACTAGATGGACCTTTGGCCTTTTTCTGCTGTCATCTATGTAATAATATATACATTGAGCAAGGGAGAAAAAAATCAAGGGGATTATGTGTGAAGCAATTTACTACTCATAGAGTGGTGATACATTATAGGTATGTACTGTATGAAGTTACTGTATTATGATAGTATCCAGCTATATACCAATGTTGAATAATCTGCAATATGGGATTTAATTTATTTGTGTTTTATTTTTAATAACCCAGACATTGTCTACACAGTAATAACATACAGCCAATGATGCTGCTTATGGTTTGAGAGATTGGTTATGTTTTTAACCACTTTATTCATTTTTGGGAATCACTTGTAACATGGTTGCAATTATGTTTAGACGGTTAACTTTTGGTTTACCTATGAATGTCTATTACAAGAGAGTACTGTATGTATTAGCGTCTTTGTACAATATTATCCTTAGGACAGGTTGTGGAGTGCATTTGAATAGGTGTAAAAATTGTGACACTTCACTGTATGTCAAGTAAGAATGGTGTCTCTGATTGTGAGCATTTGTCCCTGGTTTTACTGGGCAGCGTCCCTCATTTTGGTCCTGTGAGGGTGCAAGGTATGCATTCTGGGCTAGTCAGGTTTTGCAGTTGACACCTCTATGATTTCTTTGCAATCCCATATGATGCCCCTTGCAACCACTAGAAACCCTTAAACATTAGTTGCCTAGCATTTACCCCTCCTACAAACACAAAGCCATGAGTTCCAATTCCACTAACAGTAAGATCGTGAAAAGGTTAACATAAACTAGCTCTTCAGAGAAAATAAATCATTTACACACACAGACACACACACACACACAGACACACACACTTGTGGACATGATAAAGTAATTTGAAACTTCTCTGGAATTTCTTTTAAAAGCTTGCTGCCTCAGCTCTCTCCTTCTATCTCTGTCTGCCTGTCTCTCTCTCTCTCTCTCTCTCTCTCTCTCTGTAGCTTGCTATTCCAGAAAGGGCTTTTTGACACTAGCATGCAAAAGAAACAAGTTTCTAATTGCACTGTTAAACTGCTTCAAAGAAGTGGTGTAAATAACTTGCTTTATGCCCTCTCAGACTTGGAGACACTAGCTTTCAGGTCACTAAAAGCAGGCATGAAGAGAATGGCTAACAAGCTGAAACTAGTAACCATGTTATCACACAAGTTCTGTTATATGCAAATTAAGATTGAAATACATGTACTGATATTGTGACCATTATTTCCTGTCAAAACTTAGAAACACTGTCAGAGTAAAAGAAAAGAAATGCGTTACCAACCACTGTAGGATAGCATAGTTACAGACAAAAGCCTTGTTTTTATGTCTTGCAGATCTCCTGCACTGATAACATTTCATTCTGTGTTGATCTGAATGAAATGTGAACCTTATTCTTCACCGGGAAACACTGACTAACAGAAAAAATAGTGCAGTAAACAGACTGCTGAGTGGAGGGATTGCTATAAAACACCAATTTTAAGAAGTCCATTAGCAACCTGTTGAGGTCCATTTTTCTATGTGATTGTAAAATGTCTGCAGAGCTCTGCCCTGCAGCCATAAAAGGACTGTCAAGGGGCAATTGAGATTAAATTTTCACACTTCAGACTTCAACCCTATAAATACATAAATGAAAAAAAAGGTCAAGCATGGGGACTGGGAATCAGCTGGTTGGGCACCCACTCAGTAGAACCTGCACTTCATGAACCTGATGGAGTAGAACCTACACTTCAGCTCCTGACACAAGAATCCACATTGAGCAGCGTACCCCTAGTGGCAGAATGTTTCCCATTTTGGGGGTGGGCAATCTTCAGAGCACTGACCTCTTGGATGTGAGCATAAGTACTGAAGGACAGAATTTCTAAAGCATTCTAATACCACTGGTCCAGGATGCACCACCCTTTGTATGAGCAAAGATCAACTGGCACTAGTTAGGCATCCATCATTCAGGAAGCCTTAGTGAAGGCTTCTTCAGCCACAATTGTCAACAGAAGTCACTGTGACACACTGGTTAGAGGAACTTTAGTATAAAAGGGGAGGGTGTTAGGAAGATATGAGGCAGGGCAAAATAGAAAGGAGGAAGAAAAACACCTTCATCCGTAACAAAATGTCTTATTAGCTCAAGCATGGTGTTAACAGTGTGTGTGTGGGTATGTGGGAGGGTGGCAGAGTCTACTCCTTAATTTTCCAGCACCTTGGTTCAGCAGAGAGAGATTTTACCCCTAAACTGATTCCCAGAATGAGGACCTTTGGCTGCAAAGATTTCCTAGGAGTAAGATCACCAGTTTCTATAACACCCCAAGGCAGATAAATCCATTTCACTATTGCCACTGAACAATAGACACTACCTTATGTAGCTGAGCAATCAGTGAGTCCCTGTAATGTCCAAGACTATACCCACCAAGTTGTAGGATAATCCATCCCTCTGAAATATTATACTCTGCCTGCATGCACCCACTGCACCTTCAGATGCAGGGTAGTTTCTGTTATTCTAGAACAGTGCCCCCACACACATACACACACCACCACTTATCAATGTGGGACACTCTCCAATATCCCAGCCCCCTCCCCAAACAAAAGATAGTGCCTACAAAAATCATGAACACCCTGTAGTATACAGTTCAGGACAGGTCCTTTCTGTCTGGTTAACCTCACAATTCAATCAGAAAGTTCAGTGTCCAGGTAAAAACTTTACCACACACACTAAGGCCCCATCCAAACTAGAGGACATAAAATGGTTTAAGACACTTAAGCCAGTTTCAGTCCATTTAACATGGATCCTGTCTGCACTATTAGCAGATTCAAACATGGGTTCAAAAGACATGTTAAAGCCTTGACAGAATCTAGATTTTAACATGGTTCTTGGAACAGATTACAAGAAAGAACCATATTACCTGCCAGTCTGGAAATCCATGCATGGTTCCAGCTCTGATTTAGTCCCCCAGAAAGCATGTTCAGAAAACCCCACTGAGCACATATGGAGCAGCAAGTATAGATCATGCAGCACAGATGTTTTATCCAGCTAAAACATGACTGAATTCAGTTGAGACACAGCAATATAGTAAGTGATAAAACATTTTATAAAATGTTACAACTTACTGTGTTGTAGTCTGGACATGGCCTTTGATGGCTGACACTATGCGAGTAGGAGCGAACAGCATGTTATATGCATGGCGCTACTCCCAGCTGAAAACACAGCTTGAAATCCACCAGCTCTGATTTAGCAGGTGATGCCCTCATTCTGATTTAATCTGCCTTTTCTGGAGGTACACTGGTTGAGTGGTTCACACTTTTTGTGATTGATGCTGACACCCAGTAGTAACTCTAACTCTTTATTTTGGGTAATACTTTATGGTACACTCCTATGTCATGTTTATGCAGGGGAACAAATATATACTTTGTTCTGCATTTAAATAAAGACAGTACAAATCCTCTATGTTATATTGATGTTATTACATCGTTTACGCATTTGGCTTGACATTGTTACAGACAGTACTTAGTACTTCTGTGTCATATATATTCTGATTTTGCAGAACTCTTAAGTAGCGTATGTTTACTAAATGCTGGACTTTATTGTTGAACTGGGTATGGGTGCATAAAACACCACAGTTGGTGTTAAAGGTGCTTGACACCTGTTTAGACTTGAAACCTTACTAATCAGAGCCTACTCCATAGGCATGCTGCAAATACTTTTTCTAGCTCTATTTTTGGGACATTTATTTGTTGCATAGACTGTCATTTGTTTGTAACTAAAAGACTTGGGATAATTATCTTTTTGTTATATTTCTGATGTAGCAATTGTGTGCCTTAAGTCTATTGTGCTTGTGTACATCATGAAAATGAGTAAACATAAAGTTAAAAAATCTATCAGTCTGTCTCTCTGTCTGCCTGTCTGTCTGTCTCTCTGTCTGGCTGTCTATTGATCTATCTATCTATCTATCTATCTATCTATCTATCTATCTATCTATCTATCTATTTGTTAATTCTTTAATTCCTTCCCCCTCCCAGCTCAGCCAGCCCTCCCTCATGTTTTCTTGATAGTGTTGTTTGTAATAGAAAAGTGAACTGCGGTGCCACCCCCTCTGCAGCGTGCCCAACCCCATCCCTTCCAGGTTGCCTGCTCCCAAAAATTCTTAGGTGGCAATGCCAGGGTGCCCAACCCTGGTGCCACCACACAGTTTAGCCAACACTGGGATGCCCAGTTCCCAGTGTTGGATCCAATACTGATTTAAACCTGCAAAAAAGAAAATTATCCCTTGATGTTTTTTTTTAATTAACCTATAAAAAGAAAATTGTTCCTTACTGATTTGACCACACCAACCCCAACCCCCCACTCAGCATCCACCAATATATACCACCCACACACCCTCACTCACCTGAAAATGTCCAGCAATGTAAATATGCTTTCTGTTTGAAGACACATTTTGCTGCTGGAACAAGTGACTGCAATATGTGAAAGTCCAGTTTAATATATTTTAAGGGGTTTTAAACTTTTACTCATAACTCCTCCTCCTCTTGATATCATGAAGTGTCCACTCAAATCCTGGCCCTGTCTCCTACAGTACAACAAAGCCTGCCAAAATGGAGGGGGGGGGCTCAAAATTGCTACCTTAAACATCTGCAGTCTCCTCCCAAAACTGGCCTCTCTTCAAATCTTTGCCAGCCAGCACAACCCGGATATCCTTGCCATCGTCGAAACTTAGCTGACACCTAATACCTGGATCATGCCATCTCTATACAAGGCTACAAGATATTCAGGCTGGATAGGACCTCAAAAAGGGGTGGTGGGTATGCAATCTACATAAAGGACTACCTCACCTGTCTCCCTGGTTCTTACCCCACCACAGAAACCTCAGTGCAACTCCTCCCTATCAAGATACTACTTGGTGCCCAAAACAAAGTCCTCATAATTGCTGCTGTCTATATCCCACCAAAAGATCCTGATTCTAGCCTACAGGCTGTCCTCGAGTTCATAAGTACACAACCTTCTGACATCGAACTCCTTCTCCTTGGGGACTTTAATATAAATTGGCTTGCTCCTGATGCAGGGTCAAACAAAGATGCTATCCTAGCAGCAAATTTAACACAAGTGGTAAACTCCCCTACCAGGAAAAACTACAAATCAGGGACCAGCACCCTCATTGACTGGATCCTTACCAGCCACCCTACCCGTATAACCAATGTAAGTGTTCTCCTGACTCGCTCAGTGATCACTCTCCAATAATATGTACCTGGACAAATAAGTTTTGTAAGCCGCCTCCAAAAACCATCTATAGCAGAGTCCTACCTTATGGCAACCTTATTCATCTCAAGTCCTGTCTTAGGCAGATAGACTGGTCCTTGATTTACAAAACAAACTCAAAATGTTGACCTAGCCCTTGATTACTTTATTTCTACTTTCAACACTGCCTGTGACACCTATGCACCAGTAAAAAAGTGCAAAATCAAAGCACTCACAAATCCCTGGCTCATGGCAAAGCTATTGGCACAACTCAAAAGTAGGGATCACCTCTGGGCCACTGCAAGAGCTACTGGCACTCTGTCGGACATTCAAAAGTATAAACAGGCTCGTAACCACTGTACTAAACAGATCCACTTGATGAAGAGCTCCTACTTCAAGAATGCCCTCTCCAACTCCTGGGGCGAAGGGAAATCCTTCTGGGACAATATAAAGAATATCATGGGTCAGCAGTCCAATTCCTCTCCAACAATAATGAATGTGGATGGAACCACTATATTAGACCCAGAGATCATTGCAAACACCCTAAATGATACCTTCATGGACCTTAGTGGTGTCCTCTCATCTGATTTCTTCACTGATGCTGACCCTCCAATTTCTACTTCTACTACTTCCTCTCCAACCAAACCACCCTTCCATTTCAAACTAGTAAAGGCACATGAAGTCTATAAATATGTAAAGAAGGCCATTTCTAAGTCCAGAGCAAGCAGCAACACTATTGACCTTAAACTTCTGTCCCTCACTCTCAAAGAAGTTCTGCTTCCCCTCACAAAAATTTTCAATCTCTCCCTCTGCTACAGCCAATTCCCTAGGAAATGGAAAGCTGCAGTTGTCACTCCAGTGCACAAAAGTGGTGATAAGTCACTGCCTGGTAACTATTGCCCGATATCAATACTACCACCTCTCTCTAAGGCCCTTGAACACTTGGTGGCGGATCAACTCTCAGACTACCTGGAAAAGCACAACATCCTATGCACTCAGCAGCATGGATTTAGGAAAGGGCACAGCACATCGACTGCCCTACTTGAATTCTCAGGAGCAATCCACAATGCCATGGACAAAGGAAACCTAACTGGAGCAGTCTACATTGACTTAACCAAGGCATTTGACACAGTTCACCATGGCCTACTTATCAAACAACTACTATCCCTAGGGCTCCGGGGTCCTGGTGACTGGGTAAAAATTACCTTGCTCAAGCGCTCTCAATCTGTAAAAGTAGCTGGAGTTCTCTCAGACTCAAAACTGGTTCGCTCAGGAGTTCCCCAGGGATCCATCCTGGGCCCCCTCCTTTCAGCCTTTTCTAAACTCCTCCCCAAATCCTGCCCTGAACAAATAATCCTCTATGCCAACGATGCGTGATTCTTGCCACTCATAAAGATCCGAACCTCTTATGCCTCAACCTTCGCATGCTTTTCTAAAGTTGAGATGTGATTCCTTGAACATAAGCTGGTTCTAAACCACAAAAACTAAATCCATGCTCTTCTCTAACCCACAAAACAAGAAACGGCAAGTCCCACTCACCATTAATACATACCTAGGAAATACCCTTGAACAAGTGCCAATTTTCAAATATCTTGGAATCAACTTTGATCAAGGCCTAACCTTGCAACTCACATTGATAGTACAGCAAAAACTATTAATCAGTGAATTGGGATTCTGTATGAACCGACCTTCTTACCCATTCTGCTTGAGTTGCCTTCAATCCTCTATCATCTCAGTCGTTGATTATGGCTTAGTTATATACGGATCTGCCACTACTACAGCACTTAGTCGCATTACAACATCCCTAAATAAGGCCTGTCAGTTGCTCACTGGTGCACACCGATGTACCCACACATGTGAACTCTATGCTGACTCAGGTTGGTTGCAACTCTCAAACCGGATAAAGTACCTTACCTGCCTGATGGCGAAAAAATCCACTCTGGGCCTCACTTCACCCTGTATCCAAGACCTGCTATGTCCGAGCGCTAGCACCCATTTTACCAGAAGATCAGAACACCAGCCTCTCCAAGTCCCCCGATGCTGGACTTCTCAGGGACAAAGATCATTTGCCTATCGTGCCCCCAGCTGGCTAAATGCCCTCAGCACTCATATTACTGCCTCCAACTCTCTAGGTATTTTCAAATCAAGGCTTTTCTCTCACCTTGCCACCTCCAGCTCCTGTGACTGCCCTGATTAAACCTCCTATTTTCTCACTACCCACCCTCTCCCGTTATTTGACAAAGACATGTTTGGGAAACCTTTTCTCCGGCTATTGTCTGCTCCCCACACCTTTCACTTACCCTCTCTGTTCTGGACTTTTTCCCTATTTGTTTCTCCTTATCTGGCATGACCTCCTTCTTGTAATAATAATGTGATTATTGATATCTCATGTCCTTTTGCACAAATGATTTGATATGTATTTGTATATGTTTTCTTGCTCTTGACACAACACAAATTGTTGTGTTATCTATGTAACCTTTTGTACTGTACCTAATTGACGTGGAACCTTTGTAAAAGAGCCTCTGGCTCAAAAGTAGTAAGTCCTAGAATAATAAACTAAACTAAACTAAACTAAACTTTGTAATTGTGTTAATATTTTTACACTAAATTTTCAACATGGCCTTTTTGGGACCCTACTTCATGAAAAAAGTAGGAGGCATTTTTCAAATCCTTCCTGAAAGGTGTTTCCATGGTCACTGCATGAAATCACGTTTGGGCAGGATCTGAACATTTTCACTTACCAAGTTCATGAGGTGGGGTTATAAAAGGGCTATGCTGAAAATGTGGTGTAAAACTACGTTAAAGTGGCTAAATTATGAGTGAATATTGAAATAGCTCAACATTCACTCATAACTTCACAATTTTTTAACATTTGTTCACCAGACTTTCAACATGGCCTTTTTGGGACCCCACATCATGAACAAGGCAGGTGAACATTTTCAAAACTGTCCCCAAAAGGAGATTTTACAGTCACTCCATGAAATCACAGTTCAGGCAGGATGTGAAATCTACACTTTCTGGATTTATTAGGTGGGATCATAAAAAGACTGTGTTGAGAAATCTGTGTCAAAATATGATGAAATTATTTAATTATTAATGACTATTGAAATATTTCAATGTTCACTTATAACCTTGCAAATCTTCAATATTTTGACTCCAAAATTTAAACATAGTCAATTTTCCACACCACTCATAAATGTGGCAGGTGTCATTCTTCAAATCCTGGATGAAATGTGTTTTCTCACATGCGGTGCAAGGTGGTGTTTCAGCCAGTATTCTATAAATGCCACATGTCATGTTTATAATGAGTAGTCATAAAATGACTATCTTGAAAATCTGGGGGTCAAAATTTAAAAGCAAGATAATAATTATTAAGAAACATGTTCAGAATGAGCCTTTACCCCTGTGGGTGGTGCTTTGTGATCCTGTGCCGGTGAGCTGAGTTTGGGGGTAAGCTCAGTGACCCAGCTGGATGGGATGAGGCTGCGGGATGATGCTGTGATGCAATACCACCACCCCCAGCCTAGATAGGGTAGTTCCATGGTTGCCCACACAGACCCAAGTACCATTTAGTGAAGAGAACTCTTCTCTTGACATAGTGACTTGCACTGATGCACCTGTGGGTGCCAGAGGTCCCTGTGCTTTGGCTGAGAAATGGATTATTTGATCTGTGTATTTGTGTCTGTAGCCACATGGAAGCAGAGGATCCTGCTCTTCCACAGTCCACCACACAGCCCTATGAATTCTTGACATTTATTGCTGCACTCCTATAGGGGAACTGAGTCTTCCTTTGTCACGGGGCCCTCTGGGCCCTACATGTCTTCATTTGTTAATACAATTCCACTATCTCAAAAGGAAAAGAAATTATTTGACAAAAGACTGTATTTATATATCAGTTAAGGTTTAACTTAACACCACAAAAGTAGGGAAATGTAGCATTAGGGTTTCCAAGCCCAGCTCCCCATCCCAACTCCTAAGCAGCAAAAGGACAAGACCACTCAAGCAACCACAGACAGCCATTATCAGGTAAGATAAACAACTTATAACTTTTTCCAGATAACACAAAAGCAGTAGCACCAATGTGCTTCCTTTGTGGATTTGTATCTGTGGCTGCATAAGCACAAACCCACAGGGGCCTATGCTTATTCAGCCACACCTCTAGGTATATGTTATACAGGATGCATGAGTATGTGTGGCTGCAGAAACACAGGAAGAAGATCCCCTGGGATCTGCACTCTGCAGAGAGATGTACTCATACACACCAAACCAATTACTTCATTAGATAGCACAATCTGCTAATGCATGGTTTTCTATATGCAGCTGCACAACTGACAAACTGATATCCCCACCTTGAAAAGTTTCTAGATCTGCTGCTGAAACCATGATACCCACATTACAACAGTACTTCCATCTGGGTAACTGCAGGCCCAACAGGTGCCTGCCCTTCTGGAGCCAGAAGTTGGTGTGTATGTCTCACACCTCTGGCTGAAGAGGTGCAGCCCCTTAGGAGCCTACATTTCTGCACACAGAAGTGCTATTGCAACTTTAGTATCATGGATTTTGTTGCAAATGCACTTCTACAATCAGAGGTCAGTGTCAATATCTTACACCTGAGTGTAGGCCTGTCAACTGTGTATGTGTCTTACAGTGCTCATGAGTTTCTGAGTCCACAGATGTGCAGGCTTCTGCTTCTGCAGACAAAAGTCATCTTGTTATTTTGGTATCATGGATTTGTATCTGTGGCTGCAGGGGCCTGTGCTTCTGAACACAGAAGCAGTGTTGTGATTTGAATACCATGAATTTCTTTCTGCAGTGACAAGTCAGTGTGTATGTATTGCGGTGTGCATGCTACAGATACAAATCCACAAAGGTAGCACATCAGTGCTACTGCATTTGTATCATCTGGAAAGAGTTGTATGTTGTTTGTTTTACCTGATGATGGCAATTTGTGGTTGCTTGTGTGTAGAAACATAGAAACACAGTAACGGAGAAGATGACAGCAGAAGGGGACTACAAGTTTCATTTAGTCTGCCCAAGGTTTATACTTTTTGACCCCCCTTTTGTCCCCCCAGGTGAATGATACCTTTGTGTCTGTCCCAAACTCTCTTGAACCCCTCGACCATATTTGCTCCAATGGCCTCCAGAGGTAGGCTGTTCCAGGCATCCACCACCCTCTCGGTGAAGAAGAACTTCCTACTATTGGTCCCAAACCTGCCCCCTTTCAGTTTCAGATCATGCCCCCTTGTTCTATTACCTCCCTTCCAACAACAAAAGTCTGGTCTGCTCGAGCAATGAATGCTACTACACATGAAGTCTTTTACAGTTCATTATTATTTTTATTTATAAAGTCCCAACGTTTCGCCTAATATTAGGCTTCTTCTGGGGAATGGTAAAAAGATTTATAAACAGATATTTAATATATTTCACACTTGGAAATTATATTACATTTTTTTAATTTTCAATTTTTAATATCTTTCCATATTAGACCATGCTAGTCAAAAATGACTGGGTGTACCATCTTTCTATTGTAGTTATTAGAGCATTATTAAAACCAAAATTATATTTTAACCACCTGCTTATCCTTTACATTCATTTACAGTCATGGAATTCTTATAAATTTTGCCCAACTATATGCCACCTATATAAATGCATGAGGAATTCATTGCCTTACTTTTTAACAATGTCAGCAAAAGCCAAACATCCGCCAATCCTCCTTAAGAATTGCCTCCTGTATATGTTCACTTTAAGAATAAATAAAAACATTTAGAACACTTAGGTCAAGTACTCCATATTCCACATTGTGCAAAACAATGCTACTTTATCTTTTATACTTTAAGTTCTCAATATTCACCTTTTTATTTGTTCTAGTATTTTTTGTTGATTTCAAATATTTTTCTTCAACCATTTAACTGATAATTAAATAAATAAAAGGGGCAGAGAGAAGAAGAAAATGATAATAAAAAACATCAATTGTTAATTTAAATGCTTCTTTAAAGTTATTTGCATACATTATGCACTGTTTCTAATATGTTCCTACACTTAATTCTAAATATTCACCTTTTTATATATGGTGCTTACTTTGCTTTTTAACACATAACTATCTATAAAAATGGATGCAAATTAGAAACTAAGTTATTCAGGAAAGCAACAGACAGAGACACAACATTACAAAGGAAAAGCTTTCATCCAAATAAACTAATTGAAGCATACCATATTCGCAGTTTTTAAGAGCAAGATGTAACTGTAGTACTGAAAAAGAATATGTAAAAGAACAAAAAATATTGAAGTAAGGTTTAGGGAAAGACAATATCAGAAAAGTAACATAGAACAAGATCAGGCTAAGGCAGCAACGAAATCTAGGCAGGAACATCTTACATTTCCAGGGACTACCAAAACAGAGACTGACAAAAAGAGCCCACTTGTCTTTAGTACTGTTCACAATAATATTATGCCACAGCTCGAAAAAGTTATTTTGAACAAATGGACATTGTGCAAAAGAAATCCTACAACCTCTGGGATTTTCCAGGAAAAACCATATGTGATTTCTAAAAAAGCTCCAACTATTAAGGATAAACTAGTACACACACAGCATTGGAAAGAGACCCCCAAATGGTCCCAACAACTATTGGGTCCCTTGAAAAATGGAATGTACCCCTATGGTAAATGTGTAGCATGTGGTAACACTTCCTAGAGAACATCTTTTAAACACCCCCATACAGAAAGAGAATATTATATAAAGTCACATATAATGTGTGTAGTGAGGGCAGTGATTTATCTCATTCAATGTCCATGTGACCAACTATGTGTTGGCAAAACATTGAGAGAACTAAGGACCCATACCTCAGAGCATAAAAGTCATATCCGTAATAAAGATGAGCATTCCCCTCTTGCTAGACATTATAATGAAAGAGGTCATTCCCCTGTGCAAATTAGATTTTGGGGACTCGAACAGGTTCCTGAACCTGTGAGAGGTGGCTGCTATAATGATTTGCTAGAGAAGAGAGAGATGTTTTGGATGTATGAATTGGGCCTTATACATGAGAAATGGGGTTTAAATGAGGATGTTAATTGACAGGTGTGTTGGAGGGACTAAGAAGAAATGGAAAATGTTTGTATGTGATCTATATAAAAGAATGTGAATATTAGGACCACAGTGGTAAGGTCTAGGTATGATATGCAGATAAGAAAGAAAAAAAAAGAAGAAAAAAACTATTTTCATTTAACTCCAAATGATGTAGTAATCTCACCTTCATTTATCTTTAAGTAGAAGATATAAATGTGGTTAACTTAACCATAATGAAAAGAAAATGGTTGATGTAGTTATGGTCCCATCTATCATTTTCAGTGATTTTGCAGCTTGCTGGGAGTGTTAGATAGGGCTAGTTAGCATGATATTATTTTAAAGTGTTATAACACAATCAAAATTATGTGTCTTAACTACACACTTTTCAGCATTTCAAGCTAATATATTTATGTTACCTTTTATTATTATCAGTGGTTTTGCAACTAGCTGGGAATGTTAGATGGGGTTATTTAGTAAAATATGTTTTTATAAAGTGCTGAAAACAGTTTTGAAATTGTGTAATTTACTATACACCTTTTCAACATTTCATGAAGCTTCTGAAGTTTTCTGGGAGCACTGGATGGACTGATTAACTCAGTCATTTCCATAAAGAGCCAGTATACATTTAAAAACTCTGCATATCCCTTTAAAAGACTTTCCAGCAGAGCTAGTTATCCTTGCAATGCCAAAATATGTCAGGGAGAAGAGTCACTGGTCGCTATGATGACCACCTTGCTTTGGCAAGGAATGATGACACAAGCTTCAGTGTCATGTGACTTCTCTCCCTGACATAAAAAGGCATAGTCAGCCAAGCAGCCAGTGCTGCCAGTCTGCCTTCAGAACTCCACCGAGTAAGTCAGAGATTTTTTCTGAAATATTTAAACTTAGAAATGCACTTGGTCATAGGATTTAGCTAGTTAACAGCAAAAGGATTATTAAATTAGTGAATGAAAACTTTTAGACTATAAAGTGAATTGTATTATTTAGTAACATTTTGAGGAGAATGTTTACCTGATAGGCTTTAAAGGAAACCTAGGGGAAACAAATGAAGCTTTGCATGTAACTGCATCAGACGCCAGAAGCACATGGCGCTAGAGAACTAATTTAGGTTTGTTTTGTTCACACATGGTTTAAATAAGTGAAATCTGAACTTCAAAGAGAAATGAGATAACATTATTACATGTATTACTAAGCTTTTAAGGAACTTGAATAGAGATATCTATTGAGAAGCATATTATTATTTAAGCTGTAAAAATGTGAATAACAAAGGAAAGACTGAAGAATAATTGAACAAACACAAGAATAGTTTTCCTTACTAATGACAATTTATGCTAATTGCTCTTTTGTTTTCAATCCCTCCCCCACTTTCCCTGGTTCACATTGCCCAACAGATAAGAGACATGAAGAAAAACGTGTTAAAAACAAAGTAAGCACCATATATATAAAGGTGAATCTTTAGAATTGAGTGTATGAACATATTAGAAACACTGCATAATGTATGCAAATAACTTTAAAGAAGCATTTAGAAGATTTTTATTGGTTTTGCATTTGCTAGTACTTTTTTTCAGAAATGAAGATGCTGATTAGCATGTGGCAAAAATGGTGATTATCAACATTTTGCAATATACTAAAATGAAGTTTTCACATTGCAGATTCTTAATTGTTAAAGTGTCTCACAAATGATTATAATAGTTTTCTATATTTTCAATTTCAATTAGAGAAGTGGTATCTAGTCCAGCCAACCTTGGTACAAGGAAAAAGATTCATCGGAGAGGATCCAGTACCAATCAGGGTATGTAAACAGTAAAGACAGATGGATATGAAATAAGCCCTCTCACCCAGATAATATTGTTGTAAAAGTAAATTTTGTACTTGAAAATACCAATAGAGTTCTTTTTTTCTCACTACATCTGATAGAGTACATAAATCACAAACATTTTGGATAAAGCTCCTTCATCCGTGCTGTAACTGTATTTAGGTCCTTAAAAAATATAAAATATATGACAAGTGGCCCCAGATATTCAAAGGGTTGCGCATGGGCGCAACAGTGTTGCACCATCGCAACCCGCTGATGTGCCCGATATTCAAAAGGGAAAGTGCAGGGCACAAATCCCACCGCGCCTAGGCGCATCAGTAATGTGCAGGCACAGGTAGGAGGCGTAGCAATGCATAACCTGCACAGCCCGATATTCAGCCCGGGATGTGCACAGCCATGCATGCACAACCCCTACCTGTGCCAGCACAAAGTTAAGCCCCCCAAAAAAAGGAACAATTGATGGCTAACCACAGGTGAGGTGCCGCATTGCAGGGGGCAACACGGCAGCTGCCACCTGTGGGTGGCCACCTGAGTTCCAACTGCACCTGGTGACACCCCCATGCCCGATTGCAGGCATATGTTTAAAAATAAACTCCCCATCCTATATCCCTGGTGGTCCAGTGGACCAAATGCTGCCTGATTGTGGGCATCTGTTTAAATGAAAATCCCCCCCAGTCCAATATCCCTGGTGGTCCAGTGAACCAAATGCTGCCCGATCACGGGCATCTGTTTAAATGAAAATCCCCCCATCCAATATCACTGGTGGTCAAGTGTACTGAATGCTGCCCGATCGCAGGCATCTGTTTAAATGAAAATCCCCCCCGTCCAATATCCCTGGTGGTCCAGTGGACCGAATGCTGCCCGATCGCTGGCATCTGTTTAAATGAAAATCCCCCCCTATCCAATATCCCTGGTGGTCCAGTGGACCGAATGCTGCCGATCACGGGCATCTGTTTAAAGGAAAATCCCCCCGTCCAATATCACTGGTGGTCCAGTGGACCGAATGCTGCCCAATTGCGGGCATCTGTTTAAATGAAAATCCCCCCCCGTCCAATATCCCTGGTGGTCCAGTAAACTGAATGCTGCCCGATCATGGGCATCTGTTTGAATGAAACCCCCCCATCCAATATCTCTGGTGGTCCAGTGGACTGAATGCTGCCCGATCGCAGGCATCTGGTTAACAGAAAACATCCTATTACCCTGGTGGTCTAGGTACCCCCTCCCCACCCACCACTGAGCCCCACCACCCTGCTCCACCCTGGTCAGCTGGCGGTGGCAGCACCCACCTGCCTGCCGCCCGCGCCCGCCCGACTGACACCTCGGTGAGGGCTGCAGCCCATTGGTTCACAGGGTGAGCCAAGGTGTGCAGTTTCGCTGAATACATATCTGCGATGAATGAATCAACTACATATCTGGAATGTGTAGTATAATTGTTGCACACCCATTGGCTCACGCCAGAACCAATGGGCGGCAGCCCCGGTGCCATTGCGGGCGCAGGGGCGGCAGGCAGGTAGTGCTGCCAACCGGCCGCTGACCTGGGTGGAGCAGGGTGGGGCCCAGTGGCGCGGTGTGAGGGGGGTACCCCAGACCACCAGGGTAATAGGACGTTTTCTGTTAAACAGATGCCCGCGATCAGGCAGCATTCGGTCCACTGGACCACCAGGGATATTGGACAGTGGCGTTTATTATAATGGATGCCCGTGATCAGGCAGAATTTGGTCCACTGGACCACCAGGGATATTGGATGGGGAGGTTTATTATAACGGATACCCACGATTGGGCACATAGCGGTCCACTGGACCACTAGGGATATTGGATTTTTTTTTTTATTATAACGGATGCCCACGATCGGGCACATAGCAGTCCACTGGACCACCAGGGATATAGGACAGGGACTTTATTTTTATACAAATGCCTGCGATCAGGCTGCAGGGGGCATCGGTCCCTGACGGCTGCTGCCTGGGAGGGCGCCAGGCGCAAGTCGTTGGGGATCGGCACACCTGCATGCAAATGGGATCCAAATGGGGCCATAATGACATGCAAATGGCCCCATGTGTGCCTTGCATAAATTATGGCCTCATTTGCATGTCACCTTTTGAATATCGTGGGTGCTGTGAATGGCGCAATGGCACTTGCGCTAGCGCAACTCCATGCTCCATGCTGGCCACT
This sequence comes from Neoceratodus forsteri, assembly GCA_016271365.2. Lineage (NCBI taxonomy): Eukaryota > Metazoa > Chordata > Ceratodontiformes > Ceratodontidae > Neoceratodus > Neoceratodus forsteri. Next base: position 667,163,393 of record CM057455.1, on the reverse strand, counting down.
TGCGCTGGCACAGTGCCACTGTGCCATGCATAGTGGGGGTGGCCAGGGTGCAATATTCAAAGCTGCTGAGCCATGGCGCAGCTCCTTTGAATATCGCCCAGGCCACAGCCTGTGCAGCCAAGTTGAGCTGCACCCAAGCTTGTGCCACAGCCTGGCGCAGTTTAAATATCTGGGACCATATGTATATTCCCATATTAAAATTATGTTATTTTACAGCTATGGTAGTTCAACTGGTTATTCTCACCAGATCAATTTATTTGTGTCTACTTCTTTATATAGAGCATCTAATAATAATGTTCAAAACAAAGATAAGAGTCAACACTTCATTACGCTGTGGCTGCCTTTTAGACCATATGATTTCTAATTCATTTAAATAGTCCCATTCTGAATATCATATCGTTACTTGCCTTAAGCATACAAATCCCTCTTTCCTTAGTTATATGTTTGATAGGATTTCTAAAAATAGTAAAGCAGAAAAAACATATATTTTCATTTCCTGATGGTATTGCTATTTTTACACCTACTATTAATGGTGTCACAATATTTAATAACTATGTAACTAATTATGCATGGCCACCGATTCAAGTTTCACTAGCCAATCCTCTTTATGTTCTTATATCTTCATAACATCAGTTAAAAAGTTGTAAACTAATTTCTTCTGACAAAATACATGTTATTTAAGCTTTCTATGAAACCAATCTCTCAGTACATTAGGCAATATATTCATTTAAATACAGTTTGTCAGTTGTGCAAGTAATTTACCTCATTAGTGTCTTGCACCTCTTTTGGATTTAGTTTTTAGCTAAAGGGTAACAAACAGAAATGGAGCCCCATTTTAGTGTTTATATTCTCTGTTCAGTGGGCTATATGCAGTGTACAGCAAACACGATTCAAAGTTATATTTTACATTTTTAACAAAATAGACAACTTCCCTTAATATTTAAAACTTACTGTGATTACTGTTGGAGTGGTGTGTGACATCCTGCTTTCTCTTCAGTAATGGAGATACCACACCTGTGCCACACAGTTGTATTTGTACTTGTTCTGATCAGAATCAGGTGCTAGGCAACACACGGTGTCATATTATGTAGACCCATGTCAGTGACATGTGCAGAAATGCGTTGTGCCTGACCTGTTGATGCAGAACCTGAAGAAAATAATCAGGTGTCTGGCCAGAATTAAATCTTATACAGTATTTCAATATTTCAATCCAATAACTTAATATTTATTGTATATTTGTAATTAGGGTTTCCATACAGAAGTGATTTTTCTTAAAAATGTTTCAATTTGCTATCAGCATTCTAGATTGTAGGAATACCCCCCATCATGACCCAACCATAGGAGATCCGGGAGGTCACCAGATTAATGATCAAGGAAAGTGAAGGTGGGATATGAGTATGTACATATTTTGTAACTAAAACAGACATATAGTCATCGTTACTACATGTCATAATAGCATATAAAGCCCCATAAATACCAACTTCAGCTCAGAATGACTTGCATAAATAAAACCTATAAGGTCATAAAATCCACCAGGTGTGAAAGGGATGGTTTGGCATTAATATTACCAATCAAATATGTTTCAAAAATGTAAATGTAGGTAATGTTATAAATTAACATATGGTTCAGCCATTAATATACTATGATTTGCTAATCTACTCATATTATAGGCTGCCAATCTATTGAATCATTTAGGTCACAATGTGGATTGGTGGCCTCAAACCTATCTATATAGTATGCCTCTCTAGATAGTAATGTGGTCCTGTAGTCACCACCTCTTGAATCTGGAGATACTTTCTTTATCCTGGAATACCTAAGGAAGGGCAGCTGATGCTATTTGTCTATAAAATGTCTAGCCACTGGGGAGCTTAAATGTTCTGTTATCCTGTTCTTTAACATTCTATCAGTTTTGCCTGTATAAATCATGTCACAGGGGCAATTCAACAGATAGACTACCCCTGTGCAAGAGCAATTAATGATTTGCTCTGTGGTAATGTCCTCGTCTCTTGCTGTGTTGCAATTTTTTTTTCATATGTGTTGTGACAGTGGACACAATGTCCACTCTGGAAATTACCTCTTATATCCATGGAACTCAGAAAATGTTGAGGTCTGTTAGCAGGTATTTTATGGTCTGTTTTTACAATTCTGTTCTCTATTGTTCTACTTTTATTAGCAACCGTAAGTGGTGTGGTGTCTGGTTAAAAATCTGTGCACCCATTGATGTGGCTTGTAATACATTCCAATATTTGTTAACAATATTTTTTATATAGAAAAACACATCATTATAGGTAGTGGCAAAAATAACCTTGCCTGCATTGACCCCCTCCCCCCTGGGTTGACCTTCCAGTAGATTTTGCCTATCCTGTGCATTAATCCTATCATTTTCTGCCTGCAATATAGTGTCCTGGTATCCCCTGTTCTGAAACCTGACCATCATGTCCTGTGTAATCCTATTGAATTCTGCTGCATCTGTATAGTTTCTTTCAGCTCTCACCATTTGCCCGTAAAGGATAAAATCTGAGTTTTTTTCAGATGGAAACTGTCTGCACGCAGAATAAAATTTCTGTCCATGGGTTTCCTGAATTACTTAGTGGCCAGGCAATCATCTACCTTGTAAATCATACGGTCTAGGTAAGGAATTTCTCTTTCAGTAAAATTCATAGTGAAGATCAGGTGATCAGTAGGTGTGTTTAGGTATGTGTTAAAATTATGCAGCTCTTCAACTGTGCCTGTCCAGATGACCAGACCATCATCTATAGAATGTTTCCCAAAGCCTATCCTATTGATGAATTGATTATTGTCATGGAACACATATCCCATCTCAAATTTATTTATGTAAAGATTGGCATATGATGGGCCATGTTGGACCCCATCACCATACCCCTAATCTGCAGATAAAATTTCTTTTCAAACTTGAAATAGTTTTGGGTGAGTACTGTTTCAGCCATTTTGACAATCAGTTCATTTGGGAGGTTTTTCTTCTACTCTCTCCTTATTCAGTGTTTGCCTTAATGCCTCACACCCCTGGGTGTGTGGTATAAAGGTGTAGAGGTTGTTTAGATCCCAGGTAGCTAAAATACCCAGATGAGTCTAACACTGAAGGTTGTGCACCAGTAGCAGTAGACTGCATGCCCATAGTTTGTACTGCATAGTGGGTAGATATAAATTATGTGATTTCCTAATGTAATGCTTCTCCATTTTTAAGCTTTGGTGCATACAATGTAGCATCTAGCCTGCCTGGCAGAAGGTTTTAATTTGTAATTGCCTATACATGCAGTACTAGCCTTTAAAATATTCTAGAAACTAGCTTTTTCATTCAGCGACACTTATGCACAGGTCAGTATCATTGTTAGAGATGACAATAGACAGCTTCATACTGGGCTTCAATCAAAGTGCTCACTAAACAAAAATGACAGTTCTGATACTAACGTATAGATGTAATTTATATCCTATTTAGCACAAGTATATATATTTGTACAAAATGAAAAAAGGTGGTAGTGGTGATAAAGCTAGCAATATACTTTTATAATTCTACCTACACAGGGAAGTTTAGTACATAAAGACATGGCTGATACAAGACCCTTAAAGCTTACATCAAAGAGAAAAAGGCTCTCCACAAACTTTGAAAAAATGTATTTGTCAAGAAAATCAACTGAATGCAAAACTGTCAAATGCCACTAGTGGTGGAGAAAATTCTGTGATGCTGACAGCAGAAGCCAGGAGAGATGAATTGTATTGGCGGCTACTGGATGAGTTTTCAAGTTTACATGATGTGCCACCAATACTCTGTCACAGGGGTTGCTTTCAAAAATAGACAAGCAAGTCGAATTTGGCACATGTCAGAGTTATATTCAAGCCAGGAAAGAAAGCACTCTGAATCCAATCAGACTGCATCATGTTCAGCTGCTTCTAGAGCAAACAGAGCAAGCATGTCCTCCAGCAATTGGTCCTGTTGCATTGTTTGGTTGAGAAAAACACACAAGAAAGACAAGAAGCTTCATAAAATTGAAACATTTAACAGATAAACCAATCTAAGGGAGGCAGCACTTGACAGAGGAGATGATGACATGTTGTGCAGAATATCTGAGGAAGACTTGATTGCTGAGGATACAGTTTATCACTCAACATGCTGTTCTTCCTACTTGAGTAAAATGAATCTGAAAGCAATGCCACCTAGTTCCACTGCAACAATAGTCACCTCATTACATTGCATTTTATCAGCCAATTGAAGAGATAGACAATGATCTTATGTACAACAAGAGGGCTCTTTCCATTTCCAAGCTGCTACAAAGATATAAAGCCCTACTTCCCTCAGATGTAGAAAATGAAAGCTATTCCAGTAACACATTACAGGCAAGATTAGAAAAACACTATGGCTCTGCAATTTCATTCCATGCACAGCATGGACATGGCAAGTCTACCATTGTTTGTTGCAGCGCAATGATATTAGCTGATGCTATCAAAGCTGCTAGTAATCTGAAGCAGGAACTTAAGTCATTCAAATGTTTTATGGATGTTCAACTGGCAAGTTAGCCTGATGAACAGCTTTCAAATGAACAAGTGGCTTTGTATTATGCCGCTTCAATCCTTTGGTCTGAAAAAGCAAAAATGAAACCCTCAGAATATTATCCAAAGCCCTGGGGATTGTAGATTACAGAGGTCAGCTATTTTTGTGCCTCAGTTGGTGCATGGGTTTGTTCCTTGGTTGATAGATAAGGAGGCATATAATTCATCCAGCAATGAGTATCATCCTTCAGAAGACATTCAAAGAATGTGCCTCTCAGTTGTGGAGTGCATAATATTTAACAGTTCCAACATTATCACACCACTGCACATAAGCCTTGCTGCACAGCTACATCATGAGTGTGGGTCTCACAATTTAATTGACATACTGCACCTTCATGGATTCTGCATCAATTATGATGAGCTGAGGTGGTTCATGACTAGTGCTGCAAAAACTGAAGTAGAAAGACTCCAAGGAGGTGTGTTCATTTCAAATGGAATTGTGCCACTTCATTCTGGTGGAAATCTCATCCATGATGGGGATGATAATATGGGCATCAACATAGAGACCACTGATGGAAAGAATACTTTCCATTCAATGACTAGAGTTGTATTTCAAGAACAGTCTACATGAAGTCCAGCATCACAAGAAATATCACTGAAGCATGTGAAAGAAAACTCACTTACTCTTCCCAGGCAATCACAGTCTCTTATGCAGTGTGCAGCATTTGAAAAGCCTAGAACACCTCCAGAACCCACTCACCATGAAAAAGTACTTGAGAAAATAAACTCCTGTTACCTACAAGTGAAAGCTGTCCAAGATCTCTCCAGGTGTCTTTTAAGACTACTACCTCATGATATCCTACCAATATCAAATAACATTGATATTGTTCACACTCAGGTGATTCCATTTTGGACTGGTTTCAACCACAAGCTTTCCATAAAGAAGAGCACCTACATAGCAGTTGCATATGCACCTATTGTGGATGCCAAATCAACTGACATGACCACAGTCTGTACTACAATGCTGAAATGTAGGGACATGTCAGCAGCTCTAGGCCAGCAGCGTGCCACTCAAACCATGGAACAGCAGCTGTATGCTGTTGTTCAGCAAGTAAAATGGACACTCCTAAATGAACTTGGTACCGATGTGATTTGCCTGGGTGATTTTCACACCCTGTGTTGTTTTATTGCATGTATTGGGAACTTTTAGGGAGACATAGGATTGCTAGACCGTCCTGTTCATTCTGATGTTTATGCAGCTTGTACTGCAGATCAAATGCTTGCTGGTAAGCAATTCAACAATGCTCTACGTGGCTTGAATCTGGCATATGAGGCCCTGAGTGCTCTGAAATGTTCTTCACTTGTTAAATGGTGTGAGCAGGGAGGAGGTATTCATTGAGTTCCAGCATTTGTCTGGCAAATGTTGACTGACACTCAAAAGGTGTTTGAGTCTGAAGACATTATGTCCTTACAACATGTCATTAAAGAGCTTGATGATGCTCTAACTCAGCATATACTACCACTACTGAAGGAATTTCAGACATGGGGGTATGCCTCATCTCCTATATTCAAGTTCTGGATCATTTTCTCCAGATTATGCAGATACTACTTTTAAATGTAAGTGCAGAGTGAGAAGATGATTGGAAACTTCACCTACACACACAGCCTGCCATGCTTCAGACTTCTTTGCTGCAAACAGGTCCAGCTATGCCAAATGGATTCCATTCTACATTCTTGATATGTTAAATCTCCCTGATGAAGTATGCAGTGTCTTTGAATCTGGGGAAATTGCTGTGCATCAGACTCCTGGTTCTTTCAATGGAATTTGGAGTGACATTGGAACAGAGAAAATTATCATCAAAGACTCAAAAGGTAGCAGTGGGATTGTAGGACTGACAAGAAAGAAGCCAGCCCTTGTCAGCTGGACCCTCACAAGACATATCCTGAGTGAATATGCAAAAGCTATGAGAGAAAGAAGTGGCCTGTCAAGTAGTGAAGACAAAGTCCACAAACAAGTCCTTGCCTCTGCACTGAAGAGGGATAAAGAGCATGTTACAGCCCTTACCAACCATGTCATCAACCATATGACAAACCCATTTGACCCTGAATCACATCCAGAGGTGCCTATCAACATATCTACTGGAATGCATGTAACATCAGATGTACAAGAGTCTCTACTGAAAATAGCAGATGTTGGTGAAGAACAAATGGAGAGATCTGTGAAAGGTGCACTAGATTCTGATGGGACACATAGTTTCTTCAGCCCCATCAAGAAATCTGGCATCAAAACATTTGCTGACATGGCCAACAAGATCAAATTTAAGTCTGGCAAGGGAGGGACAATCATAGCAGCTATCAGTCCAGAAATTGTTTTCCACAGAGCCATGTCCTTAGCAAGATGCAGAGATGATGTTTCAATTGCAAATATTCATAGTTGCCAAATAGGACCTGTGCCTATGCCCTCTTCCATGCTGATGGAACAATAAGAAAAATGGACAAAGCTGAATTAGGGCATCAGCTAGAAGCTCAAGCTGAACACATTCATGAGCTATGAGGATGCAACAAAGAAACCACAGTGTACATCAGACATGTGATGGCTGTCATTCAAATGATGGCTGGAGACAAACTCGACACATTCAATGAATGGGCTGCTGAGTACTTGAGGAAGTTCTGAAAATGATTTGACAAAGCTAATTTTGTAATTGAAGTATTTGACAAATATGACAACAGTAACTCTGTGAAAACTGTAGAAAGACAGTGCCAGACAGGATCTAAGGTTGGATGCAAGCAATACCAGGTGATTGGTGGACTCCCTGTGCCTCCAAGGATAACATTTCTAAATGTAGCATCCAACAAGCAGTCATTTGCAAAATTCCTCTGTGAATATATGATTCAAAATGCACCTAAGAGTATAGGATCACACCCAACACAAACACTCTTTCTTGCTGGAGGTTTTTCCAATGAAGAAGTAGCAAAGTCCATCACCAGTAGAGGTATTGAAGAAGCCCAAGATGTATACAGTACTTAAGAGAATGCAGACACATGGATGCTGCTGCATATTTTATGTGCCAATATGGCTTTAGGGTCTCTTGGTGTCAAAGGAACCATAGTAATTAGGTCACTAAATACAGATGTTTTTGGTCTTTACTATTCACTACTTATCAAAAATGGAACACATAGATAACATGTAGATAGAAACAGGCACCATTACCAGCACAACTGACAAGCGTCGCTTCATACCTGTGCATGCTGTTTGTGGTGCACTCACTCCTGACTTCTGCAACATACTTACTGCTGTACATGCATTAACAAGATGTGACTCTGTGTCATCCCTATTTGGTATTGGGGAAAAACTCTGTGTTTAGTGTTGACAAAATAAAGGGAGCTTACCGCTTCACTGATCTTGCCAAATTCAGAGAGAATGACAAAAGAGTCACAATTTCTGCAGCAAGGAAGTTAGTATCAGTGCTGTATGACCAGAGCAAGAAAGAAAAGGAGACACACAGAGACCTGAATTGCTTGCACCTCAATCTAGCCATCAAAAAGGACAAGTCACTGGTCAAAATCCCAAGATGTGATGACACATTTGAAGAGCATGTCAAAAGAGCACTTTGGTAAACAAAGATTTGGATGTCTTCACACATAGGTAAATCAGATATTGGATTACCATTGCAACATGGATGGAAAACTGTGAATGATGAACTACTTCTTGTATTCGTCAAGGGCCCAATGGCCCAATGGCCCAAGGGCCCCCCTCTTCTATACTCTGGTATCCACATCCCAGCAACCAGGTAGCCCCCCTGGCACACTGGCTCTAGCACCCACAATTCTCCCAGACATAATAAGATCCCACCCTACAATGACCATGTGCCCTTGCCCACAGCACCCATCCCAAGGTTACCTCCCTGCTGCCTACCCTGGCTCCCTTTGGCGGCTAATTACTCTCGCCCTCCCGACCTTGCAAACCCTGCCCATCCCCTGTTCCCTGAAGGCCTCTTCCCCATCCCTACATACCCACCAAAAGCTCATTCATCACTGCCCCCTGGCCAGAGCTATGATCCTCCTATTACTCTTAACAAGCAATATACATCCCAACCCGGGTCCCACCCATACTAGTCCACCAACTGGGTCCCCCGGTCTCCACATAGTCTCCATGAATATATGCAGCATACTGAAAAATTTGATTCCCTCCAATGCTGAGTCATGCTGTATAAACCAGATGTCATAGCACTGGTGGAAACCTGGATATCAAAATCCACCCCGACTACTTTGTCTCACTCCCAGGTTACACCCTTTACCGGGAGGATCATGTAGGCAAATGTGGGGGTAGCTGTGCTATCTATACCAGGGACTCACTTACTGGACAAGCACTCCCTGCCCCAGCTCTTGTAAACGGGGTGCAGGCCCTCACCCTCAAACTTACTCCAGACCCCACCAGGGGCCCCCTATATCTCACTGCTGCATACATTCCCCCAAAGAACCAAAATCCTGTGCTGTTATCCTTAACAGATTATGTTGCAACCCTCCATCACAAGGCTGATCTAATCCTTGTGGGGGACCTGAACGTGAACTGGCTCAGCACCTCCTCCTCCACCACCCGGGACACCTTCGCGGCTGTTGATCTGACACAACCCATTTCCCAACCCACTAGAGTAAACACTAAGAGAGGTACTAGCACCCTTCTAGATGTAATCATCACAAACCACCCCCAAAAAATCCAGGATATCCAGGTCCTTCCTGACTCACTTAGTGACCACTCCCCTATCCTATTCCACTGGGTGACCCCCATGCCCCAACTCAAAGCCCAATCCACACTCCGCAGGTGCCTCAGACCAGGTGGGCTAAAAAGCCTCAAACAATTTCTTGCCCAGATAAATTGGTCACCCATACACCACGCTCCTGACATAGATACTGCCCTTACCTTCTTTTCCCAAACCTTAAACAAAGCCTGTGACCTCTTCACACCCTTCATGGGAGCCCAAGCCAAAAAGCATAATGCACCCTGGGTTATCCCTGCCCTACTACAACTGCTCAAGCACAGGGATAACCTATGGCACCTTGCCGCAGAAACAGACTGTATGGCTGACAGACAGGCATATGACGCTGCGCGGAACAAGTGCACCTGGGCTATCCATAAAACAAAGGCTGACCACTACCAGGCCACACTCACCTTCTCCTGGGGGTGTGCACAAACATTCTGGGACAACGTTAAACAATTAAATGGGAGCGCATGCTCCCCCCTGCATCCCAGATCACCATTGACGGCTCTACCTCTACTGACCCTGCCTGCATAGCCAATTTCCTAAATACATCCTTCACGGACCTTAGCTCGGTCCTCCCCAGCAATTTCTTTGACCCACCTCCTCCCTACCGGCCCCAGTCATCCAACGCCCTAGTTTCCACCTATGCAGGGTAACTGACCAGGAAGCCAGACCACACCTGCTCAGAGCATTAAAGAACAATAGTCCTAGCAGCGACTCCCTGGACCCCAGCATTCTCCGTCGGGTACTGGATCAGGTCCTTGCTCCACTCACCACCCTTCTCAACAAATCCCTCTGCCTGGGGCAATTCCCATCTGCATGGAAAACTGCCATAGTTATGCCCACACACAAAGGAGGTGACAGGTCCTCTGCCGGGAACTACCGACCTATCTCCATCCTCGCACCCCTCTCCAAAGCCCTAGAAAAATTGGTGGCCACTCAAATCACTGAGTACCTAACCAAATACCACATCCTCTGCCCAGAACAGCATGGCTTCCATGCAGGGCACAGTACCGGAACTGCACGAATTGAGTTTTCAAACTTCATACACTCCTCCCTGGATTCTGGCTCCCTAGCCGGGGCAGTGTTTGTTGATCTCTCAAAGGCCTTCGGCGCTGTCTCCCATCCCCTCCTGCTGGATGCCATCTGCCACACTGGCTTCTCTACTAGGCCACTCTCCTGGTGCACTAGCTACCTATCTGACTGCTCCCAATGTGTCAAAATCAATGGGACACTTTCCAAAGCCTGTCCCATCCACTCAGGTGTTCCCCAGGGCTCCATCCCAGGACCACTACTCTTCTCACTCTACCTTAACACCCTGCCCAGTGCATGCACTGGTAGAATTCTGCTGTATGCAGATGATGCCGTGCTCTTTGCCACCCATCGCAACCTCATCTCCCTTCAGGACACCTTAGAACTATCCTTTAATGAAGCCGAAACCTGGTTTAAAGAGCAAAGACTTGTCATCAATCTCAAAAAAACAAAAACAATGCTCTTTGCCCACCCCCAAAACAAAGCCAGCTGTATGACAAGGCAATGCTGCTTAATCTAGACGAACGGCTACAATACCAAACCTGCCTCATAACGAAAAAAACTCTTCTCGGGCTATCCCCTCCTGGGCTGACAGCCTCCATCCACCAAGCCCAACCCTTGGTTTGTACTTGAACCTCTTGCAAGGCCACCCTTCTGATCCCAAGATCCAGGACCACCCATGGACAGAGATCCTTCTGCTATAGAGTTCCATCCTGGTATAACATGCTCCCTACCCCCATCTCTGACACCCCCACGATCTCCACCTTCAAAACTGCACTCCGGAACCAGCTATTTAATATGCGTAGCTGCACCTGTCTCTAGTTGAGGCATAGCCCACCATGCACTGACAAAGCTCGCTTGGGCAGCACCTCACCTCACCTCCCTCAACCTGCCCGTTTGTCCATTGAACTATTATCACCATGCTGTTTCTGCACGTTCCCTCATGCAAGAATGTGCCACTGTAACTAAGCTGGTTTTTCTCTGTACAAATGATTGTAACTACATATTTTTTGCTAAAATTTGTAACCGTATGATGTAACAAAGAGTCTTTAATGTATTTGTCCTCAGTGTGACGAGGTACCTTTGGAAATGAGCCTGTGGCTCAAAGGTTGTAAACTGATGTACAAAAAAATAAATAAATAAATAAATCTGAACTTCTACAAGACTTTATTTGTGCCTGCACCAGTAGGGGTCACTGCACAATTAACTGTGTCTGTAGTCACAGCAATCTTGCCTGCACAGAAGTGTGTACATTCCAAGCAATGAAGACTGCGATAACCCACGCACTCTCGACAGAGATCATGATGATGAAAATTATGTTGACAAGAAATGTCACCAGCGCTATAACATTTCAATGATACCTGTACAAATTTATTATTAGATTTTGTTTTACCCTTTAGATTGTTGTTGTGATGCTTTGAGGTCACAAAGAAATCCTATTTTATGTCTTGAAATAATACAGTTCATAGCATCATTAAACTAACAGAAACAAATGGAAATATTCCAAAGTGGTCATTCTAACATGTTGATGGGTCATTGTTTAGCCCCATTTCTATGGTGATGGCACCACTTGACAGCTCCACATCATACCTCATCTTAAAGTAGACATAATAGCTTCCAAATAATGTATAATGTGCATGAAGAGAGGGTTCATTAAGTCGAGCAAATCAGGGTCATCTTCTGCTTGCCTATTATAGACACCCCATAGAGGTCCAGTTAACCTACAGTATAGATGGGCTGCTTTGTCTTTGTGACTGCTTCATCTTAAAATGTATTATTACCACATCGCATAATGGAAATTCTTCTGTTGTTTTTATGCCAGTGTACCAGTTTTATTTTCAACAATGTATGTACTTGTTAGAATGCCTTTATGTTTATGTACAGTATGTCATGTTTGCTGATATGGTTTCCAATGCAGCCCTTTAAAAGAGGTACAATATTTCACACCAGCTTAAATGCATTAAACAGAACTGCTATTTAATTTCCTCTACAAAATGTAATATCTCTCCTTGGTTTTGTTTGCAGACTGCATCTCAGGCAAAGGGGGTAGCTTTCATGGCGAGGAAGGGATTGTTTTCCCCCTTAGGTCAAAACCAAGGACCCAGGTGTATAAGGGGAGGACCCCATTATTCTAGTATCTGTTCCTGGTTGAAAGGAGAATCTACCATGATACTGTCATCCATAATAGGGTGTACTCCTTTCTCTTCCATCTACAGTAAGTACTGTAGACTACTGTACCATGCTGACAAGAGACAAAATTAATGTGTCACTTTACATTAACTTGCTAAATTATTAACCTACCAAATGTCTGTTCCTCCTCAAATGTATATTTATACAGTCTGAAGATGATATTGTTCTATAATAGGTGAATAAATATGTGAAAATCTTTGTAAACAGCCCATGTCATGACACAGCAAATGCTTGCAAATGGCTGCTTAAACTTTCTTGAAATGAAATACCAAATAAACTAAAACTGCTTGCTGGGTCTAGCCAACATCTGTTCAAAGCTGAGTCATTTCAAGTATACACCAGCTGGTTCCTTCTAGAATCCATGAACACAATAAAGTATTTGGGAGTTTACCTTAACATATATTTGACACTTAAAATAGACATAATGCTTGCTGAACCTTATAAAGTCTGCAAACCCATGAAAAGCTCTTTCAGATGATGTTTTGGAATTCTAGCAGCTGTAGGAGTTAGCTGTCTGGAGATATTTATATTTAAATCAGCCATAAATTTAAACAAGACCTCAGCCACAGCATGGCAACTTTAAACAGGATGTGATGTCATGATTGGACAAGCTATCCTTAAAGAGTGGATACTAATTGCCAGCAGATTAGGCCTTATAGTCTATTGAGTCTGCTTGAACCTCAGATCCCTAGTTGGGTGCCGAGGCCCTCCCTCCCCTTGTGTTCCAGAAACCCTTATCATCCATCCACACCCCCCTGGGCCAGGCCATCATCTGATACATCCACTTTCTGTGTCTGTCCCACCCTCTCTTGAAGCCCTCCACTGTGGATCTCACTTCTATTAAAGAGCTAGTGTGTTGATATGGTTTATGTCTTTTTGCCTAGTGGAGTACTGTATAAGAATTTTTTTTAGTTATTTGAATTGTAAGCAAAAGACTCTCACAACTGAAAGATTGAATTGTTAAATGCCTTATAGTTGCAACAGCATTATGTTTACAACATAGCACTTTAAGTGTCTGCCGTACTAGAAACATTGTGATGGGCATCACATGCACAGGTTTTAAGTTGTCAGAAGTGACAACATGGAAGAAAAGCTGTCCAGCACTCATTGTTGCCTTTGATCAGGCAGGATAGCTGACATGAAGGTGTTACATTGTGCAGAACCCACCTCTCCAAATAACATTTGTTGTAATGTCATAATTTCTCTCAGGATGAACAGCAGTGGGCAATGCACAGTACACAAAGGTAGTGCTTGAAAAAGCTATGCTTGCTATCATGCTGTTTGCAGCGTGGGAGCCAAACTGAATTGTGTTTGCTGGTGTCAGTTTTTGAATATTAGGTCCCACAATTGGTATTGGTTTTGATGTGTTAAATATTGCAGAACTGTCACTGTTTTGCTGCAGGTTTTTCATCTTTTTTTAGATCTGAACATGCTTTTGACTGTAGGGCTGGGTAACATTTTGCACTGGGAACATAAGTGGATATGGAGAATGAGAATGAAGGGAAGCACAAGAGGAGATTTAATTTTGTTTGCCATAGATTCACAAAATCACATTTATTTGTAAATCTAGAATTCTGATGGCACGATCCTATAAAAGTTGTGTACTGTGTGTGTTCATTATTCCTTTTCTTTTACATAAATATGTGAGGTAACTGGTGCCAGGAACAATTGAGGTAGCAGCCTGTATGCAAGTATGTCTGTTTTTCCCCTCTGTTTCATTTTGGAATGCTTTATGGTTAACATGATTTACAACAGCTGTTTGTGTGCACTTTATTTTTACATATGTATGGCTTATAATACATAACTGTTTTCTATGTCTTATTCCACAGTGACACCAGTTATTGCATATTCATGAATGAAACATGTCCTATTGTGCTTCATATCACATATTCCTTTCTCCATATCACTGAGGTGTCACCTTCTGATTTATTTCTGTAACTATCCATTGTCTGTATTGCCAGCATTCTCTCTCATGTCATGCACTGTTCATGTTTGCTAAATAAGGAATAAGAATACAGTTTCCAAATACAACTGAATAAATATTGCAAATCTGAATGGGTTTTGTTGTTTTGATGAACCCAGATTTTCTACTGTTTTTGATTTTATCCTTACAATTATTTGTTTGATCTGACCTCAGATTTCCCATGTTGCAACACTGTCTATTGATCACATAGTTTGTGAGCTGCCACACGTACTCTGACAGCAAATTTTCAGTTCTGTCTTATACTGTAAATGGCAATTCTTTTTTCTGTCACCTTGTGCTATTGATACGGATGTGCAGCCGGGAATGTGATTGGATCACATTGGAAAACTGAGGGCATAAAAAACCAAAAAATGGTCAAGATATATTAAAAAAACAAAAATACATTTTTATGCACAGAAAGCACATTAATCAATGTGTTGTGGACCAGCTGCACAGGGGAGAGAGCTGGATGTCATTCTCTACCTAGGGACAAATGACCTGGCTAAGAAAGGGATCAAAGCAGTGCAAGAAGCATTTGTGGAGATGGGGAGGGGCCTTAGACAAATAGCACACATGGTAACCTTCTCGGAGGTGCTGCCTGTCTATGGCATGGGTGAGGCTAGGGTGTTCCACATCATGGGATTCAATCAGTGGTTGAAAAACGGGTGCAGAGCTCAGGGATTTGGCTTCATTGGAGACTGGGGCGTCCACCTGGAGGGATGCAGGCCTATACTGGCATGATGGTCTGCATCTGTCCAGGAGGGGAACCAGGATCAAATCAAATCATCTTTATTTCTAAAGTGCCTTTCAAAACCAAGGCGCTGTACAAAAGGATCATACATACATATAAATTAAGACAATCATAAATTAATCAGCCATAACTAGGATATGCTAAACTAAATAAATATGTCTTTAACTCCATTTTAAATTTCTCGACATTTGGACATTCTCTCAACCAACGAGGTAGAGAATTCCACAGGGTTGGTGCTGAGAAAGCAAAAGCACGGGATCCTGATGTTTTTAATCGAACCCTGGGAGGTAGAAGACTTGGTTTGCTGGCCAAGGCACCTAGCTTCACCTGAGCTCTTTCCTTCTAAGACTGCTTGAAAGGCAGAGTAGAAGCAGTAGAGAGCAAGGGAAAAGGATTAAGACTTAGTTTGGCTAAGCAGATTTACTGTCAGTGGTGTTTTAATTTTTACTCACAGGGATTGCTACTGTTTGTTGCTAACATTTCATTGCTTTATTTTCTCTCGATTCAAATTGTTGTTGCTGGTATACCTTCTTCTGCATTATTACAAGGCGTGCCTACAGGTGTGTGCTAACAGATTACTGCTGTAATCTTCTGATTCAAATTGTCTTTTGCAAGATATATATTCTGTTACTGCTTTATTTTTCTCTGGAGCAAAGTGTTTCTTACAGGGTATATCTTCTCTGAAATTACTGTATTACAGGTGGAGCTTACATTTTTGTGACTTTTTTATCATTGGGCTAAGCAAAATTACTGTTTGACACTGTGTTTTATTTTATTCTTGTTTGTTGAAAAGGTTTGTTGTCTCAGAGGTGTTTCAGTCTCCTTCTCACATTGAAGGAGCTAATTGCTTTCCTCCACAGCTCTTCAAAGGATTAGGTGTGTATGTGGGGAGTGGAGCTGGCAAACTGTCAGTAATTTCCAACAGAAGAAGGTTAAAAGTCAGGTTAGTTGATATCTTGGAGGGAAGACTTGGTTTGCTGGCCAAGGCACCTAGCTTCACCTGAGCTCTTTCCTTCTAAGACTGCTTGAAAGGCAGAGTAGAAATTTACCAGAGCAAGGAAAAGGATTAAGACTTAGTTTGGCTAAGCAGATTTACTGTGTGGTGGTGTTTTAATTTTTTACTCACAGGGATTGCTACTGTTTGTTGCTAACATTTCATTGCTTTATTTTTTCTCTAATTCAAATTGTTGTTGCTGGTATACCTTCTTCTGCATTATTACAAGGTGTGCCTACAGGTGTGTGCTAACAGATTACTCCTGTAATCTTCTGATTCAAATTGTCTTTTGCAAGGTATATCTTCTGTTACTGCTTTATTTTTCTCTGGAGCAAAGTGTTTCTTACAGCATATATCTTCTCTGAAATTATTACAGGTGGTGCTTTACAGGTTTTACAGTTTTATTCTAACATTAGGATAAGCTTTCAGGGTTACTGCATTTGTTGTTGACTGATTGTTTCTGCTCTTACCTCCTTGTTCTTTCATCCGTGGTTCTTCTTTTAGGCAGGGGAAGGGCCCAGCCACCCACCCCATCCCCAACCACCCCGCTACACTCCTTTATAGGGTACCACAGTTGTAACATTTCCTGTGGCAGAGCAGGAAGGAAGGGATCAGTGGGGCCTCCACAAGGTGATCTCATTTACAGGGGCACTAGTAATTTAACTTGTTATAACAAGTTAAACAAAGCACAATTAAACCATTACTTGCATGTTTTTCCTTTTTTCTCCTTCTAATTACTCTGACTAGGTTACAAACCCAGCAACTTATTTGGAATGGATTTCATTAACTGCAGGTACTGTGGAAAATTTCAGAAGGACAGTCTTACAGGATTTAGGACACTGTCCTACATGCTGGGCCTTTGGAGATCTTAGGGCTCAGCTCCGGGCAGCATGGGCAGAGATTGCATGACTCAAATTTCATATTGAAGAAGAAATACATTATAAGAACCACCCGCCATTTCCCAGCATCCAACAGAAAAACCTCGGACACGAAGGGTAGTTGGTCCAGGAGGTTGGCAGGTGGTTAGGAGGAGCAAATCAGGTGCCCCATCACTCTCTGCTCTCCAACACATTACCTCAAAAACCATATAAACACTACAAACAGGTATCTGCCTCTATCTCTGAAATCAAATAAAGAGGCAGAAGACACTGCAGAGCAGGACACTGAGGCACAGGAGCTAGCACAACAAAATTCACCCAAATCAGGAACTAAAACAAAACAAGCACAAAGGAAATCCAAAAAACTTCTGATCATAGGGGACTCCATGATTCGGGGAGTTGATACCCATCTCCAGCCAGGGGTGATGGTCAGATGTCTCCCAGGTACATCAGCATGGAGAGACACTGACCGCATTGCTAAAATTGTTCACAAAGCAGGAGAAAACATTGATGTCCTAGTACACATAAGGGACTAATGATCTGCCAGCCGGTCAGTTGTGGAGACCAAGGAACACCTGACTAGGCTGGGTGACATACTATCATCTATTTCATCCGGCATCTCCTTCTTTGAGATCCTGCCAGTCTGGGAGGGAGCAGATGGACAGAAGGTCAGAAGGGAGATAGGGGACCTAAACACGTGGCTCAAGGGCTGGCACCAGGAAAAGGACACAGATTGTAGGAACTGGCAACAGTTCTGGGAGCGAAAGTTCTTTAAATTTGATGGACTGCATCTGACTAAAGAGGAGTCAGTGTATTGGGGCAGAAGTTTGGCGTCTTTGCAGAATATTTAAACTAGCAAATGGGGAGAGGCAGCACCCCATACGTTGAATGGGAAGAACACCTCCCCCTCAGCTAGTGGTCAAACAGAATTCAGCATGCTTGGCCGTTCATTTGCATCACCAGGTAAGAAAAAGGTTTGTCTCCTCGACCTTTAGGGGTAATGCCAAACTTCTCAACAACTAACACACCAAAATCTGGCCAATGGAAAATCATGTACACAAATGCTCACAGCCTGGGAAATAAGATCCCAGACCTGCAGGCAATAATGTCAGAGGCTAAACTGGACATAGTAGCAATTAGTGAGATGGGTTTCCAGTAACCACACTTGGGAGACTTCAGTACCTGGCTATGTATTGTTCAGAAGAGACCGAGGTGCAAAAGGGGAGGTGGCCCTGTATGTTAATGAAAATATCAAAGCTACAGAAATTCAGAATACATAAGGAGCCAGAAGAACTGTGGGTCACCCTGGAAACAGAAATGGGACAGCCATAAGAACTGGGGTTGTCTACAGCCCCAGACCAGAGGAAGGATATAGACACATTACTGTTAGAAGATATACAAAACATGACAGCTAAAGGGAGGTTCTGATAATGGGAGACTTCAACATGCGGATACAGATTGGTCAATACCAGCAGGAACATCTGCCAGAACTAGACTCATAGTGGATTCCCTGCAGAGGCTCAAACAACTGGTACAGCAACCCACAAGAGACAGGGCTATCCTAGATCTAGTACTGACTAACAAAGAAGGGATCACAGATCTCCAGGTAGAAGGTCACCTGGGGCCAGTGACCATCACATGGTATGGTTCAATTTGGCTATTACATCTAAATCATCCCATTCCAAGGCAAAATATGGGACTTCAGAGGAGCTGACTTTGATAAGATGGCCAACAGAGTTAAGCTAGCCCTGGCAAAAAGAAACACAGATGAGGGGTACAGGCAAAGTGGGCAAGCATTGAGGATGCAATACTTGAAGCAACATCCCATTGTGTTAGACAGAAAAGGAAGTGCAAAAAGAAGGAAACCACTTTGGTTCTCAAATACAGTAGCAGAAAAGGTCAGAGCCAAAAGGCTGGCCTTCCAGAAAATATAAGGAACACAGCGGGATGAAGATAGGGAGGCATACCAAACTGCCCTAAGGGAAGCAGTAGGCAGTAAGGCAGACAAAGTCCCAAACTGAGGAAACACTAGCATGAACAGTAAAAGAAGGTGACAAGACTTTCTATAGATACATTAGTGAAAGGAGAAAGTCCAGAGGGGATTACTAAGTTTAATGGAGAAAAGGGAGCATGTGAGGAGGAGGACCCTGTAAAGGCATCTATCCTAAATAGATACTTTTGCTCAGTATTTACTGAAGAGAAGGTAGAGGCAGGGCCACAGCTCAGCATCATGGACACAGGGGAGGGAGGTGAGCACTACCCCTTTACAAAAGAAAGGGTCCTACAAGAGCTTGCTAAGCTCAGGGTGGATAAGGCAATGGGACCTGATGGCATACATCCCAGGGTACTTAAGGAGCTAAAGGAGGAACTAGCAGAGCCATTAGCAGAATTGTTTAGTGAGTCTCTGAGCACAGGAGGTCCCAGAAGACTGGAGAAGGGCTCATGTGATCCGCTCCACAAGGTGGTGGCAGGGAGGCAGAGGAACTACAGACCAGTCAGTCTCACCTCAGTAGTGGGCAAGATTATGGAGGCACTCCTTAAGGAAAGGATAGTGCAACACCTGGAATCCATAGGGGCACAGGATCCAAGACAGCATGGGTTTACAAAAGGAAGGTCCTGTCAAACTAATCTCATAGATTTCTTTGACTGAGTAACCAGAGTGGTGGACCAAGGGGGAGCAGTTGATGTCGCCTACCTTGACTTCAGCAAAGCTTTTGACACTGTTCCACATAGAAGATTGATAAATAAGCTGGGTAGGCTCGGGGTGGGTCAGAAGTTGGTCAACTGGGTGGCAAACTGGTTGTACGGCAGAAAACAGAGTGGTGGTAAATGGTATACAGTCAGAAGAGATGCAAGTCACAAGTGGGGTACCTCAGGGATCAGTCCTGGGGCCAGTCCTCTTCAACATCTTCATTAGTGACCTTGCAGATGGACCAAAGGGTAAAGGCTTGTCTGTTTGCAGATGACACCAAGATCTGCAACAGAGTAGATGATCCAGATGGGGTGGGCAGAATGAGAAGAGATCTGGATAAACTAGCAGAATGGTCAGAAGAGTGGCAACTGGGATTTAATGCAAAGAGTGCAAAATCATGCACATAGGAAGAGAAACCCTGAAGCCACCTATAGGCTGGGAGGAGTTGCTAGCAGTCACAAAGGAAGAAAGAGACTTGGGCATCATCATCACTGATGACCTAAAATCATCAAGCAGACCTCTAAAGCAGTAGGTAAGGCTAAGGGGGTGTTAGGGATTAATAGTAGAGGTATCACAAGTCGTAAGAGGAGGTAATCATCCTCTCTGTACAAGACACTGGTTAGGCCCCATCTGGAGTACTGCATGCAGTATTGGAGGCCACACCTTCACAAGGACATTAACCAAATTGAGGCAGTCTAGAGAAGGACAGCCAAAATGGTGCAGGGACTGCATCAGAAGACATATGAGGACAGATTAACGGGCTCAATATGTATGCCCTTGAGCAAAGGAGGAGAGAGGTGATATGATCGAGGCATTCAAACACCTTAGGGCATAAACAAGGTGAAAGAGTCTAACATGTTTAAATATAGAAAAATAGCAGGACAAGAGGACACAGCATGAGATTAGAGGGAGGCCAATTAAGGGGAATGTGGAAATTCTTTTCACAGAAAGGTGGTGGATGCATGGAATGGCTTACCATAAGAAGTGGTGGCTATGAATACAGTGCAGGGCTTCAAACAGGCATGGGATAGGCATAAGGGAGCAATACAAATGACTATGAATAGATAGGCCACTGACAGAGCAAAGGCCGATGGCACATTTATAAGGTAGAAAAAGAAATGGGCAGACTGGATGGGCCTTGCGGTCCTTATCTGCCATCAACTTCTATGTTTCTATGTTTCTATGTAATCTCCAGCAATCCCTCATTGGCGGAGAGGACAGAGGGGGCAATAGGGTACCAAGAGATCTTTCAGGTAGATGGGTCCCTGATCATGTAGGGCTTTAAAGATTAGTAAACCAACCTTATAGGTGATCCGCCACCTAACAGGCAGCCAGTGCAGTTCACGGAGCACAGGCGTAATATGGCTGGATCTGGAGATCCCAGTCAAAAGCCTGGCTGCCACGTTCTGCACCAGCTGCAGGCAGTGGATATCAACCCCAGGTAGCCCTAGGTAAAGGGAATTACAGTAATCAAAAAGGGTAGTGATAAAGGCATGGACCAATGTTGGTAGATCACCCGGTGGAACAAGGTGTTTCACTTGGGCGATATTCCTCAGATGATAAAAAGAGGATCTGACTACGGCTGATACCTGAGATTTTAAGGTCAAGCCATCATCAAAAATAATGCCCAGGTTCCGTACCCGATCAGAGGTAGTGAGCGACATACCACCGAGCAATAAGCCCGACGGTTGACCAGTCCCCATACCCACCACCAGATGACCTGGGTCCACTACTAACACCTCAGTCTTATCAGGATTCAGTCTCAGCCAGCTAGAACTCATCCATAATCTGATTTCAGCAAGGCAATTGTTTAGCATGGAGAGGATCCTTGGTGATAGGTTTAAATACTTCATTGACAAGTATTTAAACTAGCCAAGGTGGGAGGCACTGGAAAGGAGCAGGGAAATCCTAGCCCCCCCACAAAATATCAGGGTACTAAGTGAGGTAGACACCAACATAGAGATGTCAATAGGGAGAAGTGCGGGGTAAATGGAGAAAGTGACAAATGCAATAAGGACAGGGATGGGGCAAAAAGGGGTAAAGCCATCAAGAAATGGAGGGTAATGAGTACCAATGCCTGTAGTCTGGGTAACAAGCTCCCTGAACTGGTGGCCTTGATGGAAGAGGGATGCCTGGATATTGTAGCTGTCACAGAAACATGGTACACAGAGAACCATGACTGGGATGTTAACATACCAGGGTACACAGCCTACAGGAGAGACAGGGAGGGCAGAAGGGGTGGGGTAGCTCTCTATGTAAGGGAAGGAATAAAAGCAACTGAACAAAAGAGTAAACAGGGAGGAGAGGAGGCACTGTGGGTCACCTTAGAGACTGGAAATGGCACCACAATACACACAGGAGTTGTATATAGACCCCCATGTCAGGGGGAGGGAATGGACAAGGATATGATAGAAGGCATACTTAGGATGGCAGAGAAAGGGGAAATACTGTTCATAGGGGACCTTAACAAGCCAGATGTTAACTGGAGCACCTTTGCGGCAGCCACATCCAAAAGCAGGGCCATTCTTGATGCCCTTCAGCTGGCATACCTCAAACAGCTAGTTTTGGAACCCACTTGTGAGGGAGCAATCTTAGACCTCATACTCTCAAATGGGGACAGTGAGAGGATCTCAGATCTAGAAGTGGGTAGCCATTTGGGAACAAGTGACCACCAAACAGTGTGGTTCACGATAAACTCTGCTACAGAGTCAAGCCATACAAAAGTGAGGGTTCTGGACTTCAGTAGGGCTGACTTTGGCAAGATGGGAGAGTACCTTAGAAAAGCACTAGCAAACAGGCTAGAAGGAGGGGTGAAGCAACAATGGGCAAATATCAAAACTGCCATCACAGAGGCAACAAGCCGTTGTGTGAAGCAAATAAAAAAATCAAAACGAAAGAAAAAGCCACTATGGTTCTCAAAAGAGGTGGTGGTGAAGGTTAGGGAGAAAAAGATAGCATTTAGGAAGTATAAGGAAACACAGAAGGAGCAGGACAAAGAACTGTACCAGTTAAGGCAGAAGGAAGCAGGGAGGATAGTCAGAATAGCAAAGGCACA
Organism: Neoceratodus forsteri; assembly: GCA_016271365.2. Classification (NCBI taxonomy): domain Eukaryota; kingdom Metazoa; phylum Chordata; order Ceratodontiformes; family Ceratodontidae; genus Neoceratodus; species Neoceratodus forsteri. The sequence goes on along the minus strand of CM057455.1, from coordinate 667,140,572 downwards.
CACTGAGGTAAAGATAGCTAACTTGGTTAAAAAGGGGATAAAACCTTTTATATGTATATCAGGGAGTGCAGAAAGACAAAGGGAGGGATAGGGAGGCTGAATAGAATGGATGATGGGTGGGCAGAGAGTGACAGTGATAAAGCAGGGATACTGAATGAATACTTCTGTTCAGTATTCACAAAAGAGGAAGTGGGAAGGTGCCTAATCCAATTAACAGAAGCACTCTGGAGAGGGGGGTTGATCCCAGTCCTTTCACAGAATACAGGGTTCTGAAAGAACTCCTAAAACTGAAGATGGACAAAGCAATGGAGCCAGATGGAATTCACTCCAGAATTCTAAAAGAATTAAGCAGAGAACTAGTGACACCACTGACTATGCTTTTTAACAAATCATGGTAGGATGGTGTGGTACCTGAGGACTGGAAGAAGGCAGATGTGATTCCCTTTCACAAAAGTGGGGCCAAGATGGAGGGAGGAAACTACAGACCTGTCAGTTTGACCTCTGTGGTAGTGAAATTGATGGAATCACTTCTGAAGGAAAGAATTGTTGAGTACCTAGAGGCCAGTGGGGCAGAGGACCCAAGGCAGCATGGGTTCACAGCGGGAAGGTCATGTCAGATGAATCTAATTGATTTCTTTTGACTGGGTGACTAAAGTAGTAGACCGAGGAGGGCCTGTGGACATGGCCTACCTAGACTTTAGCAAGGCATTTGACACAGTCCCACACAAAAGATTAGTAGTCAAATTAACCAGCCTGGGAGTGGGTCCCAAGGTGGTAGCCTGGGTAAAACATTGGCTGAACAACAGGACACAGAAGGTAGTTGTAAATAGAGTCCACTCTGAAGAAAGAGGGGTTACTAGTGGGGTACCGCAGGGTTCAGTACTGGGTCCAGTCCTTTTTAATGTCTTTATAAGTGACATTGCAGAGGGCCTGGAAGGAAAAGTATGCCTCTTTGCAGATGACACAAAGATCTGCAACAAGGTTGATACACAAGGAGGTGTGGAAAGGATGAGAAGGGACTTGGCAAGGTTGGAGGAATGGTCAGAAGTATGGCAGCTTGGATTCAATGCAAAGAAGTGCAAAGTAATGCACCTGGGAAACAAAAACCCAGGGGAAGATTACACAATGGGGGGGAGGTAGTAACAACAACAAAAATGGAAAGAGATCTAGGGGTAATCATATCAGATGACCTTAAGGTTGGCAAGCAATGCAAGAAGTCGGTAGGGAGGGCTGGGGGTATACTGGGATGTATAGGGAGAGGTATCACCAGCAGAAAACAGGAAGTTGTTATCCCCCTGTACAGACAGTTGGTGAGACCCCATCTGGAGTACTGCGTCCAGTTCTGGAGACCTGGAGACCCCATCTCTGCAAGGACATAGACAGGATGGAGGCAGTTCAGAGGAGGGTAACTAAAATGGTGCAGGGTCTGCAAGAGAAGCCATACAAGGAGAGACTAAAGGAGTTTAATATGTATACCCTTGAGGAAAGGAGGGAGAGGGGGGACATGATAGAAACATTTAAGTACCTCAGTGGAATCAACAAAATCCAAGAGGGTAGCATCTTTAGAAAAAGAGATGTGCAAGAACAAGGGAACATACTTATTCGAAGATAGAGGGGGGGACGGCTCAGGGGCAATGTGAGGAAGTATTTTTTCCACAGAGAGGGTGGTGGACACATGGAACAGCCATCCTGAGGAGGTTGTGGGGTCTAAAACTGTGGGAGAATTCAAGAATGCATGGGACAGACATAAGGCAATTTTTGTGGGGGGTAGGAATAAATAGGCTGTTGGTTAAATAGGATCTGCAGCTTATTCTCTAGGAAGGGAAATGGGCAGACTAGGTGGGCCAAGCGGTCCTTATCTGCCATCAAAGTCTATGTTTCTATGTGTTTCATGCAGTTCAGTACCTTGTGCCTACTGTAGCCTGGACCATTTCGATGATAATAATGACACACCCTCGCACACACAGATCATCTTACTGTGTATATGCATTTCTCATTATGGAGCACATGCATTAGTAGGCATCTTTTAGACCTTATGAACAAATCCCACATGTCAAATTAGGCCTTAGACCTGGGAGAAATGGCACTTGCCCCCATTTCAGTGAACCTCCTTTTTGTACATATTTCTTTGGAAACAGTATACCCATTCATGCCTTACTCTGCCTTTCCATATGGTGGCACTGAATGACTAATTATGTCAACTTCCAAATAGTATTTCCCACATCTTTATTTTCAAAAGATGCAACAAGTAGAATGATGTCCTTTGACAATACAGTTCACAAATCCCACATGTGATTGTAAATTACATAGAGTACATTTACCATTGCTATCCTTTTTTGGGCACTTATGAACATAATGACACAAACAGATAATACAAAAATCATATAGAGAAGTTCTGATGGCTACTTGTTGGTGTTTGACTTGACATTTAAAATAGTAACTAGACTGAAGAAAGAGTGTATTCCACATGAACAGCTGAGATTGCAGCCCAGCACACTCGCTAAAAAGTTATGTGGCTGTGATAATGGTTTTGAATATGCTGTCTGTCAAGACCATGCCAACAACACTTACAAACCCACACAGTCCAAACCAAATAAAATGAAGAAAACAATTGCTATGGCCACAAATTCTGATGAACTGTGACCTCATATAGTGACAATGGAGTCACATGTTCATTCATATTAGCAATATGTTGCACACATTGCCAGGTAAAACTGTCGGTCACCTTTGCTCACATGAATACAGTGCAATAATTAACATTTTTCAAAAAGAATGCATTAATTAATTAGGTACATCAAGCAAGAAAGTACTGGAGGTGGTTTACAAACACATGTTTGGAACGATGCATGTGTAATGTATGTGTTGCAACCCCACACCGGCCCCTCAGGAAAATCAAATATCAAACCATTTCAAAGAAGAGGCACATAAGGCAGTCTCAAAAGAGAGGAAAAGTGTTTATCCATAAAAACAAAAGGTCATTAACATGAGAAGATATTAAGACTAACAACAGTAGATGGAAAACAAGCAAAGTCAACTAAACATGCACACTTCAGATTGTCACAGTTTGCATCATAACACCACATACTGGTAATGCAAAGCAATACTAACGTATAACTAAAAGAAAATTTACATGGCAAAGAACAGTATGAATATTTCACCATAATGCAGTAGGAGTGGAGAGGAGGAGGAGGTTTGGAAATATACATTTTCACCAGTAATTGTGTTTGCAGAGATGCACATCAGTGCACAGATGTTTCACTTTCATGGAACTTAGGAGGATGGAGTTGGGAGACAACTGTAAACTGAATTTTGGCCTTGTGTACTGTGAACATTCGATCTCAAGTCTGCTTTAAACTCGATCTATTAAAGTGCAGAATGAAAAAAAACTCTGAACTTATCCAGGAGAACAAAAAAACTTTGAACTTATCCAGGACTACTTTTGAATTCAAAGGATGCTTTCAGATTGCTAGTTTTCTCTAACTATTCAGGAACCAAAATAAGCACTGCTAATAACAGGGTAACATGATCCACAAAATTGGACATACTTTGAATAATGAAACTTTGAATAAAGAGTCTTTGGGAAATAACTGCAATGAAATCACATCGGTAGATGTATTATTGCATCATAATACAATGGGATCAAGAATGGGACACTATGATTTGCTGACTGGCACCTCTCAGCTGTGCTAAATCCTAGCATAACTACCATGAAAGGTGCCAGTCAGCTACAGTACATAGAAATAAAAAAATTGATGGCAGTTAAGGATCGATAGGTCCATCCAGTCTGCCCTTTTTCTCTACCTACTTAAAATGCCAGACAGCCTACTTTATCTCTGGTTTTACCTCCTCTTTTGAATCGCTAGGGTCCCCCTATGTCTATCCCATGCAGTTTTGAATTCCTTCACTGACTTTGCTCACACCACCTCTGCTGGGAAGCTGTTCCATGCATCCACCAACAATTGCGTGAAGAAGTACTTTCTCATGTTGCCCCTTAGCCTACCCTCCTCCAGTCTCATGTCATGCCCTCTTGTTCCAGAGCATCTTCTTTTCTGAAAGATGCTGCCCTCGTGTGCCTTATTTATTCCCTTTAGGTACTTGAAGATCTCTATCATGTCTCTCCTCTCCCTCCTCTCCTCCAGGGTATACATATTGAGCTCTTCCAGAATATGACCTTTGGTGCAGGCCCTGCACCATTTTTGTTGCCCTTTCTTGAACTGCCTTTACCCTGTCTATGTCCTTTCAGAAATGCAACCTCCAGAACTGGACACAGTTCTCCAAATGAGGTCTCACCAATGATTTGTACAGTGGCATCACCACCTCTTTTCTTCTGCTGGTGATACCTCTCCTTATGCACCCCAGCATCCCACTGGCTCTCCCTGCTGCCTTGGCAAACTGTTTGGCCAGCTTTAGACCATTAGATATGATCACCCTCTTTCCTGTTTGGTGGCCATTAATAATTCCTCACCCATCCAGTAATCCTCTCCTGGGTTCCTGTGCCCCAAGTGCATGATTTTGCACTTTTTTGCATTGAATCTTAGCTGCCACACTCTGGATCATTCCTCCAGTTTAGATAGGTCCTTTCTCATTTTTTCCACCCCTCCTGGAGAGTCTATCCTATTGCAGATCTTAGTGTCATCTGCAAAGAGGCATACCTTCCCCTCCAGCCCTTCCACAATGTCACTAATGAAGAAATGAAGCAGTAGTGGCCCAAGAACAGACCCTGTGGCACCCTGCTGTTCACTCTCCCTTCCTCGGATTTAACTAAGTTTACCACCACCCTTTGTATTCTATCCTTGAACCAATTCTGAATCCAGTTCACCACTTTGTGACCCAATCCCAGGCTGCCCAGCTTGTTTACAAGCCTCCTATGTGGAATGTTGTTGAATGCCTTGCTAAAGACAAGGTAGGCCACATCCACTGCTCCCCCCTGATCCACACCTGGTCAACCAATCAAAGAAATCTATCAGATTTGTCTTACATGACTTTCCTGATGTGAATCCGTGATGCCTCGGATTTAGTGCTTCACTGGATTCAAGGTGCTCCACTATCCTTTTTTTTTTTAGCAGCAGTTTCATAAGTTTCCCCACCACTGAGATTAGGCTGACAGGTCTGTAGTTTCCAGCAACCTCCATGCATCCTCTTTTGTGGAGAGGGACTACAGTACATTAGCCCTTCTCCAGTCCTCTGGAACTACTCCCATATCCAGTGACCTGTTGAACAGGGCTGCCAGTGGTGCTGCCAGTACCTCCCATAACTCCTTTAATATTCTAGGATGTATCACGTCTGGTCCCATTGACTTGTCCACATTCAGTTTTGTAAGTTCCTTTAGGACTCTATTCCCTGTAAATGGACTAGTGTCCTCCTCCCTTCCAGCCCTGTTTCTTAGCTGTGATCCCTCCCCTTCCCCTTCCTCTGTGAATACTGAACAGAAATACTTGATCAGGATTGATGCTTTTTTCTGGTCTCCTTCCATGCCCTCTCCTTCCTCCCCTTTTAACCTTACAACCCCCCCCCAGTCTTTCTCCTTTCACTAACATTCCAATAGAAAGTCGTGTCCCTTTTTCTAACACCTTTTGGGTAGCCCGTGTATTCAGTGATCATGACTGAGTGCTTTCTGAAAGGGTAACTCAATAACAGCACTTTTACACAAGGCTACTGGGCAGGGAGAGTGACAGGATAGGGGGTTCAGTGATTATAGCTGCAGGATGTTGCTATATGTACACACGCATGGGGGGAATGACCATGTTTTGTGATGGGTGGAAGGGGAGGGAGGGTTTGTGGGGCTTGGTCCTGGATGCACACTCAATTTTTAGTGCTGGTCTGGGAAATTTTATTTTTCTGTCTTTTTGCAGCCCCCCCCAACATTCACCCCCCTTGGAGTTGAGAATCCTTTAGATGGGGGGACCAGGGGGAGTGGCACCCCACATAAAAAGAAAACTCCAAGCGTCCAGTGCCCTTTTGCTGTGCACCACATGTCTACATCACTGAAATTCACTTTCAGCAATGTAGACTTGACCAAACAGTGATAGCCAGGGCCCTTACTTTTCTGCGGCACAGTGGGACCAAGTTCTGAAGCAAGACTACCATTTGCCACAGAACTTCCGCGGCGGTGGTTTGTAATTTCTGCGGAAGTTCTGCGGCACTAACAAACTACAACATCATAGTGTCAGCTTGTCATCCTGACTTCACTTTCTTGGCAGTGGTTATAGCAGTCAGGATAGTGGAAAGCACAGTAACACTACTTCAAAAAATAATAGACTTATAAATATAATTTTATGCCCAAAAAAGCAAAACAAATGTCTCTCCCTTGAGGTCCTAGCCTGTTGCAAAAATGACATATGCAGAGGGGATCTTATGTGATAAATAAGGTATTTCTATATGCATGCTATCTATCCCACTAATGAGGTTTCCACTGTCTATCACTTATATATCTGTATGTGCTTTCTACACCACTCATGAGGTTACCACAGTGTATCACTTATATATTTATATGCAATCTGTAATATACATACAAATATGTGTGTGTGTGTGTGTGGTGAGAGAGACAGAGATACTGTGTGTGTGTGTGTGTGTGTGTATGTATGTATATATATGTAAATATATATATATATATATATATATTTTTTTTTTTAATTTCCATGAACTTGCATCCTCATTCATACAGGTCCCATTGGAAATGGAATAGAGGAGTTATTACAAAACTCATTTTTCATGTCAACCTGCTTTCCCTGACACACTGCATAACACCATCAGGCCATGACATGCATGTGAACCAATTGTGAGATACAACTCTCCGGCCCATCACAATGTGTCCACCATGTGAGAGAACACTGCACCATACCTTCCCAGGCTCCAAGCAGTGATGTGTTCCACCAATCCTTGTGCTGACCAGCCAGCTCCCAGAGCTAATCTCTGAACCTCAGTTGCCGGCATGGAAACACAGCATGCTACCCTCTGGCTCAACAGCTGTCACTGCGCACAACATTTCTCAATAACTTTTAGGTGATTCTATCAACCAATGACAATATGTAATCAATAACCCTGGCAAAAATGCGTACAGTGCAATTATTTATTCAAGAGGTCTATTCTCTCAACAGGTCTACACATTATTATATTTCACTTTTCTGGGCATAATTACTTTGTTTTCTTAAAAAACTAGACAGTTAAATTCATTTTACCAGTTATTCATTTCAGATAGTGTCTCTATACTTTAAAGGCACAAATAGGTTTGTACAAAGTGAGGAATGGACTTAACAGGTCTGTGCTATTAACAAGGTTTTATTTAAGTTGGCCCTAGTGCAACAATGTAAGACTGAAAATTGTATTAGGGTGTAGTGCAGGCTGGGCAAATATCACCATGCATGATGTGCTGTGCCACCGTCTCTGGCAGTGGAAGCTGTGGTAGATAAGTGACTGTTCATTTCTGTTGCAGAATGCAGCCATTTCATTAGTTAATGTATGATGTTATAGCAATGCTAACATCACATTCTGAACATATAGGGGGGTTTTGGATATAAAAAGAGGGGAAGGGAACCAGAGTCTATGTACAAACAGAAATATTAATAAAACATCACCAAGAAGAGTGAATTCTGCGGCACCGCAGAAGTTCTGTGGTTGATTGCAAGTTCTGTGCAAAATTCTGCAGTCGCAGAATTCTAGGGGCCTTGGTGATAGCTATTATGCAGTCGCCGTTATCACATGGAACCCTTCTTTTGCTGTTTTTCCTCTGTCTTCACTTTTTCACTCCTGACTGCTTTCCCAGCCTCTCTTTGCTTTTCTAGATATACTGCAACGTCCTCCTCCTTCTGTGTTTCCTTGCATTTCCTGAAGGCCAACTTCTTTGCCCTTAGTTTCCCAGCCACTTCCCTTGAGAACCATAATGGTTTTCTTTTTCTCTTGCCTTTGTTTATAATCCAAATGCAGAGGTTCGTCACCTCCACTATGGCTCCTTTCAGATGGGCCCATTGTTTCTCAACTCTCCCAACCAATATTCCCCTTCTGCTAGGGCTTTTCTGAGACATACCCCCATCCTAGTGAAGACTGCCCTCCTGAAGTCCAGGACTCTCACTTTCATGTTGCTTGACCCTGTTGTAGTACTTATATTGAACCACACTGTGCAATGGTCACTGGACCCTAGGTGTTCACCCACCCTAACATCTGTAATTTTATCCTCGTTGGTTAGTACCAGATCCGGAATCACTCTCTCCTGGGTTGGCTCAAGCACTAGCTGCTTGAGGCGTGCCCATTGCAGGGAGTTCAGAATGTCTGTGCCTCTGGCTGTGGCAGCTGCTGGGATGCTCCAATCAACATCTGGCAAATTGAAGTAACAAATCAGCAGCACCTCCCTTCTAGTTGCCATCATATGGATGGCTTCCAGTAGATCCCTGTAAATTTCTTCCCCATGTGCTTGGGGTCTGTAGATCACACCAGTATGAATGGCTGTACCATTGCCCTTCTCCACAGTGACCCACAGTGCCTTTGCCTCCCCTGCATTCCTTGCACCTCCATTGCCTTTATACACTCTTTGACGTAAAGAGCCACCCCCTCCCCTTTTACCCTCCCTGTCTCTCCCAAACAAAGTATAACATGGTATAGCTATGTCCCAGTCATGGTCCCCATTATACCATGTTTTTGTAATAGCTACAATGTCCACATCAGCCTCCACCCTCAAGGCTGCGAGGTCCAGGATTTTATTCCCCAGGTTTCAGGAATTCACACACATGGCCCTCCATTTTCTGCAAATTCCCCCTCCTGACCTCTCCCTTTTCCTCTTGTTTCTCCTATTCTCTCCCCTTATGCTGAGTTCAGACAGCACTGGCAATATTGTGACATTATGGTCCTCCATGCTGGCTACATTATCCTGTAGGGGTGGGCAGTATGATTTACCCTTCTTCCTTCTTCAACCCCCTCCCTTGGCTAGTTTAAATGCTTGCCAATGAAGCATCTAAACCATTCACTAAGGACAATGATCCCCTTCCTGGGAGGATGAAGGCCATCACCCCAGTATAGGTCCACATTCCCCCAGGTGGGACCCAAGTCTCCAATGAAGCTAAAACCCTGCTGCCTACACCAGTTCTCCAACCAAATGTTGAAGTTCCTGGTGCAGAGATCCCTAGCTGCCCCCTTATTGTCAACAGGCAGCACCTCCAAGAAGGCCATGGAGCTTGCTATCTGCCTCAGGCGCCTCTCCAGCTCTCTGATGCCACTACTGCCAAATCATCAGAATCAGTACGACCCTCAAAAAAATCAAACAGAAAAACTGCCATATTGAATCATCAGTAAAATGCAAGATAAAAATGACAGATTCAAAAATGGACTTCAGCTTTGACCTACTAGGTAATGAGCTCCTATGCTAGGCAATTGCTAACTGAAAAAGAGATCTCACCACAGTTGTCTCCCAACCTCCCTCCCAACTATCGGCAACCATTCACCTTCACTTCCTGAAATGGCAACCCTGACCTAAAGAACCATCACCTGCACTTAAGTGCACCTCCCATGCTGCCCGATCTGAAAACTACAAATAACAACAACAACAACAAAAAACTCAGCTCCCAATTCAGCACCAGTGCTCACATACTGCCCAATTGAGCTGTGCGGAATTTTCAAATTCTGGTGGAACAAAATTCCACTGAATTTTGCCAGAAATGCAATGGTGAAATTCCACAGCAGAAAATAGTTTTGGAATTATTTTCTGAGAAAAGAGTGCTGTTCAGCAGAAAATTATTCTGTGGAACTCAATATTTTCCACAGAAATTGTTGTAGAATGATTTTCCATGGAAAAATGCTCTTCTGTAGAATATTATTCTGCAGATCCAAGTAGGCAGAATTCCACTGAAGAACCAGTGAAATTCCAGTGAAAATTCTGCTGGCAAAATGGTCGTTCCACTCTAATTCCACTGGCAGAATTCTGCATTCTGCATAGCACTACTACCTGATCTAAAAATGAAAAATAATAAAACAGGAAGATCCCGATTCAAAACCAGAATTCACAGTAGTAAATGGTGCTGACACTCATACTGCATCCCTCTCTCCTGCTTTAACACTTCACTCTCCCAGACGCTTGTCTCTGCCAGCATACTCTCTCTCTCACTCGCTCTCTCTCTCTCTCTCTCTCTCTGGAGCCTCCCTCATTAAAAAAAAATCAAGTAAATGTACATGTTTTTCCTGGAAACCTGTCTGTCTGAGGTGTGTGTGTGTGTGTGTGTGTGTGTGTGTAGTCTCCTCAATATTTTACCTAGCAAAAGGAAAGCATTTTTCTAATGCAAGAATAAATTCAATAAAAATCATATAATATGATTAAAAAAAACTGATTTGTCTTTACTTTTTGTTAGAAAACCTGAAGGCAGACATTGTGTAATCACAATAATCCACTCCAGGTTGTGGGTTATGGTGGGATTTATCCACTTCTGGTGTGGTTTAGTCACTTGGCCTTTGGCCTCATGACTGAACCACACCAGGCATGGGTAAATCCCACCATAACCCACAACCTGGAGTGAATTATCGCTTAAATAGACTACACAATGTTTTTGCATTGTCTTGAAGATATACAATATAGAAAAATATTGTGTAGGCAGTGAATAAAAAAAATATTAATAATAAGCAGACACTTAGATTACTAAGCTTTGTGCAACCAAAATTAAACACTCATCAACAGGCAACAAGCTTTTTTAAACAAAAAAGCAGGTGATACTGACAGAAGTGAAACTTCACCAATCACTTCTTCAGTGAACAGAGATTACTTTTATTAATAACAGGATTTAAGATTAAAACACTTGTTAATACAACATCTGATAAAAAAAGATGAAGGAGCAGGGAAAAAGTCATGCAACAGTTCAGCAGTAAAAAAAAGAGATGCATTCAGAAAGTTGGAATGCACAACTGGAATGGTAGCCATAGGTGAGATCCTTTCCTCCCACAATATAATTTCCAGGTTGTTTAGCTTTGGGTGGCCACTAGCACAGCATGAGGTACCACTAATCTAAAAAGCAAAAGAAAAAATAAGACAAAAAAGCATTTGTCAATGCAGAATGTTTGCTTGCTGGCATTGGCATTGGTAGTGTAGGAGTTAGAGAGATGCATAATAGGAATGGCAGTGAAGTATTGAGACTGACAAGCATTGGGGCATGCCTTTGGGTTGTCAGGCATAATAGTGATGCCATTTCACCACACCCTACCCTGCAGACCCTGACAAGTGTCACGGTGTGCCTTGGGGTCTTTGGGCCTTATGCTTACCCCATGCCATAAGGAAATACAGTGAGATTGGTGCAGTATAGGAGAATGGGGTGAACTTTGGGGCCGAAGAGTCCAAAGCACACCTCGATGCCTGTCACTGGCTGCAGGGTGTGGGTGTGGGTGGAATGGCATGAGCATTGCAGGTGGCAATCCCAAGTCACACCCCTGATGCCTGTCACTCTCTACAGGGTGGGTCGTTATGGTTGGAAACCCTAATGCCCCAGGCATTCATTGGTATTTTCACTCCAAATTTTCAACAGGGGTCTTTTGTGACCCCCACCTCATGAACAGTGGCAACATCAGTTCGTTAGCCAAAAGCTGACTTTGTACATTGACTACGCCATTTGGCACCACAGGTGCAAAAACACATTTTGAACAGGATGTGAAAAATTACAGCTTTACTGTTCATGGGGAGGTGTAAAAAATGGCAATGTTGAAAATCTGGAGTGAAAATATAAAAAAAGTGAAGTCATGAGCATGCATAGAAACTGCTCAATGCACACCCATAATGTAATTAGTTTGGTGATATTTTACAGCAGATTGTCAACGCAGGCATTTTGGGACCTCCGCTCATGAACAGTGTCACTGTAATTTTCTTAATCTGTCCCAAACTCTGATTTCCCACAGTGACTACGCATTTCTGCGCTGGAAGTGTGAAAACACATTTTGGCCAGGGTGTGAAAAATGACAGCTATACTGTTCATAAGGAGGTGTGGAAAAATGCCACTGTTGAAAATCTGGACTGAAAATATTACAAATTCATGAACTTACAAGGATGCATGGAAACTGCGCAATGCACGCTCGTAACACAGTAATTTTATGGACTTCTGTCACCAAATTTTCAATGTGGCCATTTTAAAACTTATGCTTATGAACAGTGTCACTGTGATTTTCTTAATCTGTCCCTAACATTGACTACGCACACCGACCACACCATTGGGCACTACATGCACGAAAACACATTTTGGGCAACATATGAAAAATGACAGCTGTACTGCTCATAAAGAGGTGTGATAAAATGGCAATGTTGAAATTCTGAAGTGAAAATATTAAAAATTTGTGAAGCTACGAGCATGCGTAGGAACTGCGCTATGCACGCTTGTCAAACAGTCATTTTGGGGGATTTTTTCACCAAGTTTTCAACAAAGTGTTTTGGGGGGCATACCTCATGAACTGTGACACTGTTGTTTCATTACTGGGTGCCAAAAGGTGGTTCCAGGCAGTGACCACAAAATCACCTTTCGGGACCGAATAACAAAATGACAGTGACTGAGTTCATGAGTTAGGACCCCAAAAACCCCATGTTGAAAATTTGGTGAAAAAAATTCCACAAAATGGTCGCGATATGCACAAAAGTTGAAGAAAAAACATTTATGCCATTATACAGCTTTCCGGCATTTCTTCAGTTTATGGTCGGCTTTGAAGAGTGCAGGCGTGTTCCGGTCCACTGAAGATCATCGCGCCAGACTCCGAGAGAGTATGGGGTGAGGTGTGTGTGTGTGTAGGAAGGTGGATGAATGGAGGGTGGGTGTGGGTTGGGAGGGGAGCAAGACAATCAACAAGGGACCGTTTTTAGTTTCCAGGTATTTTTTTGTTTTAGGAAGACTACTTGGGATTTGTGCCACGCTGGGTGGGCTCCAGCGTGGCGCTAGGCTTTTGGGGGATCAGTGCAGGAGCCGGCGGGATTGGGCACCCGTCAATATACAGATGTTTGCATACTGGGTTGGGCTCCCAGCGTGGCAACTGGAAATCTGTTTCTTTTGGGGGGGTGTTGAGTGGATCCAACGGGGGATTGGGCACCCCTGTCACCATTATGACTTTTGCCACGCTGGGGTGGGCTCCCAGCGTGGCACCTAGCAGTCTGTGGGGGGGCTGTGGAGCCAACAGGGGATTGGGCACCCCCGTAAGCCATACTGTGTGTGGCAGGGGGGAGGAGCGCATATAAATAGCATAGGAGGATTGTTCTCCTGGTGTGTTGCTTTCTTTTTCTCCCATGTCTGTGTAAGTTTCTTTAATAAAAAAAAATAACCCAGGAGCAACACTCTCTGATTTTGTGATACTGCAGGATGGCAGATAAGAGGAATCACAGGATACTCCTCCACGATCGTGCAGGACAGGGAAGGGAACACTGGCAAAGGGGGATGGAACAGTAACGAACTCTGCTGCTCTCCTCTATCTGGTTGGAATAGTCATGAATTCTGCTGCTCTCGTCTACCTCAAAGACAAGCAGAATTGCCATCAATATGCTAATCAACACCATGGTATCACCGCTTATTGAAGTGGTCTCTCCCTTTCAACTGTAAGTCACTGCATTTTCAACTGCTGTCATAGACAGCTGCAGCATTCATTGGTGAACTGTGGCCGTGCCTGCAAACACACTGACTGCATTGGAAGACAGGGTGTCACACCTGCAAAAACTCGTATGATGGCGCTATGTTTCTTGCACATGTGTGCAAGCAAACATAAAAATGAGCATGCTTTTCCAAAGAGGGAAATCACAATGTGTTTCACAGATAGGTGATGATCTGAAAAAAATCCTCCTCACAGATTAAATTGCTTGTCCGATGCAGTAGCTTTTTAAACAGGCAATTGGCTATTTTAAAATTGATGTTTTAATGTGTTTGTTAAAGACTTTCTAGTTTTGTAGCAGATTCTCTTTGCCATTGTGACAGACTGCTCTTTCCCAGACTCCGCCTCTATCACTGTTACCAGATTTCTCAATGCTTCGGTAGCCGCCACCACTCAGCTTAGACACTCTTTTGGGGAGTCTCCAGGATCTCTTCCCTTCAGAGCCACTGCTCACACAACACTGTGCTTCTTACTCAAGGTCACACCACCACCCCTCTCTGTCACAGCTCAGAACACCGTACTTTGGAAATAGTATATGCTAACTGTAGACTTCTCTGGGAGCGGTGAAACAGTTCTTGTCAGTTATAAACTGGTTAGCTGTACCTCAAAGGATTCAATCACAGGCCATGAAATATAAAAATAATATTTTTGCTATTTTAGGATAACTACACAGATTCTATAGGATATTACTACAAATTATGGGGGATAATAATTCTACAGAAAAGGAAAAGAAGCGTGTTTACATCCAAAATTCACACAGGAGAACTCTCTTTCTGTCTCTCTTTCTCTACAAGACTCAGCTTACCACATGCAATTGAATCAGGCTGAGAACTCTACGTGGTAGCTGAATCTCTATCTCCTGCCTGAATGACTCCAGGAGCTTCTATCCAAGATAAAATCACCCTTGCCCCCCCCCCCCACACATCCTGCAATATGTCACTCTGACATAACAGATTCAAAAACCCTTTGCCTCCAAGTGCATCCATTAGGGGAACCAGTCTTTACTAGTTTGAGATGTCCATTACTGTGAAATGTGTTTGTTTTAGCTGTGGGCTGGCTGACATCAAAGATCCTTTCTGAGCTGACATCCTTGGCTTACAGTGATATTTATTTACTTATTTAAAAGTTTCACCATGAAAGGCATACTGAGTTTCTTCTCATTTCCAGATATGTCCTGGGGGAAGGGGACAGTGGAATTACAATAAAAGAGCATAGCAAACCTACAAGGAATAATAATGCGTCAAACACAAGTGCAATTCCAGTGTAACATAGGCAAAATCAGTACATGGCAAGAACTTTACAAGGCTGCAAGTGCAGTTGATGATGACACAATCGTAGGTTTTGCAAATTGCAAAATACCACAGTTAATCTTTAATAAATGTGTATTTACAACCAGGCTTTTGCTAGTTTGAAAGAGATTTGCCTTTTCCAGCAGAAACTCACACAAGTTCCCAAATTAAAGTTAAAGCCATACCATATAGGTACCTCACCCATCACATCTCCCTTCCCTGAAGAAAGAAAAACAAATCTTGTTAGCAGCACTAACCTTTTTTTGTGTGTGTGTGTGAGCTGGCTGGCTCCAGCTGCCATGACCTCATGCCACTCCCCCCCTTTCGCTGTTTGTGGCAATCCCACCTCAGTTTCTCCTAGGTCTATCCTGTTGAACAAAAGAAAAGAAAAAGCAAGGGTGGGCTATATTGTCTGGACAACCCATCTGCACTGGGATGCTGTGACCCACTGCAATGCCAGAGAGCCATATTATAGGTTTGCAACACCAAGCTCCATCTTAGCAATTTTGCATTCTGGCCACTGGTCGTATGCAGCCATGTAAGGGGATTGTGATCAGTAACCAGGGTGTACTCTCTTCCATACAGATATGGTTGCAATTTCTGCAAAGCCCAGACAATTCACAGATATTCCCTCTCTATTGTAGTGTAAGCCTGCTGTTTGGACAGAAGCTTCCTGCTCAGGTACATGACTGGGTGCTCCTCCGCAGAGCTGGTGCCTGACTTAGAACCATCCCTATCCCATGATTGGATGCATCTACAAGCACAATGAATGTAAGAGAGTTGTCTGGACTGGTGAGAACAGGTGTCCAGCATAATGCCTCCTTCAGCTGACTCAATGCAGTATCACAGGTTTCTGTCCACTGAACCTTTTTCAGCATTTTCTTCCTGGTGAGATCAGATAGGGGTTTGGCCACACTGCTGAAATTTGGCACAAACTTATGGTAGTACCCTGCTGTCCCCATGAGGGCACATACTTTCATACTGGTTGTGGGCATGGCCCATCCCTGGATGGACTCACTTTTTACTGACTCATGCTTGATGTACCTACTTCCCACCCTGTGCCCAAGGTATTGTAAGACACTTCTGCTATTCCTATCTGGCACTTCTCCACCTTGACTGTCAATCCAGCAGTCTGCAGTCAGCAGAACATCTCAGTCACTTGCTGGACATGATCTTCCCAGGTCAGGCTATAGATGGTGATGTCATTCATGTACACCAGGGTAAAGTCTCCTGCCCCCCTGCAGGAAGCGGTCCACAAGCTACTGAAAGGTGGCTGGCACATTCTTTATCCCAAATACATCCCCCCTACTATTAAAGAAAGATAACTGCTAGGTATCCTTAATTGTATAGGGCAGGATATAGAATCTATAAAATCCAGATTCTTGGGGGTATCTATACTTTTATTTAGAGATTTTAATATACACGTAGGTAATGGTATTGAAAACTCAGCATTGGACTGGGGAATTGATGATCTTTTGAATATCCCAGTGTGGCAATCTAATCTAAGGATGGGGTGTTAAATAAAAAAGACAAGTCATTACTACAGTTTTTAGATAAATTCAACCTGAGGATTTTGAATGGTAGGACAAGAGGCGATTGGGCGGGGGACCTGTTCTTCCCCACACTTAAAGGGGATAGTGTTTTAGATTTGGGTGTTGTAGAAGCCCTAGATTATTCCTGGGTGAATTATTTTAAGATTAACAAATTGTGAGATAGTGACCATTTCCCTGTGTCTTGTTCCTTGAATTTAAATATTAAAAAAAAGTAAAAAATTGAAAGATAGAGAAGGAGGCATCGTTTAATATGTGTACTAAATATGGAAAAAAAATTATACAGAATGAATATACAAAGGAAAGTATTGATAAGTTAATTCAAAACCAAAACATGATAGAACACCCGGTAGCTAAAATGACTTCTGTAGGAGCAATTGCACAAATTAAATATTTTGAAATGTATATGCAGCAGATAATTCTGGCTTTGAGTTCCGAAAAGAGAAGTGTGATAAAGTTAAATATGGGTAGTACTCACCTATGGTTTGATTATGACTGCTTATATTTAAGAAAAGAGATTAAAAGATTAGGTAAACTAAAGGTACAAAATACCTCCCTGGTTATATTAAAGGCTTTTAAAAATTTAAAAATAGAATACAGAAATAATGATATGTGAAAAGAAGAACTATAATTTGCTATTATGTGGTAAATTACAAGAGGCAATTTGGAAGAAAGATAGTCAAGCATTTTGGTCATTAGTGGCATTTGGCTATTGAGAAAGTAATATTCAACATAATTTACTGGGGTTGACTTCAGAAGATCAATGGGTGAGTCATTTTAGTAAAATATATGATAGCAATTATGAGGGTACACTTCCTAGCTGTGCAAGTGAGGATATTGAGGATATGGGATCACTTATTTTTTCCCCTATGGAAGTAAAAGAAGCAATACAAGCACAAAAGAGAAATAAAGCACCTGGGATAGATGGTGTCCCGGCTGAAGTATATCTTCATAATGTTGATCACTGGGTAAAGGTTTTGACACTATTATTTGTATCAATTGTCAATCTTTTATCCTACCATCAGATTGGAATAAGGGGTTGATTATACCCTTGTTTAAGAAAGGTTCAAAACATGATCCTACGTGTTACAGACTGATAACTCTGCTTCCAGTTTCGCAAAAGATCTTTACTTGCCTGTTGTTGCAAAGGTTATCGGTATGGGTAGAAGAAAACAAACTGATTTCTAAATATCAATGCGGTTTTAGGAAAAAGTTTAACACTTTAGATTTAATTTTCACGTCGAATTATCTGCTGGAATTATATGTGAATGGGAGGAAAGGTATGGTCTGTGTCTGTTTTGTAGATATAAGGGCTGCCTTTGACTCTATGGACAGAAATAAACTGTGGGAGATTCTGGTAATTCTAAATATAGATGAACAATTACTAAGGATGTTACAGAGGCTACATTATAATATGACCACTGCAGTTCATTGTTCCAGAGATGATGCACTATCAAGAGAAATAAATGTTGGTAAAGGGGTCAAACTGGATTGCCTGTTGGCCCCCTTATTGTTTAATTTATAGAAACGGTAATTAAGGATATGGCAAAAATAGATATGTTTGCTCCATCAATATATAAAGAAAAACTTCAAATATTACTATATGCAGACAATGCTATAGTTATTTAGATAATGGGTAAATTGAAACTCGCTTCCTGACTGGCTGAAAGAGCCTGGCACCCGGGCCGTTATTTCTTAACAACGGCGCGCTCAGAAAAAGTGCCAGCTCAATCATTTGGAACTGAAACTTGCCAGACGCCATTTAATTACTCAGCTACCAAGACGGCAGCCCGAAGCCCAGCATGCTATTGTCACAGACAGCCTCATACCACCTTCTGAACTCACTCTCTTCCTCTGTGTCACCACAAAAAAAACCCAAACATCCATTTTTACATTCTTTCCAGCTAGCTCCACCTCGCGTGACAGAAACTTCCCAGTCTTTCATTTCCCTTCACTGCTGCATTCCCTCTAAATCCTGTGCTTACTTTTAAAAACAGTGGCTGACTCCTGCCACACTTCTAATCCCTATCAAGTTAAACAAAATTAAGTCTCACTAAAACTCACCACTCTAGATTTCTCTCGTTCTCGGACACCATTTTTCAATCGGGAATGTTGTGTATGTGAAACAGATACGAAGCAGGAGGGCAAGCTAATCTGAAAGACTATAAAAAATGCAGAGCAGTGACCTCTGGTGGTGATTCCAGCACTTCACACCATAGGAACTATTTTACAACAAACACTACTTCTGCTTAGTTTTTACTTATTTTTTTTATATATATAAATTTTTGTCTTGTATTTTCTTCCCAAAAATAGCATCTGTAATCCATTATCTAAGTGTAATAATACCCTCCAGGATAGGCGTTATGGGATATAACGGACCTTCCAGAGGCTATAAGGCCCTCCGCCTGTGGCGTCGGGCCTCATTATGCCCCTGGGTGGTCCGTTATATCTATGCCCTTTCCCTGTCAGTATTATTACTTACTTCTAAACACCTCTGGGCTTAAAACAAGTGATAACAAGCTTGATGAATTCACTTTCTAAACTAAAATATAGAGATGAATGTGAAAAACAAAAGATAATGGGCCGATTCTAGAAGGGTGGGCGCAAGTTGCCAGATGCATCTTGCGCCACCAATTATGACTTTGACCCTGCCCTATTCTAGAAGGGAAGGGTCACCACAACAAGTCCTGGAAACTTGGCGAAATGGGTTAGGTACACTCCACACAGAGGGCTTCACCTGGCCAGCATGTCACAACCCAAAGCTGCAGGCCTGCAAGTGCACCCCCTGCCCAGCAAGCCACAATAGCCACCCCACAGGGCTGCCCACACCCTCTGCCCCCCAGCCTCCAGCATTGCCCTGCAGTGCTGGCCACTAACTGGCCCCTAAAACCCCAGGAAGTGCCCTGCCAGGCTTTCCTCACCCGAACCCCTGACTCCCCATTTTAACCCCCACAGGGCAGCACTGTCATCCCTCCACCCATGCTGCAACCCCTAAGTAACCTGCCACAACTGTAGCAAATATACAGCCCTGGTAGTCTAGTAGCCCCCCCACCATATGCCAGCCCCTCCAGCACCCCCCACCCATCCCCAGCCAACAACTGGCACAGCCTCTCACCTCCATGGCCATCCACCGACTGAGTTATGTAGGAGTGCTACTGGAAGACACACTCAGAAATTAATATCTGAGCCATCTTTCCAGTAGCGCTCCTATATAACCCAGTCAGCTGGCTGACATGGAGATGAGAGGTGGCTGTGCCAGTCACCGCTGGGGATGGGTGGGAGGTGGGGTACAAGACTACCAGGGCTGGGTATTTGTCACAGTTGCTGCCGGCGACTTGGGGGTCAGGGCACAGGTGGGGGGATGATAGCGCCACCCTGTGGGGCATTTTACAATTGGGTATTTAGGGGGCTGGGGGTGAGGAAAGCCCTGTGGGGCTCTGTTTGACCACTATGGGGTGCTGGGGGTGTGGAAAGCCCTGCAGTGCCGTTACTGTATGGGTGTGTGTACAGTATGGGGATGGAGCGGGATCATGGCCCTGTTTCTGGACTTGTTTGTGCGGTGCCCATTGGGGCAACAATGGGGCAGTCTGGGCATGGGGAGGCACATGGACCATGTTCTACAGGACCCCTCAGAGGATGAATGTAAGTTACACCAGCTAAATGCAGGTGTAACTTACATTGCCGGTTCTCCTCTGGGGGTTCTTGTGGAACCCCGACATTGGGGACTTTGTTGCTGCTCTTCTGGAATGGGGCGCAACTGCTGCCATAAACCCCCTAGTGCCATGTCACAGGGGGTTTATGGCACAACTGCCGGTGTAACAGCTGTTCAGTGCAAGCAGCCTGCAACATGTCACAGGCCACTTTGTAGAACAGCACAAGTCGCAACTGCTGGCATAAGTTGCTACTTGCGCCATTCTACTTAACGCAAGTGCTGTTACGCCGGGTGTAACTGTTCTAGAATCTGGTACAATATCATTTGGTAAGAAAAAATTTGTAAAAACATTTTGGGAAATTATTAATAAAAGAATAGAAGAAGTGAAGACATTTAGATATTCGTGAATTATATTTGAAAATAACTTGAAGTGGAAAGCTTATATGTCTGAGATAAAAAAATAAATCATATAACTCAATGTCTGCTGTAAATGCCTTTGCAAACAGGTTTGCGAACAATTCCTTTGTGGCTCTTAAAAGGACTTTCAAAACTAAAACCTTTAGTCAGACTCTATATGGCCGTGATGTTTGGGGACCATTATCTGGGGATTCAATAATAGAACCCATTCAGAATGGCTTTTTGAGAAATATTTTAGAGCGCCCACGGGATTGTCTATCAGCTTTTATGAGATTGGAAACAGGTATCCTCCCTCTGAGTGCAAAAATTAAAATTAGAGTTATTAAGTATTAGGAAAAGATTATAAGGATGTCAGCAGAGAGACTCCCTGGCCTACATTGGGCTGATTTTTTGGCTAGATTACAGGGGGAATAAGTATGATTGGGTGGTTTCAAAGATTTTATGTTTTGTTAAAGAATTTTGGTTTGGAAGATCTTTGGTCTAATAAGGCCATTTTAGACACAAACCTGTTTGTAAAGGAAGCTATTGAAAGAATTACTGATGTTTTGGTCCAAACTGATCTTGCGAGAGTGCATGAGATAGATATTTATGAGTTTTATTCCACTATAAAATTAAATGGGAAAATGGAAGCATATCTGGTGCTTTGCAAAAATAAGATGTGCAGGAATAATTTATGTAATATGAGGCTTGAAAGTCTGGGTATTGTGAATTTACAGTATAATAATTGGTGGGTCAGTTTGGTAATAAAAGGAGATGTAAATGCAATGATGAAAATATAGAAAGTCTGTTTCGTAAGTTACAGGAATGTGATGAGTTGAAGGTGGAAAGAGGGAAATTGATTACACCATTGATCATGGTAAATAATTTAAAATGTACGGATAACTGTGTGAAGTGCCTGTTTGGTTTGGAAAATGTTAAGATAATGTATGGTCTGGCAAATTTTTTTAATAAGATGAAAACGTGAATTCTGGATATACTGTTTTTGCCATTTATGCCATATAATGTCCTATTTTAACTGCATGATTGTTATTTATTGTGTGTATTTTTGTGAATTGATGTGATAAAATGCATTTTTATACATCTTTTATATTAATAAACTTGATAAACTTGACTTATACCAAATTGCATCACCCTGAATTTGAATAGTCCAAATGGGGTGATGAATACAGACCTTTCTCTGGCTTCAGGGGTCGGGGTACCTGCCAATAGCCCTTTTTCAGGTCTATGGTGCACAGGAAATGGGCTCCCCCAACCTCTCTAAGACTTCATTCATCCTTGGTATGGGATATGCATCCAATTCTGTGCAGCTGTTGAACTTGCAGTATTTGACACAGAACCTCATGGTCAGGTCCATTTTGGGAATCAGTACCACGGGGATGGCCCAGGGACTTTTGGACTCTTGTATCACCTGGAGGGCCAGCATCTCTTTGACTCCCCCCTCTATGGCATGTCATATATATTCTGGGACTCTGTAGGGTGGCTGTCTCAGCAAAGCCTGGACCCCTGTATCCACATGGTGTTCTGCCAACATGGTGTACCCTGGCTTCCCTGAGAACATGTCACCAAATGTACTCAACACCATCCTAATTTCAGTAGCTTGGGCTGATGTCAGCCGCATTGAGAGTGTGATAACATCCACTGAGGATTCTCCCATCACCTCTCCCAGGAGATCTACAAGTGGGTCTGTTTCTACCTCCTTCTCCAGACTGTTGCACACCACCAGGACCACTTTGTCCTGGTCATGATAGGGTTTCATCATGTTGATGTGGTAAACCCACTGTTCATATCTCCTGTTGGGTAGCTCTGCCACATAATTAACATTATTCACTCTCCTAACCATGGAGTAAGGCCCCTCCCAAGCTGCCTGCAATTTGTTCTGCTAGATGGGAATGAGCACCATCACTCATTGCCTGACTTTGTACTCACATGATCTAGCTCCACGGTCATACCATGTTTTTTGATTTTGCTGTGCAACAGCTAGGTGCTCCTGGGCAAACCCCATAAGCTCCTTGAGCCATGACCTGAAATTCAGGACATACTCCACAACAGATTCCCCTTGGGGAGCAAGCTTACCAAATCAGTGTGGCCCTCTACCCTATGGCCAAACAGGAGCTAAAAGGGTGAGAACCCTGTGGATTCCTGTGGGACTTCTCTATATGCAAGTAGGAGATGGAGTAGGTACTTGCCCCACTCCCTGGCATGCTGGTCAATGAATGCCCTTAACATTGTTTTAAGAGACCCATTGAATCGCTCAACCAGACCATTTGTCCAGGGCTAGTATGGCAAAGCCCTGAGCTACCTTAACATCCACTTCTTTCAGAGACTAAGCATCAGATCAGACATGAAGTTGGTGCCCTGATCTGATAAAATCTGGGGAAAACCCACCTTGCTAAAGATCCCCAGCAGTTCATTAACCACCTTCTTGGTCTCAATGGAGAACATGGACACTGCTTCTGGGTACCTTGTGGCTTAATCTACAACCACCATGATGTACTGCTTGCCAGTGCAACTTGGGGGTGCTCAGGGTCCCCACAATGTCCATGGCAACTTGTAGAAATGGCTTTCAATAACAGGTAGGGGAATCAAAGCCACTTTAGCCTTGTCACCAACCTTTCCCACCCTCCGGCACTGTGGACAAGTGTGGCAGTAGTCAGCCATATCTTTAAAAATACTGGGCCATTAAAAATTATTAGTAAGCCGCCTTTTGCATGACTTACCCCTAAGTGTCCTGAAAATGGTATGTCCTGGGCTGAGGCCAGTAGTTGCTTACTATACTCCTCAGACACCACTATCAACTGGAGTACCCTTTCCTCCGGTCTCCCCTTAGGAACCCACTCATGGTATGGAAGCCCATTCTCCCAGTATATTTTCCTTTTTCTAACCCATGGAGAGTCACCTTCCCCACTGGTGGCTAACTCCCTTAACTTTTGCAGGGACAGTTCAGCTTGCTGAGCTGTCCCTAGCTCCGCACACCTGACCTTCCCCAGAACACTCTCTGCTGTGGGAGAGCTGCCCTCAGTTGGGCTCTCCTCCATCAGTAGCTGTGACTTAGAACTATTGCTCCCAGCCTGATCTTCAGCCACAACTTTTCCTGCAACTGAGGTAGGGGTTGCTTCCTCCTGCCCTGTCCCCTCAGTGTTATCAGGAGCTGGTTTCTTCATCTTGCTACAGGTAGTGTCACACACAATATTGGTCATACTATTGAAGTCATTACCCATGATTGCATTCACAGTCAGGTCTGGTACAACACCCACATCCCATATGCCCTGGCCACCTTCCCTGCTCAGAAGGATCCAGGCCAGTGGCACTGATATCACGGGACCCATCACCCTCCTAATCTGAGAAAACTGGACAGGGAGGATCTGCTGCTTTTGAATTAAGTCCTGCTTCACCAAAGAAGTGGAGGCTCTAGTGTCCCTCAGCCCATGGGTCTCCATCCCATTGACTCTCACAGGGCACAAGTATGCAGTGGAGTTAGGGGGCACTGCACTCTGGGTATAGGCTACTATCTGCTCAGAGCTTTCCAATCTTTCTACTTCAGTTGCACTTGCACCTTTTGTTACATTTTCTGGACAATCATAAGTCAAATGCCGCAGTTTCTGGCAGATATAGCACCTGTGTTCACCTGTTTTGGGACTGGGGGCTTTCCTTTTTGTTCAGTCACAGGTGTGCTTTCTTTAGGCTTCCCTCCTGGGGTTCTCTTAAAACCACCTGATGGCCCTCCCCATTCCCTTTTTGGTGAGAGGATGGTCGGCTGGATATGAACTGATCAGCCCTCTCAGCTGCCTCCTTTGTGGAGCTCAGATTTCTGTCCAACAACTATATTCTCATATTTTCAGGTACAGTTTTTAAAAACTGTTCCAGCAGAAATAAATATTTTATCTCCTCTACAAAGTGAGATTTTGCATCTTCTGACCATTGTTCTAGCAAGTTACTTAGCTGCACACCCATTTCAGCAGAGCTGCTCCCCAGTACCTGTCTTAACCCTCTAAATGTTTGCCTATAGACCTCAGGGGTTAACTCACAATGCTTTAGCAAACCATTTTTCACTTTATCATAGTCCATGCAGTCATTATCATCCATTCAGGCAAAAGTTTCTAAAGACCTGCCTGTAAGCAGTGGCAATAGGTGAGTTGCCCAAAAAGCCCTGCCCAATTCCAAATGCCCACAGATTCTCTCAAAAGATCTTAAAAACAAATAAAGGTCACCTCCTTCCTCATATCTAGGAAACATTTTAGAAATAATTTTGGCTTCCTGGGTTGAACTCCTCATGCCATTACTCATGGGTTCTGGTGTGTCTTCTGGCACTGCATCTCCATCTGACTGTCATGCTCAAGCTTTCTTATTTGGAGCTCATGCTAGTACTGCTTTTCTTGCTCCTGGCACTATTTATCTCACTGATCTGCCTTTTGCTGTACTTCCTTGATCTGGTGCTGGCTATCTTCCTCTCATTTCTCCAACTTTCACTTTTCCTCTTCGATGTGGTGCTGGCTGTCTTTCTCTTGCTCCTTGATCTGGTGCTGGTGCTCTTTCACCTGCTCCTCAGCCTTTCACAGTTCCATCTCTGTCTGTTACTTAAGCATGGCAAGCTGCAGCTGCAACATCTGTAACTGGTCTGCTTGCACTGCTGCAGTCAGAGGCTCTGGCACCTCTGCATGATCCACTACCTCTGTTGTGACACCTTTTGCATGGTTTTCTTGGTCACATTTTTGGAGGGTGGCTGTAAGTTGCACCCATTTGTGGAACTTCTCAAAAACCAGTTGTCTGTGCTAGCACAGCTGCTGTAGTACTAGCAGTGAGCATTTGCTGTATGACTTATACATAATGTCTTCTGTCTTTCTAGTCTTGCCAAACAAAAAAAACACAAAACAGGTAGAATATATAGTCCCCCTTTGAATATCCTGTTCTGTGACTGGAAAGGAACCTTTATACTGACAACTGTTTCAGATCCCACACACAGCCTCTAGTTTGTGACTGACTGGTCCTTCCCAGGCTCAGGCTCTATCACTGTTACCAGATTTCTTAATGCTCTGGTAGCTGCCAGCACTCAGCTTAGACACACGATTTTGTGGAGTCACTAGGTTTGTGTCCCTTCAGAGCCACTGCTCACACAGTACAGTGTTCCTTACTCAAGGTCACATGACCACCCCTCTCTGTCACAGCTAAGAACACCTTACTTTGGAAATACTATATTGTAACTGTAGCCTTCTCCTCCAGGTGCAGTAAAACAGTTCTTGTCAGTTATAAATTGTTTACCTGCATCACAAAAGATTCAATCACAGACCATGAAATATAAAAATAATATTTTTCATATTTCAGGAGAACTACACAAATTCTACAGGATTTTACAACAAACTATCAAACAATCAACAAACTATGGGGAACAGTAATTCTTCCGAAAAGGAAAAGACACTAGTTTACAACCAGAATTCACACACAAAAACTCTAACACTTTCTCTCTGTCTCTTTCTCTACAAGATTTAGCTTACCACATGATAGCTGAATCAGGCTGAGAACTCTGGATGGTAGCTGATTCCCTGTCTCCTGCCTGACTGACTCCCAGAGCTCCTATCCAAGATAAAACCACCCTTTGCCCCCCTCCAGACATATCCTGCAGTATGTCACTCTGACATCACAGATTCAAAAACCCTTTATTCTTGCATCTTTGTATCTGTTAGGGAAATCAGTCTTTACTAGTTTGAGATGTCCATTATGGTGGAATGTGTTTATCTTACCTGTGGTCTGGCTGACATCAAAGACACTGTCTGACCTGACATCTTTGGCTTGCAGTGATATTTACAACCAGGCATCTACTAGTTTGAAAGAGTCTTGATTTTCCCAGCAGAAATTCACACAAGTTCCCAAATGAAAGTTAAAGATATACCATATATGTACCCCCACCTGTCACAGGCATGCAACTAGTGGGGTCTCGACTTCACTTTTCAAACTCCTACTTGAAAAAGTAAGTATAATTCTGGTATTATGATATAAGACATTCACAACCACTAGGAAACCCAAAGTACAGTGGCAATCATACAAAAGTTTGTCAGTAATGAGGTATACTTTGAGGTACCACTGAGGCACTCAAGTTCACTTTGCATTGACTGTAATGTGATCCTCCCTCGGTACCACCAAGGTATACCTTGAGGTATACTGCAGTACTGATAAACATTTGTTAAAAGAAATAGATGTATTTCTATCTTTAACAAAAGAATGAAACACTTTAAAGCATGTTGTATCTATCTACATCTATTTGCAAAATATCTGCAGTTGCCATTTTTTAGGTGATGTTGAAGCATATTAAATAGGTGGCATATTCAAATATTATGACAAGTTATAATCATTGTTATGTTGTCATAAATAAGAAAAGTTAGATACAGTACAGGCAAAATTGAATCACATCTGTCGATCATGGGTTAAAGGAAGGAGCTGGTTGTGTACGTAACTTGAACTTGGTGGAACTTTTATTTTATTTTACTATACAGTAGATAGCAGAAGCTTTAATTCTAACAATCTGTTTCTTTGATGTTGTGAAGAATAACATGTAGCCTTTGTTACTTAAATGTCCTTATCTCATATATGCAGAAAAAAACAGACTTCCTTCTTCCTACAATAGTACCATCAGGAAACCATAATCTGTGCCTGTTTTTCAAGACAAGATAAGTAAGATCCCTCCTTACTATTTTGACATAGGCAGAAGAAGAAAACACATTGTTTTGTCACTTTGAAAATATCTACTTGAACTTTCCTATGTAAATTCTGGGTGAATTACAGCATGGATGAAATTTATAGTATGCTCATTTTTGAAAACAAATGTAATGCTATTGATAACTAGAGACACTGTATGGAAATTAAAGAACAAATGACACCTTTGGGAAATCTTTGGAAAACATAATATTCAGACACAACTCAGGCTGTATTTCATATATCTTCTATAGATGTATCCTCTACAGTATGTATTACAGTGTACGTTTTCACAAAAACAAAGATCTTTATCCCTTTGAGTTCATCAGCATCTATTGATTATTCCCTACTTGCACTTATAATCCTCTGTTGTGACATCATAGTCAGTTGCCATGGGAATCTGTGATGTCACAATCAGAGTATTATGACACCAGATTGGGAAGAAACAACAGGCACTAATGAACCCTCAAGGAACAACTATCCTGTTTTCATGCATATTACCTCAGTAATAAATAATAATTAGGAAAAGAAATACAGAGCTAAAGGAGAAATATAAACCTTTGTCCAAATATTATGATTTTCAAAGATCTTCTCAAGGTGTTACTGGCACTTTAACATGTTTGTCATATTTTCTGAAGAAGTATTATGTCATATTTGGACTACAAATGTTGGGTTTATGAAATGGAATCCATTAATCTCCATAATGTCAATGGCAATCACTACTTGAACAAGACATCTGAATAAGAAAACTAATTAAAATGAATACAAGATAGAGTTTCTGAAGGGTGCAGTAGTGCAGCAAAAAATGTTTTTCCAAAAAGCTGGTTTCCAGCCTACATCAATAAAAATATTATCATACCAATTTGCTTGTCTAGGTGTCTCCTAGTCTGTTCACTATATGTGTTGTTATTTTTTTTATCCTACCCTTTTATTTAAAGTTTACATTTTAAAGTTTATTTCAAGTTCAACTTTTTGTCAATACATGTAAAGCAACATCACAAACACAAGATATAATGTAAACCATTATAGAAAAATTGCAAGACCCAGTACTAGATATTTTAAGTACATAGGGCCAGATTCACAAAACTTTGCATGGCGCAAACCCAGTTTGCCCAGAGCAAACTGGGCTTTGCCCACAGTTGGTATTCACAAAGCTCAGTTTGCCTAGGCAAACAGGGTTTGCACCCAGGCAAAGTTGGGAGGTCATCCACAGTGCAGATGATGGTGAGGAGACCTGCATATCCCTGCAGAGCAAGTCACAAAGGTTTTGCTCCACACAAGGGCCTCTTGCAAAAGCCCTTGCATGCAGAAATTACCGCTTATCAAAACCTGATCATAATCTGTGCAACCCTTGTGGTTGGTGGAGGTACTGCAGCCCCCTTCCCTGTTTGCTGACTCTTTAATAAAAAAAAAACTTTCCATGGTGCTGCTGTCCCTCCCCCTCATGATCATCAATGCCCATCTAAAAAAATGTTTCCATAGTGCAGTGTCCCACGCCCCTCCCTGATCACTGATCTCCATCTAATAAATCCATTTTCCATAGTGTAGTGTCCCACCACAATCACTGATCCCTGTCTAAAAAACTCAGTTTCCATAGTGTAGTGTCCCACCTCCCTTTGGGATCACTGATCCCTGTCTAATAAACCCATTTTACATAGTGTAGTGTCCCTTCTCCTTCCCCATTCTCTGATCACTGGCCCCTTAAAATATACTTATAATCCTGGTGGTCCAGTGGTCCCATCCCCTGCCACGATCCCTGATCCCTGACCTCAAGAAGCTGTCCAAACTCCCTAGTAGTCTAGTGGATCCCCCACCTGGTAACGGAGAATCTTACCCCCATTCCACCCCCAGCCTGACCCCTGGCTGGTAGCCAACTTCAGCCACCACTCACCACCATGGCTGGCCACCAACTGCTCTCCCAATGACCATGTACTGTATAGAGTATGGCCCATTGACAGTGATCAGTCAACCACTGTCAATGAGCCATAGTCTATAGAGTACATGGTCACTGGGAGAGCAGTCTGCAGCAGCCATGGTAGTGAGTGGTGGTCTGTGCTGGTTACTGGCTGTGATTTAAAATCAGGGAACAGAGAAGGGGTGAGACTACTGGACCCCAGTATTATTATTATTTTTTACTGAGCCAACAATCAGAGAACAGATAGATAGATAGACAGATACCTGTAGATAAATACTTTATTTCTAAAGTGCCCCATTCCAAGGACTTGGGGTGCTGTACAAAGCAAAACAGTACAAATTTTTAAAATCATACAAAATAGATCAATAATCTATCTATTCAACTTTAAAGCATATCATACATTAATCAATAAAAGCCTGCTGGAACAGATAAGTCTTCAGACCCTTTTTAAAGGATTCTATTGAGGGAACCTCCTTCAAATAACCAATCAGTGAGTTCCACAGGGTAAGCGTGGTCACCAAGAATGCCATGTCCCCTGACTGCTACAACCTAACCCTGGGAACTCCAAGTAAGCCTCCCCCAGCAGAACGGAGTGCCAGGGATGGCTGATAGGGGACAAAGAGATCTTGCAGATAGACTGGTTTCCTTTCACGCAGGGTCTTATATTTCAGGAGCCCTATCTTGAAGACAATCCTCCACCTGACTGGCAGCCAGTGCAGTTCGTGGAGGACTAGGGTGATATGATCACACCTTTTCACACCTGTCAACAATCTTGCCACCACATTCTGAACCAGCTGCAGCCTGCATAGGTTGCCTTCGTATAACCCTAGGTACAGGGCATTACAGTAGTCCAATGTGGATGTGACAAAAGCATGCACCAGCATGGTCAGGTCCTCAGGCGGAATCAGGGCTCGCATTGGGATGATGTTCCTAAAATGGCAAAATCCACTTTTGACCACGGCCAACACCTGAGCATCAAGTGTCAGGCCGTGATCTAGGATCACTCCCAGATCCTTCACCCAGCTAGACAGGGCAAGGGGAATCTCCCCAAGCACTAAGCCGGGGAGTAACCCCTAACTCCCCCTCTGCCAGACGACCCGGAGCTACCACCAGTACCTCAGTCTTGTTTTCTTTTTTAACTCTATTTCATCACCTGCCAGCAACAGCCTCTCTCAGGTGTGGAGTCCCGACTTGATGTTATGCTGCCCACCTGAAGCCCTCTGACATGTTCTCTCCAGTCTGGGCTTGCCCCTTAAACTTCTCTGGCCACTCAACCCCCCTGGCTCAGAGCCCCTTGGGGTGGGGCCCCCTTCTTCTCTGGTGCTATATCTGCAATCTAGTGGCATGGCCATTGAGGAGGAGGCAGACCAGATACACATGCCAGCAGAGCCCAGCACTGGGCATGGGGCCCAGCCACTGCACCCACTGTGACCTACCACCATGGTAGGGTTTGTTTGTGCTTTTTGTTCCTCCAGGATGCAACATGCAATGGCTCCAGCCCAGCTGTCCTTCATGTCTCTGCCACAGGAGCCTGACAACATCCTTCCCTCTCCTATGTCCTGTACACTTGCGTTGCCACTGGTCTCCACCTGAGGCCACTGCTGTACTGGGAAAACCCTGGACCCCTCCCCTGGGAGACTAAGCAGTCCATCAGATGCTTAATCCCCTCCCTCCCTTCCTTCCTGACCCCTGATGACCTGAGTCCATTTCTGAATCCAGGTCACTGGCGTGGCCTGAGGTGTGGCATCCAGTGCCTCAACCCTCAGTGCCACTGGGCTGCAGTACCTCAGTCTTGTCTGGGTTAAGATAAATGCAGTTTTGAGTCATCCATACCTGGATTTCCTCAAGGCAGCAATTAAATACCGAGGCCACCATCTGGATATCGGGAGCACAGGACAGGTATAGCTGGGTATCATCTGCATAGCAGTGAAAATCCAGCCCGTACCACCTGATAATGTCTCCCAACAGCAGCATATACACCATGAACAACAAAGGTGATAAAACAAACCATGCAGAACCCCACAGTGCAGAGGCTTCAGGAGGGGAGAGGGACCACTGGACCACCAGGGTTATCAGCATTTTTTATGGGGCTGGCGATCAGAGAACCAGGAGGGGGGAGGGACACTACACTGGAAAATGGGTTTATTATACAGGGATCAGTGAGCGGGGAGGGGGATGGCACATTACACTATGGAAAATGGACTTAAACATATTGGATGGGGTTTGACATTACACTATGGAAACTTTTTTTATTAATGTCAGGTGGGTGATTGAGACAGGGGAGGGCACCTCTGGACTCTACTTCAATGCATGAGTGCTATAGGCTGTGAAGCTATTTTCCTGGCTGGTTGTGGGGGCAGTGCTTCTAGGTATTCCACTGCTTTTCCTGGGTTAGTGCTGCCCCCGCCTTCACCTATTCACAGTATCCTAGCATGGTGTGGTATCCAATTGTGAATAGCACTCTTAGGCCCCTGCACAATGGCAAGGTACAGTGCAAAGTTTTGCACTGCACTTTGTCCTTTTTAGTGAATCCTGCCCTTAATGTTGTAAATCTTGTGCAAATAAGCAAGGCATCATGTAAAGCATTCAACAAAGCTTTTAAATTCCAGCATTACGTATTAAAATGCATATTAGTATAAATATCATGCAAACAAGAGCTGCAAAGTGTATAGTTCGATTTCCACCTTAAATATATTCATTTTTGTCATTTTGTTGTATTCAGTAAACATTGCGTTCTAAAGTTTGCACAAATAACAGGCTAAAAATAGGACTCATAAAGGGCAAAATACCTTTGCTAACTTTCATACTTGTTAAAAGTGTAAACAAGACACTGGCTAGTCCTTAGTTTCACAATGCTATGTCTAAGCCCATTGAAAAAGCATCTTTTTTTTCCTGAGAAAACAGACATTTGAAGCATTTATAAAATACATAAATTCTGAATGAACTAGTCAATATTACCAACAAATGAAATAGTAGGATGTCCAGAATCTGTTGCTATTAAAAGTTACAGTAAAATGTTTTGCACAACTTTGTTTCACTGCTACTTAAACTGCCAAATGACAAATTATAGAAGGTATGTGACTGCATTGTTATTCAAGAATTCAGCCTTTATAGGGTTAATAAAGAAATGGGTTCAAAAACAGTTACACTGTGGCCCTGTCCACACTTCTCTTCTTTTTTAAAAACATTTTAGAAAATGTTTTGTTTTCCATGTTAGAGCACAATTGTCAGCGTGTCCACACTGAATCCAACACCATGCTTGCCTGCTTGAGTTTCCAGGCATGCTTGCGGCAATACTGCAAAGCATTGTAGGTGCTGCTGTACATGTTGGGATACTCATGACTGGGCACAGTAATGGATCCAGTTAAAAATATCATCAGTGAATTCGGAAGCTCTTTGTGAGGTCGGGGATGTAAGTAAATCATCCCCTTTTCTTTTTGGCAGCATTAAAAAAGCCACGGAAGTCCGTGGAGGTTGTCTTAAACTGTGTTACAGCATAGTTTGCATCCACACTACTGTTAACATGGTTTAAGGCAACCATGTTGATCAGAAATCATAATAAAGACCTGCTCCAATCAAGATTTTAGTACATATTTTAAAAATGGTTTGTAGCATGGTTTTGTTGTATTACAGTGTGGACACGATCTGTGTTTGCCGTTCATGTAACATTACAGACTGCCGGTAATATTACAAGAAGGCAAGTGTGGACAGGTCAGAAGAGAAGTCTAAACCTGAAAGCTAATGTTTGTGATAATATTTGTGAATTGGGAGTAAGATACAAAATAACCTTCCCAGAAAGAATGGGAAGAATCTAGGTACAACAACCTACTGAAAACATCAAGAATAATTTAACGCTGCAAGCAAGCCCTCCACAAAACTGAAGAAGATTGAAAACCATACTTTTAACACAAAAAGATATGTTTAAAATGGAATTTGTCAGTCTTAAAAGATAAGAGAATCCAAGAAGCCAAGCAGATTCCTTCACCATTTGCTTAAACTACTATAAGTTACTACAGTGCAGGATTGATTACTTCAGTCTACAGGAGACATCAACAGTAGTTTCTACACTCTGTACCAAATGATTTAAGTATAACTTATTCCTAATATAAGGCATTTATCTATAAGTATGGTATGTTAAGTGTTCTTAAAGGTTTTTACCTGAAGTAATTTTTGCAAGGTTATGCCCAAAATAGTATAAATATTTGAAGTTTTATTATCTAAAAATACTTTTTAACAAACCAAAATGCTTGCCTGAGTTTTACAGTGTACATTTTCCTATTTTTACTAGCTTTTAACTTGTGTAGAGCACAACAACTACTGTTATGACCCAAGGAGTTTACCTGAACACTGAGTACAAGTAGTCCATACTGTTTAAAACATCATATTATGGGATTAACTGGTGATGGTTGGACATGAAACATTTAGAATGATTTGACATTTAAGAAGTAATACACATGTTATATTTGTTTAGCTATTAAAATTCTAAAGTTTATTTCACCTTTACTTCCTGGTTGTACTTGGCAAAATGTTATCTGGCCACTGACTGGGGAGAATGCACAATTAAGCAATAATGCCCAACAGGGTGTGTGTCATGCTGGGATAACGTCACGCCTCAGGTGGTTGGCTACGAGGCCGCAGGCCGAGTGTGTCCAATACCTGAGATATGACGTTATCCCAAACGACACACACCCTGGAGGGCATTTTTGCTATTATACAATGGCTAAACAAATATTTTTTGTTTCTTAAGAGGAGATGCAAAAAAAAAAAGATGCAAGCTCCATAATGCCATCTACATTGGTTCACAGTGAGGCTGAGACTAGACCCATGATGTTGTGCTGGGATAACATCACAGGTCCAGCCCCAGACTGACCAATCAGAATCCAGGAAATGTTCTTGCCATTGTATAATGATTTGTCTGTGCTGCACTTTTTGTGATGGGTAGGTACATTTGAGGCTACATGTACTTGGGTTGGGAGCACTGCCAGATTGTCCACAGTGGCCTGTACTTATCAACATCAGAGGGGTTTTCTGTTTGTTGTCTGTGGTAGCAGTACTTTTTTTCACTTAGTGGAGTTCAATGTTTACCACCCATGGTTGCCAATTTTCACTGCTGTGTTGATTCCTTGTTGTTTGTACACCTGATAGCCTATACTTTCTCCCGCCAAGTGGGGTTCCTTGTTTCTTACCAACTACTGCTAGTACATATCCTTGCTGACCTGGGTTTTTTGTTTTCCACCTGTACATACTCCTACTGACTGGAATTCTTTGTTTGCCACTCACAATCACTGTTACATATCCTTACCAAATGGGGTTATTTGTTTGCTGTCCCCTGTGGTTGGGGCTTATCCCTGCCAAACATGGTTCCTTGTTTGCTATCTGTAGTTATCCCTGATAAGTGGGGTTCTTCTTTGTCGCCCATACTCAGTGGTACATATTCCTATGAAGTGGTTTTCTTGTTTGCCACCTGTTACAGTTTGTATATATACCCTGTACCTGCTAGGTGGGGTTCCTTCTTTACTGAATACAATGGCCAGTACTCACCCCTGCTAAGCAAGAAATCTTGTTTGTCACCTGTGGCAGCCTGTACTGATCCCTGCTGAGAAGGTTCCTTATTTGTCACTTATGACCACCTGTATATATCCTTGCAGAGTGGGGTTCCCTGTTTGCTGCTCACATCAGAGAGGGGCTGGCAGTTCAATGAGCCACTCAGGCTCTTCCCAAGAACATACAGTGGCTACAACTTTGGGAATTGCAGCCTGTTCAGTGAGCAGATACTCCTCCAATCAGGAGAGTTCTGAGAGTGAGGTTTGAGTTATTTGGTTGCTGAGCCTGAAAATAATGTTTGCTAGTGGATTTTGAAATCACTGCAGTGACAGTTCCAACAACATCAGAAAGGAACTAGTAGTTCAATGAGCCATTCAAGCTTTTCCCAAGGCCTTATAGTGGTTACAACTTCTTCAGTGAGCCAATCATCCTCTAAGCAGGAGGAGCATGCTGAGAGTGTGGGTGGAGCCACTTGGTTGCTGAGCCTGAAAAAAACATTTGCTATCTGCTTTTGAAATAGACACAGTGACAGCTCCAATGACAACAACAGAGAAGGTTGGTAGTTCAGTGAGCCACTCAGGCTCTTTCCAGGGACTTACAGTGGTTACAACTGTGGGACTTGCACCATCTTCATTGAGCCAATTGTCTTCTAATCAGAAGGAGAGTGCTAGGAGTGTGGGTGGAGCTACTTGGTTGTTGAGCTGCATAAGAACAAATAGCTTTTCAAATTGCCACCATGGAGGTCATGTGATGGCTACCTGATCGGTCTCGTTGGATACTCTCTCCCATCTCCTCACTCCTATTTTGTTATTTTTTTAAAGTATAAATTTTGGATCTGAGTACCCAGTCTTATCTGGCAATGTTTTGTTTTGTATCGGGAAGCTTTGTGTGCCGAGATATCCGGGATTATGGATGCTGAGATGAAAACTCCTCTGCCTCAGCACATGCCGCCTGCCCCTCCCCCCCCGGAAAAGGCCTCGAAGCATACAAAGTCACACTTTGCAACTGCTTTGAAGACCTTGGCCATGCAAGGAGCTGTGATAGAGGAATATTTCCTGGAGGAATTGGGACCATTAAAAACAATTCTCCATACACTAACAGACACGATACAGCAGCTGTGGTCATTGGTGGATTCTTTGGCTCCCCGCATCAGGGACACGGAGGTATGCACTTCTTCCCTGGAGGACTGGTGCAACAGAGTGGACCCAGAGTTAAGCTCCCTCCATCAAAAATACAAAAGAATGGAGGTGCGCTTGGAAGATTTGGAGGCAAGGAGCAGGATAAACAACTTAGAGGTGCTGGGCTGCCCAAGGAGGTGGAAGGCCCCAATGTCCTGCTCTTTATCCAGAAATTGTGTGAGAAAGTCACAGGCCCCTCCCCTAATGGGCTGGCCTACATTATTAAATAAGCACATAGCTCCTTGCTCCCAATGCCACCTGAAGGTACACCAGTGAGGCCTCTGATATTTAAGTGTTTAAAGTATCTCAACAGACATCTTACTGAAGACTCAGGAATTTAAAGAAATTCTATAGAAAGGGCATTGAACTCAGATCACACAGGACCTCCCTTTCACTGTGTGCCAGAAAAGAAAGGAGCTGCACCCTGTCATCTCAAAACTAATTGTGGTTGGCATTTGTTTTTGGTGTGGTACCTGGTGATCCTGCAGGTCCAGTACAAGGGTGAGTGGCACAGTTTTAAGACTCCCACAAAGGCCACTTCTGAGCTTCGGACCCTATACTCGGATCTGTTTAAGCCTGATTGATCTACTGGCCTGATAGGGTTATCTGTCTCTCTGCATCCAAGCTTTTGGAAAGTTTGGAGAGAAAGACTGCAGTAAGTGTTTGACTTCACCCTTGCTTTTTAGTTTTATTTGACACTCTGGGGAATTTTGGTTTTCTCTTCGTTTATGTAAGTGTGCACTTAGTGAGGATGATCCCTGGAGGGTGCTTGATCTAGACTGCTGCATGATTTACAGGGCACTTACTGTTTGGCGAACACAGCACTTTAGTTTTTATTAACACAGAACTTGAGGCAAGATGATGGTGTAGTTTCCCCAATGATGGAGTGCATCATCATTGAGTGCTCCCTATAGTTTTGTACCCTCTTGACTCTTCATTTGCCCCTTGAACTGTTGCCAGCTGAGTCAGGCATGGATTGGTGGGAGAGTCCTACTAGGAGGGCCCACTGTCTCAGGGAATTTTTCTCTGGAGCCCACTGGATAGCTTTGGGATGCCCCTGTAACTGCACAGAAAGAGCCTGGCTTCCCTCTACACCATGTATACACCTACCTACAGACTTTGGTAGCCCTTCATACTTTCTTATTTTATTCCCAGCTGGATGGTGGTTTCCTAATTTTACAGTGGTATGATTGCTTTCCCAAGTATGTGACTGGGGGGGATCAGACTCACTAAGTGGACTGTGGGGATCTCCTGGTCTTCAGGCTGAAGGTCTCTGATCAGTGGCCAGCTATGGGGCTTCTAGTCATGGATTTTTTAAATGACTTTTAGCTCAAGGGACATACAATATTCCCTTTACTGTTATATGAAGCCGAACTTTGATTTACGAGCTGGGTTTCTTGGGCTGAATGGACTAATGGTTTATCCCTTTACATTTCGCCCTCTTGTGGGTCTTTGTTCCTTTTCTGTATGTGATTTGTTGGTGATGTTTCCTGTTGTTCTATATAGCAGATGTTATTAGCATATTCTTCTCCAGTTTCTAGAGGGCCTTCGTATAACTGTTAGTCTACCTGGAGGAGATGGAATTGTATGGGAGGTTTTTGTGGGGGGGTGGCTTGCATGGGGCACTTAACTCTGGTGTGCTAAGGGGATGAGCGCTTTTGTCATATCCTTACTTCTTTCTTTTTAGAGTGGGGGTGTGGGGAGGGTGACTGAGAGGGCAGGTAATTTGACATCACGGGCAGGTGGATTAGTGGAGTACGGTCACTAGGGCTGGGGGAGAGCTTTGTATATAGTTTGTTGGGGGATTGTCTTTTGCTACAGGGGTCTGTGGGGAAGGATGTGGGGCAGGGGGGTATTCTAGACCATGGGTCCTTATGAGTATAAGGAGTACTTGCTGGCCAAAAAGAGTCTTATACTGGAATGAATAAGGTCCTACACAATTTTTTTTTCATGGAATGTAAAGGGGGATCAGAGCAAACAAAAGTGACATATGATACTCAAACATCATCACAAATGTCAGGTAGGGTGGCCATGCTGCCAAATCTCATATGTAGAGGGAAGATGTTGCCTTGTTTTGGAGGAGCAGGGTAGGCTGGGTTTTTGGGGCACACTCCAGTACAAAGAGGGGGGGAGTGGTGATACTGGTTGTAAGGGGGATTCCATTTTAAGTTGGTGCGGGAGTCTTGGGATAAAGGTGGCAGGTATATTTTTCTCCATGCTCGGACGGGAATTTTTGAGATCATCTTAGGTTCAATACATGGCCCGAACACTGATTCTTCAAGTGTTTTTCTCTGTGTTGGGGTCACAACTGGCCTCGTTTCCAAATGTGCCAGTTATACTAGGAGGTAACTGGAACTTCGTATTTCAGAATAATTTGGATAGGACAGGTTCACAGTTGAAAGGCCTCTCCCTGCCACAATGAGGGCTCTGCTAGTTTACTGATCACTATGGCCTCATAGATCCTTGGTGGACTTTGAACCCTACTGAGCGGCTATTCACTGTCCACTCAATTCCCCATGGAATCTCCTCCCCCATTGATTTTTTCCTGCTTAGTAAGACCTCCCTCCCCAGCCTAATTGCTAGTGAGATCTTACCCTTGGTCCTATCGTATCATGGCCCTATTTCTATGATGCTCAGCTTGTATGTGGCAGAGGACCGTGATGGGATTTGGAGACTAAATGCTTGGCTCCTTAAGGATTTGGACTTCAAACAAAAAAATACAGGAGTTCCTTGTTAGGTTCATGGAAGAGAATGAGGGATCAGCAGAGAGATTGGACATTTTATGGGGTCCAGTGAAATGTGGGATCCTGGGGGAGTGTGTTCGTCTTGCAATAGTATAGAAAAAAACACTGGGCTAGGGAAGAAGATTGCCTTTCAGAGGAAATCAGACAGCTGGAGAGCCACCTGTCTTCCACCTCTTCCCTGGAGTTCCAGCAGCAGCTCAACCTTCTTTGTGCCAGCTATTATGAGTGCTTAGCTGAAACGGTGGACCTTGCCCTATTTAATACAAAAAATAGGTACTTTGAAGCTGGAGAGAGAGCTGGGAGACTGCTGGCCTGGAGACTTAAGCACCTTGAAGCAGCGAGGGTCATTCCTCAGCTCTATCCGAATCCTCTGAAGGACCCTCTCATCCATTCCAGAGACATAGTGGAGGCCTCCCATGAGTTCTACAGGAGCTTATACGGAGCCCCAACTGCTTACCACGGAGCTCTCTAGTCATATTTTGGAGTACCTAGAGGACTTCCCATTTTCTTGGCTCTGGCCTTGTCAGCAGGAACTCCTAGATGCTCTGATATGCCTCTCAGAGGTGAGGGAGGCCATCAACCAGGTCCGTTTGAACACGTCTCTGGGACTGAATGGGTTCTGTAATGAGTTTTATAAATCTTTCATGGCAGAACACTTTCCCTTTCTTACCAGGTTATTGAATTTCCTGCTAACATAGGGGCCAGTTGATTTGTCCTTCGCTAGGGCCTGGATCTCACTTATTCAGAAAGAAGGGAAGTATGAGCTGCTCCCCTCCCGCTATAGGACAACATCCCTATTGAATTTGTATAGGAAGCTGCTGGCTAAGATTCTGGCAAACAGGTTAAAATCAGTCTCGGAGGACTTGATCTCTCCTGTACAAGTGGGATTTA
Source organism: Neoceratodus forsteri (assembly GCA_016271365.2). Classification (NCBI taxonomy): domain Eukaryota; kingdom Metazoa; phylum Chordata; order Ceratodontiformes; family Ceratodontidae; genus Neoceratodus; species Neoceratodus forsteri. The sequence goes on along the minus strand of CM057455.1, from coordinate 667,101,127 downwards.
TGCCTGGCTGACTTTTCAGGAACCATCTGAGAAAGCTCCTCCACCTGGTTTCCACATCTGGGGAGAGCAAGGTCCCCATGGCTTTGGTCTCCCTAGATGTGGAAAAGGCCGTTGTTAGAGTTTCCTGGCTGTATTTGTTTGCAGTGTTGGATAAGTTTGGCCTTCTCCCTAATTTTTGCTGATAGAGCTGGGTCTTATATAGCAGCCCCTCAGCCCAGGTTCATTGTAATGGACTTTCATCAGCACCCTTCCAACTCCAGAGGGATACCCGGCAGGGCTGCCCTCTCTCACCCTTCCTGTTCAATTTGAATTAAGAGTCACTTTTTATAAGCTGGACTCTAACCCTTTGGTTACAGGGATCCATTTAGGGAGTGAGAGATGCATGCCTTCACCCTACCCTGATGATTTTGTACTGTATGTAGAGGATCAGTCTACTTCAGTACCAGCTGCACTTGTCGAGGTGGAGAGGTTCTCTACAGTTGCAGGCTACAAACTGATTGTTTATAAAACTCAGGTTATGCCTCTCAACAGTGGAGTAGATAAGAAAGAGATACTGGCCCAAGACTAATGGGCACCAAATGAGTTATTTTATTTGGAGATTCGGGTTCCCCATTCCCTATCCAATTTGTATAAGCTGAACATACCTCCTCTTCTACAACATATTAAACAGGATTTGCAGAGATGGGCTGCACTGCCAATCTCCTTGTGGGGTCGAGTTAGTATTGTGAAGATGAATATTCTCCCAAGAATCTTGTACCCCCTCGGAATGATGGGAGTGTATCTGCAAAAATTCTGTTTTTTTCATTGCAAAGGATTCTCAAACAGTTTTTGTGGAAGGGCCAGGAGGTCCACCACGCCTATTTCAAGCTTGCTTAACTGGGAGATAGAGGAGGGCTTCATCTTCCCAATTTCTAACTACATTACCTGGCTCTATGCAGTGCCAAATGGTTATAGTGTATTGGTCAGAGACCTGAAGTATGGTCGAGTGGTTATCACCCTCTTTGGCTTCAAATTGAATATGACCGGTGTAAGATGGTGGAGCTTCTTCTTAGTAGCTTACTGTACAGTAGGCCTTCCTGATTACCATCTCTAATCAAACAACCTCCCTTCCTGTGGTTTCTGAAAGCATTCAAGCAGCTACAAGCCTATATGAAGTTGAATTGGGCTAGATCATACTCTCAACGGGTATTGGTGAACACCAATTTTTTCATTGTGGGCCATCCCATCCCGGCCACCTTTTGCCCACAGCTCTGGGGGTTACGGTTCACTCTCTTTTGAGGGATAGTTCTTTGCTGCACCATAAAGAGTTGCGAGATATGTACTCGATCCATCTTTTCCATAGTTTTAAATATTTACAATTATCGAGGTGTTGAGAGTGTTTTTCGGGCCTGATCTCTGGCAGATCTCAGGCATGGACGTATTCTTCTGGCCTTGTTTTTTGTGCTTCTACCACTGTAAATTCGATGTATATATTCTGCATTCCTCTGACCTTGTAATCATTTACCTGTTATTTCCAATACTGAACATTTGTGAAAACAGGCATTTTTCCTCACATACCCTCCAGTATACAAATAAAATTGATTAATTGATTGATTGATTGATTGGTTGATTGACGACAACTTGATGATTTTTGGGGACCAATATTTGGCCTAGAGTCGGAGGGGCTGTGCTCTGGGAGGGAAGGGGATTTGGGGGGTTAGTATTTTTGATTTATTGTTGCTTGTTTGTTTTTAATGGTGTTAATGTTTGATTGGATTGTTTATGTATTTTGTATATTTACCAAACATTTTCAATAAAGTGTGCTTAATAAAAAAAAATCAAATTGCCACTGTGACAACTCAAGCAACAACATAGGAAAGAGGCTGGTAGTTCAGCGAGCCACTTGGGCTCTTCCCAAGGACTTACAGTGGTTACAACTTTGGGACTTGCAGCTTGTTCTGTGACCCAATTATCCTCCAATCAGGAGAAGAGTGTTGAAATTGTGGGTGGAGCTCATGTTTCCTATGTCTTGTGTTCGGCTTACCAGTACTCTGCTGTGGTACTCAAGTTAAAGGGCTAAGCTCAAGGTTTAAACACTTGAGGTGACAGCATAGCGTAGCAGTCAGCAGAAGACGCTGCATCCCAAGTGCAAAACGCTAAGCTGCTGTTATCTAATTGTAGACTGTAATGATGTGTAAGTTGTTGGGAGGGGAAGCTCCCAGCATAAATACATCGAACACAGTAAGTATAAAAGTTGGCTTAATTTATACAATCTATAAGGTGTTTTACAAATAAGAGGTTAGTCTTCTGTATTTCAATTTGCAATAGGCATTAAAAGGTATACCTGGTATCGTTACTCAAATAATACAATACTTCACATTCTGCAAACTCAGATTGTACTAGTCTCTTGCTTTCTCAAATGTCACTATGCTCATTTGTAACCTTCTGACTGTCTGTTTCACTGGGCACTTATGAAAAAGGGTCTTGTCCATTAAGGTTTGCCAGTATAATACATAAATAAATAATTACTTTTGTAATGTGATAGTATAGATGCTGAAGTGTCTGTAATATTTATTAGAGCATGTTTAAAACTTTTCAGGGAAGTCATTTATTTTATATCAAGGGTCAGGATATGTAAGAGACAGGTGAAAAATAAGTCTGAAACTGGGAATATGAACTACACCCTACCTAGGGTAAATACACAAGGGGAATAACAAACAACATAAAGGGAAAGACTAGAAACAACCTATCAAGAATAAGTGTACATAAGAGACAGGTGGATGGTAAAGCAAAGTCTGAAAGTGGGAATCGAAGCAACACCCTATATATGATAGGCATACAAGGGGCATAACAAATAATAAAAAAGGAAAAACCAGAAACACCCTATCAGGGGTTAAGTAAGGTATGTAAGTATTTCCAATCAACATAGGGAAGTGGAGGGACTGAAAATGCGTGGAGTGGTGGAATGTAGCAGCTATGGGACAGCAGTTTTCAGAGAGACATCCTGGAGACCGTGGTGCTACCCATCTCTCTCTTCTTCCCACTCTCAGCAAGCTTCTTGAGAAAGTAATCCATCGTCAGCTCTCAGAACACCTCTCCAAGTTCAATCTTCAAACCCCCTGCCAACATGACTTTAGGACTGGGCACAGTACCACCACGGCTCTGACCCAACTCACCAGCGAAGTCAAAAGTAATATGGATAATGGCCTACTCACAGGTGCTGTTTTCATAGACCTGCCCAAAGCATTTGACATGGTTCATCACCTACTTATGCTGATGAAGATCCAATCCGCTGGAGCCTCTGACTCCACTCTATCCTGGTTCCATAGTTACCTGGACAACTGCACTCAGGCTGTAGCTTTCCACAAGGCTCTATCCTCCCCCAAAATGATCACCCATGGCGCCCCACAGGGGTCCATTCTCGGTCCTCTCCTTTTCTCCCTTTTCCTAAATGATATTCCCAACCCTTCCCGCCACAGCTGCACTCTCATGTACGTTGAGGACCTGGTTCTTTATTCAGCATCTAAATTGATTGAGGATCTCAACCTCACACTCTCACATGATTTTCAAGCCCTTCAACTATGGCTCTTGAACAGCCATCAATATCTAAACCTAGACAAAACACGAGCCATGCTATTTGGCTCCTCAAAAAAACAGCCCTCCACAGCTCCTAAGCTCTTGGTTCACTGCAGGGATGGTTCCTCGATCACCAACACATCCTCCTTCAAATACCTAGGGGTCATACTTTATCCTTCCCTCAATTTTTCAACTCATGTCAATGTGGTTTGTCGTGCTGTTAACGCAAAAATTGGCGGTGCCTACTGAGTGCGCCACTCCCTCACACCATCTGCCAGACTATCTGTAGCAAGAGGAGTGCTTCTCTCTCAGCTCCAATATGCTCTACCAGTTATTTACTCTACCAACACCAGTGTGCTCAGCAAATGGGACACTTCCTACAATATCTGCAGATTCGCCTTAACTGCCCCTCGCCTTACTCATCACTGCCTCCTTTACTGTGGCTTAAACTGGCTGTCACCCAAGGATCTCCAAGCCTACTCCCTTGGGTGCTTTATTGACTCCCTAACTAGACCTCCTCGCCTGGACTCCCTGGCCAACATGCTTTCTCCTGCTTCCCAATCCTGTACCCTTAGGTCCTCCTCAGTCCCTATGCTCTCAATTAGACCTTGTGCTACAAAAATGAGTGAACAGGCATTCTCCAACTAAGTTCTGGAACTCACTCCCCCTCCAGGTTAAAAATTCTGACTCCAACCGGGTCTTTAAAAGCTTGCTGTTCTCTCACCTTTTCACCCTTGGTCACTGCAAATGCTCATAAACATAACTCCACTAGACCTCCGGGCTGAGGCCTGGACCTACTGCTATTTTTGTTACAATACTGCTTTTTCAATGTGTTCTGGAATCCTGAATTATGAGTTTGTTGATCTTTCCTAGCTTGTATTCTGTTACAATATTGCTTGTAATCTTATGTTGCTCTTACCAATTAAGTTGTACTACTGTGATTATTTGTAGCCTTTGTCCTGTGATCTCCCGGGTCGTGCCTGAAAATAGGCAGGATTGTTGCCTAGTGCACTTACCCAGTTACCAAAAGCTAATAAATAAATAAATAAACCTGTATGTACCTCTCTGGGTTTAGGAAAGAGGTCAATAGACTCCAGGCTGAGTTGGCTGGGATTCAGACAACCTCTACCCCCACCTGGGGGCCATCAAGCCTTACACCATTACCTCAGAGGATGTCTGGGAGGAGGAATGGCTAGACTATAGTGGGCTCTGGAAGGGTGGGGGTGGTGGGTCAGAGGCATATTCTGTAACTGGTACCAGTATGTAATTCCTACACCACTCTGGCAGGGTGGGACTGCTGGGAGAAGGGTGGTAGAGGACCTCAGAGGAGGAGTAAGCAACTTCTAGTGAGGGACTCAGTTGTAATGTGGATATATTGGGAATAGGAAGGGGGATGGGAGGGAGGTTAGGTGCCTACATGGCTCCATGGCCTGGAGTGATGGGAAGGGGATCCTCAAGATCACTAGATAAGCAGGACAGGAGGCAGAGCTGAATGTCATTTTCCACCTGAGGACTAATGACCTAGCTATAGACAGTGGTGGGATAGTGCAGGGAGGCTTCAGGGAGCTGGGGAAATGTCTTAGGTGGGTAGTGCATTCAGTGGCTCTTGCCAAGGTGTTGCCTGTCTATGACAGAGGGTAGAAGAGGGATCTTCACACCAGCAGCTTCAACTCATGGTTAAAGGAGTGGTGCAGAGAAGAGGGGCTCAGATAAATTGGTGACTGGGGACTCACCTGGAAGGATAACAGCTTATACAGGGATGATTTCCTGCTTTCATCAAGAACGGGAACCACAGTCCTCAGTGAACAGTTCAAATGTTATTTTGATAAACATTTAAACTAGCCAAGGGGGTGGTGGAAGAAATTGGGGAGGCAGAAACTTCCTCTAGAGGCTGAAATAGTAAGTAGGGAGAACCTAAAGAGAGAGGAATAACCCAGGGTGCAAATTAATAAAGAAAGCAAGGTGTTAAAGATATAGGGAAATGAGAACAGGAGCATTAAAATGACAAGGGGAAGGAGGGAGGGCAAAAAGGGAAAAAGAGGTGTAACAAGCAGAGTGGTAATAAAATCTTAAAGGCCATGTATGCAAGAAAGTCTATGAAATAAGATTCTAGACCCAGAGGCCACCATGGCAGACGTCAGACTGCATATTGTGGCCATTACTGAGTTATGGTGCACTGAAAACCATGACTGGAACATGGCTATACTTTGTTCAGGAAGGACAGAGTGGGAAGGAAAGGAGCGGGTATGTTTCTATATGTGAGTGAAGGCATAAAAGTGACAGCAATACAGGGAATACAGGGGGCAGAAGTACAGAGATTCACCTTGGGTACAGGGAACAGATGCAGTATTCACACTCTTGTGACCTATCAACATCCAGCGCAAGGGGAGAAGTTAGATAAGCTACTGGTGGAAGCCATTTGCAAGATGGCAGAAAAGGGGGAGGTGTTGCTGGTGAGGGAACTTCAGTCTGCCAAATGTAGATTGGATCCTCCTATCTGTGGCTTCAGCTAGAAGCAGGTACACCCTAGACTCCCTGCAAGGGGCATTTCTTGAGCAACTAGTCGGTGAACCCACTCATGATGATGGGGCAATACTGGACCTGGTATTTACTAACAGGGACAATGTTTGCAGATATAAAGGTGGAAAGTCACCTGGGGACCAGTGATCACCATACAGTGTGGTTCAATATAAGGATGGCTGCTGAATTGAACCATACAAGGGTGTGGGTCCCGGACTTCAGGAGGGCAAATTTTATAAAGATGGGTGAATGTCTCAGGGATGACCTGTCAAGTGTAAATTTATACAGAACTCTGGGTCTGTACCTTGTTAGACTTTGGTGAGTTCAGATGTCATAGTGACACACAAGCAAGTGCATAAAACATAAAGCATAAAGCATTTATTAGCAGCTATGCCAAGATACAAGAAAAAGTACAATACATACCTAACCCTGGGATATCAGAGGGCAGACCTCCATCTTATCATGGGCTCTGAGAAAATGAAACCCCTAACTGGTCCTGTATTTATGCAGTCTTTCTCATAGCTAGTGCAGTTGTTCCCCTTACCTATTTGCAAAGGCAAACATATGACCATCTATGGTGTAGTCTGTGCTGTGTTAGCAGAACTGCAACACTGTCTCCTGTTATTCTAGCTACTAGGCTCCTCTCAGTCTATCTATGTGCAGCTAACTGTTATCAGGTTCCTAACCTTGTACATATTATTAGAAAAGTACATGTTTAACATAATGCAGACACATTGGAGTACTGGGGGGTTTAGTCTCCCCAATCATAAGAAATTTCATGAGAGCACCCTCATTAGGCAAGCAATTACCTGTGTGAGACCTGAACTGACCATAGTGCCACCCCTGTGGGTGAAGACCTAAATGAATCAAGCAGGAGTACCTGGGCCTCAAGCGCTAATACTTCCAGACTGGAAGTTAGGGCCCTTAGCAACACCCTGTACCAAACACATGAGGAAGGTGTGGATAACCCAGGCCATAAAACTAAATTGGGACAACAAAACCTCTAGTGTGGGCCCAATCTGGCATAACCCACAACTCCTACTGGGAAACCAGCCTATTCACTGGCCCCTATTACAACAGAGAGGGATAGAAACCCTGGAGAACCTATACTACATTGACACAGGGATACTAAAATAATTTGAGAACATACAACAGGAATTTGTGCTCCCCAAGACATACCTCTGGAGGTACCTCCAATCACGAGACCTCCTCAAAACCAAAGTGACACCACAGTATGCCCTGCCGTGACACCATAGATGGGATACCTGCATATCTAACCTAAAAGATACCTCCCACCTAGCCAGTAACTTACTGAAGCTACAAGGCAGGGAACTTTCCCCACCAGGACCCCAACACCTAAGGAAACAGTGGAAAAAAGAGCTGGACATTACAATGTCACAGGAAGAATGGGATACAGTCTGGACCAAGGCACACAAAGCTAACTGGGAACTTCAGGCCAAAACAATTCAATTTAAAATCCTTCATAGAGCATAGAGAACCCCAGAGTGGCTACACAGAGCCCACCTAATGCAGGACAATGACTACTAGAGGTGTATATCCCCTTCAGGCCACACTGAAACATATACAGTATTATGGATGTACCCAACACTGGTAGATTTCTGGGATACAATCTGAGCTATCTGTAAAGACCTAGCCCCACTCCCACAATTGAGAGACCAAAGCTGGGCATCTTAGGCCTGACCCTAAAAACATACCCTCTCACTCCTTCCCCAAGAACAGTGGGTGAATGGGGTCTTGGCAGTAGCCAAGAGGGTACTACTATGACACTAGAGGGAACCTGATACACCAACAGTATGGAAATGGCAAACATTAATAAAACAGACATCCAGATTTGAAAAAAATGGCACCTGCAGTGGTAAGTAAACTGAAAGAATAATGGAGAGTATGGGGACTCTACTTTGCCACCCATGACCTGTGATCCCCACTCCTCCCCCCCACATAGGTGAATCAGACCAATAGGGGAGAACACAGCATAGCAGGAAATAAATAGGACAGGGAACCCATGACCATAGGAAAGGGCCCTTCCCCCAGAAAGGACCTATACCAACAGAAACCTACTCATAGAAATAAGATGGGAACACTCCCACAGGACAACCACCCTCCAACCACACAAGAAATGCCACCTTGACAGAATATATATGTGAGACACCAACCTAGCCAACCCCCCCCACCCACCATGTGGATAGAAAACAGATCACGAGTACAAAGGACTCAGATCTGAGGTAACCAACAAACCAGAATGTCCTCAGGGGGACATAAAGGTAAAATTCAAAGTGGTCAACCATGAGAATCTTAACCAAAAGCCCCACCACAACTTCCCAGAATGCCTAAATAAGGCACAGGGAAACAAGACCACAAGATCACTGTTCAAGATGGGTCAGTTAAAAAGGGCCACAAGGTGTGTATAAGATGTGTAATATAAAGTATAGAAATGCTGCAAACTGATAGATCACACCCGAAGAGAGTATACTACATTAACTTTTTAACTGATTATGGATTAATGATGTAAATGAATGAATGAATGGAATACTGATTGCATACTGTAACCCACATTCTGCTCTGTGTGACAATGTAATGTAATAATATAAAATAAAAAAACATCCTGGACTGGAATCCAAGCACTCAATGATAAGTTTAAATGCTACATTGACAAGCATTTAAACTAGCCAAGGGGGTGGTAGGCCAGCAGGGAGGGTACCTAATGGCCCCCCCCACAGCTAGCAGTGGAACCAGTGAACCGGAGGAGTGTATATCTCTACAAAGCAGTGTGCAAAAGATGGAGATAAGTGCCCAAGAGGTGGATAGGCAGAAAAGGGGCAAAATTCAACAAAAGGGCAGACAGCAAGGAGAACCAGGGATAAAGGACAACCAGGGAAGGGGCTGGAGTAGAACAGATAAACAGTCTAGGGAGGTCAAATCATGGAAAACCATGTGTGCCAATGCCAGGAGCCTTAGCAACAAGATGGAGGATCTGGAGGCTGTCATGGTGCAGTCAGACCTGGACATTGTCGCCATCACAGAAACCTGGTGTAATGATAACCATGACTAGGAGATGGCCATACTGGGCTACAACATATTCAGAAGAGACAGGGCAGGTAGGAAGGGAGGCGGAGTGGCACTGTTTGTGAAAAATGACATAAAGGCCACAGAGATCCAGGAGGAACAAAATGGGGGAGAGATACTATGGGTTAAGCTGGAAAGGAAAATGGGGCCAGCCATCTGCACAGGTGTGGTCTATAGACCACCAGCCCAGGAGGAAGAAACATATAGGAAGCTTATGCTAGCTATCCAAAGGATGGCAGACAAGGGTGAGATAGTGCTGGTTAGAGACCTCAATATTCCAGATGTGGACTGGAGCATCCCAGCAGCAGCATCAACTAGGAGCAGATTTATCCTGGGAACCCTTCAGGCTGCCTTCCTCAAGCAACTGGTCATGGAACCAACTCAGCAGAAGGCAATGCTGGACCTTGTGCTCACAAACAGGGACAGTATGATGGGGTAACTGTGGGGGAGCACCTGGGGAACAGTGACCACCAGTCATTGTGGTTAGAAATCACAGAACGAGCAGAACCAAACCACACAAAAACACGTATCCTGGATTTTAGGGGGAAAGACTTTGGGAAAAGGGGGAGATGCTTGAAAGAAGCATTAAGGGGAATGGGGCAGGAATCAGGGGCTGAGGAACAGTGGGCAGTACTTAAAATGGGGATGACAAAAATAACCGAATTATGCATTAAGAAGGTTAGCAAGGGGAAAAGGAAGAGGAGGCCATTCTGGTTTTCCAAGGAGGTAGCGGAGAAAGTAAAAGCTAAAAAGATTGCATTCAGGCAATACAAAAAGGCAGAGGCAGAAGGGGATAGGGAGAAGTACCAGGAGAGGAGAAGCAAAGGGAGGTAGGGTGGTCAGTAAGGGAAGCCAAAGCTCAGACAGAAGAGCACATTGCAAAATCTGGGTAGAGGGGACAAAACCTTTTACAGGTACATAAGGGAAAAAAGAAAGGCAAAGGAAGGGATAGTGAGACTGAAAATGGAGGATGGGGGCCATGTGGAGGATGACAACAGCAAAGCTGACATATTGAAGAGGTATTTCTGCTCAGTCTTTACTGAGGAAGAGGATGGTAATGGGTCTGAAGGGAGTACAAGGGGTGGGAATGGTGCAGAAATGGACACAAGTCCCTTTACAGAGAAAGGGTCCTGACAGAACTGGAAGTAATAAGAGTTGATAAAGCAATGGGGCCAGATGGGGTGCACCCCAGGGTCCTTAAAGAACTAAAAGAGGTGGTGGCTGAACCTCAGGCAATCCTGTTTAGCTGATCACTGGAAACAGGGGAGGTACCCAAAGACTGGAGGACAGCAGATGTAGTCCCCTTATACAAAAGTGGGATCAAAGAGGAAGCAGAGAACTACAGGCCAGTCAGCCTCACCTCAGTAGTGGGGAAGATCATGGAAGCACTACTGAAGGAGAGATTGGTGGAAAATCTGGTTGTCAATGGACTACAGGACCCAAGGCAGCATGGTTTCACCAGGGGGAGATCATGTCAGACCAACCTCATTTAATTTTTTGACTGGGTGACTAGGGAGGTGGATCAGAGGAGGGCAGTGGACATGGCCTATCTGGACTTCAGTAAAGTCTTTGACACTGTGCCACATAGAAGACTATTACAAAAACTGGGGAATATGGGTGTGGGTAGGAAAGTAGTGCAGTGGGCAGGTAACTGGCTGGGCAGCAGGACACAGAGGGTGGTGATAAATGGCTGTCACTCCACAGAGGGAAGAGTGACCAGTAGGGTATCACAGGCATCAGTGCTAGGACTGGTCCTATTCAACATCTTCATCAGTGACATTGTGCAGGACCTAGAAGGCAGAATTTCCCTGTTTGCTGATGACACAAAGCTCTGGAACAGAGTAGACACACCAGAAGGTGTAGACAGAATGAGAAGGGATCTGCAGAAACTTGAAGAATGGTCAGGGGTTTGGCAGTTGAAATTCAATGCAAAGAAGTGCAAGATAATGCATATGGGGCACAAAATCCATGGCACAATATATCTGTTGGGGGTGAGGATATAGCATGCATCAAGCAGGACAGAGATCTTGGGGTTATCATCTCTGATGACCTCAAGGTAGGGAAACAGTGTGACAAGGCAGCAGGTAAAGCAAATAGGATGCTGGGATGCATAGGCAGGGGCATCACCAGCAGGAAAAGGGAGGTCATAATTCCACTATACAAGACACTAGTGAGGCCCCACCTGGAGTACAGTGTACAGTTCTGGAGACCTTACTTATGTAAGGACAGAGTAGAGAAGGTTCAGAGGAGGGCAACAAAGATGGTACATGGATTGCATCACAAGTCCTATGAGGACAGGTTGAAGAAATTGAATATGTACTCCTTGGAGGAGAGGAGTGAGAGAGGGGATATGATAGAGACATACAAGTATATTACGGGGAGGAACAGGGTGCAGGAATGCACTATTTTTAAGTGAAAAAGATGTTCCAGGACTAGAGGGCATGGGGTGAAGTTAGAGGGAGGACAATTCAGAGGAAATATGAGAAAGAATTTCTTCACAGAACGGGTGGTGGACAAGTGGAACACCCTGCCAGAGGAAGTGGTGGGGGTTGAAACAATCACGGGATTTATGAATACAAGGGATAGACATAAAGGAATTCTGGAGGTCAGGGTTAAGGGGCAACAAACTTCTAGGAAAACAAAGTAAACTTACAAGCTCAAATGGGCAGACTGTATGGGCCATAGGCCCTTATCTACTGACACTGTTTTTGTATCTATGTATCTATGTTCATGGAAAAAAAAAGAAAAGTATATTCCTTGTCTCTTCTTTAAACATTTAGGTGTGGCAAAAACATAATATTTCCCATAGTTACTAGTTTTTATTATTTCCCTAACTCAGCAATTGCATATTGCAATGACAGCTAAAAACACTGGTCAGTGGATCTCCACTAGTAAACCAGTGAAGTATTTCTAACACTGATACATTGCAGCACATCTATTCTATCAGTAATACTTATACATAGAAGAAATGCACATAAGGAAGGGAAGAGGAAATTGTCTAACCAGGAAAGACACTCAAAGCTGGAGCTTTTTTCCAGGTGCAACCTGGGAGCACAAGGAAGTTAATTGAATTTTTCAGGGTCAGCCAGTATGCAAGTGGGGGCTGATAGGATTCAAACACAGGTCTCCAGATTTGCAGTTCAGTGCTCTTAGCCACTGTGCTATACTGCCTATAATGCACAGAAAGTAGACAGATCCCAAAGCATATTTTAATAGTCCCCCGTTTGATACCCTGAAAGTAGTATCACAATAAATCAGGATCTGCCATGTTGAGCAGCATTTAAAGCATGAGCATGAGCATATTATAACATTCTCCGTTCACTATAGTGTTGCTTTAATATATGTCTAAGGCAGCAAAGCAGTGTAAATACAAAAAAGTAATAGAATAACTTGTAGCATGATTAACATTTTGAAACTAATTTCTATCCATCTGTTTGAAATCAAGAGGTCAAAATCACCATCATGTAATAGAGTATTTAAAGATTGTTGTGCAAGTGCCATGCTGTTACTGATTCACATGAGATGTTCATCTTGAGAATTCAGCAAAAGCTTTAAGTCCTGGGAGGGTGGAGTAATATGCACATTGAAGGTTGAAATATATTTTATGACATCGTTTTGATGGCCAGGTTCACTGAGAACATATTGTTCATCATGACGTGGTACTGACTATATAACTCTTTGACTAATGACAGTGTGAGCAGTGGTGTGAAGCATAAGTTTGGAGTAGTTACTGGACACATCAAATGAATGAGTCATGATTTGTGGCTATGCAATACTGACCATCTGTGTTATAGGTAACTTTTACCATGGGAAGGCACCATTTCGTAAGCCACACCAGACAGGTACAGTACCAGTTTGAATAGCAATGACACTAGTATTTTGTTTTACACTTCCATCTAGGCCACAGACAGGTGACACCACATCAAAAACATCACACCAACATACATACCTGCATCCCTTCACTGAGCAACATGCTGTGTGTGGTGCATGCTGTATTGACATAGTAGGGTTGTATACTACTAAGGAAGTTGTGTCCACCCTCTTTTTATAAATATCTCTCTCTCTGCATATCCTACTGAATGGACCATGGTCAGTTTCTCAAAAGCTGCTTTAACAGGGTCAAACACTGGTAGAGAAACAGTAAAATATATGTACAATGTATCCTGTATAGAACAGGATCCACTGATGTTAACACGTGCCCTGGTTCAGGTGCAAGGTAACAAACCCCAAGTTCCTAGCTGTCACAAATGAAAACTTTTGACAGACCATAACACATCCTGAATGGAGGTACTGTGTTTTGGTGACACATGCCAGGCAATTCCATTTGGTTAAGTAGTTATCTGTAGTAATATGAGAAAACTGCACCGAGAAGTAACTGGTGCTATAAACTATTTAGTTCAAGCAGCAAAGAGAGGTTAGCACCCAGTCCAGGTCACTTTAAAATACTTTATTTGCAAGGTGCCATTGTGCAATAAAATTGGTTCACAGGTAGGCTAGAAAAAACTCTTACCTTTTGCCTGGTTACCCACCAGGCTTCATCAGAGATAAGTGATTAGTGCATCACAAAGTTTAAATAGTACATAACCCACATGCATATGTGTAAAATGCATGCTAATCAATTAAAAAATTAACATCTGCAAGTAATAACTTTAACAGAGGTGCTGTACATATACTTTCAATTGAAACCAAGAATGGCTTGGAACTAGTAACCTAAGCAACTAACAGCATTTAAATGTCAGTGGATATTTCAAAGGAATGAGTACACATTTCCTACTCCATCTAGTAATTAAAGTCACCTCTACAAAGAATCATTAATTCATTCTTATCAATGAACCTGTGTTATAAAGGCTTAATATTTTTTAAACAAATTATTCATGCGTAGTTTAAGTGGATCCTGTAAAAAATGAAAATACATTTTATTTTCAGGCGTTCATCACACTGCTTTACAAAAGTGCTGCTGAATCTGTATTATCATTAAGGCCCATACCCTCTCTGGATCTTAAAAATAAAAATCCAGAAACTTTCTCTCTGCCCTATAATCTGTTTCAAGTTGCCTCCTCTGGGACCCGCAGTCACTTTTTCCCAAACCAGTGAATTTAATATTATGTTTCTTATGTGGGTCTTTACAGCTTGTAACATGCTGAACTATTGCATAAGACATATCTGTTTTTTTTCTAAAGCCCTTAAGTGTTCCCCTATCCTCACTTTGAATTCTCTTCTCTCTGCGGTTAGCCCTATATAATAAAAACCACAAGAACACTGTAATAGATACACTACAGCTGTGGCATGACACAGGATGAGATATTTTATTTTAAACACTTGTTTTGTTATGGGGTTCTGAAACGTGTTTGTAACCTGTATATAAAGACAAAATTTACATTTCATACTTTTCTTTGTTCCAGCAGGAGGCTGCATTGACCACAATGTACTATTTTCTTTGTTCCAGGATAGGTATGACCTAACTACCCTGTTCCTTGCAGTTGGAGCACATGTAAAATAATTTGTGACCTATCATCCACATGTTTTTTTATTTTCTCATCTGTTTTCAAGATCTCACAATTTTTTGTTAAAATATTTGTTAGTTCTGAGCTCCTTGTACTAAATTTAGTCACAAAACTAGTCTCCAGATACTGGTTTGTTTTGTACAGATTCAAAGACTTCTGGATCAAAGTGGTTGATCTGGGTATGCCATCTACAGCCAACTTGTATTGGGATCTAATATTTTCCTGTTTCAGGGCAGCTACTATAAGCAGGTTAAGGGTACTGTGATGGGGGCCACAATGGCTCCCAGCTATGCAAACATGTATGTGGGTAAGTGGGAACAGGATTGGGTGAGAAGCAACACCACAGATCCATATTTCTCATATCTGGAATTGTGGCATTGCTTCACTGATGACATCATAATAGTGTGGAAGGGATATCATGAAAGTTCAGAGTTTGTCAGTTAGCTGCACACCACTAATGAACATTTATGATTCAAAGCAGTTGTTAATACACATGAAATTAATTTTTTGGACCTTAGGATTTACAAAATTGGAGAAGGGAATGTAGGCACATCTCTGTTTACCAAACATACAGACAGAAATAACCTCCTCTTAGCTAGCAGTTTCCATCCTAGACATATACCCCATAATATACCCAAGAGACAACTGATAAGAGCAAAAAAAAATTGTACTAAAAATGAGGATTATGAAATACAGAAAGGGTTGCAAGTCCAGAGGTTCCAATAATGAGGTTATGGTTAGGCCACAATACAAAAAAAGCTGCTGATGCTGTAGATGACATACCTAGATCAACCACTTTGGTCTAGAAGACTTTAAATTGGGGCAAAACAAACCAGTATCAGGAGACTGATTTTGTGACTAAATTTAGTACAAGGAGGTCAGAACTAACAAATATTTTAATAAAAAAATTGGGAATCTTGAAAACTGATGAGAAAATAAAAAACATGTGGGTAATGGTCCAAAAATGATTTTTAAGCATGCTCCTACTATAAGGGACAGATTAGTTAGATCATATCTGCCCCTGGAACAAAAAAATAATATATTGTGGTCAATGCAGCCTCCTGTTGGAACAAAGAAATGTGGGAAATGTAAGTTTTGCCCTTATATACAGGTGACAAACACTTTTCAGAATCCAATAACAAAACAAGTGTTTAAAGTAAAAGATCTCATCTTGTTTCATACCACAGCTGTAGTGTATCTATTACAGTGTTCCTGTGTTTTTTTTTTATATAGAACGAACCACAAGAGAATTCAAAGTGAGGATAGGGGAAGACTTAAGGGCTTTAGAAAAAAACAGATATGTCTTATGTGATAGTTCAGTATGTCACAAGTTTTAAAGACTCACATAAGAAACATGATATTGAATTCACTGGTTTGGAAAAAGTGACTGTGGGTCCCAGATGAGGCAACTTGAAACAGATTATAGGGCAGAGAGAAAGTTTCTGGATTTTTATTTTAAGATCCAGAGAGGGTATGGGCCTTAATGATAATATAGATTTAGCAGCATGTTTGTAAAGCAGTGTGATGAACACCTGAAAATAAAATGCATTTTCATTTTTTGCAGGATCCACTTAAAATAGGCATAAGTAATTAAAAAAACATATTATGTATTTATAACACAGGTTCATTGATAAGAATGAATTTAATGATTCTTTGTATAGGTGGCTTTAATTACTAGATGGAGTAGAAAATGTGTACTCATTACCTTGAAATTGCCACTGACATTTAAATGTTGTCTGTGGCTATGGTAACTAGTTCCAAGCCATTCTTGGTTTCAATTGAAAGTATATGCACACTACCTCTGTTAAAGTTATTACTTGCAGATGTTAATGTTTTAATTGATCTGTACGAGTTTTACACATATGCACCTGGATTATGTACTATTTAAACATTGTGATACACTAGCCACTTATCTCTGATGAAGCCTGGTGGGTAACCAGGTGAAACGTAAGAGTTTTTTCTAGCCTACATGTGAGCCAGTTTCTTTGCACTACGGCACTTTCCACATAAAGTGTTTTAAAGTGACCTTGCTGACCTCTCTTTGTTGTTTCAAGTAATTATCTGAAATGAAGTCAGGGAAATGCCCTATTTCCACATCTCTAAGAAAATGTGTGATCATTTTGTGAACATAATTGCCACAGGCTGTGCAAATAATTTTATATTTCTGTTGAGCCTCTTTATTATTTACAGCAATCAACTCACTGAACTTCCTTGTGTTTCAGTTACAAGCATGCTGTGTCATGCATATTGTATACAATATACCTTTCTTCTATTGTGAAACCATCAATACCTTGTAAGGCAGGGTTCAAACAGACACAGCAAACTGTTGCACAAAATAACAGATATGCCATTTCATGATTTCCAGGTCTGCTCTATTCCAAACTAACATACCAGATCAAAATAACACTGAGACAGCCCCCACCATCCCATCCAGTCTCTATGGCCATCTGGAATGGAAGGCCTTGTCCTGCCTGGCAGTTTCTTGGCCCACTATTGGATCTTAGGCTTTTGCCTTTTGTCTGGTGAGTGGCAATTACATATATTTAAAAGCAAGGAAGCATAAAACAGTGGTACATTTGTTCCCACAAAAGGATCATATTCCATCATGTCCCAATGTGAAAGATTAAACACAAGTATGTGCATAAACTGTAGGTTGTTCAATAAAGTCCCAGGGATACAAGTTGAAATAAGTCCACTAGGTGGTCCCGGTTCCAGCATAGGACAGAGTTCAGTCTCTTCAGGCTTTTGTGGTGCAGAAATTTGTATGGCATTGGTAGTCTGTGGTGGTCACTGTAGGACCCTCAGAGTGATGCTTCTCACCACTTCACTGGGCACGTCTCCTGTAAGTTCCCTAAAGAGCAGACTATAAATGCCCAAGCCACATCAACTCTCCCAATGCATTATGTGACAAACATAAACACATCATAATTATCAGGTGCTTGTTGCCACCATATCCCACATGCAAGGAGGGTCACATTTTATTTATTTATTTATTTATTTATTTATTTATTTATTAGCTTTTGTTGACCGGGTAAGTGCACTAGACAAATCCTGCCTATTTTCAGGCACGACCCGGGGGAGGGGGATACAGATGAATGCCAACTGACCTTGAACCAGATTAAGCTGTTGGTGGTATTTTTTTAGTGAATTTTGTGCCATTTTAAGTGCCATTTTAAGTGGCAGGTAATATTGCAGATTCTCTTTCATATGCTGACACCATTCATTTGTACATTTTCAGCTGAAGTTCAGTGGCTGCAGGCCATATGGTAATCAGGATTATCAGAATTAGGAACATAGTAACCAATTTCTGAAAGACAAAATAAACAAAGAAGAGGGCTTCAGCACCCTGCCTCATTGAGAGATTAGTGTTGACCCTTAAATGTTTTAGCTGATTTGCATGAAACTACTTGTCAGTGTTTTTTTTTTTGCCACCTGTCATTCAGACCTTGTACACTGAGGTGCTATGTTTGTCCACAATAAAATAAGGTCCTTCCCATTTGTCGCATAAAGTAAATACTAATACCTTGTCTCCAGTGTTCCAGTCTGCAGAATTTATTGCTTTGTCAACATGTTTCTGCATTTTTTCTCTGGCTGCATCTAGATTAGAAGCTACCTGTTTATTTAGCTGTGCCAGATTATCACGCAGTTGTCCAATGTACTGTTCCATCTTAACCTTGTCCTGTAGTGATGTTTCCATGTCATACCACAAGTGTTCATGTAGTCTCATTTGTCAACCTGTTATTATCTCAAAAGGAGTGAATTTGATTTAACTGGAAGGAGTGTCTCTGATTGCCATCAGCAAAAGGGGTAGGAGTTTGTCCCAGTCCTTGCCATTCAGTGACAAATACTTTCTCAGCATGGTTTTAATCTCTCTGTTTGCCCTCTCTACCAGGCCCAACTACTGGGAGCTGTAGGGAATGTGGAAGTGCTGCTGGATGCCTAGCAACTACAAGGTTTCCTGCATCAGTTTGCCTGTGAAATGAGTCCCTTGGTCTGATTTTATGATCAGAAGGAGCCCCCATCTGGTGAAAATGTGAGCCACCAGAACTTTAGCAGTGGCTTGTGCTGTGTTGTTATTCTTGGTTGGAAGAGCCTCCATCCATTTGAAAAAAAACATATCTGCAACAACTAAAATTAATTTATTCCTTCTCCCTGTAGTTGGTAGTGGTTCTAGTAAATCAATTTTTAAGTGGTTCCATGCCCCTCTCCCCACTCCTTTGGTGCTTCAGTACTCCATTGTTGTTATTAGTGCTGGGTTTACTCTGGGCACACACAATACAATTTTCACAGTATCTACCTATATCTTTTCATATGTCTGGCCATCATCCAAATATCTGCTGTCTTGAAATGGTCTTTTCTACCACTTGGTGGCCTCCTGTAGGCACATCATGAACTGAAGAAATTAATTCCTGTCTAAGGTGCTGTGGAATTACCCAAACAGCTTCTCCCCCTGGATCTGCATACACCAGAATCTTGGTCCCTGATAGCAACTGCAATTGCTTTTAAAACTTTATAAATGATAAGCCTTCAGGAATTAGCTCCTGATTCTGTAAAGCAGTTATTACCTGACCCATTTCTTTGTCCTATTTCTGTAAACCACTTAGGTTCATGGGCTCAGCTCATTTCCCTTTTAAGATTCCCACAGGTTGTGGGGATGTACAGAAGGTCCATACCTCCCCCTTCCTTGAGCTCCTTGCTTCATGAGGAGATAGGCTTGGGCATTGCAGTAGGCAAATGGGGTGCTTTTAGAGTGGGATTTTTCCTTTTTAACATTGGGCCTGATTCCCAGAGGGGCTACACCAGCGTAAGCCAAAAAAGACCAAACCCCATGGTGTATCTCACGACTTACACCATGCGTTATGCCAGCCCCTATTTCAGGAGCCTCCCTGTGCCATGTTGGATGTGGGCTATGACAATCATGGATTGCACCACCCACTATGCTGCAGCCTGCAACAACATGGCGCAAGTGTGGGTTATGATAGCAACTGCACCCTATTCCAAGGAGGCAGCTGTCATAACCCTCCAGCACAATTCCAAAAGCCGCACTGGTGGAGCTAAGTTAGGGCAGCTTGGAGCTGTCCTAAGGGGCATCTGATGGCTGGCACCATCATAGGCCCACTCTGCAGACCGTGGCAATAGCACCAATCTGCACCCCATGATCCCACAAGCACACCCATGCCCCCCACACCCCCATTCATCGGGGACCCCTGGGGTTCCATATACCTGAGCACCCCTTTTGGGCACCTGTGTCATCTGTCCTTCCCCCCATGCTCCCTGTTGTCTGCCCTGCTGTTGCAGGGTGGGGGGACTTGGGGGGCTGCCAGTCACAGGCCCCGACTTGTGACATGCAGGGCATTTACACTACGCAAATGGCGTTAGGCTCTGCATGGCATAATCCACATGTCACAAATGCTGGGACCCTGCCACTCTTGGAATGCAGCATAGGGTCCCCAGTATAGTGGCGAATGGCATAACTTGCAGCCACATGCAAGTTATGCCATTCATTCTGGAATCGGCCGCCATGTTCACAGGCTGTGAACATGGCCAAAGATACAATATACTGTAGCAAGGCAGTATAAGCAAGGGGTGTGCCATCAGAGGCAGTAAAGCTGTTATGCTACCAGATAAGTAAAATCATGTTTAGGGCACAGGAAGCCCACATTGAATCTAAAAATAAAATGAGCAGAACAATAAGGCGGGAGTACCATTCCAGAGCATAAGATATTGCTGCCAGCAATGCGGATTATGTGGAGTTTGGTCTGCAGTATTTTTAATCAATCAATCAAAATCTTTATTTAACCAGGTGAATATCATTGAGTAAAGTTCATTTGTGAGATGAACCTGGACAGGATACAAGAACATTACACAGCACAGTGAAAAGAATAAAAACGGACAATATATAAATAACTAACTAACATAGTCAGAGCTACATATAATGAACAGGGTAATAACAGTGGTAGTGCCTTGAGAACTGTACATACACATGAACAGATAATTACAGGTTATAGTCATTAGGATGGGTGGGAGGATTGGAGCTGAACAGTCATGTGGAGTCCCCTGGTGCAGTAATGAATGGGCTAGTAATGAGGGAGAGGAGCATCGCTGCACAATAGTTTCTCACTCTGTCCTGTAACACCAATGCCCAGTGAGTGAGGCAAGCATTACAAACCGCTCCATCATTTACTCTGTCTGAGAATAGAAAATATGGGTGTGGGGGGGGGTATGGAGCAGGACAGGATGTAGTTCAACAATGTAAGTGAAATGTTTTACAGCTCAAAATGTGACTAGCAAGTTGTGCTCACATACAGTGTATTTTTGTTCAGCAGTGCTCAGGGTTCGAGATGCATATGCAGTGGGTCTGAGATTCCTGTGCATGTCTTGTGACAATACTTCAGAAAAAAGGTGGAAGGGCTGGAAATGATTGGGGTTAGCTAAGGTGGAGTGGACAGTAGTGCTTTTTTCAGGTTGGTGAGCACAGCAGTGTGCTGGTCTGTCCAGTGCCGTTATGTTTCCTTTTTTAACACAGAGAAACCTCTGGGCTGTCCGATTGTGCCAGGCATAGGGTGGATAACAGAACCTCTGTATCTGAACCTCAGTATGTTGACAGTTATTTAAATCCTCTGGCATCAAACACCAGAAGTTATATAAAGGACACAACAGATATGCTTACAATTTTGGATAATATACAAGTGGAATCAGAGTGGCTTTTAGTCACATTAGATATCGACTCCCTCTATGCTAACGTCCCTAGGGAGGGGGGTCTACAAGCAATAGAACAGACACTCCTAAATAATACAGACTTACCACAAGATAAAATCAATATGTTAGTAAATTTTACTGACTTAGTGCTCAAGAACAACATTTTTCTCTTTGAGGGGAAATTATTTAAACAAATAAATGGCACTGCTATGGGCGCTGCTTTAGAACCTAGTTTGGCAACTATTTAACATAGAAACATAGAATTTGATGGCAGATAAGGACCGCTTGGCCTACCCAGTCTGCCCATTTCCCTACCTACTGGATAAGTTGCAGATCCTAGTTAACCAGCAGCCTACTTCTTTCTACCCCAACCCCCTAGAATGGCCTTATGACTGTCCCATGCATGCTTGAATTCCACCACTATTTTTGACTCCACAACCTGCTCCGGAAGGCCGTTCCATGCATCCACAACCCTCTCTGTGAAAAAACACTTCCTTAAATTACCTCTGAGCTGCCCCCCTCTATCTTCAAATTGTGCCCCTTGTTCTTGCACACCTCTTTTTGAAAGATGCTACCCTCTCGGACTTTGTTGATTCCCTTGAGGTACTTGAAAGTTTCTATCATGTCCCCCCTCTCCTCGAGGCTATACATATTAAGCTCCTTTAGTCTCTCTTCATATGTCTTCTGGTGCAGACCCTGCACCATTTTAGTTGCCCTCCTCTGGACAGCTTCCATCCTGTCTATGTCTTTGCGGAGATTGGGTCTCCAGAACTGCACGCAGTACTCCAGATGGGGTCTGACCAGCTGTCTGTACAGTGGAATAATAACTTCCTGTTTTCTACTGGTGATACCTCTCCTATGCATCCCAATATCCCCCCAGCCCTCCTTGCTGCCCTCTCACATTACTTGCCCACCTTCAGGTCATCTGATATGACTACTCCCAGGTCCCTTTCCATTTTTGTAGTTGTTAGTATCTCACCCCCCATTGTGTACTCTTCCCCTGGGTTTTTGTTTCCCAGGTATTTATTATTTATTTAGTTATTTATTTATTTATTTGATTTTTTTTACCAGGAAAGCACACTAAACAACCAAGTGCCTATTTTCAGGTGCCACCCGGGAGAGTACAAGGTACATTCAAGAACATCAGGCAAAAACAAATACAGGGTACATTCAAGAGAATCAAGCAACAAGGTCAATACAAGAACAACAGGGGTTTACATTGCAGGCAAGAGGTAGATGACAGTGTGGTTCAAGCAGGGAAGGCAGTAATCATCATACCAGGGCAACACACCTTAAGGATGAGGGTAGCAGGTAGATAGGGTAGTAACCATTGGGGATTGGGGAGACCTAGGGCAAACTATGAAGACAGAACAGTAACATGTACACAATTAATGAGCATTTAGGCCAGAGTGGACCCAGCACAGTCAATACTTCTAAAAACTGCAAGCTCGCTAGTGGATAAGGTGATATCAGAGTGGGAAGACAGGGCATTATATAACAACAATCCATTTTTTGATAAAATTTACATCTATAAATGTTTTATAGATGATCTTTTTATCATATAGAAAGGAACAGAGGAGGAACCTGCAGAGTTTATTCAGTACCTGGAATTGTCCAATGAGAATCTGAGGTTCAAGGCAAGCTGGAGTAAACAAAGGATCAACTTCCTTGACCTCACCATCATAAAAAATCATGATGGCATTCTGAGAACAGATTTGTACATTAAACCAACAGATAAAAATAGCTTTTTACAATTAAACCAACAGATAAAAATAGCTTTTTACATGCTGCAAGCTGCCATCCTCCACACATTACCCAGGGGGCAGTACATCAGGAACAAAAGAAATTGTTCAAACAATGAGGATTTTTTACAAAGATCCACTGAGCTTACACAGAAATTACAGGAAAGGGGATATATAGAATGTCTTTACTTGAAAAAGAAGTGATAAAAGTTATTGAGACCACTAGGGAATCTCTGCTGCTTCCTAAAAATAAGAAAAAGAAACAAACAATAGAACAGTTATCTTTTGTAACTTCTTATGGTGGAGGCAGCAGACAGCTTGTGCAAATTGTACAAAAAAATCTACAAATGTTAAGGGGTATCCCTTCATTCAAGGACATTCTTTCTCAGTCTGTAAGAATTTCTTGTAGGAGAGGCAGAAACCTTTGTGACATTTTAACTAATAGCTACCAACCAGCACCAACTGCAAGCAGCAAATTGAGTGTGTTCAAAGAAGTAAAATATGTGGATTTTGCAAAACATGTCAGTACATGGAAAATAGAAGTGATTTTTTTTAATCCTAGGAAAGGTACAACAGAAAAAGTGAAAGGTCAAATTGATTGTAATACAGGAAATGTTATTTACCTGCTTTCATGCACTTGTGGTAGCTATGATGTTGGAAGAACCAAGAAAAAACTTAAATTTAGGGTGAATGAACACTGCTATTAAGGATAAAAACACAGATTATGCTATGGCTGTGCATGTGAATAGCAATATGAACAACACTCATAAAGTTTCTGCTATGGGTATTGAAGTTATTCCCAAATATGTAAGGGGAGGTGACTTAGAAAATATGCTTAACTGCAAAGAACAACAGTGGATTTTCGAATTAGGGGCCTTGAAGCATCCGGGGTTAAATGGAAAATTTGAATTATCTCCTTTTTTGAAAAGAAAGACAAACAAGAAATGAAAGGGCATTTTTCCACTAAGAAACTTCACCCCCCACTTCTCTATTTGAATATTGTTCTGCTGTAGAGAAATTAAGCACATCTTAATATCCCTTTATCTTCCACTCCCCCTGCCATCCATGGGTATTTGGAATATTTGGAAATTATGAATATATGTTGTAAAAACAGTAAATAGTGCTGCTCAATGTATAATATATATGCATTCAATATATGTATAAATAACTGTGACAGAAAATTGACAGCTTGGGTGTCTCCTATATCTCCTGGCCCAGATATTCAAACTGCGTCACAAAGTAGCTCAATAGCAGGAGCAGGCGCAAGTTCAGTGTGCCTATGCGCAACACGTGTGATATTCAAGCACTGCGCAGGCCAAGATGCGCTTGTGCCACACAACTGAATATTGAGCCAACTGCGCCATGGCGCAACCAGGGATGTGCAGTGGTGCAGGTCTGATGCGCAATAGCACAACCAGGGATGCGCAGTGGAGCAGGGTAGCAGTGCATCAGCACAACCAGTGATGCACAGGGACAAGATGCAGGGGTCCACCACCCATGGAAGATATGGGCAGAGGAGCACACAGCAAAACAGGCATTGCCCCCCACACCCCATGAACCGCACAACCTGAGGAGAGCTGGAAGAACCACCGGCCCATGGACACCAGCAACAATCCCACAGCCGTGGCATGGTTCCCCAGCACATCCCCTGGCAAGCTCTGACCGGCACACAAGAAGGTCCAGCCACCCCATGCTACACCATCCCACCAATGCAGAGCACACCCTGTATAGCGATCCCCAGACACCCTGCCTAGGATCAGCGTCCAACAGTGCAGGACAGCCCATGCATGCCACCACCCCCACTGTGACAATGCAACCCTGTGCACCATGGAGCCATGCAAGGCAGACCCACCACGAGCACCCTGCAGCAGGTGGCTGCAGACACTGATGCAACAACTGCAGACACAGTGCCACCCTGCACGGCCCCCCCCGAGGTACAGCTGAGAGACTGACCATGCGTCGGCACATGAGGTACCCCACATGTGACAGGGCCTGCCCGGGACCCCACCACCAGTGGTACAGCACACTGTACACCCTCCCAAGGAACACCCTGTCCCAGCACTGGCCACAACAGCCAGCACAGATGCCCACAATGGTGCATGGAAGCATGCGCCACACAGGATACAACACAGTGCATGGACAAACACCCACCCATACCCACGGGCACACCAACACAGGGACACAGTAGTGGGTCAACAAACCTGCTGGTGTGTGGCCACAGCAGCTGTGTACCCATGGCTAGCACCCCTCAATGGCACAGGTGTACCAGCCACCTTGCGCATGCACCATGAAGCTGTACGCCACCAGCATGCGGCAGGAATACAAGTGACAGACAGTGGAGCACATCCCCTGCAACAGACACAAGCGACATCATGGGGGGGAAACAACAGCGGAGGCCACAGTGCTACCCGAGGCAGATGTGTACCATACCAGTGACAGGGGGCAACCTGGCATTGTGCTGGGCACAGTGGTTGTCCAGCATGGACAGCCACCACTGACATGCCAGCAGACCATGCATAGCACAGACATGCAAGGGTGTCAGCTGCACAGGCCATGGACGGTCTGACAGGGGCATCATGGACACAGGCATCCAGTTCACAGAGAACAACATGCGAACCACAGACAGTGACTGATTCCCCAACCCACACCATAGGTGGTTCCCTGCTGGACACACACACACGCCCATGCCTGCACCACCCCTGACACCATGCACACCACTGCAGCTGAGCACCTGTAGCCCACTGCAAATCATAGACCACCACAGTTGTCATAACAAAACAAATGTATTAAAAAGAGGTAACAAACAAAACTATTTACAAATATTTACAATGGGGGGAAGGGCCACATACCAGGTGGGGGCGGATAAGGGTCAGGGGTGAACAAATGGGAGAGGAAAGAAGGGGTGTGAGGGTGGGTCCAGGGGGGTAAGGTGTTTCTGGGGGCATGGAGGGCCTATTGTCTGCCCCACTCTCCACTTCTGTGGCACCTACGTGTCCTCCACCTCCTGACCCTGTGCCGCTCCATTCACTGGAAGATCTCCAGGGATGCCCTTGCCAGCTGTAGCAACTCCTGCATGCCCCTTTCAATGGCCATCAATCGCCGTCCACCTAGGACAAGGGAGCAAAATCAATACATGTGAATGTCCATCCCCCTACAGTCCACCCATTGTGCATGGCATACAGCCATGGGCCACACCCCTGTGATGGTGTGTGACCACCCACAGTGATCATGTCCACAAGACCTGCCTACCCAGGTGCACACAGCCATGTGGACCGCTACACACACCCACCACCCAAGTCACGCACAGGACCACCGTGGCTGTACAGTGACATGGCTATGTGGTGCGAAGGCAGTGGCACAGCCATGTACCTGGTGAATGCATGGACCACCAGTAATTCACACTCACACATGCAGTGCCACAGGACAGTGCTGAGTGTAACATGTGGTGTGTACGTCAGTGGTGTCAATGGCTGGTGACCATGCCCCGCCGCCTGTCCCTCAACACAGCATGCACAGAATTTCCTGGAAGAAATGCACTCACCTGCATCTGCAACATCTGGGTGCTGATGCAGAATAGGCCCGCCAGATCTTCCCTGTTGCTGGGCAGCTTCCTCTTCACATTGTGCCCGTGCCTCATGGGCTCGGCGCCTCTCCTCAGGGCCTAGGGTACAAACATGGAAGGGGGAACATCAGAACAAACCGGTAGCAAAGGCCATCCCCGGTGTGTGAGATCCGGCACAGCCAAGCCATGATGCAACCCCACCACCACCACCACCACCCACACTGGACAGCCCCCCTGTGTGGTGGACACATGCCCACTGCGATACCCGGACGGACGCTACCAGTGTATGGATGGAGCACCTACCTGGATGTGGCACTGTGCCTCACCTGGTGCATGCACATAGATGGGCAAGCCTGTCTGGGTCCCTCCGCCGGACGTCCCCATAGCAGTGGTGACACTGCTCAGCACTGCGGGCAATCCCGGTGGCCTCCTCCAGTGCCTCTGCCATCTCCTTCCACACAGCACTTCTTGCCATTTCTAAGGGGTCATCTCCAAACAGGGCCCCAGCATGGGGCTCTACAATGCCCATCAGATTGGCCAGCTTGAGAGGGCTCCACAATGCTGCTTTCCTCTGTGTCAGCTCTATTGCAGCCAGGATCACAAAATGGCACTCTGTAGTGCATGTCTGCCATGTGCAGATGCTTTGCGGTACAGCGCTGCCAATCCTCATCGCGCTGTCACCGAACAGAGTGATAGGGGTGCACCCATGTGGACTCATGGCACCTAGGGGGAAAAGGTCAGCCACAGAGTCATGGGGCTGTCATGCACAGACTGCCACATTGTGATTGGGACTCCCTGTGTGTAGCATGGTAGGGTGCCTGTGTGTGACACCCTGCAGTGGCCTACCATGCTGTGGCACCATGGTGCCTACAGCGCTCAAGGGCACAAGCGCCAATTCATGATCAGTGCACTAGCACCACTGGCACAGTGGTGGCTGTGCCCTGCACTGCCTCCTGGACTCAGCACGTCATCAGCGCAGCAGGCGTCGGCGTCAGCACCCCGGGCATGCGCCGTGCGGTACCTACTGCACACATCACAGAGCTGCGCCTTTGCCTGAGCACGCTCAACACAATTGCACAAAGAGCAACAGCACGATATTCAGCCAGCATATGCAAATCAGCTCATCAGCAATTCCATGGCGCAGCTACTGCATTAGCATCCACTTAAAGTTGCGCCTCACCTCATTTGCATGCCTTGCACTATATAAATGCGACGTGGGGCTGCAGTGGACATAGTTTGGTATTGCAGTCTATTGTGGTGGGTTGCATGCTGTTTGGAAAAGTGGACTGTGGTGTGTGGGAGATGCATGGGACTGCAGAATCAAAGGTAACACCTGTCATTCCCACAGGCTCTATAATGACCGAACATGAGGAAGAGGAGGAACAGGGATGTTGGAGAAAGAGGAGGCCCAACTTCACCCGAGCAGAATCAGATGCCCTGTTCGAGGCCTACCTCGACAGGGAACAGCTGCTCAGCGGACAGTGGAGAACACGACAGGCCCCCTGCGGCATGGGGTGGGGTTGCGCGTGCCATGAACCAGCATGACAGCCACCAGTGGTCTGTGCAGGAATGTAAAAAGAAGGTTGGCACGAACAAGAGGAGAATTAAGGACAAGGTGGCTGCCATCTGGGCAGCACGTGCTGCAACCGGTAGTGGACAGCCGGATGTGCCATGCCTGATGCCACAGGAGGAGCAGATGGCTGGCAGCATGCGGTGTTGTGCCATAGAGCGTGTTCCGTGTGGTGGCTTCCAGATGGGTGGCAGCCCGTCACTGCATGGTAGATCCTGTGCTGTCACTGTGTGGGAGGTGGGGGGAATGCCACAGGGTAGGGCGGAGACATTAACACTACTATGTTCCCTTACAGCTCCTGAGCGTCTACATGGGTCAGCGGTGGTGGGTGTGTCCACCGTGGGTGAGGCCCTGGACATGGAGGAGTGCCCATCCACCTCCACAGGTGTCCAAGGGTCAGGACCACTGCATACCTGCCTGTCTGTCTGGACTGAAGATGGTGGTGCTGGTGCGGACGAGGCCCTGCCTGGGTCCCAGCGTGACAGCGGCCACAGACTCCAGCATGCTGGAACACGGACTTGTGCCAGATCAGGCACTGATGATGATGCATCACACATCCCAGACAGTGATACATGTGGGATGCAGGATGGTCCCACAGCAGGGAACGGCATGGGCGTAGCCATGGGTGGTGCCACCATGGAGGCCTGCGTGACATCACAGTCCCAGCCTGTGCCTGTATGCCCCAGTGGGGCAGCACTGGTGTGCGTCCAGGCTGGTGGGTCTGTTGTGGCCACTGCAGTGGCACAGGTGAGCCCTGGCGACCAGTGGCCGGAGGTGCAGTGCCAGCAGTCAGCCAATGGTGACAGGGGGACAGTGTCAGGTGGCAGCATCAGTGCACTGCATGTGGATGTGCCCTGGCATGGTTCTGGTGTGCAGCGCCCATCATCAAGGAGTGCTGCCTGGCATGGCCAGGAACACCATGAGGGACAGCATGCTGATCAGGCGGATGAACTCTTTGATGAGAACAGCTGCCTACTCCAGGAGTCAGTGGATCAGCAGTTATGGCTTGTGATGGCACTGGATGCACTCAGTGTGGTTCTGCGCTAGGCAGAGGAGCAGCACAGCAGGGACCATGGTCTGCTCCTGGCAGAGATGGCCTGGCAGCGGGAGGATGTGACCGCTGCCATTGACAGGCAGACATGTGCAGTCACTGCTGTCATGGCCACTTTGGGCACCCAGTTCATTGCCCATGCACTGCAGACACTGTGCAGTGTTACATCCACCCCCCATTCCCAGCGTCGTGTGACACCTTCCATGTCAACACCGGGTTCAGCTGTGGGCATACCGAGCACGCCTGGTGCAGGCATGTTCGGTGAGCTGCAGACCCCTGTGTGAACATGGTCGTATTCCTGCAGCGTCACCCCCGGGGGACCGTCGGTGCCACCCCATGAGGCCAATGGTCAGCCTTGCATGGCTGGCAGGTCTTGGTGGGGCCACCCACGCATCCGTGGGGGCCGTGGCACTGTGCTGCATGACTGACCTGTCTCCCACCATGGCCACTGTCAGCCACTGCCCTGTGTGCAGTGTGTTGTGCACCGTGCAATGCACAGGTGGGGGTACCCGGCCCTGCACACACACAGTCCATGTGCACAACCTCGCAGCTGCTGGCCACTGTGGCGTGTGCATGATGATGCCTGCGTTGCACTGTCTGCCAGTGTGCAATGGTGCCCAGTGTCTGAGACATGCACAGTGACGGCCACTGGGCTTGGTTGTGTGTGGACCTGTGTGTGGCTAGGGGTTGCATTCAAGGTTGGCATGCCTTCTACCCCTTGTGCATTTCTTGTGGTGTGTGTGTGTGTGTGTGTGTGTGTGTGTGTGTGTGTGAGCGCATGTCATGTTTGGCCTTGCCCATCCCTGATGGCATGTGCGGTTCCATGCTCAGACCCATTCCCTTGCCGCTATCTACCCCTGGGGTTCATCCATGCCTGTCTATGGGTTGTGCCCCTTGCCATTGGTGGCTGCACATGGCCCCATGACCTACCTGTGTTGGCCCAAGTGCTCCTCTGTGATGGTGTCCCAGTGCAGTTGTGCCATCCGGATCAGGCAGAGGTCCCTTCGCCCAGGAGGTGGCTGCCCATCACCGTCTGGACCAGTGTCCTCATTGTCCCCATCGCTGTCCACCTCTTCAACCTCTACGGCTACCCTACAGTCATTGGCCATGTTGTGCAGGATGCAACAGGCCAGGAATAGCCCACAGGCCTTTGAAGGGTTGTACTATAGGGCACTGCCAGATGTGTCCAGGCACCGGAAATGTGCCTTCAGCATCCCGAACACCCGCTCGATGGCATTACGTGTGGTGGCATGTGCGTCATTGTACCATTGCTGCGATGGGGTCGCAGGGCACCGGTATGGTATGAGCAGCCAGGGACGGAGTGGGTAGCCACTGTCACCTGTGTGTAGAGGGTGGACATTAGTATGGTGGTCTTTGTCGATCTGCCATGGGCCGTCAAGGCCGGTACCCATGGCACCTCTGACTATGCACCCCCCCAACAGCTACCCATGTCATCCTGTGTGATATGCATACTCACCCACTAGGTGGCCAGTGGGTATGCCCCCACTCTTGAACCTGTGGCACAGTGCAGACTGGTGCCAGATGAAGGCATCATATGCTCCCCCAGGGTGTGTGGCACAGACATTGGTTATGTGCCCCCTGGCATCGCACACCACCTGGCAGTTGATGCTGGCAAAACCCTTCCAGTTGATATATGATGCACCATCTGGGCCAGCTGGCATGCGGATGGCCACATGGGTGCAGTCAATGGCCCCAAGCACGCCAGGCATACATGCTATGCTGTGGAACTCTTGTATGTGTGCTGTGCGCTCCACCTGTGTGCTGGGGAAATGGATGTACTCCACAGTATGTGGCAGCAGTGCACTGAGGAATTGTGTGAGTAGGCATGACGCGGCCGACTGGGTTATGCCTGTTGTGTCCCCTGTTGGTCTGTGGAAGGTGCCCGTGGTGAGCAGGCACATGACAGTTGTCACCTTTGTCTCCGCTAACAAAGCATGGCTCCGTCATGTGGGTGCCTGCATCTCATCACTGCACAGCTCACAGAGCTGCCTCAGGATCATCCAGTTCAGGCGGTACTGGCCCACAATCTCTGTGTCGGTGGAGTGCTCAAAGGTGGTGCGGGCTTGGTACTGACTGTTGGGAGCCATACTGCCAACGGGCCCTTCCATGGCCGTGCCCCCCTGCTGCCTGCCTTCTCACACCCTACATTGCCGCCTCCATCTGTAAGGTGTCCCCCCCCCCGGCAGCTGTTATCCTGTTCCCCCTGCTGTCCTCTGTGATGTGCCCCCTGCACCAGGTACACCTCTGGCCTTTAGCTGTCCTGCCTACTGCCACTGCCCTCAGTACACTGTGGTACAACCCTGTCTCTCCTGCACAAGTAGCACAGGCTCCCCACTCCTGTCCTGTTCCTGTGTGTTCCCAGGTGTGCCCTGTCCTGCTCCTGCACAGTCCCACTCACTGCTACCCTGTTTCTGGTTGCTGTCACCTCACTTCCACCTCTGGCTTCCCTGTAGCATTCTTGTGCTTCTCTCTTGTTCCTTTTTATTTTGGATCATGTCCGCTATCGCACAACTTCCGCTACCTCCCCAATTGCGCATGGCGCATGCTGTTGAATATCACACTGCACCATTTATTCATGGTTCCTCCCCCTACGGTTGTGCATGCATTTATTACCATTGCGCTCTTGCACATTGCAACTTGCATGGCGCAGCTGCTTCCCACTGAATATCGAACAATGGTGCATTTTCGTACTTGCACTGGTGCATCTCTGTTGTGCATGGCGCATCCCTTTTGAATATCTGGGCCACTGTGTTTTAATATTTGCAGGTCTGAAGGAGAAAATTGTCAAAAGGAATTTGAACAGAAAATAATAAATGTATTTGTTGGCCTTTTTATATTCACTAGGTGGTGGGTTCTTTTGATTTCCTTGTTATAAATAAATAATTAAATTAATATCTGTTCCTTTAACACATAAGAGCAATGATAATCATAGTCTTGGAGAAAGACAACAGACTTTTTTCACTTAATTGACAACATTTGTTGTTTAATGAGGTATATGCTCTGATAGGTTGTGGGAATTTTAAATGTAAATGGGGAGTGTATTTAACACACTAGTTGAACACTTTGTATTTAGCTCTGATGAAGCCCTAATGGTGGGGTGAAATGTAAGCCAGGCAGGCAGGCTTGCTCTGTGCTGCCAGTACCTGTATCTTCATTTTCCTTCAATATGCTGTTGCAATAAACCGAAGCATGGATTGAAATAGTTTGAATATTTTTCCCTCTTGAATGAATAGTGTGAGCATCCTCCTCGCTACATAAACAAAAAGAGTTTTTTGTGATGCTTCCCACCTAAATCAGATAATTTCTCAGACTGGCCTAGTGGATGCTTTTCTCTCCATAAATAAACCTATACTCATACCTATTTTAGAGGTACTTCCTCAACCAGAATTGATTGTTGGTTCATAACCCCAACACTAGTAATTGACTCAGCTAATGTACAAACTATAGCCACATCAGATCATGACATCCTCAGTTTAAAACTTACAAATTATAAAAATACTTCTGAAGGTCCAGGATACTGAAAGATGAACATGTCTCTGTTAGAAGACCGTATTATTACACAAAGTTTCCAGTATGTCCTAGATGCCAGAAAGTCTGCATTTTCATTTTATGACTTCACCTTAGAGTGGTGGGAGGGCATCAAAAAGGATGTCGAGAACTATTTTCAGGAAATAGGGAGAATTAATGGGAAAGTTAAAAAAAAAGTACAATATGAAGATCTCAGATCACAATTTCATAAACTGCAATCTTTACAATATACAGGACAGTGCTGTCATATGGAACAAATCTCAAAAATGAAAGACCAAATGGTACAGATTCAGTATGACAGATTTAAAACTTTAATGGAAGAACAAAAAATAGTTCACAAGGAAAGCAATCACAAACTAATCCATTTGATGTCCGTATGACTCAGCAAAAACAAAAAGAAATAAAACACATTATTTTAGGCAATAATAGAGTAGTGTGTACCCCTATGCAAATTTTAGAAAATATAGAACATTACTGTATGTTTCAACCATGTTTCAAAAATGAAATATTTCTGACAAAAAAAAATGGGTGACTGGCTTCAAGACTGTCTTTTAAAACAAATGCCTAATGATGTCATACCAGCTTTAATTGTTCCTTCTTCTGTTAGGGAATTAAACTCTGTAGTAAAGAGTTTAAAACATGGAGTAGTGCCAGGTAGTGATGGAATTCCAAATGAGCTCTTTAGCAAGGAACTAACCCAGGTTTATAATGATTGTTTACATCTTAATAAATTAACACCTAGTATATATCAAGGTATCTTAATCCTATTGCATAAATCAGGAGATAGGTCTCCTCTAACAAACTGGAATGCCAATCACACTCCTTAATACAGATTTAAAATTCCTCACAAAACTTTTACAAAATAGAGTGTCGCTGGTTTCAGACAAAATCATACATACATCACAATTATGTAATATTCCAGATAAGAAAATAACAGAAGGCCTCCTCTAGATAAGAGAACTTTTGGGAAAAGGAAAAAATGGAGAAATATATGTTTTTTAATAGGACTGGATCAAGCTAAAGCCTTCGATAGGGTAGAACACAAATACTGATGGAAATGCATGTGGAAGTTTGTATTTCCTGAATTTTTCTTTCAATGTATCCAAACATGCTATTCTCAATCAGTAGTTACTCCCTTAATAAACGGGTGGAAAGACAAAGAGTGTGTGGTAACTAGAGGAGTTCATCAGGGTTGCCCCCTTAGTCCTCTCCTATACATTTTGGGCAAGATTCTCAAAGGACTTGCACTCAGCACATCTCGGATGCCCTGACACAGATGAAATACACCAAGCACAAACAGCGGTATTCACAGAAGATGCACCGGGGGGATGGGCCCAGCGCA
Organism: Neoceratodus forsteri; assembly: GCA_016271365.2. Lineage (NCBI taxonomy): Eukaryota > Metazoa > Chordata > Ceratodontiformes > Ceratodontidae > Neoceratodus > Neoceratodus forsteri. The sequence continues at coordinate 667,066,949 of CM057455.1, read as the reverse complement.
CCCCCTCTGTGAATACCACTGTTACACCCAGCCCAGGATACACCGGAACAACCCCATGGTCAGATTGGGTACACAATGGGGCAGTACATCTCCCAATGCGCTGTACCAAAAGCTGCCATTCACAGCCATGGACATGCAACTGGGGCCATTAGGCATGCAAGGCACAGTGGGTCCCTTTGCATGTCATTATGGCTCTATTTTCATGTGCCTAGCAGGACTGCACCCAGCAGAATGCGCCGAGCCCCCTGCAAAGGCTGTGTGCTGTACAGTGCATCCAGGAGTGCCTAGGCAGGCAACCAGCACCCACCCCCACTCCCACATCCCTGGATGACTGCCACTGCCTGTGGTGAATATGTTGAAATTCACCCCCCCAATGCCCACATCTCCAGAAAACTGACACTGCCTGCAGTGAAAATGTAGAATAAGCTGAACCCACCCTGACCTGGATGTACCAGTGACTGCCTCCAAATCACCCCCCCCGGCAGCCCAGCAGACCTTCCACCTCCCCACCCATTCAGGCACCCCAACCCACCCCACTCCCCCCATCCCAGCAGAACCCCGCCATCGGCGGGCAGCTCAACCCACCCACATACTGCAAAGGCTGCCGGCCAACAGAACTGTCTGTGAATGACAGCTACTGTACAACTGCAAGCCCATTGATTGATGCATAAGTCAGAGATGCATTAGCGCATCTCAGATGTGCTGGGCACATCCCCTTTATGAATCCTGCCCTTTATCTTTTGAACCTCTTATTCAAAAAATGAATATACACCATAGATTTTCCGGACTTTCCCTGTCCAGCATAAATGAAGAAATTAAAACTATAGCCTAAGTGTATGATTTATGTCTTGTTCTAGCAGACTTTCCCTCCATTATACAAGCAGAAAACTTATTAGCAGACTTCTCCAATTGCACTGGCTCTACAATAAACTATGATAAGAGCAAATGTGTATCCACTGGAATAACTACACCAACTCGGGCAACCATAATGGGAGTACCAATACAGCAAAATATATGCAAACCTTTAGGTATTTACTTTGGGAAGGAAGATATGGGTACCCACTGTTCAATTGTAACATCCTTTTACAAGATGCACAAAAAAGTGAATCGATGGAATTCCTCGTACACGATGAAAAAAAAAGGTCTACATGTTAAAAACATTTTTATTAAATATGTTTCTCTATGTCTGTGTGGGTTTCTCACCTCCATGACATCTAGAAACAATTGTATATAGCTGCTTTTTCCAGTACATATGGGGAGCTGGCTGAACCCCATTAAAAGAGGAATCACCTATTTACCTATCAATAAAGGCAGATTGAATATGATAAACCCAATCATGTTTTTCTTTAGCTTATTTTTATATACTACTGTTAAACCTGTCTTACAAGGTAAAAAGCTTTACAGAATACAATGGACTGCAGATCAAATATCATCATGGATCCAGTCCTAGGGAGATAACTCCAGCATCCCTAAGCAAAAGTCATTAATTGGTTTCCCTATTTATATGCAATAATTATTCAGTAAATTAAAAAAGTGGAATGTTACAAAATGACTTATCTTACACAAAACAAGAAAATAATTTTATACACATATCCAAGAAAACTTCTTTATTAATCAACCTTACTTTGGAGGTAGACCCTATGTGGAAATATGTCAAACCCATCCCATGCTAATACAAGTACGGACTCCACAACATATGTGGGATACCCTCTGGCTATGTACTTATAGCAACTTAAATGTAAAAGGAAACTTAAAGCATAAAGACCTTTCTGAACGGTATGCCCTAGGAGAGAGCACTGTCTAAACTAGATAGAAATAATGGAAGACCTGCTTTTTTGAATGTCCGTTTATTGATCTTTTTGGACTATGCTATTTGACAAGTGGTATAGCACACCTTTTACTTTACTTAATAAAGACATTTTATACTTGGGAATTCTACCGCATTCTTGGTCAAACTACAACTCTAGTATCATCCATATAATATTATTACATTTTAAATATATTTGGCATACCAGGGTGCAGCTCACCCTTCAACAGAAACATATCTTCCCAGAGCAATTATTTTGGACTATACACTGGGCAATTGATCATACCCAAGTTATAGAAAGTCTAAAATATCCTTATCATACTTATGAGAAATGGTGGAAACAGATAATGTGGTTAGAAAACATTTAGAGAGAGTAAGTTAATAGGCATTAACTCTTTTAATTTTTCTTTCCCCTGTTTTTTTGTTCTCATTTTTCTTTATATTTGTACAGTATAATTAACACATTCAGGTATCAGAATGTTAATTTAATTTCCTTTGGAAAATGGCATAAACTATGGTGTATTCATTTTATTTTATTTTTCTTTGTAATATGTTAATGTGAAGCAATGTGTTGTATTATGGTTTTGAGTTTTCTGAAGTCTAAATAAAACATTCCCCTACTCTCCAGTAGGGGAACCTCTGGCTGTTTGCAGAATGGCCAATTCATCAGAGTCCACAGCAAGGATGGATGTGTTGAAGGCTGGGGAGCATGTCTCCTCCCCTGCCCTACCTCAGCAAGAGACTGAAGAATTCTTCAATTCCTTTTGGGGGGTTTCGATGTTCAGCAGATGGAGGAAATGGTTCTCACTCAGGATGCACAGGACAGTACAACAGGACAAATGACTACATGTCTTGAACAAAAAAATTTACCTGTAATAGAAATGGATGCGGCCTCACATAACTTAAAGAAACACTCAGAATCCACGTTACAAGCTCTGTTTAAAGCAGAGGAGGAGGAACAGTTACAAAAAAGGAAAAAATAACTCTCAGATGCTCTGGCTGGGGTGAAAACTGTAAACACCACTGTGGCAGGCTTGGCTCTGCCTGACAACCAAGCCAGCCATTCCAGTAAATCCATGGCAACAAGCTCTAGAGCCACTCAGAAGGAAACAACTCACTGAAAGTAATTTTCCAAGTGTCTAGCACAGACCAACAAAATGCTACTGTTTTTTCTTTTACAGCTCACTCTGAGCAATGTCAAGTGCAAAGAATAGCTAAATTGGCAGTCCCAAGTAAAGTGTCTTGGGTGGATATTTCGGACACAAATAACAAGGCTTGGCCCGTGGAAAGCTCATTACAGGCAGTTGGATGGGCTCATTCACCCACAACAGGGGACTGGAAAACTGGATTTTACCCATTAGGATTCCTGGGGTAAGCCTTCAAACTCAAAACCTACTTCCACAAAATACTGAGTTATCATTTAATTTTACATCAACATCGCACAATAAAAAAGACTGTGGGGATAAAATAATTGAGGAAAGTGGGATAAAACTGGTAAATGAAACAGAGACAGCAGCAGATTCCCCCCTTACTTTGCCTCCAGAATTTCTTTTAACACAGAATCTGGTATTAAACACGGTGGACACAAAAGCAGATCCCCCCCCTCCCAGATGAAGATATTGCTGATAATGCCAGTGAGACTTTGGGCATTTCAAATGTTAAAGATGCCTTTTCAGATGCCAGAAATATGGGACAAAACAATACCACACCCAATACCCTATATACAGAATGGAGCAGACAAAATTCTCATCCTTATGCCTCTTTCTGCCATATGCCTGTATATCCTGCATCCTGCCAGAAGGCACAATGCACTGCATTTAGTGTATAAAGGTGGAATGGATTTCTTCCCAGATAGGCTCTTTGTCACAAAGACACTTCTCAAAGAAAATCTGCAGTTCCACGCAGCAGAGGTATATGCTTTAATTCATGTATCTGGGGAGCCCTCATTTGATGGGAGCTTTAAGCTCAATGGTGGGTTGGAAAAAATTCGGGGCAAAGTATCAAACAGTTAAAAACACAAGTATGGGGTCACACTTTGAGGTTAGTCCTTTAACAAAGCCTGCTAACAGAACAATTACTGTGTTGTTCAGGAATGAGGAAGGGAGTGAGTGTCACAGATTTAACATATTGACTAAAACAATGTTGCATGATACTGGGACACCCTGAGGCCATTTTCAATTCAGAGAACATATGGACTGGGATGGAAAATAAGGGTCATCTTACGTTCTACAGAGACTGGGTTACAACATTTCCCTAATAGTTTTTTTGTAGGAGATAGGGGTGTCCTGTTTTATGCAGGACAGTCCAAAACTTGTTATAAATATGGATCACTGGGACATATTAGCAGTGTCTGTGATAGTCTCAGATGTACTTTATGTAATGTTCTAGGGCACACCATTGATCAATGCAAGAATGAGGCCATTTGTAATTTATGTGACACAAAGGTTTCTGGGGAAGACAGTGGAATGCTTGACAGGGAGGACACCCCTCAGGAAAATCTAACACTGGTAATCTGGACAAACACTCAAGGGAGGTCATGGAAGTGACCCCAACACCTGAATTCTCTACACTTATAGATAACACAGTCTTTCTCACACACACACACACACACACACACACACACACACACACACACACACACATGCACACACACACCACCACCTACATAGCTGGTGGAACAGCAAGCCAAAATGATGGTCACTAGACACAGGCAGGCATAAGTACAGCCTGCCCCCAAAGTATCTACATCTAAGAGGTATTAGACCTTAAGGACAACATTGGAGCACTCAGACAATGATTCAGAAGATTCACTGGGGGAGTAGAACAACAGGACATAGATTCAGAAAATGACCTCAGCAAAGTAGAAAGTATGGCAGACACAATACGGGGGGAGAAGACATCAATAGGGAGAAAGAAGCAAGGTGGGAAGTCCAAAAAGGCCAAAAGAAAGCCACCGAGTTATAGGATCACAGTAGTTCACTACACTCTATGACACCATCCCTGACTTTCTGTTCAATAAATGTGAACAGTATTAAGAACAATACAAAAAGAGGGGTACTATTTTCCCATTTAAGGGCTAATAAAGCAGAGGTTCTTTTTTACAAGATACCAGACTACATACAGTATCAGAAATAACACGGGCAACAAATGCTTGGTTTACTGGTGTTTCATATTGTCAATAGGCATGGAAGCATGATCTGGGAATAGATATCTTAGTTCATAATGTTGCAATAAAAGTTATTCAGTTTATAGATGTAATACTAGGGAGAGTTTTGGTTTTCAACACTAAATATCAGAATTCATACAACAGGTTGATAAATATTTGTGCTCCAAAGAAGAAAACAGACAGAATTTTAGTTGTTCAGCAAATCCAGACATATTCATTTTCCTCCGAAAATGTGGTATGGGGAGGAGACTTTAACTGTGGTTTGTCTGTAAAAGACAGAGGTAACAGCGCAGTTACTCAGAAAGTTTTATGAGATATGTCTTATTTAAAAAATGTTATCCAGACTGCTAACCTCCATGATGCATATTATGAGAAAACTAACAGAACAGATCTTACCTTCCACAAAGGATGTTAGCTACAAGGATTGATTTCTTCTTTATAAACAAAACCTTATCAATTCAAGCAGTAAAAATCAATCCAGTAGAATAGTCTGCTCATAGTGAATTGTATGTTACTGTGGGTCCTCAATCAGCTGAAAATCATGGGCCATGGCTGTGGAAACCTAATCCCCCCCCCCTAAAATTTGAAGAGATATTTCAGGATTGGCAATATTTAATTATAATATGAAAATCTGTATATGAACTGTATGATGACCCCACACTTTGGTGGGCAGATACCAAAATGGATATTAAACAGCTTTTAATTTCTCTTAGTAAAACATACAGGAACAAAGACTATTTTTCTTATTTAAAAAAACAGACAGCAGTTGTAGTATTTAATGATCTTAGCCCAATCAACAAAGCATAATTTCACTGACCAGATAAAAAATGTGAAACACAATATGAAACAGTATCACAATAAACAAGCTAACACCTTAAAAATGCAGCAGACTTTTGGTACACAAGGAAAATGTTTTACCGTATGTCCCTTTTTAAGCTGCAAAGACAGGATACATAAGAAAACTATGGAAGCAGTTTTTGACACAAACAATGAATTACACACTACACCGACTGAGATTTTAAATATGGTCACACAGTATTCTTTTAAACCTTTTCAGGAGGAAGAAACTGCTCTAAACAGCATTCAACCTTTTTTTGAGAAATTTGATCCCTGTACACATCCGTCCAAGATTTTGGCAGACTTAACAAAAGATATAACACCAGAGGAGTTGGAATTTGCCATTTCCTCTTTTGGTAATGGTAAAACATCTGGAAAAAATGGTTGTATACCTGGATTATATAAATTTCTTAGTACAGGAACAGCATCAGAACCAGCCCAGGTTTTTAATGTTGTATTGCAAACTTCTGGGATACCCCTGGAAATGACTGCGGGTATACTTATTTTTCTTCATAAAAAAGGGGTTAAATAGGTTTTGTTGAACTGGAGACCTATTAGCTTATTGAACATTGATTTCAAAATTTTAATGAAAACTTTGAATACAAGACTTTAAAAATAGCAACATATCTCATAATACCAGCACAATCCTGTACTATACCAGGCAGATCAATTACACACCAACTCATGCTACTTAGGGACATTATTGAACGAGATAATATTACAGAAATCGATGGATTTATTCACTTTCTAGACCAGCAAAAAGCTTTTGATTCAGTTAGTCATGCTTTTTTGTGGCATATGTTACAGACATATGGCAAACCTCCACTTTTCATTGATTGGTTAAAACTTTATATAAAACTGCAACAGTTACCCCCAGGTGAATGACAAGTGTGGACCCTTATTTCTATAAAAGAAAGGAGTAAGGCAAGGCTGTCCAATCAGCCCATTACTGTATGTTTCAGCATAGACCCATTACAGCTAACTTTAAATATGACACAGTCTGTTTCCCCTATTCAGTATTTGGACACCCCGTTGCCATTTACCGCAATGGCATATGCAGATGATATCTGCCTTTTAGTGAAAAATTCCCCTCAGCAGTAAGGGCTCTCCAGCTTTGTATAGAATATGAGTCTGCATCTGTACAGAATATGAGTCTGTAACTGTACAGAATATGAGTCTGTAACTGTACAGAATATGAGTCTGTATCTATACAGAATATGAGTCTGTATCTATACAGAAAATGAGTCTATAACTGGTGTATGCTTACAATTTGAGAACATATGTTGGAGAAGTGTGGCCTTTTGTGTGATATGACCTTTAGCTTATCTCCTCCTGTGAGATCATGGAGTCTTGTGTACCACTGTGTCTGTGCATCCTTGCTCATAAATATTGTCTTTGGGGTTAAAATTTCCTACTGCTTTGGCTATTACCTGAATTGAATTTGTATCTGAAGGGAGCATAACAGTTTTTTCTCAGGTCTCAAAGGGCTGATCCTACTCAATTGAGACACTTCCCTTACCTCTCAAACTTTTTCTTGTTCCCAACTACCACATGAAAAGGTGCAATGGGCTTTCCTTTCTGGAACCATGTATCTGTCTCATAGTCAAAATAGACTGTGTCCTCTCCTTCTGAATATGTCTCTTCCTCAGTTTCTTCAGAGTAGGAAGAGTTTGGGCATATTGGGGAGGGTGTTTACAGTGCAGCTATTGTCCCCTGGAATGCTCCCAGCTGTTCTTTCAGCTGCTGTATCTTTTGTTGGCAGGCTGTGTGGTCCAGTCTCAAGCTGTGGCTCACTGTAATTGTTCATTTCATACCCTAATGACTCCTTTAGGGTCTGAACATTTCTGCCGTACTGCCTTGTGTTCGGCCAACAAATCTTCTATCCAAGACTGTAACTCCTCTATCTTTCTTTGTTTTTCATCCAAAATATATGTAAGAGTTTTATTGAATGCAGTCACATTTGTCAATTGTTATGTTAAGGTTTTAACATTTTGCTCATTTTCAGCCAAATTAGTTTTGAATATAGATATATTCTTTTTCATGCAGTATGTTTTATTTTCTAATGCCTGACATGTCATGTACAATCCATGCATGCAATAACTTTGCTTTTGTTTTTCCTTATGTTTCTTCCCTTGATCTTAATCTAGATTTCAAATTGTTTATTGACCCACACCCAGGGATCAAACTGATATTTCGTGCCATGTGTGAATCCTCTGTCCTGTGGTTGGTCACAAACTTGGAGATAAAATCCTCTATTGTGATCATAAAACAAACTGCACTTACGCAGAGAACTCAGCATGCTATGTGCCTTCAGTCAATAGTAAGGCTCCCATATCCTTTTTCTGCCAACTGAGAGTTTTTTCTGCTTACAGTAACAGCTGGACATGCTATGTGCCTTTGGTCAGTGGTGGGTCTCAAACACTTCTTTCCACCAATGTACAAAACCAGGAATAGTTAGGTTGTAACTCTTGCCTACCCCAACGCTGTGTTTTGCTCTCCCTAATGACATCCATATGGGGTACCAATGTAAATTTGTACAAAACTCTGGGTCTGTACCTTGTTAGAATTTGGAGGGTTCTAGTGTCATATTGTCACACAACCCAGTCCAGAAAACATAAAATATAAAGTATTTTTAGCAGCTATGCCAAGGTACAGGAAGAAGTATAACACATACCTATCCCCAGGACATCAGAGGGCAGTAATCTAATCTTACAATAGGCTCTGAGACAAGCAAAACCCCAAACTGGTCCTGTAGTTATGCAGTTTCTCTCATACAGTAGCTAGTGCTGTTGTTCCATTTTTATGTTTGCTTGCATGCATGTGCAAGAAACATAGTGCCATCATCCGAGATTTCGGAGGTGTGTCACCTCCTCCTCCAATTCAGTCAGTGTGTTGGCAGGCGCGGTCCCTGTAAGCCAATGCATGCTGGAGCTGTCTATGACAAGCTCCAAAATGCAGTGGCATACAGTTGAAAGGGGGAGCTACACTTGAGTGAGCAGCGATAAGATATTGCCTGCTCATGCGCAGCTCCCCTACACATACACAGAAATGCCGCGCGCGTGGTGCCCTCCCCGCACACACGATGTAGCCGACGGGGAGCCTAATCCCCATCGGCTTGTGCGCGCCCCCGTTTTCACATGCCACGCTGGGTGCCCATCCCAGCATGGCAACTGATAGAATAGCCGGCGGGGTGCCCAATCCTCATCGGCTCCACTGTCCTCCCCTCCGCTGAGTACTGGGTGCCACGCTGGGAGCCCACCCAGCGTGGCAACTAATCATATGGCTGATGGGGTGCCCAATCCCTCGCCGGCCCACGGGCCCCAGCCATCCTTGTGCCACACTGGAGCCCACCCTGTGTGGCAAATGTCCCACACGCCTTTTTTTTTTTTAACCTGAAAAATAAAATGGTCCCACGGCGCTTCTCCCAGCTCCCTCCCACAACCCGCACCCACCCACTGCGACCCTGCCTCCCCACACCCCCACCCTATACTTACCTCCGGAGCTCAGCGACAATCTTGGTGGACCGGGAACACGTCTGCACTCTTCAAAGCCGACCGCGAACTGAGGAAATGCCGGTAAGCTGTATAATGGGCTAGATAGGGTTTTCAACTTTATTGCATATCTCAGGCATTTTTTGGAATTTTTGCACCAAATTTTCAACATGGGGTTTTGGGACCCCTTCTCATGAACAATGTCACTGTCATGGCGTTATTCAGGCCCGAAGGGTGATTTTGCAGTCACTGCATGAAATCACCGCCGGGCCTGAATACTTCCATGACAGTGACATCATTCATGAGAAGGTAAAAATTTGGGCAAAATTCCTAAAATGACTGTTTTATTAGCTGCATGCTGCAGTTCCTACGCAGGCTCGTAAGTTCGCGAATTTTCAATATTTTCACTCCAGATTTTCAACATTGCCATTTTACCACACCTTCTTATGAGTAGTATAGCTGTCATTTTTCACATCTTACCCAAAATGTGTTTCCGCCTATGTAGCGCACAATGGCGCAGTCGGTGTGTGAAATCAATGTACAGGACAAATTAAGAAAATCACAGTGTCACTGTTCATGAGCTGAGGTCTTAAAATGGCTATGTTGAAAATTAGGTGAAAAAATTCCAAAAAATGACTGTTTTAAGAGCGTGCATTGTACAGTTCCTATGCATGCTCGTAAGTTCGCGAATTTTCAATATTTTCACTCCAGATTTTCAACATTGCCATTTTACCACATCTCCTTATGAGCAGTACAGCTGTCATTTTTCACATCTTGCCCAAAATGTGTTTCTGCCCTGGTAGCGCACAATGGCGCAGTCGATGTGCAAAATCAATGTATACGACACATTAAGAAAATCACAGTGACACTGTTCATGAGCAGAGGTCTTAAAATGGCTATGTTGAAAATTTGGTGAAAAAATTCCTAAAAATGACTGTTTCAGAGCGTGCGTTGCGCAGTTCCTATGCATGCTCGTAAGTTTGCGAATTTAATATTTTCACTCCAGATTTTCAACATTGCCATTTTATTACACTTCCTTATGAACAGTACAGCTGCCATTTTTCATAAGTCGCCCAAAATGTGTTTTCGCACATGTAGCGCACAATGGTGCTGTTGGTGTGCGAAAGCAATGTTTAGGACAGATTAAGAAAATCACAGTTACACTGTTCATGAGCAGAGGTCTTAAAATGGCTATGTTGAAAATTTGGTGACAAAAGTCCATAAAATGACTGTGTTACGAGTGAGCATTGCGCAGTTTCCACGCATCCTCGTAAGTTCATGACTTTGTAATATTTTCAGTCCAGATTTTCACCAGTGGCATTTTTCCACACTTCCTTATGAACAGTACAGCTGTCATTTTTCACAACATGGCTGAAGTGTGTTTTTACACTTTCAGCGCAGAGATGTGTGGTTGCTGTGGGAAATCATTGTTCGGCACAGATAAAGAAAATCACAGTGACACTGTTCATGATCGGAGGCACCAAAATGCCTGAGTTGACAATCTGCTGTAAAAAATCCCCAACCTAATTATATTACAGGTGTGCATTGAACAGTTTCTATGTACGCTTCGTGACTTCACCATTTTTTTTTATATTTTTACTGCAGATTTGCAACATTGCCATTTTTTACACCTCCCCATGGACAGTACAGCTGTCATTTTTAACATCCTGTTCGGAATGTTTTTGCACCTGTGGTGCTAAATGCCATAGTCGCTGTTTATAAGCAGCTTTCAGCTAATAAACTGATATTCCCCCTGTTCATGAGGTGGGGTCACAAAAAAAACATGTTGAAAATTTGTAGTGAAAATACCAACGAATGCCTGAGGTATTAGGGTTTCCAACCATAACGCCCAACCCTGTAGAGAATGACAGGCATCAGGGGTGTGACTTGGGATTCTTGCCTGTAATGCTCATACCATTCCACACCCTGCAGCCAGTGAGAGGCATCGAGGTATGCCTTGGACTCTTCGGCCCCAAAGTTCACCCCATTCTCCTATATCGCACCCATCTCACCGTATTTCCTAATGAAATGGGGTGTGCATAAGGGCCAAAGACCCCAAGGAACACCGTGACACTTGTCAGTGTCTGCAGGGTGGGGTGTGGTGAAATGGCGTGGCCGTTATGCCTGACGACCCAAACGCACACCCCAATGCCTGTCACTCTCTGCAGGGTGGTGGCGGGGTTGACTTCAGTTCAATACTTCACTGCCATTCCTATTACGCAGCTCTGTAACTTCTACACTACCACTGCCAATGCCAGCAAGCAAACATTCGGCATTGACAAATGCTTGTTCTATTTGCAATGGCAAACATATGATCATACATGGTGTAGTCTATGCTGTGTTAGCAGACCTGCAACTCTGTCTCCTGTTATTCTGTAGCTACTAGGCTCCTCTCAGTATATCCATGTGCAGCTGACTCTTATTAGCCACCCAACCTTGTACTGTACATAATACTAGAAAAGTACATGTCCCCTGTCTCATTCTACACATTTATGTACCCCCCCCCCCACTACTTTACACAGTAAGCTATCTCCTGGTATCCTCGACTGGGCACTCAAACTACTTTGGACACTTTTTTGGTACCATCCCTAACTTTGGGAATGTATACCAGGCATGCTATTTCTAGAGGTCACAAAGGGGTGAGGTGCACAAAAGCAAAATTACGCATTACCATTATACCCAGGTCCTGAGGAGAGAACTTTTGCCTAGGGTTATGCTAGGTCTATACTTCTGGAGGGGTACCCAGTAATTCCACACAGAAAGCAGTAACATGAATGTCCAAACTAGGTTGGGGTTCTAGAGTGTGACTTTATTCCAAAGATGGAACACTAAAACAGAGGTGGACCCCTGAGGTTTTCACATTGTGGCATAAGGCAATGGCAGAACAACAGAAATCTGTATCAGACAGACACTCTACATATTCCATCTTGCATAGGACCTTGAATTCTCTTTAGTGGCAATGGCCTCAGCTGAAACACACATCTTCTTCTAGTGGTACTGGCCACAACTGAGCACACAATTCCCATATGGCATAGGACTTAACATTTCAGCAATGTGGTAACTGCCCACGACGGAGCACACTGGTGCTCAAAATTAGTACAACCCACACCAGGGGGTAAACTTTCTCTTCCGGCATTATCCACCATGATCTGAATAAGCAGGCACATTTTCGGAACATGTGCTGAACTGGTCACTCCAGATGGGGGGTTGCCCACCTTTTGTTTCCACGTCTATATCCAGACATTCTTTCAGAGTTACACGTCAACATTTCTAGTAAAACAGTTAGCAATATGCATCCTAGAATGTCTTTCTCATCCTGCATAAGAACAAAATCACTACTTCTGAGTGCAGAATTAAAGTCCTGAGCAATGTGCTAAGTCTCTCTGGGGACTCCACAATTGTTAGCCAACTTTAAAGGCATAAGAACAGTCTCAACTTAGAACAGAACTGGTGTAATTTATCCCTTTGTCAGAGTACACCCAAAGAAAGGACAGGTACTTTCCTCCTGGGAAGCACAAAGTCAGATTACTCACAGTTGGTACACAAACAGGAAGCCCTGAATCAAATAGGTGATTGCCCCTCGGATCCATTGTGGCAGTCCTTCTCATCTCAAATAGGGATGAAAAATCAGGAAATCCTGCTAGACAACAGTTTCCACCACTTTTCTTGGCCTGCAGATGTTTCTCAGCCCTAGGGTGAGAAAATAGGCTCTCCTCTCAGAGCCCGCACTGCAGCTCCTCACTCCTCCAACTGCTCTCACTGAACTCCACTCAAAGACTAACCCAAGAATTCTGAATCTCCCCACTCACAACTAGCTGTCGTGGCTTGTGCTACTGCGAGCATTCTAAATGACATCACCTCTCTCATCTCAGCTGAGACCAAGTAAACAGAGAGGGAGCAGGGGAAAACCATTTAACCAGTTAGTCACCAGCTGCCTTCCCTACCTAGCACTGACACTGATGGGATTCTAGTAACCCCAAGGGACTGGGTGGTTACATTTACAGATGGCAAAAACATAATATTTTTTATATATGGCAAAAACATATTATTTCTCGTAGTCAGTTGTTTGTATTATTTCAGTAACTCCGCAATTCTATATTGCAAAGAGAACTAAAAGCACTGGTCAGTGAATTTGTACTAGTAAACTATTAAAGCATCTCTAAGACTAATACATTGCAGCACATCTATCCTATCAGTAATACTATCAGTATACTTATACATAGAAGAAATGCATATAAAGTAGGCAGATCCCAAAGTGTGTGCTAACACAAGGGAGGATGACCTGAGTAGAGTGGAGGAACAGTGGGGAAAAAGCTAAAAGGGGGCATAGTGAAGGCAGCAAACCTCTGCATCAAGTAAGTGGGCAAAAGCAAGAGGAAAAGAAACCTCTGATTCTCAAAGGAGGTGGCAAAAAAGATAAAGGCTAAAATGGTAGTATTCAGAAGGTATAAGGAGATGTAGAAGGAGGATCGAGAAGTATATCAGGGGAAACAGAGAGAAACAAGGAAATCAGTAAGGAGCACAATGGCTCAAACTGACAAGGAATAGCTGAAGTGGAAAGGAGGCAACACTTTTTTTGATACTATGTGTACTGTAAGTGAAAAGAGGACGACCAGAGGAGGAATTATAGTGTTAAAAACAGAATGAGGGACTGTGCAGAAGGGGACCAGGAAAAGGCAGATATCCTAAACAAATACTTTTGTTCAGTGTTCACAGAGAAAAATAGAAGAGGAAGGGCAAAAAACATTAACAGGAGAACTGGAGAGAGAGGGAAGTGGATACTAGTCCTTTTTTTGAGGACAGAGTCCTGAAGGAACTCCTGAAAGTGGACAAAGCAGTGGGACCCGACAGAGTGCATCCAAGTTTATTGAGAGAGCTCAGGGAGGTGTTGACTGCACCTCTGAAAGTCCTATTTAATGGCTTACTGGAAAGAAGAGTGATCTAGGTGGAATGGAGGAGGGCAGGTGTAGTCCCACTTCACAAAAGTGGTAGTTCAGTTCAATTTTATTGCATGGCAAACAGTATTGTCTTTACAAAATTAAGGATTCACCATGGGTCGCATAGGCCTAACATATCCATGAGGTCACCCAGAGCCCTCTCAGTAGAGGTGGGAGGCTTAAGTGGTAGATAGGTCCTGTCCAGGTCCTGCGTAGGTGATACATTCCAGTCCCCCCCCCAGGATTAAATGAGTAGGTAGAAGGGTTGCCAGTTTGTTGACAAGGTCCATAAAAAAGTGAGCATCACCCTCTACTGGTCCATATATACTGCCCAGCACCACCTTTTACGATGCAGGATACCCTTAACCAGAATGTATCTTCCATTTGGATCCACAATAGAGAGATCTGCCTGGAAGGAGACATTCCCCATAATTAAAATAGCTACTCCCCAGCTAGAGGAAGAGTTCCCTGCAGCAAAAACCTGATTCACACCCTGCTGGCTGATCCAGATGCTCTCTTGAGTCATGAGGTGAGTCTCCTACAGAAACATGATGTGTGCCTTTAAAAGAGCACAGTGTTTCAAGGCCTGATACCTTTTAGTGGGGTCTCTCACCCCTCCCACATTCCTTGTCACAATTTTCATCACATTACTCATAATTTATAATTATCAAACAAGCAAGAACAATAGAGTAGAAAACAAGTTATCCCCAGTGAGGCACACTCCGTCCAACATCCCCCCACCAAAAAAGACCCACCAAAAAGGCATAGCACTGCTGCAGAGTAAAGGAGCCCTCATAATATACCAACAGCAATTGAACAATACTGGTGAGCAATCATTCTGAATCCAGAGATCGATGGCGGGCCCCTTAAGAAGCCAACCCCACATCCCCTTTACCCATAAGTTGCTAGCAACATCCCTATGAAAAGTATTAGGTATCCGGCCCCCAACTCATAACAACCCCCAAATACACCAACTATTTACAAAAAACACTCCCATGAAAATGGATACAGCAATAAAATGGTTGAAAAGGTGAGGGGGAGTGTAACCCTTTTGGTGTCCGGTTCCACTCTCCTCAAAGGGGTAATAACCAGCATTCTTATTTGCTTGAATCCTTGTCAGTGAGAGCTGAAGCAGGTACCCCCCCATTGCTACAGTGCATGACGCAAAACAGCATATTCAGCAGACCAATCCCAAGACCCTCCCCCTCCTCCCCCTCCACCAAACCCCGCAATAGGTAATTCCCCATATAGGTAAGGCATATGAAAGGAATATTACCCCTTCCCTGATTGCAGTGCTGGTAAAAGAGGAAGCTGGGAGGGGGGGACTCCCATACCTGTAGATCATGCCACCATTACCTTTGGTAGAAATGTGGTCTGGTGTCCTGCCTTGGGCCCCGAGCATATAGAAGGAAGATACTATAATGGAATTTAATGCAGGGGGGTAAGGGACAACCAGAGGGGCAGATGAATTGAGGAGCCCTCTAAGGGTTGGGATAAAAAGGGCTAGACCACAGGTTGGTAGATCCATCAAAGAAAAAGAACCGAAGATGGTCTAACCAAAATGACCTCAGGTTGTTTCCATCCAAGGAAATGGAGACAGTCCTTCTTGCCATGTCCAGATGGAAGAGAATGTGCTGGGTAGGGGGAAGATAAACCTGACAGACTGGTGCGCGCCTATTGAGGATTCTTGGAAAACCCACCCTATGTATGGTTCCCTGTGGAGGTAAAAGGCTGCAATGATCTGTTGGTTGAGAGCGCCAGCGAGTGGCGCCCAGGCTCAAGACCAAGGCGGTCAGCCAGGGGACCAACTACAAGCTGGAAGGCCCAGTTCAGCACAAGCCTGACTCCCCAACCTGCATCAAGGAAACTACAAGGTGAAAAACACCCACTCCAGCCAGATTGGAAACAACCAACAAGTCCACAGGTAATTAACAGCACACCCAAATAAATCTAATCTTAGTCCATGAAAAGATCAAGTGTCCACAAACAGGTTTGGCAGATGATCAGACAGGTCTTTCTTTGCCGACTCCGGGTTGTCATATGAAAGCCATGTATCTCTGATGTAGATCTGGAGATGTGCCGGATAGGACATCCGGAATTTAATACCGGCCGAGATCAATTTGGAAACAGTTGGGTGGAAGGCAGTAAGCTTCTGCCTAGTCTCAAGCAGCAGGTCCTGTGTTAAGCATAGGGGTTTCCCCTCCCATAGGATGGAACTCAGCTTGTGGGCCCTGGTGAGCACATGTTGCTTTTCCAAATAGCTCAGAAACTTAATTATTAGAGGTCTTGGGGGTGCACCTTCAGGAGGTTTCAGCCATAGTGATCTATGAGATCTTTCAATCAGGTAGCTTGAATTGAAGGGGGAAGGCCCAATTATTTTGGCAAAGAGTTTTGGGGTAAACAGAACAATGTTTGGGCCCTCCACCAACTCTGGTAATCCAAATATAAGAATATTGTTTCTGCGGCTCCTGCCCTCTAAATCTTCCATTTTTGCTTGGAGCTTGTTTAAATGTTGCCGCAGTTTAATGATCTCTGGAGCTGTGCACTCTTTCCAATTCTCTAGGGAAATAGTTCTAGCATCAACATCTCCAATCCTTCATCCCAGCTCTCCCATATCAGATCTCAGGGATTTTAATTCTGATGAGATATCCACTAATGCTTCCCGAAATGGTAACATCTGTTGAAGGAAATGATCTTCCGTAAGGAGCCCGGTAGCAGATGTCTGTGTTGAAGAGCGATCAGCCTGTGCCCCTTGCACTTTAGACTTCTTGGGGGCTTTCTGAGGTGAGGCTGGTAGAGTGTGGTGCAGCGGGGCCTGCCGCATTTCAGCCTCCATCACGGCTTCCTAGTGCCAATCGTGATGAAATGAGGGTCCAGATGGATGCAGTAGAAGTCTAGGCAGCAGATATAGGTACTTAGAGCCGAAATGAGCAGGTTTTAGTGAAGATTAACAGTGATACAGGAGAGGAGGGAGAGATCTCCACCAGGAAGTTGCTTTCAGTCTGCAGGCATCATGTGACTCCCCACATTCTGTAAGTAACTGCTTAGATGAAAAATTGTCAATCATCTCCCATTTGACCTGTTTCTTAACCCTAATTTTTGGGCCACATTACTAATTTCATCTCTATGGGATCATGTTCACTTTCAGCCCTATTTCCTATCCTTAAGTCCCTAAATGTGGAGATTATATTAAACCCTATCCAATATAGATCCAATATTGAGGAATCCTTGATTCCCTGGTAGGTTAATGTCCCCAAGGGGTCTCCCTTTGATCACCCATTTAGTAATAGGAAGTGTTTATCCTCTAATAGGGTACATAACTTTTTTCCCCTTGCAGCTTCTTTTTGGTCCACAGAGTTAGGTTTGGTAGCTATCAGATTCTGGCCTTGTGCTACACATGCTTCCTTCATTCTGCTGTGAGCTTGAGACAATGCCCCACCCTGGCATTAAAATCAACCGATATAATTATACCGCAGTCTGGGTCACTTTGGGTGCATTCATTAATTACTGTACCCAAATTATCCAATACACTTATTTCTGTATATCTAGAATTTACAGTATATATATATATATATATATATATATATACTGTATATATATATATATATATATATATTTAAAATTATCACCACCTTATCCTCACCTGTCAATTTTATGCCTAATACATGGTTAGAATGAATCAATCTTTAATTCTGTAAGGCTATGATTCTTACTTATTTTATACTATTTCAGGTGAGAAATTGCCCGACCGTCCTTAGTTTTAGGGGAGCTTTGAAAACCCACCTTTTTAGCATAGCTTTTAAGGATTTATATTAGTTTTAATTTTATCGTATTTATTGTTTTGTGAATTTGTACAGGCGCTTTGATTTTAAGAAAAGCGCCTTCTAAAAATAAAGATGAATTGAATTGAATTGAATACCATGTCATAAGATAGTTTACCATATTTCTTATCACTTATTGATCTTTTAGAGAATGTACCCATTACTATTTATTGTCTCCTTTATCCACGTTTCTTGCATACAAGGGCAATCAAAATTCTTCACATAATCCACAAAAAAGGGTCAGCTAATCTTTCACTTAACCCTGTAACAGTCCATGATAAAATATGATATTCTTGTCCCCTTTTCTGTGTTGTATTCTTCAAAATATTTCTATCTGATTGTCTTTCTTCTGCCTGTACAAAAGTGGTTGAAACATAGAAAGGTGATGGAAGAAGGAGACCAAAGGTTATAAAGTCTACCCTTGAGATCCCAAGATCCTAGGTGATCCTGGGACCTAGTTGGTAGATTCCCTTGTGGATTTGATTATAGCATACTCCTTATCCCAACCCTTTTTGAATGCTGATACAACCCTAGCTTCTACCACCTCCACAGGTAGTTTGTTCCATTGCTCCCCAATCCTTTCCGAGAAACAGTGCTTCCTAAGATCCCTCCTGAAACTCTCACCCCTCAGTTTTCATCCATGCCCCATCAAGTTTGAGTTGGGAGCCTTGGTGACTAGTTCAGTGTAGGGCACTGAATTTAACCCCCTCATGTACATAAAGGTTTTTATCATATCCCCACTGTCTCTCCTAGACTCAGGTAAGTACATGTTTAATGCCTCCAGCTGCCCCTCCTATGACAGCCCCTGAGTCCTCTGTATCATTTTGGTTGCCTTTCTTTGAATGGTCTCTATCCTGTCCCTATCCTTCTTAAAGTATTCCAAATGAGGTCTCACCATAGATCTGTACAGTGGAAGTATCACCTCCCTGTGCCTACTGTCAAATCCTCTCCCTATGCATTCCAGTATTTTGTTGGCCTTACTATGTGCTGCACTGCACTGGCTGGTTTGTTTAAGGGTGTCACTAATAATAACTCCTAGATCCCTTTCCTCTTTTGAGTCACTGAGTTTGACCCTGTTTAACCAATAGATTGTTCTAGGTTTTTTATCTGCCAATATGCATCACTTTACATTTCTTGGCATTAAATTTCAGCTGCCAGATACTAGACCATTGTTGTAACCTTTTCAAATAATTTTGTATGATTCTCGCTGCTTCTTTGTTGTCCACCCTTCCTCCTAATTTAGCGGCATCCATGAACAATGCACTTCTGCACAGGATACTTACTCTTATGTCGCTGATGAACACACTAAACAGGATTGGGCCTACGACCGAGCCCTGTGAGTCCCCATTTGTCACTTCTCCCTCCTCTGATATCTCTCCATTGACCACCACCCTTTGCCTCCTTCCTTTCAACCAGTTTCCCACCCACTTAGCAATGCAGCTTGCTATGCCCAGATCCTTTAGCTTCTTCAGCAAGCATTTGTGTGATAATGAATCAAAAGCTTTGCTGAAGTCAACATAGAGGAGGTCCACTGGCTAGCCACTAGCCATGTTCCTAGATACCCAATCAAAGAGAGTAATCAGGTTCATCTGGCATGACCTGCCTGTAATGAAACTGTTTTGTTTGCTGCCCTGTAGGCAATCCTTATTCAAATAGTCTACTAGGTCTTGTTTAATCAGGGCCTCCATTTGCCTTCCTAGCACTGATGTGAGGCTGACTGGCCGATAATTACTGGCCTCTTCCCTGCTACCACTCTCATGCAGAGATACTATGTTGGCTCTTTTCCCATCTTTAAGTATGACTCCCATCTGGAGAGAATGGTTAAACAGGTGCACTAAAGGGTCTGCTAAGTCACTCACTAACTAATTATCTTCAGATGTATTCCATACAGACCAAGAGATTTGTCAGTCTTTAAATGCTCAAGAACCTCTCTGCCCCCGCCTGCGATAATACTTTATGTTTCTATTTTTGGCACTCCCCTGCCGTGTGCTGTAATGCTGAAGGCAGGCATTGGGCCACTGTGTTCTTTGATGAACACCGAACAGAAGTATTTGTTCAGAATGATGGCCTTCTGCCTGTCCTCTTCCACTATCCTATCTTCATCCCTGATTTTAACTACCCTTCCACCCTTCTTTCTCTTTTCTTGCAAATATCTGAAAAACTGTTTGTTCCCTTCCTTGACACCTTTAGCTATCTGAAGCCTCCTTTGCTGGTCTGACTGCAGACTTTGTTTCCTTATTCTTTATATGTATTCCTCCTATAGATCATTACCTGGCTTACTTTTGAAGTTGTGGAATGCTTCCCTCTTGACCCTAATGGCTGTCCTAACTTGACTTGTGAACCAAATGGGGCATTCATGTCTATTTCTTTTAGTCAGTGTCCTTATACATGCCTTTGTGGCCTCTGTGATGGTTTGTTTAATCATTCACCAAATGTCTTCTACTACAAAATGTTGGTGAATCTTAGGTAGTTTTTCTCTTACCAGTTCCCTCATTTTATCAAAATTTGCCTGTCTGAACTTTAGGACTTCTGCCCTTGACTGGGATTTGATATCCTTCAGGGCTATTTAAAAACAAACTGAGTTGTGATTGCTGTTTGCCAATGGCTCCTCAACTCCAACTGCTTCAATTTTTTTCTGAGTTAGTGAGAACCACATCCAAGAGGTTGTTCTGCCTAGTAGGATCGGTGACTAATTGTGTGAGAAAGTAATCCTGTAAGACTTCTACCATCAATTGACTCCTTGATTATCTTGCCACCGGGATGCCCCAGTCCACATCTAGCATGTTAAGGTCCCCCACTAACACTAGTTCTCCTTTTAGTGACATTTCTTTCATTTCCTCCAACAGCTCCTTATCTTTGTCCGCCACTTGGTTTGAAGGTCCATATACCCCCCAACCTGGATTTTCTTTCATGAGGATGAAATAAGCTGAACCCACAGGGATTACACTCCTTTCTAAGGCTCATTTGGTAGGATGTGGCCTCTATCCCCTCCTTAATATAGCGTACAACCCCCTTCCCTTGCACCCCTCCTGTCTTTCCTAAAGAGCACTTACCAAGGGGCTACGAGATCCCAGTCATTGTTGTCAGATGCCCAGGTCTCTGTGATTGCCACAAGATCCATACAGGACTCCACCTTCCATGCTTCAAGGTTGCTCATCTTGTTATTCAGGCCTCTGGCATTAATTCACACCCCTGTCCATAAGCAAGGAGGAGGTTGGCAATTATAGGCCAGTCAACCTGACATCGGTGGTGGGAAAGTTACTGGAATTAAGCTGAAGGGAAGGATTGTGGAATATCTTGAATCCAGTGGCTACAAGATCTGAGGCAGCATTGATTCATGGGGGGTAGGTCATTTTGAATGAATCTGTCTGATTTCTTTGACTGGGTGAACAAGGAATTTAATTATGGTGGAGTGGTGGATGCAGTATACCTAGATTTCAGTAAAGTCTTCAACACCATTCCATATAGGAAACTAGTAAACAAGCTGGGTAATTTAGGAGTGGGTCCAAAGGTGGTAAACTGGGTAAGAAATTGGTTAGGGGAAAAGAGACAAAGATGGTGGCAAAAATAGTTCATCCAAGGAAGGGAGGGTGACCAGCAGGGTGCCTCAGGGATCAGTGCTGTGACTGGTCCTCTTTAATGTCTTTATTAGTGACATTGTGGAGGAGCTGGAGAGAAAGATCTGCCTCTTGCAGATGGCTCAAAATTCTGCAATGGGGTGGACATTCCTGGAGGTGGAAAGAATGCACAAAGACCTGAGAAAATGTGGGGAGTTGTTAAGGGTATGGCAGCTGGGTTTCAATGCACAAAAATTCAAAATAATGCACTAGGGGCACTGAAACCCAGGGGCAGAGTACAAAATGGGTGGAGTGCTACCAAGCAGGAGAGAGACCTGGGGGTAATCATGTCTGATGACATAAAGGTAGCCAAGCAGTGCGACAATGCAGTTGGGAGGGCTAGTGGAATGCTGGGGTGCATAGGGTGGGGTATCACCAACAGAAAGAGGGACGTGGAGTTGCCTCTGTATAGATCATTAGTAAGACCCCCATCTTGAATACTGTGTCCAGTTCTGGGAGCCACATCTCTGAAATGACATAAAGTGGAGGTGGACCAGAGGAGGGCAACTAAAATTTCATAGGGTCTACATCAAAAGCCCTACAAGAAGAGATTAAAGGACCTAAATATGCACACTATGGAAGAAATGAGGGATATGGGGATAGGATAGAGACCATTAAATACCTCACCAGCATAAATAAGGCACGAACAGGAAGTGTTTTTCAGAAGAAAGGTGCTCAACAACAAGGGGACATGCTATGAAATTGGAGGGGGTAGATTCAGGAGAGATGTGAAGAAGTACTTCTTCACAAAAGGAGTGGTGGATTCCTGGAACAAACTACTAGCAGAGGTGATGGGGTGAAACCAGTGGAGTGGATCAAGAATGCATAGGATAGGCATAAGGGAATCTTAGTAGAAGGGAATGCAGAAGAGTCAGAGATTGAGCAGCGTCTGTGGTGATACTTTAGGTTGGGGAAAAATGGGCAGACTGGGTAGGCCAAGTAGTCCTCATCTGCTGACAGATCATATGTTTCACAGAGACCAGTACTTATTTTTTGAAGAGAGGACTCTTTGTTGACCACCAGTGGCAAAAAGTATTTATCCCTGCAATATGAGGTTATTTGTTCAACTTGGTTGAACTAGTGTATTTCTTATTGAGTGGAGGGCAAATTTGAGAGCAGCCTTAGCCCACATTTAGGTGCCATATTATAAGACTTGTGTCTAGCATTGTAGTTTGGGGAAGGGGTGCTAATTGTCTGGACTGGGACCTCAGCTAATTGATAATTGACCTCCCACAGCCAATAGCATGCCACCAGAAGGGGAACAAGTTCTGCATGAAAGCAGCCACTTCCAATGTGTCCTACACATTCATGTCCCAGTGAGTGAGCTGAACAGTGAAGGAGCGGAACAGGTGATTGGCATTGGAAGCATTAGCAGGAGTCAGCAGAAGGAGTGGATAAGGGAGGGATTCTGCTGGTCAACTAGGGCAAGGCACATGTTCACTTCTGTGTAATACTCACTTCTGGTAAGGGTGAAAGGTCAAAGGTAGGCCAACACTGGGAATAGCAGCAACACCCTATCTAGGGAAGGATTATATAAAGATTTAAACAAGGCATGGGGGAACATAGATAAAAATAAACAAAAAAGGGGAAACTAGAAACACCCTATCCATGCTGATGGAACAAAAGCATCTCCAGGTAGCACAGGGAGAATAGATACTGAGAATGTTGGGAGTGGTGCAGTGCAGTGACTGTGGGGTGGCAGTTTTCAGAAAGACTTTCTAGCAACTATGGTGCTGCCCTGTCTGCACAAACCTTCCTGGGTTGAGGGAGGTCTCTAGACTACAGACTGAGTTGGCTAGCATTTGTGGGACCTCTTCTCCCATCCATAGGCCACCAAGTCTGCCACCATTACCTCAGAGGATGCCAGTGAGGAGGAATGGCTGGACTACGGTGAGCTCTGGAAGCTTGGGGGTGGGGGAGAGATGCACATTCCTCAACTGGTACCACTACAAAATTCCTACGCTGCTCTGGTGAAGACGGACTGCCAGGAGGAAGCACCCATGGTAGTGACTATGAGGAATGTGAGGGAGGGCCCTCTGTAGTGGAGACCCTAAGGAGGGAGGTGGAGGAAGCAACTTCTGGTGGGGGTCTCAATTGTTAGGAGGGATAGATCTGGGAATAAGAAAAGGGAGGAGAGATAGTTTAGGTGCCTACCTGGTGCTATGGCTAGGAGGAATGGGAAGTGAATCCTGTAGATCGCTCGGGCAGCAGGATGAGAGGGAGAGCTGGAAGTCATTGTCTGCCTGGGGACTAATGGCCTAGCTAGGGATGGGGCTGAGATAGTGCAGAGGGAGTTTAGGGAACTGGGGAGAGTTCATAGATGGGTAGTTCATTCAAAGGTTTTCACTGAGGTGCACCCTGTCTATGAGAGGAGACAGGAGAGGGAACTCCACACCAGGAGCTTCAACACATGGCTGAAGGAATAGTGCAGAGAGGAAGGGTTTGGCTTCCTTGGGGACTAGAGACCCACCTGGGAGGATAAAGGCCTACACAGGGGTAATGGCCAACATCCATCTGGGAGGGGAACCACAGTCCTCAGTGGAAGATTTAAATGTTACATCGATGAACATTTAAACTAACCAAGGAGGGGTGGGTGGAAGAAGGAATCTGGGAGTCAGAAACTGCTTCCCCCCACAGGCTGAAGTAGACAGTAAGGAAAACCCAAGGGGAAAGGAATCCCCCAGAGTGTAAAATGATAAAGGAAGCAGGGTGGTAAAGATAAAGGGGAAACGGAAAAGGGGCATTAAAATGAGAGGTGGGAAGGCGGGAGGGAGGGCAAAAAGGAAAAAAGATGGGCAACAAGCAGTGGGGAATCAAAATCTGGAAGGCCATGGGCACGAATAACAGAAGTTTACAAAATAAGATTCTGGACCTAGAGGCCATCATGGCAGAGGTTGACCTGGATATTGTGACCATTACTGAGTCACGGTAAAATGAAAACCATGACTAGGATGTGGCCATACTGGGCTATACTCTGTTCAGGAATAGCTGGGTGGGAAGGAAACAAGGAGGTGAGATGCTTTATGTGAGAGAAAGCATGAAAGCTACAGAGATGCAGGGCAAGGCTAGGCAAGGCAAATTTTTTTTCTTGGGCGCCCAATACGGGAGTCTCTGGGCACCATACAAATACAAAATATAAAAGATAGTAAAAAACAGGTAAAAAACAATATAAATTTTCATTTATTTATTTATTTTTTTGTTTGTTTATTTATTTTTTGTTTACTGGGTAGGTGTGCTAGCCAACAAATGACTACTTTCAGACACTACCCGGGAGATTACAAGGTCAACGACAATACAGTATACTACAATAGACAGGCAAAGGAGTACAATTAGAAACATTCCACAGTATTAGTGGTAGGTGCACAATGGAAAGCCAGGTAAGCAAAAACATAAGACATAATAATCAACAGGTCAGTAAAACATAATAGTAAGGTCCAGTAAGATAGGTACACATTGTAGAGCAGGCTAAGTAATATTGGTTTCAAAATGTCCCACTCACCCTAAAATAATTATTCAAATATCACTGTTTTTCATTAAATATCATAGTTATTTCATTTATACAGAAACGACTTCCAGTCCATAAAAGATTTCAACGTTTCGGGTAAACCCTTCTTCAGGAAGGACCGGTTCTTTCTAAAAAAACATATATAAATATTGCAAAATATATAAATACGCATAACTTTTGTTAAGTATGTAGATCAGGTGTAAACACTCATAAGAAAAAACATTTAATCTTATTTTTATATTTCTAGTAGTTAATGATATCTGGTAATATATTTTGTGACCATTCATTTGTTTAACTCCCACCAGAGACCACTAAACAAAACAAAATCTTTATGTAAGTAACTTAAAACATCTTTTATTTTAAGATATAAAGATATCCTCAATTTTGTAATTTTTAAATCAAATCTGATATCTAACCTTGTTTTTATCTCTCTTTTATGTTTTTAAGAACTTATTATGTTGATAGAGTTGATGCTGCTGACGGTCTACAGCTGTATGATGCAATACTTTAAACCTAAAAAATATAACATAAACACCATCATAACTTATTTCAGATATATTCAAAACTTCTTTGCCAAACACAAGAATACAAATATTAGACCCATTACAAGCACATTGCAAACATGCTCATAAATATATTTAGTTGTTTCATACTTTTAGACTAAGCTAAAATAAACAGTTTACCAAAACAAAAATGAAAGAAAAACCATCATTTAACTCATTCTAACTGTTTAACCTGTTTCATGGCATGGCAAGCATCTGAAATCCTGCAATGTTTTAGCATTTAATTAGAATTATGAAAGGAGCTAACCTCTAGATTATGTAGCCAACTCTTAACCAGAGTTAAAGTGCTGGTTATGTTAGTGGAAGCAATCTCACATGCCCTCAGTACCTAAACAAAAGAATAATGCGTTTTAAACTTTTAAATATGAGTGCCTTTCTCAGTTAAACATTTTACCAGATATTCAAATATGTAAACATTGTTAAAAATCCAGCGTTGGCCTCAATATGAATTATTATTGTCATCTCTAGAACATCGTTATGACACTCGCAGCATTTTAAATTCCTAAATAGTAGCATGCCTGATTAACTCATTCATACTGTTTTACAAAGCTTGAAAACTGTATTAGCATTGCTTAAACTGAAACATTAACCTCTTTGTGTGCACCTTTCTGACCACAGCTAATTATCTCATTCATACTGCTTTGCAAAATTTTGAACTGTTTAAGCCTTGTCAAAAGTAAAACGCTAACCTTAATATATTTTTAATTGCCATCTCCTAACCATCATTACAGCACTCACAGCATTTTAGATCCTAAAAAGTAACATAAACTAATAAGAGACTTTTTGTAGTAATCTTACTATTTAAATGTTAACCCAGTCTTCTACTTACTCACTCTAGATGTGTTCTCTTAGCCAGCTCCGGTGGAAGTGAACGTGGGGCCAATAAACCATCAGTTATAACTGATTTTGTTGCTCCACCTCTAAATCTGGCAGCCAAATGCATTAGCATAATGCAAGCAGTAAATCTGCTTGCCTAGGTGCCAGACCCACTTCAAAGCGACACCAATTGCCATAAGTATTGGTGTTAGAGGTACTCATAAATATTTATCATTACTCTAACGTAATTGTAGTTATATAGAAACCTTTATCTTTATCTGAATGACTATCAATGGTCAAAAACATACTCAAATAATATAAATTCTTATTGAGAAAACCAAATTAATTGCAGATTGTAATCCCATATCCAAAAGTCATATGTTATTGGTCCATTATAAAATCAGTTGCCATTCTATGATTTCATTAAGACCATAGCGTGGATTAGTTGTTTGAAATAAATTAATAAACCATGCTTCTTGTAGGAGTAATTTATTGTTAAAGTTATCCCCCCTGCTATTTTTATTAACTTTTTCTATACCAAAAAACCGCAATGATGGGATTTGGTGTCCTCTCTCTATAAAATGACATGCAATAGGTGACGAAAAATCCTTATTTCTAATATATCCTTTATGCTCACCAATCCATTATAGTAGTTTCCTTTTAGTTTTCCCTATGTATAGCAAGTCACAAGGGCATTTTATACCATAAATTACTCCTTCACTTTGACAATTAATGAATTGATTTATAATATAATTTTCATTTTTACTACTGTTCCAAATGGTTTTAAGTCTATGGGTGTTATTACAGTGTATACATCTCCTACAACTATAATTGCCTTTTAGCTCTTCGGTCATAAACATGACTTGTTTTTTTACCTCAGGTAATTTATGTTCAGAATGAACCAATCTGTTAGAAAGAGATCTTACTTTTTTTGCTACAACTTGGACACCTTTACTGAAAGCTTTTTCACCTTGTTTCGTTGATTCTAAAACATACCAATGTTTTTTAGTTATCTTGTTTATGTCATAATACACATCACTAAATTTTAAAGATAACACTATTTTCTTATTGACTAAATTTCTATTGTTCATAGGTTTATTGAGTAAATCCACTCTAGATTTTTCAGCTACTAAGTTCTTAGCTTTGTCCAAAACCTGTTTTTTATATCCTCTTTTTGTGAATCTATCAGTCATTTCTTCTACAAAAAATTCTATATCCTCATTTAATGAACAATTTCATTTTACTCTTGAATATTGACCAATAGGAATAGATTCTACTAGCTTTTTTGGTGAAAACTATCAGCCCTTAAGACAGTATTTCTGTCTGTTGGTTTTCTAAACATTTTTGTGCACAGATCATCATTCCTTTTAAAGATCACAAAATCTAGAAATTAGATTTCCTCCCTACTATATTCTATTGTAAATTTATGTCATTCTGTGCTGTTATCAAGATAATTATGGAATTCTAAAAGTTACTCTTCTGTTCCTTCCCAAATTACCAAAATATCATCAATAAAACATTTCCACAGTAGTAAATTTTGTAAATAATGATTATTATTGTAAATATATTTACTCTCAAAGCTGCTCATGAAAATATTTGCATACGATGGGGCCATACTAGATCCCATCGCTGTTCCTTAGATCTGTGCATAAAAATGTTTTTCAAATCTAAAATAAATGTGTGTCAATACTAAATTAGCTAGTTGCAACAAAAACTCATTCGATGGTACAGTTTCTTCCCTTTCTAATTCTAAGGCCTCTCTTAGTGCCTCACAATCTTCTGAATGAGGAATCGAGGTATATAGATCCTTAACATCAAAGCTTACTAAAGAAAATTATTTATTAGTGAGGTCATGAATGGTATTGTATTCCTCTAAAAGATTAATTAAGTGAGTTGAGTCTTTCAAATATGACTTAGTTGATTCAACTATCTCTTTTATATGGAAATCCACATAAATTGAAATAGGTTCTAAGACTGATCCTATACCAGCTACAATAGATCTCCCCGGAGGATGGACAGGGTCTTTATGAATCTTAGGAAGTGTATAAAATATTGGGACTAATGGAAAATCCTTCTTAAGTGCTTTATATTCCCAATCATTGATCCATTTATTTTCTAATGCTCTTTTAAGGGTTTCTTCAATTAAGCTACTAATTTTAGTAGTTGGGTCTTCTGTCAATTTTAAATAATTCTCCATCACTTAGAATTAGAAAGGGAAGAAACTGTACCACCTAATGAGTTTTTGTTGCAACTAGCTAATTTAGTACTGACACAATTATTTTAGATTTGAAAAACCAACAGACAGAAATACTATCTTAAGGGCTGATAGTTTTCACCCAAAAATGCTAGTAGAATCTATTCCTATTGGTCAATATTCAAGGGTAAAACAAAATTGTTCATTAAATGAGGATAGAGAATTTTTTTGTAGAAGAAATGACTGATAGATTCACAAAAAGAGGATATAAAAAACAGGTTTTGGACAAAGTTAAGAACTTAGTAGCTGAAAAATCTAGAGCAGATTTACTCAATAAACCTATGAACAATAGAAATTTAGTCAATGAGAAAATAGTGTTATCTTTAAAATTTAGTGATGTGTATTATGACATAAACAAGATAGTTAAAAAACATTGGCATGTTTTAGAATCAATGAAACAAAGTGAAAAAGCTTTCAGTAAAGGTGTCCAAGTTGTAGCAAAAAAAGTAAGATCTCTTTCTAACAGATTGGTTCATTCTGAACATAAATTACCTAAGGTAAAAAAACAAGTCATGTTTATGACCGAAGAGCTAAAAGGCAATTATAGTTGTAGGAGATGTATACACTGTAATAACACCAATAGACTTAAAACCATTTGGAACAGTAGTAAAAATGAAAATTATATTATAAATCAATTCATTAATTGTCAAAGTGAAGGAGTAATTTATGGTATAAAATGCCCTTGTGACTTGCTATACATAGGGAAAACTAAAAGGAAACTAAAACAACAGATTGGTGAGCATAAAGGATATATTAGAAATAAGGATTTAATGTCACCTATTGCACGCCATTTTATAGAGAGAGGACACCAAATCCCATCATTGCGGTTTTTTGGAATAGAAAAAGTTGATAAAAATAGCAGTGGGGGTGACTTTAACAATAAATTACTCCTGCAAGAAGCATGGTTTATTAATTTATTTCAAACAACTAATCCACGCTATAGTCTTAATGAAATCATAGAATGGCAACCAATTTTATAATGGACCAATAACATATGACTTGTGGATATTGGGTTACAATCTGCAATTAATTTGGTTTTCCCAATAAGAATTTATATTATTTGAGTATGTTTTTGACCATTGATAGTCATTCAGATAAAGATAAAAGTCTCAATATAACTACAATTACGTTAGAGTAATGATAAATATTTATGAGTACCTCTAACACCAATACTTATGGTAATTGGTACCGCTTTGAAGTGGGTCTGGCACTTAGGCAAGCAGATTTACTGCTTGCATTATGCTAATGCATTTGGCTGCCAGATTTAGAGGTGGAGCAACAAAATCAGTTATAACTGATGGTTTATTGGCCCTGCATTCACTTCCACTGGAGCTGGCTAAGAGAACACATCTAGAGTGAGTAAGTAGATGACTGGGTTAACATTTAAATAGTAAGATTGCAACAAAAAGTCTCTTATTAGTTTATGTTACTTTTTAGGATCTAAAACGCTGTGAGCGCTGTAATGATGGTCAGGAGATGGCAAACAAAGATATATTAAGGTTAGCGTTTTACTTTTAACAAGGTTTAAACAGTTCAAAATCTTGCAAAGCAGTACGAATGAGATAATTAGCTGTGGTCAGAAAGGGGCACACAAAGAGGTTAGCATTTCAGTTTAAGCAATGCTAATACAGTTTTCAAGCGTTGTAAAGCAGTATGAATGAGTTAATCAGGCATGCTACTATTTAGGAATTTAAAACGCTGCGAGTGTCATAACGATGTTCTAGAGATGACAATAATAATTCATATTGAGGCCAACGCTGGATTTTTAACAATGTTTACATATTTGAATATCTGGTAAAATGTTTAACTGAGAAAGACACTCATATTTAAAAGTTTAAAACGCATTATTCTTTTGTTTAGGTACTGAGGGCATGTGAGATTGCTTCCACTAACGTAACCAGCACTTTAACTCTGGTTAAGAGTTGGCTACATAATCTAGAGGTTAGCTCCTTTCATAATTCTAATTAAATGCTAAAATATTGCAGGATTTCAGATGCTTGCCACACCATGAAACAGGTTAAACAGAATGAGTTAAAATGATGGTATTTCATTTGTTTTTGTTTTGGTAATCTGTTTACTTTAGCTTAGTCTAAAAGTATGAATCAACGATATGTATTTATGAGTATGTTTGCGATGTGCTTGTAATGGGTCTAATTTTTGTATTCTTGTGTTTGGAAAAGAGGTTTTGAATATATCTGAAATAAGTTATGATGGTGTTTATGTTATATTCTTTAGGTTTAAAGTATTGCATCATACAGCTGTAGACCGTCAGCAGCATGAACTCTATCAACATAATAAGTTCTTAAAAACATAAAAGAGAGATAAAAACAAGGTTAGATATCAGATTTGATTTAAAAATTACAAAATTGAGGATATCTTTATATCTTAAAATGAAAGATGTTTTAAGTTACTTACATAAAGATTTTGTTTTGTTTAGTGATCTCTGTTGGGAATTAAACAAATGAATGGTCACAAAATATATTACCAGATATCATTAACTACTAGAAATATAAAAGTAAGATTAAATGTTTTTTCTTATGAGTGTTTACACCTGATCTACATACTTAACAAAAGTTATGCATATTTATATATTTTGTAATATTTATATTTTTTTTTTTTAGAAAGAACCGGTCCTTTCTGAAGAAAAGTTTACACAAAACGTTGACATCTTTTATGGACTGGAAGTCATTTCTGTATAAATGAAATAAATATGATATTTAATGAAAAACAGTGATATTTGAATAATTATTTTAGGGTGAGTGGGACATTTTGAAACCAATATCTCTTTCTATATATTAGCATCAGCTTATTGTTTTTTGTCCTCTCCTCAAAGATACAAATAACTTTCATTTTATTTTTTGAGGTATGGCTGTACTGGACACGTCCTTTTGTAATTAGGCTAAGTAATACTAACAGATTGATGCAAGAAACTACAAGTAAATACACTCAATAGGTGGAAACAGAAAAATAGTAGCGTTAGTATAAATAAATATAAATAGCTGAATAAAGTATGATAGAACGGGAGGCCTATAACAAGGATGAAGCAATTGCCTGCAAGACAGATAGCCATAAATTAAAAATGTCATTAAAAAGACTATATCGGGAATTGTTTGTTTAAATAAGTGTGTCTTGAGGCAGGCTTTGAATGCCTCAACTGAGGGGGCCTTCCTAATAGCTGGAGGTAATGAATTCCACAGGATGGGGCCGGCAACACTAAATGCTCTGTCACCAGCAGTTTTTAACCTTGTCCTGGGATCCACAATGAGGCCCCTGGAGGAGGAACAAAGGGAGTGGACCAGTGTGGCAGGTGTTAGAAGGTCAGTCAGGTAACCAGGGCCAAGTCCATGTAGGACCTTAAAGTTGAGCAAGCCCACCTTAAAGAGAACCCTCCACCTAACTGGCAGCCAGTGCAGTTCACGCAATACCAGGGTGATATGGCTGTATTTTGACTGTCCAGTCAGCAGCCTAGCAGCAGCATATTGCACCAACTGCAGCTGGCACAGGGTACCCCAAGAGACCCTGAAGTAGAGTGCGTTACAGTAATCCAGCCTTGATGTCACAAAGGTGTGCACTAAGGTGGGGAGGTCCTCAGGTGAAACTAGGGGTTTGACCCTAATGATATTGCTCAGATGGTAAAAGCTGGCTCAGACAATGGACTACACCTGGGGTTCAAATGTCAGCCCATTGTCAAGGATAATACCCTGATCGCATACCCTAGAGGAGGCCTTCAATGATGTAGTCCCCAGGAATAACCCTGTTGTGGCACAAGAGGCCAGCCTATCACACCTTCTATTTTACTCCACCACCAGTACCTCCATCTTATTAGGATTCAGTCACAACCAGCTGTAGGCCATCCAGTCATTGATCTCAGCAAGGCAGTTATTTAGCACTTCAACTGTGTTGGATGTCCCAAGGGAAAAGGAAAGATACAGCTGGGTATCATCTTCATAGCAATGAAAACCCAAGTTGCAATTCCTAATGAGCTCATCAAGGGGCAACATGTACACAGCGAACAACATTGGTGACAGGACCAAACCCTGAGGTACCCCACAAGACAGGAGGCTCTGGGAGGAGGAGAAATTCTCCATCACCACTCATTGCCTCCTGTTTGTGAGGCAGGACTCAAACCAGCAGATGACAGTGCCAGCAAGTCAGCAGTACTCTCTCAGGTAGTCAAGTAACACAATGTTCCACCATGTCAAATGCTGAGGAAAGATTGAGGAGAATGAGAATCGACCCCTCTACTCTATCTCTTGCCCTGAGGAGGTCATTGTGCACCCAAACTAACACAGTTTCCATGCTATTCCTCACATGAAACCCAGACTTGAGTGGTTCCTATAAGTCAACAGTCACAAGGTTCTCCTCAAGCTGCTGCATCACAATCTTCTCAGCAACCTTTCCTAAAAAATGAAGGTTGGAGGTAGGTCTGTAATTCGCCTTGATGTCAGGGTCTAAGGAAGGTTTCTTCAGAAGGGGTCTCACCGGTGCCTCTTTCAAGGTATCTGGGAAAAAACCCTCTGATACAGAGCACTGGACAATCAGGGCGAACACCAGGCCAATGGAGTCGACACAGCCCATCAAGACACACATCAGCATCGGGTCCAGGTCACAATATGCGTGCTTCAGGTTGGAAGCAACCTTGATGCCCTCAGCCACCTCCACCAGTTTAAACCCACCCCAAACAGGCAGAGTGCCCCTCTGACTTCCAAGGTGATCACTGTCGGCCATAGTCTGGCTCACTGGGTAATTCCTTGCCGGATGGTGGTCACCCTGTCAGAGAAGAACCAAGCAAACTCCCTGCATAAGGTGTCAGAAAAGACTTTCTTCAGCTGTAAAAAGACTGGATGTAGTAGCCTGTCCACAGCCTGAAAGAGCATGGCTGGTTGATTCTTCCCTGCAGCAATCTCCCTGGACAGGAACTCTGCCTTCTTATGGTTGACTGCCCCCTGGTACTCACTATAGTGAGCATGCAGGGCCATTTTATCCTCATCCAGCCCAGTCTTCCTCCAGTAGCACTCTAACTTCTGACCCGCAATTTTCATCGCCTTGAGATCCCCATCAAACCATGGGGATCTCAAGTGAGAGGATTTTGGTTGTTCAGAGACCAGAATGAGGGTAATGAGTGCATCGGATATCACCTTGTTATAAACAGCAACTGCTTCACTCTGTCCCCTCGCACATGCACTACCCACACTAGATAGATCAGCCACTGTCATGAATCCCTCCGGGGTCAATCACCTCAAAGGGCAGTAGTTGACCATCTCTGCAGGGGGAGGGCTCTCAGTGGGCCCTGAATGAGAACTCCACTGTGCA
Organism: Neoceratodus forsteri; assembly: GCA_016271365.2. Classification (NCBI taxonomy): domain Eukaryota; kingdom Metazoa; phylum Chordata; order Ceratodontiformes; family Ceratodontidae; genus Neoceratodus; species Neoceratodus forsteri. Next base: position 667,032,822 of record CM057455.1, on the reverse strand, counting down.
ATAATTGGACCAACTGACCAGATCAGTCTTGAGGTTGTTAATCTCAATCCCCAGAGAGAACACCAGGTCCAACATGTGACCACCCTGATGGGTCGCAAAAGAAACCTCTTGTGTCAGGCACAGAGATGACATCATATGAAGGAGGTTAAAACCTAGCCTAGAGGATTCATCCTTGGCCCACATGTTGAAATCTCCCAGTACTAAACATCTGGGGGTCTCCAACATTCCGCCGATGACAAAGTCGGGCACCTCCAGCAAGAACTCTCCTGCTGCCCCAGGTGGTCTATAAATCAGGACAATCCTGCAGCCTGCACTCAGACTGCCATGTACTGCCACATGTTTGAAGGAACCAGTCATTCTCACTGGGTGCATGGGGAAGCCTAGGTCAGATATAAAACAGATAGCCAATCCCCCACACCTGTGCTCCACTCTGGGGTAGTGCATCATGAAGCACCCAAGGAGGCGGCGGTGGCTACCAAAACTGGGCCAGCATCATCACCCACCCAGGTCTCAGTAATGCAAGCCAGATCGACCGTGGAATTTAAGTCTGCTATAACTGTGGTCTTGTTTCTGATCAATCTGGGATTGCAAAGCAGTGCTCTCAGGGGACTGGTTGGCAGTGCAGTCCCTCTAGCTACTTGCCCACTTGGTCTGGTGGGATTCCTGGGGACAGGAACCAAACATGTCTGGCCTCTCTCTAGGACCCATCTTGCCCCAGGGCACTTTCTGTACCTGACCACCTCTATCCTGCCCCCCTCTGATGTGCCTGAGGCACCCTGCTATGAACGATCAATACAGTGCCTCCTGATTCCAACCTCCTCACAGCAACATGCTGTTGTGGTGGAAATGGGGAGGTCAATAAAAGGCCGTACATTGAGCAGTTGGGACACCTCATACAGAATCCTAGCCCACACCTGACCCTTGCACATCCCAAGATTCTCACTAGTTATCTGCACTATATCCAGGCAAACTACTAATGCCTGCTAAAAATTTCAAACACACACCCAGACATGCAGCTAGTACAGAGAAAACCTAAACATTCACACAACCACACCATACACTGCACTAAGCAATTTAAAATCCTACCCTCACCTTACCCCCAACCACCCCCACACAGAGGAGAACAAGGAGGCTAGGAGATTAGATTCTCAGTTCTAAGAGAGCAAAGTTGCAGGACTCAATTCAACAAAGTGAAGCCCTTCAGGGCAGGATTCATATATTACAGTTGGTGTGGGTAAAAGTCAACATGAAGAGAAACTTGTTCCAGAGCCCAGAAATTAAGAGACCAGATGCCCTCTCACTGACCCCGGTTTCTGCTAGGTAGGGTGACAGTGGAATACTGGAGATTAACCTGAGTGTGCACAACCGAGGAGAATACGTTAGTTACACCAGGAGCTTCGCTCATCAGCTTCAGGAATGGTATTAGCTTAAAGAACAAAGTAGGAGATCATCAATGTCAAGGCAGTTGCTAGATAAACTCACAGTTCCACTGCTCCTCCGATAGCCAACCAGAGAGTTCACAAAGCTGGTAGACGTAAAGTTCTAACCAAAACAGGAAAACAACTGCCAATGCTAGCTGGGATGGAGATCAGCAGATGAATTATTGCTGGTTTGTGGACAGAAGCTGTATTCCTTTTCAAAAAGTTCAGTTCCTGTGACCTTGGGAAGTAGAAACATGGACGGCACCCTCTTTTAGTCTGTGTTCTCCCAGGAAGGTGATCCGGCCAAAAACTGGATCCCAGCAGTACAGTTGGCCCTCTAGTATAGTGGTGAAAGAGGAACCTCCAGTAGTCACTGGAGCCCCTGGATTACAGTGTCTTTTTGCAGGAGAGAACAGTCTGGAGCATGTTTGTCCTGGGATTGGGAATCCACCCCGATAGCAGTCATCCCCTCCATAGATGTTCAGAGGGCACCTTCCATCACAGACCAATCACCAGATCCAATGGCACTCTTCAGTCAGTCGCTTCGGTGGGAGATCTTTTGGTGATGATTACAGAGGTCACCAGGCAGCAGTTCTCACCCTCAGTGGACACTCAGGTGGGTGAATTGTTTTGTGATGCCTGCAGAAAGTCTGACTAAAAATTAAAAAACTAACTCCTAGTCTTGCTCACTCCCCTGCCCTGCCTATGCTAGAACCCTGCACTAAAATGCATGTGAAGAGGGGGACCAGGAAAAGGCAGACATCCTGAACAAATACTGTAGTTTTGTTCATAGTTCTCAGAGGGAGGAGGAGAAGGGGAAGGGCCACAAAAAGTAACAGAAGCTTTGGAGGGAGGGAGGTGGACACTAGTCCTTTTTTAGAGGAGAGTCCTGAAGGGACAGGCTAATCTGAAGGGGGACAAAGCAATGGGGCCAGATGGGGTGCATCCATGGATATTGAGGGAGCTCAGGGAAACACTAGCTGTATCTCTGACAGTTCTATTTAATAGCTCACTGGAAACAGGAGTGGTTCTGGAGGACTAGAGAAGGGTGGATGTAGTCCCACCACAGAAAAGAGGTAGTAGGGAGGAAGCTGGCAATTAAAGGCCAGTCAGCCTGACGTAGATGGTGGGAAAGTTAATGGAATCTCTGCTGAAGGAAAAGTTTGTGGAATGTCTTTTATCCAGTGAATTACAAGACCCAAGGCAGCATGTTTTCACAAGGGGGCAGTCGTGTCAAGCGAATCTAATAATTTATTTGACAGGGTTGCTAAGAAACTAGATCAGAGTGGAGCAGTGGACATGGCCTACTTAGATTTCAGTAAGGTCTTCACCACCATTCCACATAGGAGACTAATAAGCAAGCTGGGCAGCTTAGGAGTGGGTCCAAAGGTGGTAAACTGGATAAGAAATTGATCAGACAATAGGCAACGGTGGGTAGTGGTAAACAGAGTTCACTCCAAGAAATGGAGGTGACCAGTGGGGTGCCTCAGGAATCAGTGCTGGGACCTGTCCTCTTTAATGTCTTTGTAAGTAACATTGCAGAGGAGCTGGAAGAGAAGGTCTGCCTCTTTGCAGATGACACCAAAATGTGCAACAGGGTAGACAATCTGGGGTTGGGGGTGGAAAGAATGAACAGAGACCTGAGAAAACTAGAGGAGTAATCAAGGGTTTGGCAGCTGGATTTCAATGTGAAAAAATGTAGAATAATGTACTTAGGGCACAGAAACCTAGGGGCAGAATACAAAATGGGTGGAGTGGTGTTGATGACCACCATGCAGGAAAGAGACCTGGGAGTAGTCATATCAGATAACCTAAAGGTGGCCAGGCAGTGTGACAAGGTAGTAGGTAGGGCAAGTGAGATTCTGGGGTGCATAGAGAGAGGTATTACCAGCAGAACGAGGGAAGTGATGTTACCTTTGTATAGATTGCTGGTAAGACCTCACCTAGAGTACAGTATTGTGTCCAGTTCTGGAGACAGCATCTCCAGAAGGACATAGAGTGGAGGAGGTCAAGAGGAGGGTAACTAAAATGGTGCACGGTCTGCATCAAAAGCCTTATGAGGAGAGACTAAAGGACCCTAATATGTATACCTTAGAACAGAGGAGGCAGAGGGAAGATATGTTAGAGACATTTAAATACCTCAAGTGGGCAAATAAGGTACATGAGTGGAGTATTTTTTAGAAGAAAGATGTTCAAGAACAAGGGGACATGCTATGAAGCTGGAGGGGATAGATTCAGCAGAGATGTGAGAAAGTATTTATTCACAGAAAGAGTGATGGATTCCTGGAGCAGCCTTCCTGTAGCAGTGGTGGAGGCAAAAACAGTGGTGGGGTTCAAGAATGCATGAGATAAACACAAAGGAAACACAGTGGTAAGGAAGGGGGAGGCAGAAGGAGCTGTAAATCGGGCATGGTCTGATGTAATAGTGTTGGTAGGAAGATATGTGCAGACTGGATGGGCCAAGTGGTCCTTATCTGCTATCAAATTCTATGTTTCTGTGTAACTGTTTCTATGTTTGTTGCCTGACACAGCCAGTACAGTTGCCACAAGTGACAAGTTGTAGTATATCACACTTTACTGCAATATGCTTCAACACAGGAAAAGCCCATTAAAATGAAGGGAATGTTTGATGATGTAGAGTGATATGTTTAAAAATATCTGCATATATTGCAACTTGTATCTGGCTGGAACTGTATTTATCCTCACAGAGTAGGGTTCCTTGTTGGCCATCTGAGACAGTTAGTATTTATCCCCAGAGAGGGTTTTTTCACTTATCTCTGCTGAGTGCCATTCCTTGCTTACTGCCCACATTGGCCTGTACTTTGCTCCACTTAGCAGGATTTCTTGTTTGCCACCCACAGAGGAGGTCCTGTGCTACCCATTTAATGGACCTATTGTCCCGTGTGTAGCAGCCTTAGGTTATCACTTGTGGGATTGCTATAATGAATTGTGGTTGGTGTGTAGACCTACAAACCTTGAGACTCAGACTTGAATTCCTCAAACACAACTTGCTCACATTACATCACTTATTTTACCTGTGCATAGCCTGTCTGGGATCTCTCTAATCTATCTCTTGATTATTTTGAGTCCTAGGTTCTGCTGGGAGCAGGACAGTACTGGACTATTAGCCCCCCGGACTGGTCAAGGTCACAGAAACCAAGCACTCCAGTCTGTAGTCAATACACAAGCAGCTTTATTTATTTATTTATTAATTATCTTGGATTAATATACCATTGAGCTATAAGCTCATTTACAGAGGTTCCACATCAAGAGGCTAACAAAGACTACAGGAACATTTACAGACAATCAGACAATTGTTATAATAAACAGTATTTACATTCAGTTTTACATTCATGGGTTAACACACATGGTGCTGAAATTCATTGAGCATTTTTAAGAACAGGAGGGGTAGACAAAAAGCATTGGAAGTTTCAAGAGGATAGGAGATTAGACCGCAACAGGAGGAGGGAGCCAATAAAGACCCATCAGAGGGTAAGAGGCCAAATGGGGGATAGAGGGGATTTATAGGAGCAGTCAGTGGGCCTTGTCATTCGTAGATGGAGGCATAAGGGGTGAAGGAGAGAACCAGGTAGGGAATTGGATAGATAAGGCCTGGAGACAGGGTTACTGAGTGGGGGAGGGAACGAGTAGGTCAAGGAATGGGTAGGAGGATAGGAAAGTAGGTGGAGAGTGAGGGGGCATAGAGAGGGAGTAAGGGAATAGAGGTTAAGGGAAAAGTGCTGAAGTTGTGCATGAATGTCTATGTGCACTGGAGGAGATTAGGAGCTAACAGTCACACCCACTGATTGCAGCAAGGTGTGAGCATAGATTTGATTGATGGATAAGAAACAGCAAAGTGCTAAAAATGTATACTTATAATGAATGCATTCAAGCACATAAACCATACGAAATGGCATTCCTGTGCAAAACCATAAACACAACTAGAATGCACCTTTACCATATCTGTGTGAACCCCAGCACTTCAAGGGTAGACCCTTTTCCTCAGGGGGCATGGACTGGTCTCAGATTCTGGATCAGGTCATTAAACCAAGAATGGAGTACTTCTACCATCCCTTCCCCCCTGCCATACTCATACCTTTTTCTGGCTCTTGTTGGAATGGAAAAAATACATTTTGACCATCAGGCCCAGAAATGGAGCTCCTCACCTATTTTCCAGATGTCATTGCTCTGGTTTGTGCGGGTGGGGAGATGGAAATCAGGCAGTTTGTCCTAGACATTGTGCAGAGCGAAGCTCCCAACTGAAGCCAGCTGCAAAGAGGAAATGGGAAAAAACATTGTGTATGTTCTGTATCTGTCTGTCTGTTTGCCTGCCTGTCTGTCTGTCTGCCTCTCTGTCTGTCTATCTATCTATCTATCTATCTATCTATCTATCTGTCTATCTAATCTCCCTGCTTATACATTGCATACAACTAGGTTAATGCAGTTTGGGGGTGCTGTCAGAGCACAGTCAAACCCACAAAGTTTGGAAATGTGCTGTTTTGGTTTATTGGGGCTGGGGAGAAGGTGAGGATTAGGGTTGCTATTTACAAAATGTTAAAATATTGGCACTGTAAGAGGTACCATACTACTGATGCACAGCCCCATACCTGTAGCTTGACCTGGTGTATAAAGGGAAGGGGGAGGGAGAGAGTTAGGTTTGACAACCCAAACACTACATTTCCAAACTGTATGGGCATTGAGTTAAAACCATCCTAACTTTCTTTGTACAGGGTCCTTTGAGCCTTGAAAAAATAGGATGTACAGGGCACTTTGGTTCATGTGCAGAAGTCCTACTTTTTTGTGCAGGACCCTGCAAGCACTCAACAAAGCATGAGAGGAGATATAATTTTCTTACTGTCTTGTTTATGTATGACATTAATTGCTGCCTAACATGCATGCAGTTTGTTTTCATATTTTTGACCTTACTCTATTTCTCAGTTTTAAACAGAGATGGAGCTTAAAGTGGTGTTAGAGGCCAAAGATAATTGTAAGTTCTTTTATAAATATATAAATATTAACAGGGGAACCAAATACATGGTTGGCCAACTAGAGGTAGGAAGAGAAATGGACTCTAAAGAGGAAGAAATGGCTGAAATCTTCAGCACCTTTTTTGCTCTATGCTTGATAAAGATTCCAAGATGTTTAAACAGACTAGTGACTTACAAAATACTATAGATATAAAGATAAATAGTACAAGTGCCTGGGCCAGATGGCATTCACCCTAGAGTACTGAGGGAGTTGGCAGAGGTCCTTGCAGGGCCACTGGCAGACCTGTTCAATACCTCCTTGGACACAGGATGTGTACCACAGGACTGGAGGATGGCCCATGTAGTGCCCATCCATAAAAGTGGGCCAAAGGATGAACCAGGGAACTACAGGCCAGTGAGCTTCAGCTTGATTGTGGGCAGACTCATGGGGACCATCCTAAAGGAGAGGCTCGTGAGTGTCTTGGAGGCAAAAGGTATCCAGGATGACCAGCAACACGGGTTTGTCAAAGGCAAATCGTGCCAGACAAACCTAGTAGAGTTCTATGACTGGGTGACATGGGAACTGGACAAGGGCCATGCTGTGGACATCCTGTACTTGGACTTCAATAAGGCCTTTGACTCAGTGCCCTATGGGAGATTGGGGGGAAGCTGGAGTATGTGGGGGCAGGACCAAAAATCATGGCATGAATCAGGAACTGGCTAAGGAGGAGACAGCAAAGGGTGGTGGTAGGGGAGAAACTCTCATCACCGAGAGCAGTGATGAGTGGGATACCACAGGGATCCCTGGTGGGACCAGTACTTTTCAGGATTTTCATTTCAGATATCTCAAATGGGATCTGGAGCAAAATCAGTATGTTCACAGATGATACCAAGATGGGAGCTGTGGTAGATGATACGTAGTGGGGAAGGGGTTACAGGAGGACCTGAATAAGTTGCAGGAGTGAGCAGATAAATGGCAGCTGGGAATCAATGCCAAGAAGTGCAAGGTTCTGTACTTCAGAGCCCAGAACCAGAGGAGGAAGTATCACTTAAATGGGATTCAGTTGGGTTGCTCCACAGAAAAGAAGGACCTGGGAGTGGACCTGGGAGTGACCAGTGAGCATGAATAACTGTTCAATGCAGAAGGGCAGTCACAAAAGCCAAAAAAATGCTGGGGTGTATAGCTAGAGGAATCTCCTCCAGAAGTAGGGAGGTTATCCTGCCCCTGTATAGATCACTGGTCAGGCCCCACCTGGAGTACTATGTGCAATACTGGCACCCATTCCTGAAGAAGGACATCAGATTGTTGGAGGGGGTACAGCGTAGCACTACAAAGATGATCCAGGGATTGGAGGGTAAGCCATATGAGGAAAGGCTGGGGGAGTTGAAGATGTACTGTCTGGAAAACAGGAGGGACAGGGGAGATATGATTGAGACCTTTAAGTACCTGAAGGGAATAAACAAGACTAATTCAAAGAGGATTTTCCAAAGGAGAAAGGGGAGGGACATGAGAGGACACCAACTGAGATTAAGGGGGGTAGATTCAGGAGATAGATGAGGAGACATTTTTTCATGGAAAGAGTGGTGGACAAGTGGAACTCCTTGCTGGTTGAGGTAGTGGCCTGCAAGATGATAGACAGCTTCAAGAGGGGTTAAGATAGAGTAAGGGGGCGGGGTAATACAATGGGGAAGGGAGGACAGCAGCATTATATGGTGCTAGCTGCTCAATCAAGCAGACTCGATAGACTGTGAGGCCTGTTTCTGCTGGCATTTTCATATGTTTGTATCAATAAAGAAAACACTGGAAGACTTGAACCCCCAAAAAGCACAGGGACTAGAGAGAATGAACCCAAGACTGTTAATGGAACTGGTATGGGAAATAGCTTGAGCCCCTTACATGTTTCTTTCAAACATCACTGGATTCTGGCAGGGTGATCAATAGCTGGAATAAAGCAACTATGGTACCTATCTTTCAACAAACTCTGGCCAGAGCCCACATGGCTGCACCCACACTCAATGAGCTCACGGTGAAGCAGCCAAAGTAGTGCACCCCCATGGGAGTGGGGGGTGAGCAGGCTGTTTTGGAGTTGGGGAATGATCATTCTGCAACTCCAAAATAGAAGCATTCCACATTGTCAATCCAGTAACTTGTTTTTAGAGCTACCACAAGATGGCTGCAGGCTCCACCCACTGCAGCCATAAAAAGGGCAGAACAAATTGCAGGAATTAGACCTGTGAGTTTGACATTAACTGTGGCAAAGGTGCTGGAGACAGTAATAAAGGAAGAAACTGAGAGTTTTAGGACTAGTGGATAAAACCCAGCATGGTTTCTGGAAGGGAATGTCATGTCAGACCAACTTGATATAGTTTTTTTTTTAACCAGTGAGTAGAGCTTTGGACAGGGGATTGCCTGTCAATGTGGTGTTGTTGGACTACAGTAAGGCATCTGACAGTGTTCCACATAAGGAAGTAATTGAAGAACTTGAAAAAATGTGATTAAATAAGAGGACTATAAGTTGGATTTCATCTTTGTTGGATGGAAGGTAACAGACTGTCAAGTTGGGGGAGGATTACAAATGGTGTTCCACAGGGTTCTTTACTGGGTCCAACTTTATTTAACATGTTATGTATCATCAATGCAATGTAAGGATGGAGCATGAATGGGAAAATTTGCAGATGATACAAAAATGGATGCTATTGTAGACACCACATTAACAGTAGAAAATCCTAAGAAGGAAATACTGTAGAGCAGTTAGAGAGCTGGGCAGAAGAATACATTGGACTTCAATACAGACAAATGCACAGTGATGCACTTTGGAGAAAAACAAGTCTGAGAAATAAATACCATCTAAAGGGAAAGGAAATCAAAGAAAGTATAGCAAAATTATTTCGATGTTAACGTCTCAAAGGACCTTAAATTTGATCATCAGTTCACTGATATTGTCAAGAAATATTATAGGATACTGGGGTGTATTGGGAGGAGTATCAGTAGCAGACATAGGAGAGTTATCATGTTGCTCTGTGGAGTGCTGTGAAGGCCACATTTGGATTATTGTGGTCATATTTGGTCACCTCAGAATAAAAGGCATATAATAATTCCAGAGCAAGGCAACCAAAATTGTAATAGGAATGCTGAGACTGGATTATGAGGACTACAGTTAAGGGGTGGCATGTTCCTTACTGTATATATATATATATATATATATATATAGAGAGAGAGAGAGAGAGCTTCAAAAAACAGATCTATGTGAATGCATTATCTGGGGATGAAAGAAATACAATATGAAAGCAGAGATCATGGCATTCAGCTGAGAGGTGAAATGTTTTAAAACCAGTAAAAGAAGTCAGCCCAGTGGCACTGAGGGTTGAGGCGTTGGATGCTTACCTCACGCTACACTAGTGACCCAGGTTTGGGAATGACCTTGGGTCACTGGGGTGCTGGCATGGGGGGGAGGATGGGAGCAGGATCGAGCGGTGGCTCTCCTCTCCCAGGATGGGGGAGGTTGCCTTCCCGTAGTCCCGCCACCACTGGATGGAGGTCTGGTGGCCACTGCAGGTGGTCAACAGTACGACTGGAAGGGAGGAGCATCCTGCAAGACATGCATGTGCATGCGTCCACATGCATGCATTGGGGACACATGGGAATAGGCTGGGAAAAAAACCATAAAAACCCACTATATATATATATATAAAGAAAACAGTAAAAGGAAGCACTGGGTAACACAGAGTTGTAACTATGTGGAGCAGCCTGATGGATGATGTTGCAAACTGTGGAAACATGGATTCTTTTAAGAATAAACATGTTCTTGAGGGAAATAACATTATGGATTAGGATGACAGAGAAATGGGAAGCTAACAATGAGTGAAAAGCCTCCTATAGCTCGTAAATTTTCCTATGATTCAATCATAGGAGTTTTATGGCAGAAAAGGACCACACCGGCCCATCTAGGAAATATGGGTTATGGGTTCCTAGGAAATATTTTGTTTATTTAGGACTTGGTAAATTTTTCATTACGGATAGCTTTAAATCTTCATGTAACGTGTAGAATTTCAAAATCTTTTGGAAGGATTTCTTTATGAACAATCTGTATTTAATTAAAAATATCTAATTGCTAATTACATTTAAAAAACACATTTTCTCATTACATCCCTTCCTCACAAACAATAAAGTGTCACCCATAATGTTTAAGTATTTAATAAGCTACAGTATCATACAGTAAAGATTTTGCTCACACAGAACTTAAACACTCACTAGAAACCTTTGTTCAACATGCATGTAACAACCCTCTCCTGTCAGCAGGATTGTTTATTAGAATGCCAGATCATGGAGCCTACTGACTGGTAAAGCCTTTGAGAACCAGTGGATGGAGTTTAGAATGTCGACTGGGTGATGGCATGAGAAATGTCAAAATGACAGCGTGATAGGAGGGCATAGGTGTCTCTTCTGGGCAAGTTTAACTTGGGTCTCTTGCCAGGCCACCTGAAGAGGTGAGGGTTCCTCTCTTGCAGCAGCTCTCTGGGGATCCAGTGCATGACAACAGCAGAACTCATTGTCTAGGCATCCAGTAGCCTCCAAACACAAACACCAAATGAAGGCCATTCAGTATAGATCACCATTTATTCTAGTGGGAGTGTAAGAGATCACCAAGAAGTAGTGGTGATCCTAAGAGTCTACCCCTCAAGAGACATCTCTGGTGATCTTCTGATGAACAGAGAACTTCACCAAAGCTAATGTTTTCACTTTGGGGGAAATTGTTGTCCTGCCAGCTCTAGTAGATTCAGAAGGCAGTGTTTGAAGGACTCTGGCCCAAGATAAAACCACAACCACTGGAGAACTGCAAGCAATAAGAGGAATCATGGGGCTCCTGTAAGAGATGTGTAAAGGGTACAACCTTTGTAATGGGACCCTAACATTCTGACTTATGTCTGGGGTCAAAATTAAGCCTGTCTTGCAGTGTTGAAAAGGAGAGTGATTTTGAGGGACAATGTTCCCATTTACATACAGTAACTGTCAGCAAATATGACAACAACCCATCATGCAATCATGCAGCAGAGTGACTTATTTCTGACATGACAGAAGAGCACCAAGCAAAACTCACCACTGATGTTTATGTTTATTGGGATAGTCACAGCCACTGAGCCAAAGCTCTGAGCCAAAGCTCATTTCTAATAGCATCCATATGCAGCTTCATAATTTAGTACGTTACAAATAACATTCATTACCACTACCTCAGAGGTTGCGAGGAAAGCACAGCAGTTGGACCACAGTGGGCTCAGGGAGGGTGAGGATGGTGGAACAGAGGCACACCCAGTCAGTTGTTCCACTCCACAATCCATACACCATTCTGTGGGAGCATAGCTCCCCTATGGATGCACCGGCAGAGGAGACTAAGGAGGCTGAGGACAACTATCACAAGGGAGGCCCACAGGAAGGAGGCAGAGGACACCACAAGGAAAGGAAGCAGCTCCAGGTGGGGGACTCAATTATTAGGGGGATAGAACTGGGGGGAGCAGGGAAAACTGAAGTAAGGTGCCTGCCTGGTGCCATGGCTTGGAAGGAGAGGAAGCGCATCCTCAGGATCATGAGAACAGCTGTACGGGAGTTCTGAGCTGGATGTCATTGTCCATCTAGGGACAAATGACTTGGCTCAACATGAGATTAGAGCAGTGCAGAAGGACTTTGTAGAATTGGGAAGGGGCCTAAGACAAGTAGCACACACAGTATCCTTCTCAGAGGTGCTGCCTGTCAATGGCATGAGTGAGGCAAGGGTACTTTGCACCATGCAGTTTAATGAATGATTGAAAAAATGCTGTGGAGAACAGGGGTTTGGCTTCATTGGGGAATGGGGTTCAACCTGGAGGGACACCAGCCTATACTGGCAGGATGGTCTGCATCTGTCCAGGAAGGGAACAAGTCTTTTGAGCAATCGGTTTAAATGCTTCATTGGCAAGCTTTTAAACTAGTCAAGGGGAGAGGCACTGATAAGCAGCAGGAAAATCCCAGCCTCTCCCTACAAAACAGGGTACTAAATGAGAAAAAGACCGAGGTAGAAAGGTCAGAGGGGGATGCTGCAACAGAAGGTAAAGCCATCAAAAAATGGAGAGCAATGAGTACCAATGCCCATAGTCTGAGTAACAAGCTTCCTGAATTAGTGGCCTTGATGGAGGAGGTACATCTGGATATTGTGGCAGTCACAGAAACATGGTACACACAAAACCATGACTGGGACGTAAACATACCAGGATACACTATCTACAGGAGGGACAGGGAGGGTAAAAGAGGAGGAGGAGTAGCTCTTTACATAAGGGAAGGAATCAAAGCAACAGAACAAAAGGGAAAACAGGGAGGAGGAGAAGAAGCTCTGTGGGTAAATTAGGAGACCGGCAATGGCACAACAATCCGCACAGGGGTTGTATACAGACCCTCTTCTCAGGGGGAGGAAATGGACAAGGAAATGATATAAAGAATGCTTAGAATGGCAGAAAAAGGGGAGATATTGCTGATGGGTGATCTGAATATGCCAGATATTAACTGGAGTGCAGCTGCAGCAGTCACTCCGAAGAGTGGGGTTATTCTAGATGCCCTACAGGGGGCATGCCTTAGACAACTAGTATTGGAGCCCACTCGAGAGGGAGCAATCTTAGACCTGGTTCTCTCAAATGGAGATGAGAGGATCACAGATGAAAGTGGGTAGCCATCTGGGAACTAGCGACCATCAACAGTATGGTTCACAATAAACACAGCAATAGAGTCAAGCCATACAAAGGCAAAAGTACTGGACTTTAGGAGGGCTGACTTTGCCAAAATGGGTGAGTGCCTAAGGAATGCACTAGCAAATGGGCAGGAAGGAGGGGTGGAAGAACAATGGGGAATAATAAAAACTGCCATCACAGAGGTAACGAGCCTTTGTGTGAAGCAAATAAACAAAACAAAACGATGTAAGAAACCACTGTGGTTCTCAAAGGAAGTGGCAGTGAAGGTTCAAGAGAAAAAGAAAGCATTCAGGAAGTACAAGGAATCACAGAAGGAGCAGGACAGAGAACTGTATTAGTTAAAGCAAAAGGATGCTGGGAAGGCAGTAAGAACAGCAAAGGCCCAAACTGAGGAAAGATAGCCAACTCAGTTAAGAAGGGGATAAAACTTTTATAGGTACATCAGGAGTGAAGGAAGACCAAGGGAGGGTTAGTGAGGCTTAATAAAGGGAGGGAGGGGGCAGAGAGGTGACTGTGAAAAGGCAGAGATACTAAACAAATATTTTGCTCAGTATTTACAAAAGGAAGAGGAGAAGGTACCTAAAACAAACAGCAGAAACACTCTGGATGCAGAAGTTGATACCAGCCCATTTACAGAAGAAAGGGTTCTGAAAGAACTCTTAAAACTGAAGGTGGACAAAGCAATGGGGCCTGATGGGATTCATCCCAGAATTCTAAAAGAACTAAGGGTAGAACTAGTGACACCACTAACTACCCTCTTTAACAAATCATGGGAGGATGGGGTGGTACCAGAGGACTGGAGGAGGGCAGATGTGATTCCCCTTCACAAAAGTGGGAGCAAGGCAGAAGCAGGAAACTACAGACCTGTTAGTTTAACCTCAGTGGTAGGGAAAATGATGGAATCACTTCTGAAGGAAAGAATTGCTGAGTATCTAGAGGCCAGAGGGGCACAGGACCCAAGGCAGCATGGATTCACAGCGGGAAGGTCATGCCAGACAAATCTGATAGATTTCTTTGACTGGGTGACCAAAGTAGTAGATCAGGGAGGGGCTGTGGATATGGCCTACCTAGACTTTAGCAAGGCATTTGACAGTCCACACAAAGATTAATATACAAGTTAGCCAGCCTGGGAGTGGGTCCCAAGATGACAGCCTGGATAAAAAATTGGCTGGAGAATAGGACACAGAGAGTAATAGTAAATGGAGTCCACTCTGAAGAAAGGGGGGTTACTAGTGGGTACCACAGGGTTCAGTATTAGGACCGGTCCTCTTCAATGTCTTTATAAGCGACATTGCAGAGGGACTGGAAGGAAAAGTATGTCTCTTTGCAGATGACACAAAGATCTGCAACAGAGTTGATGCACAAGGTGGGGTGGAAAGGATGAGAAGGGACTTGGCAAGGTTAGAGGAATGGTTAAATGTATGGCAGCTTAGATTCAATGCTAAGTGCAAGGTAATGCACCTGGGAAACAAAAACCCAGGGGAAGAGTACACAATGGGGGTGAGATACTAACAACAACAAAAATGGAAAGGGACCTGGGGGTAGTCATATCAGATGACCTAAAGGTGGGCAAGCAATGTGAGATGGCAGCAAGGAGGGCTGGGGGGATACTGGGATGCATAGGGAGAGACCTCACCAGTAGAAAACAGGAAGTTATTATCCCTCTGTACAGACAGTTGGTGAGACCCCATCTGGAGTACTGTGTGCAGTTCTGGAGACCCAATCTCTGCAAAGACATAGACAGGATGGAAGCTGTCCAGAGGAGGGCAGCTAAAATGGTGCAGGGTCTGCACCGGAAGACATATGAAGAGAGACTTAAGGAGCTAAATATGTATAGCCTCGAGGAAAGGAGGGAGAGGGGGGACATGATAGAAACTTTCAAGTACCTCAAGGGAATCAACAAAGTCCAAGAGGGTAGCATCTTTCAAAAAGAGTGTGGAAGAACAAGGGGCACAATTTGAAGATAGAAGGGGCAGCTCAGAGGTAACTAAGAAGTATTTTTCACAGAGAGGGTTGTGGATGCATGGAACGGCCTTCCGGAGGAGGTTGTGGAGTCAAAAACAGTGGTGGAATTCAAGCATGCATGGGACAGTCATAAGGCAATTCTAGGGGGTGGGGGTAGGAAGAATAGGCTGCTGGTTAACTAGGATCTGCAGCTTATCCATTAGGTAGGGAAATGGGCAGACTGGGTGGGCCAAGCGGTCCTTATCTGCTGCCAAAATCTATGTTTCTATGTTTCTATTAACAATAGTTATGGTGGCTGTTGTGAGCCAGCGAGCATTAGCACCTTAGCTCCGTGTGCTTTGTTTTATTTTACTTCTGTTTTGTTTTATTTTATTTAGTTATATTGTTTATACTTTTATCGTTTTGTTTTTAGAGCAGGTAGGGGAGAAGAAGTGAGGTAGACCAGGGTCAAAATGCTAACGCTGAAAGAGTTCTGTTATTGTTAGCGTTATCGCTAAACTGCTGTGTTTTTAATGCTATACAGACTTCTCTGCAAGCTCAGTTATGGAGCAGAGGCAGTCTCACAGAGTGAGAGCAGAAAATGGAGTGGGTTTGTATTGCTCTGTTTGGCACCCCAGAAGCTAGTACCTGGATATTTTTTGGAGGACTGGCTGTCTGCTCTGGATGAGTATCTGGTTAACGACTGGTGGCCGGTTCCTTGGAGTGGAGCTTTTTGTCCCTGCCTGGCGGGATGGTCTGGTCAGTTGGCCAACCATAAAGGGGAGTTGGAACTGCAGGAAGAAGAATCGGCAGAGAGGAGGTGAAAGTGGAAGTGCTACTAACTATTTAGTTACTGTATGTAGCTGAAGGATTTCTTGGACTCTGCCTGCTGTGGACTAGGATGTTCTTGGTGTGGTGAGACATGCTGGATTAATTGGAGGAATGATCCTGTCGACATAACGAGCAGCTGACCTGACCCATCGGGAGTGCTTAGTTGTGGGACACATGGCTACAAGGGGGACCTCGGCCTGATCTTGCTGGGTAGCCGGCGAGCTGGGCCTTGTGTCCTCTAGTTTCTCTGCAGGGCCATCCATTGGGTTGGCCTGGTGGAGTTTCATGGTGGGGGCTGTGGTTCCTCCTTCCTAGCCCCTGGTTGGGGATATTCAGGATCAGGCTCGTGGAGGAGTGGAGTGGTGTTGCTGATACCGCTGATACCAGCAAAGAGGATTTTACCAACTATTCTCCTGATCATGGTCAGACAATTCATTTTACTCTCTGCCTTGCTTTCTATGACCCCTTCTATCGTGAGAGGGTTCAAGGGGTCATCAAAAGCCCTGGTTCATACTTCTTTTTATTTTACTGGGAGTGAGAGTCCCTTGCTGAATTTGTTAGCCCCCGGTTGTGAGAGGACCTGGGGGGCTGAAGATGTGTTTCTTCTATGCTTAGTCTGACTGTAGTCTGAGTCTCCTCACCAAAGAACTCTGCTTGGAGACCTGGTCTCCTTATCTCCCTAAAACTGTTTTTCAGGATTTTTTAAATTTGTGATTTGATTTAAGTATTTAAGGGTTTTGATTGAGTGGTATTGGGTTTTTCCCTCCAGTGAGAGTACAGGGAGTTTTTTATTTGTATTAGTTTATTTTTTATTTTCTTTTTAAGATTTTGTTAGTTATTAGTTATAAGTCGTAGTGTTTATGGTGTGTAAAATTTTTGCTGACTGGTTGTAGGTATATTTTTTGACAGCATGTGTTGGGGCCAAGTTTCTGTGGGCAGGCGCTATTTCCCCTCCAGGCTGAGGGACCTGCACCTTCAATAGCCCCCATTGCAGCCCGAGGTCTGTTGGCCTTGCCGGGCCCTGGGGATTGCTCAGAGGAGGCAGAGGGGGAGGCGGGCACTACAGCCGGGGGAGGGAAGGAGCGGAATGAGCGGATAAGGGTGGTGAGGTTAGGGAGATGCACTGGGGTGAAATGGGTCCAGGACAGGGGTTTACGATGCCTGGTTCCCATACCTAAGGGCTCCAATGATGGTGGCCAAGTTGCCCACTCCTCCAAGGCCTCCCATCTAACTCAGGTGGTGTTATGCAATGCCAGGTCTATAGAAAACAAGACAGCAATTATTGCTGACCTTGTTGAGTCATCTGACCTGACTTGCATCACCGAGACCTGGCTGAATGAGAATGCTGGACCCATTTTTATGTCAGCTGATCCGGCCGGGTACTTGGTGATACACCGCCCGAGATTGGATCGAGGGGGGGAGTTGCTATTTGTTTTAGATCAGAATTGGACCTTGTAGAGGTTCCAATGGTGTCCCCTAGATCCTTTGAGTGTATCATGGGAGCAGGTGTGGGCTGCAGAATCCTACTTATCTACCATCCACCCATTGATGAGAAAGTTTTTCTGCAGGAAGTAGCTGACTTCATTGTCAACCTGGTGTTGGAGCCCTCCAGGTGGTTGGTCCTGGGGGACTTCAATGCTTGGATCGACGATGAACTCTCACATTTTGGTCAAAACTTCCTCCAACTTATGAATTTGATGGGCTTCACACAGGTTGTTACCGCTGCTACCCATATTCAGGGTCACTCATTGGATCTGGTGTTCACCCTGGGGATGGAGATCACCGGACTGGTGGTGGAACCAGTTGGGTGGTCTGACCATCACTCTATAAGGTTCAATTTCATGGCCCCCCTATGACACCAACCCTTTTTGGAGATGATCCAGTACCACCCTTTAAGGGGTGTTACCCCTGAAGGTCTGATGGCAGTGCTGGACCTATCGAGTTGGCCTATAGAGTGCTTGGAACCAGATGCCTTAGTAGTGCACTATAATAATATGGTGCTGAAGGCTCTGGATTCCATAGCTCCCGTCGGGGTTTGCCCCCTCTCCCTCTGCCCTTGGTCCCCTTGGTTTGATGGGACATTGAGGGAGCTGAGGAGAGTGGGGCAAAGATTGGAACACTGCTGGTGGAAGTCCAGCCTAGAAAGTGACAGGCTTAGATTGATAGCCCACTATTCGGGCTATCAATCAGAAATCTCCCGTAAGAAGGCAGAGTTCCTGTCCAGGGTGATTGCTGCATCAAGGAATCGTCCAGCTCTGCTCTTCCGAACTGTCAATAAGCTGTGCAATCCAGCCTGTCTGTTGGGCCAGAGAGCTTTTTCACAATTGAAGAGTGATGAGTTTGCTCGGTTCTTTGATGACAAGGTGTCAACGATCAGGTCGGACATCTGCAGAACACATTCAAAGGAGCATGGTGGAGATCGATGTGTGGTTACAGGCCCTTGGTCTGTCTGAGCAGACTTCGACCTGCCGGCGATCATGGATATCATGAAGATTGTCCAGAGCTTGCTGCTGACTTGCTGTAGTTTGGATCCTGGCCCTATGCATCTCCTTATGGGTTGCGTGGATGTGATCAGACCAGTCCTTGCTGAGATAGTCTGGTGCTCATTGGACCAAGGGGTGTTTGTAGAGTCCTTGAAAGAGGCTGTTGTGACACCCCTTTTGAAGAAGTCTTCCCTTAACCCAGACTGTCTCGCAAACTACAGACCGATCTCTAACCTGCCCTTCTTGGGTAAGGTTATTGAGAAAGTAGTCGCACTGCAGCTTGATGACTCTCTTACCACCCATGGAATCTATGATTCTCTCCAGTCCGGTTTCAGGAAGAGGCACAGTACCGAGACGGCGTTGGTTCGGGTACTTAATGATCTCCTAATTGCAAGAGATCGGAGGAGCCGTTTGATCTTGGTTCTCCTTGATCTCTCTGCTGCATTTGACACTGTGGACCATGGGATATTGCTGCAATGTCTGCAGCTGATCTGCGGACTATCTGGGACAGTCCTCAAATGGTTTCATTCCTTCCTTACTGGCAGATCTCTGAGGGTAGTATCAGGAATTTTTTCCTCTGCTCCCTTTGTGCTGCCCTGAGGGGTGCCGCAGGGTTCTGTGCTTTCTCCCATGTTGTTCACGGTGTATATGCTTCCATTGGAAGACATTATAAGGCATTACGGGCTGAGTTTTCTCTACTATGCAGATGACACTCAGATCTATATGTCCTTTGTACCCGAACAGAACAACACACTCACGGTCTTTAATAACTGCCTTGCTGAGATTCAGGACTGGATGAGTGCTAACTGGTTGAGGCTGAATCCGGACAAGACTGAGGTGCTGGTGGTGGACCCTGGTCACCATGCAGAGAAGTTGACTCCTGGGTTTTCCTCTGCTCTTGTGTTAGGGGGTAACCAGTTGAGACTTTCTGAACAGGTGCGGAATCTGGGTATAATACTTGACTGCGAGCTGACACTTAATTCCCAGGTGGCAGCTATCATCAAGTCCTCCTTTTACCATCTGAAGAATATAGCCTGGATAAAGCACCTTGTTCCACATGATGACCTTCCTGTGTTGGTTTGCGCCTTTGTTTTCTCACGTCTAGATTACTGCAAGGCTCTGTATGTAGCGTTGCCAGGGGTAGACCTCTGCCACCTGTAGCTGGTGCAGAACGCTGCAGCCAGGTTGTTGACTGGGCTACCAAGAACTTGCCACATCACGCCTGTTCTGTGAGAAACGCACTGGCTGCTGGTGCATTGGAGGATTACCTTCAAGGTTGCATTGCTGACCTATAAGACCCTACATGGACAGGGACCGGGCTACTTGCAAGATCTCCTTCAGCCCTACCGCCCTCTCTGCCCACTCCATTCCACTGACAAGGGATTGCTAGAGATTCCCAGGGTTCATCTTCAATCTTCTGTGGCCTGAGTCTTTTCTTTTGTGGCTCCAACCATATGGAGTTCTCTACCTCGTTGGATTAGGGAGTGCCTGTCCACAGAATCCTTTAAGTCTTCTTTGAAGAGCTTTTTGTTTGTTATGGCTTTTGATTAGTTCCTACTTTGCTGCCTTTTTAACTGTGTTTATGTTTTATATTCTATTTATTATTGATGTATGTTTTTTATGTATTTGCACTTTGGCACTTGAAAAGCGCAATATAAATAAATTATGATTTGATTTTGATTTTGATTTTGAAAAGAACACCATTGCGTATCGGAAAAAAATGCATTTAGAAATACAGACAACAGGAAGCTTCTGTGATAATCCCATTTTTCCACTGGTTGCTGGAAAGCAAAGTGCCAATTGCTGTTGAGGATGTAATGGGAAGTTTATTACAGGTAGAGGGGCCCCTCATTGGAAAAGACTGATTCCCTCTAAAAGAAGCTGTTGGTGGGAATTCTAAAGTTAAGCTTTTAGATGAATGCATGCCTACATAAGTATTTCACACCAACACCGATTCACTAATGTAACCTGGAACTTTCCCGTTAATGCATTTTTTATCAGTTATATTAGATGTAGCACATGTCTTTGCTCAGGCAGTAGCCAGTCTAGGGATTTGTACAAACTGCAGTGATGAGCATTGCATGGAGCTCCAAGAATAAAGTACACCATTGTTTTTTGTTAAAACATTGAACTCCCCAGGTGGCCAGCTCCTGCTCCCTATATAAGACATCTCCATAGTCTAAAATGGACATAATCATTGTTTCAGCAATCCTCTTCCTAAATTCCTGTGAAAGAGAATCATGGTGTCTATATAGAAAGCTTGTTTTGGGGCCTGTCCTCTTTACAGTGGTTTCACTATGATGACCACTCTTTAAATGGGCATCTAATCAAATCCCCAGATATATATATATGTTGGGACTATAGACAACTGGATGTTTACATTGGCAGCAATTATCATTGAGTCATCACTAGACTCAGTTTTCATCGTTGGTCTAAATAGCATTACTTGTTACTTATTTCAATTCAAAACCAAGCAGTCATGTTTCAAAAAGTCCCAGACCCCATTAAAACATTGCAAGAGGTCCATCTTCTCTGCTGGACAGACCATCCCACACAATACATTACAGTACTGCATCACTGGCATACAGATGGACCTGTAGCCCCGGCATCCACTGCATCATGTTATTCACATATAACAAAAACATCAAAAGCCCCAAAAAGGAACCAGTCAGAACTCCCCTATTCACTGGCTTCTAGGCAGACCTAGTGCCTCAGACCTCAGCTGATTGCCTGCAGGCTGCCAAATAACTAGTGAACCAACTTAATGAGGATTCCTCAAGACCCATTCCCTGCAATTCACTTATCATTACACTGTGGCTGGTGGTGTCAAAAGCCCTGGAGAAATCTATTAAGATTGCTAACACACTAAGGCCACCCTCCATTGAAGACTATATGGTATTTATAACATTGATTGCCACAGTTGTAGTGTTATGATGTTTCCTAAACCCAGACTGATTATGGTACAACACATTAGTATTCTGCAAGTAGTTATTCACTTATCTTGCCACTAATCCCTCCAGGACCATCAACACCATGAACAGCAGCAAAATGGGTCTCTAATTGCTCATGAGATTCCTTCAACCAGCCTTAAACACCAAAAATAACAGGGCTTCCTTCCACTCAGAGGGAAATATGCTGTTTTAAGGATAGATTATAAATATCTGTCAAAGGCTGACAAATCATAGATGCAGCATACCTCAATAAAAGTGTAGATATGCCATTTAGGCCACCTGCTTTCTTGGGGTCCAGTGCCAGCAACTCATCAGTAACCTCTGATGCAGTGATTGGCCTAAATTTAAAAGAGGTGAGAAAACCTCCTGGTGGACCGGATAATAGTGACTCTGGAGGAGAAGAACTTGTATCACATGAGGAGACAGTGAAATCTAAATTAACAACAAACTGTTCATTAGATGCATTTGTAATCCATTCAAAAGATTGAATAAAAAGAAAAGGAACAGCAAACAACTGAAGCAAAACTCACCTAGAAGTGAATAGAACGGAAAAGACTTTAAGTAGCTGAGTATTTGATTGAAACAGGGGATGCCTCTGATGAGCAGTTACTACCTACTCTATACATAGAGAGTACCCCTGGAGCTATGCACATCCCTATTTTCTGCCTGATGCCAAGGTAGGGTTGTCAGTGGTCAGCAGAATCAGCCCCCAACTGAATGAATAGTGACAGCAGCCACAGCTGAGTGGGATTCTTGGACAGCATGCATCTAGTAAGGAAAGTAAGGGGACCAGAGGGAGAGCCAGAGTAAAAAAAGAGGGTTCATGCATACATTTTGAAAGTTGACATACAGCATGTACATTTTAAAAACTGTCACACGGCAATTTTCATAAACTTCATGAAGGATTTCTGTGTGAATATTTTGTGAAAAATGTCATGCAACAAACAGATTTTGAAAACTGTCATGCAGCACATAGATTTTGAAAACCATTGTGCAGCACATTTCTTTATTTATTTATTGAATTTTGATGATCGGGTAGGCCCACTGGGCCCAGGAGGTCCCTTTTTCAGAGGCGACCCGGGAGTTACAGGACTATTAGGATACACAGTTAGAACAGATGTAGATTACAGCATGTAAACAGGTGAATATATATATATATATATATATATATATATATATATATATAGCAATGACATATTACATAGCAGGTTCAATGATTAGCAAGTGAATTAATGTGGAGAGCCAGAGCAACACCTGGGTCGCAATAACCCAAGTAGAGTATTTTGGGAGGAGAGCTAGTAGAGAAGGGTTAGGGCTCTCAGCTCAGGTAGGAGTGAGGTAAGGGCTCAGGCAGGAGGGTAGTGTGAAAATGTCAGGTTTGAAAAACATTGTGCAGTACATAGATTTCGAAAACCATTGTGCAGCATGTAGATTTAAAAAAACTGTCCTGCAGAATGAAGATTTTGAAAACCATAATATAGGTGTTAAACATGTTCATGCAACATGTAAATTTGTTTACTATTTGTGAAGGAGTGCTGTGTGAATATTTTGATTTTTAATTTAACTAAATGCTAATTAATTTAAAAAAACACATTGGCACCCATATTCAATCATGGATGTTCTTGTCATGGCAACTCAGTACTGCAATAAAAACAGCAGCTGGCTGCCAGAGAGTGGTACAGTATTAAGATGCAGAGCATACCCTGTCCATCGCACTCTGCCTGTCTGAATATTGAACTGCTATAGCAAGCAAGCAAATTTATGTGATATTTATTTCAAAGGTTTTACCAGGAAACACGTAATTTCCAGATGTGTCCTGGGGGGGAGGGGGAAAGCAGAATGGATCCAAGATACAATGTACAAAAACAATATAGTAGTATGTAAATAAATAAAACCATATACAGAATATAAATTGCCAGGCAAAAGAACATTAAACTGTGACCAACAAAACATTAAAATGAGGAGTAGAGTAATGACTGATTACCCATCTGAGGGGGATAAATTATTGATATACCACTTCATCCCAAGGGCTTGAAGTACAGTACATATAATTTAATTTAATTAATGAAACACATTTAACACATTTATAAATTTGGATAACAAGAACAGCAGAATCCCTCTCTTTTATCATAAGTTTTAAATAAGTCCTCAAATGCACATGAAAAGGATTGGTGTTCAGATCCCTTTTAAGAATGTCAACAGTGGAGATCTGACATGATGATTTGAAAAGGGATGCCACATGCGCATGGCAGTCACAGAAAAGACCCTTTCACTGAGGATTTGTAAACAGATGAAGGGAACCACCAGCATATTCTTCCCTGCTGAGCAGAGCAGCCAAAATGGATAGTATATGAGAGAAGGATGTTTTGTATGTAGTTGGGACTCAGATGGTACAAGAGTCTTGCATAGTGCGTATGTGCATCATTACTACAGCCCCCTACTGGTAACAAGCTACCAGGAGTAAAGGGACATAGAGGATCTGAAATGGGATAGTGCCATCACTTCTGAGTGCCATATTCAGTGGCTAGGATGCTACTGACCACATACTGTATGGCAGGCAGAGTGCTAAGGGGCCATTTGTCAGTATGTGGCCATTAGCAGCTCTGCAAAATGCATCCATGCACAAATGTGGGAAGCACTGTGCAGAGCCTCAGCTGCCCCCCACACGGGAGCCCTACCCACCTATGCCATCCCTGGCAGTCTAGCAGACCCTCCTCCATAACCTGATCCCTGTCGTTATTGTGAAATTGTACTAAAGCCCTTCCATGGCATTCTAGTGGACCCCTCTACCGCACCCAATTCTTGTCAGGATAGTGGAACTGTACTAAAGCACTTCCCTGGTAATCTAGTGAACCTCCTTCCTCACACAATCTGGTGTTGTGGGACTGTACTAAAGCCCATCCCTGGCAGTTTGATATTGCCAACAACCAATCACTGTCAAAGCCCCACACTCTAGCCCTCCTACTGAGCAACCACCACCTGCACCCCCTGTCAACCCCTAAATCACCCGTCCATCAGTGAGATGCCATCAGGTTTTCAGACATTAACTGACACAGACCACCACCCCCACTGACCACCATGGCCAGCTGCCATCTGACTAACAGGGAGTGTGTGGGCACATACAGTACTATAGAAATAGTTCTTTCTACAGTATGCATGCATTCATTCCTTGTCAGTCACATGGCAGCAAGCCAAGGTGTTAAGAGAAAGGGGTTCTTCCAGTTGCCATCCAAGTACCAGATGGCAGTTCACCTATGAACAGATGGGGTGAGTCAGGAGCCAATGGGGGGAAAGGGAGTGGGTGCTCAGTGGGTGCAAAAAGAAGGTAGAAGCTTTGACAGTGATTCAGTGGTGGATAATACTAGACTGCCATGGATGGCTTTCAGTACATTTCTGCAATACTGGATTGGGTGAGGAAAGGGGTCCACTAGACAGCTAAGAAAAGGCATTAGTACAATTTCAAAATACCAACAGGGAGCAGGAATGGGAAGGAACTTCACTAGGCTGCCAGGGAAGGACTTTAATACAGTTCCACAATACTTTTTTCCCCTTTTGGTAACTAGGTAAGGCTGACTAGGCAAAAGTTCCTGTTTTCAGGGGTGACCTTCGAGCACTGAGGAGGTTACATGACTTGTTCAGTGTCACACAATATGCAAATAGAGGTTGTGAGAATCCAACACAGGTCTTCTGGATGTACCAAGCTCATTTGCAGCTTGTTACTTTAACCTCAAGGCTATACTGCCAGCTAATACTAAAAGGGTTCAGTTTTGGGAGTGGGATCCATTAGTCTACCAGTCAAGGGCATTAGTACAGTTCCACCATACTGTCAGGAACTGGATAAGTGAGGATGTCTGCTAGACTGCCAGGGTTGAGATATTCAATACTGCACAGTAACATTATTGCATACTACTGACAGTAATCAGGACAGGGAGACCACTAGACTGCCAGGGTTTGGATCTACAATATAGCTGTGTACTTAGAAACATAGAAACATAGACTTTGACAGCAGATAAGGACTACTTGGCCCACTCAGCCTGCCCATTTCCCTTTCTATTGGATAAGCTGCAGATCCCAGTTAACCAACAGCCTACTTCCTCTTACCCCTCACAAGAATTGCTTTATGTCTGTCCCATGCATTCTTGAATTCCCCCACTGTTTTTGACCCCACAACCTCCTCAGGAAGTCCATTACATGCATCCACTACCCTCTCTGTGAAAAAATACTTCCTTACATTGCCCCATCTATGCCCCTTTGTTCTTGCACATCTCTTTTTCTGAAAGATGCTACCTTCTTGGACTTTATTGATTCCCTTGAGGTACTTAAATGTTTCTATCATGTCCCCCCTCTCCCATCTTTCCTCGAGGTATACATATTAAGCTCCTTTAGTCTCTCTTCATATGACTTCTGGTGTAGACCCTGCACCATTTTAATTGCATTCCTCTGGACTGCCTCCATCCTGTCTACTTCCACTCAGGGTTGAGGTCTCCAGAACTGCATGCAGTATTCCAGATGGGGTCTCACCAACTGTCTGTTCAAAGGGATAACAACTTCCTGTTTTCTATTGTGATGCCTCTCCCTATGCATCCCAGTATCCCCTCAGCCCCCCTTACTGTCTTCTCACATTGCTTACCTACCTTCAAGTAATCTGATATGACTACCCCAGGGCACTTTCCATTTTGGTTGTTGTTAGTAGATTCCCTCCACATTGTGTACTCTTCCCCTGGGTTTTTGTTTCCCAGGTGCATTACTTTGTACTTCTTTGCACTGAATCTAAGCTGCCATACGTTTGTCTATTCCTCTAACCTTGCCAATTCCCTTCTCATCCTTTCCACCCATCTTGTGTATCAACCCTGTTGCAGATCTTTGTGTCATCTATAAAGAGGCATACTTTCCCTTCCAGTCCCTCTGCAATGTCACCTATAAAGACATTAAAGAGGACCGGTCCAGTACTGAACCCTGTGGTACACCACTAGTAACTCCCCTTTCTTTGGAGTGGACTCCATTTACTTTTACCCTCTGCATCCTGTTGTCCAGCCTTTGTTTTCCCAGGCTGCATCCCTGGGACCCATTCCAAGGCTGTCTAACTTGATTCTTAATTTTTTGTATGAGACTGTGTCAAATGCCTTGCTAAAATCTAGGTAGTCCATGTCAACAGCCCCTCCCTTGTCCATTTCTTTGGTCACCCAGTCAAAGAAAGATTAGATTCATCTGAAATGACCTTCCCACTGTGAATCCATGCTGCCTTGGGTCCTGTGCCCCACTAGGTACTCAACAGTTCTTTCCTTCAGAAGTGATTCCATCATTTTCCCTACCCCTGAGGTCAAACTAACAGGTCTGTAGTTTCCTGCCTCTGTCTTGCTGCTACATTTGTGAAGGGGAATCACATCAGTCCTCCTCCAGTCCACAGGTACAACACCATCCTCCCATGATTTGCTAACAAGGGTAGTCAGTGGTACTAGTTCTCCCCTTAGTTTATTTAGAATTCTGGGGTGAATCCCATCAGGCCCCATTGCTTTGTCCACCTTCAGTTTTAGGAGTTCCTTCAGGACTCTTTCTTCTATGAATGGACTGGTATCGACCCCCCATCTAGAGTGCTTCTATTCTTTAGGTTATGCACCTACTGCTCCTCTTCTTTTGTGTCTACTGAGCAGAAGTATTTGTTCAGTATTCCTGCTTTTTTACTGTCACCCTCTACCCACCCTCTTCCCTTTATTAAGCCTCACTATCCAACCCTTGGTCTTTCTTCACTCCCTAATGTACCTATAAAAGGTTTTATCCCCCTTCTTATCTGAGTTGGCTATCTTTTCCTCAGTTTGGGCCTTTGCTATTCTGATTGACTTCCCTTCTTCCTTCTGCTTTAACTGGTGCAGTTCTCTGTCTTGATCCTTCTGTGTTTCCCTATACTTCCAGAATGCTACCCTTTTCTCCCTAACCTTCCCCACCACCTCTTTTGGGAATCATAGTGGTTTTTTCCTTCATTTTGTTTTGCTGATTTGCTTCACATGAAGTCCTGTTGCCTCAATGATGGCTGTTTTGATTTTTCCCTGTTGTTCCTTTACCCCTCCTTCTTGCCCATTTGCTAGTGCTTTTCTGAGGCACTCTCCAATTTTCCCAAAAGTCAGCCCTTCCAAAGTCCAATACTCTTGCTTTTGTATGGCTTGACTCTCTGGCTGTGTTTATCATGAACCACACTGTTTGTTGGTCGCTTGTTCCCAGATGGCTGCCCACTTCTAAATCCGAGATCCTCTCTTTGTCCCAGTTTGAGAGTACCAGGTCTAAAATTGCTCCCTCCCGAGTGGGTTCCAACACTAGCTGTCTGAGGCATGCCCCTGTAGGGCATCGAGAATGATCCTGCTCGTGGATGTGTCTGCAGCAAAGGTGCTCCAGTTAACATCTGGCATATTGAGGTCCCCCATCAACAATATCTCCCCTTTTTCTGCCATTCAAAGGATGCCTTCTATCATTTTCTTGTCCATTGTCTCTTCCTGTCTCCAGGGTGACCCACAATGCCTCCCCTACTCCTTGTTTACCTTTTAGTTCTATTGCTATGATGGCTTCCCTTACTAACAGGGATGTGGCACCTGAAAGCAGGGATGACCAGCCCCAGTGTTGCCAGGGGCAGGGTTCACAGATCACTGTGTGCATTGATAAAGGTAGGGTTTCAGAAGCATTAATTAAGACTTCCACAGCAGTTTGTTATTACTTACAAAAGCCTCCATGTATACCACTACATCCTGTTTTCAAGAAGGCAAAGTTATTTTCATGGTAACAGAGGTGTAGTCTGCACATCAGCATAATCCACTGTGCACAGTGCCAGATGACCCTTTGGATATGGCTCCCACCCTACCAAGATGTGTTAAGTCAAGTTAACTTGGAACTGTGTCTGTTAGCGCTAGGCTAACTTTCATCTCATGGGGTCATTGTGTGTCTCATTCTACCCCTCCCTCGTGAACACTAAAGTATCACCCTTAATATTTTAAGTATTCAATAAGCAATCTTACTTTAAAGGTTTTAGTCATGCTGAACTTAAACATTAACTAAAAAACTTTGTGCAGGAGGCAGATTTTGAAAACCATCATGATGTATATAGATTTCAAAAATGTTCAAAGGGCCGGTAGATTTTTAAAACCTTCATAAAGGATTTCTCTGCAATTCTTTTTTGCAAAGCATTGCACAGCATGTAGATTTTGAAAACCAAAGTGCACCACGAATTTTTGAAAACCGATGTGTAGATGTTCAAAATATTCAGCCCACTGGTGCAGTGGCAAAGCTACCACTTGCAGCTCTGACAACTCAGGTTTGGAAGCAAACTCAGGTTGTCAGATCTTGGTCAGGGAGAGAAGAACTGAATAGCCATAGGACTGCTCTCTTCTTCAGGGAGCGAGGGTTGCTGGAACTGGTGTAGCACTGACCCCTGGTGGCAGCTGAGGTTTGGGCACCCAGAAACAGCAATGGTGGTAGGAGCAGTGGCTGTCTGTAAAGTGTGTGGGTGTATGCATGCACGTCTAGGCAGCATTACACCTCTGCCATTCTAGGAATGTAATAGGAGGAGGGAAAACATGTCTGGCCATGGTGATGGGACTGACCCCTTGCAGGCTCAGCATCCAGCTCAATGGCACACCTCCTGTCTGAGAATCCTTTCAGTGGTCAATGGCGGGCCACCCCTGCCACAGGGAGTAAGCCATGGGGAAGACAGGAGTTCGATGGTAAGTCCATATAGGGCCAAGGGGATGCGGCTGGGGGGGGTCCCTGATAACAGGGCCAGTCTGGGGTGAAATACAGAGCACTAACTGCAAAAAAAGTTCAAAAGATTCATACAGCAGGTAGATTTTCAAAAAACATTGTGAGGGATTTCTGTGATTTTTTTTTAAGATACCTAATTACTACCTTGTGCAGCATCTATTAACATTTTGTATTTTACCTGCAGCTTGTATTGAAGAGTAGCTTGTATTGCAAAATAAAATGTTTAAGTGATAAAAATAAAATACTGTATTACAGATCTGGGATTTGATCAACTTTATTGTTATTGGTGTACTTCATATCAAAATAAGTAAAACAAACAATAAGTGCTATAATGAGTTTAAAAAAAAAACTATAATAATGATAATAGAGTAGTTAAGATAAAAGTCACAGATACTCCCACCTACAATATTTTATCTGAGATGACTTTTAACCCTGACTAGAAGCCGCAGCTCATATTTGAGGGTGGCTTTTATTAAAAGTATTCAGTATGACCTGTGGCTTGTATTTGATAGCTTCTTCTGTTCAATGAAATATGGTATTCATTTATGTCTTTTTTCAGTGAACTGAGTATATGAGAACATTACATCATTAATTATATTAAAATATATAATTATTTTCACCAAACAGATATATGGCTCCATAATATCTAACAGACCAGAAAGTTTTAGAATTTAACTCTTGAACATTTTTTTTTCATCTACTGTTCTTGCAAATTGAGCATGTGCAAATCATTATTGTTAATAACTACAAAGTGAAATTAAAAGTTTTTTTTTACCAAATCACCAAAAGAACCTATTCCTCCATAACATGTAATAACTGCTTTGTCTCGCTTATCCATTACCTTGTCAGATTATTGTTGTTGCTTGCCAGTGTCATCGAATTAAACTCTGGCCCTTCTCCTCCCCTCTCCCCCCCAACTCCCTCAAGGGTAGAGAAGTATCCACCCAAACATCAGGACCCTCCTACCCAAAATTGGCCAAATCCAGCCACTTGTCCTATCTCTCCAGCCAAACATACTTATCCTGTCTGAATCCTGGCTCAGCCCCAAAATGTCTAATGAGAGCCGCTCTATCCCGGGCTTCACCCTGATTTGCCAGGACTGTGCCAGTAGAGATGGAAGGGTGGCTACAGTGTGTACCTCACATCCATCATCCACTATCTAGGCGTCCTCGATTCCTTCCACTTATGAACAATTGCTAATAAAGATCTAACCCCCTTCTCCCTTCTGATCTTTACAACAGGTGTCTACTGCTGTCCTAGCCTCCCTCTGACCTCCATCACTGACCTAATGACAACCATTTCTACCCTAGCCTCTTCAGGTGGACTACTAATCCTGGGTGATTTCAATCTGAACTGGCTCAAACTCCACCACTCATTCTGAAATCACCTCTCTAAACTTATCTCAACTTATTAATGAACCCCCATGCTTCAACCCTAAAACCGAGAACCATTTCCTCATTGACTGGGTCCTGGCCTCACTCTCACACCACATCATAAATGCCAGTGTCTTGCTAGAGGCCCTAAGCGACCATCACATCACATACTGCATATGTAAGATTGGGCACCCTAGGGCTCCCCTCAAACTCATTCAGATTCATTCATTTAAATCCTTAGACCTCACCCCTCTACTTGTACACCTGTCCAATACAGACTGGTCCCCCATTAACACTGCCACCTCAATGGACACAGTCCTTGCCTATTTCAAATCCTGATTTATCAGTGTCTGAAACCACCACACCTCTATCAGATGCACCAAGGAACATGGGTCCCATCTCTCATGGATCTCCTGTGACCTCCTGGCTTGTCTACAGATTCAGGACCAAGCATGGAATGACCACAAATGTTCACCCTCCCTTACTTGCATAGAAAAGGTACCAACACCTATGAGACACATGCACAAGACTAGTCAGACATGCGAAAAGCAGATTACTTCTCTAGCTCATCCTAGGCAAACATAAACCACCCTTGTAAATTCTGGAAAGTGGTCAACACCCTTTCTCCCCTCCAAATAATATCGCTGCCCCTGTCCTCTAGGTGGCTGACTCCTCCTTATTGGACCCCCTCTCTGTAGTCAATCTGTGGAATTCTTTTTTACATCCTGCATCTCCTCCCTCCTCTCCTCTCTACCCCTTCACCACAACCACCCTGCCTTCTCTGTACACTGAGCATCATGCTCCTCCCAACTCTTCCTTCCCTGTACCCCCCCCCACTACTCTCAGGGTGCTCCCTGCAACTAACCCAGCTAAAGGCAAAATCCCTGATGACCTTGATGCCAAACTACTCTATCTGTCTGCTCCTGTCATCTCACATCCATTAGCTGCACTACTAAACCTCTCCTTTTCACTTGCCTCTGTCTTAGTTGCTTATAAGCATGCTACTGTCATCCCTCTCCCCAAATGTGGTGATCCTTCTGAAGTTGGCAACTACTGCCCCTTCTCCCTCCTTCCCATCCTTGCCAAATTGCAGGAACGTATTATACTCTCCCAGCTCTCTCCTTACCTTGACTCCACCTCCTTTTTCACCCCTTACCAATCTGGCTTCCATAAGAACCATTC
The DNA here is from genome assembly GCA_016271365.2 of Neoceratodus forsteri. Classification (NCBI taxonomy): domain Eukaryota; kingdom Metazoa; phylum Chordata; order Ceratodontiformes; family Ceratodontidae; genus Neoceratodus; species Neoceratodus forsteri. The sequence continues at coordinate 667,001,213 of CM057455.1, read as the reverse complement.
CACGGCCACCTATCTACTCAGGCTCATTGATTCCACCCATTCTAGTATGGGCCAGGTCTTCATTTCTTCCACCACCTCTGTCGAACTTGCCAAGGCTTTTGACACTGTCTCCCATTCCCTCCTACTAGACAAACTCTCAGCTGCTGGGCTGTCAGCTACTGACACCAGCTGATATAGATCCTATCTAATGGACAGATCACAGTCAGTCAGAATCATGGACTCACTCTCTCTGCCCCTTCACATCCACACTAGGGTTCCACAAGGCTCAGTCCATGATCTGATTCTTTTCTCCATTTTCTTTAATGATCTCCCCTTGGTCTGCTTATCTGCATCTATCCACATGTATGCAGATGACACTGTCCTATATGCATCTGGTCCTTCCTCTCCCATGGTGGTGTGCACTCTTCAGCAGGACTTTGACAATGTCCCGTGCTGGCTACACTTCAACAAACTGTTTCTAAATGCCAAGGAGATAGTCTCCATGTCTTTTGGCACAAAACAGAGACTCACTTGTCTCCCATCTCTCTCATTCTTTCACACTCTTGATGGGACCATGTTGGAAGATGCTACCTCTTTCAGGTACCTTGGGGTCTGACTTGACAAACACCTTGACTTTTCCGGTCATGTGGATGCTATTCAAAATAAACTGCTCCTCAAACTGGGTGCCTTATACCACAATCGTGAATGCTTCCCCTTGCCAACCTGCAGAGAAATTTATTGAGAATGATCCTTTCAACATTTGATTACAGAGATGTAGTCTACCTCCTTACCCCCAAAACCACCCTTGACAGATTTGACACCCTCTTCCACTCCTTCTGCCACTTTACCCTCAACTGCCCTCCCTGCACTCACCACTGCTCCTTATACCAATCCCTGGCTCTCCCCTCCCTCAATGACCTTCGCTTGGCTCATTGTGCCAACTTCCTTGCCAAGGTCTGGTTCAGAGCTCTCCCTTCTTACCTGTCATGCTGGTGGAAGACTAGGTTTGCTGGCCAAGGCACCTAGCTTCACCTGAGCTCTTTTTTTCTAGGTTGCTTGAAAGGACAGAGCAAAGAACCTTACCAGAGCAACAATAAAAATTGAGGCTTCTTTTGGCTAGGCAGGTTTACTGTGTGTTGTTATTTTTATTTTGTACTTACAGGGATTGTTATTGTTTGTTGCTAAAATTTTATTGCTTTATTTTTCTCTGATTCAAATTGTTGTTGCTGGATATACCTTCTGCTGTATTATTTTAGGGTGTGCCAACAGGTGTGTGCTTACAGATTACTGCTGTAATCTTCTGATTCAAATTGTCTTTTGCAAGGTATATCTTCTGTTACTGCTTTATTTTTCTCTGCAGCAAAGTGTTTCTTACAGGGTATATCTTCTGTGAAATTATTATAGGTGGTGCTTACATTTTTGTGACTTTTTATCATTAGGCTAAATAAAATTATGGTTTGCCACAATTTTAATTTATTTTGTTTTTTGCTAAAAGTCTTTTTTTTTGTCTCACAGGTATTGCAGTCTCCTTCTCACATTGAAGGAGTTAATTGCCTTCCTCCCACAGCTCTTCCAGAGGATTAGGTGTGTATCTGGGGGTGGAGCTGACAAACTGTCAGTCCCTTCCAACAGAGGGAAGGGTTAAACGGACAGGTTAGTTGATATCTTGGAGGTGGAAGACTAGGTTTGCTTGCCAATGCACCTAGCTTCACCTGAGTCCTTTTCTTCTAGGTTGCTTGAAAGGACAGAGCAAAGAACGTTACCAGAGCAACAATAAGGATTACGGCTTCTTTTGGCTAGGCAGGTTTCCTGAGAGTTGCTATTTTTAATTTTGTACTCACAGGGACTGTTACTTGTTACTGTTTGTTGCTAGCATTTTATTGCTTTATTTTTCTCTTATTCAAATTGTTGTTGCTAGGTATACCTTCTGCTGCATTATTACAGGGTGTGCCTACAGATGTGTGCTTACAGATTACTGCTGTAATCTTCTGATTCAAATTGTCTTTTGCAAGGTTTATCTTCTGTTACTGCTTTATTTTTCTCTGCAGCAAAGTGTTTCTTACAGGGTATATCTTCTGTGAAATTATTACAGGTGGTGCGTTACAGGTTTCACAGTTTTATCTGTTATTAGGATAAGCTTTCAGGGCTACTACATTTGTTTCTGGCTGATTGTTTCTGCTCTTACCTCCTTGTTTCTTTCATCTGTAATTCTTCTTTTTCAGCAGGGCAAGGGCCCAACCACCCAACCCCATCCCCAACCACCCCACACTACACTCCTTTTATAGGGTATCACAGTTGTGACATTTCCTGTAGCAATGCAGGAAGGGGTGGATCAGAGGGGTATCCACACAGTGACCTCATTTACAGGGGCACTAGCAATTTAACTTGTTATAATAAGTTATACAAAAACAAACAAACAAAACACAAAACCAAACTTTTGATTTCATTTTCTTCCTTCTAATTACTCTGACTAGGTGTATAAACCCAGCAACTTACCTGGAATGGATATCATTAACTGCAGGTATTGTGGAACACTTTTCAGATGGGCGGTTTTACAGCATTTAGAACACTGTCATACATGCTGGGCCATTGGAGATCCAAGGGCTCAGCTCCAGGCAGCATGGGCAGAGATTGCATGCTTCAGTTTACATATTCAAGAGGAAAGATATTATAAGAACTGCCTGCCATTTCCCCAACATCCAACAGAAGCACCTCGACTGCAGAGGGTAGTTGATCCGGGAGGTTGGCAGGTGGTTAGGAGGGGCAAATCAGGTGCACCATCACTCAGTGCTCTCCAACATATCACCTCCACAAACCATATAATAACTACAAACAGATATCTGCCTCTATCTCCAAAATCAAACAAAGGGGCAGAGGACACTGCAGAGCAGGGCACTGCAGCACAGATGCAAGCTCAACAAAACTTGCCCAAAACAGGAACCCAAACAAAAAAAGCAAAAAGGAAATCCAAAAAATTTCTGATCATAGGAGACTCCATGATTTGGGGACTTGATCCATATCTCCAGCCAGAAGTAATGGAATGATGTCTCCTATGTACATCAGCATGGAGAGACACTGACCACATTGCTAAAACTGTTCAGGAAGCAGGAGAAAACATTGATGTCCTGGTATACATAGGGACTAACAATCTTGCCAGCTGGTCAGTTGTGGAGACCAAGGAACACCTGACCAGGCTGGGTGACAAACTATCATCCATTTCATCCAACATCTCCTTCTCTGAGATCCTGCCAGTCTGGGAAAGGGGGACAGATGGACGGAAGGTCAGAAAAGGGAAGATAGGGGAGCTAAACATGTGGCTCAAGGGCTGGTGCCAGGAAAAAGGACAAAAATTTGTAGGTAACTGGCAACGTGTTGGGAGTGAAAGTTCTTTAAATTTTATGGACTGCATCTGACTAAGGAGGGAGTCAGTGCATTGGGGCAGAAGTTTGATGTCTTTGCAGAATATTTAAACTAGCAAATGGGCAGAGGGGTGCAGCACCCATAACATCGAATGGGATGAACACCCCTCCCCCCTCAGCTAGTGGTCAAACAGGAGTTCAGCATTTTTGTAGTTCATTTGCATCACCAGGTAAAGAAAAGGGTCCGGCTCCCCATACGATGCACTGGGGAAACGCCGGACCTCACCCAGCAACTAACACACCGAAATCTGACCAATGAAAAATCATGTACACAAATGCTTGGAGTCTGGGAAACAAGATCCCAGACCTGCAGGCAATAATGACAGAGGCTAAACTGGACAAAATAGGCATTAGCGAGACATGGTTTACCAGTAACCACACTTGGGAGACTTCAGTACCTGGCTATGTATTGCTCAGTAGAGACCGAGGTGCAAAAAGGGGGGGTGGACTGTCCCTTTATGTCAATGAAAGCTACAGAAATTCAGAATACACATAAGGAGCCAGAAAAACTGTGGGCTACCCTGGAAACTGGAAATGGGACAGCTATACGAACAGGGGTTGTGTACAGGCCTCCAGACCAGGGGGAGGACATAGACACATTACAGTTAGAAGATATACAAAACATGACAGCTAAAGGGGAGATTCTGATAATGGAAGACTTCAACATGCCAAATACAGATTGGTCAACACAAGCAGGGACATCTGCCAGAACTAGACACATGGTGGATTCCCTGCAGGGGGAGAGCCTTGTGTCCTCTAGTTTCTCCGCAGGGCCATCCGGTGGGTTGGCCTGGTGGAGTTTCGTGGTGGGGGCCATGGTTCCTACTTCCTAGCCCCTGGTTGGGGATTTTTGGGATAAGGCTCACTGAGGAGTGGAGTGGCATCGCTGATACCGCTAATACCAGCAAAGAGGATTTTACCAACTCTTCTCCTGATCATGGTCAGACAATTCATTTTACTCTCTGCCTTGCTTTGTATGACCCCTTCTATCATGAGAGGGTTTGAGGGGTCATCAAAAGCACTGGTTTACACTTCTTTTTATTTTACTGGGAGTGAGAGTCCCTTGCTGAATTTGTTAGCCCCCGGTTGTGAGAAGACCTGGGGGGCTGAAGATGTGTTTCTTCTATGCTTAGTCTGACTGTAGTCTGAGTCTCCTCAACAAAGAACTCTCTGCTTGGAGACCTGGTCTCCTTATCTCCCTAAAACTGTTTTTCAGGATTTTTTAAATGTGTGATTTGATTTAAGTATTTAAGGGTTTTTGATTGGGTGGGATTGGGTTTTTCCCTCCAGTGAGAGTAGAGGGAGTTTTTTATTTGTATTAGTTTATTTTTGATTTTCTTTTTAAGTGTTTGTTAGTTATTAGTTGTAAGTCATAGTGTTTATGGTGTGTAATATTTTTTGACAGCATGTATTGGGGCCGAGTGGTCTGTGGGCAGGCGCTATTCCCCCTCCAGTCTGAGGGACCTGTGCTCCTTCAATAGCCCCCATTGCAGCCCAAGGTCTATTGGCCTTGCCAGGCCCTGAGGATTGCTCGGAGGAGGCAGAGGGGGAGGCGGGCACTACAGTTGGGGGGGAGCGGAATGAGTGGATAAGGGTGGTGAGGTTAGGGAGACACCCTGGGGTTAAATGGGTCCAGGAGAGGGGTTTACGATGCCTGGTTCCCATACCCAAGGGCTCCACTGATGGTGGGCAAGTTGCCCACTTCTCCAAGGCCTCCCATCCAACTCGGGTGGTGTTATGCAATGCCAGATCTATAAAAAACAAGACAGCAATTATTGCTGACCTTGTCAAGTCATCTGACCTGGCTTGCATCACTGAGACCCGGCAGGATGAGAATGCTGGCCCCATTTTGGTGTCAGCTGTTCCGGCCGGGTACTCGGTGATACACCGCCCGAGACTGGATCATGGAGGGGGTCGCTATTTGTTTTTGATCAGAATTGGACCTTGTAGAGGTTCTAGTGGTGTCCCCTAGGTCTTTTGAGTGTATCATGGGAGCAGGTGTGGGCTGCAGAATCCTACTCATTTACCATCCACCCAGTGATGAGAAAGTTTTTCTGCAGGAAGTAGCAGACTTCATTGTTGATCTGGTGTTGGAGCCCTCCAGGTGGTTGGTCCTGGAGTACTTCAATGCTTGGATCGACGATGAACTCTTGCATTTTGGTCAAAACTTCCTCCAACTTATGAATTTGTTGGACTTCACACAGGTTGCTACCGCTGCTACCCATATTCAGGGTCACTCATTGGATCTGATGTTCACCCTGGGGATGGAGATCACCGGACTGGTGGTGGAACCAGTTGGGTGGTCTGACCATCACTCTATAAGGTTCAATGTTATGGCCCCCTCATGACACCAACCCTTTTTGGAGATGATCCAGTACCACCCTTTAAGGGGTGTTACCCCTGAAGGTCTGGTGGCGTGCTGGACCTATAGAGTTGGCCTATGGAGTTCTTGGAACCCGATGCCTTAGTAGTGCACTATAATAATATGGTGCTGAAGGCTCTGGATTCCATAGCTCCTGTCTGAGTTTGCCCCCTCTCCCTCCACCCTCTGTCCCCTTGGTTTGATGGGACATTGAGGGAGGTGAGGAGAGTGGGGCGAAGATTGGAACTCTGCTGGTGGAAGTCCAGCCTAGAAAGTGACAGGCTTAGATTGACCGCCCACTGTTGAGGCTATCAATCAGAGGAGATTGCTGCATCAAGGAATCGACTAGCTCTGCACTTCCAGACTGTTGATAGGCTGTGCAATCCAGCCTGTCTGCAGAGCCGGAGAGCTTTTTCTCAATTGAAGTGTGATGAGTTTGCATGGTTCTTTGATGATAAGGTGTCAATGATCAGGTCGGACATCCACAGAACGCGTTCAAATGAGCATGGCAGAGATCGATGCATGGTTACAGGCCCTCAGTCTGTCAGGACAGACTTTGACCAGCCAGCGATTATGGATATCATGAAGATCGTCCAGAGCTTGCGGCCTACTTGCTGTAGTTTGGATCCTGGCCCCATGCATCTCCATGCATCTCCTTATGGGTTGCGTGGATGTGATAGGACCAGTCCTTGCTGAGATAGTCTGGTGCTCATTGGACCATGGGGTGTGTCCAGAGTCCTTGAAAGAGGCTGTTGTGACACCCCTTTTGAAGAAGTCTTCCCTTGACCCAGACTGTCTCGCAAACTACAGACCGATTTCTAACCTGCCCTTTTTGGGTAAGGTTATTGAGAAAGTAGTAACACTGCAGCGTGATGACTCTCTTACCACCTTTGGAATCTATGATTCTCTCCAGTCCAGTTTCAGGAAGAAGCACATTACCGAGATGGCGTTGGTTCGGGTACTTAATGAACTTCTAATTGCAAGAGATTTGGAGGAGCCGTTTGATCTTGGTTCTCCTTGATCTCTCTGCTGCATTTGACACTGTGGACCATGGGATATTGCTGGAACATCTGCAGCTGATCTGCGGACTATCTGGGACAGACCTCAGATGGTTTCATTCCTTCCTCACTGGCAGATCTCAGAGGGTAGTATCAGGGATTTTTTCCTCTGCTCTCTTTGTGCTGCCCTGTGGGGTGCCACAGGGTTCTGTGCTTTCTCCCATGTTGTTCACAGTGTATGTGCTTACATTGGAAGACATTATAAGGCATTATGGGCTGAGTTTTCACTGCTATGCAGATGACACTCAGCTCTATATGTCCTTTGTACCCGAACAGAACGACACACTCACGGTGTTTAACAACTGCCTCACTGAGATTCAGGACTGGATGAGTACTAACTGGTTGAGGCTGAATCCAGACAAGACTGAGGTGCTGGTGGTGGACCCTGGTCTCTGTGCAGAGAAGCTGACTCCTGGGTTCCCCTCTGGCCTTGTGTTAGGGGGTAACCAGTTGAGACCTTCTGCACAGGTGTGGAATCTGGGCATAATACTTGACTGCAAGCTGACTCTTAAGTCCCAGGTGTCAGCCGTCGTCAAGTCCTCCTTTTACCATCTGAGGAATATAGCCCGGATAAAGCACCTTGTTCCACACAATGACCTTCCTGTGTTGGTTCGCACCTTTGTTTCCTCGCATCTAGATTACTGCAATGCTCTACATCTTGCGTTGCCAGGGGTAGACCTCCGCTGCCTGCAGCTGGTGCAGAACGCTGCAGCCAGGTTTTTGACTGGACTACCAAGAACTTGCCACATCACGACTGTTCTGCATGAACTGCACTGGCTGCTGGTGCATTGGAGGATTACCTTCAAGGTTGCATTGCTGACCTATAAGACCCTACATGGACAGGGACTGGGCTACTTGCAAGATCTCCTTCTGCCCTACCACCCACTCTGTCCACTCCATTCCGCTGATGAGGGATTGCTAGATATTCCCAGGGTTCGTCTTCAATCTTCTGGGGCCAGAGCCTTTTCTTTTGTGGCTCCAATCCTGTGGAATTCTCTGCCTCATTGGATTAGGGAGTGCCCATCCACAGAATCCTTTAAGGCTTTTTTGAAGAGCTTTTTGTTTGTGTCGGCTTTTGATTAGTTCCGACTTTGCTGCCTTTTTAACAGTGTTTATGTTTTATATTCTATTTATTATTGATGTATGTTTTTTGTGTATTTGCGCTTTGGCACTTGAAAAGAGCAATATAAATAAATTATGATTTGATTTTCATTTTGAAAAGAACACCATTACATATCAGAAAAAAATACATTTAGAAATACAGACAACAGGAAGCTTTTGTGATACTCCCATTTTTCCACTGGTTGCTGGAAGGCAACGTGCCAATTGCTGTTGTGGATGTAATGGGAAGTTTATTACAGGTAGAGGGGCCCCTCATTGGAAAAGACTGATTCCCTCTAAAAGAAGCTGTTGGTGGGAATTCTTAAGTTAAGCTTTTAGATGAATGCATGCCTACATAAGTATTTCACACCAGCACCGATTCACTAATGTAACCTGGAGCTTTCCCGTTAATGTATTTTTTTATCAGTTATATTAGATGTAGCACATGTCTTTGCTCAGGCAGTAGCCAGTCTAGGGATTTGTACAAACTGCAGTGATGAGCATTGCATGGAGCTCCAAGAATAAAGTACACCATTGTTTTTGTTAAAACATTGAACTTCCCAGGTGGCTAACTCCTGCTCCCTATATACTGTAAGACATCTCCATAGTCTAAATTGGGCATAATCATTGTTTCAGCAATGCGGTTCCTAAATTCCTGTGAAAGAGAATCATGGTGTCTATATAGAAAGCCTGTTTTGGGGCCTACCCTCTTTACAGTGATATCACTATGATGACCACACGTTAAATGGGCATCTAACCAAATCCCCAGATATTTATATGTTGGGACTATAGACAACTGGCTACAATTATCAGTGAGGCATCACTAGACTCAGTTTTCATGGTTGGTCTAAATAGCATTACTTGTTACTTACTTCATTTTAAAACCAAGCTGTCATGTTTCAAAAATTCACAGACCCCATTAAAACATTGCAAGAGGTCCATCTTCTCTGCTGGACAGGCCAGCCCACACAATACATTACAGTACTGCATCACTGGCATACAGATGGACCTGTAGCCCCGGCATCCGCTGCATCATGTTATTCACATATAACAAGAACATCAAAAGCCCCGAAAAGGAACCCTTTGGAACTCCCCTATTCACTGGCTTCTAGGCAGACCTAGTATCTCAGACCTCAGCTGATTGCCTGCAGGCTGCCAAATAACTAGTGAACCAACTTAATGAGGATTCCTCAAGACCCATTCCCTGCAATTCACTTATCATTACAATGTGGCTGGTGGTGTCAAAAGCCCTGGAGAAATCTATTAAGATTGCTCCCACACTAAGGCCACCCTCCATTGAAGACTATATGGTATTTATAACATTGATTGCCACAGTTGTAGTGTTATGATGTTTCCGTTTCCTAAACCCAGACTGATTATGGTACAACACATTAGTATTCTGCAAGTAGTTATTCATACGTCTTTCGGATGAGACGTTAAACCAAGGACCCATCTGCCTGGATTGGTGGTAGTTCAGGTGGATGTTAAAGATCCCATGGCACTTATCGAAAAGAGTAGGGGAATTTCCCTGGTGTCCTGGCCAAATTTCCCTCATTCACTAAAAATACCACCAACAGCTTAATCTGGTTCAAGGTCAGTTGGCATTCATCTGTATCCCCCTCCCCCTCCCCCGGGTCGTGCCTGAAAATAGGCAGGATTTGTCTAGTGCACTTACCCGGTCAACAAAAGCGAAATAAAATAAAATAAAATAGATTTATCTTGCCACTAATCTCTCCAGGACCATCAACTAATCTCTCCAGGACCATCAACACCATGAACAGCAGCAAAATGGGTCCCTAATTGCTCATGAGATTCTTTCAACCAGCCTTAAACACCAAAAATAACAGGGCATCCTTCCACTCAGAGGGAAATATGCTGTTTTAAGGACAGGTTATAAATATCAGTCAAAGGCTGACAAATTTTAGATGCAGCATACCTCAGTAAATGTGTAGATATGCCATTCAGGCCACCTGCTTTCTTGGGGTCCAGTGCCAGCAACTCATCAGTAACCTCTGATGCAGTGATTGGCCTAAATTTAAAAGAGGTGAGAAAACCTCCTGTTGGGCCAGATAATAGTGACTCTGGAGGAGAAGAGCTTGTATCACATGAGGAGACAGTGAAATCTAAATTAACAACAAACTGTTCATTAGATGCATTTGTAATCCATTCAAAAGATTGAATAAAAAGAAAAGGAACAGCAAACAACTAAAGCAAAGCTTGCCAAGAAGTGAATAGAATGGAAAAGATTGTAAGTAGCTGAGTATTTGATTGAAACAGGGGATGCCTCTGATGAGCAGTTACTACCAGCCACAGCTGAGTGGGATTCTTGGACAGCATGCATCTAGTAAGGAAAGTAAGGGGACCAGAGGGAGAGCCAGAGTAAAAAAAAAGGGTTTATGCATGCATTTTGAAAGTTGACATACAGCATGTACATTTTAAAAACTGTCACACAGCAATTTTCATAACCTTCATGAAGGATTTCTGTGTGAACATTTTGTGAAAACCATCATGCAGCAAACAGATTTTGAAAACTGTCGTGCAGCACATAGATTTTGAAAACCATTGTGTAGCACATTTCTTTATTTATTTATGGAATTTTGATGACTGGGTAGGCCCACTGGGCCCAGGAGGTCCCTTTTTCAGGGGCGACCCGGGAGTTACAGGACTATTAGGATACACAGTTAGAACAGATGTAGATTACAGCATGTAAACAGGTGAATATATATATATATATAGCAATGACATATTACATAGCAGGTTCAATGATTAGCAAGTGAATCAATGTGGAGAGCCAGAGCAACACCTTGGTCGCAATAACCCGAGTAGAGTATTTTGGGAGGAGAGCTAGTAGAGAAGGTTTAGGGCTCTCAGCTCAGGTAGGAGTGAGGTAAAGGCTCAGGCAGGAGGGTAGTGTGAAAATGTCAGGTTTGAAAACCATTGTGCAGTACATAGATTTCAAAAACCATTGTGCAGCATGTAGATTTAAAAAAACTGTCATGCAGAATGAAGATTTTGAAAACCATAATATAGGTGTTAAAAATGTTCATGCAACATGTAGATTTTTTTACTAATTGTGAAGGAGGGCTGTGTGAGTATTTTGATTTTTAATTTAACTAAATGCTAATTAATTAAAAAAAACACATTGGCACCCATATTCAATCATGGATGTTCTTGTTGTGGCAACTCAGTACTGCAATAAAAACAGCAGCTGGCTGACAGAGAGTGGTACAGTATTAAGATGCAGAGCATACCCTGTCCATCGCACTCTGCCTATCTGAATATTGAACTGCTATAGCAAGCAAGCAAGCAGATTTATGTGATATTTATTTCAAAAGTTTTACCAGGAAACACATAATTTCCAGATGTGTCCTGAGGGGAGAAGGAAAGCAGAATGGATCCAAGATACAATGTACAAAAATAATACAGTGGTATGTTAATAAATAAAACAATATGAAGAATAAAAATTGTGACCAACAAAACATTAAAATGAGGAGTAGAGTAGTGACTGATTACCTATCTGAGGGGGATAAATTATTGATATACCACTTCATCTGAAGGGCTTGAAGTACAGTACATATAATTTAATTTAATCAATGAAACACATTTAACACATTTATAAAATTGGATAATAAGAACAGCAGAATCCCCCTCTTTTATCACAAGTTTTAAATAAGTCCTCATATGTAAATGAAAATGATTGGCGTTCATATCCCTTTTAAGAATGTCAACAGTGGAGATCTGACATGATGATTTGAAAAGGGATGCCACATGCGCATGGCAGTCACAGAAAAGACCCTTTCACTGAGGATTTGTAAACAGATGAAGGGAACACCAGCATATTCTTCCCTGCTGAGCACAGCAGCCAAAATGTATAGTATACGAGAGAAGGATGTTTTGTATGTAGTTGGGACTCAGATGGTACAAGAGCCTTGCATAGTGCGTATGTGCATCATTACTACAGCCCCCTACTGGTAACAAGATACCAGGAGCAAAGGGACATAGATCATCTGAAATGGGATAGTGCCATCACTTCTGAGAGCCATATTTGGTGGCTAGCATGCTACTGACCACATACTATATGGCAGGCAGAGTGCTAAGGAGCCATTTGTCAGTATGTGGCCATTAGCAGCTCTGCAAAATGCATCCATGCACAAATGTGAGAAGCATGGTGCAGAGCCTCAGCTGCCCCTCACATGGGAGCCCTACCCACCTATGCCATCCTTGGCAGTCTAGCAGACCCTCCTCCATAACCTGATCCCTGTTGTTATTGTGAAATTGTACTGTAGACCTTCCATGGCATTCTAGTGGACCCCTCAACCTCACCCAATTCTTGTCAGTATTGTGGAACTGTACTAAATCCCTTCCCTGGTAATCTAGTGAACCTCTTTCCTCACTCAATCTGGTATTGTAGGACTGTACTAATGCCCATCCCTGGCAGTTTGATATTGCCAACAACCATTCACTGTCAAAGCCCCACACTCTAGCCCTCCCACTGAGCAACCACCACCCGCACCCCCTGTCAGACCCTAAATCACCTGTCCATCAGTGAGATGCCATCAGGTTTTCAGACATTGACTGACACAGACCCCCCCACTGACCACGATAGTCAGCTGCCATCTGACTAACACGGAATGTGTGGGCACATACAGTACTGTAGAAATAGTCCTTTCAACAGTATGCATGCATTCATTCCTTGTCAGTCAGATGGCAGCAAGCCAAGGTGTTAAGAGAAAGGGGCTGTGCTAGTTACCATCCAAGTACCAGATGGCAGTTCACCTATGAACAGATGAGGTGAGTCAGAAGCCAGTGGGGGGAAGGGGTGTGGGTGCTCAGTGGGTGCAAAAAGAAGGTAGAAGCTTTGACAGTGATCCAGTGGTGGATAATACTAGATTACCAGGGATGGCTTTCAGTACATTTCTGCAATACTGGATTGGGTGAGGAAAGGGGTCCACAAGACAGCTAAGAAAAGGCATTTGTACAATTCCAAAATGCCAACAGGGAGCAGGAATGGGAAGGAACTTCACTAGGCTGCCAGGGAAGGACTTTAATACAGTTTCACAATACTGTTTGCCCCTTTTGGTAACTAGGTAAGGCTCACTAGGCAAAAGTTCCTGTTTTCAGGGGTGACTTTCGAGCACTGAGGAGGTTACATGACTTGTTCAGTGTCACACAATATGCAAATAGAGGTTGTGAGAATCCAACACAGGTCTTCTGGATGTACCAAGCTCATTTGCAGCTTGTTACTTTAACCTCTAGGCTATACTGCCAGCCAATACTAAGAGGGTTCAGTTTTGGGAATGGGATCCATTAGACTGCCAGTCAAGGGCATTACTACAGTTCCACCATACTGTCAGGAACTGGATAAGGGAGTGTGTCTGCTAGGCTGCCAGGGTTGGGATATTCTATACTGCACAGTAACATTATTGCATACTATTGACAGTGATCAGGACAGGGAGACCACTAGACTGCCAGGGTTTGGATCTGCAATATAGCTGTGTACTTAGAAACATAGAACCATAGACTTTGACAGCAGATAAGGACCGCTTGGCCCACTCAGCCTGCACATTTCCCTTTCTACTGGATAAGCTGCAGATCCCAGTTAACCAGCAGCCTACTTCCTCTTACCCCCTACAAGAATTGCTTTATGTCTGTCCCATGCATTCTTGAATTCCCCCACTGTTTTTGACCCCACAACCTCCTCAGGAAGTCCATTAAATGCATCCACTACCCTCTCTGTGAAAAATACTTCCTTACATTGTCCCATCTATGCCCCCTTGTTCTTGTACATCTCTTTCTCTTAAAGATGCTACCTTCTTGGACTTTATTGATTCCCTTGAGGTACTTAAATGTTTCTATCATGTCCCCCCTCTCCCACCTTTCCTCGAGGTATACATATTAAGCTTCTTTAGTTTCTCTTCATATGACTTCTGGTGCAGACCCTGCACCATTTTAATTGCCTTCCTCTGGACTGCCTCCATCCTTTCTATGTCCTTTTGGGGATGAGGTCTCCAGAACTGCATGCAATATTCCAGATGGGGTCTCACCAACTGTCTGTTCAATGGGATAACAACTTCCTGTTTTCTATGGTGATGCCTCTCCCTATGCGTCCCAGTATCCCCTCAGCCCTTCTTACTGACTTCTCACATTGCTTGCCTACCTTTAAGTCATCTGATATGACTACCCCAGGTCACTTTCCATTTTGGTTGTTGTTAGTACATTCCCTCCACATTGTGTACTCTTCCCCAGGGTTTTTGTTTCCCAGGTGCATTACTTTGCACTTCTTTGCACTGAATCTAAGCTGACATACGTTTGTCCATTCCTCTAACCTTGCCAATTCCCTTCTCATCCTTTCCAACCGTCTTGTGTATCAACCCTGTTGCAGATCTTTGTGTCATCTATAAAGAGGCATACTTTCCCTTCCAGTCCCTCTGCAATGTCACCTATAAAGACATTAAAGAGGACCGGTCCAGTACTGAACCCTGTGGTACCCCACTAGTAACTCCCCTTTCTTTGGAGTGGACTCCGTTTACTTTTACCCTCTGCATTCTGTTGTCCAACCTTTGTTTTCCCAGGCTGCAACCCTGGGACCCATTCCAAGGCTGGCTAACTTGTTTCTTAATTTTCTGTGTAAGATTGTGTCAAATGCCTTGCTAAAATCTAGGTAGGCCATGTCGACAGCCCCTCCCTTGTCCACTTCTTTGGTAACCCAGTCAAGAAAATATTAGATTCATCTGACATGACCTTCCCACTGTGAATCCATGCTGCCTTGGGTCCTGTGCCCCACTAGGTACTCAACAGTTCTTTCCTTCAGAAGTGATTCCATCATTTTCCCTACCCCTGAGGTCAAACTAACAGGTCTGTAGTTTCCTGCCTCTGTCTTGCTCCTACATTTGTGAAGGGGAATCACATCAGCCCTCCTCCAGTCCTCAGGTACAACACCATCCTCCCATGATTTGCTAACAAGGGTAGTCAGTGGTGTTACTAGTTCTCCCCTTAGTTTATTTAGAATTCTGGGGTGAATCCCATCAGGCCCCATTGCTTTGTCCACCTTCAGTTTTAGGAGTTTCTTCAGGACTCTTACTTCTGTGAAAGGACTGGTATCGACCCCCCTATCTAGAGTGATTCTATTCTTTGGTTTAGGCAACTCCTGCTCCTCTTCTTTTGTGGCTACTGAGTAGAAGTATTTGTTCAGTAACGCTGCTTTTTTACTGTCACCCTCTGCCCACCCTCTTCCCTTTATTAAGCCTCACTATCCGTCCCTTGATCTTTCTTCACTCGCTAATGTACCTATAAAAGGTTTTATCCCCCTTCTAAAGTTATTTTCATGGTAATAGAGGTGTAGTCTGCACATCAGCATAATCCACTGTGCACAGTGTCAGATGACCCTTTGGATAAGGCTCCCACCCTACCAAGATGTGTTAAGTCAAGTTAACTTGGAGCTATGTCTGTTAGCACTGGGCTAACTTTCATCTCATGGGGTTATTGTGTGTCTCATTCTACCCCTCCCTCATGAACACTAAAGTATCACCCTTAATATTTAAGTACTCAATAAGCTATCTTACCTTAAAGGTTTTAGTCATGCTGAACTTAAACATTAACTAAAAAACTTTGCGTAGGAGGCAGATTTTGAAAACCATCATGATGTATATAAATTTCAAAAACATTCACATGGCCGGTAGATTTTTAAAACCTTCATAAAGGATTTCTCTGCAATTCTTTTTTGCAAAGCATTGCACAGCATGTAGATTTTGGAAACCAAAATGCACCATGAATCTTTGGAAACCGATGTGTAGATGTTCAAAATATTCAGCCCACTGGTGCAATGATAAAGCTACCACTTGCAGCTCTGACAACTCAGGTTTGGAAGCAAACTCATGTTGTCAGAGCTTGGTCAGGGGAAGGAGAACTGACTATCCATAGGACTGCTCTCTTCTTCAGAGAGCGAGGGTTGCTGGAACTGGTGTAGCACTGACCCCTAGTGGCAGCTGAGGTTTGGGCACTCAGAAACAGCAATGGTGGCAGGAGCAGTGGCTGTCTGTCCTGTGTGTGAGGGTGTATGCATGCACGTCTAGGCAGCATTGCACCTCTGCCATTCTAGGAATGTAATAGGAGGAGGGAAAATATGTCTGGCCATGATGATGGGACTGACCCCTTGCAGGCTCAGCATCCAGCTCAATGGCACACCTCCTGTCTGAGAATTCTTTCAATGGTCAATGGCGGGCCAACCCTGCCACAGGGAGTAAGCCATGGGGAAGACAGGAGTTGGATGGTAAGTCCATATGGGGCCAGGGTGATGGGGCTGGGGGGGGTCCCTGATAACGGGGCCAGTCTGGGGTGAAATACAGAGCACAAACTGCAAAAAAAGTTCAAAATATTCATACAGCAGGTAGATTTTCAAAAAACATTGTAAGGGATTTCTGTGATTTTTTTTAAGATACCTAATTACTACCTTGTGCAGCATCTATTAACATTTTGTATTTTACCTGCAGCTTGTATTGAAGAGTAGCTTGTATTGCAAAATAAAATGTTTAAGTGATAAAATAAAATACTGTATTACAGATCTGGATTT
Organism: Neoceratodus forsteri; assembly: GCA_016271365.2. Taxonomy (NCBI): domain Eukaryota; kingdom Metazoa; phylum Chordata; order Ceratodontiformes; family Ceratodontidae; genus Neoceratodus; species Neoceratodus forsteri. Next base: position 666,984,725 of record CM057455.1, on the reverse strand, counting down.
GATCAACTTTATTGTTATTGGTGTACTTATATCAAAATAAGTAAAACAAACAATAAGTGCTATAATGAGTTAAAAAATACTATAATAATGATAATAGAGTAGTTAAGATAAAAGTCACAGATACTCCCACCTACAATATTTTATCTGAGATGACTTTTAACCCTGACTAGAGCATAGCTCATATTTGAGGGTGGCTTTTATTAAAAGTATTCAGTATGACCTGTGGCTTGTATTTGATAGCTTCTTCTGTTCAATGAAATATGGTATTCATTTATGTCTTTTTTCAGTGAACTGAGCATATGAGAACAGTACATCATTAATTATATTAAAAAAATATAATTTTTTTCACCAAAGAGATATATGGCTCCATAATATCTAACAGACCAGAAAGTTTTAGAATTTAACTCATGAAGATTTTTTTTCAGCTACTGTTCTTGCAAACTGAGCATGTGCAAATCATTATTGTTAATAACTACAAAGTGAAATTAAAATGTCTTTTTTTTCCAAATCACCAAAAGAACCTATTCCTCCATAACATGTAATAACTGCTTTGTCTCACTTATCCATTACCTTGTCGCATTATTGTTGTTGCTTGCCAGTGTCATCGAATTAAACTCTGGCCCTTCTCCTCCCCTCCCCTCTCCCCCCCAACTCCCTCAAGGGAAGAGAATTATCCACCCAAACATCAGGACCCTCCTGCCCAAAATTGACCAAATCCAGCCCCTTGTCCTATCTCTCCAGCCAAACATACTTATCCTGTCTGAATCCTGGCTCTGCCCCAAAATGTCTAATGAGAGCCTCTCTATCCCGGGCTTCACCTTGATTTGCCAGGACTGTGCCAGTAGAGATGGAGGGGTGGCTACAGTGTGTACCTCACATCCATCATCCACTATCTAGGCTTCCTCGATTCCTTCCACTTATGAACAATTGTTAATAAAGATCTAACCTCCTTCTCCCTTCTGATCTTTACAGCAGGTGTCTACTGCTGTCCTAGCCTCCCTCTGACCTCCATCACTAACCTAATGACAATCCTTTCTACCCTAGCCTCATCAGGTGAACTACTAATCCTGGGTGATTTCAATCTGAATTGCCTCACCACCTCAAACTCCACCACTCATTCTGAAATCACCTCTCTAAACTTATCTCAACTTATTAATGAACCCCCATGCCTCAACCCTAAAACCGTGAACCATTTCCTCATTGACAGGGTCCTGGCCTCACACTCACACCACATCATAAATGCCAGTGTCTTGCTAGAGGCCCTAAGCGACCATCACATCACATACTGCATATGTAAGATTGGGCACCCTAGGGCTCCCCTCAAACTCATTCAGATTCATTCATTTAAATCCTTAGACCTCACCCCTCTACTTGTACACCTGTCCAATATAGACTGGTCCCCCATTAACACTGCCCCCTCAATGGACACAGTCCTTGCCTATTTCAAATCCTGATTTCTCAGTGTCTGAAACCACCACACCTCTATCAGATGCACCAAGGTACATGGGTCCCATCTCTCATGGAACACCTGTGACCTCCTGGCTTGTCTACAGATTCAGGACCAAGCATGGAATGACCACAAATGTTCACCCTCCATTACTTGCCTACCAAAGGTACTGACACCTATGAGACACATGCACAAGACTAGTCAGACAAGCAAAAGCATATTACTTCTCTAGCTCATCCCAAGAAAACTTAAACCACCCTTATAAACTCTGGAAAGTGGTCAACACCCTTTCTCCCCTGCAAATAGTCCCCCTGCCCCTGTCCTCTAGGTGGCTGACTCCACCTTATTGGACCCCCTCTCTGTAGTCAGTCTTCTTTTTTTACATCCTGCATCTCCTCCCTCCTCTCCTCTCTACCCCTTCACCACCACCACCCTGCCTTCTCTGCACACTGAGCATCATGCTCCTCCCAACTCTTCCTTCCCTGTACCCCCCCACTGTTCTCAGGGTGCTCCCTGCAACTAACCCATCTAAAGGCAAAAGCCCTGATGACCTTGATGCCAAACTACTCTATCTGTCTCCTCCTGTCATCTCACATCCATCAGCTGCACTACTAAACCTCTCCTTTTCACTTGCCTCTGTCTTAGTTGCTTGGAAGCATGCTACTGTCATCCCTCTCCCCAAAGGTGGTGATCCTTCTGAAGTTGGCAACTACAGCCCCTTCTCCCTCCTTCCCATCCTTGCCAAATTGCAGGAACATATTATACTCTTCCAGCTCTCTCCTTACCTTGTCTCCACCTCCTTTTTCACCCCTTACCAATCTGGCTTCCATAAGGACCATTCCACTGCCACTACTCTGCTTAGGCTCACTGATTCCATCCATTCTAGTATGGACCAGGTCCTCATTGCTTCCAGAACCTCTGTCGAACTTGCCAAGGCTTTTGACACTGTCTCTCATTCCCTCCTACTAGACAAACTCTCAGCTGCTGGGCTCAGCAACTGACTCCTGCTGATATAGATCCTATCTAGTGGGTAGATCACAGTCAGACAGCATCATGGACTCACTCTCTCTGCCCCTTCCCATCCACACTGGGGTTCCACAAGGCTCAGTCCATGATCTGATTCTTTTCTCCATTTTCTTTAATGATCTCCCCTTGGTCTGCTCATCTGCATCTATCCACATGTATGCAGATGACACTGTCCTGTATGCATCTGGTCCTTCCTCTCCCATGGTGGTGTGCACTCTTCAGCAGGACTTTGACAACTTCCCATGCTGGCTTCGCTTCAACAAACTGTTTCTAAATGCCAAGGAGATAGTCTCCATGTCTTTTGGCACAAAGCAGAGACTCACTTGTCTCCCATCTCTCTCATTCTTCCACACTCTTGATGGGACCATGTTGGAAGATGCTGCCTCATTCAGGTACCTTGGGGTCTGACTTGACAAACACCTTGACTTCTCTGGTAATGTGGATGCTATTCAAATGAAACTGCTCCTCAAACTGGGTGCCTTATACCAGAATCATGAATGCATCCCCTTGCCAACCTGCAGAGAAATCTATTGAGAATGATCCTTTCAACATTTGATTACAGAGATGTAGTCTACAGTGTCACCCCCAAAACCACCCTTGACAGATTTGACACCCTCTTCCACTCCTTCTGCCACTTTACCCTCAACTGCCCTCCCTGCACTCACCACTGCTCCTTATACCAATCCCTGGCTCTCTCCTCCCTCAATGACCTTCACTTGGCTCATTGTGCCAACTTCCTTGCCAAGGTCTGGTTCAGAGCTCTTCCTTCTTACCTGTCATGCTGGTGGAAGACTAGGTTTGCTGGCCAAGGCACCTAGCTTCACCTGAGCTCTTTTTTTTAGGTTGCTTGAAAGGACAAAGCAAAGAACCTTACCAGAGCAACAATACAAATTGAGGCTTCTTTTGGCTAGGCAGATTTACTGTGTGTTGTTATTTTTATTTTGTACTCACAGGGATTGTTACTGTTTGTTGCTAACATTTTGTTGCTTTATTTTTCTCTGATTCAAATTGTTGTTGCTGGATATACCTTCTGCTGCATTATTACAGGGAGGCCTACAGGTGTGTGCTTACAGATTACTGCTGTAATCTTCTGATTCAAATTGTCTTTTGCAAGGTATATCTTCTGTTACTGCTTTATTTTTCTCTGCAGCAAGCTGTTTCTTACAGGAATACAAAAAAATCCTGCACTCAAAAAATGGAATGAAAGGACTGATTCACCAATATCTAAAAATGCTTCATTTTATTATAAGTGCCATATGCCGAGCCCTGACACATTTTGGAACCAATTTCCTTTCTCAAAGGGTCTAGCCACTGCCTTATATACCATACAATTAATGACATCATTAAACAGCGATAATTACAAAGTGCAACCAATTATTCATTAAACAAACCATTAGAATTAAAGTGCAAATGTATAGTGCCACCTAATAATTAAAAACAATATGCACATAAATGCAATAAATAAACTCCTAATCTATCCTTTAATTTTTTGTTATAAAAACCTGAATGTGCATTTGTATGGAAAAATTGCCCAGGTAGTAGAATCAGTTGAGATAAGACCAAAAATTCCAATGTATTCCACTTGTTATTATACTGCTGATAACCATCTAAAGAAAAAGAAAAAAAAATTTTAAATAAAATTTGTTAAAATTCTATAAACATACAAAATCTACATTATTACTTAATGCTACCACCAAATTTCTAATTATATATTATAAATACACAAGACATACATAACATATATAAGCTGTCCAACTGTATTAAGTACTAAATGCAGACAAAGGAATGGGGAGAAGGGGGAAAGAACTTTATTTCTTCCTTTTAAGAAAAGGAATTAATTTGAATCTTTCATTCAGACCTGGTGTTGTATATGCATTCAGGGTATATATCCCAAATCCTTCTCTTTCTAAAATGTAGTTCTCAAAATCACCTCCTCTTGGGTTTTTATAAACCTTCTCAATCTCTTGAAACAAAAAAGTATGTTTATTCTCATCCTTACTCCTCATAATATGTAATGCTGTTGCATAACTTGGATCCTTGTGTTTGATAGCTCTCATATGTTCTGCTATTCTTTGTTTTAACTGTCTTTTTGTTTTTCCTATATAAAATGCTTTACATGTACATGTAGCCATGCATATTACTCCACAGGTGTCACAAGTTATTAGTTCTCGAATCTGATACTTTTTTTGATTATTAACATTAAAACATGTAAATTCTTTATTAGGTTGTATATTAGAGCACATACTACATTTACCACATCTAAAACAGCCTATATTTGGTTTAATCCAAGTTTCTTTTGTAGATAGTGTTTGCCTACTATGGACCAGATGATCTTTAAGATTATTTAGTCTTCTATATGTCATCCTTGGTGGCCTATCATGATGTGCACTGAGAAGTGGATCTCCTTTTAGAATATTCCAGTTAGATCTAATAATATCTGAAACCCTATGTGACTGTATGGAGTATGTGCTCACAAAATTCAAAATCTGATTTGTATCCTGTTGTTTTGGTCTCTGTATCAGAGTCTCTTCTCTCCTCATACCTGCCACCTCTTTATATGCCTGCTGAATATTTTGATTGGAATATCCTCTTTCTAAAAATCTTATTTCTAGATCTGTAGCCACTTTTTCAAAATCTCTATCTTCACTGCAATTTCTCCTAATCCGGAGAAATTGCCCTTTAGGAATATTTGTCACTACGTGTCGTGGATGGCAGCTAGATGCTAGAAGTAAAGTATTTCTCTCACAGGACTTTCTATAAATATCTGTCTGTATTGTATTGTTCTCTCCTTTTGTAGTCTCTAGATCTAAAAATCAGGCACTCCTTTGGCTAGCTTGGTATGTGAAATGCAAATGAGGGTTGGATTCATGTAAAAAAGGGACAAATGAATCAAACTCCTTCAAATCACCAGTCCAAATGATGAATATATCGTCAATAAAATGATGATACAAATTTAATTTCCAAAAAAAGGGATTGTTATCTACATTTCTAACATAAATATCTTCCCATTGTCCCACATATAAATTTGCCACACTGGGAGCAAAAGTAGCACCCATTGCTGTCCCCTTTATCTGCAGATAGTACTGATTTTTGTATATGCTTTTTGGGGGTATTATTTTTAAAATCCATATATTACAATGCATTATTACAAGAAATTAGCTCAGCTTAAAATCTTGGTGATTGTATAATATTTGGTGACTTTAATGTTCCAGGAATTTGTTGGGACACCAAGGTGGTGTCTTCTGAATTTGAAGGAGACCTACTGGATATGTTTAATGTAAACTCATTGGAGCAATTAGTAAATGCTCACACTATGGGCAAAAACATCTTAGATCTTGTTATCACTAGTATCCAAGATGGTATTTCAGATCTGGTGGTTATGGGCCATGAGGTACAGTTGCATGTCATAACGGCGATCGCGGAAAGGCAATCACCATTAGGGCGAGTGTACATTGCCAAAACTAAATTTTGGTGATGTACACGCATGGTGCAGAGCAAAAGGGTACTGGAGGCATAGATTTTTTTGTTTATGTGGAGGGCTGTGCTCCCCACACCCTCCTACTAAAGGATTCTCAATTCAAGGGTGGCGCATGTTGGGGAGGTAAAAAAAAAGAGAAAATCCTGGATCAGTGCAAAAAAAATGAACTCACCCAGAATTGAACCTGGCACCCTCCCAACCCTAGCCTGCCAACAACCCACCAAGCCACATGGCCAGCTCAGAAGCCCACCACCATGCTACACCTCACAAACCCTCCCTCCTCTTCTGCCTATTGTATGGCGTGCTCGGTCCTCCCCATGCACGTGTGCATATAGTGACATCCTGTCGCTATATTCATCAACCCCCCCATCTGGTCACCCTCCCTGTCCAGTAGCCCTGTGAACAGGCACTGTTATTGAGTAACCCTTTTTGAAAGCACCCAGTAGCGTTCACCCTCATCACAGGATACCATTAGATACTAGTGACCACCTGATGGTAACCTGTAGTATCTCTGATTGTAAAATTATTCCTAAAAATGCTATCACTTTCCTTGATTACAACTGCACCAGTATAGGTGCTGTTAAAAACTCCTTAAAATCCTTAAATTGGGATTCTATGTTGCTGAATCTGGATACTCTAGACTGTTGGATTAAAATCAAAAACACTATCTTGGAATTAGAATCTAAATATGTCCCCATAAAAATAAAGTATAATAAAAAAGACAACATTCCCTTGTGGCTAAATCACCACTGTGTGTTTCTCAAAAATCTTACCAGTACCCCAAGCTTCCTATTCGACTTCAATCAAAATCAAAGCATTGAGTGTATGGCTACATAAGTGGTGCATCAGACAAGGTATCTGTTGCTTAACTCATTGGGAAGATTTCAATGATGAACCTGCTCTCTCTCTCCTCTACTGGGATGGTTTCCACCTTAGCAGAAGAGATAGCATTCTGTTGGGAAGAAGTATTACATCAGCCATAAATGACCATTTAAACTAATTTCAAGGGGGGACTTTAATATGCCCAAAATAAACTGGGCTACAATTTCTGGAACTACTAATTATGATAAATATTTTGTATCCTCACTAATCGATGCTGGGCTTGAACATCTCTAGAAATAGGAAGCGCTTTGTATAATAACGTGAGAACATGCAATATCTTATCACTTAGTGCAAGATCATTAAACTTATTAAAAATCACTGAGCTTGAGGCTAAATGCACTCTTCATGACACCCGCATTATAGCTGTTACAGAAACCTGGTGGGACCCTTCAGCTATAAGGTCCAAGGAGATCACTGGTTTTAAACTATACTATAAGGACAGAGTTAATCACTCAGGGTGGGGGTGGCCCTCTATATTAAGGATGACATGCCATCTTGTTTATGTAACTGTATAACAAATTCTGAAAGTATTTGGGTCAACATTCAGTTTAAAGGTCAATCACTATTAACCATTGGTACATGCTACAGGCCCCCATCTGCTGACTTTGAGTACACTACCACACTATCTACAGTAATGATATCTCTCATCTAGTCAACACACGTGATGTTATAATCTTGGAGGACCTTAATATGCACAAAATAAACTGGGCTACAATTTCTGGTACTACTAACCATGAGAAATATTTTGTATCCTCATTAATCGATGCTGGGCTTGAACAAAATATAACAATGCCTACCAGAGTTAGCAATATTCTAGACCTTCTGATTACTAACATCTCTCATAAAATAGCCAAAGTCAGTATAGATGATCCACTTGGTAATAGTGACTACAATTTCATTTTGCTTGAAATAACTCATAAACATCATCCTCTTAAAAATCAGGCCATATTTAAGAACTATGACAAAGCAAACTATAAGTGCATCAATGACAGTCTAAACAACATTGACTGGAACACAATTCTCACTCCCTTATCACTAGAAGATGCATGGAATTATCTCAAATCCACTATCCTACATCTCAAAAAGTTATCTGTCCCATTCAAAACAAAATACAATAAAAAAGGGAAAAATCCCTATCTGGTTTAACAAATCTATTAAAACCCAAATAAAAAAAGGAGAAACTATTTTCATGCCTGAAAACAGAAGATAATAGTAAAAAAGGAATACTTTGCTTAAATATAAATTAGTGGTTAAAAAAGTCAAACAGTTAATTAAACACTCTAAATATAATCTAGAGTTTAAAATAACTCACAGTAAGGACTGTCATAAATCCTTATTTTCATATCTTCATAGTAAAAAAGGTAATGACAAACATATTGGCCCCCTTAGCATGAATAACTGTACTAGCATATCAGAGAAGGATACGGCTAACACCTTTAATGACTGTTTTTGCTCAGTGTTTTCCACTAAGAATCCCATCAACTCATAGATTCTCTTGTACACTTTACTCCACATATAATCTCTTTAACAGATACCATCCAAGCCCTAAAAGCTCTTAAAGCTAAATCAAGTCCAGGCCCTGATGATATTAGCTCAAGATTCCTTATAGAAACTTCTGAAGCTATAGCAACCCCATTGACAATCATCTTTAACAAATCCTTATTGCAAGGAGTGGTCCTACATGATTGGCTAAAAGCTATGGTCATTCCCATTTTTAAAAAGGGGTCCTGCTCTAATACTGAGAATTATAGACCTATTAGTTTAACTACTGTCATTTGTAAGCTTATAGAAAAAATAATAAAACATTTATTAGATAAAGAAATGGAATTATTTGGCATTACAGATTTCTCCCAGCATGGCTTTAAACAAGGTCACTCATGTACCTCTAATTTAATTGCCTTTTATAATCGTATAAGTAAGGGCCTTATCTCACAAATTCCAATGAACATTATCCTGTTGGATTACAGCCGAGCACTTGATAAAGTCTCACATGGTAAACTTATCAATAAACTCAATTTACAAGGCTTTTCACGTCACTTAGTGCATTGGATAAACAGTTGGCTAAACAAACAGAACACAGCAGGCTAAAATCCATGGAATTCAGTCAGATATTGGTTTTGTGAGCAGTGGTGTCCCTCAGGGATCGGTCCTTGGACCCACACTGTTCAACCTATTTATCAGTGACATGCAGTTTGGCCATGCAAATTTTTTATCAAAGTTTGCAGATGATACCAAGTTGGGGGGGTGGACAATATTCAAAACTTGAACATTCTAGCAGCAGACCTTCTAGTTATTGAAAAGTGGGATCTTGCCAATGGCATGTTATTTAACATTGATAAATGCACTCTCCTACATTTTGGAAAACACAATCCTAGATCAACGTATACTTTAAATAATATCCCTTGGAAGTCCTCAGACTGTGAAAGAGACCTGGGCATTATCATTAAAAATAAACTCTCCTTCTCCGAACATTGTACTAAAATTGCTATACATTCAATCTGGTTATTAAAATCCATTAACCGCACTTTCATCTCAAAAACAGAAGAATGCATAATACCCTTATACAGATCTCACATCAGACCATATTCCAACTTTGGTTCTCCCTTTTGGAGCCCCATATCTTAGTAAGGACATAGTTAGGTTGGAACACATTCAGAGATGTGCAACAAGGATGGTCCCATATCTATCTACTAAAAATTACACGGACAGACTCCAAGCCACAGGCCTACATTCTCTACAACAAAGATGCTGTAGAGGAGATATCCTGTTCCTTTTTAAATGATTAAAATCCCCTGATCTAGCACAACAGTGTGGGCAATCATGTGCCCCAGAAAAAAAGGTGCCTAAACTGCACAATAAACTACTGGAAGTATGCAAAGCTAAGACTAATAAAAGATTTAACTATTTTACAATAAGGGCACCTAGATATTGGTACCAGCTTCCGCAAGAGCTGATTGAGCTCAATACATTTGGTTCATTTAAAAAGGGTTTAGATAACTGGCACACAGCAAATCACATCTGGGAATAATGTCCTACTTCATGGTGGGGGCAATCATGATGGGCCTTGGCCTTCTTTTGTCCTAGATTACCAAGTAACCAAGTAGTCAAATTAAATGTAAAGAAAAAGCCTTTGCAAAACAGGTGAGACCGGACATAACACCCCCTGCAGCTGCACCAACTGAAAATGCAAAGCTCTGTAGACATGGCAATTTCATCCCACAGAGATGGTTGTAGTGTGGGACTTAGTTCCCAGATGGGCTGAAAATGCAGCCCATGGTTAGAAAAGTCCTAATGTTTTGATTTGAACAGCTCTAATGAAATGTTATCAACAGTAGAACATGTAAGGATTGTTTACTGATGGTGGCAAATAGAATTACACACTTATGGATTTCCAGGCATATACTGATCCTGATGCTTAGGTCAGGCATTATAAAGAAAATGTTTGTGATTCTATGTACCTAGATGATCAAGAAATGCTCTTAGCCCCTAACAGAGTAAATTTATTTAGGGTGATAGTGGCAGATGTAAGTGATGCCCTCTATGATTTTAAGTTAAACAAGGCCCCAGGAGTGGATTTGATCCATATGGAAATTTATAGGTTGGACATAGGATGATGGGCTCCTTTCATTAATAAGTTATTCAATTTATGTGTGGAACAAAAATATATTTGTTACAGTTGACATGGTAATTACATTATCCTATTTCATAAGAAAAGAAATATGAGGAACCCTGTGACATATTGGCCCATAAGTCTAGGGGAAATATTTTCAAAAATGATCCTTGACAAAAGGCTTATAAAGGATTGAAATGTAATATGAGTAGGTACCATCGAGAAGCTATATAGGCACTGAAATACCAAGAGGGTTGTGTACTTGCTGCCAGTGAAATGGTGAATCACTTTCAAGATTTTGACCTATAAAGCCCTGTATGGACTAGGCATGGGTTATCTGAGGGATCCCCTGTTCCCTTACTTGCTTGCTTGCCCTCTCCACTCCTCCAAGGTGAGCCTCCTAGTGATTCCCATGGTCAGGCTTAAGATGCACTTTTGAAGTTGCTGGACAAGCTCTTTCAAACTCACATCCCAGATCTCTGAGGGAGGCTTCCTTGGTAAAGGCTTTAAAGAGGGACCTAAAGACCCACTTGTTCAGAAAGGCTTTTGATCTGAGTTAGCTCCTGCTGGTTCATTTTAGCTTTTATGCTGCCTGAATCCCGATTCATATTTTTAAGTTATTAGTATTTATTTACTTGTGTTTTATATTGTTTTTTGACTTATTTTATGATGTACAGTGCTCAGAGCTCCAGGACTGGGTACTGAACAAATAAACTAATACTGCTGCCACCACCTTGGCAGACAATAGAACTTCTCTTAGCTCCTGTATGGACATAATAGATCATTGGTGGTCTGTCATATTATTGGTGCCCCATAGTATCATTTATTGTGCTAGTACAAAGAAACTGCACACGCTGACCTCCTCTAAGGGTACAATCATTCATACTAGAAAAACTAATAAAATCAAAAAATGGTGCTCACGCTGCTGGTAAAGTTCAAATGCTGTATTTGAGAACATTTATTATGACTTAATTATAAATGTAAAATATGCAGCCAAAGTATACATGTATTTATGTCAGTGATATATCAATTGGTTGATGTTAGTTGCTTATACACTCAAATCTTTATTTTCAGATTTTTCAGCATTTTCTGTCTGTTCTGTTTCCTTCCCACTTGCTCCCCCCTCACCTATTAGTAGGAGTAGGAGTAAGTAAGTTCATTGTTCGGTCAAAGACCATTGCATAAAAAAACAATACAAATCACGCATAAAAATATTTCATAAAGTGTTAAAATAGCATTTACAGATCATGCATATAAATACGCATTTAGTACAAAAGAAGCATATGAATACAAATAGCACACGAAAAATGTTCATACTGTAGCAGCTAACAGGCATTTTTAACAGTTTTGATTACTCTCTAAACATATCATTCTAATACCATATATGTTTTAGACAGATTTTTGTGATGGTTTTTAAATAAGAAACTACATTATTAATAATTTGCTCATCATTTACTGTGAACATTGGCCCAGATATTCAAAAGAGTAGCGCCATGCGCAATAGGGTTGTGCCAGCGCAAGTCCAAAAATGCACCATTCTGAGATATTCAGTGGGAGGCAGTTGTGCCCCCCAAATCACGCTGAGCAACAGCGCAATGATAATGAACGTATAGAACAACTGAAGGGAGAATCATGCATAAATGCGGCGCCGTCGATATTCAACAACATCGCCATTCGCAATAGGGGAGCAAGCGGAAGTTGCGCCATAGCGGAAATTAGCCAAAATAAAAAGGAGCAAGGGAGAGGTGCAAGAACGCTACAGGGAAGGCACATGAGGCTGAACTCTAGCCAGAGAAACTGGGCAGCAAGGACACACAGAGCAGGCCAGGGAAAGGGCACCTGGAACCCACAGGCTCAGGGGAAGGTGTGGGGAGCCACAGTGCAGAAGGGGAAAGTACTTGCCACACAGCAGTGAGGCCAGCACAGTCAGGTGTTCCCGGTGCAGGGGAAGTAGCAACCAGGACAGTGGGGGAACACAGAAACAGCTGCGGGGGGGTGAACACAAGCCAGGGACATGGCCAGTGCCACCATCCAGATGGAGGCAATAATGAGGGGGGTGAGAAGGTGGACAGCATGGGGGTGCGGCTGTGGAAGGGCCCGTCGGTGGTATGCCCCCAACAGGCAGTACCGAGCCCACACCAGCTTCGAGCTGTATAGTGATACAGAGATCATGGGCTGGTATCGTCTGAATCGGGCAATTCTGAGGTGGCTCTGTGACCTGTGCAGTGATGTGATGCAGGCACCCACACGACGGAGCCATGCTCTGTCAGTGGAGATGAAAGTGACAGCTTGCATGTGCTTGCTCACCACGGGTACCTTCCAGAGACCAACTGGGGACACCACAGGCATAACCCAGTCGGCTGCATCATGCCACCTCACCCAATTCCTCAGTGCACTGCTGCCACATGCTGCAGAGTACATCCATTTCCCCAGCACACCGGCGTAGTGCACTGCAAACATACAGGAGTTCCACAGGGTAGCACGTATGCCTGGTGTGCTAGAGGCAATAGACTGCACCCATGTGGCCATGCGCACACCACCTGGCCCCGAGGGGGCTGCATATATAAATCACAAGGGCTAGGTTAGCATCAACTGCCAGGTGGTGTGCAATGCCAGAGGGCACATAATCAATGTCTGTGCCATGCACCCTGGGGGAGCACATGATGCCTTCATCTGGCACCAGTCGGCACTGTGCCACAGATTCGAGAGTGGGGATATCCCCACTGGCCACCTAGTGGGTGAGTATGCAAACCACATGGACAATCATAGGGCCTGGGGGGACATTGTCAGAGGTGACATGGGTAGTGGCCTACATGGCCTGGGGCAGGGCGATGCTGATCACCAAACTAGCCTCCACTCTCTACACACAGGTGACAGTGGATACCCACACTCCGTCCCTGGCTGCTCACACCCTACCGGCAGCCCGCGACCCCATCACAGCAATGCTACAATGAGGCACACGCCACCACACGTAATGACATCGAGCGGGTGTTCAGGATGCTGAAGGCACGTTTCCATTGCCTGGACACCTCTGGCAGTGCCCTACAGTACAGCCCCTCAAAGGCCTGCGGGCTATTCCTGGCCTGTTGCATCCTGCACAACATGGCCAACAAATGTGGGATAGCTGTACAGGTCAAAGAGGGGGACAGTGATGGGGACAATGAGGATGCCGGTGACAATGATGATGGGCAGCCCCCCCCTTGGGTGATGGGACCCCCAACTGCTCTGGCTGGCACAGCTGCACTGGGACACCATCACAGAGGAGCACTTCAGCCAACCCAGGTAAGTCATGGGGCCATGTGCAACCACCAGTGGCAAAGGCACAACCCACAAACACGCATGGACACACACCAGGGGTGCATTCCATCAAGGGAAGTGGCCAGGCATGGAACCACACACACCACCAGGGATGGGGGAGGTCTAACATGGCATGCAGACAGACACACACACACACACACACACACACACACACACACACTGCACCAGACATGCACAAAGGGTAGGGAGGCACACCGACTCCAGAACTCCACCCCAGCCACACACATGTTCAAGGTGACACCACGCCCACTACCTGTCATATAGCATTGTCAGATGCTGGAGCACCATTGCATACTGGTGTACAGCGCCAATGCAGAGCATCATCATGCACATGCAACTGTGGACAGCAGCCGGGAGGGTGTGCAGATGGACTGTGTGTCCGCGTGCAGGGCTGGGTACCCACCCGTGCACTGCCCGCTGAATGACACAATGCACACAGGGCAGCATCAGACAGGAGCCATGTTGGGAGACAGGTCAGTCATGCGCCACAGTGCCCCAGCTGCCATGGATGCATGGGCAGCCCCGCCGAGACCCGCCAGCACTGACAGGCAGACCACTGGCCTCATGGGGTGGCACCAATGGTCCCCAAGGGGTTCCACTGTGTGAACATGACTGTGCTCACGCAGGGGTCTGCAACACACTGAACATGCCTGCGCCAGGCATGCTTGGGATGCCCACAGCTGAATCCAGTGTCAACAAGGATGGTGTCACACGACGCCGGGAATGGGGGGTGGACAGTGCACTGCGTGGTGTCTGCGACGCATGGGCAAATAACTGTGTGCCCAATTTGGCCATGACAGCAGTGAATGCCTGTGTCTGCCTGTCAATGGCAGCAGTCACATCCTCCCGCAACCGGTCCATCCCTGCCAGGATCAGAGAGGTGTCTCTGCTGTGACGCTCCTCTGCCCACTCCAGAGCTGCACGCAGTGCATCCACCAACATCGCAAGCCACATCTGCTGGTTGACTGCTGCTTGCAGTATGCGGGTGTGCTCATCCAAGAGGTCATCTGCCTGCTCGGCATCCTGTCCCTCAGGGTGTGTGCAGCCCTGATGCTCAGCACCCCTTGAGGGTGGGCGCTGCACACCAGGACCAGGTCTGGGCATGTCCACAGGCAGTGCACTGACACCACCCCCTGACATTGTACCCCCAAGCCCATTGGCCAACTGCTGATGCTGCGCCTCCCCAGGGCTCACTGGTGCCACCGCAGTGGCAGCAACAGTCCACTGTCCTGTACACACCAGTGCTGCCCCACTGGTGCTAGCACAGGCTGGGACTGTGATGACAGAGCCTCCACAGCGACACCACCCACAGCCATGGCCGCGATGTTACCTGCTCTATAGCCATCCTGTGGCACACACGTGTCACTGCCCATGACGTTAGCAACATCATCATCGGTGACGGACCCGGCACCAGCCCGAGTCACAGCATGCTGGCATCTGTGGATGCTGGCACACTGGGACATGGGTAGGGCCTCCTCTGCACCTGTTCCAACAACATCAGTCTGGACAGCCAGGCAGGCCCACTGTCACATTGAGCTGCGTATACCTGTGGAGGTCGATGGGCCCTCCTCCATCTCCATCTGACTGGCCTCAGTGGAGAAGCCCACCACCACTGACCCACGCAGATGCTCAGGATCTGTAAGGGAAAACAAAGTCATGTTACTGCATGTGACCTACCCTGCCACCCCCATAGACAGACCATGACCTACCATGCAGTGACAGGCTGCCACCTGTCTGGAAGCCACCACCCAGAACACCCTCAATGGCACAACGCTGCATGCTGCCAGCAACACTCTCCTCCTGTGGGGTCAGGCATAGCACCTCCGGCTGTCCCCCACCTGTCACAGTTCGTGCTGCCCTGATGGCAGCCACCTTCTCCTTAATCCTCCTCCTGTCTGTGCCCATCTTCTTTTTGCACTCCTGCAGGGAGCACTGGTGGCTGCCATGCAGGTTCACAGCACGTTCCACCTCCTCCCATACAGCAGCACGGGCCAGTGGTGTTCCCTGGCGTCCGCTGAAAAGTGGATCCTGGTCCAGGTAGGCCTCAAACATGGCATCCGTCTCAGCCTTGGTGAAATTTGGCTGCCTCCTCCTCCCACAACTCTGTTCCTCTTCTCCCACAACTTGCTCAGTCATGATTCAGCCTGTGAGAATGAAAGTTGTTACCTGTGACTGTGCACTCCCATGCATGTCCCAAAATCCACAGTCCACACTCCCAAACAGCATGCAACTCACCAACAGACTGCAGTACAGACTATGGCCAATGCAGCCCAATGTCACACTTTTATAGCACAACCCATGCAAATGAGGTGAGGTGTAACTTTAAGTGGATGCAAATTGCAGTGCTGTGCCATTGAATGGCTGATTAGCTGATTTGCATATGACGGCTGAATATCGCACTTTTGCACTTTGCGCAATTGCGTTGAACGTGCTGAGCCAAGGGCGCAGTTCCGTGACATACGCAGTACACACCAACCGCGCATGCCCGGTTGATGACGCAGGCGCCTGGCCGCTGCTGATGTGCTGTGCACAGGAGGCAATGCAGGGCACGGCCACCATTGTGCCAGTGGCGCTACAGCGATGTTCACCTATATGGCACTGTGGCACTGGGGCATCGTAGGCACAGTGGGGCAACAACGTGGTAGACCACTACTGGAGGTAGCACACAGGCACCCAATCACACTACACACATTGGGTTCCAATCGCACTGTGCCTGTCCATGTGCCAGAGACCCTTGACCCTGTGCATGACCTTTGCCCCTAGGTGCCATGTGTCAGGCATGGGTGCACCACTATCATGCTGTTCGGTGACAGTGCGATAGGGAATGGCAGCGCTGTACCGCGCAGCATCTGCACGTGGTGGAACCCCACTGCAGAGTGCCATTTTGAACCTACTGAGCAAGACAGATGGTGCAGAGGAGAGCTGCCCAGTGGAGCCAGATTGAAATGGCAAACCTGGTTGCCATTGTTGAGCCACTATTTGGCCCACTGTTTGAGGAGGCATCCCTGGACAGGTCTAGGAGCCAGGTGTGGCAGGAGGTGGCTGATGCCCTGGAGGAGGCCACAGGAATGGGGCGGATGGCGGAGAAGTGCCGCCACAGGTATGGGGACCTGAGGCGGAGGGACCCGGACCTGCTTGCCCACCTGCGGACGCATTGCCAGGAGGGGCACGGTGCCACGGCCAGGTAGGTGTAACGTCCATACACTTTTATCTTCCATATGGGTATCACGGTTGCATGTGTCTGGAACATGGTGGGGGACCATCCGTGTTGGCTGTGGTGGTGTTATCAGGTGTGGGTGGGTGGGTCTGGCTGGGTGGGATTGCACACACATGGGGGCAGGGGGACTTTGCTACAGGATTGTACTGATGTTCCTCTCTCCATATTTACACCTTAGGGCCAGAAGAGAGATGGCTGGTGAGGGAGCGGAGGCACCAGATGGAGGACTGGAACAATAGGAGGGGTGAAGGTCCACAGCACCAGAGGGAACAGCCTGATGATGGTGAGTGCCTTACCTCCATGATTACTATTGCATGCTGTGTAACAGGGCGAGCAGTGGGGCACGGCCACCATCCATTGACACCACTGCCATGCATGCAACTTGTTACAGTCAGCACTGTCCAGTGGCACTGCATGTCTGGGAGTGCATCAATGGTAAGTCCACCAGTGCACCGGTACATGAAGCGGTGCTACTGCCTTGCACCACATAGCCATGTCACTAAACAGCCATGGTGGTGCTGTGCAGGACTTGGCTGGTGGGTGTGTGCAGTGGTCTGCATGGCTGTGTGCACCTGGGTGGGCAGGTCTTGTGGACACGATCACTGTGGGTGGTCACACACCATCACAGAGGCATGTCCCATGGCTGTATGCCATGCACAGTGGGTGGGCTGTATGGGGCTGTGCATTTACACCTATTGACTGTGCTCCTTTGTCCTAGGTGTCTGCCAGCTGTGCATGATCAGGGAAGTGCTGCAGGAAATTCTCACCATGGCCAGGGCATCGTTAGACATCCTGCAGAGGATTGAGCATCTGGGGTCAGGTGGAGGCATGGAAGACAGAGCAGCCAGAGCGGGGAGTGGGGTTCCCACTGACCATTAAAATGCCCCTAATTTCCTCTACTCCCCTGGACCCACCCTCACACCCATCCTTTCCTGTACCATTTGTTCACCTCTGCCCCTTACCCACATCCACCTTGTTGTGGCCTTCCCCCCATACATTTGTACATAATTGTAAATAGTTTTGTTGGATGTTTTTGATTACAGTTCTTTTGATATGAATACTGGGGTGGTCTCTGATTTGCAGTGGGCTATAGGTGCTCTGCTGCAGTGGTGTGCATGGCGTCAGGGGTGGTGCAGTCATGGGTATGTGTGTGTGTCCATGGGGAAGTGACTATGGTGTGGGAGTAGCTATTAGTCAGTGTCTGTGGTGTGTGTGTTGTTCCCTGTGCACCGGATGACTGTGTGCAGTGGTCCATGGTGCATGCTCTGTGTCCATGGTGCACCTGTCAGCCCATCCATGGCCTGTGCAGCTGACACCCTTGCATGTCTGTGACCTGCACGGTCTGCTGGCATGTCAGTGGTGGCTGTCCATGCAGGGCAGCCACTGTACCCGTCACAATGCTGGGTTGCCTCCTGTCACTGGTGTGGTGCATGTCTGTCTCAGGTGACACTGTGACCTCCACTGTTGTTGTCCCACCTCCATGCTGTGGCTTGTGTGTGTTGCAGGGGATGTGCACCACTGTCTGTGACTTGTGCTCCAGGCAAATGCTGGTGGTGTACAGGTCCACAGTGCCTGCGCAGGGTGGCTGGCACTCCTGTGCCATGGGGGACTGCTGGCTGTGTGTACACAGTTTCCATGGGCCCACGCTGGGGGCTTGGTTGCCCTGCTACTGTGTCCCTGTGTAGGTGTGCCCTTGGGTATGGGTGGGAGTTTGTCCATGCACTGTGTTGCATCCGGTGTGGTGCTTGCTTCCACGCACCACTGTGGGTGTCTGCACTGGCTGTTGTGGCCAGTGCTGGGTCAGGGTGTGCCCTTGGGAGGGTGTGCAGGGTGCTGTACCACTGGTGGTGGGGTCTGGGGCATGCCCTGTCATGTGTGGGGTACCTTGTCTGCCGATGCATGGTCGGTCTCTCAGCTGTACCTCGGGGGGGATGTGCATGGTAGCACTGTGTATGCCATCATTGCATCGCTGTGTGCTGCCACCCACTGATGGGTGCTTGTGGTGGGGCTGCCTTGCATGGTTCTGTGGTGCACAGGGTTGCATTGTCACAGTGGGGGTGGTGGCATGCATGGGGTATCCTGCACTGGTGGATGCTGCTCATGGGCAGGGTGTCTGGGCGTCATGGTGCAGGGTGTGCTCTGCATTGGGGATGGTGTGGCACAGGGTGGTTGGCCCTCCTTGTGTGCCAGTCACAGCTTGCCAGGGGGTGTGATGGGGCACCATGGCCCAGCTGTGGGTTGGTTGCTTGTCTCGTTGGGCCAGTGGTTATTCCAGCCTTCCCCCAGTTGTGCAGTGCATGGGGTGTGGGGGCATGATGTCTGTTCTGCTGTGTGTTCCTCTGCCCATCTGTGGCATGGGTGGTGGGCCCTTGCATCCCTGGTTGTGCTGTTGCATTGCTGCCCTGCTGCTGGGGGGCATCTCTGGTTGCGCTATGGCGCCTCTCGACTGCTCAGCTGAACATCCCTTGTTACGCTATGGCATATCAGATATGCTCAGCTTCCCCTCCCTAATTGCGCTATGGTGCAGGTGGTGTGATATTTAGTTGTCGGCTGTAGACGCATCTTGGCCAGCTCAGTTTTTGAATATCGCACCTCTTGCGCATGGGCGCAACGGACTTGCACTTGCTCCTGCTGTTGCGCACTTTTTGGTCACAGTTTGAATATCTGGGCCATGATATCTAAAAGTACAACAGTCTGTGGTTTGTATCGAATCCCAAATTGGCTGAAGCCAATATTTTCTAGGCATATCATACCTTGCACAGGAGAACATCACATGTTCCAAATTTTCCAAGCCTGATCTGGTACATTCACACATTGTTTCAGATGTATTAATAGCTTTGGAATATTGAGCTTATAATATTTTGCTATGAAAAAGCTAAAAAGCAAAATTTTGTATACATCTTTCTTTTATCTTGCTCGATTATTACTTTTAAATAATATCTAAATTCATGTTTCAAATCATGTGCTGCTAACCATGTAGAGGTTCTTAGTCCTAGTGCTTGGTTTAAATCTTTTTCTTTATTATAATTTATCATCGTATTTGTAATGCATTTATTATATTTTGTACTAACAGTAATTCCTTTCTTTATATAGAACTTTAAAAATTTAAACCACGAATCTGTATGAGTAGTTCAATACTTTTTAGCCAATTTGACTGTCTACAGCCCAATGTCTGCCATTTTATTTTCTCTTCAAGACATACAAATGGTAATCTATTTTTCTTCATGTTTGACAATTTTATCCAAAAAATAAGTTTTCTAGCTTCTATCAATGCTATTATAGTGTGCATGCCCAATTTTGCTCTAATCAATGTAGTTGGTACAGAAGGGGCTAAACCCAATACTGTTTTGTATAATTTATTTAATGGAGTTTCAAGTAATTGAATATTATTTGTTTCCCATATTTCACATTGAAATGTAATTTGTGGGAAATATTTGGCTTTTACTGCGGTTAGTATAGGATGATCAGTATTGCCACCATATTTGTGGTTAAAACTTATCAATGCATCTGCTGTTTGTTTAAGTTTAATTTTTAATCTATCTATATGTTTTGTCTATTTCCCATTACTTTGAAGAGTCAAACCCAAATATATATATATTCATCCACTGCTTTTATATGATTTTCATTTACTTTCCATTTTTTGTTTACTTTTTTTGTTCCAAAAATCAGGACTTGGTTTTTACTGTCATTTATTTTTAAGTGATATTCATTTGCAAAATTTGACAATTTATGTAGTTTCTTTTGTAAACTTGATTAAGTGCTAATAAAACCAAATCATCAGTGTAAGCAAGCACTGGACAAAGATGATTTCCTACCTTTGGTGAATCAATGTCATATTTACTATTAGTCACCAAGAGTGTATTAATATATATGTTAAACAAAACAGGGGCTATAATACACCCCTGTCTTGCCCCTTTATTTGTTCTAAAGGGTTTTATTTTTATTTATTTCATTTTTATTGATTGGGTAAGTGCACTAGGCAAATTATTGACTATTTTCAGGCACAACCCAGGGGGAGGGGATACAGATGAATGCCAACTGACCTTGTACCAGATTAAGCTGTTGGTATTTTTTTTTTTTTAGAGAATGGGGGGAAATTTGGCCAGGGAACCAGGGAAATTCCCTTACTCATCAGTAGAGGAAAACCTTGGCCATTCTGATCCAAGATGGCTGAATCCCAAAATGGTGGAGGAGGTGGTGGAGGAACTGCTCCTGCTTCTAGCTCTGGATATCTACCAAAAACAGTGGAGGAACTCATTGATATTGGTTCTAATGTCCATCAAGTGATCACAGAAGGGATTGAGCAACCTGACTTTTTTCAAGATTTTCAAGCTGAAAATGCAGGAATTCCTACCTTTAAAACAGTCATGGAACCTCAGGTGTGTACTGACCAAAATGATCTCTCTGAACTGCAATTGAAACAAATGTTCCAGCAGCATAAACATTTTCTGTTAAAACTTATGCAAGAGGAGGAAAACACTCAAGAATCCATTCCTGAGGCAGACTGCTCTGTGATAAACATTGAACAAAACCTGATTGATAAAAATAACATTGCTACAGCATCGTTATCTATGTCTCAGGGGCAGTTGCAACAATCTGCCAGATCCTCAGTGGAACCTGAAAGTGTTTGGTCTCCAGATGCTACTCTTCAGGCTGCAGAATGGCAGCAAACTAAAGGGAACTCTGGATGGACCTCTCCTGGACCAGTAGCAGTGGCAGACATAATTTCTACAACTAAGGGAGCTATTTCACAAGCTTTTCCAATGAACTCACAGGGTTCTAGCTCTTCTAGTGAACTCCCAGCTACAGATGGGTGAAGTGGCCCCAATTCGCTCCGCAAAGTGATTTCATGGAGGAAGGCAAATTCACGGAGTGCTCCTCAATGTGAAGCGGAGTACTTCACATTATAATGGGTAAAGTGAAGTCCATTGAAAACAATGACTTTGCATTACTCTGCCTTTCCAAACCAATACTCCACCAATTCTTAAGGCAAAGTACATTGAAAACAATGTACTTCACCTCACTTCACTTTGTTTTTAAGCTCTAAAGGTGAATTTTGCAATGATTCATGGGATTTCAGGTCACATGGGCTCTAGATTGTTCTGCACAGCCTCAGTTTGGGGTAGTGTGTAGGAAGCTTTAGGAGACTATCTACTCTGAGAGCTCTCTGTGATTCAAACATTCTAAAAGCTGTTAAAAAAGCCTTTTTGAGCCATTTTTTTTTTTTTGCTGAAACTTTAGTTCATCGATTATAGGAAACCCTCTTGTGCTCATATCATCGAGTGTTTATTGTTTGTGTGTGGATTTTGAATGTCAATGTACAACATTCAATCTGTGTACTGAGAAACAGTGGAAGTGTGCTTTCGGGGAGGGGCCTATCTGTGGTGTAGGTAGATTAACTTGGAGAAAAAGACAGTGCTTTCTGTTTTGGTGATATTTTTCCTGTTTAACTGTGTTATGTACACACAGTAATATTTTTAATAATTCTTGCCATTTTTTGCTGATTGTTGTGCTGCAGCAGTGCATAATTTTAGTTTGTTTAAAATATGTGGTTATATTACTGAAGTTTTCAATTTGCTACGCATTACTTAGTGTGTGTGTGAGTATGTGTGTGATGCATGTCATCAAATCCAACACCTTTTATTGTGCGACATAATAATTTCAGCAATGTGAACCTGCTATCCACTGCAGCTGTGTGATTTTTGTTCTTCTTTGTGGTATCTTTACTTTTACTAGTACTAGTGACTTTTACTGCAGCAGTGCAGTACACCGTCCCCCCTCTCCGTGGTCCGCCCTAACCGGCAAAGGTATTCTTTTCCAGATTTGAATTTCTGATGGTGAGCACTGGTTAGGTGTTGTGCCTTTGCGTCTGCATCTCTTCAGTGTGCAGCACAATCTTAATCTGTCTGTGCATTTGCATCTCTTCAGGGCCCCCATCTTTATCTGTAACTTAAGTCACAGTTGTTTCTTTTGCTTCCCTTCAGAGTACTGGACAGGTGTGGTGCATAATTCTGCATGAACACTGTACTCAGTAATATGCAATTTTAAGTCAGGACCATCATCACGAGTCACTCGTGATAAAAATCACATTCTTCATCATCACGGTCATAAATACAGTCACAAATCACTATTCATGATCACGTCACGAATCACATTAATTTATTTACTAGTTACTTGCATGTATTGTAAGCCTGTTTTGTAATATCTTTCCAGGCTTCACCACCCCACCATCGTACTCATTAATATGTGTTTTTAAGTCAGGGAGTTTGTGCTACAGCTCATCAGGGAAGTACAGCCATAGGCATTTGTGTTCCCAATATAGTTCCATATTGTTTATCTCACACCGTCTACACCGAATCACGTTCTTCATCATCATGGTCACAAATGCAGTCACAAATCACAATTAACGATCATGTCACAAATCACAACACTAAATTTTTGACTAGTTACTTGGATGTATTGTAAGCATGTTTTGTAGTATCTCTCCAGGCTTCACCACCCTGCCATTGTACTCATTAGTGAGCATTTTTAAGTAGGGGAGTTTGTGCTACAGCTCATCGGGGAAGTACAGCTGTAGGCATTTGCATTCCCAATACAGTTCCATGTTGGTTATCTCACATTGTCGACACCGAATTGCATTCTTCATCATCACAGTTATAAATGCAGTCACAAATCACAATTCACGATCACAAATCACAACACTAATTTTTTTATTAGTTACTTGAATGTATTGTAAGCATGTTTTGTAGTATGTCTCCACTGGCTTCACCACTCCACCAGTGTACTTATTAATAAGCATTTTTAAGTCAGGGTGTTGTGTGCTACAGCTCATCAGGGAAGTACAGCCATAGGCATTCACGATCCTTCCCATACAGCATGTGAGTTACAGTACTGTAAGTAGTGGTGGGCAAAGTGGCCCCAATTTGCTCCATGAAGTGATTCACTGAGTAACATGGAATCCATGGAGAACTCCACAATGTGAAGTGGAGTACTTCACTTCGTAATGAGGAATGCGAAGTCCATTGAAACCAGTGACTTTGCATTATTCTGCCTTCCCCAAACCACTTCTCCACCAATTTTAAGGTGAAGTACATTGAAATCAATGTAATTCACCTCACTTTGCCCTGTAATTGAGCTCCAAATGAAATTCTGCAGTTATTCATGGGATTGCATGTCACATTGGCTCTAGATTGTTCGGCACAGCCTCAGTTCTGGCCTGGGTTGTGTGTGTGCAGTGGTAGCTGGAGACAGTTTGATCTCAGAGCTCTGTGATTCAAAACATCTAAAAGCTGTTTAAAATGTCTTTTTGAGTAATATTTTTTGCTCAGAATTTAGTACATTGATTGTAGGAAACCCTTCTGTGCTCATATCATCGAGTGTTCATTGTGTGTGGATTTTGAATGTTAATTTAGAACAGTCAGTCTGTGTACTGTGAAGTGTACTCTGGGGGAGGGGCGTATTTCTGGTGTAGGTAGATTAACTGGGAGAAAAAGGCAGTCTTTCTGTTTTGGTTATATTTTTCTTGTATAACTGTGTTAATGTACACAGTAATATTTTCAGTAATTCTTGACTTTTTTGTTGATTGTTGTGGTGCAGCAGTGTACAATTTGTTTGTTTAAAACATTTGGTTATATTACTAAAGGTTTTCAATTTGCTAGGCATTACTTGAGTGAGCATGTGAGTGTGTGTGATGTGTGCCATTAAATCAGACACCTTTTATTGTGTTACATAGTAATTGCAGCAGTGATAACCTGCTATCCGCTGCACCTGCATGAATTTTTTATACTGCTTTGTGGTATCTTTACTGGTAGTGGATTGTTACTGTTGTGCACTAATCCCCCAACTGGCAAAATGTATTCCTTTCCAGATTTGGATTTGTGAGTTGTGAGCACTGGTTAGGTGGTGTTGTGCCTTTTTGTATGCATCCCTTGAGTGTGCAGCGCAATCTTAATCTGTCTGTGCATTTGCATGGTACCATTAATTCTGGGACACTGCATTTCTTGTTACAGTCTCATTTCACTTCATCAGCACTGGGGAATTTTCTGGACACAAGACAGTAGCATTTTGGGGATGCACATTCATTCTGGTGACTCTGTGTGTGACCTGACCACTGCACGCATGATTGAGTGCGCCATTAATTCTGGGAGACTTTGCATTTCTTGTTACACTCTCATTTCACTTCATCAGCACTGGGGAGATTTCTGGACACAAGACAGTAGCACTTTGGGGAAGTACATTCATTCTGGTGACTGTGTGGGTGGGATGCTGCCAGCATTGTTGTCACTCTACCTTACTTCGTGTTTGAGGTGGAATGACAACACAAAGCAATAATAAAAAGGTGAAGTGAGCCTTTCCTATGGGGCATTCCGCATAGCAAAGTGCCAACGCGAAGTGGCCACTTCACGTTCACTTCACTGGTGGATTTTAAATTCGCTGCATCTCTACCCCCGGCTGTTGCTAACTCACAGCCAACCACTGACCAGGATACTAGTCGGCAGTCTGGAACTTCAGTGTGAGTCATGGGCCCCAATGAGTCGAACTCCAACCAGGGTGAGAACAGTGGAACTTTACCTAACGTACAGGACAGAAATCACACTAACTTTAGAATGAGCGATCTGTTTAAAGCTGTAGGGGAACCCACTCAATGGCAAAATGTTGTTCACCTTAAATATTTAGGAGACGTGGCTTCGGCCCCTGCACGAAGAACTGTACTGCATAACATGTTTAAAGACTCACTGGGGATTAGCCCCATGGATCTTTTTGCATTTATACATGTAAAAGGTGAAATAGTTTATGATATCAGTTTTAAAAGTGTTGGTACTCTGGAGAGATTATGGGTACAATATGAACAAGTGAAAACGTCCCCATTATGGAGTTCATTTTTGTTGATTCCTCTCACTAAACTGCTGGTTAAGCTCATCACACTGCTTTTTAGGATGAGGGATTCAACATATATGACATTCAGTATTGGTTAAAACAGAGATGCAAATTGTTAGATACTCCATGTATATTAGATGAGGATCTGGTCTGGACTGGTGGGTGGAAAATCAAGGTGCAGTTAAGACAAAGAACAGGGGATAATGCACTTGCCAGGCAGTATTTACATAGGTCAAGACAGAGGGATCTGCTTTTACCCCAGGCAACCATGAACATGCCATAAATGTGGTTTCTGGACTCATCTGAGCTACACCTGTGACCAACCAAGATGTACACTATGCCTCACATATGGGCATGTTAGTTTAGGGTGTCCCAATCCTCAGGTGTGCAACCTATGTGATGAACATGGGCATACCTATCCACAATGTCCCTGGGCTGAGCATAACAGGGTGGACCAGGTTCTCCAAGACCATACCAGAATTATTATAGAGATGCAGGCTCAAGCTCTAGCCAGACTAGAGGAGGCTTCACTCGAGAGGGTAATACATGAGGTTTCCACAGCCCAGACTGATACTCCAGCTGCAGAGATTTCTGTAAATTCAGCATTACTTCCCTCAAATCACAATCTGCAAAGTGAACTACCAGGCACTTCAGATGCTTCTCAGACCCAGGAGGCCTCCCACCAAGGACAGGGCACTGTAAGACAAGATAGCATGCCTCCCCCCCAAGAGTTTAAGACCCCTTCACCCCTGTTCCAACACCTAAATGGAGAAGGTTGAAGAGGAAATCAGACTCATGCACTCCCACTAAAATGATTATCACAAGGAACAAATTTCAGGCCCTAGCGAAGAGAAGACATTGGGGAGATACTGAAGGGGAAGATGCATATTCTGACTCTTCTGCTGCTTCTTCCTCCAAAATGGAATTTTCCTCTGAATCAAGTAGAGGGGAGAATTCAGGGGGACAACACCAAGTGACACAGCACCCAAATGGATGAATCATATGGTAAATACTGGGGTCCCATTCGGATAAAAGAGGTAACTAAGGGACATCCCCTCTTTGTAATTAAGTAACATGGCTCATTTGTTTCAGTTAAGATGCTGCACACTGAATGTATGCAGCATCAAAACATTTAGGAAATGACTTATTATTTTTGCCTTTCTGCAATCTATGCAACATGAATTTTATTTTTTGCAAGACACCCGAATTAAATCAAGGAGTGAATTAGCTCAAATAAAGAATAAATGGAGATCTGAGCCTTCCTTTTGGTCACAAGGTGAAGACACATGCAACGGGTTGGGAATTCTCTTTTCGGGATTTAATTACAAAATCTCCAAAGTTGTAGATATGTTAGCTGGGAGGACATTAATGGTGGATGGCACTTATGGGTCTCTTAAATTCCATTTACTTAATATATATGCACCGAAGAGCATTGTGGGAAGAGCCTCACTTTTTCTTAAACTCCAACCATTTTTATTTTCTAATAGGTATATCTATTTTGGTGGAGATTTTACCTGTGGACTTATGCCCGCTGACAGGGGGAGTAATGTTCACAAGACATTTGGAGATACAGCTACCCTATTAAAACTAATTCAGTCAGCCAAACTGGTGGATGGGTCCCAAGCCATACATCCTATAGGAGCTAAGACATATTACTGGGGCATTTATGCTGCACGTATAGATTATGTGTTTATCTCCAAAAATGTAAAAGTTTACCAAGCAGTTGTGATCCCTGTGAAGCATCTGACCATTTGGCAGTATCCCTGGTATGTGCACCAGTGGGGGGCCCCTTTCCATATATTCCTAAATCTAGATGGAAGCTAAACAGCTCACTCCTACTAGACAATATGATTTCAGAAAAATGTGTGAATTTATTACAGGCAAGGGTTTCCATCTTTAATGCATTCCACTCTCCCATTGCTTGGTGGGAGGACACCAAAATGGAACTATAGGGTTTCTTTATAAGGGCTGCAAAACACAGATCACTGTCTGCTCACTTCAGATATACCCAATTATGACAGCAGCTGTTGAACACTATGTCACTCTCATATGAGACTAAAACAAACTATTCTCAAGAAATAGAGAAGCTCAAATCCGAAATGGCTACACCCCAATATAATAGGGCATTTTCACTAAAAAAAGAGGCGCAGAGCAGAACTCAAATGACAAAATCATCCTTAGACGTTTTAAAAGAACTGCTCGGGCAGAGTTTCAGCTACATTTATTGAGCAAATAAAAAACCCGGACACTGGTGTAGAATACTCCTCCCACCAACATATAAAGTGAATCATTCAATCCCATCTGGAAGGAATGTTAGGCTCTGTACTCGCAAATCAGCACATTTATCACTGTCTTGCTGGACTAGATATTTCTAGTGTTCCAGAGGATCAATTACAGGCTCTGACTGCCCCCATAACAGTAGAAGAAGCAACTCAGGCTATTAAAAAACAGAGAAAAAGCACCTCTCCAGGTGATGATGGTTTGACTGCTGAATTATATTTAACATTTATAAATATTTTTGGTCCAATACTGACTTGTGTATTCAATAGTATAATAGACACCTGCTCCATTCATAAAAAATTTTCAGATGCCATAATGATATTATTATTTAAAAAAGGAGATAAGTCTGATGTAAAAAATTGGAGGCCACTCAGTCTTTTGAATGTGGATTATAAAATATTTACCACAATTTTATTAAATAGGATTCTACCCATTGCAGCCCAAGTAATCTCTATAGAACAGACCTGTACCATTCCAAATAGGTCAATGATACACACCCACTCTCTGTTTTGAGATGTAATACACTCCTGCTCTCCAGAAACTCAAGCGCTTTTTCTCACTCTGGATCAGGAAAAAACATTTGACCTGGTGTCCTATTATTATTTATTTCAAGTGTTATTGCATTATCACATACCCAAAAAAATGTTTTCATGGTTAGAACTTCTATATAGTACAGCCTGGATTACTCCTTTTATTAATAATTCACTCGGAGATGTCTTTCTAGGGAAGAAAGGGGTTAGGCAGGGATGCCCTTTAAGCCCCCTTCTGTATGCCTTTCAGATTGACCCCTTATTAAGAAGACTCTCTTACCACTCTCACATCCCAAGGCTGATATTGAAAGGGTTTCCTGCTCCTATCATTTTGGCCTACGCAGATGATTTATGTATCTGCACCACCCCTCTATTAAACCCTTCAGAAGTTATTTTTGCAATCACAGACTTTGAGAAATATTCAGGTTCTAAATTGAACTATCACAAAAGCACAGCAAAATATGTTCCTAACCTAACTAGTTCCCAAGCCCCTTTATCTACAGCCAATATTCCAGTCACGTTGAATCCAATTAAAATATTGGGTATTCATTTTGGTAGCTTAGATGATTCAAAATTTAATTAGGTTCTGTCTCTGGATAAAGCAGACAGGGTGGTGGCATCATGGAAAGGATGAGCCATGGCTAAGAGGAAATGGGTTTTGCTACTGAAAACTTTAATATGCTCTCTGTTTTACACACAGCTTCAGTGTACCATCTACCAGGTAAATTAGAAGACAGACTGACTAATGTATTCTTTCAGGGATTCTGGGGAAGCCAGCTGAACCCGGTAAAATGTATTTATAAGTATCATGACTACTGCTTTGGAGGAGTGCAGATGATTCACCCCATAGTCTTTTTTCATAGTCTTTTTCTTAAGTTTTGCATTCCATTTTTATTACTACCTCCCCCCAAATGGATCACTTTGTTAGCAGCTCTGCTCTCTCCTTCATGTAAGGAGTGGCTTAGAACCCCTGCTAAAATGCCAAGAAATTTTTGGAAATGTGAGCCACCAAAATTTCTAGTTCCCACTATACTTAAAATTAGACAATGGAAACTGGACAGTAGCACCATCCAGACACAATCAAGTAGACAGCTTTATTTCTCTATTCTCCAGAACAGCTATTCAGAGCCACCAGTTTTGCTGGATACTCAAGGCTTGGCTGTAGATAATAAAGGAGTATTCACACAACTCATTGACACTAGGCTTCCCAAGAAACTTTGGGACACAACTTGGTTGTCCTGTTATGGAAGGCTTAGAGTAAGGAGCAACTTTAAATACAAATCCATAGAGGAAAGAAATTGCTTTAGGGAAACCTGTACAGACAAATTGGAAACAATGTAGCATTTTTTCTTAGAATGCCCATACAGTGTAGAGTTTTGGACCATGTTCCTCCATAAATGGAAAGACAAATGGTTCACCTCTGTCTCTTATGAGACATTAGTTTATGATATTTTCCCACCCACATTCTCTCAATACCATGCAAGCACTTTGAGGCTTATATTTGCACTTTGCAGATATTATCTATGACAGGTTAGATGCGCTTGACTACTTTACAGGGGCACATGTGGTTAAGCAAATTTTACAAGAACTAAGGTCTATCTATGCTGCTGAATGGGGAAGCTGTCAAGATCACAATTCAATAAATACTGGGTCTCATGTGCATGGATCTTAGAGGATTAAACTATGGGGCTTCTAAATGATTTCGATGATGTGGGCTTCACGATGTATGAATGAAATACTTATTTAATTTTGTTATGATTTGAATAATGTGTGAATGATCTAATTCTGTTTTGAATGTATTTTGTCTTTTTTGCCATAATGTCTGTACTTTGCTTTTGTCTGACTTAACACTGTGTCAAATTATTTGTTTTTGCTTTTGATGATTATTATAATAAAAAATTCCCCTACTCTTGTGAGAGTAAGGAGCTTGAGGCTGAGGAGTGGTCTCCTCCTTGGCCTTAATAGAGTGAGAGACCAGGAGATCAGAAAAAACATGGATTTAATCCCAGAAACAGCGATGTCCAGCAGAACAAGTGAGGAGCAAGAGAATGGAGGAAAACTTACAGAGTCTGGAGAATCTCAGCTTGAAGCAGAGGAAACAGAAACTGAGAAAATCTCAATGACACCTTCCGTGGAGATGGAGAGTGTAGGTAAAGTACCTCGCAATAAGCATCTGTAAGTTAAAAGCTCTGGAAAAAAATGTGAAGGTGGAAAAAGAGTGGCCAAAGTGAAAAATGTTAAAGTGAATGACGGGAGAATAGACTAGTCAAGTGCAGAGAAGGAGCACTGATATGGCAGTCTCTGACAGCACAGATAATGAGACAAGTGAAGATACTATTGCTGAAAGTGACAAGAAAATCCCTAAAGGGAATGCTGCAAAGGGTTGGAAATGGCTCAGTGTAAGAAGGGGTAATAAGATTGTGGAAGCTAAAATGAAAACAATTAAAAGTAAAGAAAACAAGCAAAGCAATCCCTTAAAATTGTGTCAGCGACAGAAAGAAAAGGAGAGCAGCAAGTTGAAAGTAAAGGAACTGTAGAGGATGAAAATACAGTTGTGGATTTTCCAGATGTGCCAGAGTGGGTGGCAAATGCATTGTTAAACGCAGGTTGGAAGAGAGCAGCAGATGGGAGAGGGAGGCACCCGAACAGGGAAAGTGAACTACAAAATGAAAACCAGACAAAGGATGGGAATATTACTGACAATATTGAAGGGGAAGCAAAAGAAGAAATAATGAAAGAAGAAACTAGGCCACAGCACATAGAAGGGGCAGAGGAGGAAACAGGCCTAAGCATAGAAGAAGATTTGGATATATCAACAGAAATAGAAATAAAAACTTTACAGCTAGAGAAAGAACATAGTGAGCAAGAAAATGAAAAGGGAACAAGTGAGGGAAAAAAATGTATGGGGTGAGAATGTAAGAAAAAAACTGTTTCCGGAAGGTATGAAGAGATTAAGTGAGCCAGCTAAAAGACAAAAAGCTGTGCAGTTGAAATTTAGAGGCCTATCAGCTGATACACCTGACAGACTCTTTGTAGGAAGACAGCTTTTGAAAAATAGTATGAGATACTATGATTATGAAATCTATTCACTGATACATGTACCGGGTGACACAATCTATGATGTCAGTTTTAAACACCTTGCAGGCCTGGAGAGGTTTTGAAAACTGTATTATAAGTTAAAAAATACCCCACTATGGAAGGAATTTATCACAATCCCCTTAACAAAACCAGCGTTTAAAATTGTCACAATTCTTTTTCACAATGAGGGAGTAAACGTGGCTGATATTACTGTTTGGTTAAAGCAGTAGTGTGAAATAAAAGGACCTCCGGAGCCAATTTTAGATGAAGAGAATCTGTGGACAGGAGGATGGAAATTTAAAGTGGTAACACGACAAACAGATGGGGAATTTCTGCACCTGCCAAATTGTTTCTTCCTGGGAAGAGATAGAGGGATAGTATTCTATGCAGGCCAGCAAGAGCGTGTTATAGATGTGGAGATAAAACTCATCTAAGCAGTACTTGTGAAAAAGTCAAATGTGGCTTATGTGGACAAATTGGTCATTATGGGGCGGTTTGTAAAAACCCCATAAAGTGCAGTTTGTGCAAGGAAACAGGACATATTTTTAATAACTGTCCATGTGCAGCACAAAACAGCCCTGATCCTGGAGAACAAGGGGAACAAGATGTGTATCTGGCATTAGCAAAACAAGAAAAGGCAAAAGCAGGAACAAATTGTGACTGAAGCACAGAGAGATGCAGAAAGAAATGAAAGCAAGGCAGAAGTGTCACAGGGTATGGAACCAACCACATCACAATGGCAGGGAGAAAAAGACAGGAAAGAATATGAGGACAAATCAGAAGATAAACAAGAACAGAGAAATGTGGGTCAAAAAGAGAAAAAATGTGACGCTTTTTCAATGGTAACAAGATAAAAAAAGGATAAGAAAAGACAAGCAAGGAAAAATGAAAACTCCAGAAGTGGGAGTAAAATTGGAGAATAAGTTTAAGTTGTTGCAGGTTAAAGAATGTATGACTTTGGAAGAAGACTCAGACATGTCGGAATCAGAAAATGGGGGGAGGGGGATGTATTGGGCAATGACTCTATGGATACACAAGCATCCAAAAAAAAGAAAAAAGGTAAGGTAGGATAGCATGAGGGTTCCTGAGTCTTTTTCTGTTTTTCCTTAAACATCATGGCAGGTCTAAAATGTGCAACATGCAATGTGAATGGTATCAGGAATAGCACTAGAAGTTTAATTACTTTTACAGTATTTGGGGAAATGAATCTAGACATACTATTTTTGCAGGATACTAGGTTGTACACAATTGAGGATCTAAGCATGGCACAAAAGGACTGGCGAAGGGGGCATCGATTTGGACTATATGTGAAGAAAGGTGTTCTGGGTTGGGAGTTTTATTTTTTTGCAAGATGTAAAAATTCTGAAAATTTTAGATATTGCCCCAGGGAGAGCAATGATGCTGGATGTTGCATATAAATGAACACCAGTAAGGCTATTGAATATTTATAACCCACAGACTAAGCAAGAAAGAAGTCAGTTAATGAGTAAAATAGAATCATACTTACATACAGCAAAACTAACCTTGTGGGGGGGACTTTAACTGTGGGATTGAAGAAAGTGACTGAGGGAGGAAAACAAAGAAAGTATTTAGTGATTATTTATGTTTAAAGAAAATTGTTAAACATGCAAGTATGGAGGATGCTTATAAAATAAAAGGGCAAAAAGGGTTGCATACATGTTTTAGAGGGAGATTGTCATCCCAAATTGACTTTTGGTTTGTTTCTTATTATGTGGAAATTGAAAAACTCTATACAATACCTATAGAGACAACAGATCATGTTATGGTTGGAATAAATATAAATACAGGTAAAACAAAGAGATATGGTAGTGGATACTGGAGAATGAATCTGGAAAGTTTACAAGACTTGAGAACAAAAGAAGAATTGTGGGACCTGCTTGCAGCTAGAGGAACAATGTATGATTTATATGATGATAAGATGGAATGGTGGGAAGATATGAAAAAAGATATAAAGAACTGATGACAATGGAAGCATAAAGGAAGGGGAAGTCAAATTACCAGAAGTATGTAGGTTTAAGGGTGAAACTGCATAAAGAAATATCTAATCAGCACTTAGATAAAAAGATCATACAAGAAAAATATCTGAACTAAAGGAACAAATGTGGGAATTCCAATATAATAGAACAAAATCATTACTGATGGAACATAAGGCTGGAACACAAGGGACAAAAGCACAGACAAATCTGTTCGAGGATAATAAAGAAAGAGTAGAAAACAGAGCAATGTATGGTTTAACAAATAATACTGGTAGACTATATACTGACATAAGGAATATGAAATTAATAGTACAAGAATATATTAAAGGAAAATTTCAAAAAAAGGAAACGCAAGACACAGATAGTGGATTTGAAAATATGCAACTACCTCAAATTGGAGAAATTGAAAAGCAGATTTTGAGAGAAAATATTACAGAAGAGGAAGTAAAAACAGCAATAAGAGAATTACAAAATAATACCACCCCTGGAATAGATGACATTCCAAATGCTTTCTATAAAAAATTTGAAGAGATTTTGACACCAATATTATCTGTAGTGTATAACCAGGTTTACCATGAAGGGAAAAAACTGAGTCCATGAAACAAGGAATCACCATCTTCTATCATAAGAAAGGAGATAAAAAAGGATATTAAGAATTGGAGACCCGTAAGTTTATTAATAGCTGACTATAAGATATTGGCGAAAATAATAAATAAAAGGATGGCAGAAGATGCATCCCAATTAGTAACAGAAACGCAGACATGTGCTATACCTGGTAGAGACATTAGGCAGGATTTAATGTATCTGAGAGAAATAATGAATAAGGGTAACAGAGGAAATAGAAGGTTGTATATATGCACTAGACCAGGAAACAGCATTTGATGCCATCAACCATAAATATATGTGGGATATTTTGAAGAAATATAATTTTCCAGAAGAATTAATAAAGATAATACAGGCATTGTATGGGGAAACCCAGATGTGTCCAATGATTAATGGACATCTGGGCATCCCCATGTATATTCACAATGGGGTTAGGCAAGGGTGCCCTTTAAGCCCTCTTCTGTATGTGCTGTGTTTGGACCCCATTTTAAGTAGGGTACAGAGGGAGGGAAAAATAAAAGCAATAGATTGAGAAGGTAAGAAGCTCCATGAAACTTGTGCGTATGTGGATGATTGTCTATTTTTTTGAAGGATCAGGCTTCAGGAGAAAAAGCTTTGAATATTTTTGAAGACAGTAAAAAATATACTGGAATATCCATAAACAAAAAGAAAAGCAAGATTATTCCATTAGAGAAAACAAAGGGGATATAGAAATAGTGCAGGGAAGTGTGGAAATTGTAGGGGTTAAATTTGGAGGACCAAATCCTATGCAAGAAAATTGGGAAAGGAAATTGCAGATTGCTGAAGGCAAAGTAAACAAATGGAAAGGATGGAACATGATGAAAGAAAAAATTATATATATGCTTAAACTTTTTATTGTCCCAATCTTTTTATATACAGCATACATTTTTCCAATACCATGGCAGATGCTGACAAATTTTTTTAGCTTATTTTTTGTTACTATGGGGGAGTAGGTTGAACCCTGTAAAAAGAGTGCAAGTATATAGGCCTGTCTCTGAAGGGGGACTGAACATGTTAAATCTGGTAGTTTTCTTTATGAATATTTTTATTTATGTGAATATTAAGCCAATAATACAAAATGAGAATAATACATGGATACCTTTAGTGCAAGAATGGAAGACGGTATTATTATACAGTTGGGAAAAAAAGGAATGTGTGTAAGCAATCTAAACTACCAGACTATATAAATGTATGTAGGAAGTACATAGCAAAATGGGAAGTATCTAAAGATGAAATGTTAACAAAGAAAAGGAACATAACTTATAAGTACATTTTGGAAAGAAATTACTATGAACATCCTGTTTTTAAAGTAAATAAGAATGTAAATATAAAAACTTTACTGGAAGCTGTGTTAGAAGTCAGGATACATAAAATGATGAAAGAAGTGATATGGTTGTATAGTCATGGAAAAATAAATGTAAAAGGTAACCTAAAACACAAAAAAGTAGAAGAAAGGGTCTGTTTACATGAACAATGTTATAAGAAGGAAGAAACAGTTAAACATTTATTATTTGAATGTAAGTTTATTAATCATTTTTGGGGGATATTGACCAGAATGTGGGGAATGCCAGATTTTGCAAATATTACTTTAGGAACATTAGTTTATGGGCAATTAACAGAAGTATGGAGAAGGCAAGATAAAAATATAATATTTGTGATATTTGCCATAATTAAATCATCAATATGGCAAGTGAGATGTCAGAGATTTACATAGGGTAAAGAGATTACTATTCAAGATTTAATATTTAAAATTATGAATGAAGTAGATAAGCAGTTTCAGAATGAATGTGTTAAATATGGTGAAGAAAGAGGTAAATGGCTATAGAGGAATATTAGCTGTATTGGTTGATTAAATATGATTTGTAACTAATACGTACAAAAAAAAATTGAAATAAGAAGTACACTATGTAAATGTTGGTTTTTGGTTTTAATAAAAACTTCCCCTACTCTTTTCGAAAAGTTCCATGGGATCTTTAACATCCACCTGAACTACCACCAGAACAGGCAGATGAGACCTCAGTTTAATGTCTCATCTGAAATATGGCACCTCAGGAGTGCAGCACCCCCCTCATGCCCTCATGCTGCACCGCAGTGTCAGTATCGGAATATTAACCCAAGTGCCTGGTGTGGGGATAGAACTCACAGTCTTCTGATCTCCTGGCCTCAGAGATGAGTGTTCTACCTGCTGAGTCACTGACACTGCATACATAGATGTTTGTAGGTGTATAGGTGTAGGTGAATAGGTGTAGATGTTTGTCCTTGTTTACCCCATCTGACTTGGGCCCATGTTTGTGTATACAGTTGTCTAATAATACTGATCATAATTGGCTTAATTCCCCAACTATACATAACTTGCCAAAAGGTAGATCTAGAAATAGAATCAAAAGCTTGGCTAAAATCAATAAATGCTACATATAATTTTTGATTTCTCAGAGTAACATATTTTATATACAAGTGAGTTATTATAAATGTGTTATCTATCACTGAATATCCACTACGGAAGCCTGCTTGCAGTTCTGATAGGCCACTTAAGCTATTTATTTGTTCAAGTAATCTGTTCATAATGATTTTACAAAAATCTTTCCCACAACATCCATTAAAGAAATTGGACGATACATCTTTGGATCTTTCCTGTCGCATTTTTTATATATTGAGAATATTATTGCTCCTTTCCACTCATTGGGAATACTTCTGTTTTTGATACAAATATTAAAGAATGGTGTCAGTATTTTTGTCCATAAGGCAGGGGAACATAAGAATACTTCAGAAGGAATTTGAACAGGGCCAGGTGCCTTTTCTTCTTTAATGATGCAATTGCTAAATATACCTCTTGACTTTTAATGTTTTATATGATGACCTTATTTATTTATTTAGCTTTTGTTGACCAGGTAGGTACACTAGACAAGTTATATGCCTATTTTCAGGTACGACCCGGGAGAGTACAATGGAAAATACAGGTTCAAACAGGGTTCATAACAACAAGAAGAGCAATGTACAGAGTCACAAAAGAGCCAGGTAAATGTAGCTAGTCTTTAGTAAGGAGAAATAGGTAAATATATGTAAAACATACATAAATAGGCTCGGTCATCCAATGGCAATAGCACTAATTGCAGTGTATGAGTGACCCTTTTGCAGAGCCAAAGAAACAGATAATTCCTGAGCAGATAAACAAGCAAATCGCAAACCTTATTATATTGAGTTCCCATCCTGGTGTTTCGTCCACTAAATCTGGATCAAAAAAATACTTGTATAGTGTTCAATCCACATGTCTTCAGTAATATACATGTCTATTGTATTACTACTATTGTATGTACCTTTGGCAACCATTTGCCAAAAGGATTGTTGGTCCTTCCTATCAATCATGTCCTGCATAAGTAACCACTGTTTTTCATGAAAGATTATTTGTTTATTCTTAAGGAATTTCTATACTCTTGTCTAGCCTTGTTTAATACTTTAAATATACTTTTATCATTTATTGACTCTATATGTCTAACTACTCTTGTCAGATCACTTTTGGCCATGCAACATTCCCTATTAAACCAGATTTTCTTGGTCTTAGGTTTTTGTATTATTTCTGATTTTTTATATAATAGATTTCTTATTTCCTTAAAGCAGTTTTCCAGTACATTTTGTAATTCCAAATTTTCTTCTGATAAATTTATTAAGTCCAGTATGTTTACATTGTACAATATCTCCAACACTATTTTGTCACATTTTGGTTACCATCTTATTTTCTTATGATTTCTTATTCCAATTAGCATATGATCTTGTGAATGTAATGACCTATCCCTGATTATTTCATCTTATGTTATAAGTGTAACCGGGAAATGATCACTTTCACTACTTTCTATTACTTCACAATTTTGCCAATAATTCATATTACCGTTGCAGAAGATATGATCTAGAACGGAAGGGCCTCTAATATTATATTGTGTGAAGTTTCTCAGTTTGTCTGGTATAACTCTACCATTTACTGGAGCAAAATTAAAGACTTCTAGTATCTCAATTAATTTTTTTCGCATCTTATTTACTTTTTTATCTAAAGAAACTCTCTGTTGTTCTGCAGCTTTATAAAATAACCAGTTTTGTATTTCATTATTCGCACAACCATCAAAAGATCCTATTCTGGAGTTTAAATCACCACATAACAATATTTTAGATCCAGGTTGGAAGACTTGTGTTTTATGTATAAGATGCTCCAATTCTTGCCAAAGCATCTCACTGTAGTAATTTGAATTTGATGGTGGTATATATACATTAATTAAAACAAAACTACATGTTGGCAGTTTGAGCCAAAAAGCTTGTGCTGTTGATGAACTCTCTATTACTTCAGCCGAGATGCTTTTATCAATCTTGAAACATGTAATGAGACCTGCTGATAGTCTCCCTTTTTTACCATATTTTTTGCCTGGTATATGACAACTGTCAAAGCCATTTATATAAATATCTGTATCCTTTGAATGCCAAGTTTCTTGTAGGCATATAAAATGGTATTCTTTTATGAAATTTCTCCAATCCATATGGACTCATGAATTCTGTGTATCTGTTTTCTACGTCAGTGTTATACTGTATTTGAAGTCCCGTTTTGTTTTGCTCTATCTGTGTGGTCTGAGTCATAATGTCTGGAAAATCTTCAAAAGAACCCCTTTTGTTCTCAATTTCTTGTTCTAGCATGGTTGCTTCACTATTTACTTTATTATTAATTATATGAATACCATTTTATCAAAAGTAGTAAAGTTTTCCAAAATTTTATCATAAAGTTCTTTGGAATCTAATGAAATCAGACTCTGGTCACAGTTTGGATCACTATTTAGTTTCTTTACTGATAATAGATTTTTTCTTACTAACAAAGTGTCCACAAATTCACCCAATATATCCAAAATCACATATCTCAGTGTGTTATTAGTTTCTCTGGACAAACATTTTAAACCAAAAAGGGACATTGTTAAATTCTCTGTAACACTGTCCCATTTTTCTAAATGATTTCTAGTCATCATCATTTTTTCTAGCAATTTACTTTCCATGATATGAATGCCTATTTCATCCAGCAATGAGACTTTTATAAGAACATGTTCAATTGC
Organism: Neoceratodus forsteri; assembly: GCA_016271365.2. Taxonomy (NCBI): domain Eukaryota; kingdom Metazoa; phylum Chordata; order Ceratodontiformes; family Ceratodontidae; genus Neoceratodus; species Neoceratodus forsteri. The sequence continues at coordinate 666,945,280 of CM057455.1, read as the reverse complement.
TTCTTTCCCTTTAAGTTGTATATCAATTTGTCCTATCTTATTCACACCATGCCTTCTATTGGCCTTTAATATTTTAAAGGATCCAGGTAGAATTTGTAACACATACTGAAAAAAATTTTAAGAATTTTGTTCCCGGTGTCTCATTTTCTAATTCTTTCATCCCAAAAATACTAAAGTGTTCAGTCTCATTTCTGGATGAGTTTTCAGAAATATTCAGTTTATCTCTATTAGTGAAATCAAAGCTCAAACATGCTTTATCCAATTTCGTATTTCCCAGTATGTCTCCTTTATCAGACACACCATGTAAAGATGTTTATTCATCTATTTGTTCATCTGGAGCATTAATTACTAGATGTTCAATTTGCTCCTTTCCTGTAGTTACCGTTTTTATTTCTCTTTGTTTCTTATACTTCCTTTTACTTTTCAGTTTCTTTGACCTCCTTTTTCTTTTCAGAGATTCTGGGATCATTAAGAGTTAAAAATCTGGTCTATCTGCTCTTACATCAGATTTTACTTGTATCTCTGGCACTTCAGCCTCAATTAATATCGTGGGAGGCTTACATTGTGGAACAAGAATATTCATTTTATGTAAATATATTTTAATCTGAAGCTATTTATAGCAATATTTTGTTTGATGGTATCTACTTCATTTTTCATGCTGATCAATTGGTCCATCAAAAATAAATGTGCAGCATAAGGATTTCACATAGACTTTTTTAGATCTACACTCATATTAAATTGATAATTCTTTATAGTGTGATATTTGTCATTTAGTATTTCAGTTTCACTTATGTTAAAATCACTTACATCACTTATATCACTTGCTTCACTTTCCAGACTCTGTCTTGAGTCTAGATTTTTCGGACTGGTAATGGTATTTTGTACCTGCTAATTCAGTATTTCTTTGTAATCTACTGCTTTGATCTCTCAAATCCTGATTTTTAATTTCCTTACTTGTTGAAGAAGTTTCCACTTCTATGTCATCTGTTGGGGGTCTTTTGTGGAAAAGACCGAATTTGGAGATAAACTATCTTGGAAATAACCAATTCCCTTTGATATATTTTTACTCACCATATTTTCCTGAATGTCCTGAGTATATTCATCTTCCCTATTGTGTAGATCATCTTTAATTTCTTTACCCATAATAATACTATTGTTTGGGATAGAACAATCAATTAAGGCTGAGTGATCTGAATGATCTGGGTAATCCAATGTTGGTGTAGATGTTAAACCAGTAAATATTACCCCTTCTAAACTATTTACTATCATCTTATTTTTTTCTTCATCTTTCACTTTAAAATGTTCACTAATTTTTGTTTGATTTTTTTTCCTTTATCCAGTACTACCTTTTTAGAAGCTGTTTTGGTTTTTTTTTTTTTGCTTCTTTTTTGTTTTGAGTTTAATTTGCATTGGACTAGCAAGGAGAGCTGTCATTTCCCCCTTCCAAAATCACTTGCTGGGAAAACTTTGTTTTTTTGTTTTCAGTTAAATTTAGTTCCATCCCAGACCTGTTCTCCTGAGGGTTTGTCTGCATATGATTTTCAGAGACTTGCTTTCTTGTCTGTGCCATTTTAAAATGTGGTCCTCAATTTATTCTAATATACTAACTTCCTAGGGAGTAACAATGAACCCCCTCAGAACAGTAAAACCCCTTAGAGAGAAGAAGATTCTCCAGAACACCAGTTTTCTTTTTTAAAATAATTATCAGTACTTATTTTATGCTCACAAATTCTAAAAATTACCAAATAAACTAATAACAAAAATGTACACTTGACTAAAAATTAGAAATATTTGTAAACACAGAAAACACAATTAATTAAAAATCCAAAGAGAGAGGAAAGTCACACAATGAAAAACAACACTTTCTGCCTTTTCTACCTTACACTTTCCACTTTCTTTTCAATATAGGCTCCAGAAATCCTTTATAAATATATTTCCATCATTTAATTTAGGGACTCCAAGGACTTCGTTTCAATAACCTTAATTTTAAGTAGCTGTTTTCATGAATCAGAAAAAAATACCCAGGCTGTAAATTTTAATGGTCCAATAGCTCGATGTTTTATTTGTTTGTCTGTATAAACATGTGCTTATGCATAAAACATCCTTAAACCTATATACAAGGCCTCAGGTTCAACCCTTCCTTATCCCTCCCTGGAGTCAAACTTACATTCAGCATCTTGTCAGATCTGGAACATTCTTTTCCACAAGTTTCTCCTTTTTCTGGGTTCTAATCTCTGCTTCTCCCTGCTAGGTATTGGGAGCCTTTTTCTAAAATGGCACTGCAGTCTCCCTATTAGTAATTATTTCTCTCCCCAACCCTTTTAATTCCCAATTTTCTGTTTCTCTGTGTATAGCAATGTTTAGGCAATATAATGAAACTTTATAAGATGTTTGGTATTTATAATGTGTCATAAGGTGATTTGGATCTGCACTCTATTGTATAAAACCAGTACATACATGTACAGCACTATTGCACATTATGGGTAATGATGGGTGATTTTGCATGTCCTCTGGTCTGCATAATGTTATCTGTTCTAAAGGAAGGGGAATTGATCCACCTGAATATTAATAAGATGGGGTATTTAATCAGGTGACATGGGACCAAGCACCACCCCCTAAAGAAGAATTTTAAATAAGATACTATGTAGAAGGTGTTGGCTACGGAGTTAAGGGTTCCTAAATACAGTATTTGCACCTAACCAACAATGTGTGCACCATTTTTTGGTTTTTGTTAGTACTGCTTAAGGTGCCCTTTGTGTTACTAGTCCCCATTGCCCCGACACTGGATGGCAAAAGTAGCTGGCAGTGGTGCAGAACTGGGGTTCATGACGTAAGGCCATTACACTCCTAGATGAGATGCCACCATATACCTCTAAATGCAGAAAAGTGACCTGGCCCTTACATTAGCCCATATGTAGACTCAGCAGGCATGCAGGGCTGGTGAGTGGCATGTTACAGCACTATAAATCTTTGTGACATCTAGATTTCCACTGAATATGCTGCAGATGATTCCTTCAGTGATGTCAGTCACTGGAGCTTGTGGGAGTGCCATGAGTGGTGTTTGTTTACATCATGGCAAGAATGCCAGATATAAAAGCAAAATATAGCTATATAATAAGTGAAATTAGTGGGGGTGATCAAATGTTTGACACAGTGCACATCAGCATCAGAATGTTTCCATTCAAGGGAAGACTGGCAGATGGTTGGATCTGTAATTAATTTCCATATTGAAACAACAGGGAAAAGGGGGTCATTTTGATCTACACTTTATCTTTCTGAATTCTGGATCCACAAAAACACTTAGCCGTTTTGTAGGATAATTTTCAAAACGTTATTGTAGCAATGCAGCAAACATTCTAACAGTTTCACACCAAAAATACAGTTGCTTCCCCAAGACCTATATCACCAACAAATCACCACACTTACAAATACTACATTTAAAGAGACAGTAACTATTTTGCTAGTTCATATCTTCTACAATGTGCTATACAGGTTATACAAATTTATAATGGAAACATATTTTAAATATCATTTAAAAGTGGCTAAAGTGTGCCAATTTCAAAATACAACATATATATATATATAAATAATATATATCACACTGATAAACATGTATACCACACAGTATTAAAATTGGAGAAAGGGGACAAGAAGGGAGAAAAATAAGGGAAGGAAAAAGATTACAGTATATCACTAAACTCTGTATGACCACAGGACACTAAAAGCTTATATAGATGCTTTAATAAAGTTGCTAAATAAGTTACTAAATAAATAAACATTGTAGTTAAATACTACAGTATATATATATATATATATATATATATATATATGGATATGACATGGCCTGAGTGAAGTTATCATATTTCTGTTCACAAGAGGCCAATGATATCTTGATATATTTTGAGTGGTGAAGCCGCTAGTGAGATATCATGATGTCATTGGCCTTGAGTGAAGATAAATATGATATCTTCTCTCAAGCCATGTCATGTTCTGTTTATACAACATGTGTTTTGGACTCTGAAGACAACCCCCCATGTGTGTTTTTGGTCCTAACCCCACCCTCATATGTTAAGGGCCCTGGGCAACTCAAGACAACCTGCCATATCCCTCATTTAAGGCAGTTCTGCACATATCTTATTTATCGGGTAGGACCTGTAGTCCCCTCTTCTCCACCAAAAAAAGTGTCTTTGATTCTGCCATAATTGATAAGAAAATTGTTAAAAATATGTAGTTGACCTGCCATGCAGTTTCACTGTTCATGCAGTAAATTTGTAGTGTGACCGAGTGCAGTGTTTCCCTATAACCATAAAAAGATCTGGGACTTTTACAAATAGTTATTTAAGAAAGGAAAAGTTAACTGGTTGATCCTGCCATATTTTCTTACTGTTAATAAAGTGGTTTCACTTTTTTTATTCTAAATTTGTAGCATGACCGAGCGTTTACAGGACAGTAAAACGTGGACCTGCCAGTAAATTAAAATCTGCACTCTCCCCCCCAAAGAGTTAGAAATGTCATGCATTTTAGGAAGCTTACTTTAGATTTTCTGAAGACACTGAGCCGACAGTAGAAATAAGAGAGTGTGTGAGTGAGTCACAGCTTCAGTGAAGGCAACAGAAGCCTGAGCAAGTGTTGCTACAGCAGCGTTACTATAGTAACACTCCTTCAGGCTAGCATTCCACTCAGTGAGGCTGCGAGTATAATCAAAGCTGGTGACACAACACCTGTTGTTGTTGGACAAGCTTTCAGGAGCAAACAATTCATGGCAGCATTGGATAATGAATTAGAATCTATTTTGGCCCCATTTTCACCATTACCACAAATCTCTCTGAACCATATTAGTACTATCACCCACCCCTCACAAAATAACACTACTCATCTCTTCAGAAGTACTAGGTAATAATTCTAACCTGACGGGTGCCAATATTTATAAACCCATGCAGACTGATAAGTAGTTTTGTAGCGATGCTTCAGAATGGGTTTTAGACCTAAGAAAAGACTTATTGGCAATGAGACATGACATAAGTCAACAGTAGAAATAAGAGACTGCGAGTGGGTCACAGCTTTAGTGAACAGAATGCAAGCCCGAATGAGAGTTGCTATAGCAATGCTGGTAGAGCAATACTCACTCGGGCTTCTGATCCTTTCACTGAAGCTGTGACTCACTCGCACTGTCTTATTTCTACTGTCAGCTGAGTGTCTTAAGAAAATTTGAAGTAAGCTTGCTAAATCACAGTAGCTTTCTAATGCTTCGGGGGAGAGTGGTGATTTCAGTTTACTGGCAGGTTTGTGTTTTACTGTGCTGTAAACACTCAGTTGTGCTACAAATTTGGGACAAAGAAAGTGATAGTATTTTATTAAGATCAAGGGAAAAAGGCAGAATCAACCAGATAAGTTTTCTTTTTTTTAAATAACTGTTTCTTTGAAAATTATGGTAGGATCAACCAGATGCTTGCATTGTGTGTGGGGGGGGGGGGGGGTGCAGGTCATGGAGAGGCACAGCCTGTGAATGCTTTTGTTTTCATTATAATGATGTATAGGAACACAGAGATATCACCATGACTTGTAGGAACATGGAGATATCTCTATGACATATAGGAACATGGAGATATCAGTGATATCTTCAATGCCTGGGATAGTACTTTTTATCCTTACATTTACCCCCAAAACACATGGGGCCAGATTTTCAAATCCCTGACACAATCTGCAACAATGGCAGCTTGCACCGAGTGTGGTGCACCTGGGACCCTGTGCATGAATTTCAAATCTGCAGGATCCTGGCACCAAAGTCCAGTGGCTTGCGGCAAAGGTGGTGGTGCGCCAAATGTATGGTGCACCGACCCAGAATGTTGCAACGGCAGTGGGAAGTCTGTGACACCCACAGACAGGGGCTTGCAACTGGACACAGCCCCCCCAATGCCACTATGCCACCAGCACCTGCACCCCAACACACACCAGTACCCTGGTGGTCTAGTGCCCCCCACAGATAGTGCCCATCACTGCACTCCCACCCCCTCCCATACCCCAGTCCAGCAACTGGCACAGCCCTCCACATGCCACCACAGCCAGCCGCTGAATGAACTGTCAGTGTGCATACTGTATACTGCATACAGTACACACAACGACAGCTCATTCGGCGGCCAGCTGTGGTGGTGTGTGGAGGACTGTGCAGGTCACTGGATCAGGGTACGGGAGGGGGTGGGAGTGTTGAGATGGGCACTATCTGTGGGAAGGGGATGCCAATATGCACAGTGGTGGGTGTCAGGGATCATGACGGGGTGAGAGAGAGACCACCGGACCACCAGGTATCCCCCATCAGGGATGGATTGGGGTGGACCACACAGTGCCACATACTAGACAACCCCCCAGGAGGTGTCTAAGTGTCATTAGACCAGCCCCTCACTGGTCTAAGGGTACTTGGCACCTCGTTCCCGGGGGGTTCTTTGAAAATCTGGATCTGAGGGCTGCAGCAGTCTGAGTCTGCTGCCAGCCCCCTAGTGCCATGCCACAGCCACTTTCATGGTGCAAGTCAGGCACTAGCACACTTTGGTGCAGGCAGCCTGCTGGGTGACGCAGGCTGCCTTTGAAAATTGCACTTGGCACAGCCCTTGGTGCAAGGTGCCTTTGCATCAGACCTGTTTGATGCAAGCACCTTGCATCAGTCTAAGGCCTTTGAAATTCCAGTCCATGTTGTATAAATACATATATCTTATAGTGGCATGGTTGCACTGCTGTAGTTAGGGTTCAGTGGTCACTTACATACTGAAGTCAAAAGTTTGGGCGTTAATAACTTTGGACCCATTCAACAGATTTGCCTGAAATTTGTTATGCCTGGTGGGGCATGGTAGATCTCTTGATCTGACAAATTGTGTTTTGGTCAGACTTACGGTCTTTGCATACGAAATTGCTGAAAAATGCAAAATTATCCATTTTTGGAGGCAGCTTTTGGGATTTTGGACGTGGTCCTGCATGGCCGTCGTGTAGCATGCCACTCTGCAAGATGGCTTGTTTGAACGAGCTTTGGTGACCGAACATGCCGCTTTTCATTTGGTGAAAAAATATTAAGGCATTCAAAAGTTATGCCGCTTTTAAGTTCCCATTATAATTATTATGAAAATTTGTATGTATGTTTTGCGAACAAAGAACGGGGTTCCTGCCATCTCGTCCCACCTGGCAATCAAAGAATTTTCAGCCTCACAGTTCAAGAATCTTTGTCCCCAAGGATTTTTAAAATTCTTTGATCGCGAGGTCCACCATCTTGTTTTGCAATTTCCGATCAGAAAAACACAAATATCTCAGCTCAGGGATCACCTCTGAAGTAAAACTTGGATGGATTTTACTCAGGGGACTCCAATCTATCGAGCCATGGCTTTGGTTCAATCCAAATCAGTCAAAAACAAGAGTTTTGAGCATTTAAAATCTTAATTAGCAGCTCGCTAACGCTCTTTGATCGTGAGCCTGCAAATTCTTTGATCACGATCATGCATCGCGAGCAAGGGATGAGATGGCCAGAATTTAAAATGCATTTTCTCAGCCCAGGGGTACCCTATGAAGTAAAATGAGGGTGCATTTTGTTCAGGGGGCTTCGTTCTACCCCATCTGAATAAAATATATCATGTTTACAATATCCCTGGTAGTCTAGCGGCCCCCCCGATCATGATCAAATACATAACGATCTCTAATTCCCTTGTAGTCTAGTGGCCCCCCATGTGTATTTCATTAATATTGTTTTTTTATATCCCTGGTAGTCTAGTGGCCCCCCGATCTGTATAAAATTGTCATTGTTGTTCATATTCCTGGTAGTCAAGCTACACCCCCCCATCATAATGAAATGGATAAGGATCTGCAATTTCTTGGTAGTCTAGTGGCCCCCCAATGTGTATTTCATTAAATATTGCTTTTCAATATCCCTGGTAGTCTAGTGGCACCCCTGATCTCTATGAAATTATTATTATAGTTCATATCCCTGGCACAGCCCACCTCTCACCTTCACTGCCAGCTGCTGACTATGTGTATTAGCAGCACTAATCCAAAGAGGCGCTCAAAAATTATTTCTGACCACCTCTTTGCATTAGCGCTACTAATAACAGTCAGTGGCTGGCCATGGAGGTGAGAGATGGGCTGTGCCAGTTGCCAACTGGGGAAGGGTGGGGGGTGCTGGGTTGGCTGGCACAGCTGGGTGGGGGGTGGGGAGCCACTAGACTACCAGAAAATAGTAAATCCTTTTGTATTTCATTATGATGGAGGGTGGGTCACTAGACTACCAGGGATATCAACAATAATAATCATTTCATAGAGATCGGGGGTGCCACTAGACTACCAGGGATATCAAAAAGCAATATTTAATGAAATACACATGGGGGACCACTAGACTACTAGGAAATTGCAGATCCTTATCTATTTCATTATAATGGGGGAGGCCACTAGACTACCAGGGATATGAACAACAATGATAATTTTATACAGATCGGGGGTCACTAGACTACCAGGGATATAAAAAACTAATATTTATCAAATACACATTAGGGGGGCCACTAGAATACCAGGGAATTAGAGATTGTTATGTATTTGATCATGATTGGCGGGGCTGCTAGACTACCAGAGATATTGAAAATATGATTTTTTTATTCAGATGGGGCAGAACAAAGTCCCCTGAGCAAAACCCAGTCTCATCTATCTTTCTAGGGCACCCCTGGGTTCAGAAAATAGATTTTTAAACCTGGCCATCTCATCCCTCGCTCTTTGTTCACCAGTGAGCAATTTCTTTGATCCCAAACCTGCAAATTCTTTGATCGCGAGATTCTTTTATCCCGATCGTGCACCATGAGTGAAGCACAAGATGGCTAGATTAAAAAATCAATTTTCTCAGCCCAGGGGTGTCCTAGGAAGACAAATGAGGATGAGTTTTACTCAGGGGGCTTCATTCTGATGAACCATGGTGGTGGTTTACCTCAGTTCTTTGAATTGTGTCAATTTGAACAGTTTTTATTCTTTGGTCCTGACCCTGCAAATACTTTGATCGCGAGCCTGCAAATTCTTTGATTGCGAGATTCTTTGATCGTGCATCGCCAGCGAGGGACGAGATGGCCAGATTAAAAAATCAATTTTCTCAGCTCAGGAGTGTCCTAGGAAGTCAAATGAGAGTGGGTTTTGCTCAGGGGGCTTCATTCTGTCGAACCGTTTACCACAATTACTTCAATTGTTTGATTTATATAATTTTTTATTCTTTGTTCATGAGCCTGCAAATTCTTTGATCATGAGCCTGCAAATTCTTTGATCGTGAGATTCTTTGATCGCCATCTTTGATCGCAAGGGAAGGGGAACAAGATGGCCAGATTTTTTTATAATGGAATAGATAGGGACATTTTACCAATCTTTAACATTGAATATCTCGGAAACAGTTTGGTCTTTTTACTTGAAATTTTGAGGGCATTTATAGCATGTCCTGTAGATGTGAATTACAGTGGTTACATGTCAGAGAAATTTTGTTTTGTGGTGCTATTGTGTGACACACTTTATGTGTTGTGGACAGTGTTTTGGATTGTGCTGGTGGCTTGAAATTGATAGGGTGCCTAGCCTTAGTGTCATGGATGTAGTTTTCAGTCATTGTGTGTGCTAAATGTCAACAGGTGTGGAACTGTGCCACTCTGATGAATGAAAATTTCAAATTTTGACATGTTATATCCCGGACACGGTTTGGTCTTTTAATTTGAAATTTAGAGGGTGTTGACGGTGTGTCCTGTAGTTGTTAATAGTGGTGTTTACATGTCAGACAATATATTTTTTGCGGAGACATTGTGTGGCGCAGTTTAGGTTTTGTGGACAGTGTTTTCTATTGTTCTACTAGATTAACATTTGTTTGGTGGCTGGCCTTGCTATTGTCAATGTACTTTTTAGTCATTGGGTGTGTAATGTGGTCCAACACTTACAAGTTGGTGGGCCCCCACGCTCCCACCAACTTGTGCAACTTTCTAATTTTCTATTCTTTCTTAAAAAGTAAGGAAATTATATGCAAAAAACTTCATTAATGCATCAGTTAGGGTTCTTCTACAGTGAAAAAAGTGAGGAAATTTGATTTTAGGGTTCCCACCCTTTTCCACCCCCCACCGACCCCACCAATACAATTGGGTGCGTTGAGTCATCGGCTCTAACTCTCACCCCATTCTTCTACACTGTACCACGTCAGCTTGTTTACACATGGGATGGGGTGAGAGTTAGGCTGATGACCCCAACACACACCCCAATGCCTGTTGGTGGGGGCAGGGTGGGGGGTGGGTTGCAAGGGATGGGAACCCTAAAATTGAATTTCCTTGCTTTTTTCACTGTAGAAGAACCCTAACTGATGCATTAACAAAGTTTTTTGTATAGAATATATATATATGTTTGTGTGTGTGTGTGTGTGTGTGTGTGTGTGTGTGTTCATCTGCTAGCATAGATCTATAATAGAGAATACATATATGCATATACCCTCATAATCTCAATAAAGTGACAAATGTTCAGGTTTCAAACAAATACATTAGAGGAATGGGGATAAATGAAAATAATCATTAAGGCCTAGCGGGCTACCAGATTTCAATCTGTACTGCCAAGATAACTCATGCTTCAGAAACCTCCTGTCCTGATCTCCACACCTCACATTATTGTACACCTTTTCAATTCCTTAAAAAACAAATGCATGGTTCCATCTCATTTTCTTCACATGAACTGCTAGGGCACTGACTCCATCACATTTATTAATACTGTGCATGTGTTCACTAAAATGATCCTTAAGTCTCCATTTTGTCTTGCCTACATAAAATGCTGAACACAGTAAACAAGTAAAGAGATACACAACATTTACAGATATTTGACAACATTTTCAAATAATGAAGTCAGAAATCACAGACTCTTGTCCCATAATAGGCTGCATAAAAATAGTACCTTGTTTCAAATTTCTGCACCAGTTGCAATTATCACACAAGTGGTTACCTCCTGGAAGCACTTTCCTGCATCCTTCCCCACTATTGTCATACCTGCACACACTGTTCACAAGCTGATCATGCAAATTCACACACCTTCTATAAATTATTTTCGGTGGTTCTTATAACAACCCCTCCAATCTCTGATCTGTGCCCAGAATGCATCAATGTTTGTTTAAGAGTGGTAGGATGTTTCATGATTGCATGAAAAATATAGTGATGAATTTGGTGTCCTGCCAAAGGACCTCTTTCTGTTGGCATTATCTCTAGGTCTAAATAACTCCTCCTTACTCATATGGGTTACTGTGTCTTGCACCCTCTCTAGCATGTCAATTTTATAGCCCCTCATTCTATAACACTCATTGAGATCCTCTGCATGCCTTTCATATTGCTCAGTTTAACTACAATTACATTTTAGCCTCATGTACAGTCCCATAGGAATGCTTTTGACCACATGTGGTGGGTGACAGCTTGTGAAGTTGAGCAGGGAATCTTTGTGCATTTCTTTACAATATAAATCTGTTGCCAATTCACCATTAGGTTTCTTGGAAACGGTGAGCTGAAGAAATGTTACTGAGGCACTATCACAGTGTACCATGAGTTTTAAATTTTCATTAGTTCTCTCCAAGTAAGTCACAAAACTAGACAAGTCATCCCTGCTTCCCTTCCAAATAATGAAGAGATCTTCTATGAAATGTTCATATAAACCCACATGCTGGTAAAATGTGTTTTTGTCACTGTCAAAAATAAACTTGTTTTTCCAATTACAGAAATACATAGTGGCATAACTGGGGTCAGGTGTTCCCCCCATTGCCATACCATTCATTCGTAAATACATTTTGTCTGGAAAAAGGAAAGAGATACATTTCAAAATGTTTTCTGTAAGTGATAGCAGCAATTCAGTGAATTGTGAGGAGTAAGTAGTTACACTGTACAGTTGTTCCCTAGAGACCTCCAGATCTTCCTTATGGGGATGTTGTTCTACAGCAACTGGACAACAAAGGTGACAATATACCAGTCAGGCTGGATGCCAACATCCCTCAGGATATTGATAATGTTTGTAGTGTCATTAATGTGATAGTGACACAAATCCATTTTACCACCATGTAGATTTATAGGAACATTTCAGGGATGATATCTTCATTGTCTGAAAGAGGAGCATACAGTAAATGACTTGTCTAATGTTGTGACCTGCCTTGAAAGCACTAATGAAAACTTAAACTTCACGGTACAATGTGATACTGCTTCAGTAAATATTATTGATCTCACCATTTCCAAGAAACCTAACTGAATTGGTAATAGATCTATATTGTAAGTTAATGGACAAAATTTCACTGTTCCACTTCACAAGCTGTCGCCTACCACATGTGGCCAAACACATTCTGGTGGGACAGTACATGAGGTTGAAATGGAATTGTAGTCAAACAGAGCAATATGAAATGCATGCAGAGGATCTCAATGGACATTTTAGAATGAGGGGCTATAATATTGACATGAGAGAGAGGGCACAACAAAGAAAGTAGTCAGTATGAGAGGGAGGAGTCACTTAGACCTAAAGGCAATGCCAATAGAAAGAGATAATTTGGCAGTGCACCAAACTTCATCACTACAGTTTCCCTGCAAGCATATGACATCCTTTTGATCTAAAACAAACACTGGCACATCCTGGGCACAGGTCAGAGATTGAAGGGGGTGTTAAAAGAACCACCCAAATTAATTTATAGAAATGGTGTGAATTTGCATGGGCACAGATCAGAGATGGAGGGGTTGTCAAAACAAATATTTGTTTATAGAAGGAACGTGGATTTGCATGATCATCTTGTGAACAGCTTGTGCTTGGATGATAATAATTGAGAAGGTTGCAGGAAAGCACTCCCCGGAGGAAACAACATGCATATTAATTGCCAATGGTGCAGGAATTTGAAACAAGGTGCTATTTTTATTTAACCTGTTATGGGACAAGAGTTTGTGATTTCTGACTTTTTTGCATATCTTGCTACTTGTAAAATATGTCCAGGATTGTATGTAGGCAAGACAAAATGGAGACATAAGGATAGTATTAACAAACACATGTGCATTATTAACAAGTGTGATGGAGTCATTGCCCTAGAAATTCATGTGGACAGAATAAGAAGGGATTATGCATTTGTTTTTCAAGGAATTTAAAAGATGTACAATAATGTGAAGGGTGATGATCAGGACAGGAGGCTTCTGAAGTGTGAGTCATTTTGGCAAAATAAATTGAAATCTGGTTGCCTGCCAGGCCTTAATGATTATTTTCAGTTAGCCCCAGTCCTCTAAGGCATTCGTTTGAAGCTGAAACTGCTTGTCACTTTATTGAGATTATGACAGTGTATGACTATATATATATATATATATATATATATATATATACAGTATATATTCTATATTATAGATCTATGCTAGTAGATTAAATTATAGATTCGCACTCACCACCCATTCAGACCACTCCACTGTCTTCAAAATGCAGTTAGAACTTTCATCAGAGAAAATGGACATAAACACCTGATGCATTTCAGACTCAGCGTGTCCCTATTAGCCTTTGATAAAGTACATGCTGAACTACGAAATGCGTCAGGCATTTATGTCCATTTTTATGCAACAAATGTTTTACTATCTGCATTTTGAAGAACCGTGTGGTATTGTTTGAGTGGGTGGTGAGTGCCCTAGTTTACATTTTTTTAGAGTACGGAGGTATCTCGAGAGCACCACCATTCCCAGTGCATCCCTGTTTGTTTGTAGATGAAATTATATATATTAGTGACTCTACAATATTTATTTATTTAGTAACTTATTTAGCAACTTGCTTGATGTATCTTTGTTAGCTTTTAGTGCCCTATGGTCACACATAGCTTAGAAACATAGAAACACAGAAACTTAGAAACATAGACACATAGACTTTGACAGCAGATAAGGACCGCTTGGCCCCATCTAGTCTGCCCATTTCCCTACCTACAGGGTAAACTGCAGATCCTAGTTAACCAACAGTCTATTTCTTCCTACCCCCCAGAAGAATTGCCTTATGTCTGCCCATGTATTCTTGAATTCTCCCACAGTTTGAGACCCCACAGCCTCCTCAGGAAGGCTGTTCTATGCATCCACCACCCTCTCTGTGAAAAAATACTTCCTCACATTGCCCCTGAGCCATCCCCCCTCTGTCTTCAAATTGTGTCCCCTTGTTCTTGCACATCTCTTTTTCTGAAAGATGCTACCCTCTTGGACTTTGTTGATTCCACTGAGGTACTTCCCTTCTCATCCTTTCCACATCTCCTTGTGTATCAACCTTGTTGCAGATCTTTGTGTCATCTGCAAAGAGGTATTCTTGGGGACTTCTGGCATGATGGCTGCCTGATAGGGTGCTCTAGCTGACAGCTCCCGTGTTACCCCCACTCAAACCGCTTAATTCATCCGGTTTTACCATTTTACCGACGAAGGCAGACCAGGAATAGTGTTGGAGTCACATCGGCGTTGCCTGCTTGAAAGAACCAAAAAAAATTGACATTGAAATGAAGAAAGCGGTGCTGAGGCATACCCCGCCGACCACACTGAGTAAGGACAAGACGGCCAAGTGGGCCAAAGCACAGGCAGATGACTTGGTCCCTCACTCCCAACACCAGGATGCGCTTACTGAGAAGCGATTTCTGGAGGAGCTAACACCCGTGAAAGACACTCTATTAATGTTAGCTTCGGAAGTGCGTAGCATGAGGGCCTCCACTGATCAGCTCAATACCCGGACCTCAGATAACGAGGCCTGTATATCGTCATTGGATGACTGGATGCAACGTCTAGAGCCAGAGGTGATGCACATGAGGCAAAGGCTAAAGAAAGCTGAAGATAAGTTGGAGGACCTCTAGGGGTGATCGAGGCAAAACAATATTGTTGTGCTGGGTTTACCTGAGGGGGAGAAGGGTTCCCTACCCATAGTGTTCACCCAGAAGCTTTGCAAAAAATTGGTGAGGCCCTCTCCTAACGGCCCCGCATACATTATCGAGCGGGCGCACCGCTCCTTACAATCTATGCTACCTGCAGGTTCTCCTCCTAGGCCCTTTTTGTTTAAATTACTCAACTTCTTGGATAAGCAATATATCCTTGCTAAACTCAAGGATCTCCAAGAAATTAAATGGGAGGATAAGAAGATAAGAGTGGCACAGGACTTACCGTATACAGTGTGCCAAAACAGGTCAGCTCTCCATCCTGTGGTCAATAAACTCATCTCTGCGGGAATAAAGTTCAGGGTCAGGTACCCAGCAACCCTGCAAGTATCTCATGAGGGCTGTTGGCATTCTTTTGAAACTGTTGAAGCTGCAGCTGAATCCTGCAAGCATATGTGTCCTGATCTCTTCAAATGAGACTGTGGCGACATTTAGCGGTCATCTGATGGTACTATAAGTGCCTGGATCGCGATCTGAACTGGATAGCTTTTGCATGTCTCCTTTGTGCGAGAGAAGGAGAAACACTGCAATGTGTGTTCTTGCTTAAGTGCAAACATTAAGCTGGGATGGGTTTATGAGTCCCAGGGTGAGATAGAAGGCTCCCAGCTACTCCAAGTTATAAAGGGGTTGGGGGTTTCTTCATGTTGAATGCTTGGTGTCAATGTGTTGAGGGAACTTACTGTTACTGTTGCTGTTAATGTTACTTTTACTTTTACCTTTATAATCAAACCTTAGGATGGCACCCTCGGCCTATCTGGGTTAATTATACCTTAGTAATGGTAATAGCTTTAACCCCTAAACTGTGTTATAAGATTTTGTAGTTTGGGCAGATTTGCCCTGAATTAGATAGGTTAACATGGTTGTTTTATATAGATGTTTTGATAGTAAGAATATAGAGCATTAGGTGGGGAATATTTACTCTTCCTGGTGGTATAATTAGTAATTTTAGTGAATTATTCTGGATGTTGTTTTGATTCGGGTTTGAGTGCTGGGGACAGTGGTAGTAGGAGTGCTTACCGGGCAGCATGGACGTCATCATGCCAAGCATAGAGGTTGGAGTACAGTCATTAGAACTGGGGGAAAAGGTTTGTATATTACTGTTTAGGGTTGTTTGTAAATGTGGGGGTTAGTGTGGATGGAATGGGGGAGGGAGGTATAGTTGAGACTGTTTATGTTTGTGTTTGGAATGGGTGGGATGGGGGGTGGGGAGGGGGTAGTGGGGAGTCCAGAGCCATCTCTAATACAATTACAAATGGTACAATTAGCATACACTGATGCCCAAATAGATATTCCAAACACTATATCTCTGCTATTAAAATCATATCATGGAATGTTAAAGGAGCTAGCTCTCGGGTCAAACGGCTTCAAATACTCAAGCATTTAGCGGTATTGAAATGTCATATTGCTTTTTTCAGGAAACGCACATGTTGGAAACAGATAATAATTTATTGCGAAGAGGCTTCATTGGGACGGTGTGTACGGCCAGGACCTCCACAACACAACGTGGAGTAGCGATACTGAAAGCTAGGGGTACTCAATTCTTAGAACTGCAAAAGGTGACTGACCCGCAGGGTAGATTTATTCTCTTGAGGGGGATTCTAGACAGTACGGAGGTACTAATTGGCATGATTTATGGTCCGAATAAAGACTCCCCTGAATTTTTTGTCAACCTATCTTTAATCTTAGCTCCCTTTAGTGGGTTACCCATTATTCTAGCAGGGGACTGGAATTTAGTTACTGATACTTCCCTAGATAGATCCTTTTTAGTAGGACCTAACCTTTCTCTGGCCCAAAGATCTTTATGAGATCTCATAGATGTCTATGGGTTAATCGACCCCTGGCGTATGCTGAACCCTGGTACTAGGGCCTATACTTTTTACTCGCCTGTACATAGATCCCTCTCCCAGATTGATTTCTTTCTGGCTAACCAGAAGGTTATTGCAGGAGTGCTAAGATGTGGGATCACCCCTATAGTGCTTTCTGACCATTCCCCAATTTAGTTGGAAATTACCCTAGCCCCAAATATCCAAAAAGACACTATATGGAAACTAAATTCTCAGCTTCTTACTCAAGAGGACACAGTAACTCAGATTAAAGACCTTATAAAGCAATTCATGGGACACAATGAAGGATCTATTCCAGCTTTTGACCAAATATGGTGTACATTGAAATGTGTTCTGCAGGGGGGAATTTATTAGAATTTTGGCCACCAGAAAGCGAAAGCAGGATATAAAATCTATAGCTCTTTTGGAGGAGATTAGAGCCCTAGAAACCTCACTGTCAAATCCCCCATTGAACAAGGAGATGTTGCGTCTGGCGGTGCTACGTAATGAGTATGCAGAAATCCTGAGGGAGAGAGCAGAATATGCTCTCTTTAAGACCCATGCTAAGTACATTGAGCAAGAGGAGAAAACCAGTCACCTCCTGGCGATGAGGCTTAGGAGACAGGAAGAGTCCTGTCTTATCCCCTCAGTGTTTTCCCTATCTTTTAATGCTATCCTAACCACCCCGAGGCAAATCAACAAGGAATTTGAGCAATACTATACGCAGCTTTATAGTCCCCCTGAATCTGCCCCCCCCCAGCCAGCAAAATTCGGGACTATCTGTTGGCTATACCATTGTCTTTGCTGGACATAGCCCAACAATAATTTCTGGGACGCCCTATTTAGCAGCAGGAAGTCAGGGAAGCCATCAGGTCCCTCGCCAAAGATAAGTCTCCAGGCCCGGATGGCTTTCCATCCAATTTCTATAAAGTTTTTGAAGCGGATCTGTGCCCTATTCTCTTTCACCTGTTTCAATTCATATGTGAGAATGGGGTCACAGATTTGACTCTCTTGGAAGCAATTATAGTGGTGCTGCCGAAGTCAGGTAAGGTAATGGACAGGGTCACGAGCTTTCGCCCCATCTCATTGATGAACTATGACATTAAAATTTTTGCTAAGATCCTAGCATCCAGGGTGTCCAAAGTTTGGGAGAGGCTTCTGAGCCCTGAGCAGATTGGATTTGTACAGGGAAGAGCTTCGTCGGACCATATTCGTAAATTGGCGCATGTCCTCTCCATATCCAGGGAGGCAGATAAACCTATGCCCTTGTTTCCCTGGATGCGGAGAAGGCATTCTACAGAGTTAGTTGGCCCTTTCTTTTTGATAACCTGGCTGTAATGGGTTTCCCAACTCCTTTTATTTCCTGTGTTAGATCCTTATATTCCTGTCCGAGTGCGAAAGTTTATTGCAATGGAGTTTTTTCTTCTACTTTTCCTCTAAAATCAGGCACTAGGCAAGGTTGCCCACTTCCCCCGCTATTATTTAATTTATACTTAGAGTCGTTGTTATGCCAACTGAATGCTTCCACGCTAGTACAAGGTATTAGAACAGGGACGTTTAATTTAAAGTTATCAGTCTACGCGGATGACATCCTTCTGCATGTCACCAATCCTTGTAAATCCATTCAAGCAGCCCTACAGATAATCCAAAAGTT
Organism: Neoceratodus forsteri; assembly: GCA_016271365.2. Taxonomy (NCBI): domain Eukaryota; kingdom Metazoa; phylum Chordata; order Ceratodontiformes; family Ceratodontidae; genus Neoceratodus; species Neoceratodus forsteri. The sequence continues at coordinate 666,926,895 of CM057455.1, read as the reverse complement.
TAGCAGGGTCTCTAATTATAAACTTAATATTAGCAAATCAGAAGTGATGCCCCTGAATTATTTGCTTTCTAAAAAAGAGATTGCTCCGCTATCCATGGCTTGGACTACCCGTCTTAAATATCTAGGAATAATGCTATCTACATCAGTATCCTTGATGAAAAAGCTGAACTTAGACAATTTAGTAAAGGGGATTAAATTAGACCTAAATAGATGGGCTTCTATGTATTTTTCCCTCCAAGCAAGGGTCAGTGTAATTAAAATGAACGTCCTGCCGAGGGTGTTCTATCCACTTAATATGTTAAACGTTCATCTTCCCCTAACCTGGTTCCATAGGCTCCACAGTATAATCTCTCCATTCCTATGACAACACAAGCCCCCACGAAGGGCATATAACCGCTGAAGTGCCCCAAGACAACTAGGGGGCCTCAAACTCCTTAATTTTTATCATTATTATTTAGCTCGCCACATGGCTAAATACATGCACTGGATTGTTACCCCTTCAGATGTGGAGAACCTCTCTAATACTCCCATATGGCTACAAGTGGAGCAACACTTGCTAGCTGAGCTATCCTCGGAATGTCTTTTATTCATAGCCCTGGGTAAGTTGCCTAGCAATCTGCGTGGCTCAGTTATATATACTTCACTAAAGGTCCATCTACAGTTTTGTAAATTCCTGAAATATAATAACCAACAGGACCTATCACAGCCCATTTTTGGTAATCTCAACTTTAAATTGGGAGACCAAAAAATTGTTGCCCCCAAAGAGTGTGCGGACCCTCAAGCCCAAGTTTGTGATCTGGTGGTAAATGGTAAATTAGGGGGAATGCCAGAGCTGTTAGAATGCTTCCAGCTTTCCAATAAATACTCCTTTTTTGTGTTCCAAATTAGGCACATGTTAAAATGGTTCAGCTCGGGTGACTGGGGTACACAGCAAGTGGCTCCCTTTCAGGAGCTTCTTGCATGTGTGAAGCAACCACATGCAGTATCTCAGCTGGTTTCACTATATGGGAAACTTAATCCTGATGTATCGGGTTACTCTAGCTATTGGGCAGGTAATTTCCCGCATGATAGTTTTCCATGGGACAAAATATGGGAAGGAGTCTGTTTATATACTGCTAATGATCACTTACGATTAACACAGTTCTATATACTGCATAACATCTACTACATCCCTGTTAAACTATATGGGATGGGCAGGATGCAGAATCAAGCATGCTTTAGGTGTGAACAGGAACCAGGGACGTTACTTCACATATTATGGGACTGTCCCAAAGTGGCCTGCCTGTAGAGAACTATCCGAGAAAAGGCTGACCCATTGCTATGGCTGCAGGAGCATTTCTCACCACAAGTTTGTATAACAGGAGATTATACCACTGTCCCTGTCAGAGAGAGGCGGTACCACATGGCCATTATATCCCTGTCAGACAAGAGGCTTGTCCTCTGCTATTGGAAGGATAAGCATGCAATCTCCTATCTCAAGTGGGTGAAGGAACTTTTATATAACTTAAGGGTAGAAAAAGCAATTGCGAGCCTTTGTGGTAAGCACCCCCCTGTACAAATCTAGATGGGAAGAGGCTGTACATGCTTTGGTCTCTGACTCCTGTCTCGCAGGGTACCTTGTAAGAAGAGAGAAGTGAATGGGGAGAGGTAGTTGAGTAGACAATGTGGTATATGGGCATAGCACATGGAGCCCTAGGTTGTTCTAAATTAGAGATACTATCATAGATGGTCCCTTTGTCCTTTCATTACTGAATAATGGTGTAGTAGATTTATCTAGCAGTGGTGAATTGCACCTTAGGAGTGGGTAGATATGGCTCTGGTAGGGGAGGAGGGTCGGGGTGGTAGATAGGGGGTAGGGGAAGGGGTGTGGTGGGGGGACTAGTTGTCGTTGGTTGGGGGCATGATTATGGTAAGTTTATTCCCTGCAATTCTCATATTACAACATTAATATGTAGTGTATGTTTTGTTAATGTTTCATGCCCTGTAACTATTGTAACTAGTGTTGGATAGTTGTAAACTTGTTATGATTCATTACTGTGGCATAAAATGAATAAAGTATACTTAATTTAAAAAAAAGAGGCATACTTTTCCTTCCAGTCCCTCTGCAGTGTCACTTACAAAGACATTAAAAAGGACTAGACCCAGTACTAAGCCCTGTGGCACCCCACTAGTAACACCTCTTTCTTCAGAGTGGACTCCATTTACAATTATCTTCTGTGACCTGTTGTCCAACCAATGTTTTACCCAGGCTACCACCCTGGGACCCACTCCCAGGCTGGTTAATTTGATTATTAATCTTTTGTGTGGGACTGTGTCAAATGCCTTGCTAAAGTCTAGGTAGGCCATGTCCACAGCCCCTCCCTGGTCTACTACTTTGTTCACCCAGTCAAAGAAAACAATTAGATTTGTCTGACATGAGCTTCCCACTGTGAACCCATGCTGCCTTTGTGTTCTGTGCCCCACTGACCTCTAGGTGCTCAACAATTCTTTCCTTCAGAAGTGATTCCATCACTTTCCCTACCACAGAGGTCAAACTGACAGGTCTGTAGTTTCCTGCCTCTGTCTTGCTCCCACTGTTGTGAAGGGGAATCACATCCACCTTCCTCCAGTCCTCGGGTACCACACCATCCTCCCATGATTTGTTAAAAAGGGTAGTCAGTGGTGTCACTAGTTCTCCCCTTAATTCATTTAGAATTCTGGGGTGAATTCCATCAGGCCCCATTGCTTTGTCCACCTTCAGTTTTAGGAGTTCTTTTAGAACCCTTTCTTCAGTAAAAGGACTGGAATTGACCCCCGTATCCAGAGTGCTTCTGTTAATTGGATTAGGCACCTCCCCCTCCTCCTCTTTTGTGAATACTGAGCAGAAGTATTTGTTCGGTATCCCTGCTTTTTCACTGTCCCTCTCTGACCACCCACAGTTCATTCTATTCAGCTTCACTATCCATCCCTTTGTCTTTCTTCACTCCCTGATGTGCTATAAAAGGTTTTATCCCCCTTCTTAACTGAGTTGGCTATCTTTTCCTCAGTTTGGGCCTTTGCTATTCTGACTTCCCTCCCTGCTTCCTTCTGCCTTAACTGGGACAGTTCTCTGTCCTGCTTCTTCTGTGTTTCCTTATACTTCCTAAATGCTATCTTTTTCTCCCTAACCTTCCCTGCCACCTCTTTTGAGACCAGCTTAATGATATAATCTTTTCCCTTCCCTTATTGTTAGCCCTTCCTGCCCCCAACTCAGTTTTAATATTGTGTGGTATACATACTTATTAAGGTGCTATATATCTTGACTTTTGGCACTTTTTAGTCACTTTTAAATTATGTTTAAGTGATGTTTGTATTATAAATTTGTATAAATTGTATAGCACATTATACACAATCTGAACTAGCAACAATGTTTACTGCTTTTGTAAATGTGGTATTTATAACTGTTGTGGTTTGTTAGTGACATAGATCATGAGGAAGCATTTGTTTTTAAGTCTGAAAATGTGTGACTGTTTGTGGAAGGGGGAGCTGCTAAAATGTTTACTGTATTGCTGCAATAAAATTTTGAAAGTTAGCCTACAGCACAGCTGAGTGTACTTTTTGTGGATCCAGGACTGACAGCCATTCTTTTGTGATAATCATTCTGTATTTTTTGCTTAAGCACCAGTGGTACTGACCTTAGCCACCTTTTGTGATATAGATTGTATATTGTTTGGGTGTGCCTGACTACCTAGATTTTAACAGTTAAAAATGTCTATGCTGGAGCCACTTGCCAGTATCAGCAGCAGAGATGCCACCTTCACATGTAGTCAGGGCTTTTATATAGTCACTGTTTTACAAGGAAGATGGAATCAATCCTCTATTAAACAGGAGTGGCATTAACAGACAAGTTAAATGATGTATTGGACATTGAAAGTCAGCGTACAGCACCAATTAATATATGAACAGCTTTCATCCAATTAGAAAGAGTTTCATTAAAAGCACAGAGACTGTGTTGGCAGAGGGTCAGTTTCTCAGCTTATTTGAGTGTTAATGGGGTCCTGAGGGGACTACATTTGATTAAACATCCAGCCTTTGGTAACAATGGGAGTTACTTTGTGGAAGGTTGGCAAGCCTTTTTGTTAAAACCTTCTGTGGGATTGATCAAATACATACTTAACAATGCAGACAAAACTGAGGCAGCAGTCAAACAGGACCCATTAACATAAGAAGAACAGGTCAATAACTTTGCCCGTCAAGCTGAATTTAATTTATTTAAACAACAATTGGATGATGCGATCAGGATATATGATGTAAGAATTCATCGTACAAAGGAGAGAAAATTTGAAAGGGACAGCTGTGACTATTGTGAGGGGAGAATTTTTGATTGGGAGAAAAAAAGCAAGCCAGAAAACTCAATCTATAAGAAAACAAGCACAACAGGACACTTACGAGATACCTATATGAGTGGGACAGACATAAGTCAGGAGGACATTCTTTCAAATCATCAAGCCCTCCAAGTACCTACACAAATCAACTACCAGAGTTCCCTTCTTGCCACAGCAAATCTTAAGATACAGTTCCCCTACAGTGAGATTCTGAGAGGAAGAAGAATGAGATGGGGTACAAAGTGCAAGAGGAGAGGGAGGCTGAGCAGCATACAGAAAAGAATTACCAACAGAGCAGCTAACAATATGTGAGTTACGGCAGGAGACCTCAGAGAGGCAGACACTACCAAGGGATGAAACATTTGTGAATATTTCTAATTACACCCTCACAGATTTTGAATACATTGTGCTTTAACAAGGTTCAGCATTTATAGTTGACCAACAATTTAAATACATTTGATACAGTAGTGGACTTACACAAATTCACCCAGAAGTTACATCTTCAGGCTTTTTTCACACAGAAACTATGGGGCACCCTGTGTCTGAACTCGGGGAGATTGCAAATTCAAATGACTTACAAGGGGATCTCAGACAACAATGGATGTTTACCCCCCCTCCAACACACACACTTCAACTGAATGTTAACACTAGATCTGTTCATAAGAAAAAGTCATAATTTATTCTGCCCCCAATCAGACAGCTGCCATTATTGATTTAGCTGTTTTAAATGATTTGGAAAGAATTTTGAAACACAAGCAGAAGTCAGATCTTCAAATCATACAAGGGAAGAGAGACTGGCAATTCAAACTCTAAACACTAATACACCAATTATAATTAAGCTAGTAGACAATGAAAGATCTATTGTTATGTGTGGGAAAGAAGATTATGCTAATGAAATGTTATCACAATTGTCTGATATAACATTTTATTCTCCCTTATCATTTGATCCAACAGTTAAACTTAAGGAAGAGATTAATATACTTTTATATAAGGCATTGTGGGAGTCACGTGATGCGGCATGCTGAGTAAGACTCTTCTCTGCTAGCTCCAACCACCCACCCGCTTAAATACTTTTAAAACTCCATTTTGTTGTGAAGTTTATTGCTGAATAAGTGATCTTCAGTTTTCTAACTGCTGGTACTCTCCCGACAAGCTGTTGATGGAAGAAAAGATGAGGAAAACTGCTGCCAAACACACTCCTCCGACAACGATGGAGAAGGCCTCAAAGAAAGCCAGGGCCTCCTCCCTGCAGTCCTCGCAGTCTGCAACTACCAAGAGCTCTGATTCAGATTCCCTCACCCTCTCCAGATTTTTAGAGGAATTTCAGCCTTTTAAGGCTGAAATGCAGAGTACGGCAGGAGAAATAAAAGGCTTTTCGAATGCTTTGGAGGATCTCTCCAAGAAAATGGCCGACAACGAAGCTCGCATATGCTCAGTTGAGAGGAAACAAAGTAAAGCAGAGCTTGATCTGGTAGCCATGAGGCAATGACTAGTGAAGATGGAAAATAAGGTTGAAGACTTGGAGGGTCGCAGTCACCGCAATAATGCGGTGATTATAGGCCTGCCTGAAAGAGAAGAGGGGCTCTGATCCTATCAAGTTTGCCAAGAAGTTCTTGGAAAAGGTGGCAGGTCCTTCTCCTTATGGAACAGGATACATTATAGAGAGAACTCATCATGCACTGCGACCCCCCCTCCTGATGGAGCCCCCCCAGGTCATTTATATTCAGATTTCTGAACTTTCAGGAGCAGCACCACTTTCTTTATAAAGCTAAAGGCACGCAAGATTTGCAATGGGAAGGCAAAAGGCTGAGGGTGGTGCAAGATTTGCCATTGTCTGTGCACCAGAAATGAGCCACGTTTCACAAATTGGTTGTTAAATTAATCGCCGCAGGCATCAAGTTCAGAATGGGCTTCCCCTGCAAGGCTTCAAGTTTCTTTAAATGGTTCATGGGAGACCTACGAGGACGTGGAGTCGGCAACAGCTGGGCTCAAAGAAGCGCTTCCTGACCTCTTGAAAATTACCTGAAACTCAGACTGGAATAGTTTGTTATGTTGCCCTGTTATCTGGTGTAATTGTCCAATTTTCTTTAACTTACAGATCTCAGCATTGTTTCTCGGGACAGCCCTGCAACAAGTTGCTCTGACTGGTTACTCATTCGCATGGTTAAAGTCCCATGGAGTGTAGTCTCCTCGACTTAAGAGAAACATTTTGTTCCCTACTTGAGCTGTTAATCTTAGGACTGATCTTCATTTTGCAGACTCTGCATGTATTTGTTAATTGTAAACTTAGCCCTGCTTCCTGGTATGGAAGCGAGGTGCAAGCGTGCGCATTTGGCTAGCCAGACTGTAATTCAGCTAATGGATGTTTGGGTTTCACATTAGCTGTTAAGTTCTGCTGTAACTTTTAGATTTGCAGCTGCTAGTCCCCTTAGTTTTCTGCATTTTGATTGCAAGGTGGTGATGGGGGGACATTTAGGTCAGTCAGAGCTGTAAAAGGGGTGTCACTTAAAAATGAGGTCTTGTCCTGATTTACACATTAATTTCATGCCTTTCCACAGCTTTTTCTGTCCTCAAATGCTCGCAAGCTTCTTATGTGGTAAGTTCACCTATTTGGTTGAGACCTCGATATTATAGACCGGGATAGGTAGCGAGACACTTGAATGCCCCAATCAGCTGATTGAAAATAACACAGCTGCAACATAGCTTTTTTGGAGGGATCCTTCCTCATTCTTGCTTTAAAGAGGGTTTAAGTTTTTTATCTGGAGCTAAGGTAAGCGGCATTGACAGTAAACTGGAAGGGCACAAACTCATTTTTATTTTTAGAGGTGGCGTTAGTTGTTTGCTTATACTATGCTTGCGATGTTCTCAGCTTTCAAGCAGTGCCACAAGAGGGTGTCAGAGCTTGTTATTTCCTATTGTGCTGTTTGCGTTAAGCTCCCCTTGTTCCACTGTATTCGTTTCTATATGGTTTGCTGGATCTTCAGAGGGGAGTATAATCTCAACATAGTGGTTATTTCTAGACAACTTTTTTTGATTTACTAAGGGGAATATATGATATAAATGTAATGGGGATATTTCAAGGTTGCTTTAGAGTGTTGTTCATTAATGCACGTGAAATGCTTAATATACAAAGGGGTAGCACTGAATCGTTTTTCTTATTTGGGGGCAGGGGTTGGAGGGAGGGGACTTTTGGGTTGCCGATCATCATGTACCATGTAAAATGGGGATGGGAGTTGGAGGAGGGGTTAGGGGCTTATGGGAGGTTTTGGCGGGGTTTACTGGGGGGGGTATTATTGGGTCAGGGGAAAGAAATGGCAGGGAAGGGGGGATGTCAGGAAAGCCCAGCACATATCATATCTGGTGCAGTAAGGATGCCATATATGAGTACAGGTGGCATTTTCAAAGGTCTCTGATTGATGATAAGGGTGATGGCTAGAAATATTCAGTTCATTAGTTGGAATGTTAAAGGGGTGAGACATAAAACTAAACAATATAAAATTCTGAAGCACTTAAATCACTTGAAAGCAGAAATCATGTTTCTGCAGGAAACGCACTTGCTCAACGGGGAAGCTGGCAAAATGAGATGTCAATAGGTCATGCAGATTTTTGCCGTGGAAGGCACTACCCAGAGTAGAGGGGTTACGATCCTCCTGCATAGATCGGTCCCTTTTAAACCTCTCCAAATAGTCTCTGATCCCTTAGGGAGGTTTTTATTTGTAAAAGGTAGATTGCATACTCTGGATATTGTCCTGGGAACTGTTTATGGCCCAAACATAGATTTTCCTAGGATTTTTGTTCAGATAATGGAAGCCCTAACCCCATTTTTGGAAATCCCTATGATCATAGGGGAAGACTTTAACCTTGTTTTTGATCAGGTTCTAGATAGGTCGGTCAATCCCGTCAGGGTCTCTCCCCAGCTCAAAGGGCCTTCAGGGACCTGTTGGACTCTGTGGGTCTCTGTGGTGTGTGGTGAGTGCTTCATCCTAAAATAAGGGAGTATACTTTTGTTTCCCAGGTTCATGGAACCTCCTTGCGGATTGACTATATCCTAATTTCCCAAACTCTCTTACCTGGGGTCTTAGATTCTGGTATTGTATCAGGGCCACCATCAGTCCATTCAGTGGTCACTTGCTTATTATCCGTGTCATCCTTACCAAGCAAAGGGAGCAGATGGAAGTTGAATAATCAAATATTAAAGGAGCCGAAAACGGTTCAATATATAGCATCCCAAATAGAGCAGTTTACTGCTACAAATAATAATTCAATGGGGCGGCCCGATATGGAATGGGGGGCTCTTAAAGCTTATTTGAGAGGGATTATAATTGGCTTAACGTCAAGAAGGAAAAAAGAGAGAAAATCTCAGGTTTCCTGTCTCCTACTGTATCTCAGATCAGGGGTATGGAGACCACCCTCTCTCCAACCTCCTCGGAGTCTTTCAAACAAGACCTAGTTAAACTGAAGGAAGCATACCTTGCTTTGCTAGGGGAGCAAGTTGAATTTGCAATTTTGAAAACAAAAGCAGCATATACTGATCAGGGAGAAAAAGCTGGTCGAATGTTAGCGTTACATGTTAAGCAACAGGAATCTGCCAGATTTATTGCGGTGGTCCATTCTCCCAAAGATGATTCCCTTAAAGTCTCACCTTCAGAGATAGCTGAGGAGTTTACCAGTTACTTCCGGGATCTATATGGCCCCATGGTTAATCCTCCATCGGAGGAAGGACTCTATGAATATCTGAGGGAGTTACAATTACCTTCTCTCACAAAGTCTCAACGGAATATATTGGAGTCTCCCATCTCTGAGGATGAGATAGAAAGGGTAATTAAATCTCTTCCATCTGACAAATCCCCTGGTCCAGATGGGTTTTTCTCCAATTTTTACAAAGTTTTTTCCAAACAACTGATTCCCATCCTTTTACCACTTTTTCAATCTCTCCTTTCTGGACAGGCATCTGATCCCTCCCTTTTTGAGGCCTTGATTGTTCTGCTGCCCAAGCCAGATAAACCACCCGATTTGGTCTCAAGTTATAGGCCAATCTACCTTCTCAACCATGATATTAAAATTTTAGCTAGATTATTGGCCGATCGTATGAATGTTGTCCTTCCTTCCTTAATTGGGGCGGAGCAGGTAGGTTTCATGAAGGGGAGATCCTCGGTGGATCATCTGAGGACTCTGGCTCATGTCTTCTTGGCTTCCAGGGATGCTGCTCTTCCAATGGTCCTGGTCTCACTGGATGCTGAAAAGGCTTTTGACAGGGTCCACTGGGATTAATTATTTTCAGTAATGGAGGTATTTAGTTTCCCCATGAAATTTCAGAACTGGGTTAGCTTGCTATATATGTTTCCCTCAGCTAGAATTTCCTGTAATGGGGTAATCTTTAGCCCCTTCAAATTGCATGTGGGAACTAGACAAGGGTGTCCCCTGTCCCCCCTTCTCTTTAATATATATTTAGAGACCCTTATTTGAAAGTTACTAAGTGCCCAGGATATATCTGGCATCTCCCTAGGTGGGCAGTTTGTCAAAGTGGCAGCATATGCAGATGACCTCCTGCTGCAGATAACACACCCACTTACATCTATTCCTGCCATTCTCAAAACAATAGATGATTTTAGTAAGGTCTCAAATTACAAACTTAATGTAGGAAAAACAGTGGTTTTCCCTCTTAATCACAGGGTTTATAAACAAGAAATCACTGCTTTTGGGCTTGCTTGGAAGTCTGACACTATTAAATACCTTGGGCTCATTCTAACTTGGAACATAGTCTGGCTTAGACAGTTAAATTTAGATGCCCTGGTTCACAAAATAGAGCAAGATCTTCGCAGGTGGACCTTACTTCCTCTCTCTCTCTGGGGCAGGATCAACTTAATTAAAGTGAACATTTTCCCCACTTGTTTTACCCCCTTAACCTGTTGAATGTCTGGCTTCCTCTGTCTTGGGTCAAAAAAGTGCACAGTATGATTTCTACCTTTATATGGGGGGATAAGAAATCTAGAATGGCATTCCAAAAACTAGCCGCACCTAAAACAAGGATTAAGGCTTCCTCATATTGGGCTGTACCATTGGGCCAGTCAGGCCAATAAATATCTCCGGTGGCTGACCGCGGATCAGCTTTCAGCCCAGGCTTCATACACTCCGATCTGGTTAGAAGTGGAGTTAGCTTCCATAAAAAAACATGGCTATTCCCCCGCTGCGTTGTTATATACCAAAGTCAGTTCCCTTCCTGAATCTTTACGCAGTTCCCCTATAGCAGTCTTGATCAGGGTTCATTCTCAGTTGTGCGCATTTCTGAAATATGAGAATCTCAAGGATCTATTTCAACCCATGAGAGGTAATCCTAATTTTCAATTAGATAACAAGCCCCTTTCAGTCAGTTGGCTTCCTCAGATAGGAGACTGTCACCTTGATGAGTTTATAACGCCCAATAGACAATGGTGCTCTTCAGCAGATATTATGCACAAGTTTATGATACCTCGTACAAATATTTTTAAGATTTTCCAGCTTCGTCATCTCTTGATTAAGGTAATAGGTATGATTCCCCCTCCGGCTACCCATACTAGTTTTCAAGCTACCTTGATGAAGCTGGCTGGTTCACCTTATGCTGTATCTAAGATATACAGTGTTTTATTTACTTGGGCCTACCCTGATAATTATGCCCCTATCTCTTTTTGGTCTTCTCTTTTCCCTGGCAAGGAATTGGACTGGTCTCTTATGTGGCAAAACTGCCATAAATTTTTGCAACAGGACAGACTCAGGTTAATGCAATTTAAAATTCTGCATAACATTCATTATTCCCTGCAGAAATTGGCTAGTTTAGGTTTGGTGTCCTCTCCTCTCTGTACAAGATGTCAAATGCAAAGAGGGGATCTTCTTCATATTTTCTGGAGCTGTTCCAAAGTTGCCCCACTTTGGACCGCTATCAAACAAAGGGCTGACCCTCTTTTAGGGCTGTCTGACTTGTTCACCCCTGAAATATGTCTTTTGGGAGATTTTTCCTGTATTTCGGTGGTGAATAGGAAGTACTATATACCATTAATTTCATTATCTGTTAAGAAAGTGGTTCTTAGACATTGGAAAGATTCTGATGAACCAACTTATGTTGAATGGCTCCAGGAATTTCTTGCTAATCTCAGAATGGAGAGGACCATTGCAAGCCTTCATAATCAAATTAGAAAGTTTAATAGGATTTGGGGCCCATTACAAACCCTGTACTCATTGCAAGTTTAAGGTATGTGAATACTACATCAGAAGTTCTGGCTTAGAACATATAATGCCGTGCTGGGAGGTATGGGGCGGGTTGTTAGGGTGGAGGGAGGGAGGGGGGAAGGTAGGGTGAGAATGAATCATCACAAATTTTGTATCTGAATTGTTCGTACCTTGTTAATAATGTCATGATTTGTTCTCTGTACTGAAAATCTTAATAAAATTTGAATGGAAAAAAAAATAAGGCATTGTTACAGGGCACCATTTCTGAGGATACATACAAATTTGTGTGTGGAACATCCTATATGTGTAGCCATTTATGGTCTGCCCAAAATACACAAGAATTTGTTAAAACCTCCTGCTAGGCCAACTGTATCAAGCATCAGCTCACTAATTGAGCCAGTAGCTCGGTTTGTTTATGGGCATATTAAACCTGCGGCCAGCATGGCTAGATCATTCATTAGAGACACTACAGAAATTATCAATATCCTGGGGGATGTTGGAGTCCATTAAATTGCCTATTGCATGTACCTGGTCAACAAAAGCTAATAAATACAAATAAAATCCAAAGCAGTACCTGCCACACTCAAGGGAATGAATGTGGTGTGCAGTATACGGGGGAGGGGCCATGCCCTGCTAAGTAAACAGGTTATCCACAAAACACAGGCTACTCACTTCTTGACTTAACTTATTCAGAGCTGAAAATAACATAATTAATACATTTTAATGAAGTTAAAAACTACAGAACTGGCCCAAGAAGGACCCAATCACCCTGTAAATGAATGAATGCCCCAGTGCTTCACCATAAGGCTTCATCAAGGGGTGTGCATGCTCCCTGACAAAGCCTCATGGTGAAGCACTGGGGCATTTATTCATAAGGTGATAGGGTTCTTTTCAGGCCATTTCCATAATTTTTAACTTTATTAAAGTGGATTAATTTTGTTATTTTTAGCTCCAGGTAAGTTTATTTTAAGTCAGGATGTTGGAGTCCAGCCTGGCTGATATCTTGTAACCTTTGATGTCCAGTCTCTGTGCAACAACAACCCCATGTGGAATGTCTGGAGGCCCTTAGGGAACAACTACGCAGTGTAACTACTTACTCCTCTCAATGAACTAAATTGCTGCTAGCACTTACAGAAAAAGTTTTAAAATCTAACTCTTTCCTTTTTCTGGACAAAATTAATTTATAAACAAAGGGTACAACGATGTGAGCAACACCTGCCCCAATTACACCAATATGTATTTGTCTAATTTGAAAGACAAGCTTGCTTTTGACAGTGACAAAAATCAATTTTTCCAGCATATGAATTTATATAAATGCTTCATATATCATCTATTCATTATTTGGAAGAGAAGCAGAGATGCCTAGTCTAATTCTGTAATAGTAGCAGTAGTACAATTGTTATTCATATATAAATATGAACAGAGATAAAAAATCCATTGAGCATAACTCATTTCAAGGAGAAGACTTACAGTACTTGGAGACCACTAATGAGAATTTCAAATACATGGTACACTGTGATAGTGCTTCAGTAAATTTTCTTAATCTCACCAATTTCAAGAAATTTAATGGTAAATTGCCATCAGATTTAGATTATAAAGAAATGGACAATTCACTGCTTCACTTCACAAGCTGTCACCCACCACATGTAGCCAGAAGCATTCCTGTGGGACAGTACATGAGGCTAAAATGGGATTGTAGTCAAACAGAGCAATATGAAATGCATGCAGATGATCTCCATGAATGTTTCAGAGTGAGTAGCTTTAACATTGACATGATAGAAAGAGCAAAAGACAGAGTAGCCAATATGTGTATGGCAGAGTTACTTAGACCTAGAGACAATGCCAATAGAAAAAGATCATGTGGAAGTACATCAAATTCCATCACTGTAGTTTCCTTGTAAGCGTATAACATTCTTCTGATCTTAAACAAACATTGGCACATCCAGGGTATAGATCAGAGATTGGAGGGGGTGTCAGAAGAACCACCCAAAACAATTTTTAGAAGGGTTGTGAATCTGCATGACCAACTTGTGAACAGCTTGTGCAGGGTGACAATAGTGGTGAAGGATGCAGGAATGTGCACCCAGGAGGTAACCACATATGTGATAACTGTAGTTGGTGCAGACATTTGAGATAAGGTGCTATTTTTATATAACCTGTTATGGGGACAAGAGTTTGTGATTTCTGAGTTCATTACTTGTAGTACAGTAAATGTTGTTTATCTTGCTACTTGCAAAGTATGTCCTGCATTTTAGGTAGGTAAGATGAAATGGAAACTTAAGGATTGTATTAGTGAACACATGTACAGTATTAACAAGTGTGATGGAGTCAGAACCCTAGGAATACATGTGGAAAGAAATGGGAAGGGATCATCATGCATTTGGTTTTCAAGGAATTAAAAAGGTGCACAATAATGTGATGAGTGGAGATCAGAACAGGAGGTTTCCGAAGCATGAGTCTTTTTTGGCAACACAAATTGAAATCCAATAACCTTTCAGGCCTTAATGACCATTTTCAGTTAGCCCCACTAAGGCATTTGTTTGAAGCTTGACCAGTTTGCCACTTAATTGAGATTATGAGGGTATATGAATATATGTATTAGTGTTTTTTTTTGTTTGTTTTGTTGAGCAGGTTAAGTGCACTAGACAACTTCTGCCTATTTTCAGGCATGACCCGGGGGAGGGGGATACAGAGGAATGCCAACTGACCTTGAACCAGATAAGCTGTTGGTGGTATTGTCAGTGAATTATACTGTATACCATAGATCTATGCTAGTAGATGAAATTATATATATTAGTGACTACAATATTTACTTATTTAGTAACTTGCTTGCAGTATCGATATAAGCTTTTAGTGCCCTGAGGTCACACAGAGTTTAGTGATATTTTATTTTTATTTTATTCAATGAACCTCTCACTGAACTTTTGCATCACAATTCCTTGCAAATATGTATATGTGATCTATGTCCTGCACCTGCCAACAAATTGCCTTATTGCATGTTTTGTCATGAATCACACTGTTTTGCACCTTGTTCTCATCACATTGCTTGTATTTGTACTGTTAAACCTTGCTTTGTTTCTGTGCTTTATGTAATTGCATTCTGTAACATCCTGGGTCATGCCTGAAAATAATCACTTCTATGGCTAGCGCACCTACCCGGTAAACAAAAATGAAATAAATAATAAATAAATATTTCACCAGGAGAAGCTCCATTGAGCAAGCTCATTTTCAAGGAGGTGCTGAACAGACAGGATTATACAGACTGACAATTTACAACAAATAAGTTCACAGAGTCATGCTAACTGCTGTACATACAGAGCATTATACAGTACAATAAGTGCAACATTCAGAGGAGAACAACACAGGTATCAGTGCATTACACATACAGGTAGTTACATATTTGGTAGATAAGGCTAGGGTTTTAGGAAAAAAGATTTAGAAGGGGAAGAAGGGGCTGAGTTAAGGAGTGGAGATGAAGAGGATGGAGAGAGGCAGGGTTAGGAGTGACAGTTGCATTTTTCTTGGATAGCTTTGTCTAAGAGAGATTTGAAGGCCCCTATACAGATGATAGAGACCAGTTTTAACAAGCACTGAAAGTTATTCCTTAGTGAAGGGAGGGTATGTCCGATAGCGGCTTCACCATAACACGAAGAGACCGTAGGTGTCTCCAACTGAAGGTATGAATACCACCTCAGTGAGTAGGTACTGGAGGACTGGTTAAATACGTTAGTAATGTAATGAGGGAGTTTGCCCGTGATGGCTCTGTAGGTCCATACCAGAGCATTATTTAGTCTTCTGTTGGAAAGTGAGGATGAGCCAATTTGAGCATAGAGCGTACAGTGTTGGTTTCTTACTGGGGCATTTGTTATGAACTTTATGGCTCTGTGCTAGAGCACATCCAGTCTTTTAAGAGCAGAAACTGTGCTGTGGCAATATATAAGGTCAGTATAATCAAAGAAAGGAATGAATGTGGCTTGTACCAGTTTTTTCCTGACATCCTGCATAAGTAGGCATTTATTTATAAAGAAAAAGTCCAGTCTCTTTTTTAATTTTGAGCTGAGCTCTTCCAAGTGTATTGCAAAGGAGAGCTGATAGTATTTTTCCTTCCCTTACTGTTTTCCCTTTCTGCTGCCCTTCCCCCTTCTGTCCTGTTTTTAATACTGTGTGGTATACATACTGTATGTAGTAGGGTAATATATGGGTTGTCTTTTGGAATTGGCTCTTTTTAGTCACTTTTAAATGATATTTGAATTACGTTTGCATTATAAATTTGTACAAACTGTATAGCAGTTTATAGAAGTTATGAACTAGCAAAAATGGTTACTGTCTTTTCAAATGTGGTGTTTATAAATGTCACAGTTTGTTAGTGATATAAGTCTTCAGGAAGCATCCATTTTTTGGTGTAAAAATGTTTGACCTTTTGGTGGAAGGGACAGCTGCTAGAATGTTTGCTGCATTGCTACAATACAATTTTGAAAATGATCTTACTACACAGCTAAGTGTTTTCTTGTGGATCCAGGACTGAGATCCAAGCTTTTGTGAGTAATTGTTCTATATGTTTTGTTTGGGCACCAGTGGTAATTACCTATGCCACCATTTGTGTTACAGATATCTTTCTGAATGCAGTCGGGAAGCTGCATGAACCAGTAATGTGATATATTAACTAGACATCACATCATTGCTTCTATTACCAATAATGGCAACTGGAAGCAGCAACTCATGACTAAGCCATAGTGATTTTCCAGGAAGTATAACAAACACAAGCCACCCCTTTGGTGTAGTGGTCAAGTAAGGGAAGCAATCAAGGGGAGGTCTTTCAAGACCAACAAGTGGGAATAATCCAAGGCCAAAGGGGAGAATAAAAAGGGAAACATGGAGGCAAAAGCTTATTAGGAGGGTAGAAGTTGGTGCTGAACTAAGGATAGCAGAAGAGGTTAAGAAAAATGGTGAGATTTTCTTTAGGTACTGTATGTCAAAGAAAAAAGAGAAAGACCTGGTAGAACATATAAGGAATAATGAAGTATGGACTGACAGTGGAGGATGGTGTGGGGAAGGCAACTATCATAAATGGGTGCTTTAGGCTGCTATTCATGTTGAAAGTTTCATACCCTATATCCAACAGTGTTTATCCAAGATCTTAAATAAATAAATAAATACTAAATTTGATGGATCTGGGGGACAGAAACTTGAGATAGGCAGGATTTCTGAGAACAATGTACTCAAAGGCTATAAAATCAAAACATTAACAAATCCCTGGACCCAAATGGGATGCACCCCAGTGGGCTAAGTGATATGTATCATGCACGGGCACCTCCCATAACAGCCTTCTTAGATGATTGTCTGGCATGGGTGAGGTGGCAGAGAATTGGAGGGTGCAAGGACAAAAAAATTACTGGTAATTCCACTGAAGGTAACATTCTGGAAAGTATAGCTAAAGAACAAATCATAGAGAAAAGGGGGCTGAGCGCAAAGGCAAGCATGGGTTCATAAGAGGAAGGTCATGTCAGAAGAACCTGATAAACATTTTTAAGTCAGTGACACAATCTGTCAACAGGGGTCAGGTTGTTGATATCCTCTGTTAAG
Organism: Neoceratodus forsteri; assembly: GCA_016271365.2. Taxonomy (NCBI): domain Eukaryota; kingdom Metazoa; phylum Chordata; order Ceratodontiformes; family Ceratodontidae; genus Neoceratodus; species Neoceratodus forsteri. The sequence goes on along the minus strand of CM057455.1, from coordinate 666,909,766 downwards.
TAAAGCCTTTGACTCAGTGCCGTACAGGAGACTGATTAAGAAGGTGGGTGACTTTGGTTTAGGGGAAGCAGTCATTAAATTAATTATGAACTGTTTGTCAGGAAGGACCTATGGGCGGTAATCTATAGCAAATTCTCAGGAGTAAAAGCAGTGCTAAGTGATGTACCAAAGGGGTCTGTCACTTGGCCAATCCTCTTCAATATTTACAGTAATGATTTAAGGGTCAGGCAGCAGGGAAAAGTGAGTGTATTTGCTAATGACACCAAGCTCTGGGGGAGGGTGGACAGTGAAGAAGGAATCAACTCTATGAACAAGCTCTGGTCAGAGCAAAAATGTCTGCAGGATTTGACCTGATAAGGAATAAATTTAGTGTGCATGACCCATGCTACTAGATGTGTTCAGACCTGCTGCAGGCTGCGACACCCTCTGGGCTGCAGCTGTGGTGCTGTCAGGTTCATGTCAAGGTGCAAAGTAAACAGCAGCACCTCCGAGCTGTTTGGCACACTGTTAGCAAGGCAGGCAAAGCAAGCAGTACCGGCTAATACCAGGTCTCACCTTCCCATTGCCCCCCCACTCACCTGTGGAGCAACAAAACAGAGACCTTGTCCAGCTGACGAGAGAAAATTCCCCATCAGTGACACGCAAGTTGCCTGCCTGGACCAGGTTCCCTGCCACACCTATTCTGTCTGTCTCCACAGAAACACAGCCAGACAGCCAGTGAATAAACCAGCTCATGTGGCTTACTGTGCAGGATTCTCAAAGGATCAATCCAACCATATTTTCAAAGCAGACTTCTGGCTGCAGTGTTAGGCCATTAGATAGTCTAGCAGTTTGAATACACAAGTGATGTTTGCATTAAAATATTATATGTGCACCATTTTGTGGATGTATGGACAAGTTTGGGATGCAGGTCCATTTGTTTTGATGCATGCATCTTTTTTTTGTTACCCAAGCTGCCGCCAATCCTGGAAACTCTGGCAAAATCTAGGAACCCTTTGAAAACATGGCTGTTGAGATTTTGCTCAGGCTTGCAGACACAGGCAGAAAATGCACTTGAGTCACCATCTGGCCATTTCACCCCCCCCCCCCAGTGCTCTGGTGGCTTGTCTTCGCCAGACATTAACTCTCAACTTGTTTTGTGTAGACATAAAGCCAGATCAGATATAAAGTGGACAGTGGTCATGTTTCCCTGGCAATGTGCACAATTATTATGACAAACGAAAACAAAATGCGGAGAGTAGGTACAATATGGTGTTAATTGAACTGCATCTAAATATGGTATGTATTCACATTTCCCCTGAGACCACACCTCTCAACTTCCTGCAATGCAAATCAGGGACAGGGCTTAAAAAAAATCAGGAACAAATTACCAAAATCAGAAAAAAATCTTAAAAATTGTACTATCAGCTTAAGAAGCCTCCTACAAAGTGTTGCCTAATGACAAGTCTTTGTAGACAGAGAACTGGACTGTAACATTAAAGTCTGTCATTATTTTGTACTTTTAATCACTATACTTTAGTGACAGGAAAGTAAATTTTAGGACAGAGAAACTGAATTTTTGAGGCAAAATCAGGGACCTCCAAGAAAATTAGGGACAGCTGAGAAGTATGTCTGAGACATCAGACTCCTTAGACCACGTGTACTGCGGAAAATCAAATCTAATTTTTAGTCATATATGTAAAATGTATTTTTCCATTGTGAACCGATTATATGTTATGTTACATGAAACAGACTGCAACAGCTGAGACCTGTTTCTGGAAATTGTAGGATATGTAAACACGCATTAATTTACTGAAACCAGTATGTACTGTAATTAAACTGGTCCCAAACATTCAAACATACTCTTTCCTCATTTCATTTTAGTACATCAAAAGAAGTACAGGTGGGGGGGCGTGGCTTGGCTGAGCTGAAGATGGCTGCTTAATTCTGCTACTCCTGGGATCACCAACTATCATCATCCATCCACTCCTACCCAGACATTCATTCTTTGCCAAATACTGGGTCTTTATTCTACCTGCATCACAGCTCAGCTCTGGTATAGTATTTTTGCTATCTTGCAGTTATAGTATTTTATATCTGCAATCAGACAGTTGCTCTATTTCTGGCCTGCAATAATGGCAGACCAACCTTTGCAAAGCAGCTCTCTCAACAGAATTGAATCAATGTTTCAGCAATTAATCAATGAGTTAAATGACTTAAAAATAACCTCACAACAAAATGTTACTAATGTACAATTGCTTGACCAAAAAATCTCTGCTACAGAATCTAAAACAATTCAAAATGAAGGCTCTATTTTGGATCTGAAAGCTACAATCAGGGAACAGGATAGAATTATTAAAAATCTTCAGGACAAAATTGATGACATTAAAAACAGAAACAGACATAACAATCTTAGATTTTTGGGATTTCCTGAAGGTGCAGAGCTCGGGGATACCAGTGCACTTCTGAAACATGCGCTTCCAATGTTGCTTAAACTTCCTCCCGACCAAGATCTCATTATTGAGAGATCTCATCATACTCTAAGCCCAAGGCCTGGTCCTACTCAAAAAACCAAGGCCCATCATCACCAGATTCCTGAATTATGCTCACACAGAATTAATCATTGAAAAAGCAAGGCAAGTGAGTACGCTTATTTGGCAGGATCATAAAATATCAATTTTTAGAGATTTCTCAAAAGAACTATCTAATAAACGCAGACTTTATAATCCTATCAAAACTGTTTTGCACCAGCGGGGTATTAAATTTGCTTTATGCTACCCAGCCACAATGCGTCTATTTCTGAATGATTCATTTAAAGATTTCCACTCACCTGAAGCTTTATCAACGTTCCTCAATATACCTCAAACTACACATACTATACCTATTGATTGTGATGCAGCCGACCTAAATATTGATCCGAATTCCTTCCAAGAGGTCCGTCAATCTCCAGTGAACGTCTTTGAAACTAATCCAAAAACCATAGAGAAGCCTGCACAAACCACAATTAAAACTTCAGCTCCTGCCAGAGTTTCAACGCGCATACAAGAAAAAAAGTCTGTTCAATCTCTGCATGCTAAACATTTATGCTGCTCGAATGATACTCCTTCTATGTCAGACCTGCAAACCGAAAAGCATGTTGACTTCTCCACTCCTCTTGTGTTGTCTAATAAATATACTCCACTATGCGAAGATTCACTCTTTCTCATGAAGATGCGAGAAGATGATTTAGATCCACCTGCTGATACCTATGCGAATGCCCTGCCTAATACCAATTCACCTGACTCCTCATGGGCAGAGCTGGTATCTAGTTCCCCATCCAAATCAGCAGAACCTCCCAAAAAGAAAAGAAAGGGGGAAACTAAAGAACAGAATCCATAATACTGCTTCTCAGATAAATAATCATCACAAGCACTGACTGATAGGAGGTCCTGATAGTATTTGTGAGTATCTATATTAAGCCCCCATAATCTCATATTAAAATATGTAACACTATTAGTCCCAGCCGGTTTGGTCTGAGTAAGGCTGTAAATCACACCAAAATTTCAAGGGCTGTATTTAGAGCTTCTCTTTTTTTTCTTTGCTTACTTGAAGTGCATCTCCATTTCCCAACACATCTTGAAATGCACCCATCACATCTGTTAATAGTGATCCATTAGATCTAATTATTGCCCCGAATCCCTCCTAGGTGGACCGGCATTTTTTTCCCGCTAGTGCCATTGTAAATGACATGTATTCAGAGAAACCTGCACAGTTTACATCTAATCCAACCGCTCCTACCCAAGCCTCTACGCTTATGAATATGAAAGAAATTTTCTGGCTTTCTATATACAAGTCATTAGCGATGCTGGAATAACATCTCATTATCGTTTATTACTTGGAATTTGTAAACAGGTCAGTTCTTCCACTCCATTAGCGCTAACAGGTGTGCTCCACTTCAAAATGTTTCTCTACCACCTTCGTAGAGCACTTCGTGAAGAAGTCTAGGAGCCACTGACTGATGCTCTCACAAATCTGCAGTCTACATTTAATTCCCCTGTTTCCTTCTAGGCAAATCTGGTGACTGATTCCTTAAACCCCCTGAAAAAAGAAAACTAGGGGAGACTGAAGATCAACGTAATTATCATTGTATACTGGGTGCAGAACTGTAAGGTTCATTGATTGCCATGTATCTCTGACTTTGTGCATGAACATTTATGAGTAGCCCTTCATTTTAGTACCACTTTTGGTTACTCCTTTTTCTTTCACTTTTTCTTTCGTTCAAATGCGTTGCCTAGTTTAACCTATTAGAGCTTTCACACTCAGCCGGTTTGGAAGTATTAAGGCTGTAAATCGCGTTTGAAACTTAGGGGCTGTATTTCTTTCATTCAATTGAATTTATAAGCATATTCTTGCTAAAATTATCTAAATGTGTAAACCTATTTACCTGGATATATACCATTTCCCTTTTTTTTTTCTCTTTCAAGGTTTTTTCCAGGCCTATAGGTGTGCTACTAGTCATCAGTTTATCAGTAAAATAAAAAAGTGAAACATAAAATATAACATATTGCCATGTATGTTTACTACATTTAAAGACTTATTTTTACTTTATGGCAAGTGCTATATATATATTTACATAGTGGTTGTCTATATATATATTTTTTTTAGTCCACCTACTACTTTAAGCTCATAGCACACATATATCACATATCCATTCTTTACTAAGCTCATATGGATATTTATATGCCTTATAAGGCTTTATCTTTTGATTATGCTATTCAGGGATATGTGATGTTAGTTTGGCATATTATTCTTTTTTTATTGAACTAATTTGATATAGTTCAACATGATTATTATGTCTGGTTTAATTATTACTTTAAAAATGTTTTATGCATTGTTTTGGTATGATGCTTATTGTTTTTTCCCAGGGTTCTAGCTTAAATATTTGAGTGCTAGTCATAATAATTACTTATAAGATATTGTTACACATAATTAATAACTTAGGAATATTACGTGTAACCTTTTCTTAAGTGTTTTCTACGTGTTTACATGCCTAGTAGTTTGGCGAGAGAGTCTCAGGTATGTGTACCGACTCCCCTATCTCTCTACACTTCACAAATGTTCTTACTGTAATATACAAGTTTTCATTGTTTCTAGGAATATTCTCTCTACTATTCTATTCCTCTATCTCTCTTTAGTGAGACTCAATAGGCATATTTATCATATTATTCTGAATCCATATGTTCTAAGGATCCTGCTCACATTTGCACAACCTACTCATCTGCCTTTAGAACCTTTGACACACTCTGACTTAGTAATTTATGAGTCCCTCCTTCCGATTTGTAACTTCCTATTTTACTGTTTACCATTATGAGTGATTTGATATTACACTCATGGAATGTTAAGGGACTCAGTTCTCCTTGTAAGCGAAAACAAATACTTACCTACCTTAAGAAGCATAAAACACATATTGCTTTCTTACAAGAAACTAAACTTATGTCAGAGGATGTTGACAGGTTAAAAAAAGGATTGGGTCGGTCAAGTATTTGCATCCTCTGCCTCCTCTAAAAAACAAGGTGTTGCTATTCTATTACATAAGTCTCTTAGTTGGAGCCCAAAGAAAATTATTATGGACTTGGACGGCAGATGGATTATAATTCAATTATCTTCCACTACAGGTACATTTATGTTAGTTAATGTTTATGCCCCTAACTCTGATTCCCCTGAATTTTTTCATAACTTGGCTCAACAAATTATGATTAATAATAACAACAACTCACCTATTCTTATGGATGGTGATTTTAATTTAACCTTAGAAGCATACCTAGATAGAAGTAATAAATCATATGATGCTCATCCACGAAGCATTAATGCCTTGACATTGCAAATGAAAGATCTGGGCCTTTCTGACATCTGGAGACTTTCCCACCCTAGACAATGTGACTATACATTTTATTCCCCATTACACAAATCTTACAGCCGTATTGATTTTTGGCTTTCTTCCCCTCTTATTACAGAAAAAACTATTAATACAGACATCCTTCCAATTACCATATCAGACCACTCTCCTATTAGCTTACATCTACTTTTGGGGTCTACCCCCCTCTAAATCTCCTTCTTGGCGTTTAGGTCCACTTTTACTGAGGGACTCAGAATTTATTCCTTGGATTACAGCCCAGATTCAAGAATTTCTCTCATTTAATGATACCTTTGAGGTATCTCAAGGCACAGTTTGGGAAGCATTAAAAGCAACAATTAGAGGCAAAATTATTAGTTTCGCAGCTCATAGGAAAAAGTTAAGAGAGCAACAACTAGCAAATTTAGAGAATTCCCTTAAAGTAAAAGAAACTCAGTACTATAAAACAAAAAAAAAACAATCACGATTCACCATCACATCTCGAAATCCTCCAATTAAGAATTAAAATAAATGAATTAATATCCAGGAAGGCTGAACTTGCCCTTTTAAGGCTTAAACATCACTATTGAGAACAAGGAGACAGATGTGGGAAGTTGCTTTCTTATCAGCTTAAAACTCAGCAGATGGAGAGATATATTGCTGGTTTGAAAGACCCATCAGGCCAAATTTATACAGACAACCTTACAATAAATCATATTATGCATTCTTTCTACCAGCAACTATATTCTCATCCAAATTCCAGTTCTTCTAATCAAATACATGATTTTCTCGATAAACTGCATCTTTCTCACCTCTCTCATCAAGATATGGCCATACTGGATGAACCCTTTACCCTACAAGAGATCCAAACAGCACTATCATCTTTAAAAAATGGTAAATCCCCTGGGAGTGATGGTTTCCCTGTCTATTTCTATAAATCCCTATCAGGTACTCTTTGCCCTTTACTGCTTAAGGTCTATTTGGAAGCATTTTCCAATGGTAAACTACCCCACACTATGACCGAGGCTATTATTACTGTTTTACCAAAAAAAGATAAAGATCCTTCTCTTCCCTCAGGTTACAGACCGATATCACTACTCAATACAGACGGGAAAATCTTTTCTAAATTATTAACCCTCCACTTAGATTCATTAATTTCAAAACTTATCCATCCTTCTCAAGCCGGATTTATTAAACATAGAACTGGTTCTGATCATCTTCGTTCCTTGTTTAATTTAATCTACAAAGCAAAAACTCTTAAAACACCAGCCGCGGCTATAGCCATTGATTTTGAGAAAGCATTTAATTCCCTTAATTGGAACTATTTATACCAAGTTTTAGCACATTTTGGTTTTACTAATAACTTCTGCACCTATATCAAATTATTGTACACTCTCCCTTCTGCTCGAATTCTGACTAACACAACTATATCCCCTCCTTTAGTCTTGCAAGAGGCACTAGACAGGACTGCCCCTTATCACCATATTTGTTTATACTTGCCATGGAGCCTCTCTCTGCAGCTCTTCATCAATCCTGCATAATTAAAGGCATCCCTATCAGTAACTCTCGCTACACGGCACTATCTTATGCAGATGATTTTCTTATTGTCCTAGAAAATCTCCAATCTTCAGGGCAACCTTTAGTTAAACTTCTTAATGAATTCACCTTTATCTCGGGACTAGCTCTAAATCTTAATAAATCTGAAACACTACCATTAAACACCCTCTGTAAATCCTATATGAATGATCCTTTGGGCTTCCACTGGGCTCCCCAAGGTATCTCATATATAGGTATTCGGATCATCCCAACATTGGATAAAGTTTGAGATGCTAATTTCTCTCCTTTACTAACTAACATTACAAATATATTTGACAGATGGAAATTGCTTAATCTTACCTTTAATGGGAAAATTTTTGCTATTAAAATGACAATAGCACCAAAAATATTGTATCTTTTTTCTAATATACCTCTAAAACTTCCCTCTTGCTTCCTCATTAAAATCGATAAATTAATAGGTAATTTTATTTGGGATGACAAAATCCCCCTATTTAGTCATAATAAACTTAGATCACATTGTTCAAGAGGTGGATTTGACCTCCCTTGGTTTCAGGCCTACTTTTGGGCTTTTCGTGCAGCCCAGACTATCAAATGGTTTATTCAATCTGACGCCAATTCACCTTTATGGGTTAATATGGAAGCCTCTCTTTGTGCTAACAACATTGCTACTTCTTTTCTTTATAATCCCATCCCCCATCAAATTAAAATCTCACCCTACTATAGTACCATCCACATTCTACTGGAAAATAATTAATAAATATCTCAAATCAAATCCTACCCCTGTTGTTTATGCTCCTATCTGGGGAAATAGTCAAATAGCTCTCGAAAACCATCCAATCTACTGTCGATCCTGGAAAAATAGAGGCATACTTTTATTAAGAGACATACTTGAACCCCATACATTAAGAATAAAACCCTATTCTGATCTATGCACTCAATGGAATCTTCCCCGCCAGGATTTTTGGAAATATCTACAGCTTCGCACAGCATGCACTTATTATTTCTCACTTATTACGAATCAATCCTCACATGATCAACACATCTCCAAATGGATAAAAACAACATGTAAATTGAATAGTGTCATCTATAAAGTTATTAGAGAATCACTACCGGACCAGTCCATTAGTGCAAAAAATAAATGGAGCAACTTATTACACTATAACATTACAAATGAGCAATGGCATAGGTGTTGGCTTTCTTGCCACAAATCTTTTAATGATAAATGTAGCTCGCTCATTCAGACTAAAATTCTTCATTTATGGTATAGGACCCCAACTGTATTGCATAAAATGAGATTAACAGATAATGACAACTGCTGGCGATGTAATTCGCCTAATGGCGATTTACTTCATATTTTATGGGATTATCCCTCCATATGAAAATTTTGGCATCAGATTCATATATTTGCAATGAAAGTGACTGGTCAACCCTTTGTATTAGATCCTAACACTGTATGCTTAGTATTTTTGACCCTCATCCCTATAATATTCCCCAATCCTTGAACAGATGGTTAACCATACTTTTTCTTCTAGCTAAACGTAGTATACTTATGAATTGGAGATCTACTATAATCCCCACGCTCCCTGATATTCTTAATCATTTATCTCAATATGCCTCCCTGGATCATATGACACACATTTCTCTCGACCGACTCAACATATATAATAAATGTTGGCAGGAATATTTTAAATATTTGAATTCATCTAGCCAATCTGGCACTTAAAGTATGGATTGAAATACTTTATATAATATCTCTCTCTCTCCTTTTATTGATATCCCCCATTTCCTCAGATTGTGGTCTCACTTTTTCTCTACTTACTTGATACTCTGTTCTCTTTGCTATTTCTTCCTCTTCTCTTGTTTTCTTAATCTTTTCTATATAAGCTTTAGTAGCACTCTAACGATATATACATTGTAGTAATGTACAACTACGACTATTCATATCTCCTCTTTTACCTTATACTTCTATTTTTACTGTATATTATGTAGTGCTAAGCCTTTTTTTTCATTATAATATTGTAACTGTTCTAGTTTAGGTAGTTAACCCATAATTATTCTATTACCATTGAATAGTCTTGTTTTCCTCCTTTGTTAGATGTTATGCTACTTAGTTTATCATTTATATAACCTTATATAGTATTGTTATAGGATATACTTGTTGTTTGTTTATCTTTTAAATACTTCAATAAAAAGATCAACTGCAAAAAAAAAAAGAAGTACAGGTGAGTGACTAATGTACTAGCAAGTTGCAGTGTTACAAGCACTGCAGATGTTGCTGCAGCTAACATAAGAAGAGCAGGTGGCGCGAGCCTAAGACATCGTATCCCACATGTGCTTCACTCACCTTGCGCAGCCACTGCGAGTAGTTCTCCATCACCTGCTCCAGCTGCTGTAGTTTCTGAGATGACTCTGCCTCCTGCATGTGTGGTGCATCCCTCTGTAGCATGTTTGGGCTGTACTTCTCCGTTGTGCTCCCACTGGTCCCGGCACTCTCCCGACAGCTGGCGTTCTCCCCCACTTGCTCAGGCAGGATGAAAGTGTAAAAGCAGATGCCCAGCTGGATACAGCTGTATTGCCACCCACTGCTATCTGTCCCACCACCAACGTGACGTTGCCCGCTGCTGCTTCCTGCTGTGAGCAAGGCAGACAGGAGTGCCCAGGAGAGCGCAGGCACTAGTACTGCTGACATCCTTTAGGTTGGCAATGGCAGTGTGCAGCCGGGTTTTCCTCTTTCCTTCAAAGGTCCTTTCTGAGTAGCCTTCTCGGAAGTTCTCGTTTCCCCTTGATCTTCTCTCAACTACACAAACACTTGGGGGTGTGTAAAAAGACTGTTATGGGACACATTAGATTTGTTTTTTCTTTTTTTTCAGAAAGAAAGTTCACGGACTGTTAAACCTGCCTGCGATGGGTGTGGGGAGGGGGTGGAGGCGTACAGCGTACATTGGGAGGCTGCGGGAGGGTTTGCTTACAACCATAGTAAACTCTGTGTGGGGCAGAGTTGGGGTGGGTTAAACATACTCTGTGGGGGAGGGGACCTCTGGAGACATGAAGCAGCAAGAAAAATAGGGCTCTTTAACTACTATGCCTTATACAGTCAGCGTAGTACTTGGGCTCTCCGTAGAAGAAATAATGTTGTGTGGACAGAAAACATGATGTAGGTCCTTTTCTGATGCAAAACATCTGCAGGCTCCACCCACTGCAGACGTAAAAACAGTCTTCCAAAAGCCAAAGAACCTTATTGTATAGGGCTCCCCAGTTTTACAATTTGCTGCCTAGCGAATCTGTCAGCTGTCCTTTGACTATGTTTAAAGTCACCTTAAAACAATGGCTCTTACAACATGGTTGAATATGTTTCTACTAACCTATTGATATTTACTAATGTATTCTTTTTTGATTCTTTTTGTATTATCTTTTAATTGTGTATTTATGAACTTGTCGCTACTGAAAGGGGCAGTAATGTACATTGACTTACAAGTATAAAAAAAATAAAAATGAAATGCCATGCATCACTTTCATTGTCCTGTGTAAATAAAACTGTTGTTTTTAACATTTGTACCAAAACAAGAGGTGGAACTGCTTAGGTATGATTGGTTAAACACTCAGCTACTCTTCCTCTGCTGTCTTGTTATTGGTTCAATGACTAGGCCGCTGCCGCCTCCACGGCTGCACGCAGGCACACACATTTGTTACCTGACATTCTAGGATCGGAGACTCCTGATTGCTCACCTGCATTTGCAAGTTTGTCTGTGAGAGGCGGGGCCACTGCCCTGTGATTGGCTGGGCATTACTCAGTGTTGAATTGAGTCTCAGTGCCTAGGCTGGGTGCTTCGGGCTGTGGAAGTTGGGTCGGACGGAAAGGTAGTGACTGTGTAGAGAGGGTGAGCACAGTGTGTGAACTCACCATCTATCACGTCCATCCATGACAGAGACAGGTGCTGCAAGCTGCTGAAGCCATGCCATGCAAGCTGCTAAGTGGCAAGATCCCCACCATTGCAGCAGCTGGCATGGAAGACTGGGAGAGGGGAATCTTGCTTGTCCAGGACATGTATCTGTCAGCCAGGTCATGGAGCAACAGCCAGCCAGCACAGTCCTGCTGCGTCCACAGGAACAACATAAGCAACGAGCAGCTCTCCGACTTGAAGTACCTGTATGTGATCTGCACCAACTGACAGAAAGTGATGCGGAAAAAGGTAAGGGGGAAAAAACAGGGAAGGGTGAAGGGCACATGATTCTTTATGGGGGGCTGACATGCTATACAGAGGGGTTCTGCTGCAGACGGACAGAGTGACAGTGTCTTCTTTGGGTATTGGCAGGGAATCCTGCAGTGAGCTGCCCTCATACGCAAATGTGATTTTCATGCTCTATCTCTGAACTTGCAAGTAAACCAGCAAGCACTGAATTTGCTCCTGTGCCTGGCTGCACCGAAAATGGGCTTTAACTTGGGATTCGGGAGTTTCCAATAAAACTGCAGAATGTGACTCATTTGTAACCCCCCCTTACACTTACTGAGTTTTTCAAACCTGATTCTTATTTATGTAGCAGTGCCTTAAGTTCACTAAACTCGGAGTGCAGTTGTTCCTGACATATAAACTTTTTGTGGAGTTCTCCGGTGCTGTTGTTGAAGTCCTCTAATCAAAAGCGTTTTCCTTCTGTCATTGCAAATGTTCTTATTGGTTGCTGAGGTACAGAATAATTTGCACTGCAAAGATGCAAGGGCAGTTTCTTTCATTTTTAATAATTTGTGTGCATCTGATTTGACAGTAAGCGCTGGTGGTGCCAGTGGCAGATTTATTAGAGCAGTGCAAATGAATTAAAATTGCTGAGCTGTGCAAAGTCAAAAGTTCATTGTCTGCAAGCCAAGCCTGCATGCTTTGTTAAAATTCTAGTGTTCAACATATCCTTTTATTTTTTTTTTGCCTGCGATGGGTGTGGGGAGGGGGTGGATGCATACAGCACATAGTGGGAGACTGCAAGAGGGTTTGTTTACAACCGTAGTAAACTCCATCTGGGGTGGAGTTGGGGCAGGTTAAACATACTCTATGGGGGAGGACACCTCTGGAGACATGAAGCAGCAAGAAAAATAGGGCTCTTTAACTACTATGCCTTATACAGTCAGCGTAGTACATGGGCTTTCCACAGAAGAAATAATGTTGTGCGGACGGAAAACATGACATAGGTCCTTTTTTGACGCAAAACCTCTGCAGGCTTCACCTACTGCAGACGTAAAAAGGAAGTGGAGAGACTAAGCTTGTGGTCTGACAATGGCATTTAAGGGTTATTACCCCAAAATACAAAGTGACCCACATTGGCAGTAGAAATCTATACATGGAGTACTGGATCAATGAGGTTAAGGTATGTAGCATACACACTGAGCAGTGTGGCCTCCTTCACCTGGAATATAAACAAAACCACGAGGAGGGATTTTGCTCCATATAACGTCAAATACATCCAGACACACAATAGAGAAACAGACCTATTTAGCACTATACTTATTAGGGTCTTTATTAAAACTAATTCTCCAAAGACACCACTCTAGATCAGCATTTTGTAGTTTACTTACTACTTCTTTAGGACCTAAAAACATAATGGGTTCACATATTTTACAAATACCACAGTCTCTCCCAATAAACTTTATACCACCACCTCTTTCACAGGAAACATTTTCATAAAAATTAATACAGTCCTTAATTTTTTTTATTCTATTAAATTAACCCCTGTAAAACATCCATGATTCTTAACCAAAACTGTTAGAGTGCCATTTAATGTAAACAAATTAGCTTCATAAAGATCACTTTAAAATATTTTCACTCTCTTCAAAAATTACTAAATCCCACCTTATGGTACATAAGAATCTCCTGATATCAAGGTGTAGGTGCTAATTTAAGACAATAAGAAATTTAATGACTATATTAATTATTATGAAAATATTTCTTGTGCATGAGGTGGTGGTATAAACTTTAGTTGGAGAGATTGTGTTACTTGTAAAATATGTGAACCCACTTTGTTTTTAGATCCTGAAGAAGTAGTGAGTAAGCTACACAATGTTGATCTAGAGTGGTGTCTTTGGAGAACTTGTTTTAATAAAAACCTTAATAAGTATGCTGGTGAGTGGGTCTTTTTCTCTATGTGTATCTGGATGTAGTTAAGTTATGTAGCGCATTCCAAGGAGGACATGTAATGGCAGGTAATAACAAGTAACAGAACAAAATCCTCCTCTCAGTGTAGAAAAGCATATGAGAAGGCAAATAGGCTGGTGGGTTGCACCGGGTGGGTTTCACCAGTCATGGGAAGGTGGTGATGCTGCCACTGTACAGGTCACTGGTTAGACTATACCTGGAGTACTGTGTGCAGTTCTGGAGCCCATGCTTGAGGAAGTGCCAAGACAAATTGGAGACAGTCCAAAGAAGGGCATCAAAAATTATCCACGGCCAACAGGGGAAGACCTACAAGTCGAGACCGGAGGACATCAACGTGCACTTCAGTGGAGACCTGAAGGTAGAGGGCGATATGTCTGAGATATATAAATACATTTGGGGATACAAAAAAAGTGGACTATACAGAATTCTTCAGAATAAAGAATGGTTCAAGCACAAGTGGTCACAATCTCAGGTTGACTGGGGAGATTCTTAAGAAACATATCAGGAAAAATTGTTTCATGAAAAGGATGGAGGGGAAATGGAACAGCCAGCCCAGCACTATCATTAACCTAGAGACCATAAATGGTTTCAAAACACTGTTGTGGATAATGTCAAGGGGATAAACAGAAAGGGAATTACTGGTAGAAGAGTAGTGGAAGGGAAGGGGAGGAGAGTAGAACTGCAGGGAACTAGATTACAGGTGAGGCCCCAAGGCAGACACAGTGGGCTTAAATTCTTCTGTCCTTATCATATTTGTATGCAGCAATAAAAATATTTAGCTGTGCATTAGAAGAGTCTAATGTACACCCTCAGAGCATCTTATTGCACTTATAAAATGAGACTTTTTATTTTACCTGCATGTAAACATTAATCTCCTGATATCAAGGTGTAGGTGCTAATTTAAGGCAGACGCCTGCCCGACTTCAGGAAACTCCCTCCAGGAGCTGGGGAAAAAACGAGCACCTTAAGAGGCCTCAGCCAGTCACCCTTCCCCACACTGATGCCTGCCCAACTTCAGGAAGCTCCCTCCAGGGGCAGGGGAATGAATGAGTGCCTTAAGAGGTAAAGCTACCTCCTACACTGCAGCTTCACACTTGTGGGGTGTTCTGGACATTTCTTTTCTGTCCCCACACAGCGACTGATCGTTTTAACTGCTGCATGTTTCAGGGGCTCACTATGGGAATTTGCACTGTTTGTTAGAGTTACTTTAAGATCTCGAGGGGTACTGCTTAGCAACTGTATCATCTGTTCTGTCTATGCCTGTTTCAAGGACTTAGCTGGGTGTATTGCTGTACTAGTGCACTGCTTTGGGGCTATTTATTCACAGATTGGGGCTGTTACGTGAATTGTGAAGTGTCTTACCAGTATCTCTGGTGTGGTCCTCGGTGCCTATCACCATTTTGGGGCTGCTTCTCTCACGCATGAGCATTAGGGAGTTGGTATCAGGACATAGCTCAACAGTTCACGCATGTGCAGTCAGGGCTAGCCTCCAAGATTGCTCACGCTGCATACTAATATCTGCTATTGTTCTCTTTCCTTAAATAGACATCAACCAGTGCCCCCCTCCCACACAAAAAAAACCTATTCAACTTCAGGAAGCTCCATCCAAGGGCAGGGGAATGAACAAGCGCCTTAAGAGGTAAAGCTACCTCCTACACTGCAGCTTCTCACTTATCGGTTGTTAGCCCATTGACACTGTGTGTTGACTGCCACATTCACCCCAGCCACCCTCCCACACAAGCCCAACCCTCAGTGTATTGTCCCTACCCTATGACATCACTTCTTGCTACCATTTTTTTTTTCTAAGTCCCCTCTTCTCCATCTGCAGGTTATATTCGCCGGTCACTAGAGGATATTTTCCTGCTTGCCTCCCTATCCACCTTGAATTCCCACTCCTGTTCAACCCTCAAGCCTTTCTATCCACCCCTGCTACTCCACTACCTTCACCCTCATCCCTATTCACTGCTCCATATCCCCTATTCTTTAGCGTGCTCTACTATGCTGCTACTACCTTCCCCCTATACACCTTGCCTTTTGCTGTCCACCTCCCTGCCCAACTTTCCATTCCTGTTGTGACCACTAGGAGTTGCTATTTCACCCCTCCACCCAGCATCAGACCCAGCCCACTCCAGCCCCCCAAATGCCTGGATTTCCATCTCATTCTGGCCCAAGGACACTCGCCCCACCAGGGGTCTTGAACCTGGTACTCTGTGCACCGAAGTCCGCAGCCCCACCACTACTCTAAAGTGGCAGTCACCCTTTTAGAAGCACAGCCTAGACCTTTATACAATACACCACTATTACAATTATAGGCATCATGTATGCAAATCCTCTACTACTATGCCTCACTATTTTAGCCATCCTGATGCTCGCCTTTCTCCAGCCAGACCACACTCTGAGCCCTCCAAGGGCAGTACCCCTAGACCACCCTGTGTTATCTCGATCTCTCCCCACTCTTGCCTCATGCCCTGGACATTGGCACCCACTTCCTGGCAGCCCTCCCAACCCCTCTACCTACCCAGACCCTCCCTGGACCCACCTCCTCACCACCATTCCAACCCTTCATGCCCTACCCATTCCCTGTACCCCTGCGGCTTCACCCACATCTCGATGTCCAGCTAAGGATGCCAATGACTACTGCCTCCTTGTTAGAATTATTACTCTTCTACTGCTACTCCCTGGAAATGTCCACCCCAACCCGGGCCCTACACCCACCAGCCCACCCAAGACATTGTCCTCAGGACTCTGCATTGCCTCCCTGAACATCTATAGCTTGCTGAAAAAATCTGCTGGGCTCCAGTGCTGTGTCATTTTACACAAGGCCAACATCATTGCCCTTGTGGAGACGTGGTTTTCCAAATCCACCCTGACTCCTTTGTCTCACTCCCTGAGTACACCCTCTACCAGGAGGACTGAGTAG
The DNA here is from genome assembly GCA_016271365.2 of Neoceratodus forsteri. NCBI lineage: Eukaryota > Metazoa > Chordata > Ceratodontiformes > Ceratodontidae > Neoceratodus > Neoceratodus forsteri. Next base: position 666,893,301 of record CM057455.1, on the reverse strand, counting down.
GCAAACGCGGGGGTGGCTGTGCTGTCTTCATACTTGACACTATTGTTGGTCATGCGCTCCCTGCCCCCAAGCTTGAAAATGGAGCCCAGGTCCTCACTATCAAAATCATCCCTGATCCCTCCAGGGGTCTACTCTACATCACAGTTTCCTATATTCCCCCAAGGAACCAGAACCTGGCAATCTCGTCACTCACAGATTATCTCTCAACTCTCCCACACAAAGCAGAACAAGTCCTAGTAGGGGACCTGAGCATCAATTGGCTTGGTCCCACTGCCTCCCAAGCAAGGAACCCCTTTGCCACCCTCGACTTGACCCAGTTAGTCTCCCAGCCCACTAGATTCAACCCCTCTAGTGGAACCTGCACCCTCCTGGATGTCATAGTCTCCAACCACCCCCATAAAATCCAGGACATAAAAATTCTCCCTGATTTTTTAAGTGACCACTCCCCTCCCTATACCCTATCCTACTCCTCTGGTTCTCCCCCACCCCCAAACCAGTAGCTCAAACCACTCTCTGCAGGTGCCTCTGCCCTGGTGGCCTGAATAAACTTAAGCAATTTCTCACCCAGATTGACTGGTCCCCCATCAACCTACCTCCCAGCATTGACTCTGTGCTTGACCGCTTCACACAGGTTTTTAACAAGGCCTGTGATCTCTAGGCGCCGCTTACCAGACTCCGCACCAAAAAACAAAATGCACTATGGGTCACCCTCTCCATGTTCAAAAAACTCAGGGAGAGGGATAACATCTGGTATATAGCCATGGAGTCTGGCAGGATGGCAGATAGACAAGCCTATAATGCTGCGTGCTATAAGTGCACTTGGGCCATCCGCAAGGCCAAGGCGGACCACTACCAGGCCACCCTTACCTCCTCATGGGGTTCTGCCTGGACCTTCTGGGACAATATTAAAGAGCTGAATGGGAAACCACACTCCCCCCCATCCCAGCTCTCTATTGCCGGCTCTATTACCATGGACCCCTTAACATTGCAAATTGCCTTAATACCACCTTCATGGATCATAGTTCTGTCCTTCCTGGTAGTTTCTTTGACCCTGTACCCAAACCTCAGCCCCCCTATCCTGCAACACCCTCAGTTCCACCTATGCAAAATATCCACTCTAGAAGCCAGACCGTACCTGATAAAAGCACTAGGCAGCAATAGTCCAAGCAATGACTCCCTGGACACCAGGATCCTATGACTAGTCCAGGATGATGTCCTAGTCCTTCTAATGGACTTACTAAACCGATTCTTTTGCCTGGATCAATTCCCAAGTGTCTGGAAAACAGCTGTTGTCACACCCATTCATAAAAGTGGTGACAGGTCCTCCCCCAGTAACTATCAGCCAATATCCATTTTCCCTGCTCTCCAAAGCTATAGAAAAAGAGGTAGCCACACAGCTCACCGAGTATTTTAACTAAATATGCCATCCTGTGCCCTGAGCAGCATGGTTTCCATGCAGTCCATAGCTCTGCCATGGCCCTCCTAAAATTCTCCAACTTCCTGTACTCCTCCCTTGACTCTGACAACCCCACTGGAGCAGTGTTCATTGACCTCTCCAAGGCCTTTGACATTGTCTGCCATTCCCTCTTACTTGACTCCCTTTACCAAATCGTTTTTTCCACTGGTCCCCTTGCCTGGTGCTGTAGCTACCTCTCAGCTTGATCCCAGTGTGTAAAAATCAATGGGACTCTGTCTGACACCTGACCTGTCCACTCCAGGGTTTCCCCAGGGCACCATCCTGGGTCTCCTACTTTACAGTCTCTACCTAAACACCCTGCCCAGTGCCTACTCTGGTAAAATTCTTCTATACACAGATGATGCCATTCTCTACGCCTCACACTGTAAATCTGCCTCCCTCCAGGACTCTCTCCAACACACCTTCTACCAAGCAGAAAAGTGGTTCAGGGATCATAGCCTTGTCATTAATCTAAAAATGATTAAGTTGATGCTCTTCTTCCACCACCAAAACAAAGCAAGAAATGCCCCCCTCCTTATCCTCCCCAGCACTCAGCACCCCTTCAAGCAAGTATCCACCTAAAAATACCTAGGGATTACCTTCGACACTGCCCTCACTTTCCATGCCCACATTAATGCCCTCTCAACTGCCACTAACACCCGGATTGGCCTCCTTTACCATCACAAGGACTGCCTCCCACCCGATACTCTCTGGCTGGCCATTACATCCTCTGTAGTGTGGGGGAGTGGACTATGGCCTGCCTATATACGGAGTCACTGATAATACTGCACTCAATAAGATCCAACTCTCTCTCAACAAGGCCTGAAGGCTCCTGACCAGTGACCCTAGGCTCACCCATACCTGCCTTCTCTACTCCACTGCCAATCTCCTAAACTTCGAAGAAAGACTCCACTACCAGACCTGCCTACTAGCCAAGAAAAGTTTTCTCAGGCTCTCCCCCCCAGGGTGTCTGCCTCCCTTCAGCATGCCTCCCCCACAGTTTCCACATGCAGCTCAGACAAGGCCACCCTATTGATACCCAGAACTAGGACCTCCATAGCTCAGAGATCCTTCTGCTTCAGGGCCCCCTTCTGGTTCAACTCTCTTCCTGTCATCATCGCCAACACTCCCAAAATTGCCCCATTTAAAATCGCTCTTTGGAACCACCTTGTCAATACCCGCTGCTGTAATTGTCACTTACTGGTGCTCTCATGCCCTCCAGTGCAGTCAGTTCTCAACAATGTCCTCCGGACTGCCTCCACACCCCTTTTCCTCCCCACTGGCTCCTCTATCCCTCCCCCTGCTAGACATCCATATATCTGGGGTGCCCTATACTGATTCATATGAAACTATGTAAATAGATTGTACAAAATATATGTAACTCTGTCTGTCTGCATTCTGTAACCCTGTATCACTGTTTTGTGTCCTCTCTGTGACGAGGTGCCTTTGTAAATGAGTCTCTGGCTCAAAGGTTGTAAATCCAATTGTACAAATAATAAATAAATAAAACATGTTAATAAATGTAAATAAGTGTCAACATGGCAGAGTTGGTAGCACATTTGCCTCTGGACCAGAAGGTCATGGGTTCTAGTCCCAGACCAGGATTGGGCTCATACCTAAATGCTGGCACCTGTGTGCAGTATTGGGGGGTGGTGTACTGGTGTGCCATCCTTTGGATGAGACATTAAACTGAGGTCCCATCTACTCATCCTGGTGCAGTCCTGGTGGGTGTCCAGGTGGAATTAAAAGAACCCAAGGCATTTGTCGCTAAGAGTAGTGGAATTGTTTATTGAGACAATAGTCTTATACAGGTAACAAATACACTTATGGCAAAACAGAACAAATTAATCAAAGCATAATATACAAATAAAAAAGAAAACTAGAAGAAAACAGAACTAGAGAAAACAGAACAAAAAAAATATTCAGGGAGGTTCAAAGTACCAGCCTGAACAGCGTTTCCAAAAACTGCAGAAATTGTAGGCTAGGCAACTGAAAGTATTCCCATTGATAGAAAAGCAATAATTGTTGTTTATTTATTTATTATTTATTTATTAGAATTTTGGATAAATACCTTTGAGCCAATGGCTCTTTTACAAAGGTTCCACGTCAGTATACAAAGAATAGAATTACAGTTTGTGTGAGATTAGAAAGCAGTTTTGACACAAGAAACAATTCCGGATAAGACCAACAATGTTGGTTGAGAACCCATTTTCAACAAGCCTGACAAATATAAAATTTAAGAAGACCACAGATGACATTCAACATGCTAGGGTGGTATTTACTCCAAATCTCAGAATATACGCTAAGTAACAGAACATCATATGACATGGCAACATATTCAGAACAGTTAAGTTAGGTTGCCAAAAATCTCCAAAAGGCAATAACATAGCAGCATTCAAAAAATAAATAGGACTGCATTTCCAAGAGGCCATTGCAAGCATCCCGGGGATAGTACCTTTCCGAGACCTGCTTATGTTTGTGCATGTTTCTAACACCAAGGCAACCATGCCAAGTAAACCAAAAGTATCCTAGAGATTATCAGGAAGTCTAAGATTTGTCAATTGTCTCAGGTTTGGGCTGTAGTAAGAGGGGGACTGTTTGGGAATACCAATGACTCTGAAAAAAATTCAGCATAACATGATGATACACACCCTTCCTGGGCAATGAAGTGAAAAGGGCAGGGCTCAACTTCCACTGGCTCACTTTTCTCAGAGTTTGGACCATATAGTTACAGTGATTAGGGAGTCTCCAAGCTAAGTATGCACTCCATTTTGCCTGCTCCCAAACTGTGAGAAGGGGGTCCAGCCAATCCTGGACCCAGTATTTCTAGTCCTTATCCTCATTCAAAAAATATGTCTTGAAGGTAATGGCATAGACATTTGCCTTTATAAGTTCTGACCATGCAGAAACCTGTATAACCATTATATATGGGGATCGGGAAATGCTTCATAACAAAATATCTATACAGTAGATATAGAGGAAAGGGCATAATGGGCATCCCAGCTGTACCCCCCTTAAAAATAGTAATTTGGTTCCCTAGAAACCCTTTTATCAATGGAAAAAAATGTCCACTATGTTATGGCACCCCAGGAAAAGCTAAGGTTTGAAATAAACTCTCATGAGAGAACCAATCAAAGGCCTTCTCCTGGTCCAATGTGACAAGGAACCCAAGGACTACATCCATGCAGCACTGGGTAACCAATTCCCAGAGTTTAATCAAGTTATTACTAAGCAGTCTGCCTGGAATGGAACATGTTTGACAAGGGGATATCACTTTTTCAGCAATCATACTCAGTCTCTGTACCAGGATCTTTGCAAGAAGCTTCAGATCTGTATTAAGGAGAGAGATGGGCCTCCAGTTGCCTAAATCAGCATGATCCCCTTTTTTATAAAGCAAAATTAAAATAGCTTGAAACATTTCCTATGGGGCAGACAAAGTATGCAACATAACATTAAATACCTCTTGCAGAATAACAGTAATTAAATTATAAAAACAGTTATAAAACTCTGCCCAAGGCCATTCGGATCAGGACTGTTTTAAGTTTCAGGAACTTCAAAGCCTGTTCCACCTCAACTAAACTTATAGGAGCTAAAAGAGTCCGGTGATCCCTGTCAGTTACAAGATTCATCAGTGGAGGCCCTAGAAAATCACTGATACTACAGGTCATGGGAAGAGGTGTACCAACAAAAGACCTGTAGACTACTTTCTACAGTGGACAAGATATGTACAGAATCAGAATGCACCTGTCCTAGGGCATCCCATACTGAAGTAATAATTTTTGAGTGCACTGCCTCCTGGCAGTGCTTAAAGATACCTAGGGACAACTTCATGCCTTTGTACCAAATTGTTGCTCCATCCACAGAGTGAATGTTCTATCAGAAAGAAACGGACCCATGTCAGCCTTCAAAGTATCAATTTGAGACTTGTAGGACATCTGGGTCATAGTTTGCAAAGTAATCAGTCGAAAAGGCTGAGATCTGAGTTTTAAATACTTAAAATAAGCAGACTGTCCTTATTTTGCACCTGCAGCTTGAAAAAGTATTTTAAAAGCTGTCTTCGCGTCTACCCACCAATACACTAAGGAGTCATAATAAATGGAAACAGACCCTCTAGCCTTAAAAAGTTCCTTACATTGGGAAACAATGTCTGGGTCCTCCAGTAAGGAGCAATTAAACTTCCAAACTCCTCTCCCCACAGACTGTTGTACTCCCAGGCTGAGTATAACATGTACTTTGCAATGGTCAGAAGTAGCCAAGGCAAATGTTTGGGCAGCTTGAACCACACATTCTGGGGAAACAAATATATGGTCAATCCTGGTGGAAAGAGGACCCATATGGTAGGTGTGACCCCCCTAGAAGGATACAAACATCTGTACACATCCCAAAGACCAGTCATGGCAGTCATTTGCCTTAAATAGGTAGTGTCACAAAAAAGTTTTTGAGTCTTTCCAGTCTTATCTCCCAAATCCCAGGGACAATTAAAGTCCCCACCCAAGAGAAAAATCTCACGGTAAATAGGTAAGGTTGTATTAACGTAAAAAGAGCAACCCTGAATGCTTTGGTTTGGGGCGCATGTATCACCCCAAGCCTCATGGGCCGATCATGCAGGAGGACATATAAAAATAAAACCCTGCCTGGGACCACATCCATGACCTTGTAAACATGAACAAGAAGGGAGTTAAACAGAATCCCCACTCTAGTACAAGGTTCCTCCCCCATGTTCCAAAAAGACGGTCCCCAGGGCCAAACCTTCTGTGCATTGTGGATATCAGAGGTGGTATTTAGTCTGGTATCCTGCAGTAATATGAACTGGGCACCTGATATATGCAATGTGGTAAAGGTGGTCAGCTGTCTTCTAAAATTCTTAAGACTATTAACATTTAATGACAATACCTTCAGAAGAGGAGCAGACCCAAGAGACATCAGAGAGAGGGGGAAAAAAGCAAACTAAATAACATGGGCGGTAAATTAGAACTGTCAATTCCTTTTTTCTTCATGTCTTCTTCTGGGCAAGCCAGACATCCGCAATGTCCACCTCAATATCTGAAGATTCCTTCTAGTTGGAATGAATCAACGATACTTCTAAGTCATCAGTGTCCTCATCAGTCTGACCTTGGAGGACAGAAAAGCTGTTGTGTGACAACATGGAATTTTTGCATAAAACCTTGGATCATGGAGTGAGTCAAGAGCTCCTATGCTTCCCAGAGACTACTGCAAACCCATCCTGAAGAGAGACAGGAGGAAGCATAACATAACCTGGGACTGCTGAACAGGAGGCATGTCGGGTAGAGGAGACAGAGCAGCTTCCATCAGTGGGTCAGGTTGAACCTCAACTGGAAGGGGCTCAGGAGATATCGGGGCAGCTGGAGTGGAAAGAACAACTGCAGAAGAAGCATCTGCTACAAAGACGGGAGGGTGCTGCTAAGCAGGACCCAACAGGTAGAGCAGTGTCAGAAAAGGTTGGGCACTGAGCCTGTGGAATAACCAGGATAGCAACCAAAATATTTTCATCATGAGACTTCTGCAATTGAGCTTCCTGCACCATCTCATCTTGATCATAGTAGGAACCCTTTTTGTGAACTGCCCACGAACATTTTCTGTAGGAGTGACCCAACTCCTTGCACAGGTTGCATCTGAGAGTGTTTAGACAGTAACAACTTGAGTGTCCAGTTCCTAAACACAATTCACAAACCTGCATGTCACAGGCATTACTGAGGTGGGATTAAGAGCCACATCTGTGACAGGTCTTAGGCTGGCTAGCGTAGAAGCAGAAGCCCCAATCACGGCCGATGTAAAAACTATAGAGAAGATGTTGTGTGCCCATCTCCATTTTCCTGAGTTTCACCTTGTTCTTCCATCCCCCGGTCCAAATATTTTCAGTATCCAAAATTGGAAGATGGCGGTCCATAACATCCGACCTTTGCTTTAGCCAATATAAGATGCCTGAGATGTGAACCCCTTCATTTTTGAATACAGTGATGGGTTTTAAGGAAGGTTTCATCAGGGGGTTCACAATAAATGGTATCCATAAAGGAGATATTGTCACGGAATTGAATTTTACCCAAAAACAGTCTAAGAGTTGTGGTGTGCAGAAACTAACATTGAACTGGGTGTCCCCAGAGGTATGAATAAGGGCAAAAACTCTGAAGCCAAAAACTGTAATGAGTCCTTCAACAGTCTGCACACAACATTAATTTTATCTGGGGGATCCTCAAGAGCACCCTTGTTCTTTAAACAAATAGCACTTTAGCATCTAGCTGGTTCCCCCAAATTGGAAAACAAATCTGCCATTTAAAACAAGGCTTAGGTAGTGACAGTCTTGCTAGGCTGAGCAATGTCTGCTTCTATATGGGAAACCCTCAGAGCCTTCTGCTGGTTCACCTCCTGCCAGGGGGGCAGCCATTGTCTCTGGCAAAGTCTGTAACTGGGTAGAAGAACAGGCATCTGCAAGATCCTTCATGTCAGCCCATGAGGTAGAAGGCTGAGCAAAGGAGGAAGGCAAAGTCACAACCAAAATATCAAGCTATAAAGCTAAGGAGTCAAGATCCCACCCACAACTGTAAGAGGGAACAGAGCCGTAAGTGGTAAAGGAGCAACATCTGAAGCAATAGCCTGCTGAACAGTGGTAGGAGAGCCCTGAGGCTCCTGGGATACAAGTTGTTCTGCAACTTGTGTAATCACATAAATAGGGCTGCCTGCTGCCATACAAGGCAGCTCACCCATAGCAGGCATCTGTGTAGAAGCAACAGGTAAAGAAGGTTCAATGAGGTGAGAGAAAGACTGAACCACAGGAACTGCAGTATGTGCAATTGGTGGATGTGAAGGAGCAGGAACAGTAGATGACTGAGGAAATTCAGGAGCAGCATACTGGAAAGATGCAGCAGCATGCTTCAAGTCCTTGATCAGCTGTCCATACACACTATCAGGCAACGAAGCAGAACTGTCAACTTGCTGCAGGATAACTTGCTGAGGTCCTGTGGTGTTTGCTGCAAGTTATATTTGTGGAATCAACAAAGGCAGAAATAATGAATCCGAAAGCTGTATTGAAGACCCAGCTGGAGGGTGAACATGAGGCTGTGTAGTCCTGGTAACTGAAGAGGGTTTTTGGCCCTGTCTGCTCCAACTCAGTTTGTTCACTGAGAAGGGGATACCGAGCCCGAAACCGGCTTGGAATACTGAAGAGGGCTCATGTGAGCCAAATTTATAATTTCACTAGCCAATGGGGCAATGCCTGCTCCCTACAATGTTCCATCTGATGATTGTATCCATCCAGCCACTGCTAGGACCTGTTCCGGAGACCTCAGAGCCGTGCTAACAGATGAGGTGCACTCCAAGTGGACTTTACCTACAGAGACATCTGTTGCAAAGTAATTGGCAAAGGTATGGCACTTTGAGCCTGCAGAGCACTAGATGAGGCTTGTGAAGAAGCCACCAAGAGAGTGTGGAGAGCATAGTCTTCCATGGTGTGTGGCTACAAAAGCCTCCAGTGTTGATTCTGAATGTCAGCAAGTCAGCGGCTGTGTGCGAGTTGCCTATGTGAGTTGTCGGTGAGAGCTTAGAGAAGTTAGAGTTTTCACAGCCATTCCTGCTCATTTTTTCCATTTTTGGTTTTTAGTTTTAGTCCTTTAGTTAGTTTTATAGTAAAATTTAGTTAGGGCTTTCAGTGAGTAAAATAGAGAGGCATAGTATTTTTCGGGTATTAGTTGAGGAGTTTGCTGGTTAACGTCGGACACCTTTGTACTGGTGGTGTCATGGATTGCTAGAAATTTTCTTTCAAATTTTTGAGTATTAGCTCTGTGTCATTCCTCTATTCAGAAATAGGGGTTTGTATTTTACCCTCCATTTTTTTTATCACAATCAGCCGTTCTTAGGAAGGTCGGGACTGCTGATTGTTACAGAATTCTACCAGGAACTGCTAGACTACTTACCTGTTTTCGCTGGATTTTTCAGCCGGTACCTTGCTCGAGTGGGGTCTGGAGTGAGGTGGAATTGATTGAGATTTGTGGTGCCTTATTGGCCACTTGTTCAATCATTTTAGTGTGTTAAATGATGGCGTGGTGAGAGCATGACTGGAGTTGCATTCATTTGTGGCTTACATCTGACCACAGTCCCTCTGCTCATTGACTGCTTTTGCATCTTCAACTCTGCTAGAGTTGGAGTCTAGAGTGAAGGTGGACTCGAAGAAGCCATATGGTGCCAGGACTAGTTGCCTTACTGATCAGAGCAAACTAACGAACTAGCTCATCGGCATGGTGAGAGCACAACCAGAGCAATTATCGCCACTGGATCATCTATATTTTCCTGCAGTTCTCTGCCGCCCTTTTACTCAGGTATTTGCCTTTCTTTTTCCTGGAGGGATGGCTGGTGGGTTTGGGCTGTTTCAGGCTTCCTGGGGGGGGACAGTGATGGGGGTCTAACCGGAGGGTTGACTCTTGGTAGCTGTGTTGGGCAGATGGATTTTGTCCATCAGTGGATGGCTAAGGTCCCTAATGCCCCCTGACCTGGGTGGTCTGTGCACCCTGACTTTAGCCGGCTGTTGATCTGTGGGTGGGGGGAGTGGCAATACCATTTGGGTTCTGAGACCATAGCTCATCTGGTGTGTTGCTACCTGAATGGACCTAAGTCCAGAATTTACTGGTTAAAGTCTGACTGGTTTTCGGCATCCAGGGGGTGTCATCTGACAGTCCCAAGGCTGCGGAGGTGTATATTGGAGGAAGAATTTGGTGACTGTTTTAACAATCTGCTCTGCTGGTGGGCAATCCACCGACGGCATCAGTTCAGGATAGAACTCTGGCCTTTTTTATTTTTGGTTTTGGGGGTAGTGAGAGTACCACTAAAGACTATTTTTACTGCTTTAACTCTGTGTTATTGCTAATGGGGAGAGGAGAGCAACTCTGGTCAGTGACTATATAACTGAGTGGGGGTGAGAGTCTCACTGGTTTTAAAAACAAATCTTTAGAAGTTTTAGGCATGCTTATTTTCCTGGATATCGACCTGGAATTGGACTCTCTAAAGTACTTATTTAATTTATTACTATTATTATTTGGTGTTCTGTGTTGACTATTGAGTTGGGATGTATTGTGTGCTAATTTGTTAAGTGGGTTGGAATTTGAATGTGAGTGTGTGTAATTAGTGGTTTGGCTGTGCTGCTCATGTAAAGAATGTATGTGCTGGGTAGGTTTAAAGATGGTCAGGCAATATTCCCCCACTAGGCTCAAGGAATTGCGTCCCTTCGAGTGTCCCCATTTACCACCAGAGACCTATATAAGGTGTCAAGCCTTAGGGATAGCTAGGAGGCGAAGGAGAAAGGGGAGAACTGGGCCTGGTGGGGGAAGGGAAAGGGGAGGGTGGATAGTGGTAGTGGAGACCATGAGACACCCTGGGGTGAAATGGAGGCAGAACAGTGGTATTCCCTATCTTGTCCTCATACCCAAGGGCTCTACAAGAAGTGGGGAAGTGCTGAGGTCTTCCTCAACAACCCATCCTATTCCGGCGGTGTTATGTAATACCAGATCCATTAGGAACAAGACGGTCTTGATAGCTGATCCTGTTGGAATGGTGGATCTGGCATGCATCACCGAGACCTGGCTAGACAAAAATGCAGGTCCTGTATTGGCTTCTGCTGTTACAGCTGGGTTCTTGGTGATACACCGCCCGAGGCTGGATCATGGGGGAGGAGATGTAGCCATTATATTTAAGATGGAACTGAGCCTTGTGGATGTGCCAGTGGAGCCCACCAGTTCTTTCGAGTGTATCCTGGGAGAGGGTGCAGGTTGTGGGATTCTCCTCATCTACCATCCACCAGGTGATGGTGGAGAATTCCTGCAGGAGATAGCGGACTTCATTGTCGACATGGTGCTGAAGCCCCCAGATGGATAGTTCTGGGGGACTTCAATGCCTGGGTCGATGATGAACTCTCCAATCTGGTCAAAATCTCCTTCAGCTAATGACTATGCTGGGACTTACACAGGTGGTTACCTCTGTTCCCATATAGGGGGTCACTCACTGGATCTGGTGTTCCTCCTGGGGATGGAGATCACAGATTTGGGGGTGGAACCAGTCAGTTGGTCTGACCATCACACCATAAGGTTCAGTTTTGGGGCTCCCCCAATTGGCCTGCCCCTACAGAAATGGTCCAGTACTGCCCATCTAGGGGGTTACCCCAGATGGCTTACCAGCAGTGCTGGACCTATAGGGATTGTTGGGTGAATGCATGAGTCCAGGGGATCTTGTACTGGCCTATAATAAGGTGGTGAGAGATGCCCTGGACAAGATTGCTCCTGTCCATGTTCGACCACTCACTCTTCACCCAAGGACCCCGTGGTTTGATGGCTCCTTCAAGGAGTTGAGGCGAGTTGGTCAAAGGATGGTGAGAGCATGGCAGAGGTCCAGCCTGGATGCTGACAGGCCTAGATTGATGGACCATTATAAGAGCTATCAATCATAAATCACCCATAAATCACCCAATCATCCAGGGAGATTTATGCTGCGCAGAATCGACCAGCTCAGCTCTTTCGGACTGTGGACAGATTGTGCAGTCCAATCTGTCTTCAGTCCAGGGGAGCCTTTTCTCAGGTTAACTGTGAGAAGTTTGCTCGATTCTTCACAGATAAGGTTGCCAGCACCAGTTCTGGCATCGGCTCGGCTCCCCCCATGAGAGACTGTGGAGGTTGGTGGCAGGTGGTGAGCATTTGGTCTGCCTGGATGGACTTTAGCCAGCCAGAATTCATGGACATTCGGAAGATCATCCAGACATTGCGCCCAAGCAGTTGTAGTCTGGATCCAGACCCTACACCCCTATTAGTGGGTTGTGTAGATGTTATCTGCTCAATCCTAGCTGAAATTGTTTGGAGTTCCTTGGAGAGTGGGGTCTTTTCTGATCCCCTCAAAGAGGCAGTTGTATGACCACTCCTTAAAAACCCCTCATTAGCTCCAGGCAGTCCAGTTAACTACCAGCCTGTCTCTAACCTGCCTTTTGTGGGTAAGGTTATTGAGAAGATGGTTGCGCTGCAACTGGATGATCACCTTGTGACCCACAATGTCTATGAAGCTGTCCAGTCTGGATTTTAAGACATAGCACTGAGATTGCACTTGTCCAAGTATTGAATGACCTCTTAAAAGAGAGAGATTGAAAGGCTCATACCATCTTAGTCCTTCCTGATCTTTCTGTAGCATTTGACAGTGTGAACCACGGTGTGCTTCTGAAGTTCCTGTGGCTTCTTTGTGGGCTGTCAGGTGCAGTCCTCAAATGGTTTTGATCTTTCCTTGCGGAGAGATCTCAGAGGGTGATCACCAGAATTTATTCCTCTGACACACTCCTCCTGTCCTGCAGGGTGCTGCAGGGCTCCATATAGGCACCCACGTTGTTTCTAGTGTATATGCTGCCATTAGGAGATATCATCAGGTGATATGGTTTGAGTTTTCACTGTTATGCAGATGAAACTTAACTGTATATGCCCTTTCTGTCTAGATGGGTTGATGCACTCTCTGTGCTAAATAATTGTCTCACCGAGACCAAGGACTAGCTTAATATTAGCTGGCTGAGACTGAATTTGGACAAGACCTAAGTGCTGGTTGTGGACCCAGGTCATCTGGGGTGGGTGAGGGGGCAGGACAGCCATCAGGCCTTTGGCTTGATGGTGTTCAGCTCTTTACCTCAGACCAGGTGTGTAACTTGGGTGTTATTTTTGATGATGGTTTGACCCTGAAATCTCAGGTGTTGGCCATGGTTAAATCCTTATTTTACCATCTGAGGACTATCACCCAGGTGAAACACCTGGTTCCTCTGGATGATCTTCCAACTTTGGTCCATGCCTTCATCACCACCCATCTTGACTACTGCAATGCCCTCTACTTAGGGCTTCCTGGGGTTGATATCCACCACCTGTAGCTAGTGCAGAATGCTGCAGCCATGCTTCTGACTGATACATCGAGGGCCAGTCATATTACACCTGCATTTTCTTCCTTCTAATTACTCTGACCAGGTTATAAACCCTGTAACTTGTCTGGAATGGATATCATTAACTGCAGGTACTGCAGAACACTTTTCAGAAGGACAGTCTTACAGTATTTAGGACACTGTCCTACATGCTGGGCCATTGCAGATCTTAGGGCTCAGCTCTGCGCAGCATGGGCAGAGATTGCACACCTCAAATTTCATATTCAAGAGGAAATACATTATAAGAACCACCCACCATTTCCACAACATCCAACAGAAGAACCTCGACCGCAGAGGGTAGTTGGTCCAGGAGGTTGGCAGGTGATTAGGAGGGGCAAATCGGGTGCCCCATCACTCTGTGCTCTCCAACATATTACCTCCAAAAACCATATAAACACTACAAACAGGTATCTGCCTCTATCTCCGAAATCAAACAAAGAGGAAGAGGACACTGCAGAGCATTACACTGCAGCACAGGAGCTAGCACAACAAAACTCGCCCAAATCAGGAACCAAAACAAAAAAAACAAAAAGAAAATCCAAAAAACTTCTGATTATAGGAGACTCCATGATTCGGGGAATTGATACCCATCTCCAGCCAGGGGTAATGGTCAGATGTCTCCCAGGTACATCAGCATGGAGAGACACTGACCACATTGCTAAAACTGTTCAGAAAGCAGGAGAAAACATTGACATCCTGGTACACATAGGGACTAATGATCTCGCCAGACGGTCAGTTGTGGAGACCAAGGAATATCTGACCAGGATGGGTGACAAACTATCATCCATTTCATCTGACATCTCCTTCTCTGAGATCCTGCCAGTCTGGGAGAGGGGGGGCAGATGGACGGAAGGTCAGAGAAGTGGAGATAGGGGAGCTAAACATGTGGCTCAAGGGCGGGTGCCAGGAAAAAGGACACAGATTTGTAGGGAACTGGCAACAGTTCTGGGAGCAAAAGTTCTTTAAATTTGATGGACTGCATCTGACTAAGGAGGGAGTCAGTGCTTTGGGGCAGAAGTTTGACGTCTTTGCAGAATATTTAAACTAGCAAATGGGGAGAGGGGTGTAGCACCCCATATGTCGAATGGGAAGAACACCCCTCCCCCCTCAGCTAGTGGTCAAACAGGGATTCAGCATGTTTGCAGTTCATTTGCATCACCAGGTAAGAAAAAAGGTCCATCTCCCCATACGACACACAAGGGAAATGCCAACCCTCACCCAACAACTAACACACCGAAATCTGGCCAATGAAAAATCATGTACACAAATGCTCACAGCCTGGGAAATAAGATCCCAGACCTGCAGGCAATAATGTCAGAGGCTAAACTGGACATAGTAGCAATTAGTGAGACGTGGTTTACCAGTAACCACACTTGGAAGACTTCCGTGCCTGGCAATGTACTGTTCAGAAGAGACCGAGGTGCAAAAAGGGGGGGGTGGAGTGGCCCTGTATGTCAATGAAAATATCAAAGCTACAGAAATTCAGAATACACATAAGGTGCCAGAAGAACTGTGGGTCACCATGGAAACAGGAAATGGGACAGCCATAAGAACTGGGGTTGTCTACAGGCCCCCAGACCAGGGGGAGGACATAGACATATTACTGTTAGAAGATGTACAAAACATGACAGCTAAAGGGGAGGTTCTGATAATGGGAGACTTCAACATGCCGGATACAGATTCGTCAATACCAGCAGGAACATCTGCCAGAACTAGACACATGGTGGTTTCCCTGCAGGGGAAGGGCCTCAAACAACTGGTACAACAACCCACAAGAGACCGGCCTATCCTAGATCTAGTACTGACTAACAGGGAAGGGATCACAGACCTCCAGGTAGAAGGTCACCTGGAGGCCAGTGACCATCACATGGTATGGTTCAATTTGGCCACTACATCTAAATCATCCCATTCCAAGGCAAAAATATGGGACTTCAGAGGAGCTGACTTTGATAAGATGGCCAACAGAGTTAAGCTAGCCCTGGCAAAAATAAACACAGGTGAGGGGGTACAGACAAAGTGGGCAAGCATTAAGGATGCAATACTTGAAGCAACATCCCATTGTGTTAGACAGAAAAGGAAGTGCAAAAGAAAAAGGAAACCACTTTGGTTCTCAAATACAGTAGCAGAAAAGGTCAGAGCCAAAAGGCTGGCCTTCAGGAAATATAAGGGAACACAGCGGGATGAAGATAGGGAGGCATACCAAACTGCCCTAAGGGAAGCAGGGAAGGCAATAATGCAGGCAAAGTCCCAAACTGAGGAAACACTAGCACAAACAGTAAAAGAAGGTTACAAGACTTTCTATAGATGCATTAGTGAAAGGAGAAAGTCCAGAGGGGGTATTGCTAAGCTCAAAGGAGAAAAGGGGGCATGTGAGGAGGAGGACCCTATAAAAGCATCTATCCTAAATAGATACTTTTGCTCAGTATTTACTGAAGAGAAGGTAGGGCAGGGCCCACAGTTCAGCACCATGGACACAGGGGGAGGGAGGTGAGCACTACTCCCTTCACAAAAGAAAGGGTCCTACAAGAGCTCGCTAAGCTCATGGTGGACAAGGCAATGGGACCTGATGGCATACATCCCAGGGTACTTAAGGAGCTAAGGGTGGAACTAGCACAGCCATTAGCAGAACTGTTTAGTGAGCCTCTGAGCACAGGAGAGGTCCCAGAAGACTGGACAAGGGCTCATGTGATCCCGCTCCACAAGAGTGGTAGCAGGGAGGAGGCAGGAAACTACAGACCATTCAGTCTTACCTCAATAGTGGGCAAGATTATGGAGGCACTCCTTAAGGAAAGGATAGTGCAACACCTGGAATCCATAGGGGCACAGGATCCAAGACAGCATGGGTTTACAAAAGGAAGGTCCTGTCAAACTAATCTCATAGATTTCTTTGACTGGGTAACCAGAGTGGTGGACCAAGGGGGAGCAGTTGTTGTCGCCTACCTTGACTTCAGCAAAGCTTTTGACACTGTTCCACATAGAAGATTGATAAATAAGCTGGGTAGGTTTGGGGTGGGTCAGAAGTTGGTCAACTGGGTGGTAAACTGGTTGATGGGCAGAAAACAGAGAGTGGTGGTAAATGGTATACTGTCAGAAGAGATGCAAGTCACAAGTGGGGTACTTCAGGGATCAGTCCTGGGGCCAGTCCTCTTCAATATCTTCATTAGTGACATTGCAGATGGACTAGAGGGTAAGACTTGTCTGTTTGCAGATGACACCAAGATCTGCAACAGAGTAGATGATCCAGATGGGGTGGGCAGAATGAGAAGAGATCTGGATAAACTAGACAAATGGTCAGAAGAGTGGCAACTGGGATTTAATGCAAAGAAGTGCAAGATCATGCACATAGGGAAGATAAACCCAGATGCCACCTATAGGCTGGGAGAGGAGTTGCTGGCAGTCACAAGGAAGAAAGAGACTTGGGCATCATCATCACTAATGATCTGAAATCATCCAAGCAGACCTCTAAAGCAGTAGGTAAGGCTAGGGAGATGTTAGAGTGTATTAGTAGGGGTATCACAAGTCATAAGAGGGAGGTAATAATCCCTCTTTATAAGACACTGGTTAGGCCCCATCTGGAGTATTGCGTGCAGTACTGGAGGCCACACCTTCACAAGGACATTAACCAAACTGAGGCAGTCCAGAGAAGGGCAACCAAAATAGTGCAGGGACTGCATCAGAAGACATATGAGGACAGATTAATGGAACTCAGTATGTATACCCTTGAGCAAAGGAGGGAAAGAGGTGATATGATCGAAGCATTCAAACACCTTAAGGGCATTAACAAGGTGAAAGAGTCTAACATGTTTAAATATAAGAAAAGTAGCAGGACAAGAGGACACGGCATGAGATTAGAGGGAGGCCGATGAAGGGGGAATGTGAGAAAATTATTTTTCACAGAAAGAGTGGTGGATGCATGGAACAGCCTACCTCAGGATGTGGTGGATATGAATACAGTGCAGAGCTTCAAACAGGCATGGGATAGGCATAAGGGAGCAATACAGATGAGTATGAATAGATAGGCCACTGACAGAGCAAAGGCCAATGGTACATTTATAAGGTAGAAAAAGAAATGGGCAAACTGGATGGGCCTTGCGGTCCTTATCTGCCGTCAACCTCTATGTTTCTATGTTTCTACCTGTGCTGCGTGGTCTACACTGGTTGTCTATTCAGTGGTGGATCACCTTTAAGGTTGGCTTACTAACCTTTAAAGCCCTACATGAACAGGGACCAGGCTACCTGCAAGATCTCCTGATTCCCTACTGCTCCCTCATTCCCCTCTGATCCACCGATGAGAGATTGCTAGAGATTCCCAGGGTTTGTCTGAAAACATCTGGTGCTCATGCATTTTCTTTTATTGCACCTATCCTGTGGAATTCTCTACCTCATCAGTTAAGAGAATGCCTGACCAGGTTTAAAGTGGTGCTGAAAACCTATCTTTTTAACTTAGCCTTACCAGAATTTTAAATTACTGTTATATTTATTGTTTTAACGAGATTTTATGTTAACATATTGTATTGTAAATGAAAAGCACCTTGGTTTTGGAGAGACGCTATATAAATAAAGATTTTCTTGCTTGCTCCTCTACACTCCAGGTCTCTGGACAGGATGGTGTAGGCAAGTATCTCATACTTCATACCAACAGAGTATCCTCAGGTAAGCTGACCCTGACTTGTGGTGGTGGTGGTCTTGTGTCCAGAAAATTCCCTAGTGCTGATGAAGTGAAATGATAGCAAACAGGAAATGCGAAGTCTCCCAGAATTAATGGTGCACTCAGTTATGCATGCAGTGGTCACACACAGTCACTAGAATTAATGTGCATCCCCAAAATGCTACTGTCTTGTGTCCAGAAAATCTCCCAGAGCTGATGAAGTGAAATGATAGCACAAGAAATGCAAAGTCTCCCAGAATTAATGGTGCACTCAGTCATGCATGCAGTGGTCACACACAGTCACCAGAATTAATGTGCATCCCCAAAATGCTACTGTCATGTGTCCAGAAAATTCCCCAGTGTTGACGAAGTGAAATGAGAGCATAACAAGAAATGAAAATTACATGGTGAAGTGATGCGAAATACATTGATTTCAATGTACTTTGCCTAAAAATTGGCGGAGAAGTCATTTGGGGAAGGCCGAATAATGCAAAGTCATTGGTTTCAATGGACTTCGCATTCCTCATTATAACACAAAGTACTCTGCCTCACGTTGTGGGCACTTTGCGGATTCTGCTTTACTCCACAAATCACTCCACGGAGCGCATTTCAGCCACTTTGCCCACCACTAGAAATCACTGTTTGACTAGTGATATGTCACTGTTTTAACCTACAAAAAGTTTCCACCTATATAATTTGGTATCATTACAGTTGTTCTTAATGCCTTTAGTGAATTTGTTTCCCATTGTGTGAACCAGGTTTTACAGTTATCATATAGCCAAGGTTCCCATGCTATATTTTTATTTAACAGAAGTAGTTTAATGTTTGCCATAAAAAAATATGCTGTTGAAAAATAATATAGGGTTAGTCATATTTACTCCCCCTTTATTTAGGGGTAAGTAAGTGATATATTTTATAGGGTTAAGCCGACTTCCCCAAAGTGCCTGAAAGAATATATTCATTAAACTAGTTTCTAGTTTCTTGGGGGGGTACACTGCCTGTATACAGAAACAGAGGTAAAAGGTATGTTTTTATCAGGTAAACTTTTTTTCTTCTCAAGTTTCCACCACTTTTTGTTTACTTATGTTCATTTTCTGTTCCCAATTTAAAATATCCATTTCTTTTACACCATACTTTATTGCTAGAATTGATATAGGGCCTTTTGGCATTTTTATTTTACCAATAGGTGGTGTATCTTCTAAGTTTTGTTTCAGATTATATTCTATACATTTATCTTTGTTGAGTGAAGCACCAGAGACTTTGCTAAATTCATCAAATATGTAGAGAGATTCTGTAATGGAATTTTCATTAGCAATTAAATGACACACGTCATCATCATAAGCCAACATTTTGAATGGGATACAGTCAAAATTATTTTGATAAAGTGTTAATCCACCACATTAAAGGATCTATAAAGAAAATATATTAAATGGGGTTTAGGGGCCAGCCTTGTCTCACCCCATGTTTAATGTGTATCATTGGGCCTTTCCAGTCATTAACTAATAGGACTACAGTAGTAGTTCTGTACATTCCTTTGATCCAGTTTATTACCATGGGAGGGACTTGATAGTTTTCCAATATGGTAGGCCAACCGTAGGTTTACACTGTGACTGCAAAGACCAGCACAGCAACAGATTTCATCCAAAATCGTTGGGTCGCTGTGCTGGTCCCTGCAGACACTGGTGGTGCATCTCCTAGTGTTGCACCCCTTCCCCTGATACAACTCTGACTCAGAGTTGTATATTTAGAGACCAGGGTGTGGGGGACAGTGCCCCCTACATGGGGGATTTGGTACAGCCCTCAAGAAAACACTCACACATCCCCGACAATACACTGCCGACACTCAGCACTGTGTCTATTGCTGTAGGGGATGTCGTTGTCAGGGATGTTGCCCCACTATATTTATTTATGTATTTATTTGTACATCAGTTTACAACCTTTGAGCCAGATGCTCATTTACAAAGGTACCTCATCACAAAGAGGACAAATACAGTAATAACAAATTTGTTACATCATGACAGAGTACAAAATTTGGTGAAACATGAAGACATATGTTGGATACAGATTTAAGGATACTGGATTGGCAGGGCACAGGTTGGTATAGGTATTTTGTACATCAAGACAATCAGTGGTAGGAGTATAGAAACAAAGAAACATAGAATTTGACGGCAGATAAGGACCGCTTAGCCCACCCAGTCTGCCCATTTCCCTACCTACTGGATAAGCTACAGATCCTAGTTAACCAGCAGCCTACTTCTTCCTACCTATACAGACTGAAGGGTGTAGAGACAGGACGAGGTGAAAAAAAGAATAGGACAATAGGAAGTGGATGGAAGTAGGTTGGGAGCAGCCACTCAGGGAGCTTTTTCAGAGCAATTGGGCAAGAGCAAACTTAGTAGCAGTCACAGCTGCTCATATTAAGTAGGTGATTACGAAGGGAGGTTTTGAAACAGGAGATCGTGGAGGCTTTAGTGATAGTGGTGGGGAGAACGTTGTACCAGGAAGGGGTTCTGTAGCAATAGGCCCTTTGACCTTGTGTGGTCCTTGCCCTGGGGACTAACAGTGTGTTATGCGGGAGGTTCGTGTTTGTACTAGTGGGTTTGCTCGGTGGTTGGAGGCTGTCAACCCTGGTGGGGATAGTCCAAGGAGAGTTTTTTTTGTTATGAGACAGGTTTGATATCTAAGACGGTCATCTAGGTCGAGCAGCATAACCTGAGCATATAAATGGCAGGTATGCGTTAATCTGGGGGCCCCTGTAATTAGCCTACATGCCTTATTTAACGTGAGGTGGATTTTGTTTAGGGAGATCTGGTCAGCAGCACCATAAACTGGTAAACCATAATCAACAAGGGACAGTATAGAAGACATGACTGCGAGACGGAGGGCATCAAAGGGGAGACAATTTTTGTGGCGGTATAAGATACCCAGCTGAATATTGGAGGCTGAGGCTAGGGCAGTGATGTGGTGATGGAATGTGAGGGCAGGGTTGAAAGATATCCCAAGGTACTTATACGAGTAGACTTGCTCGAGAGGAAACTTGGTGCTAGAGAGGACCTGGAGTAGAAAGTTGTTAGCTTTGTTTTGGGGGTGGGTGAAGAGCATGGTTTTTGTTTTTTTGAGATTTATTACAAGTCTATGCTCTTTGAACTAGGCTTCAGCGTCTTTATAAGATAATTGCAAGGAGTCCTGGAGGGCGATAGGGTTACGGTCAGAGGCAAAGATAACGGCATCATCTGCATATAGCAAAAGTTTACCAGTACATGCACCTGGCAAGGTATTGAGATATAGGGAAAAGAGCAAGGGTCCAAGAATGGAGCCCTGGGGAACACCAGAGCGGATAGGGCAGGCGTTGGAGAGTGTCCCATTATTTCTAACACACTAAGAGTGGGAAGACAGGTAGCTGGAGCACCAGGAGACAGGCCCAGTGGCAAAGCCTGTGTAGCTGAGGGCTTCCAGCAGGAGGGGATGGGAAACAGTATCAAAGGCTTTTGATAAGTCAACGAACACTGCCCCTGCTAGAGAGCCAGAGTCCAGAGAAGAGTGTAGAAAATTAGAAAACTCAAGGAGGGCAGTGCTGGTACTGTGGCCAGCGCAGAAGCTGTGCTGTTCAGGGCAGAGGATGCTGTATTTGGTTAGGTAATCTGTGATTTGAGTGGACACCACTTTTTCCAAGGCTTTTGAGAGAGGTGAGAGAATGGAGATAGGCCAATAATTACCAGCTAGGGACCTGTCACCACCCTTGTGTATGGGTGTGACTGTGGCAATTTTCCAGGCTGAGGGAAATTGTCCCAGGCAGAGGGATTTATTGAAGACACTAGTGATTGGGGCGATAGCCAGATCCAGTACACAGTGGAGGAGACAGGGGTCCAGGGAGTCACTGCCAGTAGTATTGCTTTTTAAAGCCTTGATTAGGTATGGTCTGACTTCTTGGGCAGTAACCCGGCGTAAATGGAAGCAAGGGCGAGTGAGGTCAGAGTCAGGTAGGAAGGGGGGAGGGTCAAAAAAGTCACTAGGGAGGACTGGGCTAAGGTCAGTGAAGGATGTATTGAGGTAGTTGGCAATGAGGGCTGGGTCAGTGGAGATAGAGCCATCAATGTTGATCTGGGAGTGTGGGGGAGGATGTGTGCTCCCATTTAGTGGTTTGATATTGTCCCAGAAGGTTCTAGCATTCCCCCAAGAGGAGGTGAGTGAGGACTGATAGTGATCAGCCTTGGCCTTTCGGACGGCCCAGGTACATTTGTTTCTTGCAGCTGCATATGCCTGCCTGTCTGCGGGACGACCAGTTTTGGTGGCAAGGTGCCATAAGTTGTCCCTGTGCTTAAGTAGTTGGAGCAGGAGGGCAACCGAGGGAGCATGCCACACTTTGGAATGGAGTACAGTTAGAGGTGCGAAAATGTCACAGGCTTTGTTGAATGTTTGGGTGAAAAAGGTTAGCACCATGTCAATATCAGGGGCGTACTGAATGGGAGACCAATCAATTTGGGCCAGGAGTTGCTTAAGGCTTTTCAGACCACCTGGTCTAAGTCGCCGCCGTAGGGTGGGCTGAGCTATGGGTTTGGATAAGTAGGTTGACCAGCGGAAAAGTATAGGGGAGTGGTCACTAAGTGCGTCAGGGAGGACTTGGATAATGCAGATTTGATTAGAATGGTTGGTGAGAACCACATCTAGAAGTGTGCTTGAGCCCATTTTAGGGTTCACTCTCATTGGTTGGGCAATGAGTTGAGTCAGATCAATTGCTGCAAAGGAGTCACGGGTAGCAGAGATGAGGGGCTAAGCCAGTTAATGTTTAGATCGCACACTAGGATTTGGTCAGAGGAGTGGTGTAGAGAAGTAAGATACTCCGTGAGTGAGACCAGAGCCAGCGCTTGATTTTTTGGGGGTACGAAGGCAGTAGTTAGATAGAGGGGACCCCTGGAGGGGTCAGTTTCAGGGTTGAAGCCTGAGCCCTGAAATTGAGGGCAGGGGCTGGGAGGGCTAGCCCAGTGAGAGAATCTTTGATGTAGATAGCACAGCCCCCACCCCGTCTTCCAACTCGGTCCTCCCAAAAAAGGGAGAAACTTGGGAGGGAGACAAAGGAGTCAAGGGTAGACTCTGACAGCCAGGTTTCCACCAGAGTAATAATGTCAGATTTATGGAGTGTGACCCAATATTGGAGTGAGTCAAATTTTTTCAGAAGGCTACAGATATTCATAGACGCAAATGAAGCCCAGGAAACTCATCCGTTGAATTATTGTGGGCTGGGCCAGGGTTGGGATGTATATTACCAGACAGGAGTAGTAGAATAAGTACCACCCTAGACAGGGGACAGTGGAAAGTATATTTACGATGGATATGATTGGAGGAGTAGGGGAGCTTCAGGGCACAGTGGGTAGGCAAGGTGGCACAGGCTGGGAAGGCTAGTATGATAAGTCTCCAATAGGAGCTGGGGGAGCTGGGTGGGGACTGGGGTGGGGGTGGTGAGCTAGAGTACATAGTGAGAATAGGGAGGGGAAGTGGCAACTCTGGGACACAGGAGGAGGGTAGTGTCAGGGTGCATGGGGGGGCAACAGTTAGATGAGACTGTGGCGACACAGTGACAGCTGGGTCAGACAGTGGCCTCAGAATGAGGAAGAGAGAGAGGCAAATCAATAGGAGGTGGGCAGGCATTATGCTAGGGAGCTCGGTAGACAAGGTAGCAAGAAGTAGATACAAGTACCTACCAGTAAGAATTAGTGCCACTTTGGTTCAGTGGTAGTGACACCGCCTCTGGTGTATAAGGTACTAGGTTCAAAACTTTCCCGGGGTATTTGGAAATGGACCAGGATGGGAGCCGTGAATCATGATCCAGATGCTGGCCACTGGCAGCGTTAGGGCCCAAAAATGGGGTGCTAAATAGCAACTCCTAGTGGCCAATAGCTTTAGGCTAGTAGGAGAATGTGGGGTATGAGTGATCGGAGGCTACAGGGTTGGGAGAGAAAGAGGCGGGTGCAGGGTAGCAGAGGCCAGGGGGTAGGAGAGGAGAGAATGGGGTAGATGGATAGAGGTGAAGCAGAGATGGAGAGAAGGGCTATCTGGGCAATGGAGTTAACAGCAGAAAACACAGGGGCCTCTAGTGGCTAGCAAGTATAACCTGCAAATGGGAAAGTGGGGACTTAGAATTTCGGCAGGCAGAAAGTGATGTCATGGGGGTGGGCCAATAAACTGTTTAATAAGGTGGATTAGTTCTGATAAGTCTTGGTTTGTGTTGTAAGCTATTGAAAATCATTTCTGAAGATGCTATATTTTTGTAAACAGACCTGGTAGGAAATTAAGCATTTGGTTCTACTATATTGTTTTATAAATTTTTGTAATTCATACTTTGTATCTTCCCACCATAAAAGAGGGTTGTCAAAGCAGATTAATACTGATTTTCTGGCCATTATAAATTGAGACTGTGAAGCAGTAAATTGTATTTCATTTAATAGAGAAATATAACATTTACATATACCAGGGCCTCTACTGAGGTGTGAAAAGTGTTCAGTAGTGATGTGCAACAGACTATGGTCGGAAAATTCTGCAGGTTGTACGTGTGCTGTTTTAATAGGTACATGTTGCGATATAAAAAATAATTAATCCATGTAGCTAGTTGACCTTTATGAAAAGTGGGACTATGTAATTTAGTGATGTTTAAATATGCATCCCTTAGTCTTGCTTTATGTTAACATTTAGAACAAAAAATTTTAATCACAGTATATTTTTTCTGTTTTCGACTGTTTACTTCTATCGTGTATAGTAAGGCTGCAATTAAAGTCCCCACCGAAGATGATGTGATGTGATGTGGTGTGGTACGGTGCGGTGTGGTGCAATGTGATGTGATGTGATGTGAGTAGGTAAGGTTGAATCAATTGTAATATTTCAATATGGGTAGTTTTTATTTCTGGGGCATATAGATTAATTAATCTATATAATACATTTTATATTTTCAGATCCAGTATTAATACACATCCTGGAACCAGATCATATAGTTTAACTACTTGAATTTCTGTCATCCTAAATAAAATGCAGATTCCAGAACATGTTTCAGGCCCAAAAGACCAAAATGAGGGGCTCATGTGCCAGTCAGTTTGGGCCTGGTGGATTTCTCGAATAATGTGAAACATTAAGTCTTGTAAACAAATAATGCCTAACTGCAAGTATTTAAGAAAGGAAAATACAGTGTGACTTTTACTGTGTCATTTTACGCTGTTGACTTTTACAGTGTAAAAGGAAAAATCATCATACGTATTAATACAACAGATTTATAATTTTTTCTGCCTCCTGTAAGTCTAATCTTTAATTTTTGGTTTGGTTTTTGCTTTGCTTTTCTGAGAACCCCATGGGATTTCTGTATACGTAGTTGCCTCCGGGATGGAGGACACTACCGAGGAGGTGTCCGAGTCTTTGTCTGAGTCCTCTGATTGATCTTGCAAGACGTCATATTTCTTGGAGGAAAAGTTGCTGTCAGTTTTAGTCAGTTTTGATGCTGAGGTTCATACTTTTGAGCATCATTAAGTAATCCTCTTTTCTGTATCAGTCCCAGGGTTTGGAGGGGGCATGTTGACATCATCTTGTGGTATGGTTTGTATTGTATTTGTTCCATCAGTCAGTGGTAATTCATCTCCATGATCTATAGTCATGGCTTCTGAGAGAGTTTTTTGGGAGGATTCTGGGGGGTGGATGTGGAGGAGAAAGTGGGATTGTCAGTGGAGGTACCTCCGGTCGGGGGTTGTCAGTGGGTCAAGGGTCAGGGTTTTGTCTGTGCATCATACTCAGTTTATTTGTTTGATCCAAGGTGATATATAGCCTCTGTTCTGCCCCATCTGCATGTTCTGGCTGGTTATGGGCATCCCAGATGCAGTTTTTGAATGTATTGCCAGATTCATCACATACGTTACACTTACATTAGTTTATACAATCAGCTCCTGCATGGCCTAATTCCCAACAAATTGTAAACTTCACTTTGTCGCAGGGGCTACTAAGGTGAGCTGCTGATCCACACCTGTAGCAGGCCTTCGGCTGGCCAGGGTAGAATAATACCCTCTATCTCTACCCAAAAAGAAGGAATTAGGGAGGTATCGCCCCTATATTAGTGCATTTCAATAATACCTCCACCTTCCAACCCCTGGTCCATGTTTTCAGAGTCTATTATAGCCTCAGGTTCCCCCCAACACAGTACAACATTGCTTTAGCCAATACACTAACTCATTCACACTCACACCTTCACTCCTAAACAGTACAGTAATGTTCTTGTGGGAAGGTTTAGTAAGAGGGATTGCAATAAATGGTGTCCATAGAGCCATTTTCTTGAGGGTGTTATATTTGACCCAAAATCATTCAAGACCATTCATAGACTTAAAACTGATGTCAAATGTTGTCTCTCCTGAGACTTGTATTAGTGCATATATCTCGTTAGGAAAAAACTTCATAGTCTTTTAGCAGTGTATGAGCAAATAACACTCTGTCTGGTGGTTCTGTCATGTCTCCTATGTAAGATAAATGCACCGTATTATGTCTTTTAGCAGGAAGTATAGGAATTTTGAACAAAGAAGCATAAGGTCTGGTGCTATTTCAGTTTGGTGTGTTTAATGGAGCATTAGCCTGTGGGCAAGAAGGTTCGGGTAGATCAGTATCAATAGCCTCAGTATTAGGGTTTATTGTATTCAGCGCAGGATTTAACTGCGATTAATTAGGAAGGTTCAGTACTGGATTTTGCATCAGGGCTAGTTCCACGGGGATTTCCAATTCATTATGCTCTGTATTATTATCAATTGATACAGCACCTTTATCAGTTTGCTGAAAATCTGCTGCTGTTGGCATTCAAATAGGGGATGAACCTGACCTCCATTCTCTGGTTGAGGTATGCCTCTCCCATCCTGCGGCTTGTGAGGCTTTCTCCACTGACAATTCTGCAGGATGTGTTTGGCCTTCTGTGAGAGAGTCAGGCCATTTTTAGGCCAGGCCCCTCGGGGTCTGTAATTGCCATTCCTGAAATTTCACCCAATGATACTTCTGTGGTAGAAATATTAGTGGATGGAACAATTCGGGAATTAGTTTCTACTGCTGAGTTGGCCATTGGGGGTTCTGGGACTTCAGCAGCCTCTGCCCAGTCATAGATACATAGACAGTGTCGGCAGATAAGGGCCTATGGCCCACCCAGTCTGCCCATTTGAGCTTGTAAGTTCAGTTTATGTTTTCCTAGAAGTCTGTTGCCCCTTACCCCTGACCTCCAGAATTCCTTGATGTCTATCCCATGCATTCTTAAATCCCGTGATTGTTTCAGCCCCCACCACTTCCTCTGGCAGGGTGTTCCACTTGTCCACCAACCGTTCTGTGAAGAAATTCTTCCTCACGTTTCCTCTGAATCGTCCTCCATCCAACTTCATCTCATGCCATCTAGTCCTGGAACATCTTTTTCGCTTAAAAATAGTGTATTCCTGCACCCTGTTCCTCCCTGTGAGATACTTGTATGTCTCTATCATATCCCCTCTCTCCCTCCTCTCCTCCAGGGAGTACATGTTCAGTTCCTTCAACCTGTCTTCATAGGACTTGTGATGCAATCCATGCACCATCTTTGTTGCCCTCCTCTGAACCTTCTCTACCCTGTCTATGTCCTTCGTAGGTATGGTCTCCAGAACTGTACACTGTACTCCAGGTGGGGTCTCACTAGTGTCTTGTATAGCTGAATTATGACCTCCCTTTTTCCTGCTGGAGATGCCCCTGCCTATACATCCCAGCATCCTATTTGCTTTACCTGCTGCCTTGTCACACTGTTTCCTACCTTGAGGTCATCAGAGATGATAACCCCAAGATCCCTTTCCTGCTTGGTGCATGCTATATCCTCACCCCCAACTGATATATTGTGCCTGGGTTTTGTGCCCCATATGCATTATCTTGCACTTCTTTGCATTGAATTTCAACTGCCAAACCCTTGACCATTCTTCAAGTTTCTGCAGGTCCTTCTCATTCTGTCTACACCCTCTGGTGTGTCTACTCTGTTACAGAGCTTTGTGTCATCAGCTAACAGTGAAATTCTGCCTTCTAGGTCCTGTGCAATGTCACTGATGAAGATGTTGAATAGGACTGGTCCCAGCACTGATCCTGTGGTACCCCACTGGTCACTCTTCCTCTGTGGAGTGACAGCCATTTACCACCACCCCTGTGTCCTGCCACCCAGCCAGTTACCTACCCATCACACTACTGTCCTGCCCACACCCATATTCCCCAGTTTGTGTAATAGTCTTCTATGTGGCACAGTGTCAAAGGCCTTGCTGAAGTCCAGATAGGCCATGTCCACTGCCCTCCCCTGATCCACCTCCCTAGTCACCCAGTCAAAAAATTCAATGGGGTTGGTCTGACATGACCTCCCTCTGGTGAAACCATGCTGCCATGGGTCCTGTAGTCCATTAACAACCAGATGTTCCACCAATCTCTCCTTCAGTAGTGCTTCCTTGATCTTCCCAACTACCGAGGTGAGGCTGACTGGTCTGTAGTTCCCTGCTTCCTCTTTGTTCCCACTTTTGTATAAGGGGACTACATCTGCTGTCCTCCAGTCTTTGGTACCTCCCCTGTTTCTAGTGATCGGCTAAACAGGATAGCCAGAGGTTCAGCCACCACCTCTCTTAGTTCTTTAAGGACCCTGGGGTGCACCCCATCTGGCCCCGTTGCTTTATCAACTCTTATTACTTCCAGTTTATTCAGGACCCTTTCTCTTGTAAAGGGACTTGTGTCCATTTCTGCACCATTCTCACCCCTTGTACTCGCTTCAGACCCATTACCCTCCTCTTCCTCAGTAAAGACTGAGCAGAAATACCTGTTCAATATGTCAGCTTTACTGTTGTCATCCTCCACGCGGCCCCCATCCTCCCCTTCAGTCTCACTATCCCTCCCTTTGTCTTTCTTTTTTCACTTTTTTCATTTTTGGCGAAGCCTTTGATGCGCTTATGTGGAAGTCTATCAACTGAGCCTTACTGACAGGATCCTTCTGACTGTCATACTGTAGTTACCGAATGCATTTTGTCAGTCATTTTTTTGAAAAGAAATTTTCTTTCTTCTGCATCAAGAATTTGCTGTAGTTTGGCCATTTCCATTGAAACATTAAGTGGGAGTTTGATACCTGCAGTATTGTTGGTTATCTTGCTGTGGAATCTTTGTCACTAGTGGATTCTGCTGTCTCCATTGGTATAGCTGGTCCATAGTGTACTTCAGATGAAGGTATGGTATTCCTTATTGTCTCTTGCTCAGTACATTCTCTCCCATAAACAGGGGTATCTGAAGATGCCAAGTCAGGGGTCTAGACCTGCTTCCCTACCTCCATGTCCTCCAGCTGTCTGTTCTCACCGGAATCTGCCATCTTGGCAGTGTGACAAGATGACAGAGTCCCTCTGCAGGAAGAGTAGGGGAATTTTTTATTAGAACTTCAAACCAAATCATATTACAGATGTGTTCTATTTACATCATATAGAAAGGAAAATAAGTAATAACAAAATTTAGACAATTGTGAATTAATATAGTATTAAATTCATACCAGATAATTAAAAAGTAACTCCTCCAAAAGTAAATCCTAATACACTAATGTATTAGTTCTTTAAACTGCAATATTCAAAACCATTAGATTCAAACAAACCCTCCTACCTCCCAGTAGGGAATCTCATAATTGAAGCTTCTAATTTCGATTGATTATATATGCTGGTTAACTACACCATAGGTTGATACTTCATTCCTAAGGAAGTAAATCTTAGATTAATTAGATAGATTTGGAACATACCCACTCCCCCCACCCATTTATACCTGGATTCTGTCCATAATAAACAATACCCCCTTTTGGAAGGGGGGTAGGGAAATACCATTTTATTAGAAAATGGCAAGAATGGATTCTCCTTTCTGATTGGCTAAAGGCAGTTTCAACCTGGGCGTCTATTTTTCAATAGATGCCCAGTAAATAAGTACCAGTCCAAGTTCCCCTTTACCACTCAGGTACCCTTGTTCCCATCTCCCTTCGTCATTGGCCAAAAACACCCCACTGGCCTGGGTACAGTGTTCAAAATGTCCGCCATTTGTTTTTGCCCAATTACCGAGTAAGACCTACACCACTAATACCACACACAAGGATAGTCACCTCAGTTGCCTAATAAAAAGTAAAGGCAGTAAAAATAAATATATATAAAAAAACACACAAATGACACAACAAATTGTACCTACATTGTCTGCCTTTTCCCCCTTGTTAAGACATTTTTTCTTCCTCACGTAACGCTAGCAGGTCACTGTGGCCCTGACAACTCGCTCCCCAAACAGCCAATTAAAAACGCATGCATGAATGACCAAGATTCCTTCATTTAAATTGTACCTCTTTTTACAATAAGTTGACCCCTACTCTTTACCACCTGCATTTCCTCACAGCGCGACTCCCACCATGTCACATATGTAGGATAGAGCATCTCTGTCCCAATGTTTACCTCGAACACTAAACCGTATCTCCATTGAGAGCTGGGGTGGTGGTGATGTGACACATTATATGAATTTATTTTTTTTTTATTTTTAGTCTTTAGTAACCAGGTAAGGCCCACTAGGCACAAGTGCCTGTTTTCAGTGGTGGCCTGGGAGCACTGGGCGGTTAAGTGACTTGTTCAGAGTCACACAATATGCAAGTGGAGGTTGTGAGAATCAGACTCAGGTCTGGTCTGCTGGATGTATCAAGCTCATTCACAACTCATTCCTCTAAACTCTAGGCTAATAACATTTAAATAATTTTTCCCTAAGACACTTATATCTGTCTATTTTTATTTTGCCATTTAACATCCCCATAGTTTTAAATTATGTGGAGATATTGTTCTTTGTGTCCTCCCACCAACTGTTTATTGAGTCATATAAAAAAGATTGCTTTATGAGCTTCCAGAACATTCCAAAAGCCTTGAGCTGTAAGTTCACTTTCTAATAAACTTAAATTCAACTTCCAAATTCTTTTTTTAATTAAATATACTTTATTGAGATTCCAATGAGTAGCAGACACTTCGCATATGATCTGTTAAACTTGCATCGGATACATATGGTCCACAGTACAAATTGTATCATAAACATTTTACATTCATATATAAAAAGAACAACAAACCTAACACCCCCCTCACCCCACTTCCATCACCCCCCTCTCCCCACACCTTCCTTCCACTGGAGATGTGTTGATAAGACCGCTAGAAGATATGGGATCTTTAGCTTGTAATACAGAAGACCCGATCATTGCTTAGTCTGGAGTACTTTATAGAGTGTGCTGTCACCATAGAGAATATTTATTTGGGTTGTAACATACCCCACTGAATTATTTTATTGACAGGGTATATAGAGGCTCCCAAATACGATTATACCTCAACATTTGGTTGGATATACTCGCTATCGTTCTTTCTGCCTGTAAGATGAACATTATTTCCTTATACCATTCAACATAATTTGGGAAAATCTGATCCTTCCAGTGTCTAAGAAGAACCTTTTTGGCACAGGCTGATATCAAAGCCATATGCGGCCTCTGATTGCTCATTAGTTGGTCCGTATACTCTCCTATAATACAAGCCGTGGGCACAAACTTCTTGGAAAGGCCTAACAAGGGGTCTAATCTGTCTCATATGGAAGACCAGAAAGAGGAAACTTTATCACATGACCCTAACATATGTAAAAGTGTGCCAACTTCCTTGCCACATATCGTACAGAGGTCTGATGATAGACAACCCATCCTATACAATCTTGAAGGAGTGTAATATAAATCATGGTTAATTTGGAATGACATAAACTGGTAGTGGTCCCAATGTGTTATCGTACACAGGTGCTTCCATATTCATGGCCAATTTCTAGTTGGCGAGGTAGGAGGGAGAGCCCTGTCCCACCAATAAAATCTTGGCATATCACTAGGGTCGAAGAATGACTGTAAGTAATGGTATAAATATGAGATCAGATGGGCATTAGGAATTGAGTTCAGATAGGGGGAGATCATAAAGGGCTGACCCCCATGGACTTCTGCCTAGTACAGCATATAACATATGACTGATCTGAAAATATTTAAAAGCAGAAGCAGCGCTCCAACCATAAGTGGAGCAAGCCTTCTGAAATGACATCAATTTCTGGAGAACCAATAGATCTTTTACTTTGTCAACTTTCATGTTAGGCCAGAATTTATCTTTTGAGAGCATTTGACCAGAGATCCTAAAATTGGGGGTTTCAAATACTGGTTGAGAGATGTCTTGCTTTGGGTTTGTGTTAAACAATTTACTAAGCTGTGCTCGAGATCGCAGAGAATCTCCCAGGGGGGAGTGACCTGCAATTGAATAGGCAAGTTTTTCTTAATAAGAAAGGGTAACACCGTTACATTTATACCATAAATGGAACATAGGGTAGCTTCAATATCCACCCATAGGGGGGTGTATGATTCTGCCGGTTCTGTCAGGGAATACCTGTACCAATGTAAGGACCTCACTAAATGAATTGCAAGATAGTACAAGTATAGATTGGGGGATTGTAACCCCCATCTCACCTGTGGTGCATTAACTTGGTGTATGTCCTTCTAGCCCTTTTTCCCTGCCAGAGAAAGGAGATCAGAATTTTATTGTTGTAGAAGAACCAATTTTGAGGTATAAACCTATAGAACATCTGCAGAGGGTATGAAATATGGGGTAAGATGTTCATTTTGATGATGCTAAAGCCTTCCCCAAGGTGTTAAGGGCAACAGTTTCCATCTATTCATGTCCACCTGAATATTGGTCACTACCTTGTCCAGGTTGTTCTGTCTGTTCTGCTGGGAAGAAGTACTGAGGAATATCCCTAAGTATTTCAAGTTATCCTTCACCCAAAGGAAACCAGGTGTTGCAAATCTACTTTGAAAGTATATTTGTTAAGTGGCATAGTCTCTGTTTTGTGTAAATTTAACTTGTAATTGGAAATCTCACTAAACTGTGATATGACCTGCAGGGCAGCAGGGATTGATTAATATAGCTGGGGAGGAGATAGGCATTAGCAAATTGTCTGCACAGACAGACAGCTTATATTCCCTGTCACCTATTGTTATTCCAGTAATGTGAGGTGAGCTGTTAAGTTTGCGGATGAGGGGTTCTAAAAACAGATTAAAAAATATGGGGAAAGTGGACATCCTTGTCTACTCTGGTTCCTTGATATAAAGTAAAAGAATAAGATAGGTAACCATTGCATGAAACTTTTGCTGTTGGGGATGAGTAAAGTACTTTTATCCAATGAATAAATACTTGGGGGATATGAAATTTAGGTAAGATAGAAGATAGGTCATCCCATGAGACTCTATCAAATGCTTTCTCTGCATCCAGGGACACCAAGGCAGCTGCTACTGGGGAGTCCCTGGATGCAGAAAAAAGGTAGAATAATCAGTGAGGTCCAGACCCTGTTTAATCTATTTGCCAGGATTTTAGCTAATATCTTAATATCTACATTGATCAGTGAGATAGGTCTATAGTTTGACACCTTAAGGGGGGCCTTGGCCTGGTTTGGGAAGTACCACAATGGTTGTGGTAGTCAGAGAGATGCCAGATAACCCAGTTTCAAAAATATAATTGAAGGTATCCAAAAGTATTGGGGAGAGCTGATCTTTAAATTCTTTGTAAAAATTAGATGTGAAACCGTCCGGGCCGGGAGACTTGCCACAATCCCTCAATGGCAGCAGTGATTTCATTGAGTGTTAATGGGGCTTCTAGTGTTTCAACCTGGGGGTCATTAAGTCAGAGGAGCTCAATGTCCTGCAGGAATGAAGCCAATTGTGTGGTTGAGACAGGGGTTTCAGGTGGGGCATACAGGGCCTGGTAATAGTCTTTAAAAGTCTCAAATCTTTCCTGAGGAGAAGTGCAGAGTTCCCCCTCATCTGTTAAAATGGAAGGGACTATTTTGTCCATTTCTTGTGAATGTTGTCTCAAGAAAAGTAGTTTCTCTGCCCTTTCCCCTTGGTCGAAGTAGGTGACTTTGGATTGGAGCAAAAGGTGTTCTGCCTTTTCCCTGATTAACTTATTATATTGAACCCTCAAAGATTCTAGTTGTTCCCAATCTTCTAGTGGTGAGGCTGGGATAAGTGAGATTCCCTTTCTTTAATATATTCCAGTAGTGAAGAGATGGAAGCCTCCATCTGTTTTTTATGTTTTGTGGTACAACGAATAATTTCCCCTCTGAGGCCGCATTTTAGGGATCCCCACAAGATGTCTAGTTTGGCCATAGAGGGAGAATTATTTCCCATGAAGTCTAATATAAAGGTATTAATATGTTCTAAAAATTATTTGGATTTAAGGAGTTGACTGTTGAATTTCCAAGTCCTATCTCTGACTACTGAGGGAGCTAAATTAATTTTGGTTATCACCGGGTGGCGGTCAGATATGACCCATGGTGAGTAGGAATAGTAATCTATACCTTGAAGGTGTCACACCCCAATCAGAAAATAGTCTATCCTGGAGTATGTGTGATGTAGGATAGAGTAGAAGGAATATTTCCTACCATCTGGATTCAGGATTCTCCAGGGTTCAGCTAGCCCTTATGAGTGCATTAATTCCTCTAAAACATTTTGGCCTGGAGATAAGGCTTGTTTCGAACACCCCATCCTATCCAATTGGTTGTTCAACACTAAATTCCAGCCACCCCCCCACCCCCAAATATCATAGGTAATGAGGATCAGGATGAAAGTGTTGTCATTATGTTAGAAAAAAAGGAAGACTCATCACTATTTGGTCCCTAAATGAAACCTAGCACTATTTCTAGATGACCCAAAAGTGCTCTAAGTAAAATGAATCTACCTAATGTGTAACCCCCCTGCAAATGGGGGTTCCCAAAAGACTTCCAGGAGCTTGCTTGAATGCTCCAAGCCTGAATGGTGTTTGGCGTTTAAGCCATTTATCAGTGAGTGTTTTTAGAACCTCTGGTACTGTCTCTTTAAGAGCTGTCTGCTTGCAGACATAATTAGTTTGTATGGGGGACTGTGTGTTTCTTTGATTGAGTACCACTCAAGCTGCTGCCAATTCACCCCATTTTGCAGTCACTAGGAGTGCAAAGGGAACCTGTCTGAAAGATGTAACTGATTGCCAGAAATCATTTACAGTAATAATAAAATTACAGTTTGTCTAACCTGCTTTCTTTGCAGTCAGAACTGTCTGCCTAGTTCCCCATTCTGGTTTTGAACTGCTGAACTGGACCAATCAGTGTGGGGTAAACTAGCTCTAAAATGATGCCTTGGACGAATCAGAACTTGGGACTCATAATCTGAGCCAGCCACAAGAGGATTGTATGGGCAGTGACTCTGGGAGATGTAGTTTAGACTTCGTGCCTTTTGGACCAACAGCAGCAGTCTATTGTGAGTGACAGCCAATCCAGTCAAGAACTGGGAGGAACTCAAAGGAAGTGCCCGGTTTTGTCTGTTGGGAGTTTCAGTTTGAGATCTGAAAGTGAAGGGGAAGAAACCCTGTGTCCTTCAGTGCACAGTTTCAGTCAAAAACGTGCAAGGCCCAGAGTTCCGGTCTACAACTTGTGTAACTGCTTGTTAGGACTGAATCTGTCCCTGTGAAAAGAATCAAAGGATCTCTGAAGAGTAGAAACCAGGCTCACCCTGTAGAAGACTGAAGAAATTGTTGAATTACACTCGGTCTGTCAGGAACTGAATCTGCTGTGTGTTCTCCTGGTTATTGTGCAGTAATTGCGATTGGGATACAGATGCAGCCTGCCTGGTATAGTGCTTTTTTTACCATATAAATGTGTGAGGAGTCTCTTGAGATCAAAAGTAGCCCTGCTGACATTGAAGGACCATATCTTCTTTGGAGGTCGTGAGTACTAATTCGGGTCGCTCCCTGTTGAATTGCCACATTAAATCCAAATGGAATTACTGTACTGCTGACTGTTTAATTTTCCTTTTCTCTGTGTGAAAGGGCCCCTACCAGCTGCCACGGTTTGGACTAGCTACTAGGGCCTGGGTACCCAGGGACAGTAACTGGTAGGGATAGGCCTGTGCACAGAGCCATAGGTAGATAGTAAAGTGATAAGCTAATTAACCTGATTTCCCCTGTCCTTGTTATATCCCCTAAATAAATCAGAGCTGTTTGTTTCAACAAAGTTATACTGCCTGAGGTATTTGTCTATGTTAAAGTACTGTACTGTGATTGTTGCACTGTATCTTATTTTACAGGATGTCCGGTGCCTGAACCAGCCTTGGGGTAAGTGTATACTGTGAAGGTAATTCTGCTATTGTGTGGGCCACTAGTGGGAAGAAAGGGGGGTTGCAGTGTCCCAGAGGGCTGTGACCAAGTAAGTTTAACTATTGCAAACCCTGACCTCTGGGTGGAGGCACCCGCCATTGGATCCAGGCCCCTCAACCTGTTAGTGGCAAATCAGGCAGGGGTAGTAGCCCCTGGGATAGCGCCATCTAGGGGTTACAAATGGATCTGCTGTTTCTTGAAATAATCGAAAATGTAATCTTCATGCAATTATAATAGCCACCCCTCTTTTTTGTGTGTCTATTTCTGAACCATATATCTGACCCACCCAGGCCCTTCATAACTGGAGAACCTGGGAGGGTGGAAGGTGGGTTTCCTTTTCCTGCTTTTGTAGATATAGTAACACTTTTATCTTCTTATTAGGTGAGTGCACCCCCTTGATGTTCCAGGAACAAAAATTATAAGTAGCCATTACTACATTTAGGTATCAGGAATACCTTCTGAGCAGTCATTGCACAATGAGGCTTAAGACAATGTAGAGAAAGAGAAAAAATAAAAAAAAAGCTCTATCCCCAATCTCCAGGGGAGTGCCCTCTCCCCTGTCCACTTCTCTATTATATCTCTGGCTTGCCCATACCCATTCCCCACCCTTACAGATTCGGTTGCTTTAGATGCCTTAACCATTGACTTTAACACCACCCCCCCCCCCCCAGAAACCTCATAGATATCCCTAACATTGTAATAACAGTAAAGTCCAGAATGACTATATCCCTGCTGCGTCCCAAAACCAAAACTGATGCATGATAGCTTTCCCACCAGTAGCCCTTGAGCCCCCTCCTCACCCCACCCAACTGGTTGTCCTAACTATCTAAATAACAACATATACCACAGTCAAACAGTCCATTAACAGTAAACATAGATCTATCAAATTTCAAATATACTTTTTAACAGCTGAGAACAGAATTATAGCATAAGACAGGAGCAAGAGAAAAGTCCTGTAAACCATTTTGCTTTGATTAATCAGAGCAGAAATGAACTGTAGCATTTTAAATGGGTAGTGGAGAAAATGTTTTTCCCCCTATTCCTGAGATGCATATCTGAGACTCTGTTCTCTTCAGATTATAAAAGGCAAGGGAAGTAGTAGAAACTTGTTAAAATTGACGCAAGATAAGATTAGTTGTAATACATACCACTTTAACAAATGAGTCAGGTCGTGGCATGCCCGATTTACGTCTTGACCTTACTTGGGTAAATTAAGTATCAACTATTATTAATTAGCCCCACCAAAAAATTGGCCTGCATGATGCTTCGGCTGTATATTAATTAATGATGTGTCAGGACGTGGAATGCCTGATTTACACTATAGCCCTAAAATTATAAAACTAAGGGCAAACCTTAACTGTTCTGCCCAGGCCTATATTAAATATCATATAGGACCTATATAATCTATATTCATTGTTAAACTAAGGGAAAAAGAAGGTAGAAATGATTAAAACAAAGGAGACAGTCATTCCTGTCACTGGTTGTCAGTTTAACCTATATCTTGGGCAGCCAAGGCTAAAAAAGAAAAGAGAAGAAAGGGAGTGAAGAATGAAAGTCCAGCAGCTTTAGTCCTGGTTTTTCTGCAAAACAGTCTCTCTTTCAGATGTTAGAGATCTGAAGGAATAGATTACTACCATCCACAGTCTGACCCCGATGAACCTGAAAAGCAATGGAGCACCACTGTGTAACCGCCAAAGATGCGCACTTTTGTGGAGACAGTCCAAGTTCGCATGGTCGCTCAGGTGCAAAATTGGGCTTCGGGTGCAATTATTAAATTTCAATGCAGGATTGAGTCAGCCTATACACACTGTGGAGCCTGGAGAGTCTGCAAGGAAGGAAAGCAATAAGTATGCTATTTCTTTTTGGTAGTAACCAGAAAAGCCGACAGTTATTAGGAGGCCAACAGGAAGCTTAGCTGGATAGATACTAGCATTACAGAGTTAAGTCTTTTACACGAGCACCACCTCTAATGCCAGTTATTTCAGTGGGAGCTGAAAAGATCTGAAAGGAGGGCGGGGAGGTCTTTAATCGCTTGATCAGCCATTTCAAAAGTTCTCCATACCCCATTGTGCATAACTGACAACCTAGCAGGGTACAGCATGTGGAACCATATACTTGCTGATATCAGTTTAGTAACTGAGGTGTGGTAAGCCGCTCTCTTCTGTCAGACTGCAGCGGGAAGAACATGAGTAATCCGGAGTGTAGAATTCCCCCACTGAATGGCCTGGAGTTCATTGATTTTTGTTAAGATGTGTTGCCTATCTAGATAGTTTAACAGCTGAAGGATGAAAGGTTTAGGCTGAGTTCCAGGCAGCGGTCTAGGTCTCAGTGACCTGTGGGCTCTTTCAACAATATAACTCGAGG
Source organism: Neoceratodus forsteri (assembly GCA_016271365.2). Classification (NCBI taxonomy): domain Eukaryota; kingdom Metazoa; phylum Chordata; order Ceratodontiformes; family Ceratodontidae; genus Neoceratodus; species Neoceratodus forsteri. The sequence goes on along the minus strand of CM057455.1, from coordinate 666,854,671 downwards.
AGTGCACAGGGGGTCCTGCCACTTTAGTAAGCAGTTTCTGGGCAAATAAAATGGATGTTGAGCCCTCCTCTTCTTCTAGAAGGCCGAAGATTACCAAATTGTTGCATCTGCTTCAGCCTTCCAGATCTTCTAGCTTTAATTCTATTTTGGAGATTTTATGCCTTAGTGATGCAAGCTCCGGATCTACTCTGGACTGCCAAGCTTCCAAGGATACTATTCGGGCTGAGATGTCTGACAGATTTTTGTTTGTCTCTTTCAGATCACCCTTGATTGCTTTTAAGTCAGTTGCAAAGTCCAGAAATACAGCCTTAAGCAGTGCCAACTCTGATAGGAATGTGTCTTCTGAGAGTGGCATTGTAGTGCTAGTTGATTAACTGCTCTTCCCTGCTGAAGCGGCTTGATTATTAGACATCTTTTAAGCTTTGTGTCGGGGGTGGCGTGTGCGTCAGGAGGGCCTGCTTCATTTTGACCTCCATTCAGAGTGATCGCTGGCTGAAAAAATTGAAAGCAGCTTCTGGATGGTTCTCTATGGTAGCAGGAATCCAGGTGACTGATTATTTTACAAGTTGTGCACCTAAGTCGGCAAAATAGTCTGTTTTCATTTAAGTTGAGGTGGGAGCAAGGGCAGCACACGTCTAGCTAGCTAGAAGGCATCATGTGATCCAACTTCCAAATTCCTGGGCCCCTTCACTGTTCTGGGCTATTTCCTATAAGTTGTGTCAGCCCATGATCAAAAGTAGCCACCGGGAGAACTGTCACCTCTTGTAGCTGTAAATCTGGAGAAATTAAGAAATAATCACTTATCGTGGGTCTAGTACCACAAAAATATGTATGGGGAGGTAAGTCATACAGTTTGCCAAAAGAATCTATTAAACCTGCTTGTTCTATCAACTACCTTAGGAAGTTGGTGTCACACAAAATCTTGGAGGTTTTCAGCCCTCTATCTGAAACTGCCATACTACAGTTAAAATCCCCTCCCGATAAATTTTTTGCAGAAAATAAATAGGGCCTGATACATTTGAAAAGATCTATCCTATCTGCTTTAGATTGGGGAGCATAAACACTGACCATTCTAAACACCATTTCTTGTTCTGTTACATCCAGTAGAATTGCCCTCCCTGGGGTAATATCTACTATATGAATAACCTGCATATTCTGAGGAAAAAAAAAAACAGATTCCCATCCCTGTGCACATTTCATCCCGTCAACCAAAAACTGGGACCCCAGATCCAGCCCTTACTAACTTTATTTAAATCAGTCTCAGCACGCAATCAGATGTCCTGAAAAAAAAAAATAATGTCAAGATCAGAATTCTGAAACATAGCATAAGTGCTTAGTCTTTTTCTATCCAACTGCAAACTTTTAGCATTCAATAAAGCCACATTCAGAGCGTATGAAGAAACGGTCATTAATCAATAGGTCAGGGTGGTTTCTTAGTTGTAGCTTTGGTTCCCATCCTTCATCTGTGGGTCTTAGGTTGGACTTCAAGATAATTTTTCAGGTCAGACGTTGTTTCTTGCTGAGACGATAGATCCGTTAGATTGTCTGACTCAATATCTGCTTCTGAATCCCCCTGTTGTAGAGTTGCAAATCTATTATGGCCTGTAAGTGGAGCCGATTCGGATGGTATCTGTTTTTGTGAGTCCTTTTTTCCATGACCTTTTTCCTTTTTTACCATCACTATGAATTCTGTGATTTTTTTGCACTGGGGGTGGGGAGGCATTTCATTAGTTAAGTTTTCAGGCTCTGGTTGTGAAGGATGCACGGGAGTATCAAGCACTTGCAAGGAAATGAAGACTGTGGTCTCGATGGACCTGGACCTCCTCGCCCGTTTTGTGCATCTGTATGTGTTTGGGTAGGGAATGTGTGTCTGAAAGCTTTCCGGATATAATAGTCTTGGACCCCAAAATCTGCATTTTCATTATTTCAGGAGGCCCATGGGCAATCTGTGAAGTCATGGCCTTCCTCCTCACATAAGTTGCAGCGAGGTGTCTTAAAACAATGAGCACTAGGGTGCCCAGTGTCCCCACAATGGGTACATTTTAATACTTCACAATTTGAGCTGATATGCTGATTTGATCCACATTTAAAACAAGTGCATGGCTCACCCAGATAAAAAATAAAGCCTTTATCTTGACCAATAAAAAAACAATTTGGTAGGTGGGTTATATCATTCACAGTTTGGTGCAGTCTCACTTTTATCTTCCAACCCCCATTCCAAAAACCCTCATTATCCATAATGAAATCTGGGTTACCTTGAACAGTGCATTTTTTCTCAAGCCAGAACACAATATCTGTGATGTAGAAGACTTGGTTTGCTGGCCAAGGCACCTACCTTCACCTGAGCTCTTTCCTTCTAAGACGGCTTGAAAGGCAGAGTAGAGAAACTTACCAGAGCAAGGGAAAAGGATTAAGACTTCTTTTGGCTAAGCAGATTTACTGTGTGGTGTTGTTTTTATTTTTTACTCACAGGGATTGCTACTGTTTGTTGCTAGCATTTCATTGTTTTATTTTTCTCTGTAGCAAAGTGTTTCTTACAGCATATATCTTCTCTGAAATTATTACAGGTGGTGTTTTACAGGTTTTACAGTTTTATCTAACCTTAGGATAAGCTTTCACGGTTACTGCAATTGTTGTTGACTGATTGTTTCTGCTCTTACCTCCTTGTTCTTTTGTCTGTGGTTCTTCTTTTTCGGCAGGGGAAGGGCCCAGCCACCCACCCCCATCCCCAACCACCCCACACTACACTCCTTTTATAGAGTACCACAGTTGTGACATTTCCTGTGGCAGAGCAAGAAGGGGCGGATTAGTGGGGCATCTACAAGGTGAGCTCATTTACAGGGGCATTAGTAATTTAACTTGTTATAACAAGTAAAACAAAAACAAAACACAATCAAACCATTACTTGCATTTTTTTTCCTTCTAATTACTCTGACTAGGTTATAAACCCAACAACTTATCTGGAATGGATATCATTAACTGCAGGTACTGTAGAACAATTTTCAGAAGGACAGTCTTACAGGATTTAGGACACTGTCCTACATGCTGGACCATTTGAGATCTTAGGGCTCAGCTCCGGGCAGCATGGGCAGAGATTGCATGCCTCAAATTTTATATTCAAGAGGAAATACATTATAAGAACCACCTGCCATTTCCCTAGCATCCAACAGAAAAACCTCGACCGCAGAGGGTAGTTGGTCCAGGAGGTTGGCAGGTGGTTAGGAGGGGCAAATTGGGTGCCCCATCACTCTCTGCTCTCCAACATATTACCTCCAAAAACCATATAAACACTACACACAGGTATCTGCCTCTATCTCTGAAATCAAAGAGGCAGAAGACACTGCAGAGCAGGACACTGCAGCACAGGAGCTAGCACAACAAAACTCACCCAAATCAGGAACCAAAACAAAAAAAGCAAAAAGGAAATCCAAAAAACTTCTGATCATAGGAGACTTCATGATTCGGGGAGTTGATACCCATCTCCAGCCAGGGGTAATGGTCAGATGTCTCCCAGGTACATCAGCATGGAGAGACACTGACCACATTGCTAAAATTGTTCACAAAGCAGGAGAAAACATTGATGTCCTAGTACACATAGGGACTAATGATCTCACCAGCTGGTCAGTTGTGGAGACCAAGGAACACCTGACCAGGCTGGGTGACAAACTATCATCCATTTCGTCCAGCATCTCCTTCTCTGAGATCCTGCCAGTCTGGGAGAGGGGGGCAGATGGACGGAAGGTCAGAGAAGGGGAGATAGGGGAGCTAAACACATGGCTGAAGGGCTCGTGCCAGGAAAAAGGACACAGATTTGTAGGGAACTGGCAACAGTTCTGAGAGTGAAAGTTCTTTAAATTTGATGGACTGCATCTGACTAAGGAGGGAGTCAGTGCTTTGGGGCAGAAGTTTGATGTCTTTGCAGAATATTTAAACTAGAAATTGGGGAGAGGGGTGCAGCACCCCATACGTCGAATGGGAAGAACACACCTCCCCCCTCAGCTAGTGGTCAAACAGGGATTCAGCATGTTTGCAGTTCATTTGCATCACCAGGTAAGAAAAAAGGTTTGTCTTCCCATACAACGCACGGGGTAATGCCAAACCTCATCCAACAACTAACACACTGAAATCTGGCCAATGGAAAATCATGTACACAAATGCTCACAGCCTGGGAAATAAGATCCCAGACCTGCAGGCAATAATGTCAGAGGCTAAACTGGACATAGTAGCAATTAGTGAGACGTGGTTTACCAGTAACCACACTTGGGAGACTTCAGTACCTGGCAATGTATTGTTTCAGAAGAGACCAAGGTGCAAAAAGGGGGGGAGGAGTGGCCCTGTATGTCAATGAAAATATCAAAGCTACAGAAATTCAGAATACATATAAGGAGCCAGAAGAACTGTGGGTCACCCTGGAAACAGGAAATGGGACAGCCATAAGAACTGGGGTTGTCTACAGGCCCCCAGACCAGGTGGAGGACATAGACACATTACTGTTAGAAGATATACAAAACATGACAGCTAAAGGGGGAGGTTCTGATAATGGGAGACTTCAACATGCCAGATACAGATTGGTCAATACCAGCAGGAAAATCTGCCAGAACTAGACACATAGTGGATTCTCTGCAGGGGGAGGGCCTCAAACAACTGGTACAACAACCCACAAGAGACAGGGCTATCCTAGATCTAATACTGACTAACAGGGAAGGGATCACAGATCTCCAGGTAGAAGTTCACCTGGGGGCCAGTGACCATCACATGGTATGGTTCAATTTGGCTACTATATCTAAATCATCCCATTCCAAGGCAAACATATGGGACTTCAGAGGAGCTGACTTTGATAAGATGGCCAACAGAGTTAAGCTAGCCCTGGCAAAAAGAAACACAGGTGAGGGGGTACAGGCAAAGTGGGCAAGCATTAAGGATGCAATACTTGAAGCAACATCCCATTGTGTTAGACAGAAAAGGAAGTGCAAAGAAGAAGGAAACCACTTTGGTTCTCAAATACAGTAGCAGAAAAGGTCAGAGCCAAAAGGCTGGCCTTCAGGAAATATAAGGGAACACAGCGGGATGAAGATAGGGAGGCATACCAAACTGCCCTAAGGGAAGCAGGGAAGGCAGTAAGGCAGGCAAAGTCCCAAACTGAGGAAACACTAGCACGAACAGTAAAAGAAGGTGACAAGACTTTCTATAGATACATTAGTGAAAGGAGAAAGTCCAGAGGGAGTATTGCTAAGCTTAATGGAGAAAAGGGAGCATGTGAGGAGGAGGACTATGTAAAAGCGTCTATCCTAAATAGATACTTTTGCTCAGTATTTACTGAAGAAAAGGTAGGGCAGGGCCCACAGTTCAGCACCATGGACACAGGGGGGAGGGAGGTGAGCACTACACCCTTCACAAAAGAAAGGGTCCTACAAGAGCTTGCTAAGCTCAGGGTGGATAAGGCAATGGGACCTGATGGCATACATCCCAGGGTACTTAAGGAGCTAAAGGTGGAACTAGCAGAGCCATTAGCAGAATTGTTTAGTGAGTCTCTGAGCACAGGAGAGGTCCCAGAAGACTGGAGAAGGGCTCATGTGATCCCACTCCACAAGAGTGGTAGCAGGGAGGAGGCAGGAACTACAGACCAGTCAGTCTTACCTCAGTAGTGGCAAGATTATGGAGGCACTCCTTAAGGAAAGGATAGTGCAACACCTGGAATCCATAGGGGCACAGGATCCAACACAGCATGGGTTTACAAAAGGAAGGTCCTGTCAAACTAATCTCATAGATTTCTTTGACTGGGTAACCAGAGTGGTGGACCAAGGGGGAGCAGTTGATGTGGCCTACCTTGCCTTCATTAAAGCTTTTGACACTGTTCCACATAGAAGATTGATAAATAAGCTGGGTAGGCTTGAGGTGGGTCAGAAGTTGGTCAACTGGGTGGCAAACTGGTTGATGGGCAGAAAACAGAGAGTGGTGGTAAATGGTTTACAGTCAGAAGAGATGCAAGTCACAAGTGGGGTACCTCAGGGATCAGTCCTGGGGCCAGTCCTCTCAACATCTTCATTAGTGACCTTGCAGATGGACTAGAGGGTAAGGCTTGTCTGTTTGCAGATGACACCAAGATCTGCAACAGAGTAGATGATCCAGATTGGGTGGGCAGAATGAGAAGAGATCTGGATAAACTAGCAAAATGGTCAGAAGAGTGGCAACTGGGATTTAATGCAAAGAAGTGCAAGATCATGCACATAGGGAAGAGAAACCCTGAAGCCACCTATAGGCTGGGAGGGTGCTAGCAGTACAAAGGAAGAAAGAGACTTGGGCATCATCATCACTGATGACCTGAAATCATCCAAGCAGACCCCTAAAGCAGTAGGCAAGGCTAGGGGGTGTTAGTGTATTAGTAGGGGTATCACAAGTCATAAAGGGAGGTAATAATCCCTCTTTACAAGACACTGGTTAGGCCCCATCTGGAGTACTGCGTGCAGTATTGGAGGCCACACCTTCACAAGGACATTAACCAAATTGAGGCAGTCCAGAGAAGGGCAACCAAAATGGTGCAGGGACTGCATCAGAAGACATATGAGGACAGATTAACAGAGCTCAATATGTATACCCTTGAGCAAAGGAGGGAGAGAGGTGATATGATTGAGGCATTCAAACACCTTAAGGGCATTAACAAGGTGAAAGAGTCTAACATGTTTAAATATAAGAAAAATAGCAGGACAAGAGGACACAGCATGAGATTAGAGGGGGGCCGATTAAGGGGGAATGTGAGGAAATTCTTTTTCACAGAAAGGGTGGTGGATGCATGGAATGGCCTACCTCAAGAAGTGGTGGCTATGAACACAGTGCAGGGCTTCAAACAGGCATGGGATAGGCATAAGGGAGCAATACAAATGAGTATGAATAGATAGACCACTGACAGAGCAAAGGCCGATGGCACATTTATAAGGTAGAAAAAGAAATGGGCAGACTGGATGGGCCTTACGGTCCTTATCTGCTGTCAACTTCTATGTTTCTATGTTTCTATGGACATGATGTACCTAGACTTCAACAAGGCCTTTGACACCATTTCCCACAGGAGACTTGCTAACAAACTAGAACAAACAGGAGTCAGACAGAAAATAGTAAACTGGATTATTAACTGGCTGCAAAATAGGACCCAGAGAGTTTTGATCAATGGGGCATTATCAAGGGAGAGAGGTGTGGCCAGTGTTGTTCAACAAGGATCAGTGCTAGGTCTGGTACTCTTCAACATATTCATCAGTGACATCACTGATGAACAGGAGGGGAAAGTTTGCCTGCTCACAGACGATACAAAGCTCTGCAACAGGGTGGATACACTAAAGGGAGCATTAGGTATGGAAGCTGACCTAAGGAGACTGGAAGAACAGCCAAGAAATTGGCAGTTCAAGTTTAATGCCAAGAAGTCTAAAGTAATGCACCTGGGGAAGCGGAACCCAGGAAAAAAGTACATACAGTACTGGAAGTGCATCAATTAGAGGAGACAAGGATGGAACGGGATCTGAGTGTGATCATTACCAATGACTTAAAGGTAGGAAAACAATGCAAAAAAAAGCAGTGCAGAAGGCAAGTGGTATCCTTCGATGCATAGGAAGTGGTATTATGAGCAGAAAGCAGGAAGTTATCATGCCCCTCTACAGATCCTTGATGAGACCACACCTTGAGTACTCTGTCCAGTTCTGGAGGCCTCACTTAAGAAAGGACATAGACCATCTAGAGATGGTGCAGAGGAGGGCCACAACGATGGTGCAGGGGCTGCATCATGGGCCATATGAGACAAGACTCAAAGAGTTGAATTTATTCTCTCTGGAACAGAGAAAAATTGGGGGGGGGGGATGATAGAAACATTTAAGGAAGTCAAGGGAATTAACACAACTCAGAAGGAAAATCTCTTCCAGGAAAACAGGGCAGTGCGTACAAGAGGTCACAACTTGCATCTGGTTGGAGGCAGTTTTAAAAGCAACTCTAGAAAGTACTTTTTCACTGAGAGAGCGATAGACCCATGAAACAGCTTGCTAAAAGAAGTGGTGGCATCAAAGACAGTAAGGGAATTCAAACTCACTTGGGACAGGCAATGTGGGCAACTTAGGAAGAAAAATATAATTGGGGGGGTAGTCACCTTGGGCAGACTAGATGGACCACATGGTCCCCATCTGCCGACACTTTTCTTATGTTCTTATGTTAACACCCTCATTTCAAAACAGCACGTTATGACTCTAAAAGACTGTTTAGTGAGTGGAATCACTAGAAATAGAGCCCAAACTGGATGTTTTTTCAGGATTGAATACTTGCACCAAAAACATTACAGGAATTCTGGTGTCTGAAAACTTTTATCATAAGTTGATTCTCCAGAGCATGAATCAAAGCATAAACCTCAGAGGGGGTAAAACCTAAGGATTTCTTAATCAAAGCTTTGCCAACATAAAACCTATCTGGTGGCTCATCCATTCCTCCCATATATCAGAGTCTAATAGCATTCCTTCATTTAGCTGGGTCTACTGCTTAAAAAATAGACTAGCATAGGTAGTGTTAACTTCCTCATTAGTCCCTGTACTCTGTTTCTCTTGAGTTTCCTTAGGTGGCAAAGACAACACTGAATCAGTAGACATTTCGAGGCTCACAGTAACCATAGGCTCTGTACTCGAGCGATTTACTGCTGAATGAAAGTGAACAGTGCCTGCAGTAGTTTGTATGGGACATTCTGATGCCGAAGTCAGCGGGTCCAGATCCATGTCTGAATTGGATCTGTGTTCTGAACCAGGCAAGGGAATTTATGGGTCTGGGATCCAGGTACTGGCAGAGTCCTGAATCCATTCTCCTTTTTTTAGTGTACTTTCTGGTGTCCATGGTGTGACTTCTGCACCGCAGTTCTCCTGTTCATTGGGTGGTCATAGTGGCATTATCCGGGTTACTGGAAGTGGCGCCAAGTACAAACAGCTTCACCGGACTGATCATTTCTGTACTGGATGGTGAGTCCTCTGATCTTTTTACTCTTTTTGTCCTCCTCCAATTTACATTTGACTTGTGCAAATTGTTTTTCAATGTTATTTAGTTGCGATACCAATAATGCCTGCCTCTGTTGCAAGGACTGTTCCAGTTCTGCAGTATCCATATTTCCTCCATTCTATGTCTGTTGAGTAGACTACTTATTCTGCATGGACTTGTCCTGTCAAAGCATTTCAAATTCAAGCATTGCAGTAAAGGTCTGCCCAGCACATCCTCCTCCTCCAGCATCTGGAGTTACACTGGAGTCCACCATCCCACACATAGGAAGCGTAAGGCCCCCTGCTGCAGAGTAGGGGAAGTTTATGGAAAAAAATCATAACATCACAAAAAAGAATCAAAAACATTAGAGATCATCAAAATACATCATATAAGAAAACAAATATTCTGTACAAAACATAACAAAAGAAAAACATAAAAATTTATAAGCAATCAAAGAAAGAAATGTTTCCACAAATCATCTATTTTATCATCTGAAAATCTATGAAAATCATTTTCTTTGACATATAACAATCCTTCTTCAATTTGTGAAATAATACTAGCATTCAATACTTGTTGTTGCTATAATACATACTGACAACATGCCTGCCATAAAAAATATTGCACATAAGCAAAAAAAACATTTAAAGTACTCTTATGATAAGACTTCCATACCCCAGCATAATCACCCAAAATTTAAGTATGATAAGAAATAAGAGACAAAAAGGTATATTCCAATGAAGGGCAGCATCCTGCCAAAATAGCTGACTATGTGGGCAGGTAATGAAAAAATGAAACATACTTTCTTCAGTGTTAGAACATGTAAGCCGAGGACAAAATCTATCTGCCTGAGGTTTATATTTTACATTTCCCTTAACTCCCAACCTTCCCTGAACAGAGAGCCATACAACATCCCAGAGATGAACAGGGAGTCTAAAATCTGTTAGTTTGGGTAAAGCAAATATCATTTTAGTAGGTACACAGTCAGGAAAAAGGAGAAAAAATTGTTGAACATCATAGACAATGTAAGAGTAAAATGACTTTCTATCCACAGATATTAATTTCGTAAAGGAAATTTGCCATTGCTGTATTTTTTTAATAGACGATATTCCATAAGTAGGAAGAGACTCAGAAAATAATATTTTAGGAGGTAAAAGAGTCCATTTTATAAAATAACGGGACCAAAGAAATTGGGACCATAATTGCCATGACATAGTAGCAAAGGTCCAGAGATAATTATAAGAACTAAAAAAATAAAGGGAGTGATAAAAAACAATAGGGTTAATCATATTCAATCCTCCGTTTTTAATAGGTAAATAAGTAATTTCCCATTTCACGGGATTCAATCTATTACCCCATATCATTTGAAAAAAAAGACTAAAAAGTCAGGTTTCTAAGTGAACTGGAGGGGGGCATACATAGCTTAAGTAAAGAAAAACAGGTAACAAACATTTTTTAACTATCATGACCCTTTTTCTCTTCCCAAACTTCTAACATTTCCATCTATTAATTTTAGTTTCACCAATATGTAACTGATAGTCCCAATTATATGTGGCCAAATCACCAGGACCTAACCAAAGACCCAGAATTTTGTGAGGAGTAGAAACCAAAGGAATCCCTACATTATTCAGAGAATCAGGTCATGTATAGTCCAAGGAAAAAATTAGACTTTTTCCTGTATTAACCCTTACACTGCCAAGGTTTTTCCGAAAATTGCATATCCCTGCTGCCAGAGGTTTTTTCACTGGGTTTGTACACTTATCGGTTATGACGTTATTACATAATTTTTCTTAATTCCCTGGTAAACTTTTTTGGAAGGGTAGTAAGAAACTAACACAACTATAATTCAAAGTGAAAATATAACTTTTCCAACAAAGACATTTGGAGATATATATGTTTATTTAGTGAAATTTCGATTGTTTTTGCGAATTTGTATTATCAAAAAATATTGAAGTTTGTAAAAACGTTAAAATCGGTTGCATCACTGATAAAAATTGTTGTCTAAAATGTAACTAATTTTCACTTTCAGGCTACAAATTCTTTATATAAACACAAATTTCACATTGGTTTCTCACCTACAGATTATAGAGAGTGATGAAGCGGACCACCTATGGTAGGGCCATGCTGGCCTATGGGGGTACCTATTGGATTATGGGGTACACGTCAAGAAAATCCATTAAGAAAAGTAAGAGTAGCCTGTTTCACATGATAGGAAGTGAATGAATAAATCAAGGGCCAGATTGCACCTATAGCTACCTACCCAGGGTCACATGACCAAAAACAAGATGGCTGACACCATTCAGCCATTTTCTGTGTCAAAATGCTTGTGACTCATTTATTGAGATCACTAGATCATAAAAGTGGTAAATGTCAATGGATTACACCCTTTCTTATGGCAGCAGTGGCTTGGATGAAATTTCTGATCCCTAATTTCACATTATAGACCCACTTGCAGATAGCCGGGGTGCCATACCCAACCACCCCTGGTATGTCCATGCTGGCCAATGGGGTGACCACCTATTACATTATGGGTGCCTGCCAATAAATTCAAAAAGAAAAGAAAAGAAAAAGTAGCTTGTTTTACATGGCGGGAAGTGAATGAGTAAATCAAAGCCCAGATTGTACCTATAGCTACATCCCTGGGTCACATGACCAAAAACAAGATGGCAGCTACCGTTTCATCATTTTCTGTATCAAACTGCCTATCTTACACATTTATTGTGATAACTACATTATAAAAGTGGTAAATGTCAATGGATTACACCCTTTCTTATGGCAGCAGTGGCTTGGATGAAATTTCTGATCCCTAATTTCACATTATAGACCCACTTGCAGATAGCCGGGGTGCCATACCCAACCACCCCTGGTATGTCCATGCTGGCCAATGGGGTGACCACCTATTACATTATGGGGTGTCTGCCAATAAATTCAAAAAGAAAAAGAAAAAAGTAGCTTGTTTTACATGGCGGGGAAGTGAATGAGTAAATCAAAGCCCAGATTGTACCCATAGCTACATCCCCTGGGTCACATGACCAAAAACAAGATGGCAGCTACCGTTTCATCATTTTCTGTATCAAACTGCCTATCTTACACATTTATTGTGATAACTACATTATAAAAGTGGTAAATGTCAATGGATTACACCTTTTCTTACATATGCCGGGGCTTGGATGAAATTTATGATCACTAATTTTACTTTATAGACCCACCAGCATATAGCTTGGGTTCCATACCCAACCACCCCTGGTATACCCATGCTGACCAACGGGGTGTCCACCTATTGCATTATGGGTTACATACCAATAAATTGAGAAAGGAAAAGTAAGATGTAGCCTGTTTTACATGACGGGGAAGTGAATGAGTAAATCAAGGCACAGACTGTACCCATAGCTACATCCCCTGGGTCACATGACCAAAAACAAGATGGCTGACACCATTCAAACATTTTCTGTATCAAACTGCTTCTGTTACACGTTTGTAGGGATAACAACATTATAAAAGTGGTAAATGTCAATGGATTACACATTTTCTTACATCTGCAGGGGCTTGGATGAATTTTCTGATCCCTAATTTCACATTACAGACCCACTTGCAGATAGCCGGGTGCCATAACCAACCACCCATGGTATGCCCATGCTGGCCAATGGGGGGTGTCCACCTATTGCATTATGGGGTGCATACCAATAAATTCAAAAAGTAAAAGTAAAAAGTAGCCAGTTTTACATGACAGAGAAGTGAATGAGTAAATCAGGGCCCAGACTGTACCCATAGCTACATCCCCTGGGTCACATGACCAAAAGCAAGATGGCAGCTACCGTTCAATCATTTTCTGTATCAAACTGCTTCTCTTACACATTTATTGTGATAACTACATTATAAAAGTGGTAAATGTCAATGGATTACACCTTTTCTTACATCTGCAGGGGCTTGGATGAAATTCATGATCACTAATTTTACTTTATAGACCCACCAGCATATAGCTGGGGTGCCATACCCAACCACCCCTGGTATACCCATGCTGACCAATGGGGTGTCCACCTATTGCATTATGGGTAACATACCAATAAATTGAGAAAGGAAAAGTAAGATGTAGCCTGTTTTACATGAAGGGGAAGTGAATGAGTAAATCAAGGCACAGACTGTACTCATAGCTACATCCCCTGGGTCACATGACCAAAAACAAGATGGCGGATACTGTTCAATCATTTTCTGTATCAAACTGCTTCTGCTACACATTTATTGTGATAACTACATTATAAAAGTGGTAAATGTCAATGGATTACACCTTTTCTTACATCTGCAGGGGCTTGGATGAATTTTCTGATCCCTAATTTCACATTACAGACCCACTTGCAGATAGCCGGGGTGCCATAACCAACCACCCCTGGTATGCCCATGCTGGCCAATGGGGTGCCCACCTATTGCATTATGGGGTGCATGCCAATAAATTCAAAAAGTAAAAGTAAAAAGTAGTCCGTTTTACATGACAGGGAAGTGAATGAGTAAATCAAGGCCCAGATTGTACCCATAGCTACATCCCCTGTGTCACAGGACCAAAAACAAGATGGCGGCTACCATTCCATCATTTTCTGTATCAAACTGCTTCTGTTACACATTTATTGTGATAACTACATTATAAAAGTGGTAAATGTCAATGTATTACAACTTTTCTTACATCTGCAGGGGCTTGGATGAAATTTATGATCACTAATTTCACATTATAGACCCACCAGCATATAGCTGGGGTGCCATACCCAACCACTCCCCTGGTATAACTGTTGACCAATGGGGTGTCCACCTATTGCATTATGGGTTACATACCAATAAACTGAGAAAGAAAAGTAAGATGTAGCCTGTTTTATATGAAGGGAAGTGAATGAGTAAATCAAAGGCCAGACTGTACCTATAGCTACATCCCTGGGTCACATGACCAAAAACAAGATGGTGGATACTGTTCAATCATTTTCTGTATCAAACTGTTCTGCTACACATTTATTGTGATAACTACATTATAAAAGTGGTAAATGTCAATGGATTACACCTTTTCTTACATCTGCAGGGCTTGGATGAATTTTCTGATCCTAATTTCACATTACAGACCCATTTGCAATAGCATAGGTGTTATACCCACTCACCCTGGTATGTCCATGCTGGCCAATGGGTGTCCTCCATTGCATTATGGGGTGCATGCCAATAAATTCAAAAGTAAAAGTAAAAAGTAACCATTTTACATGACAGGAAGTGAATGAGTAAATCAAGGCTCAGACTGTACCTATATCTACATCCCTTGGGTCACATGACCAAAAACAATATGGCGGCAACCATTTGATCATTTTCTGTATCAAACTGCTTCTGTTACAAGTTTGTAGGGATAACTACATTCTAAAAGTGGTAAATCTCAGTGGATTACAACTTTTCTTACATCTGCAGGGGCTTGGATGAAATTTCTGATCCTTTATTTTTCATTACAGACCCAACTGCAGATAGCTTGGGTGCCATACCCAACCACCCATGGTATGTCCATGCTGGCCAACGGGGTGTCCACCTATTGCATTATGGGGTGCATGCCAATAAATTCAAAAAGTAAAAGTAAAAAGTAACCCATTTTACATGACAGGGAAGTGAATGAGTAAATCAAGGCTCAGACTGTACCCATATCTACATCCCCTGGGTCACATGACCAAAAATAAGATGGCGGCTTCCGTTCCATCATTTTCTCTATCAAACTGCTTCTGTTACACATGTATTATGATAACTACATTATAAAAGAGGTAAATCTCAATGGATTACAACTTTTCTTACATCTGCAGGGGCTTGGATGATTTTTCTGATCCTTAATTTTTCATTACAGACCCACATGCAGATAGCCGGGATGCTATACCCAACCTCCCATGGTATGTCCATGTTGGCCAATGGGGTGTCCACCTATTGCATTATGGGGTGGATGCCAATAAATTCAAAAAATAAAACTAAAAAGTAGCCTGTTTTACATGACAGGGAAGTGAATGAGTAAATCAATGCCCAGAATGTACCCAAAGCTACATCCTCAGGTCACATGACCAAAAACAAGATGGTGGCTACCGTTCAATCATTTTCTGTATCAAACTGTTTCTGTTACACGTTTGTAGGGATAGCTACATTATAAAAATGGTAAATGTCAATGGATTACACCTTTTCTTACATCTGTCGGGGCTTGGATGAATTTTCTGATCCCTAATTTCACATTACAGACCCACTTGCAGATAGCCGGGGTGCCATACCCAACCACCCATGGTATGCCCATGCTGGCCAATGGGGTGTCCACCTATTGCATTATGGGGTGCATGCCAATGAATTCAAAAAGTAAAAGTAAAAAGTAGCTCGTTTTACATGACAGGGAAGAGAATGAGTAAATTAAGGCCCAGACTGTACCCATAGCTACATCCCCTGCGTCACATGACCAAAAACAAGATGGCGGCTACCATTTGATCATTTTCTGTACCAAACTGCTTCTGTTACACATTTATTGTGATAAGTACATTATAAAAGTGGTAAATGTCAATGGATTACACATTTTCTTACATCTGCAGGGGCTTGGATGAAATTTATGATCACTAATTTCACATTATTGACCCACCACCATATAGCTGGGGAGCCATACCCAACCTCCTAAGGAAGGCCATGCTGGCACATGAGGGTCACACCTATTGCATTATGGGTTACATACAAATAAATTCAGAAAGTAAAAGTAAGTTGTAGTCTGTTTTACATGATGGGGAAGTGAATGAGTAAATCAAGGCCCAGACTGTACCCATATCTACATCCCCTTGATCACATGACCAAAAATAAAATGGCGGCTACCGTTCAATCATTTTCTGTCAAACTGCTTCTGTTACACACATTTGTGGGGATAACTATATTATAAAAGGGATAAATGTCAAGGCATTACACCTTTTCTTACATCTGCAGGGGCTTGGATGAAATTTCTGATCCCTAATTTCTCATTAAAGACCCAACTGCAGAAAGAAGGGGTGCCATATCCAACCACCCATGGTATGCCCAATCATGCCAATGGGGTGTCCACCTATTGCATCATGAGGTACAAGCCAATAAATTCAAAAAGAAAAAGTAAAAAGCAGCTTGTTTTACATGTTAGGGAAGTGAATGAGTAAATGAAGGCCCAGACTGTACCCATATCTACATCCCCTGGGGTCACATGACCAAAATAAGATGGTGACTACCGTTCAATCATATTCTGTATCAAACTGCTTCTATTCTAAAACCTGTTTAGAAAAACTCTACCCTTTTCCTATTCAAAATACCTGTGGAGAAAAACCCTATCCTTTCCATATTCTAAAACCTGTGGAGAAAACCCTACCCTCTCCCTGTTCTAAAATCTGTGGACAAAAAGCCTATCCTTTCCCTATTATACAACACATCATGAAGTCCACTATCCTTGACAGGACGGTGTCTAAAGTCCGGTAGGGAAACGTCCTACCGAGTCTTCTCTGAGACATTGACAGTTGCAAGATAGCTGATCAGGAAGGAGACATAGGAATCTGTGGTTGCAGAAGCCTAGTTTCCAGATCTGAAACCAGTTCTGACCTGGCCCCTGCCACCAAGAGTGAATCAGGGTCTTGAAATCTGAAGTAGCCAGGGGTTTGGGAGGTGGATCCTGTTGAGACTGGGGAGGAGGAGGAGGGGCATCCAGTGGAGGATAATACCCTTGAAACCCCATGTAGTTGGAGTAAGGGCAAAATCCAGGGTAGAACTGCCCCAAATGACTCCATTCTGGAGTGGAGCACCCCGGGTAGGGATCCCTTGGATACCCAAAAGGGTAATGTGGGACAGTTCAGGGTTGATTATAAGCCCCCAATGTCAGACCTGGCATCAGATGAATCCATGTTGGACCTGCCATTGTGTAGATGGGGGAGGGTCCGGTGCCAAGACAGCCCAAGGCAGGGTCACCAATGTTGTAACCGGCGCAACCTAACCTGGCACTGGAAGGGGTTCTGTTGGTCACGTTATGTTGGGTGAGTGGTCCCCCTTCAGGTATTGCTAGAAAAGTCTGCCGTGCGGCCCGATGCCAGGTGGTGCAAGTCCTATATGTGATGACCTACTGATGGAACCCTCTTGAAGTAAGATCTGTCTTTTCCTATATCTATCTCCAGCCTTTATGCATGTGAACAGTGCAAAAACCTATCTAGTATTACCTTTTACTATTATGTTTTAGGTCACTGTATTGCCTTTGGAAAATTAACACATTTTTTTATGTTATCCTATCCTACTATGCCTTAGTCCCATGTTTTGTGATATTTTTTCCCCATACATTATATAAAATAGTTGGTGGTTGTCAATACACAGCAATGATACACCTTCACCCTAAGGTTCACAGATGAAATGCAAGATATACGTCACCCATGAGTTTTATATAATTAATAGAAAATGGACCTAGTTTCTTCAGTATCTCATGGTTACAGTGAGAACAGCAAATTAAGTAAGGTGTTAATGAAAGTGGTGTGTATTTAGGTCACCATACAATATCTTATATAGTGTACTATACAGTAGGAAAGAAATCAAAATAGTTTACTATTTTTTATTACCATTAGCATTTACCATCAGTTGTCCACATTTCACCGATGCGACACTTTTTCAAGTGTATGGATCATCATACACAAAGAGCATTCCATCAGACATGGTAATGCCAGAAACATGTGGCAAAAAACCCTCTCCGTTCCCTATTCTACAACCTGGGGAGAAAATCCCTATTCTTTCCCTATTCTAAAACCTGTGGAGAAAAACCCTATCCTTTCCCTATTCAAAAATGTGTGGAGAACACCCTATCCTTTCCCTGTACTAAAACCTGTGGAGAAAAATCCAATCCTTTCCCTTTTCAAAAACCTATGGAGAAAAACCCTATCATTTCCCTATTCTAAAACCTGTGGAGAAAAACCCTACCCTTTCTCTATTCTAAAACCTGTGTAGAAAAGTCCTATCCTTTCCCCTTTCAAAAACCTGTGGAGAAAAACCCTACCCTTTCCCTATTCAAAAACCTGTGGAGAAAAACCCTATCCTTTCCCTATTCTAAAACCTGTGGAGAAAACTCCTAACCTTTCCATCTTCAAAAACCTGTGTAGAAAAACCCTACCCTTTCTCTATTCTAAATTCTGTGGAGTAAAATCCTACCCTTTCCCTTTTCTAAAACCTGTGGAGAAGAAGCCTATCCTTTCCCTATTATGTAACACATCATGAAGTCCACTCTCCTTGACAGGATGGTGTCTAAAGTCCGTAGGGAAATGTCCTGCTGAGTCTTCCCCAAGACATGGACAGTTGCAAGTTAGCTGATCGGGGAAGGAGACATAGGAAGCTGTGGGTTGCAGGAGCCTAGTTTCCAGATCTGAAACCAGTTCTGACCTGGGCCCTTGCCACCAAGACTGAATCAGGGTCTTGAAATCTGAAGTAGCCAGAGAAAGGAGGTGGATCCAGTTGAGACTGGGAGGAGGAGGAGGAGGGTGTCCAGTGGAGGATAATACCTTGAAACCCCATGTAGTTGGAGTAAGGGTGAAATCCAGGGTAGAACTGCCCCAAATGACTCCATTCTGGAGTGGAGCACCCTAGGTAGGGATCCCTTGGATACCCAAAAGGGTAATGTGGGACAGTTCAGGGTTGATTATAAGCCCCCCAATGTCATACCTGGCATCAGAAGAATCCACATCGGACCCACCATTGTGTAGATGGGGGGAGGGTCCGGCGTCGAGACAGCCCACAGCAGGGTCACCGATGTCGTAACTGATGCAACCTAACCTGGCACTGGAAGGGGTTCTGTTGGTCACGTGACGTTGGGTGGGTGGTCCCCCTTCAGGTATTGCTAGAAAAGTCTGCCGTGCAGCCCGATGCCAGGTGGTGCAAGTCCTATATGTGATGACCTACTGATGGAACCCTCTTGAAGTAAGATCTGTCTTTTCCTATATCTATCTCCAGCCTTTATGCATGTGAACAGTGCAAAAACCTATCTAGTATTACCTTTTACTATTATGTTTTAGGTCACTGTATTGCCCTTGGAAAATTAACACATTTTTTTTATGTCACTCTATCCTACTATGCCTTAGTCCCATGTTTTGTGATATTTTTCCCCATACATTATATAAAATAGTTCGTAGTTGTCAATACACAGCAATGATACACCTTTACCCTAAGGTTCATAGATGAAATACAAGATATACATCACCCATGAGTTTTATATAATTAATAGAAAATGGACCCTAGTTTCTTCAGTATCTCACGGTTACAGTGAGAACAGCAAATTAAGTAAGGTGTTAACGAAAGTGGTGTGTATTTAGGCCACCATACAGTATCTTATATAGTGTACTATACAGTAGAAAAGAAACCAAAATAGTTTACTATTTTTTATTACCATTAGCATTTACCAACAGTTGTCCACATTTCACCGATGCGACAATTTTTCAAGTGTATGGATCATCATACACAAAGAGCATTCCATCAGACATGGTAATGCCAGAAACCTGTGGAGAAAAACACTATCCTTTCCCTGTTCTAAAACCTGTGTAGAAAAACCCTACCCTTTCCCTATTCAAAAAACCTGTGGAGAAAAACCCTATCCTTTCCCTATTCTAAAACCTGTGGAAAAAAATCCTATCCTTTCCATCTTCAAAAACCTGTGTAGAAAAACCCTACCCTTTCTCTATTCTAAATTCTGTGGAGTAAAATCCTACCCTTTCCCTTTTCTAAAACCTGTGGAGAAAAAGCCTATCCTTTCCCTATTATGTAACACATCATGAAGTCCACTCTCCTTGACAGGATGGTGTCTAAAGTCTGGTAGGGAAACGTCCTGCCGAGTCTTCCCCAAGACATGGACAGTTGCAAGATAGCTGATCAGGGAAGGAGACATAGGAAGCTGTGGTTGCAGGAGCCTAGTTTCCAGATCTGAAACCATTCTGACCTGGGCCTGCCACCCAAGACTGAATCAGGGTCTTGAAATCTGAAGTAGCCAGGAAGGGAGGTGGATCTGATTGAGACTGGGGGAGGAGGAGGAGGGTGTCTGTGGAGGATAATACCCTTGAAACCCCATGTAGTTGGAGTAGGGCAAAATCGGGTAGAACTGTCCCAAATGACTCCATTCTGGAGTGGAGCACCTAAGTGAAGGGATCCTTGGATACCCAAGGGTAATGTGAGGACAGTTCAGGGTCGTATTTATGTCCCCAGTGTCAGACCTGGCATCAGATGAATCCACGTTGGACCTGCCGTTGTGTAGATGGGGGAGGGTCCAGCGTCGAGACAGCTCTAGCAGGGGTCACCACGATGTGGTAACTGGCGCCTTCTAACCTGGGCACTGGAAGGGTTCTGTTGGTCACGTGGCGTTGGGCAGGTGGTCCCCCCTTCAGGTATTGCTAGAAAGTCTGCCGTATGCCCGATGCCAGGTGGTGCAAGTCCTATATGTGATGACCTACTGATGGAACCCTCTTGAAGTAAGATCTGTCTTTTCCTATATCTATCTCCAGTCTTTATGCATGTGAACAGTGCAAAAACCTATCTAGTATTACCTTTTACTATTATGTTTTAGGTCACTGTATTGCCCTTGGAAAAGTAACACATTTTTTTTATGTTACCCTATCCTACTATGCCTTAGTCCCATGTTTGTGATATTTTTCCCCATACATTATATAAAATAGTTGGTGGTTGTCAATACACAGCAATGATACACCTTCACCCTAAGGTTCACAGATGAAATACAAGATATACGTCACCCATGAGTTTTATATAATTAATAGAAAATGGACCTAGTTTCTTCAGTATCTCACGGTTACAGTGAGAACAGCAAATTAAGTAAGGTGTTAAGAAAGTGGTGTGTATTAGGCCACCATACAGTATCTTATATAGTGTACTATACGAGTATGAAAAGAATCTAAAATAGTTTACTATTTTTATTACCATTAGCATTTACCATCAGTGGTCACATTTCACTGATGCGAATCTTTTCAAGTGTATGGATCATCATACACAAAGAGCATTCCATCGAGACATGGTAATGCCAGAAATATGTGGCAAAAAACCCTCTCATTTCCCTATTCTAAAACCTGCAGAGAAAATCTCTATTCTTTCCATATTCTAAAACCTATGGAGAAAAACCCTATCCTTTCCCTATTCTAAAACCTGTGAAGAAAAATCATATCCTTTCCCTATTCAAAAACCTGTGGAGAAAAATCCTATCCTTTCCCTTTTCAAAAACCTGTGGAGAAAAACCCTATCATTTCCTTATTCTAAAACCTGTGGAGAAAAACCCTACCATTTCCCTACTCAAAAAACCTGTGGAGAAAAACCTTATACTTTCCCTGTTCTAAAACCTGTGTTGAAAAACCATACCCTTTCTCTATTCTAAAACCTGTGGAGAAAAACCCTATCCTTTCCATATTCTAAAACCTGTGGAGAAAAGCCTATCCTTTCCTATTCTAAATTCTATATATACGTCTTCAGGCTTGTGACCTGTAGATAAAAAAACTATAGTGATCTTACCCTATACACCATTGCATCAACATTTTACATACTCTGTGATATTTAATTTAACCAAAGTAATTGCTCACCCTCATGAAGTCATCTCTTGGAGTGTTCAGAACTAGTCCATGCAGTATAATTCATTCCAACTGATGAGGCGGTGAAGGTGAAGTTTGTTGTGGTGCAATGCCTACTAGTAGGTCTACAAGGCTATTTATGTTAACACATAGGGTTTCCACAGCCTGTTAGACAAACTAGTTTGTCTCTACCGTAATCCCAGGAAAGTATCAGTTGAGTAGTATTATAGGATCAAGATGTAAAAATGTTGTAATGTAGCATCATTGCAGTGTTTCTCTCCTGGTATGAAAAAGGTAAAAAATAAATAAATAAAGGTAAAAAACAAAGTACACCACCCTTTTGCTAGATATAGGTAGTCGAATCACTGTTGAGGTACCCAGCTGGACTAACACTGTTAGCAGTTTCATGAGGTCAAACCCTGAATTAATTTTGAAACATGAATACATACTGTACATCAATACACACATCTCAAAACCTAAGCTAAACTGTAACTTACCGTTAGTGACATCACGTAGTAACCTACCTTATGCACTTATTATTTCCAATTTATTTCCCATTCTGACTGTTGCATGAGTATTTCTGAAGCCAGGGGACATATTTCGGTACAACGCACTGTGTATATAGATTACAGTGATTGTCATATGGAAAGAGCGACTCGGCGACAGTCGATAGGCATTTAGACGTATATCCATATCGATTCTTGACTTTCAAAGACTTTTAGCCTATACTCCAATCTGAAACACAGAATTTAAAGACATTATACCAATGACGACCTGAAAGTTATAAGTCCATTGGATTATATAATGTACATTCCTCTACCACTGCATCTATAAATTGCATACCTCTATAGGATTGGAGCTACAGCCCTCTTGATGTCACTGCAGAACATATACGCTTCCCTGATCCGTTAAGTGGACACCATCCTGGCCGATACAGTTCTGGGAAGAGGGACATGATGCCATCATGCTTGACCACGCTGGCTGACAATCCTCTCATGAATGCCCCCATCTCTGTGTTGATCTTTTCTCCTTGTTCTGTCCATTTCTTCATATTGAAACATTCCTCCACTGCCGCGCGGATGATGTGGGACCAAAGGATCATGGTTTTCGGCATTCGGTGCTTGATCAAGGCGATGTCCTCCTTCATCTTCCGTAGCAGCATCACTGATGTCTTCAATCCTAAATCATTGCCTCCCAGGTGGATGACGATGACATCTGGTTTGTATCCCCTCAGGCACTCCCGTCGCAACATTGGCACCAGTTGATCCCAAAGACTACCCCTCTCACCTAACCAACGAACATTGACTGGAGTATCGAAGGTCAACACTGGTCCCCTAGTTCGAGACCACTCCCGAATCCCTGCCCAATGCACGAAGGAGTGTCCGCAGATCCATACAGTCTTCTCTGGACACTGCATATCTGAATTAAGAAAACATACATATTATAGCATCGGAGTGTTTCCAATCTATGACAGGTAGTAGTGCTCAATTCCTGACATTTGCTGGCAAAAGACAACATGTCTGGTATCTTCCAGGAAATAAAAAACATTTAAGAGTGATTACTAATAGTGGCACTTAGAGCAAAATTATGCATTTGCGGCACAAGATCTCATGAAAACATTACGTGATTGGTGGTTTGAGAAACTGATGGTTACCAAATGGGAAAGGTATTTTGCAGTAGTCATGTTTGATGACCTAGCATGAATAAAGCAGTACATGTTGTTCAGTCTTCCCATGTCATCCCACACTTGTGTATCCCCTAGGTGGCGCTATCTCAGGGCTACTACCTGCCTGTAGCTGGTTGCAGGTTAAGGGCATGTGTACTGACACGGGTGCCTCCACCTGGAGGACAGGGTTGTTAGTAACAAGGCTAACTTGGATACAGCTTTCAGGGACATTGTAATCCCCTTTTTTCTCTTCTAGTAGCATAGACAATATGCAACAAACATTTCACAGTAGCCTCTATTCTGTATACACTTCCCCACACTGTTTGCACTTACCACTCAGAGCTGGTTCCACCAGTTCAACCCGGGAGGCGCCCTGTAAAACAAGGTTAGTACAGTATATATTCAGTATAGTGCTTTTGGTACAAACTGGAACCACAGTTGAGTTAAAGAGACAGGAAATAATTTCTAATTGGTAGCAGTTTATAAAGTTCTTATTCTCAGAAATGACATGCATTATTCTAAATAATCCACATTTAACTGTGCTTGAATAAAAACTTGATACGAAAAACTGTATTTTGCATTGTTTTGTTTTTATGGGCAGCATTCTGGGATGCAGCACTCGGCATTTCCCACCTATCTTACATCTCGATCACGCCGCCATCTCGGTCTCGATACCGGGAATCTATGCCAATTAACCATTCCATGAGTCCAATGGACACCCCATGTCTTCCACACTGAAACAGCAACTATAAAACATGCCATGGTGTCCAATGGACACTAATGTGACTATGATAGAGGAAGTCTTGTGCAGTCCATTCCGGGATGCAGCACTCAGCATTTCCACCTATCTTACATCTCAATCACTTCTCCATCTCGGTCTCAGTCTCGATGCGCGGAATCTACACCAATTTGCTATTCCATGGTGTCCAATGGACACCCCATGTCTTCCCACACTGGAAACAGCAACTATAAACATGCCATGGTGTCCAATGGACACACAATGTTGACTATGATAGAGGGAAGTCTTGTGCAGTCCATTCCAGGATGCAACACTCAGCATTTCCACCTATCTTACATCTCGATCATGCTGCCATCTCGGTCTCGATATTGGGAATCTATACCAATTAACCATTCCATGGAGTCCAATGGACACCCCATGTCTTCCCACACTGGGAAACAGCAACTATAAAACATGCCATGGTGTCCAATGGACACGCAATGCTGACTATGATAGAGGGAAGTCTTGTGCAGTCCATTCTGGGATGCAGCACTCGGCATTTTCCACCTATCTTACATCTCGATCACTCCACCATCTCGGTCTCTATCCTGGGAATCTGCGCCTGTCAAGCGATTTACTATTCTGTGTCGCTATCGCTTGTATTCGGTGATCTGGGCATCCCATATTTCATCTTTGAATGGTATTCGAGAATCATTTATCTACACACTATGCCCTTGTCACAATCTGCATATCAGTGGGTCGATTCACTTCTTCCCTTTCTTTTGTGCACATCACACATCTTCGGGTAGGGTACAGCTTCTTTGGTGTTCTTGGTATTTTTGATGGGAAGTGCTTTCCTTGCAGTCGTTGGCATGGATCAAATTTTGTCGATTCCTGTTTTTGGCTATGCTGTGGAAGATCTATTTTTTTGCTTGTCGTTATAAGTTCTTTAATTACAGTTCGTTGGAATTCCAAGTGCGTCATCTTCTTTCTTTCTGGGGAAAATTTCTTGTACATTATGTACCCCTGAATTAACATGGCATTCAGTAAATAAAAGAACTCCTTCTGCCATACCTTCTTGCATCGCCGGTTAAAATTGTAATACCCAGCCAGCTGATCATTTTTGTCAACTCCACCCATGTATCTGTTGTAGTCCAGTATACATTTTGGTTTTTTTATCTCCTCAGTCTTCCAATCCTTTCTTCCGTATCGACAAATTCAGCACTTGATGTTGTTGACAGCATGTATATGTCCCTCTTGTCTCTCCACTTCATACAGAGCATTGGTGTCTTCCTGAATGTAACCTTTTCTTTCATCTTCAAGCTTTATGTCTTTTATTTTGGGAGGCATTCCCTAGTGGTTGGGCATAACAGTTCCAGTTACCAACTCCAGATAAAAATAGATCTGTGTAGAGTTGAGGTCCAGTGTAGTATCTGTCTGTGTAAATCCTGTAGCCTTTCCTCTCAGTTCTTCTCTAACAAGATCAAAACAAACTCTGTATGTATGTCCTTTGCTCTTGTTCCTCATCGACTTTGCCTGTATAGCATTGCCAGTTGCATATGTATCCGAGTTTGATTCACATAAGGTGTACACCTTGATTCCGTGCTTCACTGGTTTTTGTGGATTAAATGATCTGTAAGCTTAGATTTCCTTCCACAGACATATACCTTCATCCAGGAGAGGTCCGGTCAGGAAGATAGGTTTCTCGTGATCTCTTCAGGAATCGCTCATGTATCTCCCTAATGTGAAAAGTTGATCAAATCCTCCATCCCTCTAGGCTTCCGATTTGAGTTGTCAGCCATGTGGAGAAAAGAAAAATCAGGTTGAATCGGTTCCTTGCCATCACACTGCCCCAGAATGGTGTGTAGGTGACTTCATCCAATCCCCAGTATTCATCTTTACTGCTTTTCACTACCAGTCCCATCGCAATGTATAATGTAAAAAACCTCTTCAGTTCTTCTTTGTCAGTCATCTTCCAAGCCCTGGCCCTTGAATGTGGTGGCAACTCTTCAATTGATGTGCTAGAAAGAAATCATGGGCATATCTATTTGTTTCCCTTGCAATAAGCTCCAAATCTTCATCCGTCAAGGCAAAACAGTTGTACCAATCCAAGTGGACTTTCTGGGACTGGTACTTGAGACCTGAAGTTGCAGTGAATAGGTGTCCATTGTCACTTGTTGTTGTCACCTCTTCCCATTCGTCTTCTCTTCTAACGCTTTGTTCTGCTGATGACCGAGCCCTTTTACCACGAGTCTTCTTATGCATTGCACCTACTGATGTTGTGGGGGTCTCTTCATGATCTTCTTGCTCCACATCCGGCATGTAATCTTGATCAGTAATTTCTTCATCTTCAGAAGACTCATTCCGCACTTCCACCAGATCCAGATTGTACAATCTTTCTTCAACATCATCTTCACTATGCGATTCGGAGAAATCGGACTCTCTACACATCTGGATCTCAGCCAAAACATCCAATGCAGTAATTTTCTTAGCCATGATGATTATTCTGTAAGGTGTAGAGAACAAAACAAAAAAAAAAAAACATCATTGTTGCAAGTTATCTTTGTTGGGTGATTCTAACAATAATATGAAAAATGAAGCCCCTATGAATACCAGTTTGGCTCAATAAACCCTACTCCCCAACTCCCCACTGTGCACTGATTTATATTTTCAAAAGTACCACAAAATATTCTATATTCTGTTGAATTATGTCAAATATACTGCAAGGAATCAACCTGAAAGACAAAAAAAGTTATATTCAAAGAGTTACACATATAACTTTAACGGAATACTCAAGCTCATTTTCACACATACGGAAGACACAGTGATATGATAATAGAAACATCCCATCCCATATTAGGTGCAACATCAGTTAAGCATTCACTAGTGTACAATGTCAACCCCAATATATCACTGTAGGTTTATGACTGTATAACATCAGTCTGCATTTTACCACCCTCCAGTGAGTTGTAATTCCTCCTGATGTTGCCCGGTTATAAACAAATATTGTTTTCCTTAATACACTGACCTAAGGAACACTTGATTACTGCATATATATATATGTATGTGTGTGTGTGTGTGTGTGCGATGCTTGGCATCGGCTGACATGAAAAGCCAAGTAGAATATCAGATTTGCAAGGTAAATGACTATGTGTTTATGACCGGATAACATCAGTCAGCATTTTTGCCACCCGTAGTGTGTGTTAATGCCTCCTGATGTTACCTGGTTATAAACAAATAGTGTATTTCCTTACTAGTCAAGAAAATCACCAAATTGGAACCTTTCTTGTTTTGGAACTTGCAACTTTAATTAACCATACAATATGCAGTATCACAACATAGGAAGAACTTCACATATATCAAGTTAGCATCAACAATTCACAGTACAGCTGATATCCATCAAAAGTCAAACGTTCCAAAAGTGTCTATGTGTCAGTGAACTAATAAATGTAAAATCAACCATTGTTCTCTTCTGATTTTCGGTGCTGTCCCAATGAAGATGATGCACGAAAACTCTAGGGATCAAGTAGGACAAGTGTTATTAAATTGATCTTAGACATTTGCAAGAACACATCATACATGTTAATTCAGTGATAAAATCAACCAATTTTATGTCTTATTAATAAAGCATATACATCCAAAGTATTGTTTATAGTTTGTGAATTCAGTTCTCAGTTCTTCTGATTACATTTGTTTTATATTGTGTCATAATACAAACAGTATATTACATGAACAAATAACTGCTGTACAAGTAGAAGTGAGAGTGAAAATATGTATTATTATATATGTAAGCAATAATACCCAACAGGGTGGGCGGTATTGTGCTATACCGGACCGCCGAGGGGCGTAATGAGGTGGAGATTTGAAATTTTATCAGTACTTTATGCCAATAGAAAATTAGGCTGGGCACAATGATACAGGACTACGTGAAGGGGCTAGTATTTTTATCTACTGGGCTCTGTTGTCAGATAGACCAGAGCTTTGGGTAAGAACTGGCCAATCAGAAGCCAGGATTTTACAAGCTCATTTTCTAATGAGTGTTCATCGTCACAATACTTCTTTTGAAACAGCTCAAGAATATCAATTGATAGACTGAAAAATATTGAAAATATGTAACCTTGAAAAGCATATGAAACATATTCAATGTGACATTTCAGATCAATACTCTGTATACATTTTTCATCCAGCAGAGTGGAGCAGATGGCGAACCATCCATGACTTTCAACATGTCATACTGCAGGACTTTACTGACATTGTGAGTGGTCCACCATGGCTCAGGTGTGGTGGCACAACACATTAAGGGGACTAACAAGGTGAAAGAGTCTAACATGTTCCAACATAAGAAAAATAGGACAAGAGGACACAGCATGAGATTAGAGGAATGCCAATTAAGGGGTAATGTGAGGAAGTTCTTTTTTAAAGAAAGGGTGGTGGATGCATGAAACGGCCTACTTCAGGAAGTGGTGGATATGAATACAGTGCAGGGCTTCAAACAGGCATGGGATAGGCATAAGGGAGCAATACAGATGAATATGGATAGATAGGTCATTGACAAAGCAAAGTCCAATGGCACATTTATAATGTAGAAAAAGAAATGGGCAGACTGGATGGGCCTTGCAGTCCTTATTTGCCATCAACTTATATGTTTCTATGCACAATGGTGGGGGTGGAAAGGATGAGAAGGGACTTACAAACATACGAAATTCGCCAGCAGATAAAGGCCTAGAGGTCTATCAAGTCTGCTTGAATGTGTAGCTAGCACCCCTTATTCTGCAGCTGCCCCTCCCTTCCACCCTTCCCCTTCATTAACCCTCCCCCTTGTCCTATCCCATCCTCGTTTGAAGCAGTCCACTGTTCTACTGCATACCACTTCAGCAGGTAACGCATTCCACCAGCCATCACCCTCTCTGTAAAAGTGTCTCCTCATCTCCCTCCTGAACCTTCCTTGCTCCAGTCTCATATTATGGCCCTGGTGTCCTCTGTTTCACTTAGGATGCATAGGGAGAGATCACCTGTAGAAAACAGGAAGTTGTTGGTGGGGGTGGAAAGGATGAGAAGGGACTTAGGATGCATAGGCAGAGGAATCACCTGTAGAAAACAGGAAGTTAGTATCCCTCTGTACAGACAGTTGGTTGTACCCCATCTGGAGTACTGTGTGAAGTTCTGGAGACATTGTATCTGCAAGGACATAAACAGGATGGAGGCTGTCAGTTATGACCAGTGTAATTCAACCACTGAACTGGTGTCACCCTTCTACCAGGCACCACCCCAGGCTAAGCATTATTTGGTGTCCAATGGCCCACAACAAGTCCTCCCATATCAGGCCCCACCACAAAAGCATTCCCAGGACACTAATGGCCCCACCAACCATTCCATATCAGGCGCTACCAACAAAGCACATTCCTTATTGTCCAGTGGTTCCCCAACTCCATCCCATGTCAGGCGTCACCATAAGTGAATACTTAACCTGATGTGTCATCTGAAATGGTAGGTAATTTGTAGTCCACTGAACAACATGGAATGCATTTAGGTGGTGGTGGCTGACATGTCGAGGTTGCTGTGGGCCATTTACCTCACTGGATGCTTAAATTGTTGTGGTGCCTTATATAGGAGAAGAATGATCATCCATTTAAGAAAACTTAATCTTTTTTTTTTTGGTGGTGTGGCCTGGCATGGGAGGGCTTGTGATGGACCATTGTACCAGGAAACAGTTAACATGTTGTAGTGCCTTATATGGGAGGAATTGTGGTTCCATTGAACAGCCTGGTGTGCACTTTTGGTGATGTGGCCTGATATGGGAGGGCTTGTGGGGGCCACTGGACACACATAGGATGCTTACATTGTTGTGGCGTGTGCTTGGCATTTGGAAATACTAACTTCTCATGCCTAAAATCAGTCACACTCACTACAGTGCTGAAACCCAGTGGGCCGGTTTTTCCTTTTTTTTCTTTAGCCATCCTAACCATTTAGCATTTAACAGCTTTAAAGACAGGCAAGACCCCAAATCGGTTTACCAACTGTGTTACAGGCTGTTTGAAAAAAGTCAAAAAATACTTTTTTAAACCGTGGGACTGGTACCTCACACTGAGAATTGGATACCAGAGACAATCCACCTGGCAATGGATCTTTTAGTGGCAGGTTTCCTTTACACCTCACCATAGTGAGGAACAGTTGGAGGAGTCAAACCTGTGACCCTTGGTATGCTCTATGTAGTAGCTAAGGCTCTTTTGACATCCAACTTGTGCAATCTCCTCTCACCAGAGGAGGAATGGTCAGTGAAGTACACAGAGATTGAGAGATTTGAGATTCAGGTACCAAACTCTCCCTGGGCACAGGTTAACAGATTGTGATTCCTGGGAACTTTTCACATCTGCAGGGGCTTGATGAAATTTATGATCACTAATTTACATTATGACCCACCAACATTAGCTGGTGCCATACAACCACCCTGGTATAACGGCTGACCAATGGTGTCACCTATTGCATTATGGGTTACATACCAATAAACTGAAAAAAGAAGTAAGATGTAGCCTGTTTTACATGAAGGGGAAGTGATGAGTAAATCAAAAGCCAGATCAAACTTCTTCATCCCTGGGTCCATGACCAAAACAAGATCGGATACTGTTCAATCATTTTGTATCAAACTGTTTCACACATTTATTGTGATAACTACATTATAAAAGTGGTAAATGTCAATGGATTACACCTTTTCACATCTGCAGGGGCGGATGAATTTCGATCCTAATTTCACATTACAGACCCATTTGCAACAAAGAGATTCATACCACCCACCCTGGTATGTCCATGCTGGCCAATGGGTGTCCTCATTGCATTATGGGGTGCATGCCAATAAATTCAAAAGTAAAAGTAAAAAGTAACCCATTTACATGACAGGAAGTGAATGAGTAATCAAAATCAGACGCTTATCTACATCCCAACAAGCATGACCAAAACAATTATGGCTTAAACCATTTGATCATTTTCTGTATCAAACTGCTTCGTTATGTTTGTAGGATAACTACATTCTGCGCAGAATCTCAGTGGATTACAACTTCTTACATCTGCAGGGGCTTGGATGAAATTTCTGATCCTTTATTTTTCATTACAGAACCTAACTGCAGATAGCTTGGGTGCCATACCCAACCACCATGGTATGTCCATGCTGGCCAACAGGGTGTCCACCTATTGCATTATGGGGGCATGCCAATAAATTCAAAAAGTAAAAGTAAAAAGTAACCCATTTACATGACAGGGAAGTGAATGGGTAAATCAAGCTCAGACTGTACCCATATCATACCCTGGTCACATGACCAAAAATAAGATGGCGGCTTCCGTTCCATCATTTCTCTATCAGAAACTGCTTCTGTTACATGTGTATCTGATAACTACATTATAAAATGAATCTCAATGGATTACAACATTACTTACATCTGCAGGGGCTTGGATGATTTTTCTGATCCTTAATTTTTCATTACAGACCCACATGCAGATGTGAGTTGCTATACCCAACCTCCCGTAGCGTGTCATGCTGGCCAGTAAGTGGTCCACCTATTGCATTATGGGGTGGATGCCAATAAATTCAAAAATAAAACTAAAAAAGTAGCCTGTTTTTACATGACAGGGAAGTGAATGAGTAAATCAATGCCCAGAGAATGTACCCAAAGCTACATCCTCAGGTCACGACCAAAAACAAGATGGTGGCTACCGTTCAATCATTTTCTGTATCAAACTGTTTCTGTTACACGCTTGGTAGGGATAGCTACATTATAAAAATGGTAAATGTCAATGGATTACACCTTTTCTTACATCTGTCGGGGCGTGATGAATTTCTGATCCCCAATTCACATTACAGACCCACTTGCAGATAGCTAAGTGCCATACCCAACCACCATGAAGCCGCCCATGCTGGCCAATGGGTGTCCACCCATTGCATTATGGGTGCATGCCAATGAATTCAAAAGTAAAAGTAAAAGTAGCTCGTTTTACATGACAGGGAAGAAAATGAGTAAATTAAGGCCCAGACTGTACCCATAGCTACATCCCTACGTCACATGACCAAAAACAAGATCGCGGCTACCATTTGATCATTTTCTGTACCAAACAAGCTTCTGTTACACATTTATTGTGATAAGTACATTATAAAAGTGGTAAATGTCAATGGATTACACATTTCCTACCATCTGCAGGGGCTTGGATGAAATTTATGATCACTAATTTCATTAATTGACCCACCACCATATAGCTGAGAGCCATACAACCTACTAAGGAAGGCCATGCGCACACATGAGGGTCACACCTATTGCATTATGGGTTACATACAAATAAATTCAGAAAGTAAAAGTAAGTTGTAGTCTGTTTTACATGATGGGGAAGGAATGAGTAAAAACCAAGGCCCCAGACTGTACCCATATCTACATCCCTTGATCACATGACCAAAAATAAAATAAATGACTACAGTTCAATCATTTTCTGTCAAACTGCTTCTGTTACACATTTAGGGGAATAACTATATTATAAAAGGGATAAATGTCAAGGCATTACACCTTTTCTTACATCTGCAGGGCTTGGATGAAATTTCCAGATCCCTAATTTCATTAAAGACCAACTACAGAAAGAAGGGTGCCATATCCAACCACCCATGGTATGCCCAATCATGCCAATGGGGTGTCCACCTATTGCATCATGAGGTACAAGCCAATAAATTCAAAAGAAAAAGTAAAAAGCAGCTTGTTTTGCACATGTTAGGGAAGTGAATGAGTAAATGAAGGCCCAGACTGTACCCATATCTACATCCCCGGTCACATGACCAAAATAAGATGGTGACTACCGTTCAATCATATTCTGTATCAAACTGCTTCTATTCTAAAACCTGTTTAGAAAACTCTACCCTTTTCTATTCAAAATACCTGTGGAAAAAACCTATCCTTTCCATATTCTAAAACCTGTGGAGAAAACCCTACCTCTCCCTGTTCTAAAATCTGTGGACAAAAAGCCTATCCTTTCCATTATAAAACACATCATGAAGTCCACTATCCTTGACAGGAATGTGTCTAAAGTCGGTAGGAAACGTCTACCAGTCTTCTCTGAGACATTGACAGTTGCAAGATAGCTGATCAGGGAAGGAGCATAAGGAATCTGTGGTTACAGAGCCTAGCTTCCAGATCTGAAACCAGTTCTGACCTGGCCCCTGCCACCAAGAGTGAATCAAGGGTCTTGAAATCTGAAGTAGCCAGGGTTTGGGAGGTGGATCCTGTGTGAGACTGCAGGGGAGGAGGAGGGGCATCCAGTGGAGGATAATACCCTTGCAAACCCATGTAGTTGGAGTAAGGGCAAAATCCAGGGTAGAACTGCCCAAATGACTCCATTCTGGAGTGGAGCACCCAGGTAGGGATCCTTGGATACCCAAAAGGGTAATGTGGGACAGTTCAGGGTTGATTATAAGCCCCAATGTCAGACCTGGCATCAGATGAATCCATGTTGGACCTGCCATTGTGTAGATGGGGAGGGTCCAGTGCCAAGACAGCCCAAACAGGGTCACCCAATGTTGTAACGGTGTAACCTAACCTGGCACTGGAAGGGTTCTGTTGGTCACGTTATGTTGGGTGGTGGTCCCCCTTCAGGTATTGCTAGAAAAGTCTGCGTCAGACCCGATGCCAGGTGGTGCAAAGTCCTATATGTGATGACCTACTGATGGAACCCTCTTGAAGTAAGATCTGTCTTTCCTATATCTATCTCAGCCTTTATGCATGAGAACAGTGCAAAAACCTATCTAGTATTACCTTTTACTATTATGTCTTAGGTCACTGTATTGCCTTTGGAAAATTAACACATTTTTAATGTTATCCTATCCTACTATGCCTTAGTCCCATGTTTTGTGATATTTTTCCCCATACATTATATAAAATAGTTGGTGGTTGTCAATACACAGCAATGATACACCTTCACCCTAAGGTTCTAGATGAAATGCAAGATATACGTCACCATGAGTTTATATAATTAATAGAAAATGGACCTAGTTTCTTCAGTATCTCATGGTTACAGGAGAACAGCAAATTAAGTAAGTGTTAATGAAAGTGGTGTGTATTTAGGTCACCATACAATATCTTATATAGTGTACTATACAGTAGGAAAGAAATCAAAATAGTTTACTATTTTTTATTACCATTAGCATTTACCATCAGTTGTCCACATTTCACCGATGCGACACTTTTTTCAAGTGTATGGATCATCATACACAAAGAGCATTCCATCAGACATGGTAATGCCAGAAACATGTGGCAAAACCCTCTCCTGCTCCTTATTTCTACAACCTGGGGAGAAAATCCCTATTCTTTCCCTATTCTAAAACCTGTGAGAAAACCCTATCCTTTCCCTATTCAAAAATGTGTGGAGAACACCCTATCCTTTCTGTCACTAAAACCTGTGGAGAAAAAATCCAATCCTTTCCCTTTTCAAAAACCTATGGAGAAAAACCCTATCATTTCCCTATTCTAAAACCTGTGAGAAAAACCCTACCCTTTCTCTATTCTAAAACCTGTGTAGAAAAGTCCTATCCTTTCCCCTTTCAAAAACCTGTGGGAAAAAACCCTACCCTTTCCCTATTCAAAAACCTGTGGAGAAAACCCTCCTCTTTCCTATTCTAAAACCTGTGGAGAAAACTCCTAACCTTTCCATCTTCAAAAACCTGTGTGAAAAACCCTACCCTTTCTCTATTCTAAATTCTGTGAGTAAAATCCTACCTTTCCTTTTCTAAAACCACTGTGGAAGAAGCCTATCCTTTCCCTATTATGTAACACATCATGAAGTCCACTCTCCTTGACAGGATGGTGTCTCAAAGTCCGAGGGGAAATGTCCTGCCAGTCTTCCCCAAGACATGGACAGTTACAAGTTAGCTGATCGGGGAAGGAGACATAGGAAGCTGTGGTTGCAGGAGCCTAGTTTCAGATCTGAAACCAGTTCTGACCTGGGCCCTTGCCACCAAGACTGAATCAGGGTCTTGAAATCCGAAGTAGCCAGAGAAAGGGAGGTGGATCCAGTTGAGACTGGGAGGAGGAGGAGGAGGGGTGTCCAGTGGAGGATAATACCCTTGAAACCCCATGTAGTTGGAGTAAGGGTGAAATCCAGGGTAGAACTGCCCAAATGACTCCATTCTGGGTGGAGCACCCTAGTAGGGATCCATTGGATACCCAAAGGGTAATGTGGGACAGTTCAGGGATGATTATAAGCCCCCAATGTCATACCTGGCATCAGAAGAATCCACATCGGACCCACCATTGTGTAGATGGGGAGGTCCGGCGTCGAGACAGCCCACAGCAGGGTCACCGATGTCGTAACTGATGCAACCTAACCTGGCACTAAGGAAGGGTTCTGTTGGTCACGTGGCGTTGGGTGGGTGGTCCCCCGCGCTTCAGGTATTATAGAAAAGTCTGCCGTGCAGCCCGATGCCAGGTAAGTGCAAGTCCTATGTGTGATGACCTACTGGATGGAACCCTCTTGAAGTAAGATCTGTCTTTCCTATATCTATCTCCAGCCTTTATGCATGTGAACAGTGCAAAACCTATCTAGTATTACCTTTTACTATTATGTTTTAGGTCACTGTATTGCCCTTGGAAAATTAACACATTTTTTTTTATGTCACTCTATCCTACTATGCCTTAGTCCCATGTTTTGTGATATTTTCCCATACATTATATAAAATAGTTCGTAGTTGTCAATACACAGCAATGATACACCTTTACCCTAAGGTTCATAGATGAAATACAAAGTATACATCACCCATGAGTTTATATATTAATAGAAAATGGATAATTTCTTCAATCTACGGTTACAGTGAGAACAGCAAATTAAGTAAGGTGTTACTTGACGAAAGTAGTGGTGTGTATTTAGGCCACCATACAGTATCTTATATAGTGTACTATACAGTAGAAAAGAAACCAAAATAGTTTACTATTTTTTATTACCATTAACATTTACCAACAGTTGTCCACATTTCACCGACAGCGACAATTTTTCAAGTGTAGGATCATCATACACAAAGAGCATTCCATCAGACATGGTAATGCCAGAAACCTGTGGAGAAAAACACTATCCTTTCCCTGTTCTAAAACCTGTGCATGAAAAACCCTACCCTTTCCCTATTCAAAAACCTGTGGAAAAACCCTATCCTTTCCCTATTCTAAAACCTGTGGAAAAAATCCTATCCTTTCCATCTTCAAAAACCTGTGTAGAAAAACCCTACCCTTTCTCCTATTCTAAATTCTGTGGAGTAAAATCCTACCCTTTTCCTTTTTCTAAAACCTGTGGAGAAAAAGCCTATCCTTTCCCTATATTATGTAACACATCATGAAGTCCACTCTCCTTGACAGGATGGTGTCTAAAGTCTGGTAGGAAACGCCCTGCCCGAGTCTTCCCAAGACATGGACAGTTGCAAGGATAGCTGATCAGGGAAGGAGACATAGGAAGCTGTGGTTGCAGGAGCCTAGTTTCCAGATCTGAAACCAGTTCTGACCTGGGCCCTTGCCACCAAGACTGAATCAGGGTCTTGAAATCTGAAGTAGCCAGGGAAGGGGAGGTGGATCCAATGAGACTGGGGGAGGAGGAGGAGGGGTGTCTGGTGGAGGATAATACCCTTGAAACCCCATGTAGTTGGAGTAAGGCAAAATCGGGTAGAACTGCCCCAAATGACTCCATTCTGGGTGGAGCACCTAAGTGAAGGGATCCTTGGATACCAAGGGTAATGTGAGGACAGTTCAGGGTCGTTATAAGCCCCCAGTGTCAGACCTGGCATCAGATGAATCCACGTGGACCTGCCGTTGTGTAGATGGGAGGGTCCAGTAGAGACAACACAGCAGGGTCACCACGATGTGGTAACTGGCGCCTTCTTACAACAGCACTGGAAGGGTTCTGTTGGTCACGTGGCGTTGGGCAGGTGGTCCCCCCTTCAGGTATTGCTAGAAAGTCTGCCGTCTGCCCGATGCCAGGTGGTGCAAGTCCTATATGTGATGACCTACTGATGGAACCCTCTTGAAGTAAGATCTGTCTTTTCCTATATCTATCTCCAGTCTTTATGCATGTGAACAGTGCAAAACCTATCTAGTATTACCTTTACTATTATGTTTTAGGTCACTGTATTGCCCTTGGAAAAGTAACACATTTTTTATGTTACCCTATCCTACTATGCCTTAGTCCATGTTTGTGATATTTTCCCCATACATTATATAAAATAGTTGGTGGTTGTCAATACACAGCAATGATACACCTTCACCCTAAGGTTCACAGATGAAATACAAGATATCGTCACCCATGAGTTTTTATATAATTAATAGAAAATGGACCTAGTTTCTTCAGTATCTCACGTGTTACAGTGAGAACAGCAAATTAAGTAAGGTGTTAACGAAAGTGGTGTGTATTTAGGCACCATACAGTATCTTATAGTGTACTATACAGTATGAAAAGAATCAAAATAGTTTACTATTTTTATTACCATTACCATTTACCATCAGTGGTCACATTTCACTGATGCGAAACTTTTCAAGTGTATGGATCATCATACAAAGACGATCTCCATCGAGACATGGTAATGCCAGAAATATGTGGCAAAAACCCTCTCATTCCCTATTCTAAAACCTGCACAGGAAAATCTCCTATTCTTTCCATATTCTAAAAACCTATGGAGAAAAACCCTATCCTTTCCCTATTTAAAACCTGTGAAGAAAAATCATATCCTTTTCCTATTCAAAACCTGTGGAAAAATCCATCCTTTCCTTTTCAAAACCTGTGGAGAAAAACCCTATCATTTCCTTATTCTAAAACCTGTGGAAAAACCCTACCATTTCCTACTCAAAACCTGTGGAGAAAAACCTTATACTTTCCCTGTTCTAAAACCTGTGTTGAAAAACCATACCCTTTCTCTATTCTAAAACCTGTGGAGAAAAACCCTATCCTTTCCATATTCTAAAACCTGTGGAGAAAAGCCTATCCTTTCCTATTCTAAATTCTATACTATCGTTCTTCAGGCTTGTGACCTGTAGATAAAAAACTATGGATCTTACCCTGCATACACCATTGCATCAACATTTTACATACTCTGTGATATTTAATTTAACCAAAGTAATGTAGCTCACCCTCACATGAAGTCATCTCTTGGAGTGTTCAGAACTAGTCCATGCAGTATAATTCATTCCAACTGATGAGACGGTGAAGGTGAAGTTTGTTGTGGTGCAATGCCTACTAGTAGGTCTACAAGGCTATTTATGTTAACACATAGAGGTTTCCACAGCCTGTTAGACAAACTAGTTTGTCTCTACCGTAATCCCAGAAAGTATCAGTTGAGTAGTATTATAGAAGTCAAGATGTAAAAATGTTGTAATGTAGCATCATTGCAGTGTTTCTCTCCTGGTATGAAAAAGGTAAAAAATAAATAAATAAAGGTAAAAAACAAAGTACACCACCCCTTTTGCTAGATATAGGTAGAAGTCGAATCACTGTTGAGGTACCCAGCTGGACTAACACTGTTAGCAGTTTCATGAGGTCAAACCCTGAATTATTTGAAACATGAATACATACTGTACATCAATACACACATCTCAAAACCTAAGCTAAACTGTAACTTACCGTTAGTGACATCAAGTAGTAACCTACCTTATGCACTTATTATTTCCAATTTATTTCCATTCTGACTGTTGCATAGTATTTCTGAAGCCAGGGGACATATTTAGGTACAACGCACTGTGTATATAGATTACAGTGATTGTCATATGGAAAGAGCGACCCGGCGACAGTAAATAGGCATTTAGAACGTATATCCATATATCGTTCTTCGCTTTAAAGACTTTTAGCCTATATACCTAATCTGAAACACAGAATTTAAAGACATTATACCAATGACGACCTGAAAGTTATAGTCCATTGGATTATATACTATACATTCCCATCACTGCATCTATAAATTGCATACCTCTATAGGATTGGAGCTACAGCCCTCTTGATGTCACTGCAGAACATATCGCTTCCCTGATCCGTTAAGTGGACACCATCCTGCCGATACAGTTCTGGGAAGAGGGACATGATGCCATCATGCTTGACCACGCTGGCTGACAATCCTCTCAAGAATCCCCCCATCTCTGTGTTGATTCTTCTCCTTGTTCTGTCCATTTTCTTCATATTGGAAACATTCCTCCACTGCCCGGCGGATGATGTGGGACCAAAGGATCATGGTTTTCGGCATTGGGTGCTTGATCAAAACGATGTCCTCCTTCATCTTCCGTAGCAGCATCACTGATGTCTTCAATCTAAATCATTGCCTCCCAGGTGGATGACGATGACATCTGGTTTGTATCCCTCAGGCACTCCCGTGCAACATTGGCACCAGTTGATCCCAAAGACTACCCCTCTCACCCTAACCAACGAACATTGACTGGAGTATCGAAGGTCAACACTGGTCCCCTAGTTCGAGACCACTCCCGAATCCCTGCCCAATGCATCGGAGTGTCCGTGAGATCCATACAGTTCCTCTCTGGACACTGCATATCTGAATTAAGAAAACATACATATTATAGCATCGGAGTGTTCCAATCTATGACAGGTAGTAGTGCTCAATTCCTGACATTTGCTGGCAAAAGACAACATGTCTGGTATCTTCCAGGAAATAAAAACATTTAAGAGTGATTACTAATAGTAGCACTTAGAGCAAAATTATGCATTTGCGGCACAAGATCTCATGAAAACATTACGTGATTGGTGGTTTGAGAAACTGATGGTTACCAAATGGGAAAGGTATTTTGCAGTAGTCATGTTTGATGACCTAGCATGAATAAAGCAGTACATGTTGTTCAGTCTTCCCATGTCATCCACACTTGTGTATCCCTAGGTGGCGCTATCTCAGGGCTACTACCCCGCCTGTATGGCTAGTTGCAGGTTAAGGGCATGTGTACTGACACCGGTGCCTCCACCTGGAGGACAGGGTTGTTAGTAACAAGGCTAACTTGGATACAGCTTTCAGGGACATTGTAATCCCCTTTTTCCTCTTCTAGTAGCATAGACAATATGCAACAAACATTTCACAGTAGCCTCTATTCTGTATACACTTCCCACACTGTTTGCACTTACCACCAGAGCTGGTTCCACCAGTTCAACCCAGAGACGCCCTGTAAAACAAGGTTAGGTACAGTATATAACAGTATAGTGCTTTTGGTACAAACTGGAACCACAGTTGGATTAAAGAGAACAGAAATAATTTCTAATTGGCAGCAGTTTATAAAGTTCTTATTCTCAGAAATGACATGCATTATTCTAAATAATCCACATTTAACTGTACTTGAATAAAACTTGATACAAAAACTGTATTTTGCATTGTTTTGTTTTTATGAGCGGCATTCTGGGATGCAGCACTCGGCATTTCCACCTATCTTACATCTCGATCACGCGCCATCTCGGTCTCGATGCGAGAATCTATGCCAATTAACCATTCCATGGAGTCCAATGGACACCCCATGTCTCCCACACGGAAACAGCAACTATAAAACATGCCATGGTGTCCAATGGACACTAATGCTGACTATGATAGAGGGAAGTCTTGTGCAGTCCATTCCGGGATGCAGCACTCAGCATTTCCACCTATCTTACATCTCAATCACTTCTCCATCTCGGTCTCAGTCTCGATGACGGGAATCTACACAATTTACATTCCATGGTGTCCAATGGACACCCATGTCTTCCCACACTGGAAACAGCAACCATAAACATGCCATGGTGTCCAATGGACACACAATGCTGACTATGATAGAGGAAAGTCTTGTGCAGTCCATTCCAGGATGCAGCACTCAGCATTTCCCACCTATCTTACATCTCGATCATGCCGCCATCTCGGTCTCGATACGCGAATCTATACCAATTAACCATTCCATGGAGTCCAATGGACACCCCATGTCTTCCCACACTGGGAAACAGCAACTATAAAACATGCCATGGTGTCCAATGGACACGTAATGCTGACTATGATAGAGGGAAGTCTTGTGCAGTCCATTCTGGGATGCAGCACTCGGCATTTCCACCTATCTTACATCTCGATCACTCCACCATCTCGGTCTCTATACTGAATCTGCGCCTGTCAAGCGATGTACTATTCTGTGTCGCTATCACTTGTATTCGTGATCAAGGATCCCATATTTCGATCTTTGAATGGCATTCGAGAAGCATTTATCTACACACATGCCCTTGCCACAATCTGCACACCAGTAGGTCGATTCCTTATGCTTCCCTTTCTTTGTGCACACCACACATCTTCGGGTAGGGTACAGCTTCTTGGTGTTCTTGGTATTTTGATGGCAAGTGCTTTCTTGCAGTCGATGGCATGGATCAAATTTTGTCGATTCCTGTTTTTGGCTATGCTGTGGAAGATCTATTTTTTTTTGCTTGTCGTTATAAGTTCTTTAATTACAGTTCGTTGGAATTCCAAGTGTCCATCTTCTTTCTTTCTGGGAAAATTTCTTGTACATTATGTACCCTGAATTAACATGGCATTCAGTAAATAAAAGAACTCCTTCTGCCATACCTTCTTGCATCGCCGGTTAAAATTGTAATACCCAGCCAGCTGATCATTTTTGTCAACTCCACCATGTATCTGTTGTAGTCCAGTATACATTTTGGTTTTTATCGACTCCTCAGTCTTCCAATCCTTTCTTCCGGTATCGACAAATTCAGCACTTGATGTTGTTGACAGCATGTATATGTCCCTCTTGTCTCTCCACTTCATACAGAGCATTGGTGTCTTCCTGAATGTAACCTTTTCTTTCATCTTCAGCTTTATGTCTTTTATTTTGGGAGGCATTCCCTAGGTTGGGCATAACAGTTCCAGTTGCACCAACTCCAGATAAAAATAGATCTGTGTAGAGTTGAGGTCCAGTGTAGTATCTGTCTGTAAATCCTGTAGCCTTTCCTCTCAGTTCTTCTCTAACAAGATCAAAACAAACTCTGTATGTATGTCCTTTGCTCTGTTCCTCATCGACTTTGCCTGTATAGCATTGCCAGTTGCATATGTATCCCGAGTTTGATTCACATAAGGTGTACACCTTGATTCCGTAAGCTTCACTGGTTTTTGTGGATTAAATGATCTGTAACTTAGATTTCCTTCCACAGACATATACCTTCATCCAGGGAGAGGTCCCGGTCAGGAAGATAGGTTTCTCGTGATCTCTTCAGGAATCGCTCATGTATCTCCCTAATGTGAAAAGTTGATCAAATCCCTCCATCCCTCTAGGCTTCCGATTCGAGTTGTCAGCCATGTGGAGAAAAGAAAAAATCAGGTTGAATCGGTTCTTGCCATCACACTGCCCCAGAATGGTGTGTAGGTGACTTCATCCAATCCCAGTATTCATCTTTACTGCTTTTCACTACCAGTCCCATCGCAATGTATAATGTAAAACCTCTTCAGTTCTTCTTTGTCAGTCATCTTCCAAGCCCTGGCCCTTGAATGTGGTGGCAACTCTTCAATTGGATGTGCCAGAAAGAAATCATGGGCATATCTATTTGTTTCCTTGCAATAAGCTCCAAATCTTCATCCGTCAGGCAAAACAGTTGTACAAATCCAAGTGGACTTTCTGGGACTGGTACTTGAGACCTGAAGTTGCAGTGAATAGGTGTCCATTGTCACTTGTTGTTGTCACCTCTTCCCATTCGTCTTCTTCTAACGCTTTGTTCTGCTGATGACCGAGCCCTTTTACCACGAGTCTTCTTATGCATTGCACCTACTGATGTTGTGGGGTCTCTTCATGATCTTCTTGCTCCACATCCGCATGTAATCTTGATCAGTAATTTCTTCATCTTCAGAAGACTCATTCCGCACTTCCACCAGATCCAGATTGTACAATCTTTCTTCAACATCATCTTCACTATGATTCGGAGAAATCGGACTCTCTACACATCTGGATCTCAGCCAAAACATCCAATGCAGTAATTTTCTTAGCCATGATGATTATTCTGTAAGGTGTAGAGAACAAAACAAAAAAAAAACACATCATTGTTGCAAGTTATCTTTGTTGGGTGATTCTAACAATAATATGAAAAATGAAGCCCTATGAATACCAGTTTGGCTCAATAAACCCTACTCCCAACTCCCCACTGTGCACTGATTTATATTTTCAAAAGTACCACAAAATATTCTATATTCTGTTGAATTATGTCAAATATACTGCAAGGAATCAACCTGAAAGACAAAAAAAAGTTATATTCAAAGAGTTACAATAATAACTTTAACGGAATACTCAAGCTCATTTTCACACATACGGGAAGACACAGTGATATGATAATAGAAACATCCCATCCCATATTAGGTGCAACATCACGTTAAGCATTCACTAGTGTACAATGTCAACCCCAATATATCACTATAGGTTTATGACTGTATAACATCAGTCTGCATTTTACCACCCTCCAGTGAGTTGTAATTCCTCCTGATGTTGCCGGTTATAAACAAATATTGTTTTCCTTAATACACTGACCTAAGGAACACTTGATTACTGCATATATATATATATATATGTGTGTGTGTGTGTGTGCGATGCTTGGCATCGGCTGACATGAAAAGCCAAGTAGAATATCAGATTTGCAAGGTAAATGACTATATGTTTATGACCGGATAACATCAGTCAGCATTTCTGCCACCCGTAGTGTGTGTTAATGCCTCCTGATGTTACCTGGTTATAAACAAATAGTGTATTTCCTTACTAGTCAAGAAAATCACCAAATTGGAACCTTTCTTGTTTTGGAACTTGCAACTTTAATTAACCATACAATATGCAGTATCACAACATAGGAAGAAC
This sequence comes from Neoceratodus forsteri, assembly GCA_016271365.2. Classification (NCBI taxonomy): domain Eukaryota; kingdom Metazoa; phylum Chordata; order Ceratodontiformes; family Ceratodontidae; genus Neoceratodus; species Neoceratodus forsteri. The sequence goes on along the minus strand of CM057455.1, from coordinate 666,810,916 downwards.
TTCACATATATCAAGTTAGCATCAACAATTCACAGTACAGCTGATATCCATCAAAAGTCAAACGTTCCAAAAGTGTCTATGTGTCAGTGAACTAATAAATGTAAAAATCAACCATTGTTCTCTTCTGATTTTCGGTGCTGTCCCAATGAAGATGATGCACGAAAAACTCTAGGGATCAAGTCAGGACAAGTGTTATTAAATTGATCTTAGACATTTGCAAGAACACATCATACATGTTAATTCAGTGATAAAATCAACCAATTTTATGTCTTATTAATAAAGCATATACATCCAAAGTATTGTTTATAGTTTGTGAATTCAGTTCTCAGTTCTTCTGATTACATTTGTTTTATATTGTGTCATAATACAAACAGTATATTACATGAACAAATAACTGCTGTACAAGTAGAAGTGAGAGTAAAATATGTATTATTATATATGTAAGCAATAATACCCAACAGGGTGGCGGTATTGTGTAGTACGGATCATTCAGGGCGTAATGAGGTGGAGATTTGAAATTTTATCTAGTACTTTATGCCAATAGAAAATTAGGCTGGGCACAATGATACAGGACTACGTGAAGGGGCTAGTATTTTTATCTACTGGGCTCTGTTGTCAGATAGACCAGAGCTTTGGGTAAGGAACTGGCCAATCAGAAGCCAGGATTTTACAAGCTCATTTTCTAATGAGTGTTCATCGTCACAATACTTCTTTTGAAACAGCTCAAGAATATCAATTGATAGACTGAAAAATATTGAAAATATGTAACCTTAGAAAAGCATATGAAACATATTCAATGTGACATTTCAGATCAATACTCCTGTATACATTTTTCATCCAGCAGAGTGGAGCAGATGGCGAACCATCCATGACTTTCAACATGTCATACTGCAGGACTTTACTGACATTGTGAGTGGTCCACCATGGCTCAGAGTGTGGTGGCACAACACATTAAGGGACTAACAAGGTGAAAGAGTCTAACATGTTCCAACATAAGAAAATAGGACAAGAGGACACAGCATGAGATTAGAGGAATGCCAATTAAGGGGTAATGTGAGGAAGTTCTTTTTAAAGAAAGGGTGGTGGATGCATGAAACGCCTACTTCAGGAAGTGGTGGATATGAATACAGTGCAGGGCTTCAAACAGGCATGGGATAGGCATAAGGGAGCAATACAGATGAATATGGATAGATAGGTCATTGACAAAGCAAAGTCCAATGGCACATTTATAATGTAGAAAAAGAAATGGGCAGACTGGATGGGCCTTGCAGTCCTTATTTGCCATCAACTTATATGTTTCTATGCACAATGGTGGGTGTGGAAAGGATGAGAAGGACTTACAAACATACGAAATTTGCCAGCAGATAAAGGCCTAGAGGTCTATCAAGTCTGCTTGAATGTGTAGCTAGCACCCCTTATTCTGCAGCTGCTCCTCCCTTCCACCTTCCCCTTCATTAACCATCCACCTTGTCCTATCCCATCCTCGTTTGAAGCAGTCCACTGTTCTACTGCATACCACTTCAGCAGGTAACGATTCCACCCAGCCATCACCCTCTCTGTAAAAAGTGTCTCCTCATCTCCCTCCTGAACCTTCCTTGCTCCAGTCTCATATTATGGCCCTGGTGTCCTCTGTTTCACTTAGGATGCATAGGGAGAGGAATCACCTGTAGAAAACAGGAAGTTGTTGGTGGGGTGGAAAGGATGAGAAGGGACTTAGGATGCATAGGCAGAGGAATCACCTGTAGAAAACAGGAAGTTAGTATCCCTCTGTACAGACAGTTGGTTGTACCCCATCTGGAGTACTGTGTGAAGTTCTGGAGACATTGTATCTGCAAAGACATAAACAGGATGGAGGCTGTCAGTTATGACCAGTGTAATTCAACCACTGAACTGGTGTCACCCTTCTACCAGGCACCACCCCAGGCTAAGCATTATTTGGTGTCCAATGGCCCACAACAAGTCCTCCCATATCAGGCCCCACCACAAAAGCATTCCCAGGACACTAATGGCCCCCACCAACCATTCCATATCAGGCGCTACCAACAAAAGCACATTCCTTATTGTCCAGTGGTTCCCAACTCCATCCCATGTCAGGCGTCACCATAAGTGAATACTTAACCTGATGTGTCATCTGAAATGGTAGGTAATTTGTAGTCCACTGAACAACATGGAATGCATTTTAGGTGGTGGTGGCTGACATGTGAGGGATTGCTGTGGGCCATTTTACACCACTGGATGCTTAAATTGTTGTGGTGCCTTATATGGAGAGAATTATGGTCCATTTAAGAAAACTTAATCTTTTTTTTTTGGTGGTGTGGCCTGGCATGGGAGGGCTTGTGATGGACCATTGTACACCAGGAAACAGTTAACATGTTGTAGTGCCTTATATGGGAGGAATTGTGGTTCCATTGAACAGCCTGGTGTGCACTTTTGGTGATGTGGCCTGATATGGGAGGGGCTTGTGGGGGCCACTGGACACATAGGATGCTTACATTGTTGTGACGGTGTTGGCATTTGGAAATACTAACTTCTCATGCCTAAAATCAGTCACACTCACTACAGTGCTGAAACCCAGTGGGCCCGTTTTTCCTTTTTATTTCTTTAGCCATCCTAACCATTTAGCATTTAACAGCTTTAAAGACAGGCAAGACCCCAAATATTTACCAACTGTGTTACAGGCTGTTTGAAAAAAGTCAAAAAATACTTTTTTAAACCGGTGGGGACTGGTACCTCACACTGAGAATTGGATACCAGAGACAATCCACCTGGCAATGGATCTTTTAGTGGCAGGTTTCCTTTACACACCTCACCATAAGTGAGGAACAGTTGGAGGAGTCAAACCTGTGACCCTTGGTATGCTCTATGTAGTAGCTAAGGGCTCTTTTGACATCAAACTGTGCAATCTCCTCTCACCAGAGGAGGAATGGTCAGTGAAGTACACAGAGATTGAGAGATTTGAGATTCAGGTACCAAACTCTCCCTGGGCACAGGTTAACAGATTGTGATTCCTGGGAAGACACAGGGGAAGATGGACTGCTAAGGACAAAAGGAGTGGATACCAGGGCTGTCTGGCCCAATCTGGAGCAATCAGAATCATCTTGCAAGGTTGAGATCTGATTTTGACTAGCACCTTGAACAGGAGAGGAAGGGGGAAAGGCATAGAGATGCGGTAGAGGAGCCCTTGTTCCGTGCCTCTCCTTATCCTTCTTATGATGGCCTTCGGGAAGTGGACGCCTGCCTTGGTTTTTGAGCTCCTTTTACATTGAACTCATCTTCTTCTTTTCAGAATATGGGTTTCCAGGGATTGCTGCCACCTTTCGCATAGCCGCATTGAAGCTGAGGCAGTGCTGGCACTTCTCGAATGGGTGATTGCTATCACGAATTTTCCATGCGACTGACAAATTGGCACAACATGCACCTTGATAACATGCACTATCACAAATGTTCCATCGACTGACAAATTGGCACAACATGCACTTTGATAACATGTGCTATCATTAATTTAGCACCCTAATATAGCATGGTGGTTAATCTCACTCTCTCAAAACTCTCCACACACTGGGATCCAACGATCACAATATAGTTTAGTTTAGCATAAGGATAGATACTAACTCAAGTCATACTAGGACAAAGGCTTTGGTTTCAAAAATGCTGACTTTGCTGAAATGGGGAGAGGTCTCAAAAGAGCTCTGGAGAGAAGGGGGCAGGAGGGAGAATGGAAGAACAGTGTAGGCATCTAAAGGAAGCCTTAATGGAAGTAACAAACCAGTGCATCAGATTGGTATTCAAAGGCAAAAGAACAAGAAAGTTACTATGGTTCTCCAATCCACATACTTCTAATCTGAATACATTCCCCTAGTTGACCCTCTTCAATGCTGTCACTTTCCCCTTCTGACCCCTCTTCCTGGCACTGGACCCCACCCAGACCAATAGCCAACCCCTAAATCTTCATACCCTAACTCGACCACCCTACATTCATGTTGCCCCCCTTTACTAACCAGGATGGAGAAGTGGCGGTGGAGGATAAGAGACAGCACAAGTAGGAGAGAGGGTTGGAGAGGGACATCACAGAGATAGGAAACAGGACAAGGCAGGAGCAGGGAAGTGGGGAGGGACCGATGCGAAGCAAACAAAGGAGCAACAAGTGAGCCGGAAGCAGCAGAAGGGGCAATCCACGGAGGAATGAGGACCGGGACATAGACTCTAGATCCAGGTGCTCCACGAGCCTCTGCCGCATAGGGTCCCAATCCTCAGACTCCCAATCTTAAAGGACAGATCCACTAACCAAATTGATTCCAGTGACTCAAACCCTGATCCAGGCCCTTCAGTGGTGGCAGGATCAGAACAATCTGAGACAGGGGGTTCCCTTCACTCCCCAGTCTCATTCATTGACCTACCACAGATGCATCCTCTTGGGGTGGGGAGCTCACATGGGCGACCTTTCCACCCAAGGGCTGTGGTCCCTCAGGAATCTCTGCTCCACATCAATTTGCTGGAGCTCAGAGCAGTTTTCTAGCACTCCAGGTTTTTCTACTCCCAATCAAAGTACTCCTTAATGGGAACAAGAAGGTCCAAAAAGCTGGGTCTGGAATACATCCCAGTCATCAGATCCAGCAGCAAGTCATATGAGGAGAGGTTGAGGCACTTGAAATGGATAAATAAAGGGTGCACCACAGTTTTAGCTGGAGGTATCAGCCGGAGATGTGGAGAAAGAGGAGGAGAGGGGCCTTCTCCCTCTGGTCCAGTCATACGTCCAGCGAGGACCGATAGGCCCGACGGGGTGAACCACAACAGTGCGACCATCACCGACAGCTGTCTTGGCAGGTGGAGGCAGGCGAGGAGGAGCTACTGACCACCTTGCACTCCTGCTCATTAGATTTCTCCTTATGCTTCTTGGAAGCAGTAGATTTTCAACCGAGGACTCTCTAAGGTGGTCCTTCTTTCCCAGTGATTTTTCAATCACATCCCACATCCACCTAAACATGGAAGAGAGAAGAGTGCAGAGGAAGGCTACAAAGATAATAGCAGGTCAGCAGGGCAAGTCAAACGAGGAGAGGTTGAGGGCACTGAACATGTACTCCCTGGAAGAGGGGAGAGAGAGAAGAGGGACATGATTGGGAGCTTCCAGTACTTGAAAGGGATAAATAAAGGTGATGGTGGGAAAGAACTGGATGACAGGCAAGGGACTGCCCCTTTATAGTCACGCTAGACGTCACATCACCCGTGACGATGGGGCACGGCCCCTGCTGACGACTGCTAGCTACAAGTTTGCTGTGCAGTTCTGATGCCAGGAGATGCAGACCTATACATGAAGACCTACTGCAGGAACCCTCTAAGTAAGATCAGTTGTTTTCTGTCCTTTCTATGGTCCTTAGTGTTTGTCATGTACCAGGTAGAGATCTCTTGACATCCAGTCTCTCCCCCAGATTGTGCAAGTCAAATATGTTTTTTAATCAGCCTGCCATTGCCTGGCCTGTACACAAAACCCGCATTTAGTGCTAGAATACAGTTTACTTGTGATTTATGTGACAGTAAAATATATGTGTACCTTATTCTTATGTGATATATGTGCCTGAACCAAGATGTATGTTAACCCTGTATATGCCTGATGCCTGATGATCATTTTTTTGTTCCATTGTATAAGGTGCCCAGTTTAGGGTGAAGTTTAACATGGATGTGTTCAACATGTTTACAGTAGTCAAGCCGGGAGTTCAGTCATATACCCAGGTACTTGTAATGGGGACTACATCTAGTGAGGAGCCATCAAGGGTGGTGAATGGGGGGTGGGGAGATGGAGACAAGTTTGTGAGGGGTTTAACACAGTGGATATGGACGGAAGATCATTTAAGAAAATGGAGAATGGGCTGGGTGAAGTAAACACCCTGGAAGAGAGGAGGGATGGGGGACATGATCTAAACTTTCAAGTATCTGAGGTGAATCAACAAGGATGGAGTCAACAGGGTTTTAAACTGAGGAAGGGAAGGAACACTAGGGGCAGGGGCTAAGAATAGAGGGAAGATTTAGGAGGGAGATGAAGAGGCATTACTTCACAGAGAATGGTGTCAAAGTGAAATGCCCTACCACAGAGGGTGATATCATGCAAAATGGTGGGTAGCTTTATACGAGCATGGGACAGAGAACAGGGAGATACTGGTAGATGATGCTGAGAATGGCCAAGAGTGAACAAAGGGAGGGGCTGGGCAGATGTGACCGAGGGCACTAGCTGCACACTCAAGCAGACATTTACAGACCAGGAGGTCTGTTTCTGCTGGCACATTTGTATGTTTGTCTGTTGATATGTAATCCAGGGTTGCAGCAGCCTGTGATTGAGCCACCAGAGGAAGCTGGCATTTCTTGCAACTGACATCCTTGAGTGGACCTTGCATTCCTGTCACAATAGTTAAACTTTCAACTGAACAGCATGTGCAATGACTACTTTAAAACACTGTTTTATTACATTTTGACCTTTATTACCAACTGAAGAGGCAGTGTTGTGCTTGGTTACTGAGTACAGAGCTGTGAACTACAAGATCCCCAGATTTGAATCCGCCACAGCCACTGGTTTACTTAGTAACCTTTTGTAAGCGCTTGCTCTACCTGTACATCAGTCCCTCCCTATGTGAAAATATGAAGCAGGTCTCCACTGCCATGTGTCACTTTAGGCTTCTTGAAAATGTGGTGTCACTGTGTGTAAACATTTTGCATGTCCTTTCCCTAGACCTTTTGTACTGAAGGTTTTTTTCCAAACTGTCTCACAGTGATATCTTGCTGGCTGCTTTGCAGAGGGTCCATTACTTTGCTGGTGGTAATCATGAGATTGCACCCCCAATCAAGAAGTACTGCTAAGCATTCATTATTTGCTGTACACTGTACAGGCTCAAGCTCACTGGCTTGTATGGACCTGTGCTGGCTGCTGCCTCTCACCCCCACACAGGCCAGACAGTGCAAAACTAGTGACAGGGTAGTCAGGCTCAGGGGAGGAAGATGAGAAGCAGAAGGCAGCTTTACTAAATGAATATTTCTGTTCAGTATTCTCAGTGTAAGACAAAAGCATGCTGCTACAATGCAGAATTAAAGTCAATATGTTGACATTTGGCTTCTACTATGCTGTATTACTCCAAGAGGGACCCAATCTTGGATTGAGTTCTGTTCTTAGGTCAGAAAAAAAAATGTGTGTGATGGTAGTAGAAATCCATCAACCATTTTTCTGGTCCAAGAACTGCAATCCCCTTTCCTTCATGTACCCTCCAAATTTGTTTAAAATTGGCCCCTTTTTTCCTATCTTACTATTGGCAAACAGCCTTTGTTTGTTGGTCACAGATATGGCCTGCCATGACAAATCAGTTCCTGTGGGCCCTGGAAAGGAAAAAAAGAAAAAAAAGATAAATACAAATTACCACAAGAAAGATAAAACTAATTTTGAAGCGAAAATGCTTCCTTGTCCTGCTCCTAGATCATTCAGTGTTCCTCCTCTGCCCCATCTGTACCTGGTCTGCTGAGCAATCTCTCTCTCAATGGCACATCATGTCAAGGATTTATTATACTGTGAGTGGGAAGCCCGTCGGCAGCTCTGCCTAGGGTAATAAGCCAGGGCATGGAGGCAGTGAACAGACCAGTCCCAGGTAAGGGGTTCAGTCAAGAAAAAAGAGAACACATTCCCAGGTGTCCGTGGGGTCCATACCACCCTCCCAAGACTAAGCACGGTCACCACACTCCCATTCTACATGCCCATCTATTATATTCTGCTGACTCCTTATCTAGCTACTTGGACTGGGCTGCTCTATACACCATCACCAACTTCAGCTTTTACCCTTTGAGTTCATAAGCTGCATCCATAATGACTGTCATCACTTCCCTTCCTCTCCCTCATCTCTTGTGCATCTAATCCCGTCCTTTACATAGACTGCCACCCCTATCACACCGTCGACCCCTCTGACCTTTCTGGTAATCTTGTACCCTGGCAATGTCAGATCCCAGTCCTTGGGTTGGTTGCCCAAGTCTCAGTGATGGCTGTGAAGTCCACCATCTCCTCAGCTAAGAGAGCATGGAGCTCAGCTGTTTTGTTACCCAGCACATTTAGGAAGTCCCCTCCACCACCTCCTATCCATCCCCCAAACCCTGTAGTCGCTTGATCTGCTCCCTTCCTTCTGATGCCACCCCAGTGACAATGCATACCACTTGCACACTCGCATCCCACAATATCCTTTTTTTGCTTTCCTTAGCTCCTGGCCAGCCTCTCCTTTGGGTGGCCTATGCCCTGTCCATCCTACACGATTTGCATCCACTGCCACCCCACATTGTGCCCCCCAGTAACCGGTATAACCCTTCACTGGATGGGTCCCCTCCTCCAATGAATAAGGCACCTGTGGGGACATGCCAATGCACTCTCTATTTGGCATGGGGCAGAATTTAAGATAGTGGGTGGATCGGGGCAATGTCAGGAAGTATTTTTCATGGAGAGTATGGTGGATGCATTTAAACACCTTCCTTATGAGGTCATGGGGTCAAGAACAGTAGGGGAATTCAAGAATGCATGGGACAGACATAAGGCAATTATAGTAGGGGGTAAGAGAAAGTAGTTGGTCAACTAGAATCTTATCCAATCCATAGGAAATGGGCAGACTTGGTGAGCCAAGCAGTTCTTATCTGCCATCAAAGCCTATCTTTCTATGAAAGTCAACAAAATATTAAATATAAAAAGAAATAGCTAAAAACTATGAAATCGTATGAGATATCAGTGTCCTGCTGTGCTCCTCCAACCCCATATGGATACAGTTGACTTCTGCTGTATAATTCCCAGAGGGACCACATTTTGGCTAGTTTTCAGTTCCTGGGTCAGAAAAAAGTGGCAAGAAGTAGTAATAAATAACCTTACCACAGTGGTGCAGTCTACTTCTAACCCTCTGTAATGAAACTCATCCACCATATTTTCTGCCCCAGGAACTGCAATATAACCCACCCTTACATCTACCATCTGAATTTGTTTAGAAATGTTCCCATTTTTCCTACCTTAATATTGGCTAGTAGTCTTTGTTGTGCCACCTTGTAGCTCCTCCGAGTCCTATCGTTGCCTTCTCCAAAAGATATGGCCTGCCATGAGAAACCATCAGCTCTTAATCAGTAAGCCCTGAAAATGAAGAGATTAAAAAACAGCGATAATGCTTCCTTGTTCCTCTAGACCAGTCTCCTAAGTCTGCTGTTATGAACATACGAAATTTGCCAGCAGATAAAGGCCTAGAGTATAGCAAGTCTGCTCGAATGTGCAGCTAGCACCTGTGCCCTTGCTCTGCCTATAAACACACATTCACACTGCCATGTCTGAGTGTGGGGTGGAACCCACGTACACAAGGAATTCTTTTTCTGTGATTGTGCAACTTCTCGGTGGGTGGAGTGGAACCAACGGATACCAGGCAATGCTGCATGTTTGATGGCACTGGGTCTCAGAGAGTGGGGTGAGGAAAAGAAAAATACCCACAAGAAAGGTAAAATAAGTATCCCACTCTGTTCCATCCATCCATGATCTGGACAAACAGTGATATAGATAAACTGGTAACACTAACTGAAAAAAAAGTAAAACAACAAACAAGTACAAAATCTTGGTGGGTGGGGTGGAACCAACAGGCACCAGGCAATGATGCATGTTTGATGGCACCGAGTCTCAGAGTGTGGAGCGACTCTCTGGCATGGGGAATGCAATTTATTGGATTGTTTCAACACCCAGCACCATCCAACAAACACCATTACCTGATGTCCGTGGGTTGCCCACCACCATCTGATGACCGCACTGCCAAACGCACCACCATACCCAGAGACATACAGGAGCGCCATTGCATTAAATATTCCCTCCTTTGTTTTGACAGCCTTCCCTACCTGTACATACAAAGCCACACTGAGTCCAAGTTTGTTTATTTAGGTCCCCAGTAGTCTTCCCCCGCTGCATGACACATCAGAAAGTGTTATTTTACCAACCAGCCCTTGTACTGACTGTACACACACATCCACACTTAGGCATGGAATAAACATTTGTGTTTTCTGTGACTGAAATTTCTATTGGGTCCCCAGTAGTCTCCCTCCACCCCTGCATGACACAGGTCAGATTCTCTTGCATTGACGGTACAAACACAGCCACACTGAGGAATAACATTTATTAGTGATTTGTGACACTATAAAATGACTTTTGGTCCCCATCAGTCTCTCTCTCCCACCCATGGGCATACCATAACATTATGTAAAGTGCCTTGGATTATTGCACAGCAACCTCCCTCCCGAGGTGCATGGTAGACCCCACTCAGTCAAGAACAGACAAACTTGTTGATCCTATAGGTAATCCTATATGCCCACAGAGAGGACCAAACAGCCTTCCCAGCCACATCTGGCAGTGGATCAGTTTTGGGGAGTCTACACAACAACTAGGAGTTAAGTCCCACTACAGCTACCAATGGTTTGCCAACATCACTGACTCTCCCAAAAAAAATGCAGAGCAAACCCCTTCTCTGAACCTGTAATACAAAACAGTTGAATTACAATACATACTTATGAATTTATTTATCTCTACCCAGCTGTGATTTCCAAAGTCAAGGGAGATTTTACAGTTGAAAATGACCTAAACCCCTTTATTTCTATTACAGTTTAAGCTGAGGTATATCAGGGCTGAATAACTAGATGGGTTACCTACTGGACTGTAAAAAGCAAAATATGTGCAGCTAAACTGGTGTTAGAGACCCAGTTCCTGAAGGAGGGAAAAGAGGAACTGAAACTAAATTACTCACTTGTTGAATGCTGATATAGTGGTCCTCCTACTTGTCTTGAGTGTAATGCTCCTGCCAGGCTTGGTCCCCATTGTCGCCCATCTAGACCCAGTCAAGTGGTTCAGGCTCCAGCAGCCCTTGAAAACCGCTCGCTAACTCCTGGATTGTGATCGCACCATCGGCGGTCAGATTCGAGCCTTTCTGTAAGTGTTCTGGAATGCTTGCAATGCGCGCGTAGCCAGCCTCAGGAGTCGAACTTCAGCTGCAGAAAACAAAATGAACTGCAGCACTCGGGCAAGCTCCTCAACGGCACCTTCAAACACCAATCACAATGCATATTAGGAAGGGAAAAGGGAACTGAAACTGAATTACTCACCCCATTGTCGCCCGTCTAGACCAGTCAAGTGCTTCAGGCTCCAGCAGCCCCTTGAAAACCCGCGCGCTTGACTCCTGAATTGTGATCGCACCAGCTGCAGAAAATAAAATGAACTGCAGCATTCGGGCAAGCTCCGCAGAACTGGCTTCCATTATAAACATATTTATTCATGCCAAGTGATTTCTCTCTGTCTGATGACTAAACCCCTTGCCCCAATACGTAATGCCTGAACAAATTCCATTGACCTCATGCCCATCATCTTCTTTTCTTGTGCCCGAGCGTGGGAGATAGAGGAGAGGGAAAACTACAACCCGACATGGATAGACAAATCCCCAGCAGCCTGATTTACTTATCTGATGGTTTGCATCTATCCACAATACTCAGTAGGACAACCATCACAAAATGTCGGACATGTAAATCGGAGACTACAAAATGGTCACCGTTTGCTTGAATGGGGAACAACAAAGGGACATTGAGAATCGCGGTTTGAATTGTTTACCAATAACTGAACCTCCTAAAATAAAGTCTTAGGGAAATTGAGAAAATATGGTTTACAGTTATCAAAACAACATTTTACCAGGCTGCAATAATGAAACCAAAATGGCAATGAATACAAACTGCACCGACGATCCTTTTTTTCCTCTATATGTTGCACCATTGTTGTGTAGCAACAAGATCCAGGAAACAACTATTCTGTGATTTTATTTCTCAAACATGCAAACATTGCCACTGATACAGTTTTGACTAATCAACAAGCCGTGAGGTAGTACACATATGCACAAAGTCTAACAAAACATCTCACTAGCCTACTTCTAAAAAACAAAAGTACTTCAAATTGCACCAGTAAAGTTTCAAATTCCTCCAACACACGCTTACTATTTATTACCATTTTGAGTCCCCCTACAAGAAAACATGCTAGTGACCTTCTGAGACATAACACACACTCAAGATAAAAGGTTCCACCGACTAAACAAAGCAGTGGATTTTTTCCGTCTTATCAGAATTTTATCGTGTTCTAAGAGCGCCTAGCAGATTCTGCTGAACAGCGTAGATAATCAGCAAAGTTCTTCCAAAGCTGCAGGTCAGAGCTGAAAATCCAAGTGAGAGCAGCTTGGCAGCAGGAGTGTGGGAAAAACATTGAGGCTATTTAATGAGCTGTAATTGGATACTGAAATAACCAATTACAGCGAAGACAGGTCCTGCCTTGTTAAGCACTAGGCAGATTTCTAAAAGGGACAGCTTTGTTTATGCACTGCAGCTCTGAAAAAATACTGAGGACGAAGTTATCTTCGGCCGTGGCAGCAGAGACTGGAAGTTAATTATGACGAGTTATCTGCCGGGCGGCAGGATGAGGGTTAAGACCTGCCCTAGAAAATGAACCATAATTTGAAAAACTTCCAAAGCCTGTTTCAAAGAAGAAACATCTTGGACAAGCAATGTAACATCATCAGCGTAAGCAGTGACCTTTTCAAGTGGTAACGAGGGGAGGGGCTAAACCAATAATACACTAATCCCATTGTATCTGTATGGATAACAGGATCCAGAGCAAAAGCATAGAAAAGTGGGCTTAAGGACAGCTTTGTCTGACTTCTATAGCAAGAGGACCATCGGTTCCAAAAAGTCCATTAACTGAAGGGATAATGGTGGCATTAGAATATAACAAATCATGGGAGGATGGGGTGGTACCTGAGGACTGGTGGAGGGCAGATGTGATTCCCTTTCACAAAAGTGTGAGCAAGGCAGAAGCAGGAAACTACAGACCTGTTAGTTTGACCTCAGCGGTGGGGAAAATTATGGAATCACTTCTGAAAATAAGAATTGTTGAGTACCTAGAGGCCAGCAGGGCACAGGACCCAAAGCAGCATGGATTCACAGCAGGAAGGTCACGTCAGATGAATCTAATCGATTTCTTTGACTGGGTGACCAAAGTAATAGACCAGGGAGGGGCTGTGGATATGGCCTACCTAGACTTTAGCAAGGCATTTGACACAGTCCCACACAAAAGATTAATAATCAAGTTAGCCAGCCTGGTAGTGGGTCCCAGGGTGGTAGCCTGGAGTAACAAACTGGCTGCACAACAGGACACAGAAGGTAATAGTGAATGGAACACATTCCAAAGAAAGGGGAGTTATTAGTGGAGTACCTCCAGGGCTCAGTACTGGGTCCAGTCCTCTTTAACGTCTTTATAGGTGACATTGATGAGGGTCTGGAAGTAAAGGTATGCCTCTTTGCAGATGACACAAAGATCTGTAACAGAGTTGATGCACAAGGGGTAGAAAGGATGAGCAGTGACTTGGCAAGGTTGGAGGAATGGTCAGACATATGGCAACTTAGATTCAATGCAAAGAAGTGCAAAGTAATGCACCTGGAAATTAAAATCCTGGAGAAGAGAACACAATAGCAGGGGAGGTACTAACAACAACAATAATGGAAAGGGACCTGGGGGTAGTCATATCAGATGGCCTAAAGGTGGGTAAGCAATGTGAGAAGTCGGTAAGGAGAGCCAGGGGATACTGGGATGCATAGGGAGGGCATCACAAGTAGAAAAGGAAGTGGTTATCCCTCTGTACAGACAGTTGGTGAGACCCCATCTGGAGTACTGTGTGCAGTTTTGGAGACCTCATCTATGCAAGGACATAGACAGGATGGAAGCAGTCCAGAGGAGAGCAACTAAAATGGTGCAGGGTCTACATCAGAAACCATATGAAGAGAGACTGAGAAAGCTTAATATGTATACCCTTGATGAAAGGAGGGATGGGGGACATGATAGAAACTTTTAAGTACCTCAAGAGAATCAACAAAGTCCAGGAGGGTAGCATCTTTCAGAAAAAGAGATGTAAGAACAAGGGGCACAATTTAAAGATAGAGGGGATGGCTCAGGGATAATGTGAGAATTTTTTTCATGGAGAGAGTGGTGGATGCATGGAACCACCTTCCTGGAGAGGTTGTGGGGTCTAAAACAGTGGGGAATTCAAACATGCATGGACAGACATAAAGCAATTATAGTGGGGGTTGCAGGAAGTAGGCTGTTGGTTATCTAGAATCTGCAGCTTATCTAATAGGTAGGAAATGGGCAGACTAGGTGGGCCAAGTGGTCCTTATCTGCCGCCAAAGTCTATGTCTATAACATAATGATCCAGTTTACAAATTGTTTGGGGATACCATAACGTGAGTAATAAAGGAAAAAGATATTGATGTCGTACTCTGTCAAAAGCTTTAGCTTGATCTAAAGCTACCACATATCCTGAAATATTGTGCATGGTACTAGCCTCATAGAGTTCCCTTAATAGATATAAATTATGTTGAATTATTCTATTGGGGATGGCACAGGTCTGAGCTGGGTGAATAAGAGAATCAGCTACTGTTAATAACCGTTTATTAATAATTTTGGCCAAAATTTTATAATCTCTATTCAGGAGACTAAGAGGTCTCCAATCAGAAAGTAGGTTTTATCTCCAGATTTATATAAAAATGAAGAAGAGAAGTGTTAAATCCCAAAAATAAGATTGTGAAGTTAACATAGAGTTGAAAACTAAGGGCAAAAAATAACACATATAGGAAAGAAATCTTTATAAAAATCATTAGGAATACCATCGAGTCCAGGGGATGTGCCAGTAGTTAATTGCTTTATTACTTCTTCTACTTCTTGAGAAGAAATAGGTTGCAGTAAACATTGTGACATAGAATCTGCCATTTGAGGAAAAGGAGAAAACCCATGTAAAAGGGCAGTAGCGGAATCAGAGGGAAAACTAAAGGTAGAACCAATAAATTGCTGTACTACAGACAGCATTTCTAAATTAGTAGATACCACAGTACCATCTGGTTTACAAAGGCTAGTCATCAAATTTTTATCTGGTCTCTGTTTACATGCAGCATATGGATTAGATGCTGGTGTTTTCTTCATCCCATATCTGAACTCCATTTCCAACAATTTGCCCTATCATACTGATAGCTCTTCATTTGTTTTTTTAATTTCAGAAATCTGGGACTTAAATTTCATACTGTCATGTGGAGGGAGGACATCAATTTATATAGTTGATTCCTAAGTAGTAGGTAGTGTAAATAATTAGAATTTGCTTTATTTCTACAGAAAGTAAGTAAAGTGATTTTAACTCCATTTTGTGTCAAGCCACCTGTCAAAAAGAGTATCATAAGAAGACATAATAGATTTCCAAGCCACAAAAAAATCTCTATTTGAAAACACAGGCAGAGGAATCCAAAGTCACATATTTAAAAGCCATCATGTGACCAGAGAACATTTTGGAGGAACTGCAGATAAACTCCAAGTACAAAATAAAATCTCGTGGGTCTGAAAATTCCGTAGGCTTAGAAATACAAAAATAGGAATAAGATATTTAGAGACAAAAACATGTCAATGCAGGTGGCATAAATGTGCCTATGGTAGGTAGCTCCACTGTCAGTTTTATGTATAGTCCTAAAGGCATCTCGTAAACTAGCTTCAGAAATAATATGTAGTAAGGCATGAGAGTCACAATACATTTAATTCTGTATCTCACCTGCAACTTTAGTATCCACCATACAATTAAAGTCACCCCAAATAATATGCATTTTTGTATATAAAAAGGTTTGATGTCTTCAAATAGTTCAATCCTAGCGGTTTTAATCTGTGGAGCATATAAATTAATAAGGTGGAAAGAAAAATCCCCAAGGGTACAGTCAAGGATCAAAGCTCAGCCAGGTCGGATGTCTATGAGTCTGGAAACATGAAACTTAGTGGACTTAAATAGAATGCCAATCCCATCTGCAGAGTCCAATCCAAAAGTCCAAAAAGAGGGCTCCAGTGCCATCGTCTTTATTTGTTCAACCTCATAAAGAGAGGATAAGCATGTTTCTTATAAAAATAAGATGTCTACATCAAGGAGTCAAAAATAAAAGTACAGAAACTTGTTTTTATAAGCTTTTAAACTACAGACATTAAAAGACCCAATCCTTAAAGTAGCCATCTAAGGTAAATGAAAATCAAGGCTCTCCTTTTAAGCCATTACTAGCTTTCCGTTTTACCTTTTTTCTTTGGAAATTTGGTGGCTTTACTATCCTCATCTTCTGTAACCAGCTCAGATCTATGAGAGGTATCAGATTCTAGATCAGAGTCACCCACCTCATCTTGCAGAGGAGAAAAGATTCTCCATAGGTATAGGACAAGGAGTGTGATGTTTAAGAGAAGACCTGGTAAACCTGTGACTCTTAACAGTCTCAAATAAGGGAAAGCATGGAAGTACCATCAGATTGATTCTGTACAGAGGGAGGATCAGGAGGCAGAACAATATCCTGAATCTGTGCTGGGGGCAGGGAGGTCTGTCTGTAGAGGATATAGTGTCAGCATTCTGGGAAGAGATGATTCTGCAGAAGGATCAGTCTCATTTTGTGGGACAGAGGAGGTGGAAAAACTAGAGTCCTTTCTTTCCTGGGCTTTGCTAACTAAATCATCCTGATCCCACCCTTCAGTTCCATTGCTTGGCCCAAGGACATTGTTGAAACGCATGTCCTTTTCATTACATAAGTTGCATTGAAAAATATTTTCACACAAATCTACTGAATGACCATAGCCTCCACATAAGGAGTATTTAACATGTCACAAGAGTTGCTAATGTGAGTTCTTGATCCACATTTATAGCAAGCTCTTGGTTGCCCACTATAAAACAAACCTCAGTCTTTTCCCAGAAAAAATATTTGGCAAATGAATGATGTCTGAGTTAACCTGAAACAGTTGACTTTAAATTTCCACCCCCAGTCCAAATGCCTTCTAAATCAAGGAGAGCTTCAGGAGGGCCCAGTATGTCACAACGATTTTGTAACCAGTGATAATTACCACTGACACTAACACCTTCATCACGGAACATTATAGTGACATATCTGATCTGTGGTTTTGTAAGAGGGATTAGAAAAGGGGGTCCATAGAGGGGTAGCTTTAAGAACAGAGTATTTTTCCCAGAACTTTTCTAAACTACTGTTAAGTCGAAAGCTGATATAAATGAATCTTCCCTGAAATATGAATCAGGGCATATAAATCAGAAGGGAATGCATAGAACCTCTTAAAAGCTGATTAGCTACATAATATCTATCAGGGTATGTAGAAAGCCCTCCCTTATATTGTAGCCGCACAGCATTACATCGAGGTGCTTGCTCAAGCTTATTTTGAATAAATCTGCCATAGGAATACGATTAGGTTTTTCAGAATTACCTTTTCAGAACCCATCTCCTCTGATTATCCCCCTCACCCGAGGATGTGCTCGGTTTAGACAAGGTCACAGCACAATCCTGTAACTTATGTGCATCAGTAAGTGAGGCCTCAGACAATAAAGTTTGTCCAGTACCTGAGCTCAATTTAGAAGTCACTGTGGCATGCTTAGTTGAGGTAGAGGTAGAGGTAGAAGGCCGAACATCGTCCCATTCAGGGTCTGGAATCCATTGTCCCGATGCTATACATTTCCATCCTGATTTCAGAGAGAGTTTCATCAGTGGACCAGTCTAAAAGAAAATCCTGAGAGTCAGTCAGGAGACCAAATTGTTGGCGTACCATCTGCAAGGTAGAGCAAGTCACAGGAACAGGAAGAACGGAGTCTTCCATCTCACAGCGTTCCTGTATGATACCCGGAAGTTCCGCTGAAAAGCAAGTCCGTAGGTGATTCAGTCAGCAAAGAATCTGAAGAAATATTTAGCATTTCCACAGGAGCAATGACTGATGTTTGCACGGTAGAAATATTGATAGTGTCAGGCACCTTCTCCCAAACTGTTAACATACCAGCAATCTCCTGATGACAAGAATCTGGAGCTTCAGTTAAAGGTATCTGTGCCTCTTGAATATAGGGCAAAGCATTCTCCATAAAAGCATTACTTCCATGAAGTCTCTTCAGAAACGACCAGCAGCACATCCTGCTGCATAACAGGCTGTGCACCATCTGCCATCCTGCAGACTCAGCGTTTCCTTCTGGCAACAATGCAGTAGGGGAATTTCCCGTGTCCTGGCCTATAGTCCCCTTCACATAAGACAGGTTCATGCAATTGTCCAAGGCTGTGTGTGGGTGTTGATGTGTATACATTCAGTCACTTCACTATCAGCCTAGCATTACTTGCAAAGTGCTTTGGGATACAATACATTATGTATGAAAAGCACCATATAAATGCTGATTCTTCTTCTTCTTCTGAAAATGAGCCAGCACATGTCAAATGTATAACAAATCAGTAGTACATGGAGGCAGAACATCCCTGAATAATATTTTCCACTCCATTTGAATATACTAGTGGTATTCATTAAGAAGAGCCACATTCATTTTGTGGTTTATATATGTGATTTTATCAATTAGGAAATCACCTTAGTTATTTGGAAGGTATCATGTATGCAACAAGATATGAGAGGTGCAGTCATGCACTAGACGTGTCTAGTGCACAGCCCCAGAGTGTCTTTTATTGCTTATAAATGGGACTTTTTATCTGCAGTAAACATTAATATTAACAGATAAACATGTTAATCAATGTAAATCTAGAGAATCAGAGCCATGACTCCAAGCATGCACATTAGACCAGATGTCATGACTTGATTTTCTAATTCAGTTTTCTAGAATTCTAATGCTTGATTAAACATAAAATCCACTTTACTGGATTCAGCATATGTCACTATATCTTGCCATAAAAATATCAGGGAGCTTGAAAAGTAAAACACATGTATGCACAAGATTAACTAAAAATGCCATAGGAATACTGTTTGTTTATCTGTTAGAAGTGTTGTAATTGGTTCTAGGTGGGCTGAACTGTTTCATACTTTTGTTTGCTAAGAGAAAAAAATGGCAGCTTTTAAGAAATGAATGTTCTGTGTGGCACAGTAATTGTTTTTGTATTGTGTTCTGATTTTCAGTACTTGTTTTTAGCTGTCCATTAGACACTTCTAAATGCATAGACCAGGTGTAGATGCAGGTGGGGTATCACTGAGAGCTAAATAAATGCCGATGGTTGTTTAATGTAGCAGATATACCCAAACGCATGTTCTGTCTGTTGACCGCATGAGCGCTGAGGGCAAAATGGTAGTTTGCATCAATTTTGTACTGACACCTTGACAAATTTTGTGATTTTCAGCTCCACCTACATAATGCAGATTATTTGGCCATTAATTTGAGAGTAAGTGAAATATACATTCAAGTGTGGTCTCAATGAATAGAAAAGGAGTAGGAGCTTTAAAATCCATACCCATACATTACCTCAAAAGATTAATGTTAAAAGGTATAGAATTAAATACCAACCACCACTCCTTAATTTCTTCGAAATTTCAAAATATTTTATATTTAATTTTGTCAGACAGGATTTATAGTGCTTTATAACATCATTTTATGTTGCCTAAAAGGGTAAGGATTCTGCTTTGAAATGCATGTGGTTGTGAAGTTTTAAGGTAATATAAGAGGATAAATTGATAAAAGGAAGACACCATTAATAGACAAAATTTTAGCAAGTTTATACTTTTTGAGTTCTTCATGTCATATTTTCTGTGTATATATGCATGGCGTATGTATGTGTGTGTGTGTGTGTGTGTATGTGTGTGTTTGTGTATATATATATATATATATATATATATATATATATATATATATATATACGTGTATATATATATATATATATATATATATATATATATATATATGTATATATGTAATATATGGAGATAGGCAAATAATATTATCCTATCCCATTCAAAATATCCTGGTAATACAACAGTAGCCAAAGTGATCATACCATTGTTCTGTCTCTGATAATACTATCGTCAGAAGTGACAATACTATCGCTGCTGCTCTGAACCATAGTATTATCAGTTAAACAGAACAGCACAAGCCCAAGACTCAGAGCTTGGTTGCTAACAGCCAACTGCAGTCACTAGACTCACAATGTGATTTCTAAACCATGCTTCGTGGTTGGCTGCCTTTTGTCTCTGAGAGGGCAAAATACTTTAAAAAAATGGCGCTATCTCTACGCTTAGCGAGAGTAACTCATACCCACAGAACTTGGGATCTTTACTTTCACCTGGACTTTTTACCCCACAAGACAACAGTACCTCGTTGATCCTGCATTTAGATGGAGGAAAAAAACAGGTAAGACTTCCTAACAAGCGAGGACTTATAGCGAGTGGGGGGCAGAGCGGCCGTGTGGCAGCAGAGAACCAGCCAGCGAGTTTTCACTGCAGTGCTTCAGCGGACATTTTCACAGGCTGTGCGGAGAACAAAAAATCATACTGACAAAATTTTATATGGAATTTGGCTCCATATATTACAAAAAAATAACACAAAGTTATTATGCATTACAGGGAGTACTCCATCTGAGGTTTGGAGACATGCAAACCTCTTGAGCTTAAGCTTTTGAGGTTCCCATGTCCCCAGAACCTTCTCGATGGGATTACTCCCTTGTAATGCATACTCCCATGTATTATTTTATTTATATACAGTGGGTGAGTGCAATATCAGTGTGATAAACTAGGTTATTTCACTGAAGTGTGATATCTGACGATGACATCACTGGAGTGTGATATCTGACAAATATGCATACTCTGCAGATGTCACCACTCACTCACTCACTCACTTACTCACTCCAGCCTGCATACTAAATTGAACTTATTTACAAATCTGTTTCTCACTGCTACTTGCAAGTAACTCACTTAACATTGAAAAGCACATTCAGTTGTTTTCCACAGTGTTTTAAAACTCCCAACCCATTACTACATTTTCAAAAATCCTACATTCTGAATAACAGTGCCTCACACTTTTTGTTTCTCATTGCTACTTGCAAATAACTCACTTAACATTGCAAAGAACATTTAGTTGTTTCCCACAGGGTTTGTAAAACTCCCAGCCCATTACTATGTTATTTTAAGTTCAAGAAAACCTGCAATCTAAATCACAGTGCCTCACAGTTGCTGTTTCTCACTGCTTGCTGAAACTACAGTAACTTAACTAGCATTGCCAAACATTCACCTGCTTCTCAGATGGTGTGTAATACTCCCAGCCCATTCAGAAACACTTAAGTACACTCAGAACACAATCAAACAGTGTTCCCAGTATAGCCTAGAGATTAGAGTAATGAGCTTGAACAAGGTTGGTACATCTAGCACACCAGACCTTGGTTTGATTCTCAACAGATTCACATTGTGTGACTCTGAACAAGTATCTCTAAAAACTTACCAGTTACCAAACAATAAAAGAACACAGAGGAAAACATAACTATACTTTGAAGCTGTCACCCTATTGTATAAATAGCACACATAATGGGCAGATTATGTGCTATGGATATATTCTCATGCCTGCATCATGAGCTCTGGATACTCTCACTCATGCCTTCAGCACTCATGAGTATCCAGTGCTCACTCCACAACAGTGAGAATATTATCCATATCTACTACTGCCATTATGTATCTCTCTCTCTCTCTCTCTCTCTCTATATATATATATATATATGTATATATATATATATATAGAGAGATATATATTATGGTAGTACGGTAGTGCTACCATAGTTAAGTTGAGGAGCCATTTACATGTTAAACCCAAAATGTTGCACCTTAATAACTTTGCAACCATTTGACAGATTTTCCTGAAATTTGGAATACACAATCAAGACCCATACGCCTTGGGATCTGCCAAGCTCTGTACTGGTTGGATACACGGCTACAGAGTAATTAAGCGTGATCTGCACGTAGCGTTTCGCTTTTTCTGGAATTTTATGGTCACGCCTACAGGTCACACAGTTTGTCGACCAGCCCAAATCTTCATGGAACGTGCAGCCGGGTCCCTGATGTACCTTTCAAAGATTTTGTGTAAAAATATTAACGGTTCAAAAGTTATTCAAAAAGAATTTCCCATTATAAGTCAAAGGGAAAAGTTAACAAAAGTTCATCAGTGTCGCAAATGCATTTTTACTTTCTGAAATGGCCCTCTTACTTTTGCAAATCCGCCATTTTGTTTTCAGTTAGTGATCAGAGAAATGCTTGGCATTTAAAATTGAGACCCTTTAGCAACCTAATTATTTTTGTATTCACCTAGTTGGAGCCTGAGGATGCTAGCCATGTCTTTATTTTGGGTAAAACACCCCAGAAATATGTTTTTCAAATTTCTGGAAAAATACTTTCACAAAGTACTTTTGTGCTCATGAAAGTGTCACAAATTTTCGAAAGCTTTCACAAATTGCGACAGTACTTTTCTAGGCTGTGGGAAATGACAGCAATTCTTTGTCACCCGCTGCTAAAGAACGATTTGGTTGAGCTGAAATTTGGAGAAGCAGAGCTAACATCTCACAGATGTGCCTTTCCATGTTGTGTTGAAAAAATATTACAGCGGCAAAGTTACAGTACTCCAAATTGATGCTTTTACCCATAGGATAACATTATGGCAGCCGATGCATTGCAGCAATCGTTTGGCACCCTGCTGCAAAATAACGGTTTGGTCTTTTGGGCTGAAATTTGCAGGGATACAGCCAACATCCCACAGATGTGCCTTTCAGTAGTTTGGTGAAAAAATATTACAGGGAGGCAAAGTTATGGCACCCAAACTTCTATTTTTTTCCCATAGGATAACATTAGATGCATGCTCACATGTTTTTTTGAGGGTCTGATTCAAAACGGTGGAGATACGGAGTTTTTTCGTAACTTTTAGTCCCTAATGGGGGATAAGTATAAAACTAGCCAGGAAAGTGATAATACATGTGACTTTTAAAATTTTTTCTATGTCGTACGGTTACTGAGATATAAGCAATTTACTATTCCAACTCCTGATTTTTGTGTTCCAAGAGTCATTATTTTGCATACATTCTTTCTACTCACTGTCTTTCTCTGTACAGCTTTTGGGAAAACCAGCCTGTGTGCTTACATTACTGTTACCATTACGTTTCTTCTTGCGGTTCCATACCCGTTTTGCTTACCGTTCACTTTACACCACCATATCGTTACCCTTTGCATTTTCATTTGGGTTGCGTTTCCATTGTTTTTAACATTTCTGTTTACAGTACTGTTTCTCTTTCTGTTTCACTTTGCGTCACCATCGCATTACGATTTCGTTTGCGGGCACAATGTTACTATGTGACAAGACATCATGTGGCGGTGCTCCCTCGCCGCATTACATTCACTATTTCTCATTATCATTCTCAAAGAAGGAAAATTAGAGGCAAAAAACTCCGTTTAATGCATCATTTAGAGTTGTTCCACAGCAAAAAGCGAGGAAATTCGATGTTAGGGTTGAAACCCCTTTGCCCCTCAGCCCACCCCCAACTGGAATTGGGGTGCACATTAGGTCATCGGTCCTAACTGTCACCCCATTCTCCCTATTCCTCAGCTTCTTTCCACATGTGATGGGGTGACAGTTAGGGCTGATGACCCATCATGAACTACCGATTCCAGTTGGGGGTGGGCTGAGGAGTGCAAAGGGGTTTCAACCCTAACATCGAATTTTCTCGCTTTTGTCACTGTGGAACAACCTAACTGATGCATTAAACTGAGTTTTCTGCCTCTAATATATATATATACTGTACATATATATATATATATATATATATACACACACATACTAACACAACATTTCTTTTTATTTCAGACTCTTGAAATGTCTCTAAACTTTTCTGTCAAGCAGACCTGCCATACAACAAGAGAATCTGAAGTAACTCCTCTGAGTGACAAACGTTACAGCACACTTACAGAGAACAAAGATATTCAAACCAGTTAAGTCATGAAAATCATCATAATGAGCAGTGTGCATCAATTGCAGTGCTAACTATGACCCCGCCAATCATGGTTACCATAGACAATGCTATCAAAGTTCACAAAAGCCAACAGTATCAGGAAAATCTGGAGAACATGCAGATGCTGGTAAACGTAGCTCACATCATCGTCTCAGGGGTGGTGTTGCTTGTGTCTCATCATCTAGAGTGTTATTCCTTGGTACATGTGGAATATGTAACAAATATGTAGTCAAACTGAAGAGGAAGAAGCAATATCCAACTGCTTTTGTTACAACAACAGCTGCAGCAACAATGAAAAGGGTGGCAGAGCTATGTGATGACCAACATATGCTCACAAAATTAAGGCAGAGGACCTCAATTCAAGGGAGTTTCATAGACATGACAAGTGCTACATAAATTATACAATAATCACAGGGGACAGGACCCCAGATTATCAAAATAGAAGTGATGATGAGAATGACAATAAGCAGTCAGATGGAACTGAGTTTGAGGCCATTTGTCTTGTAATTGAAGACAACGTGCTTTAAAGACACCAAGCTGTTTCAATAAAGGTGTTGAATGAAATCTCAGGCATTGGAGTAGGAGATCGATGATACAGTTATAAACTTAGAAACCAGCTGAAAAATAAATATGGAGATTCACTTTTATTTTTAACAGTTGCTCTTCAAAAACCACTAGCTTTATTCAGTGCTGAATCATTAACTGGCAATGCATCAGTCAAAGAGCTTTAGAGAATGCATGACAATCAAGACATCAAGCATGCTGCTTCTTGTTGCGAGAACATATCTTAAGATTTGTAGTGACAACACCTTCAATACCATGGCCACCAACAGCAAATGCTCTCCTGAGTAAAAATGACAGCCCCAGAGGCAGTTCAATCATTTTCTCACATGTACTAAAATACCCCAAACATACAGAGAGTGAACAAGTCTCCCAGTTGTCAAAATCCTACTCAGAAGACTTAATTCATGGTGTCACATGAGCAAGTTTCTCACTAGAAAATGTGCACTTGTTGGAGCTGTGCTGCACAATATGACCTGACAGAAAATGCCTGTGAACATCAGGGCCTGGATATTCAAAACAGTGTCAGGCTGTGGCGTAGCCTGGGCACAACTCAACTTGGTTCGTAGGGGTGTGGCCCTGGGTGACATTCAGCAGAGCTGCGCTATGGCGCAGCAGCTGAATATCACCCTGGCCACCCCACTGTGCATGGTGCCATGGCACCGCGCCAGTGCAAGTGGCCAGAGTGGAGCATGGAGATGCGCTTGCGCAAGTGCCATTGTGCCATGCACAGCACCTGTGATATTCAAAGGGGACATGCAAATTGGTCCATAATTTATGCAGGGTGCACATGGGGCCATTTGCATGTCATTATGTCATTGCATCCAAGCATGCAGTGCGGTGATCCCGACTTTCACCTGGCCCTGCAGCTCGATCACGGGCATTTGTGTAAAAAATCCTCATCTAATATCCCTGGTGGTCAGTGGACTGAGTGCTGCCTGATCACGGGCATCTGGTTAAATAAACCCCGTCCTATATCCCTGGTGGTCAGTGGACCGCTGTATTTCCCGATCGCGAGCATTTGTCTACAAATAAGCCTTGTCTAATATCCCTGGTGGTCAGTGGACGCTATGTGCCCGATCATGGACATCGGTATAATAAACCCCCCACCAATATCCGGGTGGTCCAGTGGACCGATCGCTGCCCAATCATGGGCAACTGTAATCACCCCGCCAAAATCCCTGGTGGTCCAGTGACCTCACTTGCCCGATCGGCGGGCATCACCATAAAACATAAGAAATGACCTATTATCCTGGTGGTCTAGTGTACCCCCCACCCACCCACTGAGCCCCACCACCACGCTCCCCTCGGTCAGCGGCGGGCAGCAGCACCCCACCTGCCTGCCTGCCACCCGCCGCCCGCCAACTGACAGCTCAGTAGGGCTGCATGCCCATTGTTCACAGTGGATAATTCACATATCTGGAATGTGTAGTACGGTATGGGCACACTGCGCCCCTTGGCTCAAGCTGTGAACCAATGGGTGTGCAGCCCTACTGAGCTGTCAGTCAGCGGGCAGGCAGGGCAGCAGGGTGGTGGGTGCTGCCGCCCGCCAGCTGACTGGGGAGCGGGCAGTGGGGCCCAGTGGAGGGTGGGGTACACTAGACCACTAGGGTAATAGGTCATTTTTATGTTTTACAGATGCCCACAATTGGAACATAGTGGTCCACTGGACCACCGGGATATAGGATGGGGGTTTATTTAACCAGATGCCCGTGATCAGGCAGCACTCAGTCCACTGGACCACCAGGGATATTGGATGGGGGTTTATTATACCGATGCCCGATCGATACATAGTAGGTCCATTGGACCACCAGGGATATTAGACGAGGCTTTTTTGTAGACAAATGTCCATGATCGGGTACATAGTGGTCCACTGACCACCAGGAGATAGGATGGGGGTTTATTTAACCAGATGCCCATGATCGGGCAGCACTCAGTCCACTGGACCACCAGGGATATTGAGGGATTTATTTACACAGATGCCCATGATGGGGCATGGGGTGCACCGCCAGATGTAGCAGGAACTGGTGACCACCCACGGGTGGCAGCTGCCATGTTGTGCCCTGCAATGTGGCAGCTCACCTGTGGGTGGCCATCATTTGTTCCTTTTTTTGGCTTAACTTTGTGCAGGCGCAAGTAGGGGTTGCGCATGCATGGCTCTGCACATCCGGGCTGAATATTGGACTGTGCAGGTTATGCATGGCATGCCCCCACCTGTGCTTACATACATTACTGATGCGCTCCGGCACATCGGTTTCTGCGGCACCTTTTCCCTTTTGAATATCGGCGGGGTTTGCATCAGATGGGTTGTGCATGGTGTAACAATTGTTGCGCCATGCGCAACCCTTTGAATATCTGGGCCCATGTTTCATTTAGGAAATAGTTGCAGTTATGACCAAGTGTAAAATTGAAACTGGTTTAGCAGAACTTTTCAGCATTTTCAAGAGCAAGGTCTGTTACTGCCACTTCAGCCAAAGTCAGTCTTCTGCTGTCATAGCAGTTTTCTAGATGGCTAACTTTGATCAGAACAGTGAAGCGTAACTAGACATGGAACAATACACAATACACATGGTGTTGTATACCAAGAATAATCGAAGGCTCCATTCTCCGAGAAGATTCTATTGAAATTCTCACCAAAAGAAGGTCACTTGTATCTAACAAAAAGGAATTAGAACATCAACAGATGAATTCAAAGAAGGAGCCAGCCATATTTGGCAATATGCCCAAGTCTACTGTGCCAACATCAGTGGTAAATATTGGCAAGGCAAAGCTAATGCTACAGAAACTCGGTCAGGAAGTACACAAGGAGGATCAGCTTGTCCCAAGGTTTACTGGTTTGCTAATGCTAGTTTGTAACAATCATTCTAGTTCACCAAAGAAGATGGTTTCACATATCTTCCACCCATCCACAGACCCATCACTGATTATGCCACTGTAGTTGAATACTTCACACAAACACAAAAATAGTTCAGCAGGTAAATATGCCCTATGTTCACCTGACACTTGATGCATAACTTGTGTGGAATTTCCTGATCAGTTCCACAATGTCAGAATTTATTTGGGAAAGTCGACCTATTCCCAGAAAACTTTGGCATTATAAGACAGCTAGTTGGTGGCAGCGGCTTTGAGGACATATTATTTCAGGGTGGTCTTTGTGTTTCTGGCAGCATAAGGGAGTTCTGCATGGGAAGCATTACAATCGGGCATGGACTGTACATGAGCATTTGTAGAAGCCTTAGAGTGCTTGCTTCAGGTCAGGTTTCTAGAGTATTCAACAGAACTGAATGCCACCCCTATAGTATTGCTTGACCTGATCAGATCATCACCTCAACCCATAGACTTCCATATACTGCTTCAGGAAGATGAGACTGTCACTTTCCAGACTAAGTATGAGGCCTTCAGGCAGCAGATTCATCTGCAGTGAGCTGGGGAAAACCACATAGCTCTGGATGACATATCTGGATATAATGGATCAGCAGCATTTGCTCCACACAGCAATAAAAGAAAACAACTTTGATCTTAGACTACAGTGTTGGAAATATTCACTGCCACTGTTTCTCTCCTTCAACAAGCAAAATTATGCTTGATATGGGGCTTACTATGTGCACACATTGAAACTCTTGAAGCTTTTCATCCAGGGTCCAGGACATTAATTGAAAAGAAGGGCTTTCAGTTCAAAGAGCCATCACAAAGCTTCTAGGAATCAGTTGACCAAGCTGGTGAGAAGACATACAGTTGAAGTGCCAAAATTCCAGGTGCAATCAAAACTTTACTGCAAATCAAATGGCCTAGGATAAATGGGTGTTAAATCGGCCACATCTAGCAAAATTCAGAGAGGCACTTTTGGAGATGACTGGCCATCACAGTTCAGCCAATAATCTGCAAAAAGCATGCAGGCCATCTGAAATCATCAGGTCAGAACAATGCATCAAAGCCATATTGATTCTTCTTGATCAAGAGTTTATCAACCCATTCAGTGCTACTTTAGATGCTAAAGGATTGTACAATGTGTCCTCAGGAACATCTTTTGTGCATGATAGTGAAGAGAACCTCACCAGTATCATTGAACGAGGTACAGAAATGTATGAGCAGTTTGTCAAAGAAAGACTGGAAAGTGGTAAAAATAAATATTTTGATACAATTTCAAAAGCCCCAGTAAAACCTTCAATGATGCAAACAAAAAAGCATAAGTTACTATAAAGGAAAAGTTACAGAACTTGAATTTGAAAGAGATATATTGGGAAAACGTTTGGCCCTTTCAAACAAGCACAACTTCCCTGTAGATATAAACAATTTATTAACATATTGCTAGGCCCATTCTCGCTGAGTCTAGTCAATGCAGATGGAACTAGACAGATAGCACCAAAGAGCAAGTTACTTGAGGTGCTAGCAGATACTTACTGTCCAGTGTTAGACACTTCAGAGCTTCCCCAGGAAAAGTGTCTCCACATACATAGCTGATCTAATGGCAACAGTGTGAGTTGTGACAGGAATCCTGAAACCTTTGGTGATCTGGCAATGAAACTCCTGAATAGTCTTCCAAAGGGATTTGCAAGAGTGGATGATGTTGTAGATACATACAGAAACAGTCAATCAAAGAGGCTGAGAGATTTCAACAAAGATTTAGTGAGAAGCATATTATCAAAGGTCGTAACACAAAAGTGCCAAAGAATTTAAGTTACTTCTTTCTAATGGATCTAACAAGGAGCGCCTGATTGATTTGATCATGCAGGTCTGGGGAGAAAATTGCACAAGTTTGCCAGAGGGCCAAGTGATCTATTTTTGAAGAAAGACAAATGCTACATGATCACCAAAGAAGGGACTGTAGTTGTGAATGATCTCTGTTCTGACCAGGAAGAAGCAGATACAAAAATTGCCCTTCATGTGCAACATGCCATTACAATACGTCCAGGCCCTGTCATCATCTGTTCACCATCTGGGAAACAGAAGTACCAGTAATTTTACTGTCACTATTTTGAGAATGCAAGCAAAGTTTATACCTGGACAACAGCCATGACAACAGCAGGCAAATCTTCGACATTAGCAAGTGTGAAATGACCACTGCAACAAAGAGCAGTAACTCAGTTTCCATGCATTCACAGGCAATGACTATGTTTTTGCCTTTTTCAAAAGGGTAAGAAGATTTGCTGGAACGTTCTTCAAAAGTACCCCAAATTTCTGGATGCCTTTCAGAAACCTGGGAGTGATTGGCAAGTGGATAAGGGTGGTGTAGCTCTGTTGGAGGAGTACAGTATGTCTATAAACTGTATGGAAGGAAGCAGGTTACTAGTGTAAATATAGTGAGGCAGCAGATCTTCTGAGAAAATATACTGTAACAAAGACAAAAGAATAACTGATCTGTCTCTGCTACCACCCTGCCAGGAAACCCTGAAGTTACATATTCTATGAGCCAATGACATCTGCTGATTGTGTAGGCTTTCTTCTGGTGCAGTTATCAATGTACCAAATGCAGCTTTGTATGGTTGGAATGATGATCTCAATGTAAAGTGGATGGACACACCATTTCCAGATGATCTTATGTCTTTGCTCTATAATGCAAATGATGAGGACTCCAGATGAGGACCAAGATGTATGTGATTACCAAGATGATATTGACATATCTGACAATGAAGATTTTTTCTAGATGGACAAGACTACATTCCAGTACTTTACCAAGTCATATTTTAAATGTTACATTTTTGAAATAAAAATGTTTTGTGTAAACAAAGGTTTTTTTTTCTTTTAGATAAATTTCCTTCTTTAAAAAACTTTAAAATTAACCTTGGAGGCAATTATGGGTATGCATTTTAAAGCTCTGACTCCCACCTATTCATTGAGATCACACTTGAATGTATATTTAAATTAGTCTCAAAGCAATGGCCCAAGTATCTGCATTAAGTATGCTTAGCTGAAAGTCACAAACCTTGACAAGGTATCAACTTGCTAAAATTTCATCTATTAATAGTGTCTTCACTATTATCAATTTATCCACTTGTAGTACCTTAAGACTTCAAAACCACATATGCATTTCAAAGCAGAATCCTTACTCTTTTTAGACAACATAAAATTATATTATAAAGTGCAATAAATCCTGTCTAACAAGATTAAATATAAGAATATTTTGAAAGTTTACAAGAAATTAAAGGGTGGTGGTTGTTATTTAACCCTATAACTTTTAACATTAATCTGTTGAGGTAACATATGGGTATGCATTTTAAAGCTCTAACTCCCACGTATTCATTGAGACCACACTTGAACGTATATTTCACTTATTCTTGAGGTAACAGCCAAGAATCTGCATTAAGTATGTGGAGCTGAAAATCACAATATTTGTCATGATGTCAGTACAAGATTGAAGCATACCATTTTGCCCCAGCTGCTCATGCGATCAACAGACATATCATGCATGTTGGGTATATCTGCTACATTAAACAACCATCTGCATTTATTTAGCTCTCAGATGACACCACACCTCCATCTGCACCTAGTCTAGCAAGGCAGATGACAAATAAGACTCAGATTCTCCTTCCCATTTTATAGTTTAAATCAATTATCTACCTAGTTTTCTAAAGGTAGAGTTCTGAAAATACAGTACAAATTAAGTGAGCCTTTTAGCAGTAGGAGATACCAATACACCATAACAGAAAAAATTATTTATATTTGAAAAGTCCACGAAAGTAATAAAATAAATGAGTATGCCCCCAGCAATGACATAACACAGTGACCTACTTCACTGTCGGAAATCGACGAGGTGTGACAGGTCACTGTGTTGTATGCTAAGAGCGGGGCACACTGTCTCCCAGTCCTGACCTCTCCCCAAATCAACTCTGACTTGGAGTTGATAATCATTAGTACAGGGGTGTGGGGCAGGCCTCCACCAATAAAAAAGGACTGAGAGACAATCGGGTTTATGTTGACCGCGTGATTCAAGGTTGACATAAATTGGCCACTGTGATGCCAGTTGATCAGTGTTGGTTTAACCAGCTTTGTAGATCCAAATAAATGTACACATCAATAAAATTTATAAATTCAAATGTAAGTCACTCTCCTACCACACCCTGCTCAGGATGCCTTGCTGCTGTTATAAAATGTTGTAAGATAATTTAATTTATACGATGGGTGGAGATAAACAGAGTGTGATAAATCCATTTATCTGAGTAACTGTGTGTATAAATTTCACTTATACATACATATACTACATCACACTCTGTTTATCTACACAGTTCTTACTTCACAAGGCTTTTATCTATACAGTTTCTACATCATCACCACCCTCTCCCACCCAAGCTGGCACTTGTTTAACTAACTGAAAAAGGGATACCTCTTTATATTTTATTTAACTCCAATGAAGCACATATACACGGTGCTCAATAACTGCTCTGACCCTCGCTACACTAAAATCCCATTCTTTGCAGGAAATTCTGCAGATGGTTACAAACAAAAAAAAACACTTTTCCATTATTTGTGCCAGAACTGCCTCCAATTTCCTACCCTCACTCCAGTTCCTACCTACACTCTGAGTCTCCCTTACCAGCCCTGGTTCACTGGGCATTGCTGCCTTGTGGAGTTACTTGACTGACTCCAAAATCATACCTTTTTAGGATTTCTTTCGAACCACCAAGCAGCAATAATGAGTCAGTGAACCACTCCATCCTTGTCACTCTCTGAGTGCAGCTTGCAAACTCTGTATTCACTCCCTGCTCACATGCTGGCTGACGCCATTTTCTTGGGCTTTTTTCTCCACAAACCTATAAGCAGCATCAATCTGCAAAGACGTTGTCAAGTCCATAGTGATGCCTCTAACAACCAAGATGAAGAAAAACACACACACCCATCTTTTCACAAAAGAAACCCACAAACTAAGCTACATTTGAAAATATACTAAAAGCAAGACAACCTATCAAAGTCCTCCCTATTGCATAAAAGTAATGTGTGGGGTGGCTGTTGATACAACATTTATCTGTTGAAGTTGCTCTTTGCCCTCTCGTAACCATCACTCATGGCTCTGTCACTCATGAGGTTACTTGAGGTCAATGATAACTACACCAGATAAATGCTATATCACACAGTAGCTCCTGCTTATCCCTTATTTATTTTACTGTTAAAAATACATCACCCCAGCACACACAAACACACTGTACATACACTCCTCCACGAGTTCACTGCATTCAATTATAGCCTTTGTCCTTTCTCTTTATGTTGCCTTTTGTCATTATTCACTTGTACAACCTGCAATACTTCACATTATAACCATAATAACTCTATTCCCTGTGTGGGTTGTGAGGCTCAAGGCACACCCAGAGAGTGTACTTATTGTGCATTAACACACACACACACACACACACACACACACATATATATATATATATATATATACACACACGCACAGTGTGCAGTTGCTATTACTGTGTGTGCTAGTACATTGTGAAAAAAGCTCAAAAGTGTCATATTGCCCAATAAACCTTATCTGGCAGCATTATTTCTTTGCCCTGCATACAAAATAGGGTACCTCCTGAGCAGACCAGCCTGCATACAGTAGCTCTTTTTATTTTCTTTGACACCATACTCAAAGCCATCAGCTATTGTCCTTCATTAGAATGAAAAATAAATATGCCTTAGTTTACTAAAGCCCCTTTTGTGTTTTTATTGTTGCATTATTGAAACATGGGATGGGAGGGAGTTACAGTCTTTGAAGTAAAATCCTTACTACATTGGTTTGTTCAAAGAATCACATATAATATATTTGAATCAGACTTTAATAGACACTAAGAGGAAAAAAAACATGAAAATGTTAAGAAAGATCAGCTTCAAAGTATAAAACCCACATACACCACCTCTCAGTATGGCTCCAGGTGTTTCATTTGGAAGACAAACTGGAAAAACAAAACTGAAATTTATCACAGTCATGGCTGCTTTTTCTAATCGTGTTTTACATTTATCAAGACGGACAAAACATATGAAGCAGTCACCAGGAATATGTTATTTATAACAGAGAAATACTGTACAGCATGTTGATCCATGTTAATACCATGGCAACAGTGTACCCTCAACCTTTACAGTGCTAAAGCATCTGAAGCACTAATCCATCTTCCAGTGATCACTGACTTAAAGATGATTTATCTGGTGGCATTAGACACTAAATCATGTAGTTGTAATGGAGTACAAAAACATATTAGCACAATCAAAATATTTACCCTAAAGTAAGGGCAATATCAACTGCTAAACAGATTACCAGTTACAATCAGGACATCCCTAATTATTTATTTTTGCAAATTGCTATGCAGAATATCAGCTGACACTTCAGACTCTTTAGTGGAATGCTTAAGAATGTGTATGAAACCCTCCATTTATTGAAATGATCTGGTTTATAAGCCAACAGGAGACACAGAGACTACTCTGCACAATACTTAAACTAAGCTTCTTATAAGAGTGTGCATGCATATTATTGGTTGTCGTTGAGGCTTTGTGTGCAATAATCAAACCCAAGATTGTAGAGGCCATCATCACTAAGTAGCTTCCTGAGATCCATTGCAACAACGCTAAGTGTGGCAGTATAGTGCAGTGCTTAGAACTTGGAGGTGAAGCAAGAGCATCTAGTTTCTAATCCTAGCAGAGCCATTTCCTGACTGTGTGATGTAACTCACTTGAACTCATGTTTCAGTATTCCCAGTTGTTAAACTGGTCAGAAACAAAACTTCACCAAAATGAGATGTTGCATCTCAGACCAGACAAGAGCCAGGAAAGAGAAGAGTAACAAATAAGGCAAGATGGGCTGCATTGAGGAGCGCAGAATTGTCATTGTGCTTTTAATTTGCTGCAGAAATAGACTCATTTTCTATTCTTTGTGTGGGACTGGGATTAAGGAGGTTAAAAGGAAGGAGAAAATTCTAAGCAGGTGAGGGCAGGTTCTGCTGAGGTAAATCAGTTCTAAAAGACAGGGTTTGAAAGAGGCTTCATCATTTTGACACCCTCATCACTATTCACCTGGCCACAGAACTTAGTATAATCTGCAAGCAGGCATATCCTTCCCTGAGCGTCTATCCCTACGTGGCAGATAAAGATGTTGAAGAAGACCAGTCCTAAGACTGATTCCTGTAACACCCCCTAGTGACCCCCAAGATCCCCAGGAACTCCCCATTTATCATTATCTTCTGGTGCTGTCAATTAACCAGTTTCCACCAACCTAGTAGTTATGCCCTTCTCTTAAGTCCTACATCTCATTAATCAACCATCCATGTGGAACAAAATCAAAAGCTTTATTGAAGTCAAGGTCTGTATGTCCATAGCCTGTCCCTTGTCCATTGCCTTGTCACCCACCTGAAGAAACTGATCCAGTTAGTCTGACATGACCCCCCCAATTAATCCCTGCTGTCTTTTGCCCAGCAGTCTATTTGTCTTCAGGAAATTTGTTATCCCTTCCCACGTTATGATCTGTAGCAGCTTACCAACAATAGACAATATTCCACTAGACTGACAGGTTCATAGTTCCTCACATCATCCCTACTTCTTCTCTTGTGCAAGAGAACTAGAGTCATTGTCCTCCAGTCCCTGGGTACCATTCATGTCTCCCGTGAGCTATTGAATAGCTCAGTTGGCAGTTCAGCTAGGACCTGCCTCATATCATAAGAACACTGGGATATACCTCATCTGGGCCCCTGGACATATCCACTTTTAATGTGATTAAGCCCTCTGATACACCTTTAACTGGAAAGTGAGCCACACTGACCTGTTCCCCAACCCCTCTGCCTTAATGGCACAATCAGGCATTGGCCCTTGTCCCCACTGTGAAAACCAAGCAGAAATATCTGTTCAGGATGTCTGCCTTATCTTTACCTTGATCATCCTCCTCTTCCTGATTCAGCCTATTTTTACCTTGTCTTTCTCTCTCCAGCTTGTAACAAAACAAAGTTTTGTCTTTCTGCTTTGTGCCCTCTGCAATTCTCAATTCTGCATTAGCCTTAGCTGTCCTTATTATTCTGTTGGCCTCTTTCATCCTGCTATAAAACTTTAACCTGTCACCTCTGTTTGACTGGGTCTGCATTCTGAATGATTTTTCTTAGCCCTCACCACCTCATCTCTTTCTCTTGTGAACCATAATGGTTTTAATCCTCTACTTACTGACCATTACCTTGGCACAGAGATTTTGACCTCTGCCATCCCATTTTATCAGTTCCCATTTAGCTTCCATGCCCTCTGTCAGTCTTACATTCTAGTTCCCCGCAGCAGCTCTCATTCTTCCTAAATCAGCCCTCCAAAGTGCATGACTTTAGTCTGGAACCAATTTCTCTCTGCCTCAGCTTTGACACTGAAATAAACTATCTGATGGTTGTTGATTTCCAGCAGGTCCAGTACATAACCTCTGCCACGCTGTCCCTATTTCTAGGTACTATGTCTGGATGGCTGCCACCCTAGAAGGCTCCTCCACTCTCTGTACTAAGAATGCATCCTTAAAGACTTCTACCAGTTGTTGGCTTCTTGTACTTGCTTTTACTGGGATTCTCCAATCCATACCTGGCATGATGGCATTCACCAGTAGTAGCACCACCCTAGCCTTGCTGCTCTTTAAATTTCCTTCCCTAATTCCTGATCTATTTTCTCCTTTTGAGATGGTGGTCTATATACCACCATTATTAAGATATTTTTCCCCATCTGTTATTACCTGCACCCATATTGTTTCTGTGTTTCTATGTTTCTATGTGTGCTTGCTCTGTCCCATATCCTCAGTTTCTGATGTTTCTGTACTATCTCAAATATGTAATTCCATCCTCCCCTCTCTCTTTCCCTTTTAGCCCTCCTGAACACAGTTTACCCCAGCATTGTCATGTCCTAGTTGTGGTACTAGATAGTATCGTTCCATGATTAACACCAGATCCAGTCTTGCCTCAGCCTCCATTGCCTCTAGATCATGGAAATTGTTCCTAGGCTCTAGCATTCATGTACATAGCCCTCCAAATCAAATGTCCCCCTTCTGGGCCCACCCCACCTCTAGGGCTGCATCACCCTCAATACCTCTGACGGCAGTGTTGTGTAACGCCAGGTCGGTCAGAAACAAGACGGCTATTATTGCTGCACTTGCTTCATTGGTCGACCTGGCATGCATTCAGAGACCTGGGTGGGAGATGATGCTGGCCCTGTTTTGAGGCTGCAGTCCCCAGGTTATACTGTGGTTCACTGCCCCAGAGAAAATCGTAGGGGTGGCGGTGTAGCTATTTGTTTTAAATCAAATTTGGACTTCACGTGCACCGGTGGGAACCAGGTTCATTTGAATGTCTGCTGTCCGTGGAGGACTTGGTGTTGGCTGCAGGATCCTCCTCATCTATCGCCCTCCTGGTCCGATGGGGAGGTTCCTGCAGGGCTCGCCAGTTGTTGCGGCGGCTGAACATTGGATTCCCAAGATGTATCGTTCTTGGGGACTTCAATGTTTGGGCTGAGATAAAGAGTCAAAGGTCGCCGATGAGTTACTGCAGAGTATGTCCCTTTGGGCTGGTGCAGTCTGTCATGTGTTTACTCATTGGGATGGCCACACATTGGACCTGGTGTTCTCACTGGGACTCGAGATCATTGATCTCGATATTGATCAGTAAGCTTGGTCCGATCATTGCAGGTGAGATTCACATTTAGTGCTCCGTCATAATTTCTTCCCCTTCTGAGATATTTCGCTGCCGCCCGTTAAAGATCTTACCCTGAGGGTTGTTGGCGGCAGTTGATTTATCAAGGAGTGGGTGATGCATGTGGGCGGAGCCGTTAGCGTGAGGTAGTCGCCTATAATGAGGTTTATCTGGCGCCATTGACTCCTCGCATCTAGTCCATGTACGACCCAGAACTTCATACCTAAGGTCGCCTTGGTATGATGGTGATCTCGAGGAAATGAAGAAGCTGGGTCGGAGATTAGAGCGTCGTTGGAGGAAATCCCGTCCTGAGGGGCTGACAAACTGGTCCTGTGTGCGATTATTGCGCATATCAGAAGGCAATCAACCAAAGAAGACATTATTTTGTCTCGGGAGATTGCTGCTGGGAGAAGCCGACCAACCTCGCTCTTCCGGACTGTCGACGAACTTCTTCATCCATTCTGTCTTCAGCCGGAAGAGTTTCCTCGAATGAGGATTGTGAGGAATTTGCTCGTTTTTCTCGGACAGGGTGTCTGCAATCCGGTGGGAGGTCTCCTCCGCCAGTAATACCATTGCTGTCAGTGGTCGTCAGTCGTGTTCTAAGAGCACTCTCTCTGAGTGGGGAGTTTAAGTCAGTGGAAGTTCGTGAGGTCACTGAGATAGCGGCCAACTTGAAGTATACCTTTTGTGAACTGGATCCCGTGCCAGCGCTTCTTGATGAGGTGCATTGACACTGTTGGCCCGGTGTTTGCCCTGATTGTCCGGTGCTCCTTGAGTCAGGGTGTCTTTCGGATGTCTTGAAGGAGCTCTGGTGAGACCCCTTTTAAAAGCTTCTCTGGACCCGGAATTAGGGCAAGTGCAAATCCCTATCTCAATCTTCCATTTCTGGGAAAGGTTGTTGAGAAGGTGGTATCACTTCAGTTGGGAGAGCATCTCATGACCCACGAGTTGTATGATCCCTTCCAGTCAGCCTTTCGGGCCAGGCATAGCACTGAAACTGCATTAGTTGGTGCAAAATGATCTCCTAGGGCTAGAGATCGGGGACAAGACAATTCTTGTCCTCCTTGATCTCTCCTCAGCATTTGATACTGTGGACCATTGTGTATTGCTTTTCCACCTGAGGGAGTTATGCGGACTCACGGTATTGTCATCAAATGGTTTGAGTCATTTCTTACTAACAGGAGGCAGCG
This sequence comes from Neoceratodus forsteri, assembly GCA_016271365.2. Classification (NCBI taxonomy): domain Eukaryota; kingdom Metazoa; phylum Chordata; order Ceratodontiformes; family Ceratodontidae; genus Neoceratodus; species Neoceratodus forsteri. The sequence goes on along the minus strand of CM057455.1, from coordinate 666,772,710 downwards.
GGTTGTGATGGGAAATTTCTCATCCATGCCCTGCCTCCTTTCATGGAGTCCCTCAGGGTTCGTATTGGCTCAATGTTGTTCGCAGTATACATGCTGCCCTGGGGAGATCATTAGGAGGTATGGTCTGAGTTTTTCATTGCTATGCTGATGATACTCAGCTATACCTATCCTTTGCCCAGGAACATCTAATGCAGTGGATGTGATGAATATCTGTCTGGCTGAGATAAATGACTGGATGTCTTCCAGCTGGCTGTGACTTAACCTAGTAAGACTGAGGTACTGGTAGTGGAGTTGAACAGAGCTCGTGATGGGATGGCCTCTGATCTGCGACTGGCATTGTGCTAGGAGCTGTGTCTTGATAGCCTCCCAAAAGTGCGTAATCTTGGTGTGATCTTTGACAGGAACTTGTCCATGGAGCCCAAATATCCTCCGTGGTGCATTCCTGCTTTTCATCTTAGAAATATCGCCAGGATTAGGCCCCTTGTTCGGCTCTGGACCTCCTACTTTGGTGCATGCCTTGGTCACTCGAGACTTGACTACTGTAATGCTCTATCTCGGGGTCTCTGGAACTTCTCTTCGCAGACTGCAGCTAGTGCAAAACGCCGCTGCCTGGCTTTGACCAGACAAAGTAAATTCTGTCATATTACTCCGGTGCTGCGCGAATTGCACTGGCTGCCTGTCAGGTGGAGAGTTTTGTTCAAGGTAGGGTTTCTCACCTATAAGACCCTACATGGACAGGGCCTGGTTACCTTTCTGATCTCCTGGTACTGTCCACCTCTGTCCGGGATCTCCGTTCCTCTGGTGGTGGCCTCCTCACAGTTCGAGAGCAAGGCTGAAATCAGCAGGGGATCGATCGTTTGGAGTTGCTGCTCCAGCTCTCTGGAATCGTTGCCGCTTGAAGTGAGAGAGGCCCCACTATAGAGGCCTTTAAGAGTCATCTTAAGACCTTTTTATTTGTGCAGGCTTTTGGGGTTTAAGTTATATGTATTATATTTTAACTTTAAATGTACGGTATGACATACTGTATAGGTTTGTCTGGCGCCCAGAGCCTTTGGGATTGGCGTCTTTTTAAATAAAGTTGACTTTGACTTTGACTTTCTTTCCTTGATCTCACATCCAGCCTTGCCATGATCTCATATCCAGCCTTGTCCATTTCTCCCTCCCCACCTTGTTTTCCTGTGGCTTCATTTCTGTCAGTTTCCTAGATTCCCTAATTTCCCTTTCCTTTCTTTCCTGTCTCTCTTTCTTGTTTTCTAACACTAGAGATAGGTAATCTAGAACCTCTTTCTGCTAAGTACATACACCTATCCACGTCTGCTCTGACATCCCCTCTAATAGTTTTAAGGGCCCTCAGTGTACTCTTTAAACCTGTACCCTATCCTCCTAGTGCTCTCTTCAGCAGGGTGAAGACAATCCTCTTGAATAGCCTTTGATAAATCAATAGATGAGCATTGACAGCAAAGAAAAACACCACCCATCCAGTCTGCCCACCCCACCTACCTAACAACTCCGCACAGGCCCTAGTGGCTGTCTTACTCTTATTTCTGTCCACCCTTCTGAACAGGCTGATATGCCTGTCACATGCCTCTTGAAGCTGCTTACCGATTTTGACCTTAACAATTCTTCCAGCAGCGAGTTCAACATGTCCCCACTCTTTTCTTGAAAATCTGTCTGTAAATGTATTTCTTGAATCTTCCTCCTACTAGCTTAAGTGAGTTTCCCTTGACTTACTATTTCAGCTCAAGAAATAAAGTTCATTGGTGTCCATTCTGTTTGTCCTGTTTATTATTTTATTCCCTCCAAGAGTAGCTCCACTCTTCCAGTTGCCCCATCTCTCCTCCCTGTCCACTCCTTCAGCCATGAATTGAAGTGAATGACCAGAACTTTTTCATCTCTCTCCTGTCCAAACCTGGCAGGACCTCAGAAAAGGTCAATAAGGCTGTTGCCAGTCTGAGACTACCACTAGCTTCCTAAAGCTCTCTGTAAGCTCCTCTTGGTTCTTAAGCCAGGTCAGTTGCCCTCTAGATGGACAATGATGTCAAGGTTGCTCCCCTCCCATTCCTTTACTATCATTTCAAACTACATCCTTCCAACTGAAGCTTCTAGCAGGCAGCTTACTAGCCTATTCCACTGTTCCCCTATTCCAACTACCCTTTCTGTTTCCCATAGAATGGAATCCCTATCTCAAGTACGTTCCTGGTCCTCTCTTTTCTTTTGGACTCCATTTATATTTCAGGTGCCTTTCTTCAACAGAACTGGTGCACAGTGAGGCTACAAGCTCTACTGTGGTGAGACTGGAGCTACTGAATCACATGGAGGTGGAACCTCTTTGTTGTTGTCACCTCAGGACACCCCCACACACAAACTGACTACAGGCTCCTCTCCAGTTTGAGCCCTAGGTGTCAGCTGGGAACCATGAGTAGCAGCTGCCTGCAATAGTGACCACTGAGATCTGCCTTGGAGTAAGTTAAACTTTGCCTTTATTGTAGCCAGTGAGTGTCACAATCCTTCAGCACAACAGGCAACATCATCTCCTCCAGAGGACATCCCTGTAGATGACTTCACTATGGAGGTTGCAGTCTATTAGACCCCTCCCTCTTACTGTGTTGTCCTTTTGTTCCGCATCCTCATTTCCTGTTTCCTTTATTACTGTTTTTACCCTTTTGGGTATCCCCTGCTAACTAGTAATCTCCTTCCTCACTAAACATTACTTGGTTTGGGACCCTCTTATCAGGGTACCCAAACAGGATTTTCTAGGATTGTTAACAACCCCTGGAATCCTTACATCTACTATCCCAAATGCCTAAGCATGCATCTGGTCCTCTGCTTACCCCTTTCTCCCCATTGTCCTTTGGTTAATTGTATCCTCTGCTGCCTACACTCCTGACTATCTGCTGTTTTGTCCTCCCCTATGCTCTTCATGGCCTACCCACAATTGTCCTAGCATAATGTCTCTCTCTCTTTGTGATGGTCTTGTGTCCTACCTGTGACTCTTGCCTATCTTGAGTTGTGTTTCCTGTGGAATGGTGAACTACCAATGGATGCTACTGCAGATACAAACTCCTACTCCATGGCACTCAAACTCTGGGATGCTCACATAGGGTCACATCCAGGTGTGAATTTAAAATCTCCTGTCTCCTAAGCCTGATTTAGCTCCTCCCACAATCGCTCGCTAGTTTTACAGGTTGTAGCTATACACTCAAACCACAAGAGTCTCCTAGCTAAATTCCTCACACTGAGTAATAAATGTTAAATACATGTAAAGAACTGCCCCAAATGCATTTAAAGAACTGGCCCAAAACACTGACTCAAAAACACTTACTTCTGCCTACTCACTCACACTGCCACTTTAAGTGTTAAATAAAGTATGGCATCTGCAGAAGCCACAGTTCAACAGGGAATTCTGACCAAGGGGTTAGGGGACACAGGTAAGACACAGGGTTCTTCCACTGTGGGAACTTTGCTATACATGACTGGTGTACCTGTGGAACGCAGGAAGGGTCTGATAAAGTAGGTTTTGTGTATTGGTGTCAGCAATTAAATAATCAGAAAGGCAAAGTGGGATCAAGGTAGCTTAAGGAAACTGCCCCAGTGGCATGGAGTACTAAGGCATTGAATGCCTCACCTCCTGCCATGCTGATAACCTGTGTGTGGGAATGAGCATGAGTTATCAGAGATCACTAGTGGAAGAGGACTGAGCATCCCAAGGAATGCTCTCCTCCCCAGGAGGAGTGGCCAGTTGTATTGGCCTTGACTGCCACCAAATGGAGGCCAATGATACTGCAGGCAGTGAGCTGTTCCAAAGGTGGGGCCACAGATCTGGAGCATGTGCAAGTTTCCTTGCCCTCATCCTGGCATGAAGCCATGGGAGGAACTTCTGGAGAAAGTGGAAATGGAATTTGAGGGCAGAATGAGCCCTGCACACCTCCCCGACCTGCACCACCCCCAGCTGCCTGAAGTAATCTGGATATGTGCACTGGGGAGGATAGCAATCCCCATGGCCCTGCCAAATAGGGGCAATCCATGGGAGACTTGCTCCAAGGTAGATCCAGGGAGGTGGGTGCCAGCCAATGGTAGGTGGGACAGGTGCTGAAGAGCTAGCCTGAGGAGTGAAAAGCTGTATGAAAAAATGTAGCATAAGGAGATACATAGAGGAGTGGTCTGGGAGGACTGGTTGAGGGTGCAAATTCCAATTGTTTAAATGACTTCAGAGAATCCTATCTGGAGTTCCTTGATAAAAGGGTTTCTGCCAAAGGAACAATTTCAGAAGCACTAGTGAAGTACTAGAATATAGGACCCATGTCATTCTGTAAAGTAGTGGCATAAGGGAGTCATGAGAGAAGCATGTGGACAGCTAAGGGAGAACAGGTTATGAGGAGGAAGGGGCCTCATAGGATACAACACCTGTGGTGTATTCATCTTCAGGGAAGTCCACTGGTGGTGGCATTGATGCCCTGTGTGCAGCAGGTTTGCAACACTCACTGTGGAGCTTGCTGCAGTAAAGGCTAATCTTAACATTTTCCAGAGTGGATCCCAGTATTTGCTGGTTCAGGCAGCTACTACAGTACACATCTTCCCCAATGAGCACCAAGGTTCATCCTGGGAGTCAGTGTAGTCAGCAAGGGAGGGTGAGAGAAAAGGTCCATGCAGGTGGGACTTTAAGGTGATAACAGAAAAAGATTTGCCCTCCTGTGTAATTTGTTTGGCCCAATCACTCCCGTGATGAGACTGGAAACCGTATACCAGGAGACCAGGTATGTTCCTATGAGGGACATCTAACAAGCGATCAGAGTTCAAGGGTAAGGAGATGGCTAGGAAAGTGTGCATGATTGGTATTCCATTGTAAGGTGAACAGAAGGGTGGTGGGGCAAGGAGCAGAGGCAGGATGGTTAGGTGCCTTCTGCAGCTTCAATTGGGAGGATGCTAACAGGGTAGAAAGAACTGCTGGCAGAGTGGGAAAGGGGTTTAGGCTGATGTCATTATCCACCTAGGGACTAATGACCTGGCTTGCAGACCCCTGGAGGAGGATAAATATAGCTTTAGAAAGCTAGGGGAGGCTCAAGCTGACAGCATTCTCATTGACTTTTCTGAGATCCTACCAATTTGAGGCAGGGGAGGGATATTTCTTCTAATCATTTGCTTCAACACATGGATGAAGAAGTGGTGAAGTGAGGAGGTATGGAGTACCTCAGTGATTGGGGCCAATCTTGGAAGGCTAGAAGGCTATTCAAGTGAGATGGCCTTTATCCCTTTATGGAAGGTACCAGTATGCAAAAGAGGAAGTTTAAGAGGACACTGTGGCACCTTTAAACCAGCCCGGGAGGAGGTAGATCAGGTGCAGATAGGTGCACCTACTAAATTGGGGAAGCTTGGATGACCTACCCCAGTGCTAGAAAACGTGAAAGGAAAAACAGAGTATAACAAGTGTGAAGACAGGAGGCTGGGTCAAGATGCAGAAGAAGCGGCTGCAGGGACAGGGAAGAGGTAGGAAGAGGAAGGCAGACACAAAGTTGGCAAAGGGAAGAGGTTGGGAAATGGGAAGGTGTCAGGGCCAAAAGGAAGCAGACAACCTGTGGCCATGTAGACAGACAGCAGGAGCTTAGGTAACGAGAACAGTGATCTGGAGGTCTGGAAGCAGTGATGGAAGCAACACACTTGTAGCTGGTGGTGATTATAGTGAAATGGTTAACATAGTACTATGACTGGGACATGACCATACCAGGGTATGCAGCATTTAGCAGGGATAGAAATTAAAGAAGGGGTGGCATTATAAGTAAGTAAGAGTATTAAGGCTATGTAGGTTGATGATATGGGAAAGATGAATACACAGAGACAACATGGGTGCAGGTAGTGATGGAAGGAAGTTAGAGAAGTATATGGAAGTGGAAAAGGGCTGGGGATGAGATTAAAAGGGCAGCAAGGCAGCAGAGGTTCCTGCTACTGGGTCAATTCAACATGCCTGATGTGGAATGGATGATCCCAGTTGCAGTGAGGTAAGAAGTCAACAGCTGATAGAGCTTTTTCAGGAATCATTCCTACAATAGTACAGAGAGTGAAGGAGCCTGCAAAGGAGCAAATTATCCATGACTTAGTTTTCTAAACAGGACTAGTATCAGGGAGATCACAGTGCTGCACCTACTGGGAGCCAATGACCATCAGACAGTATGGTTTGACATCAAACATGAAACAGAGAAATGAGTCCCAGATAAAAGGCTTGGATTTTAGGAGGCTGATTTTCATAGGATCAGGGAGTTATTGCTGGGGAAACTAACAGGGATAAGAGTGACAGAGGGTGGAAGTAAAGTGTGAAGTGATTTTTTAAAGAATTTAATAAACTTTATTAACCGCTATAATACAATGCAAAAAACAATAACAAACAAAGAAGACCCAGATAACTAGGGCTACAATACTAAAACTAACAAACAAAAACAACACACAGACAAGAACAACACCCACCCCTCACCCATACTCCAGAGCATGAAAAAAGAATGCAAAGAAATAATAATTAAGAAGAGCCATAAGGCAAAATACAATATTAGGAGGAGCAAAAGAACCATAATGCCATCCAGAAGGTAACTAGAAAGGCAAGGTAACCCTCAATTCAAGAACTTAACAATAAAGTATGCAAAAATTCCCATTGCTGTTGATATGCAATCAGGCAGGCCATCATACTGGTAATCATTTTCTCTGCTTGAACAGCAAATAAAATTTCTTTATACCATTCTGCATAACTCGTTATTGTCTGATCACACCAATGTCTCAAAGGACATTTTGGCACAAGCGGAGATTAAGTCCATATGATTTTTCTGTGTCCCTAACAATGTATCCTTATGCTCACCAAGTAAACATATATCTAGAGAGAACACTTGATCCAATACCAAAAGAGGATCTAATGTCAATCGTATGGTAGCCCAAAAAGTGCAACCCTAGAGCAATCCCACATAATATGTAAGTGTGAACCTGGACCATCTTGACAGTGAGTGCAAGAATCAGAGGGCACCTTGCCCATTTTAAGTAATTTAACAGGGGCGTAATAGAGGTTATGTAGTAATTTAAACTGCATATACTGATACTGGCCATACTAATATATTTATACATATCCCTCCAAATAAGAGACCAATCATATGTCCCAACAGAGGCAAGAAGAGCACAATCCCAGTACAGCGCTACACCTCTACTTTGTTAGGAAGTAATGCATAAAACTGAGTATAGAAAAGGAAATAGCATGGGAGGAAAGTGCCTCTGTCGCTAGGATAAAATCTTCTGACCTTGTCTGTTAGACCATAAGCCTGAACCAAAATGCTGAAACATAGAAGGAGATAGCTGCAGATATTTAAAACAATGCCTATTGGGCAAGTCATAGCAGTGCTGAAATTCTGCACACTTAAGTAGGACCCCATTAGCTGTAAACTAATCAAGCAATGTAATGTCCTCATACAGCCAAAAAGAAGAGGAAATGACCTACCCTGCCACTTTAAGATTAGGATCACCTACAATAGGTTGCAAAGTATGAAAAACCACAGATAGAGAGTGCACAAGGACAGTGGCACTGCAATGCTAAAACAAATCACTAAAACTTACACAGAAGCAGACCACACACAAACCTCAATAAGATACCCAGGGCACCAGTCTTATGTTATAAAATGTATTACATTGCACCCTTAACAGATAATCATTTACAACACATTCATATTTTGTATAACACAGTGCTATCATGCAGTAGCAAAAAGTCCTACACATCACATATATACACTAATCTCTAAAAACAATTAAATCCATCACATAATGATTACAAATCACATACACGTCTTTAAATACCTGAAAGGAGCACTGATGCTGAGATGGATTTAGCTGCTAATAGAATGTAAGATGTGTTGTAAATGATTTTGTGTTAAGGGGTGCAATGTCACTGATTGTTTTAATAAGCATTACAATGTAGAGCCAATGATGTTATCAAGGTAGCATAATTGGTAAGTAATGACATCATAATGATGTCCATCTGGATGTGTGTATAAAAGTCACAAACAAATAGATGTTTTTAGCCTTTGATAAAGAATGGAAGTACATCCGAAATGCATCAGGGCTATGCCTCGTTTTGTTATTTATGTAGTAATACATTTTATAACATGAGACTGGTGCCCTGGGTAACTTATTGAGGTTTGTGTGTGCTCTGCTTCTGTGTAAGTTGCAAAGTATCTCTAACAGGATCCAAAAGAAATAAGGTACATAGTTGCCTATGCACTCGCACTGACGTGGCCATAGGTTTGATTCTTCATTTAGTTGGGGCAGGACTGAGGATTCTAGCTGGTGAGTCTGTGACTGTGTGTTTGTAATTAAATTTGAGATCTTTTCTTAACTGCCATTTCTGTGTGCTTTTCTGTTTAGTTTGGGCAGAATTGAGTGATTCTAGCTGATGAATTTGTAACTGTGTGTTTATAATTGCCTGAGTCTGAACTTTAGTGCAAACATCATATTACAGGGATTAGTATAGCTTGAATGTGAGGTCTTAACTGCCATTTCAGTTTGATTCTTCATTTAGCTGGGGCAGGGTTGAGGGATTCTAGTTGGTGAGTTTGTGTCTGTATGTTTGTAACTGAATTTAAGGTCTTTTCTTAACTGTTATTTCTGTGTGCTTTTCCATTTAGTTTGGGCAGGACTGAGGGATTCTAGCTGATAAGTTTCTGACTGTGTGCTTGTAATTGTGTGTGCCTGAATTTTAACTGTAGGCATCATATTACAGGTATTGGTGTAGTTTGAATGTGAGGTCTTAACTGCCATTTCAGGTTGATTCTTCATTTAGTTGGGACAGGATTGAGGATTCTAGTTGATAAGGTTGTGACTGTGTGTTTATAATTGGCTGTCTGAACTTTAAGTGCAGGCATCATATTGCAGGGATTAGTGTAGTTTCAATGTGAGGTCTTAACTGCTATTTCAGTTTGATTCTTAATTTATTTGAGGCAGGATTGAGGGATTTTAGCTGGTGAGTTTGTGACTGTGTGTTTGTAATTGAATTTGAGTTTTTCTTAACTGCCATTTCTGTGTGCTTTTCCATTTAGTTTGGGCAGGATTTAGGGATTCTAGCTGATAAGTTTGTGACTGTGTGTTTGTAATTGGCTATGTCTAGACCATGGTGAGTGGAGTGAGGAGCCACTGCCAGAGGACTCCTTGGCTGATTGTTTTGGACACATCCTGTGGTGTAGTCCCACCCTCCCACCCACAACCCACCTACCCCAGGGCTCGCCCTACATTTATAAGGTGGGTCCCATAGAGCCTTGCAACATCCTGCATCCATACAGGAAGTAGTGAAGAGAAAGCATAACAAAAACAAAGAAAGAAAAAATATATATTTGGGAGATAGCAAATAGCCGTCATAAGCAGGCAGTTGACTGATGAGGGAAACAGACATGATGGAAGTGGTGCAGTGCTGTCGTTGTGGAGTAGCTGTCTTCAGGGAGACATTCTTGAGGCTGCAATGCTGGCCTATCTGCAAGCACCTCTCTGGGCTGAGGAGGAGGTTGCCTGCCTCTGAGCAGAGTTGGCCAAGCTAAAGGCAGCATCCACCCCACCCAGAGACCACTGGGTCCACAACCTGTACCTCAAAGGATGCCAGGGAAGAGGAGTAATTGGTCTGCAGTGGGCTCAGGAATGGTGAGGGGTTGAATGCAGATCCTCCAACCGGTCCTGCTTAGTAACTCCTGCACTGTTTTGGAGGAACAGGAAAGCCCCACTCAGGAACCCGAGGCTGGGATCAGGGAAGATAGGAGAGTCCTCCAGATGAAGCCCCAGAGAATGGAAGCAGGGGCCCTGGAGGAGAGGGAAGCTTCTCTAGTGGGGACTCTATTGTCCTGGGAGTGGAGTTAGGGACACCAAGCAGGGGAGATAGGAGGTCGAGTGCCTCCCAGGAAGCACTGCATGAAGGGATGGGAAGTGGATCCATAGGATCGCTACAGCAATAGCTAGGAGGGAGCTGCTGGATGTCATTGTCCATCTGGGGACCAATGACCTGGCCAGGAGAAGGGTGGAGTTACCCAGAGTCCAGGAGGATTTCAGGAAGCTGGGGAACCTGAAATGGATGCAAAGATGGTGCATGGATTGCATCACAAGTCCTATGAAGACAGGTTGAAGGAACTGAACGTGTACTCCCTGGAGGAGAGGAGGGAGAGGGGATATGATAGAGACATACAAGTATCTTATAGGAGGAACAGGGTGCAGGAATGCACTATTTTTAAGCAAAAAGATGTTCCAGGACTAGAGGGCATGGGATGAAGTTGGAGGAGAATTTATTCACAGAAACACCCTGCCAGAGGAAGTGGTGGGGCTGAAACAATCACATGATTTAAGAATGCATGGGATAGAAATAAAGGAATTCTGGAGGTCAGGGGTAGGGGCAACAGACTTCTAGGAAAACATAAACTGAACACAAGCTCAAATGGGCAGACTGGGTGGGCCATGGGCCCTTATCTGCCGACACTGTCTATGTGTCTATGTATGTATCTATGAAACAGAAACCACTCCATCTCATTCTGCCGGTGCTACCTTTCCAGGGCACAGGGAAGTAGTCACTCCATTCAGCCTTCAACTCCTGGTTGAAGGATTGGTGGATGGGAGGATTTTGCTTCATAGGGGACTGGGGCCTGACCTGGGCAGATGCGAGCTTATATAAGGAGGATGGCCTGCATCTGTCTGAGAAGGGGACCTTGGTTCTTTGTGAGAAGTTTAAATGCTTCAGCTGTGAGCATTTAAACTGGCCAAGGGGAGAGCCAGGAGGGTCAGGAGGCTTGGGAACATCCCCATGGGAACATGCAGGAACATAAGTTAACTACAGGGACAGCTAAAGCAGGCAGGAGGCAGGCAGGTGAAGGATGTATAATGAGATATGGGGGCAAGAGCACATAGAAAGGAAACCAGAGTGGGGGAAGATGCTGGAGAGGAGAACAAGAGCAGAGGGAGGGCAGACTGTAAAACGTGGAAGGTCATGCTAAGGAATGCCTGTAGCTTTGGAAATAAGGTTCCAGACCTGGAGGCCTTGTTGGTAGATGCAGACCTTGACATAGCAGCAATAACAGAGATGTGGTACTCTGCAAATCATGGCTGGGATGTCAATGTACCAGGCTATATACTGTTCAGGAGGGACAGGAAGGGTAAAAGGGTAGGGAGTGGCCCCTGTACATCAGAGATGGTATATGGCACAGACTTTCAGGAAGACAGGGGAGGCCAAGGTAATGGGTCACCTGGATCCAGGAATGGAACAGCAATATGTACAGGGTAATCTACAGACCTCCAGCATAGAGCAAGGAAGTAGATGGGGAACTAGTGGAGAACATACATGACATGGCAACTAAAAGCAAAATCCTGCTACTGGAGAATTTCAATATGCCAGACATGGTGCGACACCAGGTGGCTGCCTCAGCCAGAAGCACAGCCATCCTGGCATCCTTGCAGGGGCTGGACTCAGGCAGCTGGTACATGAGCCAACCAGGGACAAGTCAGTTCTGGACCTGGTATGGACCAATAGGAACAGAGTAGAATAAATACAGGCGGAAGGGCAGCTGAGGTCCAGTGACCAACACATGGTGTGCTTCAGCATGGAGACATGGACTTAATTAAGCCACAGAAGGGCAACAGTATTAGATTTCAGGAGGGCAGATTTCACTGAAATAGGTAGATGTATACAAACAGTCCTTAGGGAAGGAGAGCTAATAGCTGGGGTGTAGAAGAACAATGGGAGAAACTGAAAGGAGCCATAGTGGATATAACAAACCAATGCATTAGGATAGTGGCCGAAGGGAAAGAAGAAGGAAACCACTATGGTTCTCCAAAGAGGTGGGGTGGGAAAGATCATGGAGACACTGCTGAAAGAAAGGACAGTGGCACATATGGAATCAGTGGTGCACAGAATCTGAGGCAACACAGATTCACAGCAGGAAGGTCATGTCAAATGAATCTAATAGATTTTTTGATTGGGTGTCTAAATAAATCATGGAGGGAGGCAGATGTCACCTACCTAGATTTCAACAAAGCCTTCAACACCATCCCACATAGATGGCTGATTAACAAGATGGGTAGTCTGGGCATGGGAGATAAGGTAGTGAACTGGGTTAGGAACTGGTTAACAGGTAGGAGACAGAGGTAGTGGTAAATGGGGTACAATCTGGGAGAGAGGTGACCAGTGAGGTACCACAGAGATCAGTACTGGGACCAGTCCTGTTTACTGTCTTCATTAGTGACATTGCAGAGGGGCTGGAACATACGAACATATGAAATTTGCCAGCAGATAAAGGCCTAGAGGTCTATCAAGACTGCTTGAATGTGCAGCTAGCACCCTTATTCTGCAGCTGCCCCTCCTTTCACCCTTCTCCTCCATTGACCCTCCCCTTGTTCAGTTCCATCCCTTTGAAGCAGTCCACTGTTCTACTGGATACCACTTCTGCAGGTAACGCATTCCACCCTGCTATACCCTCCCTGTAAAAAGTGTCTCCTCATCTCCTCCTGAACCTTCCTCCTCCAGTCTCATATCATATCCCCTAGTGTCCCTCCCTCCCTTACTTTGAACAGCCCCTCTGTACCTGTCTTGTTTATTTCTTTCATGTACTTAAAGGTTTCAATCATGTCCCCGTCCTTCCTCTCCTCCAGTGAGTACATGTTCAACTCCTCGGCCTTCTCTCATATGATGCATCCCTCAGCCCCTTGATCATCTTTGTCACCATCGCTGCACCCTCCAGTAATTTAATGTCCCTTCTCAGATCGGTTGCCAGTACTGCCGCAGTACTCAGGTGCAGTCTAACTAATGACCTATACAGTGACAGAATCACTTCCTCCCTCCTCGAGGATATACCCTTTGCAATGCAACCCAGCATTTTGTTGGCCTTTGCAGCTGCCTTGCTACATTGTGCCGAGTTGTTCATTGATCCTGTAATGAGCACCCCAGATCCTTCTCCTCCTCCATCTGGGCTAGCTGCACTCCCCAGCTAGTAACTCCTCCTTGGTTCTTCATCCCAAAATGCAGCACCTTGCACTTTTTGGCATTAAACCCCAGTTGCCAGGTGTCTGACCAGGTTTCAAGCTTTTCAGAGCATCCTGTATCTCCTGCCATCCCCCAGGTCATCCGCCACCCTCCCATCTTAATATCATCAGCAAACAGACTGATCTTGCTCTCGATGTCCAATGATATGTCTGCAATGAGTATCCCAAACAACAATGGTCCCAGCACTGAGCCCTGTGGAACACCGCTCATCACTACCCTTAGGTGTGAGAACTCCCCACCCACCACCATCCTCTTTGCCTTCCCTGAAGCCAGTTCCCTACCCATCTCACCAGCTTTGCACCCGCCCTGTGCCTTCTAACACTTCTCAGCCTCCCATGCGCACCGGAGTCAAATGCCTTACTGAAGTCCAGATACAGGACAGCCACTGCATGGCCTCTGTCCAGTGCCTAGATACCTAGTCATAGAACTCCACCAGGTTGGTTTGGCAGGATTTGCCATGCATGAAGCCATGCTGTCCTATAGTCCTTTGGTCTCTAGGAGGGCCACCAGCCTCTCCTTCAGGATAGTCTCCATCAGCACCCGATGGATGTGAAGCTCACCAGTCTGTAGTTCCCAGTTCATCCTTGGGGCCACTCTTGTGGAGGGGCACCACATGAGCCATCCTCCAGTCCAGGTACACACCCTGAGTGTAGTGAGGCAGTAAATAGGTCTCCCAAAGGTTCTGCAAGGACCTCTGCCAGCTCCTTCAGTACCCTGGGTGGGCGCCATCTGGGCCTGGCGCCTTGTCTACTCTCAGTGCCTTTAAACCCTCCCAAACTCTGCCCTCCATTATTTCCCCATCTCACCCCCTCCCCCGTTTCTGCCATTCATTCCCCTTGGGTATCACCCTCTCTTCTCCTTAGTAAATACTGAGCAGAAGTAATTATTTAGCACTTCTGCCTTATCGCACCCTGCTTTCACCCAACCCCTCCTTCCTAATCCTTACTATGTGGTCCTTACAGCTCCTTTTCTCCCTGATGTACCTAAAAGTCCTTCTCCCTTCTCAATGCCTTGTGCCAACCTGAGCTCCGTAGATACCTTAGCTCCCCTTACTGTCTATGTCACCTCCTTGATTCCATCAGGTACTCGTCTCTGTCCTCCCACCTCCCTGTTTTCTTGTACCTCCTAAAGCAGATCTTTTCTCCTTACCTTCTCCATGACCTCCTTGCTCAACCAGCTCGGTTTCTTAGCCCTAGCCTTCTTGTTCTGGGCCTTGCAGCAGGTTTTGGTTGCCTCCACTATCCCCAGCTTTATGAATTCCCACCTCTGGTTAGTGTCCATACTAGGTTGAATTCTGGCCAGGTACCCTTTACCACTTCCCCATCCTCCCAAAGTCAGCCCTCCTGAAGTTCAGCACTCTTGTGCCAGATTCCCTCCTTCCTTGCCCATATCCAATGTGAGCTATACTGAGTGGTGGTTACTTCCTGACAGCGGTTCTTCCACCATAAGTTCTCTCACAACGTCCCCATTTGCCAGCACAAGGTCAAATATATTCCCTAACCTGGTTGGTTCTCTGACCATTTGCAGCAGGAAGTTGTCCTGGAAGGCATCCAGCAGTAACTGCTTCCTTCTATTCCTGGTTGTTGGGGTACTCCAGTCCACTCCTGGCATGTTGAAGTCCCCACAATCACCACACTACCCTTCTCACAGGTCCTCCTGATCTGTCCCGCTAGTTCCCTGTCTAACTCCTCCATTTGAGATGTACACCACTCCCATTCTGAGAATCCTATTCTTGGAATCCTGGATTTGCATCCAAGGTGACTCCGTCTACCTTCCTCCCCTTCCTCCCTTACACACTTCAGTCCTTCCTTCACATATAGTGCCACTCCCCTCCTTTCACAATCACCCTTTCCTCTGAAATAACCTGTACCCTGGTACAGACAGGTCCCAGTCATTGTATTGGGTGGCCCATGTTTCTGTATGACTGCAATGTCCACCTCTCCCTCTGCCATGAACACCTGTAACTCTGCAGTTTTCTCCCAAGGCTCCTAGCATTAAGGGTAACCACCTTCCACCCTTTCCCACCCCCTCCGATCCTGTCCTCCTTTACTAGCATCACCAATAGTACTTGCCATTTGTCCTTTGTCACTGTTATGTGGGTAAGCTCATATGGTTTCCCAACCTGTGGTCTCTGCATGTCTCTTGCCCACTTTCCACCCCCCTCCTAGTTTAAATTCCCAACTTCCTCTATGTACTCCTCCATCCTCTGTTTCAACACTTTGTACTGTAGTCTGTCCTTGGCATAGAGACTACTGTCCTCCCAGGTCCCTCCCCACCCCAGCAACAGCCCATACCCTTTAGCATAACACCAGATTCTTAGCCATCCATTAAAGTCCTCTATTCTCAGCTTTCTTGTTGTGCTTGCCTTGGGCACTGGAAGTATCTCTGAAAAGTTACTGATCTTCCTGCCCCCTCACATAATTGTCCTAGTTCCTCAAACCTCCTCTGGACTATATCTACAGTCTTGTCAGCCAGGTTGTTCATCCCAAGAAAGGAAAGGTCTGCCTGTTTGCAGATCACACCAAGATCTGCAACAGGGTGGATACTCCAGAAGGAGTGCTGAAAATGAAGAGGGACCTGTAGAAGCTTGAAAGATGGTCAGAGATGTGGCAACTGAGGTTCAATGTAAAGGAGTGAAAATAATGCACCAGGAAAGAGGAACCCTAGGGACAGCTACAGGTTGGGAGGAAGAGCTGACTCACCAAAGAGGAAAGGGACCTATGGGTTATCATCTCTGATGACCTTAAGAATTCAAAGTAGTGCACAAAGGTGGCAGGGATGGCCAGTGGCATGCTGGGGTGCATAGTCAGGAGTATCACTAGCAGGACGTGGGAGGTGGTGATGCCGTTGTATAAAACATTGGTGAGCCTCACCTGGAGTGCTGCATGCAGTTCTGGAGGCCACACCTGTGCAAGGACATAGATAAGGTGGAGACTGTCCAGAGAAGGGCAACAAAGATGGTGCAGGGCTTGCTCCACAAAACATATGAGGAGAGACTAAGGGATCTCAATATGTACTCACTGGAGGAGAGGAGACAGCGGGGGACATGATTGAAACTTTCAAGTACCTCAAGGGCATAAACAAGGTGCAGGTGGGGACCTTTGCAATGTAGAAAAGTACTAGAACAAGGAGGCACAATATGAAATTGGAAGGGGAAGATTAAGAGGTAATGTGAGGAAGTTTTTCTACACAGAAAGGGTAGTCAATGATTGAAATAGTCTGTCACAGGAGGTAATGGGGGCAAGCACAGTGGAGGGGTTTAAGCATACCTGGGACAGGCACAATGGAAGCTTGAGAGGGAGGGAGTGATGAAAGCTGTTGATCACATAGGGTCAGTGGCCACATACAAAGTATAGGGCCTACTGACGAGACTGGAAGGGCCTAGCGGTCCTTATCTGCCAACAATTTCTATGTTTCTGTAAGTGTGTCTTGAAGGGCACAAGAAAAGTTACTAGAAGGGGTATGTAACAGTGCAGTAATGTTGAGCTTCAGCTGTCAACACAAAAATTACTCACTATCCCACCATTAAGGGACATAAGGACTAGGGGCTGCACATAAGGACTAGGAGCTGCACACAAAGAATCCGGTACCACTGAAAATATTTAGTACTATGAATAGCTAAATAATACAAATAAAAATCAGAAAGTCAAGTTCACCATCCCATTTAGGAGCTGTAAGTTAATAAAATACCCCTAGCCACTTTACCATGCCAAATAAAATGTGAAAAAACTTGGTGCAATCCATTAAACCATGCCTGGGAATAAATTGGGTTAACATACAGATGTGACAGCCAGGAAGAAGCACAGAAATACTGCAGAATATCACAGAGTGCTGCAGTTTACTGCAGGGGCCAATAAGTCAATGGCAATTAATCCCTTCCGTCATGCAGGATTTTGTGACGTCATTACTGCAAGTTACTGTGCTT
Source organism: Neoceratodus forsteri (assembly GCA_016271365.2). NCBI lineage: Eukaryota > Metazoa > Chordata > Ceratodontiformes > Ceratodontidae > Neoceratodus > Neoceratodus forsteri. The sequence continues at coordinate 666,755,761 of CM057455.1, read as the reverse complement.
CATCATGGCTGACTCCACTGTACTTAAGGGATATAAAACCCTCAGCAATATTTCATCTTCACCACATTAGCCCTACCCCAGAGAGAAAGTGGGAGATGAGCCCAATGGGCCAAATCCTGTTTAATCTGGTTGAACACAGACTAAATGATACCACTTAATTTTCCTTGGAGAGGTACAGTACTCAAATAGATACCCAAATATTTAAGTTTATCTGGCACCCATAACAACCCAAGGTCAACGATATCAGCCTTATTAACCCAAGCATTTAATGGCATAACTTCCATTTTATCAATATTCAGTTTATAATTAGAGATGACAGCAAAGTTTTGGATAATATCCAAAACTGCAATGAGGTCTTGGGTGAAGCAAATGTAATAGAATATGGTCCCATAAACAGACAATTTAAACTGCCATGGTCTGGTAGACACCTAAATCACTGATGAACCACTGATTTTCGTACTTAAGGGTTCTAAAAAAGATTAAACAACAAGGGAAAGGAATAACCTTGTTTGTGCCCTGTCACAGTATGATCACATCAGAATGAACCCCATTACAAAGAATCTGGGCTGTAGGGTTAGTATAAAGAACCTGAATCCATGCAATAAATTCTTGGGGATAGTAAACTTACCTAAAACTGTAAAATAAATAATCCCAGGAGACCTGGTCAAATGCTTTGTCTGCATCCAGAGAAACCAAAACTGCAGGGTCAGGCTCTCTGTACATGGAGAAAAGATGACCCAACTTCCTAAGATGGTCAGAAGAAAGCTGCCCAGGAACAAAACCCACCTGTTCACTACTAATTAATGTGCCCCATGCCCTAATAAAACATGAGGCTACAACTCGGATAATATTTTATAATCCAGATTGATCAAAGAAATTGATCTATAACTACTAACCCTGGAAGGATCTTTACCAGGTTTCTGCAAACCATAATAAGGACTTCAGTTAAAGTCAGGTCCAGGTGCCATAAGAATAAATATAATTATAGGCATCCAATAGGATCGGGGCTAATAAATCTTTGAATTTCTTATAAACATTAGGGTGTAACCATCAGGGCCTACAGCGTTGTCCGAAGGAAAGGAATCAATAGCTTCCACAACCTCCTGCAAAGTAAGATGTGATTTCAAAAAGCATGCTGGGAATCATTTTGCTGTGGAAGCTCTACGCCCCCAAAAATCATTGGATTTTGCAAATAAGAATCATCCTGCTCAGGGTATACAAGGTTTGATAATAAGTCTGAAATTGGGCCATTATATCCCAAGGATAGGTGGTAATCCCACCTTGCTCAGAGACTACGTGGGAATGATCCAATCCGTGGTCTGTTTCCAAGGTGCAGGGCAAGTAATCTCCTGCCTTCTCACCTTGGTCAAAATATTTAATGATGACTTTCTGAATTGTTCACGTGTTCATGCAAAAGCTCCCCCATATTTGGCTCATACACCATCAAGGCAAACCCATACCTCTCTGGGGAGGAAGGAGAAAGATTATGTTACAACTTGAGGAATCAGTTTTAATAAGTCTGAAGCCTCTCTCTCCAAGCTTTTTCTGTGTGGAAGCCAAGCGTATCAATGCCCCCATCACATTTAAGAGCCCCCACCCCATAAAAAGATCTAGCCGTGACATAGTGGGCAAATTAAATTCTATAAAGGTAGTAATAAAGTTTTTAATCTTATTGAGAAAATCAGTGGATTTTAACAGCTAATTATTTAAACACCAGCCTTTATCCACAACATGGGTAGGGAAGAAAGCAACCTGGAAGAGAACAGGATGATTAAAGTGGAAGTGATAAAACTGGATATCAGAATTCCCAAATCTTTCTGTAAGGGTAAATGGGAAGAATAAGAGTAATAAAAACTATTGTGAAGAAATACAAATCACACCCCCCATAATGCAAAGCATCATGGGCAAAACTATTGTGGTTCACAAGTAAGTTGTGGGTGTTACAAAGGAAAAGAAAATGCAATTAAAAAAATACAACACCAGCCAAGCTGAAGCAGATAGTAGCATTTCAAAACAAGATGAAAGAGGACAGCAGGGCCATGGGTAATCTAAGGTTGATGCAGAGCTGAAGATAGCTGAAGAAACGAAGAAGGTATGCAAGACCTTTTCATTACATATGGAAGAGCAAGAAAATAAGGAGGGAATAGTCAGACTGAAGAAGTGAGATGAGTGGGAAGAGGACAAAGGAAAGGTGGATATTCTAGACAAATATATCTGTTCAGTGCTCAAGTAGAGGAAAAGGAGCATTGCCTTACTGTGCCATCAGGGAAAAGGGAGAGTGATGTGTCAAAGAATCCAGTTTGGAAAATGGCACTCAAGGGTTGAAACACAGTGAAAGGAGGCAGTATAGAGTAGTGGTTAACAGCACTGAGCTGCAGACCTAGAGAAGTGTGTTTGAATCCCACAGTCACCACTTGCATACTGTGTGACCATGCATGGAAACAAGCTTCAGCTTAGTGTTTCCTGGCCATAAATCACAAAATGAATACAAAAAAATAAATAAAGGAGGAAAAGTCTGTGAGCCCAGACAATCTGCCTCCCATGTACTAAAGGGAGATTGAGATGGTCTTAATGAAGAAGGTCTTAGCTGAGCCCCTGACTGACTAGTGGGCTGCAGAGGTGCATAGGGAGGTATCACCAGCAGAAAGAGGAGGTGTGTTGCCTCTGTATAGATCGCTGGTAAGACCCAACCCAGAGTACTATGTCTGATTCTGGAGACCGTGATCTCAAGAAGGATATAGGCAGAATGGAGGTGGTCCAAAGGAGGGCAACTAAAATGGTGGAGGGTCTGCATCACATGCCCTACAAGGAGACACTAAAGGATCTCAATATATACATCCTAGAACAGAGATGGGGGATATGATAGAGACCATTAAATACCTCACGAAGGTAAATAAGGTGCAGGAGGGAAGTATTTTCAGAAGAAAAAGTGTTCAAAAACAAGGGGACATGCTGTGACTCAAGACTGGTAGATTCAGGAGAGATGTTACTTAAATGGCAGAACCTAGAGGTGGTAATTAGGGGAATTTTTCAGGGATCAAGGTGATCACTTTTGGTGTGCCACAGAGATCAGTCCTGGGAACAGTATTCTTTAGCATCTCCATCTGTGACATCAGAGTAGGGATAGAGGGTATGATATATATCTTCACAGTTGTTACTAAGCTCTGTGGCTAGCTGAATAGTAAAGGTGGGATCTGAATTATGAAAGAGGACCTGGGCAGATAACAGAAGTGGTCAAAAGTGTGGCAGTGAAAACTCAATACCAAGAAGTCCAAGGTGATGCACATACTGTAGGTATACAAAAAATCTGAAAACTGAATACAGAATGGGAGGAGGTACAGTAGTAGTCAAATGCACAACAGATAAGAGAGACGTGGGAGTAATAATCTGAGATAGTCTGAAGAGAGCAGCATAATGTGATACAGCAGCAGGAGGGCAAATGCGATGTTGGATTGCATAGGGAAAAGGATCAGCAACAGAAGAGAAGTTTGTCTACCACTGTATAGGTCATTAGTTCATCCTTACTTGGAGGTGCTGAATGCAGTTTTGGAGACCACATTTGAAAAATGACAGGGGCTAGTGTCTTGAAAGGTCATTTACTTTTGGAAGGCAATTTAACATCACCCTCAACTTAGGCCAGGAGTCATCTAACTCCGCCCTTCTGCTAATCCTCAAAACAGAAATACCTTAAAGTCACCATTGGACACTTAGGTTTCATGGAAACTCGTGGAATGTGTACCTAACAAATCCATTTTCAGCCTGCTACTGTGCTATGCTCAGCTGAACTATTTATTTATAATGGCCAAGCATCTTTACACTGTACAGGCAGTTACATGGAACCAGTGTTGGAATTACAGGGAGCTTGCCAGGGCTAGACACCCTTGCTCTGAAGTGAGCCCTGGTAGCTCACTTATCACTGTTATTGACTTCTAATGGGAAGGGGGCTCAGTTTAAAGATGATGCCCTTACAGGCCCCAGCTCTCAAAGCTCCTAAAGTGTAATTCCAACACTCAGTGGGACATTGCATACATCTGATATTCTCTGCTCATAGTTTCATTACACTTAGCATGCTCTGTGCTACCACTGGAGATTTATTCTTTCATTTCTCCATGATGAGGCTCTTATGGAGAGCCTACAGACTCTTGTCCCCCAAATACTGCAAGATAATTATATTCAGTACAGAGGTCCCACCATTCTATAGGACACCCTCAAGCAGTGCTTCAAGGTGAGTTAATTGCCTCTGCATACAAACAATGCAAGGTGAGTGTGAGGGGATTTAGGGGTCCTGGTAATGCAGATAGGGCACAAACCATGCATATGACCAAAAATTCCAATTAAACCACTTTATTTGACATAAAATAAAACAGATAATGCAGATATATACAAAATGTACAAAGACTGCAACTTCAGGCAAGAGGGTACCATTATAAGCATGATAGGAACCTAGCTCAGAGTTCCTACTCTGTCAGTAGCTTTGTGCACACTGCTGATGTGTAGCAATCCAAAAAGCTAAAGCATTAACCATCAACACAGAAAGGAAGTACGATATCCAAATATCAATGTTAAGAACATATTTTATTACAACATACCAAATTAAAAATCTCAGTGCAGTGCAAATACAGGTGCAGGAAGTGGTAGTGCAACCCTCAATGTTTTCGTGCCTGCACTTTAATTAGTTTATTTATTTAAACTTTGGTAACTGGGCTGGTGCTCATGTTCAGGTGTGACCCAGGGATGTGGGGTTACAGTACAGAGAGAGAACAGAAACAGCAATTGTCATAAAGTCTAGCAAATACAAATAGAAGGAGAAACAATAACTTCAATTATAGTCAAGTGAGTCAAGTGCTATGGAGTAAGAATAGCATCAAAACATACATCCATTAACTACAGCAAACCATCAATAAGCAGGCTAGGCAGGTCCACAAATCCAAATAATGTATCAGAAGGAGGAGACTAGGAGGTCGTCAGGAGGCAAGAAGGCTGAGGTTGAAGGACTAGATTGAGGGACTGGGAGGAGGCAGCGAGGAGCAAGGGGAAATGAGTGTGTCAAAGCTGATGCTTTAGGGCTGGAAGTGAGGGAGAATGGTGATTGGTTGGGGAGAGCTGATTCCAGAGTAGGGAGTCTAAGAGAAAGCTGACAGACCAGAAGTTTAGTGGGCGTGAGCCAGGAAAAGAGCCAAGTCCCTGGAGCGCAGTGGGAAGGAGGAGGGGCTGCTGGGAAAGGAGGGAGGAGAGATAGGAGGGAGGGTCCCATACCAGTATTTGTCTGTGAAAGCCAAGCAATGGGTCAGGTGATGATGGGGTAGAGGTGAAATAGCGAGGAGGAGTATAGAGAGCAATGATGCATGCCGGGGGCTTTTCAAGAGGAACTGTTCAGGATCAAATAGGCTTTCCTTTATACCAACCCATGGAGTACACATCCAGTCATTAACTGCCACCAATAAATCACATAGTGCATTCAAAATTTCTATAGCAGTGAAAGTGAAAGTGCTGACATATACCCTACAACCTTAAAAAATACTCAAGACTCTCATAAACTTATAAGATATTATCTCATGGTATTAAAGTCTGTTTTTTTTTTTTTTATAATTCAAACTTTATTAAGACATTTTCACATTTTCCACCATTTGGAGGCAGCAAATATAACATGTACAACTTATTTAAATACAATGCTCAAACTTCCCCTCCTCCTACCCCAACACAGCAGTATTATGCCTCTAATAACAAGAGCTGTTAAGACAGAATGCATTATGTGTACAGGGATAAGTAGTACATGGCTAAACTTATATCCAAATAGCCATAATCAGAGTGTGAAGGGATCCCAGATGCGTGTATAAGCTGGTAATCTATTGTGAGACTAGTTATAGCTTTCTCAGTATGGAGGTTGGCAGGATTTCATTCACCCATTCCTGGAATGTCGGGCAACCATATCTTCCAATGTCGTAGTATAAGTTTTTGACAGATAATGCAATCATGGAAATGTGAAATCTCCTAGCCTTAACCTTGATGGAGGACAAGTTCCTTAGGAGACAAATTTCAGGCATGAAACAATCCTGCAAACCAAATATAAGGTCCAGGTTGATTTTAATGGTATCCCACAGAGGGGTTATTTTGAACACGACCAGAATATGTGAAGGAGTTTCCTTCCCCTGGGAGCATCTGATACATACGACTGACTCTAGAAGGCCCCACTCTCTAACTTGACTGGGGTATAATACATATTGTGTAAGATGTGATACTGCATAAGGCTAATCTGTCCTGGGACACATACTTATGACAGGAATTCCATAAGACCTGCCAGTTGAGAGTATAATGGAAAAAAGATCCCCAAAACCTAGTTGGTCCCAAGGAGCCCCATACCGCCTGTAAACAAATCCTGAAATAACTTAGATATGACACCCGAGGACCCTAATAGGGAAGAAGTCTCTGGAATCAATGCTCTAATCATCTGGCAAGGTGCTACCTCATACTAATATAAGCAAGTGCTTTTAATTGGAGCACCTTGAATTGTGAGAACATACTGGGATATCAAATTTCCGGATAAGTTTAGCTACTGGAAGCCACTTTCTTTCATCATCCAAAAACGGGATACTATCCTTCACCCAACTGAGGCAACCATATACGGGGATCGATTGCTTATTTATAGTAAACACCAGGAGTTCTAGATGGATTGGGATGGGTCCAAATAAGGAATATAGCGCAGGAAAGAACAAAGCTGCTGTAGACTTTTAAAGAAGTCATAAGGTGGGACATTTCTCAACACCTTGTAAATGAGACACTTTGACATAAAACAAGGTTAGGGGATCTATATTCATAGATCGAATTAGATCTAGTTCTATTTTGAGCCAAGTCGGTCTCAAGTTCTCGGGCCCAAGGACCCACTTCAGACATTTAGCCAAATGGCTGGCCCAATAATAAATTGCCAAGTGAGGGATCTGCAGTCTCCCATCCATTTTAGAAGTGGCCAGCTTGTGGTATGCCAATCGGGATATTTATTTGACCAAATAAAATTGGTGAAGACTCTATGCATTTTCTGAAACCAGGATAAAGGAAAGAAAGAATTAAGAAGAGAGGGGATAAAACATTCATGGGAAAATATTCATCTTGATTATGTTAATCCATCCCATAGTGAAACCAGGAGTCTGGACCATCTGTCCAAGTCCTGAATGATTACCTGAGAAAGAGGCTCCAAGTTTTCTTTGAACCATTCTGAGGATTATCGTTAATTTGATACCAGATATCTTAACATCCGGTGCCCAGCACAAACCAAAAGGGTAATATCGGCTTTGAAGACCTTGTGATTCAGGGGAAAAGGAAGATTTGTTGGCATTTAACTTATAATTAGAAGGGAGCTAAATTTAGCAATTTCCCTAACAAAACCGAATACATGACACCGGGTGGGAGAGATACAGCAATCATCCATATATGCCGTGATCTTGACCTCCTTGCACCCCACCCTAATGCCCCTGTATCCACCGTCACTGAGGATATTTTGGATAAGAGGTTCCAGATAAAGACTGAATAAGAGGAAAAGGACAACCTGTCTGGTACCTGAGTACAGAAATAAGGTCTTAGAAAATGCACCATTTCCCGAAATCTTAGCTGATGGAACTTGATATAGTCGCGAATCCAGTCTATAAAGATGGTAGGGAACTGGAAAGCTTAAGAACATGAAATAAGAAATTCCAGTTCACACGATCAAATACCTTCTTGCGTCCTGGAGACCAAGCCCCACAGGAAAAGTGGCATCCCTGGACTCTGAGACGACATGTGAAAGGGTGCGCAGGTGATCTGAAGATGATCGTCCCTTCATGAACCCAACCTGAGTCATACCTATCAGATCCGGAGGACCTTTGTTAATCTATTGGCCAATATCTTCAAGAGAATTTTAATATCTTGATTTAAAAGGGATATGGGCCTGTAACTTTGTACTAATTCTGGATCCTTGTCCGGCTTGGGGAGAAGGACAATCAGGGCTTCAAACAGATAGGTATCTACTTCAACCCGGAAAGAATGTGTTGAAATAGCGGTGAAGCACCGGCAATAAAGTTCTCGGAAAGCTTTATAAAATAATGAGGAATAGCCATCTGCCCTGGAACCTTGTCCAAAGGCAGGCTCCGATAGCCTCTGAGATCTCCTCCGTGATATTGGTGAGGCTAAAAGTTCCTGTGCTGTTCTGTTAGGGTAGGAAGATGGGAGCCCTTTAAGTATGCCTCCAGAGTCTCCGAACAGGAGGGCATTCCATCCCCTGTATATTTGTTCATAATACAATGCAAACTCTTGTACTATCTCTGAAAGGATACTCTCAGAGACCCGTCTACCTGGGCTCAATTGGGGGATGAATCTTGCAGATTGCTGTTGTTTTAACTGGAGTGTGAGTAATCTCCTGCCTTTTCTCCCAGATCCGTATAACTAGCTCTAGTTCGAATAATAGCTAACTCTGCCTTTTCCCTTAGTAAATTTAGTATTTATCCTGGCTACCGAAGCTTCCTTCTGTCCTCACTGAAGTGCTGACAGAAGAGTTAGCCTCTAGAGCATATTTGGGAACACTAAAGATAGTAGTTCTTCCTCTTGTACCCTTTTTCTCTTAGATGCTAGGCTGATAAGGATTCCCTCATATAGGCCTTGAAGAGGCCCCCATAGAATATCTGGCTTTGCACTATCAATCGGGTTGGATAAGAAGAAGAGCTCGATCTGTTCTTTTATAAGCTTGCAATATCGGGCTTCCTTTATTAATTGTTCGATGAGTTTCCAACGGGTCTCGCTTCTGGGTGTATTAAGAAAAAGCTATATTGCAGACCACAAGGGAATGATCAGAAATAGGGCCAGGCTGGATTGAGGTGGACATAACCCGGGCAAGAGTTCCTGGGAGATTAATAGGTATCGATGCGAGATGCGATCCATGCACCGCGAGGTAAAGGTATACTCCTTGAAGTTGGAGTGCAGGACCGCCAAACATCACATAGCCCATACTGATCCATCAAGTCCCTAAAAGCCCTTTTGCCCAGGGATAGTCCCCTCAACCCACTGCCTGACCTATCCATATTAGGTCCAAAACCAAATTGAAATCACCACCCATGATGATCATTGTGGGAAGCATTGGAAGAATAATGATGATCAGCCTCATAAAAAGCCAGGATCATCGTTATTAGGCCCATAAATACTGCAAAGTAAAAGTGGTATGGACCAGAGGGTGCCCTGAACCAGGACAAACCTGCCCCCGGTCTTTAATGACATGTGAGGAGATAAAGGGAATGCCTTTATTAATAATTAACATGACTCCACAACTATTGGTGGATCCGATGCATTAAAGACCTGACCCACTTGCTGCCTCCTTAATTGAGCAGTTTCTGACTCTAATAAATGTGATTCCTGTAGGAACGTTATCTGGGAATGCAATAAACTTAAATGCTTAAGTACTTGATATTGTTTGGATTTTTCCTAATCCTCTTCACATTCCAAGTTGCAAAAACATGTTATTGGCCATCTAGAACAGTGATATTGTGCGTTAGGACAAAAGGCCCTGTACAATAACTACAAAGGAAATTATCAGATTCCATTAAATACTGCTGTACCCTCCTCATTCCCATCCCCAAAACAAACTGCCTCCTCCCTATCCCCATAATACTCCCCCACGTTTAACATAAATGTAACCAATCCTTTAAGCTCAAACTTCCCCCCTCCCATCCACCCCAACTGTCATAAACAGCGCAGCAAAGTACGGCATCTCTTCCTCCTCCCCAGCCTCCCGAAGAAGCCCTTCAGCCCCAGACAAATACAACAACCTTCAAACCTAACCAGTAAACTTTAAGTCGAAACAGGAGGCTCTGCTACCTAAACAATTCTTGGTAGCTTAAAAGAGATGCTGGGCTTATAGCATAGGGGCTCACTTGATGCAGCTCTATAATTAACTGGTGCCTGTGGCCTGCCAAAGAAAGACCTGGACGCACAGGGATCCCAGGTAACTAACATAAAAATAAGGTTCTTGACCTCGGCGTCATGCCAGCGTAAAATCAAATAGCACAATTAAGGTAATCATCAATTAACCAAGCATTGAAGGAGGAAATCGTACAAAATGACTTGCGATTAGCAGGATTCATGTGACCTGCTAAATGAACATAGGTGCCTGAAATCCTAGGTAAATAACGAGAAAATGAGGGCTCTTTACCTCGGCATCATACCACCCAAAAGCCAACTAGCGTGGTAATGGGTATATTTGTTACCCCAGACTTCAAGCAGGTAGCTTTACTGCAGAAATCAGCCCAGAGTTATCAGCTAACACTGAACTAACAATCCTATGCGCTGAGCTCCCTCTGGACACGGAGTAAAATTCAAGGCCCAGCGCTTCTCCTGGATTAATCTACCCCAGAATTAAATCGTGAGCCTGAGTGATATAATATAACCAACCCCTTAATGCTAACAAATAGTGTTCCTAAGAAGACCAAAACACTGAACACCTTCCCCAATTAAACAAACCATTCATTCAGAACAAATCCAGAATGTGAACTACAGTCCCATGCTTGAATTCAAGCAAAAGAGTCTCATATCGAGTTAAGACAGCGAGATAACAGCTCTGTTCTTCCGACAACAGATCCCCTGGATTCAATCAATACTTGTTATCCTATTCAGCATTCTACATAAAGGCAGACCATCTTGACAACACAGGTCTCCACCTCAGCATAGGCACAAGGATTCCTCATGGGTCACAAAACAGGTCAGGCAGGGCAAACTTGAGGCCAGTGAGAGCAGTATCAGGATCTTCATAGGCTGACCAAGATCATTCACTAAAACTTGCAACCTAGCTGGCTACCCCATCCTGAATTTGAGCCCAGTTGCAATAATCTTGGACACAATAGGATGGAATGCTGTTACGCTTCTGTCGAACAGATCCGGCAGATCCTGTGCTATTCTTAGCTTTGAGTTTTCCCAACAGACTTCTTGTAAGTCTCTCACTTTAGACAGAAAGTGTTGCCTTTCCAAAAATTGAAAACGGCATACAATAGGGCAGGAGCAACCCCTGAAGGAGGTTTGGTCATAGAGATCTGTCGCCTTCTCAATAATATACACAGAGCCGAAGGGAGAGGGACCAGCCACTCGTTCTACCAACTTCTGTCTGAAAATGATAACATTCTGGCCCTCTTCACCTTCTGGTAGCCCCAGTATTACAACATTATTCCTGCGGCTGTGGCCCTCGAGGTCCTCCAATTTTGTTTCAACTCGAGAGAGCTTCTGCTGTACTGCTGCTAGCCAGGATCTACCTTTCCAGATGCTTCTCCAGTGACACAATCGAGCAGTATTATCCGAGGTTATTGTAGAGACCTCGTCCAGCTTTTAGACAGGGCTTTGAGCTCAGTTGCCATTTCTTTCACTTCCTCACGAAGGGCTTAAATTCTTCGAGGAACCTGTTCAGGGTTAAAGACTGTTGATCCGATGCTTGGCTGGGATGGTCCAGCTTGTCTGACCCACCGAGGCCCTAGGTTTCTTTGGGGCCTTCTCGGGGTAACTGGCGGAGTGTGTTTTGTGGGGCTTTTTTCATGTAAGCCTCCATGAATGCCTAGGCTCGCAAATCCAAATCCTAAGGTGGTTAGAAGGCAGACTTAGAAGATACCAAGGAGTTTTAGGCAGTTTAGCAGTCCTAAAAAGTGATTTTATAACCGGAGGCTGGAGCTGTGCGGAGGAGCTTCTATTTAGCACTCTGCATCACGTGATCCCCACCATAAAAGTCTGTTTTGAAAGCCTCAGAAATATCCAATGTAATGTTTAAAAGACTTTGGATGAAGAGTTACTGCTCCTGTAAGCTCCACACTTTGGAATATCATTAAACCAGTGCCAGCTTCTGAGACTTGCTATATCCAGGGTCTCCTGATGATAAACTTGTACATCTCATATGTTAGATACTTTGAGAGTAACTACAGATAAAACAGGAAGATACTCATTAACATATACATCATTTAAAGACTGGTAGCTCATTTATTTTTACTTACATATCTGTATTACATATCTTGGGGGTGAAGCACACAGGAGGGGCACAGAGATAGGGTAAGAAAACTAAAGGAAAAGACAGATAGTCATGATATACTGGAGCAAATATAGCCCATACAATGCAGATCCTATGAACACCAAACAAATTGATTTAGTACATTATTAAACATAGTGCATTCACAGAACATAAAGACTGTATGTCTCATAAGGGCTATTAAAACAGGGAGTGTGTTATAAAAAAGAAAAGTATTATCTTGCAGGGACATAATTCAGCCTTCCTCCTGCACCTCAAATGGAATAGTTAGGGTATATATAGAGTAAAACAGGCCTTGTATTATCTTAGGCATAAATATTATGAGGGAAAGCACACGAGCTCATACCCTGGCTAGACAGTTGCAGGCCCATAAGACCCAGGCATAAGTCATACAGCTTAGAGACCTAGTCACTCATGCCTTGATAAATCAGACCAGGGGCATACAGGATATTTTTGGAGCTATTACCAACAGTTTGCATGGCAGAGATGCCACCTTTGCCAGCAGTGGTTCATTTATTCTTACCTCCCTAACCCTACCAACCTTGACAGATGATCAAGTAACATCCTTGCTTAGTCCCATAATGTCTGAGGAGATCCTCCAGATACTCAGGGACTCTAAAATGGGGAAGTGTCCCAGTTCTGGTGTCTGACCGATGAACTTTCTTAAAAGACACCAAGATCTCCTCCTCCCTTCTCTTCTACAAGTTTATCAATCAGTAAGAACAGATGGAACGCTGCCTTCATCCTGGAAATATGATACCATCTCAGCCTACTAAAGCCTGCAACAACTGTCTCCCTTCCTTCATCAATCCTACTAACCTTTATCCATTTTAAATTGTGACTACAAGACACCACCACGCTGTGCAGAAGACTGAGGTGCCATAAGCATCTAACAACTCATCACACTATCTACCTGATTTTGCAATGAGCTTGGGTTACCAGGAGTCAGCAGGGAGGGAGGGCTGGGAGAGGACTGAGTGGCCATCAGACAGCTGTCCTCTCTCAGAATGGGGTGGTGAGCCATCCTGGCTCTTGGCTGCTACCAGGTGGAGGCCTGGTGGTCATGCCAGTGCTTGCAAGGGTGCAAGTGGCTGTGGTTCAGAGCACATGTGTGCCCACATACATGCATCCTCCATACTGCTGCAGCACCAGGAACCCTAGTGAAAAATAAGGAAGAAACCTGGTGGACCTAAAGCTCCATGAAGCCTCAAATGAGGTACCACATCCTGCCTTAGTGCCTCAAGGTCCAAGGGAAATTCTGGATGATAGTTTCTGGGAAAGGATGGTTCTTACTCCCCTGGCCCTGCTACAGGTGGCAAGCTGCAGGGAACCCAGCCCCAGATCAAGAGGTGAGGTGAGGGATGTTTGATGATGCCCTGGGATGAGGTAATAGCCACCTGGTTTGGCCAAGGAGGTTAAGAACCTTTAAAAATGATGTGTCTACAAGGTATGGCTGGCCAGATTTGATGTCCGTCTCCAGTCATTGCTGGATATGGACCAGGTGGGGCTTGTTAGATGTCACCAGGAGCATGACAATGTTAGATGTATGCTTCTCTTATGCAGTATCTTGATCGATCCCCGATCCTGGCCAGTCTCAATGCAGAGAAGGATTTTGACAGGGTGTCCTGACCTTCCTTGTGGCATGTTCTGAAAAGTTTGGCTTCCCATCGGAAGTAGTAGATATGTTTAGAGGTCTGTCTATGTCTCCACAGGCCTCTCTGAAAATAAGTGGGTGCCTCACAGACACTATCCCTCTAGGGAGAGGCACCCACTAGGGGTGTCCCTTTCTCCATTTTATTTTCCTTTGGCAGCAGCAATTCTGGGATATGCCATGCTGGAGGGCAGCCCAGTGGGAGAAGGGACTATAAAATAACATTGCTTGCTAAAGACATCCTTCTTACATATACCTCCCATGAGACATATCTGCCTGGGATTTGGGATATCTTTTGGCAGTATAAAGCCCTATCAGGCTTCAAAACAACTGCAACTAAGAAGGAAGTAATCCATATAATTACTGGCTTTCTCTCCCTAATGGCCACATTTTCTTTCAGTGATTCGGGGTGACCTCAGATAACTTGGAATCCATCTTACCCATAATGGTGCTACCACCAGTCCTCAGAGAAAGCTTAAAGAGTAAATGGATGAGGCCCTGTATTTAAACTGTTAAAGGGGTATGAGGCTAGAAAAATGAGAGGCTAGGCAAGGGAGCAGGGCACCTAGCTATAACTCCCCTGAAAGGGGGAACAGGACTAGAGCAGAGGATGGTACAAAGGAGGGAGAAACATATGGAAAGCTATGTGTGCAAATGCCCATAGCCTGGGCAACAAAATCTCAGACTTAGAGGCCACCAAGCTGAGGGGGCGTGGCTCTGGTGGCCATCACTGAAACCTAGTGCAAGGAGCACCAGGACTGGGACATGGCAATTCCCTGGTTTTACTCCAGCTTAAAAAGGACACGGGAAGGGAGAAGGGGGAGAGGGCAGCCTGCATGTGAGGGAATACATAAAGGCTACTGGAAATATCAGGGGGCAGGGGAGGGAGGTGCTCTGAGTTGCACTAAAAAGAGGAAAGGGTCAGTTATACGCATGGGGGTGGTATACAGATCCCTAGCACAGAAGAAGAAAAGGACAGGGAACTGTGCAAAATGCAAAAGATGGCTAACAAGGGGAGGTGTTGCTGGTGGAGACTTCAACCTTCCAGATGTGGAGTAAAGCCTCCCAGCAGTGGCAACCTCAAGGAGCAGGGACATCCTAGACTCACTGCAGGGGTGTGCCTCAGGTAATTTATGATGAAACTGGCTCAGGAGAGTGTGGCGCTGGACCTGACGATAACAAACGGGTGCAGTGTTGATAATATGGAGGTGTCAGACCACCTGGGGACCAGCAGCCATCGGTCAGTGAAGCTTAAACTAAAATTGGGCCAGAGACAAGCCACACCAAAACAAGGGCACACTGGACTCCAGAGGGTGACTTCAGAAAATGAGGGTGGTCTGCGGGCACCCTGGCAGGGATCGGGGAACAAATGGGGTGGAGGAACAATGGGCTGTGCACAAGGACAGGGAATTGACAGAGCTACCAAGCCATGTGTCAGGCAGGTCAGCAAGAACAGGAAGAGGAGGAAGCCAATCTGGTTCACTAGGAAAGCAGCAGAACTAGTAAGGCAAACAAACTAGCCTTCATAAAATACAAAAAGATCCCAGAGGAGCAAGATAGGAACTGTTACCAGGAAAAGCAAATGGAGGCAGGGAGAGCAGTTAGAAGGGCAAAGGCATTAACAGAAGAAACTATAGCCCAGACAATTAAGAAAGAGGACAAAACATTCTACAGGTACATTAGTGAAAAAGGAAAATAAAGGTAGGGATAATTAGCCTGAAAGGGGAAGGTGCACTTAGAAGAGGACCATCAAAAAGCAGATGTACTGAACAAATTCTGTTCAGTATTTATGGAGGGGAGGACAAGGCCAGAGAGACAGTACAATGGCACAAAGGGAAGAGGAGGGACACCAGCCCCTTTACAGAGGAAAGAGTCCTAAGTGAGCTAGAGAAGCTGAGGGTGGACAAGGTGATGGGTCAGGATGCAGTGGACCCCAGGGTGATGAAGGAACACCCAGAGGTTTGTCTGGCCTCCTCATGGCACACTCCAACTTATTGCTGGAGACAGAGGAGGTACCAGGTGACTGAAGAGAGAAGTTGTGATCCGCTTCACAGAGGTGGTTATAGGAATCAGTTGGAAATTATAGGCCGGTCAGCCTGACTTCAGTAGTAGGCAAGATAATGGAGACACTGCTGAAGGAAAGGATGGTTGAATACCTTGATATAAGTGGCCTGCTGGACCCAAGACAACATGGATTTACCAGAAGAAGGTCCTGCCAGACAAATCTAATACAGTTTTTCGACTGGCTGACTAAGGTGGTGGAGCAGGGCGGGGCGAGGTGGACCTGGCCTATCTGGACTCAAGAAAGGCCTTCTGCACTGATCTCATAAAGACTGATAAACAAACTGAATGGTCTAGGCATGGGTCCTAAAATAGTAAAACGGTGGAGAACTGGCTCAACAGTAGGAGCCAAAGTGTGGTGGTAAATGGGGAATACTCTGGAGATGGAAAGGTGATGAGTGGCATGCCTGAGGGATCAGTGTTGAGATGGTCATCTTTAATGTCTTTATAGGAGACATTACAGAGGAACTGAGTGGAAAGGTAAGCTTATTCATGGATGACACAAAGGTATGTAATAGGGTGGACATGCGGGAGGGGTGAAAGGAAGAGGGAGGGCCTTAGAAAACCTGGAGGAATGATCTGGAGTATGGAAACTGGGATTCAATGCAAAAGGTGCAAGTCATGCACATAGGGCACACAACCATAGAGCAATATACAACTTGGAGGGAGGAACTGACAGTCAAGAAGCAGGAAAGAGGCCTAGGAGTTATCATGGATGACCTCAAAGAGACTAGACAGTGTAACAAAGTGGTGGGAAAGGCTAACTGAATACTTGGATGCATAGGGAGGAGGTAACACCAGCAATGGAGGGAGGTCATTTTGACCCTGTGGGACACTGGTGAGGACTCACATCAATTACTGCATCCAGTTCTGGAGGCCCCACCTGAGAAAGGACATAGACAGGGTGGAGGCGGTGCAGAGAAGGGCCACCAAGATGGTATGGGGATTACATGAGAAGTCCCATGAGGAAAGACTAAGGGAGCTGAATATGTATTCCCTGGGTAAGGAGGAGAGGGACATGATAGAGACATTCAAATACCTTACTGGTATAAACAGAGTACAGGAGGAGATCTTCCAAAATAAGAGATGCCGCAAGACAAGGGGCTAAATATGAAGATGGAGGGGGGATGGCTCAGGGGTACATGTGAGAAAGTACTTTTTCATGGAGAGGCATGGAATAGCCTCCTGGGGTGGTGGTTGGGGCTAAAACAGTCATGGAATTTAAGACTGAGTGGGACAGACACAGGGTATCCTGGAGGCAAGAAGGGGTGTACCAGTGTTTAGCTTGGGCATCACGCTGCAAAATAGGTAGGGATTGATAGGGCAACCATTCAATGGAGATTGCACATTTACATGTCCAGTCTGGGGGCAAGATCTGCTGATTTTGCAAGTTTCATTCTAGTTGGTTGCATGGATTCTGAGATCCGGATAGTGCAAATTTAGGAAAAATTAGGGTTTTCTGCTGTCTTTTGCTCTCATCCACAGCCCAGGCAGGTTGGAATTTTTTGTGAAATTTTCAGGTTAGAAAAGGCTTGCCCTAGAATGGTGTGTTTCATTGGTTTGGTGAAAATATTAATCCATTTCCAAGTTATAAAGATTTGAAATTTTGGTTCTGAGCATGTTCAGTGGGGTCTTTCTGAAAGATGTTTGATATGAAAGAAGAATTTGGCCATACAAAAGAGGATTCTTGTTTCGATGAGGCCAAATCCTCTTTCATGAGAAATAATTCTTCTTTCATATGGTGGCCATCTTGTTTGGTTAAAAAAATAATTCTTTCGAAACCTATGAAAATGATACCCTGAGATACACAAACACATGAATCTAGCTAAACAGGACCTGTTTAGTTCCATTCTGGACTCAGTTTTTAAAAAATTACCCCGAAATGTGTTTCCCAAAAACCCTCACCTAGTCTTGTTTTCTTCTTTTGTGAGCCTCATATGAAAGAGGAATAGGGCTATACAAAAGAACTTCACCTCATGAAATAGGATTTTGGACTTAGAGTTTTTTCAGAGTCTTCTTTCGTCAGCTCACGACAATCTCACAAAAGCTTCTCATGAAACAATATTTTGGACTTTTTTTCACATTCTTCTTTCATGATATTCATCTGCTTCCATGAGCTCACAAAAATCTCATGAAATAGGATGTCTTCTCACAAAACAAGATTTTGGACTTTGGCCATTTTTCACATTCTTCTTTGTGAGAAGGTAGCCTGTGTCGTGAGGTCATGAAAATCTCACAAAACAAGAAGATGGAGTAATGAAACGAGATTTCAGACTTAGTTTTTCAGAATCCTGTTTTGTTTCCCAAAAAATCTTTCCTGAATCCTTATAAAACAGAAATGTAGGGTCACAAAAGAAGAATGTTTTATATTCAAAGAATCAAGATATTTGCTCATACTGTAACTGTGCTGTTTTAAAGGTTTGAAAGCCAAATTGTTAATGTGTGTCTTTATACTCTAACCTCATGAACAATTGTGAGAACACAGAAGACACATGACCAAAATGTGCATCTCTGGCCACATGGAACTGCAGTGCCCCATCCATACCCAAACTGACTCCTGCACATCTACATCTGTGAAAACCACCTACAATAGCATCTGCGCTATGCCTCTGCATCACCACATTACAAACATCATTGCCAGCTCTATCTGACTAAAATGGCCATGCCCCTCCACCACGACTCCAGTCCTTTGGCTCACTAATTGACTGTGTTGTCAGATCAGGCCTCCCCAATCCCTCACCTCCTACTGGACACCTAACCTTCTCCTATGGGCTATGATCGACTGACCAAGCCCTTTTCACATTCCTAGATACAGAACTAATATGGGTGCATGCACTTTCTCTCACACGGCTCCAAAATACTGGAACTCCATACCTCAAGCTGTTTGTCGAGCAACCACCCATGCCACACTTAAGAAACTTCACCACAAGCATCTGCATGATACCAACCCCTGCACTTGCTTATCCTCTTTAGTTCTATTTTTTTCTTCCCTTGCCCTGTCTTTCGCTATGTAATCCACTTCTCTGCCATCTCTTCCCCACCTCTCTTAACACCCTCTTTCAGGTCCTCTCTCTCTCATCTCCACCCCCTCTCTCTCTCTCTCTCTCCTTCCTATCACTCTCCCATCCTCTCCCCTGTTCTTTAACCACTAAATTGGGACTTACTATATTGTTTCCATGTATGCCCTCTTGCAATGCCTGTGTTCTTACATTGTATTGATCTTGTGTTACTTGTTCTACTGTTTTGTAACTGCATCATACCGTTTAAACTTACTCCTGTTTGTTGCAGAATATGTCTCCTCATACCCAAAGTTCTGATTCACTCTGAACTGTGCTGCTTTCATGTGCTATGTCACATATATAATTATGTATGTTTAAGTTACGTTCTCCCGAGTCATGCCTGAAAATAAGGCATCCTTATGCCTAGTGCACTTACCCAGTTACCAAAAGCAAATAAATAAACAGAACTGCAAGACTTGCAAGGCCCTGTGCTTCACACACAAATTTCATTTGCCGCATGGCCCAGAGGGCCCCACATGCTCACATTTGTATCTGCACAGATCTGCAGAGCCCAGAGGGTCTGTGCTTCTGTAGCCTGATGGACTCCACATTTGGTGCTAGGCCCAAAGAGGCATCTATACACACACATGGAAGCACAAAGTCCAGAGGGCCCTATGCTTTCTCACCCAGAGGAATGAGGCTACAGTTCTACTGTCTCAAAAAGATAGGAAATTATTTGTCAAAACTGTGCTAATGCAACAGTTAGGGTTCAACTTAAAGCAACAAAAGTAGGGAAATGTGGTGTTAGGGTTTCCAACCTTAACTCCACACCCACATCCTCTACACATTATATTGATATACTCTTCAAAGGTACAGAAGTATGTCTTGCCACCTGTTGCCAACAACCTGTTGGTCCTGCCTGAAGAAACAGATCACATCTAACCCTTTTGCTCAGAGGAGAGGATGATTATTAGGGTTGAGAACCCCAAGGAAGAGCAGTTTTCCAATGAATATACATACAGTATGAATACAGACATATACACATATATCTAAATGTGTAAATATGGATTGCCCTCTTTTCTAGCTGACAGATTGGAATAAATGCATATGCTCCTATACTCTAAGAGTATACTTTTGGGGATGAGACTGATGTATGAGTGATTTAGAGGCAAAACAGAAAGCATACTAAGGTAGAAGAAAGTGGGTGATATTTTGTTGATTAGAAGCAGTTACATGGGGCAAAGGGGATCATAGATGATGTTTTAAAATGTTTCAGGTTTCTTGCTTCATTGACTTAATCCAGTAATACATTCCATTTGGTTGGAGTGGTCATGGAAAAGGCTTTGTCTCCAATTGCTTTCCAGGTTCAAGAAATTTGATACAGGTGCTCACTAAGATCTGAGTTGATATACTATAGTTGCTCTATTTAGGAAGTTGTTGAAGTATTCAAGATACAGCCCATGAACACAATTGTAAAGAATGGTGTTCCATTTCTGTTTCAACTCCGTTCCAGCAACAGTATACCCAAATTTCTATTTATTTATTTATTTATTTATTTATTTATTTATTTATTCATTTGGTAAACACGTTGGTGCACTGATCTGAAGACCTTTTCAGGCATGGCCTGGGCCAGAAATAGCACATACAATGTAAAAATACAGTGAGAGAGCAGAGTGTATCATACAGGAATGTAACAGTGGAGGTCAAACTAACAGAGAAAATATATAAAAGAACCAGGTACTGCATGCATCAGCAATTGAGCAAACAAGGTACAGTATATGGCATTTAGGTAAACAGGGTAAGGTTGCTCCATCATTCAACAAAAGGAATAACAATAGTATTCAGGGCTGGAGAGAGAGGAGAGCAGAGCACTACGGGGTGAGGTGAGCTGCAGGGAGGTGAAGCCATGCTAGCAGCCTATGGGCAGGCATAGGTTGTGGTGGACAGAAGTGCATTCTTAACAGGGAATTTAGATTTATAGGTGTGTCATTTACCATTTGTTCCTGAACCCTCCCAGGAATGAAGAACACCACAACTTTGTTAACTTTTGGTTGCTCATTGGCAATATTTATTTTGGCACAAAGATATTTACACTGTCACTTGTTATCCTTCAATCTGTACATCATAACAATTCCATCCACAAATTATTCTTGGTTCCGGCCTCTTCCTTCCTCTGTTTGGTTGTTTGTCTTGACTTTCCAGGGTCCAGACACTGTGAATCCGCCCCCTCCTCCATCACCAGAACCAAGCCGGTTCCACTTACCCAGGCTTTCCCTCCATGCCCGGACACTCTGAATCTGGCACCTGGACCTATCCCTCTCCCCACCTTAACACCACGTCTGGGTTCCTTGTCCCCAGTCCATGTAGCCTCCTCCTCCCCTTTTCTGGCCCCCCTCCCCATTCATCTTTTTCCTTCTTTCCCCTCCATCTCCCATCATCTCATTCTGGGACACCAGCAGCCCCAGAGGCCATGACCCAGCCCCTGAACCAATGGCTGCCTACCGCGGCCCAACACACCAGCCCTATGCCCAGGGCATATCAGGCCTGCCTGCCCATACTTTTCCTACCTCTGTCCAAACCTGCCCCCCATCGCCTTCCTTATAAAGGTGGGTGGGAGGCGATTTTCCAGCAAAGAGGTGTAGTCAAGGTTGCCTTGGCCTGATATACTCCTTCAGGACCCCTGCGGCTCCGCCCCCAATCTAATCCCTGGGACTCTGGCTTGCCTTGTCATTTTACCATCTGTCTGGCCTTATGATGTCACCACCAAGTCCCTCCCTTCCCCTTTCCTGTCCTCTTTCTACTCCCTCTTTCCCCTCTTGTTCCTTCCTGCAGGGGTCATCAGACAATCTGGCCTGCCTTTTAATGGCAAGCCTCATTGTCCCTGAACCCCTCAGGAATAAAAATTCTACAACTTGTTAACTTTTGGTTGCTCGTTGGCAGTATTTATTTTGGCACAAAGATATTTACACTGTCACTTGTCATCTTTCAATCTGTACATCATAACAATTCCATCCACAAATTATTCTTGGTTCCAGCCTCTTCCTTCCTCTGGTTGGTTGTTCATCTTACCTTTTCAGGATTTGGACACTGTGAATCTGGCCCCTCCTCCATCACCAGAAAATAGCTGGTTCCACTTACTCTGGAGTTCTCCCTCCATGCCCGGACTTCTGAATCAGGCGCCTGGACCTACCCCCCATATAACACCATCATCTGGGTTCTTGTCCCCAGCCCATGTAGCCTACCCCCCACCCCTTTAGTGGCCCCTTCCCCATTCCTCTTTTTCCTTCTTCCACTGCCCCCCTCCAGCTTGTGATGGACGGTGGGGCTCTCCTGAGGCTAGTATCTCAGGCCTTTCTTAGCTAACTCCCTACTAACTCCCCAATAGGCCCTCAAGAATAGGCACATGCTGAATTCTAACAAATGCACCCCATTGAACCTGTACACTGCAGCCTGGTCAAAGGAGATGTCTTTATGCTGGAGGTGTACCCCATTTCAATCACAGCCCTCGCTACCCTTCTATTCAGATGCTTCTGACTTTTCAATCAGTGTGACATTCTTGACTCCTCTCCACACCCTGGGCAAGGTGATGTCAGACAAGCCGATGATCACGCTTAGCCACCACCCTAATATCTCCAAAACCCCCAGTATGTTTTGTACCAGTAGTCCCCAAGGAATACCCCTATGACATTAACTCCCAGTTGTATGATAATGCAATCTGGCCTGCCCCACTGGACCCTAAACTTGTCCAGCAGTGGCAGCAGTTGGGCCCACCTCATGCCCCTAATGCCTTTCCATTGCACCTTGGTGTGCTCTGTGTTGTAGTAACTCCGTCCTCCTGGAAGTGGCAACCGCAAACCTCTCTGCCCAATAGATGAAGGAATGCCTCACTATCCAGACCTTCCTCTTGGAACCTGCCACGGGAACAAGAGAAACAGTGTGAGTTGCTGTTATCAATACCTGACATACCTCTTGTAGCAACTGGACTTCCAGTGCCCAACCTTCTGTAGTTCCTCCATGGTTACCCTCTCTTTGCTGCCTCTGGCTGCCCCAATCTGGAAGGAGTGGGAGTAAAATCCCCTAGGTTCTCACCCACAAATGGCCAGGCCTTCTTGAGTATTGCCTCAACCTGGAAACGGTGACCGAGACCCATCCCGTGGTGGAACCACACCTCTAACACTGCCACGCACAGTTGGCAGACTGTGGCTGCCGTACCTGTGAAACTGTGGTCCCTCTCCCCTTGGTCAGTCTTTGACCTGGCCAGCCTAATGTCCTCCCTCCTACCCCCATACCAGGCTCATCTGTTGCAATGCCTAACCCACTGCAGACTTCCATGGGGCCACCACTTCCCAACCAGAAGACCCTGCTGCCATGACTGCAAAATGGCCCTGAAGAGGAACACTTCATGGGCCAAAGAGCACACCTTTGGTGAGCCCTCAATACCCTAGTCAGCAGCTGTCCCTTAATGGGCGACTCCGGTCTTTCTAGTGCTCTGTCCCTCTGCCATCCCATTACCATCCACTTTATTGCCCTGCTGGCCGTGACATCCAGCCATCCCTGTCCTGGCATACCCAACTAATGCCAGCCAAGTGCACCACTACCATGGTGTGGGCCTTACCCTCTTCCCTTCTCCACTACAAACCTTCTTACCTGTTCATCCCTGGCTGGTACATTCACATCTCAACCGTGCTTCCCCTAAATTCCTGAATTTCACCCACCCCATCCCTTTCGTAGGCCCTCAAGGTGTTGCTTAACCAGGACCCACAGTACAGCGCCCTGGCCCTGTCCCTCCAGCTTCCACAACTAATCCAAGATACTGGTCCTGTCTGCTGCCACCTGCGGCCTCAGCTCTCGAAAACTTCCAAGCTGTAAACGGAAAGACTGTCAGCCACCTTTGTTCTTAACTCTTCAACGTGCTGTGCTTTGAAAGACAAATTTAGCTGTAGCCCCAACAACACCATGCGCTTAAGTATCTTGCCCACCATCTCAGTCTCTCCCACCTGCCTATTAATGACCTCCACCACTCCTTTATTTGGTGCCCCAGACTTCCAACACTGCCCATATTGGGAATATCTCCAGAAAAGTGATATCCCTCAACAGTCTGCTTGCTTTCCAGTGCTTCATCCATGCTTCTGACATCCACTCTCCATGGAAATATGCCCCATTCCCAGGGCACCAAGCATCGGTAAACAGCTCCAGATCCATGTTCTATTCCCACTCATCTTGCCAGAATGTTACTCCATTACAGCTGTCCAAGAATTCCTCCCACACCTGGAAATCTTCCTGTATACCTTTGGACACGATCCACCCAATGGTCTGGGCTGCTTGTCCTTCCTGTAGCCCTGCCCAACCTCCTCATAAAGGCCCTGACTGGACTAATCACCTTACAGGCAAAATTAAGGTGCCCCAGCAGTTGCTATACCTGTACCAGCGGCACCCTCCTCCTCCCCATCACCCCTGCCAATAGGTCCTTTAGTCATGCCACCTTAGCGTGGGATCCTAAAACATCCCATCTCCATGTCCACCTCTATGCCCAGGAATTCCAGACTACAGGCCGGGCCCTCTGTCTTGCCCTGCACAAATGGTATCCCTATGTGCCGCACATCCCTTGAAGTCCTGTAACATCCTGAGTGCTCTCCCTTGTCTTGCCAATGAGGAGGAAGTCATCCAGATAATGCAGTACCCTCCTGTGTCCATACCTGGCCCCAAACACCCATTGCACCCAGGTGCTGAATGCCTCGAATGTGGAAGAAGCCACTGAGCATCCTATTGGCATGGCCTTGTTGAAGTAGAGCTTCCTTGTAATTGAAAAGCAAGAGGTCCCAATCTGTGGGGCTGACTGGCAGTAGCTGAAATGCTGACTCAATGTCTGTCTTGGCCAACCATGCCCCCTTGACCGCCCTGATCATTATTATGGCCTGTTCAAGTGAGGCATATGACACTGTCCGGAGGTAATCTGGGATGCCCTAGCTCACCAATGAACCTTCAGGTATGACAAATGGTGAATCAGGCAGAACTCCCTTCCGCCTTCTTCATATGATGCCCAATGAGGATAACGTGGAATTGGGCATAGGGGGCCTCGTGACCCCTCCACCCACCCACCTTGATTTCTTTTAAACTTTGGCCCACACCACCCCTCCTTTCCTCTCATGGACCCGAGGTTTTGGCCCTCGCCCTGTCCTTCCCCTTGAAAACCTAGTGGAAAACCTGTCCTGACCTCCCTAAGCAGTGCCACTGCTCCTTGTTTTAGGTAGTCAGCCGTCCACTCTTCCACCACTGCTCTAAGAAAATGGGTGTGCTCACCAGCACTAGCCCACCTTCCCACCCCACCCTTCCTAATTCTAGCCATAGGGGCGGTGTGCTGCCATCTGTGGTGCCCCCTTCACCCGTGTTCTGTCCTTCCCGCTGAGCCTCTTGAAAGGACTGCTCGTGGGATTGACCCCCGCTCTGCTACCCTCTGTCTCCCCTTGCTGGCAACTGGACGCCAGGTGTAACCCCCACATTTGAAAATGCATGCGGAACTTGCAGTTATTCCACATGCAGGTGACCTTGCTGAAACCCAACAAGTCTTGGCCATCATGGCCGAGGGGCTCCTCTTGGCATGATCTGCCCCAATCCCATTTCCCCCCTGAAAGGGTCCTCACCCACAGATCTGAGTGGTTGCAATCCCACCTCAGATCCCCTTTGCTGCCATTCTCTTCTGGAATCCTTCATCATATTTCAGTCACCCATATCCCAACTTTGCTCTGTATGCTTCCCTGATGATGGACATGTACATCAATAATGGAATGACTAGATCTGGCTGCTTCTCTAGTAAGGCGCACTGTATATAATGAAACCCCTTGCCAATTCTCTATGGTTTTGCCCTTGTACCTAGCCTCTTCGGCCTTGTGTCCTATGACCGCCAAGGCCACAGCCATCTCTGACTTCCCCACTGACTCTTTCTGCTCATATTTCTTGACCGTGTCCTCATCCACCAGCCTGAAAATGTCCACATACTCTCCTTCCAGATCTTTTCTCTTGTCGATGCAAGGACATGGTCCCCAATGAGCAACCCTGAGGACCTTCATACAGCTTTTGTTAGTTAGCAGGGCCCGGCCACCCTTTTCCTTTTAGGCCTGCACGGCCCATTCCATTTTCTCAATCCCCACATCCCCTATGTCACCCAACATCCCTTCCAAATAATCTTTCAAACCATTCTCATCAGATATATCTATTCCATTCTTACCCCTCCAGATTCTCCCCATCTGGTTCCAGTGCTGGCAGTGGTACTGGGATGGCGCAGGGTATGATACTTCCAACCTGGGCCTCTTCCCCATCATCCCCTGTTTGGGTGCTCCTCTCACTCTTTCCACTTCCTAAGCGCCTCCTCCTCTGCCTCTTTCTGCTTTGCCACAGCCACCAGCTCCAACATCTGCTTCATCAGCTTCATTGCTTCCTGCATCATCCTTTTGCTGGCCCAGAGTTTCGCTTGGGTGACATCGCTGTTCCCGGTCTCTGCTGTATAAAATGATATTAAGTGCCCAGACTTTGTGAAGCCTTCTACCTGGAGCTGTCCATAGTCCCCAGGTGCCATCCTGCTAGCCATGGCCAAGGCAGGGCCCTTTCCAGAAGGCCCGCTTATAAGCACATCCATGTACCCAGCCCAGGGTCAAGAGCCCTGCCATTGCATACCAGAGGCCTAACTGCCTCACAAGCCCATTTCACCATCTTGGCATCCTTCTTCTGCCCCATGCCCCCTTTGGCATGTGCATGAGAGGCCCCAGTCCACCAGCTCTCTCTTTCTCCCCTCCACATTTTACAAAAAGGATAATATGCCAAAGTAGAAATCAGAGAGCTCACACTCGCAAAAGAATAGGGAAGATTACAAAGTCCAGAGCCCTACCCTCAATGCCCTTGGTTCTCCGCCATCAAAGGCATTACTTCTGGGAGGCGCTTATTTGAAAATAGAGACCCACGAGCTACGCGCTTTACAGAAGTGCTCGACCAGCAGTGCCCCAATGTGAACAATGCCCTTTGAACCTCCTGATCCCTTGTTAGGTTCCCATTGCTCGGTGCAGTCTCCCCTTCCCAGGGGATATCTGTAAGGTATGATAAATTATAAAAATGCTGCTTTTTAGCCTTGTCCTTCACGCAGCCCACAGCCAAAGCACAATATGCCCACCCACTTCAGTAAGCCATCCCATCCACTTCTATGTGGATGTTTAGAATCCAGAGGCCTCTGCATCACCCACGTGGCCTGTGGCATTAATCCAGTGCAGGCCTGGCAGCCTGGATGATGGCTCTGCCGCCCTTACCATGGCAGCGGCCAGCCCAATGTAACCCCAGGCTCTAACTCTTCTGCCCGCCAAAGCGGGCACTGCGATGATGGGTGGCCTCACTCAGAGCCCTTCCCCACCCAGAAACTGCTCCTCGGCCTTGCGAACTTGCGCCTGTAACCTCCCCACAGGCCATCAGCTTCCTAGGCTGCTGCTGTCCTGCACCTGCTCCACAATCACTATTGAATGGATCCTGGCCATAAAGAGCATGCACTTTATCCATCCACCACAGTTCCTGCCCTGGAGGTACCCCTCCGGCATCCCCCACCCTCCCGGCTGCATTGGCATGCGCCTTTTTTTTTTTTACTTTTCTGGCCATACTGCACTGTACTCCTGAGCAGGATCCACCAGGCCTTGCTGCTTCCATGGCCCCAAATTGTCTATGCACCCACTCCGCATGCCTCCCAGCACTGAAGAGGCCACTACACACTGACCCTGCCACTCTAGGACCGCATTGCCTTTACTTTGTTTTCTTCTTTTTTTCTTTTTTAAATGCGCCTGGCCACCAAATGTGCTCATTCAAACAGCCCCATGACTCCACCTGCTAGATATGCTGCCGCCCACTTCTGCTATGCCTGCCCAGTAAGAAAACATCTACTCCCTAGCAGGCATCCCCACTGACTCTTGTCTGCAGCGCAGGCCCATGCCATCCACGTGGGCCCTACTACCCGCACCAGGGCACAACTTCGATTCAGCCCTAAACATAGAAACGTAGGAATTTGATGGCAGATAATGACCGCTTGGCCCCTAGTCTGCCTATTTCCCTACCTAACAGATAAGCTGCGATCCTAGTTAACCAACAGCCTACTTCCTCCTACCCCCACCTAGAATTGCCTTATGTCTGTCCCATGCATTCTTGAATTCCCCACTGTTTTTGACTCTCGACCTCCTCAGGAAGGCCGTTCCATGCATCTACAACCCTCTCTGTGAAGAATACTTCCTCACATTACCTCTGAGCCGTCCCCCTCTATCTTCAGATTGTTTCCCCTTGTTCTTGCATTTCTTTTTCTGAAAGATGCTCACTCTTGGACTTTGTTGATTCCTTGCAGTATTTGAAAGTTTCTATCATGTCCCCCTCTCCCTCCCTTTCCTCAGGCTATACATCTTAAGCTCCTTTAGTCTTTCTTCATATGTCTTCTGCTGCAAACCCTGCACCATTTTGTTTGCCCTTTTCTGGACAGCCCCCACCTATCTATGTCTTTGCAGAGATGGGGTCTCCAGAACTATACACAGTACTCAGATGTGGTCTTACCAACTGTCTGTACAGAGGGCCAACAACTTCCTGTTTTAACTGGTGATGCCTCTCCTATGCGTCCCAGTATCCCCCAGCCCTCCTTACTGCCTTCTCACATTGCTTGGCCCACCTTTAGGTCATCTGATATGACTACCCCAGATCTCTTTCCATTTTTGTTGTTGTCAGTATCTCATCCCTCACTGTGTACTCTTCCCTGAGTATTTATTTCCCTGGTGCATTACTTTCACTTCTTTGCGTTAAATCTAAGCTGCCATACATTTGACCATTCCTCCAACCTTGCCAAGTCCTTTTCATCCTTTCCATCCCACCTTGCATATCAACCCTGCTGCAGATCTTTACATTATCTGCAAAGAGACATACTTTCTCTTCAGTCCTCTGCAGTGTCACTTATAATGACATTAAAAGGCCATTGGGAATAAACCCTGAAGAACCCCACTAGTAACCCCTTTCTTCACTGTGTACTCCATTTACTATTACCTGCTGTGTCCTATTGTCTAGCCAGTGTTTTGCAGGCTACCACCCTGGGACCCACTCCCAGGCTGGCTAATTTGTTTATTAATCTTTTGTGCGGGACTGTGTCAAATGCCCTGCTCAAGTCTAGGTAGGCCATGTCCACAGCCCCTCCCTGGTCTACTACTTTGTACCCAGTCAAAGAAATCAATTAGATTTCTCTGACATGCCCTTCTCTGGTGAATCCATGCTGCCTTGGGTCCTTTGCCCGACTGGCCTCTAGGTACTCAACAGTTCTTTCCTTTAGAAGTGATTCCATCATTTTCCTACCACTGAGGTCAAATTGACAGGTCTGTAGTTTTCTGCCTCTGTCTTGCTCTCACTTTGTGAAGGGGAATCACATCTGCCCTCCTCCAGTCCTCAGGTACCACAACATCCTCCCATGATTTATTAAAAGGGTAGTCATTGGTGTTGCTAGTTCTTCCTTTAGTTCTTCTAGATTTCTGGGGTGAATCCCATCAGGCCCTATTGCTTTATCCACCTTCAGTTTTAAGAGTTCTTTCAGGCCCTTTCTTCTGTGAAACGACTGGGATCGACCCCCTATCCAGAGTGCTTCTGTTAATTGAATTAGGCACCTCCCCTCTTCCTCTTTTGTAAGTACTGAGCAGAAGTATTCATTCAGTATCTCTGCTTTTTCACTGTCTTCTCTGCCCACCCACCACCTTTCTATTCAGCCACACTATCCCTCCTTTTGTCTTTCTATGCTCCCTGATGTACCTATACAAGGTTTTATCCCCTTCTTAACTGAGGTTGGCTATCTTTTCCTCAGTTTGGGCCTTTGCTATTCTGACTTCCCTCCTGCTTCCTTCGGCCTTAACTGGAATAGTTCTTTGTCCTGCTCCTTCTGTGTTTCCTTGTACTTCCTAAATGCTATCTTTTCTCCCTAACCTTCCCTGCCACTTTTTGAGAACCATAGTGGCTTTTCTTTCATTTTGATTTGTTTGTTTGCTTCACACAAAGGCTTGTTGCCTCTGTGATGGCAGTTTTGATGTTTCCCCATTTTGCTCCCCCTCCTTTTAGTCTGTTTGCTAGTGCTTTTCTAAGGCACTCTCCCACCTAAAAGTCAGCCCTCCTGAAGTCCAGTACCCTCACTTTTGTATGACTTGACTCTGTACTGTAGCTGAGTTTATTGTAAACACACACTGTTTGGTGGTCACTTGTTCCCAGATGGCTACCCACTTCTAGATCTGAGATCCTCTCGCTGTCCCCATTTGAGAGTATGAGATCTAGGATTGCTTCCTCATGAGTGGGTTTCAAAAGTAGCTGTCTGAGGGCATGCCACCTGTAGGGCATCTAGAATGGCTTGCTCTTGGATGTGGCTGCAGCAAGTTGCTTCAGTTAACATCTGACATATTCCGTCCCCATCAACAGTATCTCCCTTTCTCGCCATCCTAAGGATGCCTTCTATCATATCCTTGTCCATTCCCTCTCCTGACATGGGGTCTGTGTACAACCCCTGTGCAAATTGTGGTGCCATTTCCAGTCTCCGGGTGACCCACAGTGCTCCTCTCCTCCCTGTTTACCCTTTAGTTCTGTTGCTTTGATCCCTTCCCTTACATGAGAGGTACTCCTCCTCCTCTTCTTCCCTCCCTGTCCCTCCTGTAGATTGTGTGCCCTGGTATGTTGACATCCCAGTCATGGTTCTCTGTGTACCATGTTTCTGTGACTGCCATGATATCCAGGCATCCCTTGTCTATAAAGGCCACCACTTCAGGAGCTTTTACCTAGACTATGGGCATTGATACTCATTACCCTCTATTTTTATGGCTTTATTTCTTTTGCCCCATCCCTGTCCTTACTGCCATTGACTTTTTCTCCATTTACCCCTGTCCTTCTCCCTATCAACTGCTCTATCTTGGTGTTTACTTCACTAACTACCCTGGCCTGCCGTGATTGTGCCAAACATAGATCACGTAGATACATAGATACATAGATGGTGTCAGCAGATAAGGGCCTATGGCCCACCCAGTCTGCCCATTTGAGCTTGTAAGTTCAGTTTGTTTTCCTAGAAGTCTGTTGCACCTTACTCCCGACCTCCAGAATTCCTTTATGTCTAGCTCATGCATTCTTAAATCCTGTGATTGTTTCAGCCCCACCACTTCCTTTGGCAGGGTGTTCCACTTGTCCACCACCCGTTCTGTGAAGAAATTCTTTCTCATGTTTCCTCTGAATCGTCCTCCCTCAACTTCATCCCATGCCCTCTAGTCCTGGAACATCTTTTCGCTTAAAAATAGTGTTTTCCTGCACCCTGTTCCTCCCTGTAAGATACTTGTATGTCTCTATCATATCCCTCTCTCCCTCCTCTCTCCAGGGAGTACATGTTCAGTTCCTTCAACCTGTCTTCATAGGACTTGTGATGCAATCCATGTACCATCTTTGTTGCCCTCCTCTGAACCTTCTCTCTACCCTGTCTATGTCCTTACGTAGGTATGGTCTCCAGAACTGTACACTGTACTCCAGGTGGGGCCTCACTAGTGTCTTGTATAGCGGAATTATGACCTCCCTTTTCCAGCTGGTAATGCCCCTGCCTATACATCCCAGCATCCTATTTGCTTTACCTGCTGCCTTGTCACACTGTTTCCCTACTTTGAGGTCATCAGAGATGATAACCCCAAGATCCCGTTCCTGCTTGGTGCATGCTATATCCTCACCCCCAACTGATATATTGTGCCAGAGTTTTGTGCCCCATATGCATTTTGTGTTGTTTTTGTGTTGTTGTCATTGGTTGTTGTTTGTGCCCCAAACAACAACCAATTCCATCACAGCCCGCTGGCCTTGTGGACACTTCACAGCCCTTGACTGCCACTGCCAGCACAGCCCCCACTCAAGTTGGGCCCTCGGTCATAAGCCCCCAGGGCCTTGGGACCACAGAACTCCAAACCTGGCTCAGCCCAGGGACAATTTCAAATGCTCATTTACATTCAGACTATCACCCTATCCACCACATGCCTCTGGGCAGGAGCTTTGTGTGCCTCCCATCTGTGGGAACCTACAGTCCTTTTCTCTCTCTTTTTTTAAACAAAGAAAACCATGCTAAGCCAGGCTAAACACCACCACAACCTCTACTTCCTTATGAAATTACCTCCTTTCTACATGCCTAGCTGTACTACTGGACCCCTCCTCGCTTTGGCCTCCTGCCTTATCACCATGTGCAAACCCAAAGATAAAACAAAAGCAAAACATGCCCATCTGTGCTTCTAGCAACCTCCCCTCATTTTAGCTAATGCCTTCTCAAGCAAACAACAGATGAAACAAAACCAGCTAGAAACATGCTGGGCCACATAGCCTGCTAGGCCAAACTGCCCATGTACCTTACCTGTATGCCAATGATGTGCTGAGCACCAAGGTCAATTGATTTTTCCCAGCAAAATAGGGCATCCTGAGGTTGCCTTGGCCTGATATACCCTTGAGCCCTTCTCAGGATCCCTTGGCTCCTCCCCAGCCAATCCCTGGGGCTCTGGCTTGCCTTGTCATTTACCATCTGCCTGGCCTTATGATGTCACTACTAAGTCCCTCCCTTCCCCTTCCCTTTCCTGTCCTCTTTCCCCTCCCCCTCTTGTTCCTTCCTGGCAGGGGGTCATCAGACAATCTGGCCTGCCTTTTAATGGCAAGCCTCATTGTCACCATGGTATGTTAATCTGTCACAACCCAGTGCACATTTTCACAAGTTGTTGAAAGTGACATTGATTTCATAAAGTGGTATAGTTGGCTGTTCTGTACAGCTTGCTTGATGTAGTTGGGTGCTGATAGTACCTTTTATTTGAGGGAGCAGATGTCAGATTTTAAGGCTGAGGCAGTTCTTGTTGCAGTAGGGCAATCTGAGTTTTGATTAGTACATCTGATCCACTTTTGTAATGTTTTCAAAGTGTGAGTTGTGGATCAAGTTGGAGACCTAGGAACTTGAAGAGTGCACATTTTTGAATGGTGATCCAGTGAGGATAGATAAATACAGTGTAGTGGTGAGTAGAGTGTACAGGTGAAACACATCATCTTAGTTTCACAGCTATTAAGGTAAAGCCTGTTTACAGACATCCATCATTGTGCCTTGGCAGAAGTAGTTTGGAGTACTTTATTAAAAGCATCTGTAGATTTTGATTTGCATATATAATAGCATCATCTGCATCAAGGTGAATATTTGAGTTTTTGCTAGCACAGAATGAGGGAAGATCATTTGAGATTGAACAGCAGAGGCCTCAATATGGTGCCCTATGGCATCTCAAGACTGAGGAGCAGGACACAGATGTTATACCATTTCCTTGACCACTTCACTCGTTCCTGTGGTAGATTCTTAACATCTTAACACAGATTCTGTTAAGCCCAGTATCCTATGTTTGTGCTATAGGTTGTCATGGTACACTCTGTCAAATGCCTTTCTCCAGTCAATGAACATGTCCCACAGCAAGTAGTCCACATCAAGGGCTTATAAGATGTTGTTGGTCAAGTTGAGAAGTGCAGTACCAGTGGAATGCTGAGGTCAGACGACAGATTTCTCACAGCTAAAGGGTTATTGACAGATTATAGGACATTAGCTGCTTTTGCATCAATTTCTCAAGTATTTTACAGAGAGTTGCCAGTACTAAGATCGGGCAGTAGGTATTTGGTTTTGATGGTAGATCAGACTTATTAAGTGGTACAACTAGTGGCCACTTCCAGATTTGAGGATACAGCCAGTGTGTATCTACAGGTCATACAGTACAGAGGCATATTTTGCCAGCTAGTCCACTGCAAGTTTTGATCATTTTGTATCAATTCCATCAAAGCCAGCACTTTTGAAGTATCCAGGCCTCTTAATAGTCACAGAGCTCTGGCAGGAGTGATATCTCAAGAGGAGAGAGGTGAGGTTCAGTGTCAGGTTGACTAGTTGTCTTCAATGAGAGAAGTTATGGATGAGGAAGTAGTGGGAGGTGTAGGTTAGTGAGGTGCACATTTAGAGTGCTTGCTACTGTATTTCAGGGTTGCTGATGATTAAATTTCCTTTGTATGATAGCTGGGAAATGTTGATGGATTTTTTCTAGGACAGTGTTGATGCCTACCCATGTATTTTGGGGGTTGCTGAAAGTTTGCCATTGGTTCAAGTAATACTTCACGTTTGCTTTTCTCATGAGTAACTGCTCTATTTTTAAGTATTTGATAGCACTCCAGTCTTGGTCCAGGAAAGTGGCTTTGTATTTTGACCAGACATGGTTGCATTGAGGAAATAACACAAGAGGTCAGGGAGATCCATTTATTATGGGAACTCCTGAACCTGACTAGCCAAATTAGCAGGAGCTTGTCACAGATGCTCCTGAACTCACTGGAGAAGAATGTCCATGCTGACTCAACATCTGTGATAAGGGATAGATGGTCCCAGTTTACCTTGCTGAGTTTATCTGGTTCAAGTCTGCTAAATGACCTCCAGATATTATCAGGTGGGGCTTTCATGGGTATGTTCCTCAAGATGTAGTATGGTGACCTGTGGTCAATCATGGAGTCAGAGAACATTTCAGAAAAACTGACTATGTCTGGCCTATTAGTCATAACCCAATTAATACATGTTCTTTTTATGTTTGCTTGTGTGCACAGAGTGAATCACACATGTTAAGGCTATTTGGGATAGTAGATGCTGCAGAGATGTGTCACTGTAGCATCCAAAGCAACTCAAGCTATATGAGACTCACCAGTAACAGCCCAATGACCAGCAGGCTGACATCTATCCACCTCTCTTCCTCTCCCAACCCCTAGGATTAGCAGCAATTGGTGGTTCTCCTATCCTGACCTCGCTGCCTCCCTATGTTTGGGAGCAACTGCCCATCAGCTGCAAACAGTGTCTCCCTCTCTCAGTACATCAATCACAAACTTGGGGTTGTGGACTCCACTGTCACAGTACTGCCAGTATAAGCCCAGTGTCAAATGGAACCCAAGAGTGTAAGTTGGGTCACACATCAAGTTCAGAGTCAGTCTGCCCCTGTCCCCTACTGGTGTGGGATAAAGCAGAGCAAGACTCATGTCAGGGGCTGCAAATCTGCAGGTACAGTCTGACTCTGCCAACAACTTCTTCAGCATCACCAGGTCACTCACGGCGGCCACTGAAAGCGGAGTGCATGTCTGGTCCTGGGACTCCCTCACTGACACTAACACCTCACTTTTCCATCTCTGCCCAGCTCCTTCTCTCTGCCAGGCCCCAGCAATTGGCACCAGTAGTAGCACTGACTTCCCCAGAAGCTGCCTAACTGTTACATTTTTCCATTCTTGCCTCTTGCAGGATTTTTTTTATATCAAGCCCAACTAGGAATCTCTGCAAATTGTCCTCAGTTTGGCTAACTGGTGTGGTTTCTGCTGCTCTCAATGCTGCCCACCTGCCCCAGACCTTCTAAAAAGCCCCTGGGGCCAACAACATAGCTTAGTTGTCAGTTCTCACCACTCCTGCTCATGCCTGGGAGCCTAACATTGCTGCGGTGCAGTTCTCTCAGTGGCAGCCTTCCACCATGCATATTGTTCCTCTGCCTGCTTCCAGTCTGCTAAACAAGCTCCTTGGTATACTTACAGACAGCCGTGGTGTGGTTGATTGGGTTGGTGAAAGGAGGCATTCTTGCACTCAGCTTGTCCACCTCCTGCACTCCCTCCAGTCTGATTCTTTCTCACTTGCATGGAGCAGACCACAGCCTAAGTTCTGTACAGGCTGGCAGTGTAAGTGCCACCACAGTCATGCTAAATCAGTGGCTGCACTGGGTAGCTGCAGCTCTCCACTAGTTGACAGCTTTCTGACCAGTTACCCTGCCTACCACACACAGTTGGGCTCAGGAACCCCCAGTAGACACCAGAGAATTATGTTTGTAATAAAAGACAAAAGACCTTGCCCATTGCCCCCACAGGATTAGCTTACTAAACCAGCTTGGTTAAATATTTAAATAAATACAGGGCCTACTAGCCCTAAAGGGTCCCACTAACCAACAAAGCTACTATATAAAATTAGCAGCCATCAGGCCCCTGACTGCTAAGGTTTTCTGCAGATCCCCTCCCCACAGTTAGGGGTGGACAAAACTTGCAAATTCAGCTTTCACGAAACTTTGGTGAAATTTTGGAAATTTTGGAACTATCGTCATTAGCGAAACTGGGATTTTGGCAGATTTTCACCAGGTTCTGCAGACTTTTTTGTAAACTGCAGAAAAATGCATAGAAACTGTGGAATTTATTCTATCCACAGTTTAATGAACTGTCAGTGAATGAGCATACTTGTACAACCACGCAGTCATTCACTGACAGTTTAGGGGCCACCAGTAGTGGAGGAGAGAGGAGGGCTGTGCCAGTGGCCTGCTCATGGGCAGGGTGGGGAGAGTGGGGTGGTGGTGGATGAACTGTCAGGTGGGGGTCCACTAGACACCAGGGATTGGGATAACTTTATTATAGGGGATTGCAGATGGGGGTCCACTAGACACCAGGGAATACTGGGAATAGAGGAGGATGAGTCAGTGGACTGCTGGGTGTTTTTGTGGATTAAGGAAATATAGGATAGGAGGGTGTCCACTTGACACCAGGGAAACAAAACATTTTGGGGGGCCATGATCAGTGGGGCCACTAGACACCAGGGAGGGATTGGAGTTTTTGTTTCTTCTTTACCGGGACCCACAGGCCATGATTCCTGGTCATGGGGTGGGAACCACTAGACACCAGGGATTTTTTACTTGGAACCCATGATCAGTGGGTGGGGGCCACTAGACACCAGGAGGGTCCGAGGGAGGGATCAGAGTTTTTTTGTTTATTTACTGGGATCCTGATCAGCAGGGGTGGATTAATGAATTAAATTGCATTTAAAGCCTTAGAACTGACCACTGACAGTGATCTGTTCTGTGGATTTTTCCTCCAGTTTAATAAATTAACCTGCAGTCTATATTTTATTCCACAATTTTAAGGAAGAACTTCACAAAAGTTGCAAAAATGATTTCGAACTTTTGTGGAGTGAAATTCACTTTGGTGGAAATTCCGCCAGTGGAGTTTTGTTTTTTGCACACCCCTACCCCCTACCTGCAGCACCTTTATTCTTTTTCCTGTCTGTTCTTTGTTTTATTACTATCTTTATATCTCTAGCTTCCTTACAATATCCTTAAAGATCAAATGCACATATTTCATAAAAGTTTGAATTCCATTGAATTCACATCCTGTGTCATGATCAGTATTTCCTGAAAATATCAAGCTGTTTGGTTTTGGGGTTTTCTTTAAATCAGCATCTGTTAATGTGCTCTGCAGTAACTGAAAACAGTGAAGAAATAGTGAGGATGTTTCTGTCCCTGTCAGTGAGCAATGACATCATACCTGTCCAGCCTACTGCTTCAGCAATTAAGTACCTGATTGACTAAATAGGCTGTTGCAGTTCCTAGTTAGAGCAGGCTATAGAGTTAATTGTTTTTACTCAAAGTTTGTCACTAACCTATCTGGTTTGTGTTTAGAGAGATTAGCTTAAAATCATTCTGTTCTCATAAACAGTTGATCATTTGGGGTTCAGTGCTGAACTGAAGTGATAGGAATGAATGTCTATGAAAATTACCTTGTCTGTATCACAGATGTCAGTTCTCTGTCATCAAAACTATGCATTCTATTCTGGCTATATAACACAGGGTTGTTTTAATGGATATAAAATAAATCTGCATTCTATTAATTCGTAGAAACAAGTTATCTTTGATGTAGCTTCAATAAATATGCTCATGTGATAACAATGTTGTTTCCATGTCAGATTGACAAACCTGTGTCTGACACACTCTGCTATTTCAGGAACATTACTGTATGAACTCATAAAATTCAGTTCTTTGAGGGTTTCTGTGTTTCTGAAAATACATCAGATCATTGTGTATAACTAGAAATACATATGGCATCCTGATGCCCCTGTCTCCTGCCTGACACTTGAGGCAGCTGCTCTCAACTTCCCTTTCCCCTGCCCCAAAAGCCTCCTGTCTCTTGCCCTCATATGAGGGCTGCTGCAACCACTGCCTACTGTCTTCTCCACACAGTCAGGGCTGCTGCCTCCTGAACAAACAGTTTAGAGCGCTGCACCCTGCTACCTATGTCCCTATCCTATGACACAAGATGAAAGTTTTTATATTTTCTATCAGGTAGTTTTGGGTCATGTACCAAATGATCTAACTCTAGTGGCAGGGAGCAGTGTGGTGCAACAACTCTAACTGTGGGGCAAGAGGCTCTGTAGTGCAGCAGGGCAGAGTGCTGTCAGGGGACAGAGGACAGCAGCATGCAGAAGCCTTGACTGTGGTGCAGTACACAGTGGGGAATCAGGGTACAGCAGCCCTGACTGTGTGATGGGGTGCGCGTGGTTCAGCAGCCCCTGCCCATTTGGGGCAATGTAAAGTGGGTAGCAGGGTGCAGTAAAAGCCCCACTTTTGGTGGCCTGGGACAGCATGGTGCAGCAGCCCAAACTGTAAGAGGCAGAGGCCCTGGGACTCTAGGATTTAGCAGAGCAGAATAGCCCTGTCTGTGTAGACAGAAAAGGGTCAACAATGTGTATTGGCCCTGACTGCGGGGAACAGAGGAAGTGGGGTGCAGCAGCCTCAACTGAGAGGCAGAAGACAGGGCATCAGGATGTCATATGGTATTTCAGTTACACACATACATGAATGTTTTCACACAGGACCTCACAAAGAACTGAATTTTATGAGTTCATACACTACAAGTTCCTGAAATAGCAGAGTGTGGCAGACACAAGTTTGTCAGTCTGACATAAAAGCAAAATTATTCTCACATGAATCTATTTATTGAGGCTACATCAAAGACACACTGCTTCTATGAATTAATGGAATGCAGATTTATTTTATATCCATTAAACAACCCAGTGTTATATACACTATGAAACAGGAATCCCTTAATTTGAACATTAAAATCTCTTAATTTTACTATATAAATTTTCATTGACAATTAAGTGAATAATTAAGGGCTTTTCATCCTTAAAATCTGCTTAATTTATCCTTAATCAGAATGCACAAATTAAGGAGTTATTTCTGCTTATTTTTGATGTTTTACCTTAATTGTATGCTTAATTTTACCCTTAATTCCTCAAATTAAGCATAACTTTCTAATTGATTTTATACTTAATCTGCACCCTTAATTCTTAAAATTAAGTATCTGTATGTGCTTAATTTTACACTTAATTATAATCCATTAATACCTAAATTAAATATATTTTACTACTTATTTTAACCATTATCTGTAGTTTCTTTCATCCTTAAATTCTGTTTCATTCATTGTTAATCAGAGCGCACAAATTAAGGGTTATTTCTGCTTATTTTTTGACATTTTAACTTAATTTTATGCTTAATGTTTACCCTTAATTCCTCAGATTAAGCCTGAACTTCTAATTGATTTTATACTTAATCTGCACCCTTAATTCTTACAATTAAGTATCTGAAAGTGCTTAATTTTACATTTAATTGTAATCACTTAATATGGAAATTAAATATTTTTCCCTTAATTTAACAAAAATGTAACATATTTAATCCCTTAATTTAACACTTAATTGTAATCCCTAACTAAAATATACCTAATTTACTGAAACAAAATCTTGAAATTCTACTTAATTCTGAATCTTAAATATACCTTAATTGTATCTTTAATTGATCATTGCATTAGAGGTAAACTGTTTAAACCTTACATTTCCCTTAATTATTTACTTTGCTTTGCACAATGTGGATCTCACCCTTAATCTTAATCCACAAAATAAAATACCTTTTAGTGCTTCTTTTGATTTGATTTAAATTCATTTCCTTAATTTCCACTTAAAAATAATGGTTCACTGAAATTCTACTAGAAATTATGTTTGCAATTGAAAATCTGATCCGTGCCATATAACTTCTTTCTTATTTTATTGTTTAAATTTATTTTCCTCATTGCCAAGCTATCACAACTCAGCATTTAAGAACAATACATTGTTTTCCAGCACCCTTGAATTAACTGATACAGAGTTTAACAGAGCTTGCTTGACATAAACCTCACTTAAACAACTTAAATGCCATCGGATGAAAACATGAAAAATTTAAACTTTATTTAATGTTAAAACACTATACAGACTAAACAAAGACAGATATATACACAATTTTCAAACAAATCTATTCTCAGTACTGGTGGCTGCTGTAACAAACGCAATAGAAAATGACTGGTTACATCCCCACTGACAAGAAACTAGCTGGATGGAGTTCTATAAATCCATTCCATTAATGGAGTGGATGGTAGGCAAGGTGCAACACATTAATGATAAGATGCTTCCTGTACTTTTCATTTCACATACAGTCTTGGACCAACTAGCTCTACCATGACTCACATTGTCAGTATACTCAAACAAAAGGGGATGGGTCAGTGGTACTAAACTGTCATTTCTTTCTTCAAATTTGTCAAGCATCAGTGGATGATCTCCCAATGAGGCAAGGGAGCTACCTGTGTGGTGTATTTCTTTTTACAAAATAAAAAAAAGAAAGGTTATCCTAAGTAATAAGATGCAGGGATAGAGGAACTCTTATGATTTTGTGTTCATCCAGACATCTTCAGTAATGAATCATGCATTCAAACATTACAAGAAATGAATGAATAGAAGACAAACTGTTTATTAGTATTTTTTAAAATGTGTACAAGCATCAGAAACTCTTTATACTGCATAATCATGTGCCCAGTCCATCAATGTATAATACATTTTACAATGTTTAAATCCCATCAGTTCAAAAGTTGTACTTTTTATTTCGCTGGCATCTTTTACCACTTGCAGGCTTGAATGCTTTTGGTGGACTGTAGTCTATGTACTCATAATTTTTGTTCCTTACCCCTATTCCTGGTGTCAGGTATCACATGTCCAGCATCTTGCTCATCCACACTGTTTAATGGAATGTTTCTGTGTATTTCATCTTTGTGCTGTGTCTCAATAACCAACTCATGTTCTTCAGCCATTTAAACCAAATTTGAATCCTGAACTGAAATGTCCATGGGCTCTATGTTTTTCATAAATAACATTATTTTCACATTGGCAATTTTCCTATTTATGTTCCTCCAAATTTACACTTCACCATACAATTATCTAATCAATCTGAAATAGAAACATAAAATCAGCACAAATTAGGAAACATACTGTCAGTACCAACTAAATTAGAAATCTGACAGCAGAAAAGGCCCCTTGGCCCATCAAGTCTGCCTTCAACTTGTCAACTATACCACAGGCCCTTCACTTCCTTTCATTCACTTTCCAACTCCTTATGTCTGTCCCATGTCCTCTGGAATCCTCCACCATTTCAGCCCTACTTCCTCTGGTAGTTATTCCAGGCCTCCACCATCCTTTCCATGAATTAACACCCCTCACATTGCCTCTAAATCTTCCTCATTCTAATCTTAGACTATGCCATCTAGTTTTAGTCCCTCCTTCCTTTTAAATAAGCTCTCCTCCCTCACCTTAATGATCCCTTCACATACTTAAATGTTTCTATCATGTCCCCTGTCTCCCTTCTAGTCTCCAATGGGTACAGATCCAGTTCCCTCCACTTCTGCTCATATGGCTTCCCTGCATACCATGCACCATCTTATTGCCCTTCTCTGAACCCTGTCAATCCCTTCTATGTCTCTGCATAGGTGTGGTCTTCAAAACTGGATCTTGTACTCCAGGTGCGGCCTCACCATGGTTTTATAAAGAGCATCAGTACCACCCTCCTTCTGCTAGTTATTCCCCTCCCAATCCATGCCAACATTCCATTTGTTTTACCACTGCTTTGCTTCATTGATTCCTACCTTAAGGTTGCTTGATATTATAATCCCAGATCCCTCTCCTGCTGGGTTGTCTTAATTACCCCCAAAGCATAAGCAGCTTGTAGGTTTGAATGCCCCATGTGCATCACAGCACACTTTTGGCGCTGAATTTCAAATGCAAAGTTTCTGACCACCATTCAGAATCTTCAGGACCTGCCTCATGGCCTCCACCCCTCTGGGGTGTATACCCTATTGCAGATCTTCATATCATCTGCAAATAGTCCCACCTCACCTCCAGCCCATCCACTAGATTACTGATATAGATATTAAAAGGAGGGTTCCAGTACTGACCCTGGGGCACCCACTCATCACCCCTCTCCCTGGGTGTGCCCCATTTACCACCACCCTCTGGCTTCTGTCCTTCAACCAATTCTCTACCCACCTAGTTATTTTACATCCCACTCCTAAGCTTTCCAGCTTATTTACCAGCCTTCATTGAGCGATGGTGTTGAAGGCCTTACTGAAGTCCAGATAGGCAAGGTCCACTGTCCTCACTGATTAACCACCTGCATCACCCCATCAAAGAACTCTGTTAGGTTCATCTGACATGGCTCTCCTATTGGTGAAGCCATGCTGCCTATTGTCCTGCAGGCCGCTGTCTACCAGGTAGTTTACCACCCTTTCCTTTATCAGCACCTGATCAGGACACCATTGCTGCCCTCCCCACCTCCCCATGCAAAAACCTGAACCCATCCCCATTGGAGTTACACCTCCCGATCTGACATTCATCAGCTTTACCTTACCCTTATATGTGTCCCAGCCCTCTTGAATCCCTCCACTGTATCAGCAGTCACCAGCT
The DNA here is from genome assembly GCA_016271365.2 of Neoceratodus forsteri. NCBI lineage: Eukaryota > Metazoa > Chordata > Ceratodontiformes > Ceratodontidae > Neoceratodus > Neoceratodus forsteri. The sequence continues at coordinate 666,713,396 of CM057455.1, read as the reverse complement.
CCACAGGCAGTGCATTTCATGGGTCCACCACCCTCTCAGTAAGTAGCATCTCCTAGTCTCCCCTGAGCCTCCCACCAATCAGCCTTATGGAATTCCCCTGATGGCACTTCCTCCCTCCCTCAGTTGGAACACCCTATTTAGGCTGACCCTGTTCCTCCTTTATATATTTGAAGACCTTGATCATATCCCTCTGTCCTCCTCTCCTCCAGTGAGTACAAGTTTAGCTCCTCAATCCTCTCCTCATAGGATCTTTCCCCAGACCCTATATCATCCTTGTCACCCTCCTCTGGACCTTTAACAGAAATGCAATGTCCTTTTTCAAATCAGGTGTCAAAACTGCATGCAGTACTCCAGGTGCTGAGTCTAACCAGGCAGTTATACAAAGGAGAAGCACCTCCCAACTCCTCGAGATTATCCTTCTAGCAATGTACCTGAGCATTTTATTTGCTAAAACCGCAGCCTTCCTACACTGCTCATAGTTATTCAGTTTTGGCATCATGACCAACCCAAGATCCTCCCTCCTGACATTTGCAAATTCTTCCCACAGAAGTACTCTGATAAGGGTTCCTAAGCCCCAAGTGGGGAACACTGCATTTCTTGGTATTAAACCTCAGTTTCCAAGTGCATGACCACCTCTCCAGAGTCTCCAGGCCCCTGAGGACTCTTCTACCCTCCTCCCAGTTCACCACAGCCCCCAGCTTGAGTCATCAGCAAGAGGCTCATCTCACTCTTGATACCGTCTCTGATGTCAAGATGTAAGCATTAAACAGGAGTGGGCTAACACTGACCATTGTGGGACCCTGCTAATGGTATACACAGCCGACAGTGGCGTTTTGACAGCAGGTTCCCCTACAGTGACTATGGCACCACGTCACTGTAAGAAACCCACTGCAACCTGGTACTGTCTGTCTGGGGTCCTGCACCCCCAAATCAGCTCTGACTCAGAGTTGGAATCCTAAGTGTGGGGTGTGGGGTGCAGCCACCCATGTGGGGTCGGAGAACCCCCAAAAAACACTTGTTTTCCTCTGAATCTTGCAGCTGACTGCAAAATGTGTTCAACCAGCTGGTTTCACTGTCTGGTTGTTTGACAAATATTTTGTCAACAACCAGTCGTGGATCCCTGCTAATGACCCTCCTAGGAAGGATGCTTCCCCTGAACACCACCCTCTGAAAGCACCGTGTTAGCAAGTTCTCTATCCACCTCACCATTATTTCCCCAGCTTATCCAGCAATCTTGTCTGTGGCACTGACTCAAACACCTTGCTGAAGTCCAGAAGAGCACATCCACTGGGCTTCCCTGGTCCATGTGCCTTTGTCACCCAATTGTAGAACTCCACAAGGTTTGTCTGACATGATCTGCCCTGAACAAAGCCTTGTTGGTGGTCATCCAGATGGCCCTATGTCTCCAGAAACACCTCCAGCCTCTTTCTCAAGATGGCCTCCACCATCTTGCCCACCACCGACGTTAAACTGACAGGCCTGTAGTTACCTGACTCCTACCATGAGCTGCTTTTGTGGATGGGCATGACATGAGCCATCCTCCAAATCCTGAGGCACCCAATCCATCTGAAGAGAAGAGTTCAAAGGTACACCAGAGGTACAGCAAGGACAGCTGCCATCTCCTTCAGCACTCTAGGATGGCATGCCATCTGGACTGGATGTCTTATTCATTCTCAGGGACTTAAGGGTCTCCCTCACCCTACCAACAGGAATTTCAAAGTCAGGCGCTCCCCTTCCTCATTCCTAGACCACATCCCCCGTATGGTGTAGGCCCTCCATCTTCTCTTGTGAAAACTGAGGCAAAATATTCAGTAAGTACCTCCACCTGCTCTCTGGCCTCTCACCTCATCCACTCCCTGACCTCAGTCTGCTTATCTGCCCCTTCACTTTCCTTCTTTCCTGATATACCTAAAGAACCCTTTTCCCCATTTCTAATTCCCTGTGCCAACCTCTGCTCCATCCTCGCCTTGGCTGATCTCACTACCCTGGTTACCTTTTTGGATATCCTATCATACTCTCCCTGTCCACATCCTTGTAAGTGCTTATATTTTCTATAAGCAGCTCTGTTTCCCTCACCACCTCCTGGACCTCCTGGTCCACCAGCTTTTCTCTCTGGCCACTTAATTTGTGTCAGATCTTTGTGCAGTCCTTGATGGCTTCCAGGAGCCCTCTTTTAATAATTTCCCACCGCTGTCTTTGTCCATGTCTGGACTGATCCCTCAAATGCCCCTGGAGGATCCCCCATACCTTCAAAGTCCACTCCCTGAAGTCAGCCACCACTGTTTTAGTGTGATTTTCCTTTCCCAGGTCTAAGGAAAACCAGACCGTGACATGATCACTCCCGTCAGTGGGTCCCCTCACTCCCCATCAGTGGGTCCCCTACAGCTAGGTTCCTAACAGATCACAATCCAACAGGACCACATCCAGAATGTGACCACCCCTCATCAGGTCAGCCACCAGTTGAGATAGGAATGCATTCTGGAAGACATCCAGCAAGTGCTGCTCCCTAGTTGATGAAGATGCCATAGTGCCCCAATCAACCCCTGGCATGTTAAGATCACCCAGCACCACCGTTCTACCCTCCCTCTGACTACAGTGATCTCTTAGACTCACCACCAGGCCCTCCTCTAGTTCCTCAGCCTGCATGGGCAGCCTATAAACCACCCCAGGTTGACCCTCTTTCCCCAGATGCCTGCAAGGTAACCCATAATGCCTCTATGTTTCCCTCAGCCCCTCTACTCTGCATATATTGATGTCATTCTTAATGATGAGTGTTATCCTACCTTCCTGTCCACAGCCCTGTCCTTCCTGAACACAGTGTACCCCATCAGGTTTAGGTCCCAATCATGCCAAGGAGTGGCCCAAGTTTCAGTGACTGCTCCCACATCCACATCCCCTTCAGCTAACTTCACCTGAAGCTCAGACATCTTGTTTCCTATGCTCCTGGTGTTAACTAGAACTGACCTCCATCCCTGCCCCTTGCCTTCACCCACCCCTCAACCTGAGATCCCAGTTAACTGCAAGCTCCCTTTACCACATGCACTGTCAGGTGCCCTGTTAAGCACCCTTCCCCTGCTTGGGGAGAAGGCCAGGTTCTTCCTTATATGCCTGCCAGCAGCAGCCTCAAGCCCCAGCCCCCTCACAAGTTTAAACCCTGCCTAGCATCAATGAATTTGGTCAACACCCAGATTTGTTGGGACACAGTGGTCCCCATGGCTCAATCTGTCAGTCACATCATCAGAGGGCTGGCAGAGGGGACATTTTGGCATGTAGTAGATATATACAGCAGACAGAGGGTTGTAGGATCAGCCAGATAAAAAAATTAAATTACAATATGGCAGGAGGCTGGTAAGGACAGAGGTCTGGGGTTATATTCTGTTTTAACTGAAATATTTGAATAGTTTTGTACATGAAATTAGTTCTGTGTGTTAAAATTACTACTTTGAGTTAGAACTGTTACTTGGGCTGTGATATTGTAACTTTTGAGGCTTGGGAACACTTGTTTGGCAGTGATAATTAGAGTGAAATTTAAATGTGATGTTTGCCTGGTGTTGGGGAGGAAATTAACAGGAATCACCTTGTCTTTCATTGTTCACTTGGGAACATAAGCAGGAGGCTGGTAAGGACAGAGGTCTGGGGTTATATTCTGTTTTGACTGAAATATTTGAACAGTTTTGTACGTGAAATTAGTTCTATGCATTAAAAATTACTACTTTGAGTTAGAACTGTTACTTGGGCTGTAATATTGTAACTTTTGAGGCTTGGGAACACTTGTTTGGCAGTGATAATTGGAGTGAAATGTAAATGTGATGTTTGCCTGGTGTTGGTATGAGCCCTCCCACCCACCCTGTTTTGTAGGCTTTCTTAAAATGCTGAAAAGCCACTGGGGGTTGGGAGTGAAGGGCTGTGTATTTCTGTTTGGGACTGAAATTGAAGCAACAGGAACTGGTGGGCCTGTGACATCATCACGGTACCTGATGTCTGCATACACACACTGTTAGTGGGACTGGACACACTCTGGACTGTATGTGTTTGTGAGACTTGGGAACTTTATTGGTGGGGTTGAAACTGGGTTTGTAAATAACTGCAGTCAGTATAGAGAGAAACTGTATTCCAGGGGAAGGGACTGAGAAAGGGGTGTGCCATTATAAACAGAGGGAACAAACAGGGTGGCCATATTCCACCATGGCAGGCATCTTCGGAAGGGTTGTAGGCTGCACAGGCTGTGGGATGGCAATAATTCTCAATTGGGCCTGAGAGATGGAGGCTGCCCACTCTGTAGACAGCTATTTTGTATCAGAAGTGAGGTATATTGGTTAAGGAAAAGCTGGGGGAGCTAGGGGGGTGTCCAAGGATAAGGGGCGTGGATATGGGCAGCAGAAGGGTGGGGCTGAAGGGAGGCTGGGGCAACGCCTGAAATTACAGGACGTTATGTTACAGCAAGCAGGAGGGGGGATATTAGGACAGAGGACCCTTAGATAGGGATGTTGACCTGAGGGAAGCGTGCGGGTGAACATTCTGAATACAAAGAGAGTGGAGGGAAAGAGTCAGGAGGGGCTGTTGTGGGGAAGCCTAGTAGAGCAGACATTGAGAAGGGAGGGGCTGTTGTGGGAAGCCTGAAACAGCAGACTGTGGGAAGGGAGCTCCTAAGGAGAACAGAGCAAGAGGGAAGAAGAGGGGCAGTTTAGAGGTGCAGTCAGGGAAACTTGGGTTACCTGATGGAGGCTGACATAGAGTGTCACAATAAATTTGAACTACTAAGCAACCTAGAGGAGGAGGAAGGGGTTGGTGGAAATGAGGAAACTGGTACAGAGGCTGGGGAGGGAGTTGGATACCCATCACGGCATCACAGACCGGCAATGGAAAGGATAGAAATAATCCCAGAGGAGAAGGGAAACATAAATGTTAAGCAGATGGGGAGATGCAACATATTGCAGACATGAGGAGGAGAGCATGACTGGAAGAAACTGGGAGACAAGGAGGTGGAGAGGCCCCCTTCAGCAGGGGGATCAGTACAAGGATGGGGCCCTAGCTAAAGGGGATCCACAGAGAGCCTCTGGAGCAGGGTACTATTACAAGGGGAGGATGGCGATGTGGGGAAGGGAAACCATCAGGGCCCGGATAAATGGTTCGGATAAGAGAAGTTAAAGGGGACACCTATATTCAGAGGGTTCTGAGTTAAGTGGGCAAAATAACGAGGGAGGCAGAAAGGGGAGGGTGACAAGGGGTCTCTAATGAGCAGGAAGACTCCATGAATTGAGATCATGAATAAAGGGATGGGGGGCTGAGAGGGCATAGTGGAGGTAACCATAAGGATGATGGCGGTGTTAAGGTTCTGTTATTGGGAGACTCGATGATTAGGGGTATCCAATGGGAGGACAGGGGGTGGATGCCATAGCCAGGTGAAGGTAGTAGTATCTCTGGGCTGACAGTGCACAGAGCAAAGTTCATGGTGTATGAACTGGTTAGGGATTGTGGAGGAAACAGGATTTCCTGGTGCATTTGGAAACTAACGATCTAGAGGAAATAGGGTTTTGAAATCCAAGCAAGGTTCCAAGAACTTGCCAGAGTCTGTCGGGATAATGGATGCAACATTTCCTTTTCAGAGATATTGCCAGTACCAAAGGCCTTAGTGGAGAAAAAATGAAGATCACAGAGGTTAATGACTGGCTCAGGAACTGGGGGTGAAGAGAGTGGGTTGGGGTGTTAGGGAACTGGATAGGAGTTTGGGAGGATAAGGGACTGTATGCCAAGGACAGGCTTCATCTTGCCCCATTAGGGAAGGAAGTCCTTAAACAGGGATGGCTGACTACATTCAAGAAAGGTGGGGTTTAAACTTGTAGGGGAAGGGATAAGGGAAGGGTTGGCCAAGCCCTCTCCTCCAGATGAGGAGTAGCCTTCAAACCCAAGGGGGAGGGAAACAGACTGGGGTGGAGGTTTCAGGAGGAGCAGAGGAAGGATGGAAGTATAAGGAACCTGGGTGGGGTTCGACAAAGGGATTAGGGATAAGGGTGGGGTTGGTGTTAGTAAATGCCAGGAGCTTGGGAAACAAGTTGCCAGAGTTCCAGGCCATGCTGTTCGAGGAGGGGTGGATGTGGTGGCGGTCACGGAGACATGGGCCAACAAAACCATGACTGGGACCTAAACGTAGGGGTACACTATGCTTAGGAAGGATAGAAAGGAGGGCAGAGGAGGTGGAGTGGCTATGTTCATTAGAGATGACATAGAAATTGCTAGGGTACAAGAGGCAGAGGAAACGTGGAGGCCTTATGGGTCACCTACGATCCCCAGCAGGAGATAAGGTCAAGCTGGGTGTAGTATAGGCCCCCAGGATGAGTGATGTTCTAGGGGATGGTTTGCTGGACAACATCATTGCCCAGTGTGGACCAAAAGGGGAAGGAGTGGATTGATGGGGACCATAATATGCCAGGTGCAAACTGGGGAACCATGTCCTCTAAGGTGGCCAAGGCAGAGGCTGCTGGACGGCTTCCAGGATGTGCTCTTAACACAGCATGTGATGGAGCCCACAAGGGAGGGGCATGTCCTGGACGTGGTTCTGGTAGATGGGGATCTGGTAAGGACCTGGATGTAGAGGACCCTGACTGGGAGCAACCACAATACTGTCTGGTTTCAAATAAGCATGGAGGGAGGGGGAGATCTAGGACACTGGCAGTGGACTTCAGGGGCAGACTTTGTGGACATGGGAAATATTCTCAGGGTCACTTGAAGGAATTACATCAATGACAAGTGTGGAAAGGAGATGGGAGGTCATAAACAGGGACTTCATGAGGCAGTCAGGATCTGCGCTAAGTTGAAACATAAGGGAGCAAGGTCACATAAACCATGCTGGTGGTCCAGTGAGGTACAGGTAGCGGTCAGAGAAAAGAAGGTGGCCTACAAAAATATAAAACAACAAGAGGGGATAGGGATAAGGAAATGTACCATCCTGCATCTAGAAAAGTCACCCTGATGGTGAGGGAGCAAAGTCCAGTAAAGCAGCGGCTGGCACAGGGGATACATGGAGGGGAAAAGGGTTCTTCCGGTACATTGGGGAGCGGAGAAAAACTAAGAGCCTTCTCAGCAGATTGAGATCAGAAGGAGGGTGGGTGGAAGAGGCGAGGACCAGGCAGAGGTATTTAACGAGTACTTTGCCTCTGTATTCACTAGGGAGGGATAGGATATCTACAAAGCAAGGCATTATGGGGATAGAAACAGCAGTGAGTGGGATCAGGGAGCAACAGAAATGGAGCAAGAGGAGGAGAGGTACCCCAGGGTGTCACATCTGGATAAGGATAAAAGGCCAGTAAGGTGGAGGGGATGGATGATGCTATCTCCACCAGAAAGGTGTAGTTAGCCCTCAAGGCCTAAAGAAAGACAAATCTCCTGGGCCAGATGGCATTCATCCAAGAGTGCTATGGGAATTGGTGGACATACTGGCTGCACCCTGGCGAAGCTCTTCAACAGGTCACTTGAGACAGGGAGGGTACCTAGGGATTGAGGAGGCACATGTGGTGCCAATCCATAAAAGGGGGGTCGAGGGAAGTACAGGTAACTATAGACCCATCAGTTTGACCTCGGTGGTGGGAAAATTAATGGAGAGTATACTAAAGGAACGATTGGGGGTGTACTTGGAGGAGGTGGGAGGTCTGGATAGTCAGCAACATGGGTTTGTGCCAGGTAGATCATGTCAAACCAATCTTGTGGAGTTCTACGAATGGGTAACATCAGAACTGGACAGGGAAAGCCTGTGGATGTATTATTCTTGGACTTCAGCAAGGCGTTTGACTCTGTCCCCACAGTGGTCTGGTGGAGAACACTGATGGGGTTAGGAGTAGGCCCTTTGATGGTCAGATGGATTGAAAACTGGCTAGCTGGATGCATCCAGAGAGTAGTGGTCTGTGGGGAGCTCTCGAGACCCTAGAGAGGTTGGTAGTAGGGTACCGTGGGAGCTCAGTCCTGGGTCGATCCTGTTTAATGCATACATATCGGACATCAGGGAGGGTATAGGGTGTGAAATGAGTCTCTTCGCTGATGACTCCAAGATGGGAGCAGTAGTTGAGGGAGAAGACGGGAGGTTGGCCCTGCAAGGGACCTGGACACCCTGAAAGCTGGTCTCACACATGGAAATTAAATTTAATATCACCAAGTGCAAGGTGTTGCATCTTGGGCTGGGAAACCCTAAACACAGGTAACACCATGGGAGGAGGGCTGGAGGCATCAATGGGGAAAAAGACCTAGGGTCATGGTGGATGCATGTATGAATAACTCTGAGCAGTGCAGGAGAGCGGTAGCAAGGCAAACAGGATGTTGGGATGCATCGAAGGGGAATCACCTCTAGGAGCAAGGAAGTGATTCTGCCACTGTACAATGGACTGGTTAGACCACACCCTGAGTACTGTGTACAGTACTGGAGACCACACTTGAAGAGGGACATACAGCTCCTGGAGAGGGTACAGAGGAGGCAACTAAGATGATCACGAGGGCTATGGGATTTGGCGATGAGGACAGACTTGAGGAGCTCTGCCTGTTTTCATTGGAGGAGAGGAGAGGAGAGGCAGGGGGACATGATTGAGGTCTTCAAGCACCTCAAGGGAATAAATAGGGTAAACATGGAGGGATCTTTAGACTAAAGCAGGGAGGTATCACCAGAGGCATGGTTTGAAGTTGGAAGGGAAGGGTGAGGGGAAAAGAGGAAGAGGTTTTCACTGAGAGGGTGGTGGACCTTGGAATGCACTGCCTGGCGAGCTGGTTCAGAGATCCACAGTGGAGGGCTTCAAGAGAGGGTGGGACAGACACAGAAAGTGGATGTATCAGATGATGGCCTGTCCGGGGGTGGGGATGGATGATAGGGTTTCTGGAACACAAGGGAGGGAGTGCCTCGGCACCCAACTAGGATCTGAGGTTCGAGCAGACTTGATAAACCATAAGGCCTAATCTGCTGGCAAATAGTATGTTAGTATGTTAGTATATACAGTAGTAAATACATAAAACAATTTCATTTCCTGTGTTTTCTTAATTGAGACCTAAAGGTCCTGTTGCATTACTTTAAGGATTCCCCTTCAAAATTGGTTTGCTATCTTGTAATGCCCTACATGTGTTGGGTTACATATTAGATGTCATGCACCTTTATGTTCTGACACCTCTCTTCACATAAGCGAGTAGGACTGGAGGAAAAATCCCACATTACAATTCCCCACTTTAGAAAAGGCAGTGATTACCTGCTTCTGCTTGAACATAGGGAAGGATCTGAAAACCATACTATAGACAGGACACTTGTAAAATAAGAATAAAAAGAGTGATCAAAAAGGATCCAAGTTCTTGAGAAAATAAAGACAGAACAAATGAAAAGGTAAATAATACTCATCTGATGGGTTTTAGGGGCTCTGTAAACCTGTTTATAGTGCTATGCAGAATGCAAAATTCCATCCGCTGAATTTCAGCAGAATGGGCATTCTGCCGGTGAAATTTCTGCATGGAAAACCTGGTGTTCTGACAGAATTCTGCCTGTATTTTAAATGAGGAAATATATTCTGTGAATTACCATCATTTTCCGCTGAACATATTTCCTGCAATATTAAAATTCTATTTCCATATAATCAAGTGGTTTGAATGAAATTTCATCCATTGATTCCTGCTAGACTGGTGACAAGTACATACACTGTGCAGTGTATCATAATGGTGTCTTTGATTTTAATTTAATGATAGCATAGCAGTGAACAGTGGACTACTGTTCCGCCAATGTTCTATTCCTGAATACTATTCCTGCACGCATTGATACTGTTTAAAACAGCCACTGGAAAGCTTTTCCTTGATATTCATTGCACATATACATGCAAGGAGGGGTGGGGCAGTTGCAAACTAGGAATGCTAGCTGCACACTGAGTAGGCTTAGATAGACCGAATGGTTTGTTTCTGCTGGCACATTTGGATGTTCATATGTTCACATACTGGCGCACTTATTGTTTCTGTGTAACGATATTCCACAAATCCAGTTGTGGAAATTGGGTCTGGTTTTCTCAACAGTCTGAGCAGTTGATACAGTGAGACATTACACATTACATTACTAGTTCCTCTTGCCCAGTGGGTTTCTCTTTTCCTAAAGCAGCAGTAACATATTAGCAGGGCTACTATCAGTTCAGTCAGCTGAGGTTCATCAGCAGACATATAAGATGGCAGGCATGGATATAGCAGTGGATATAGGATGGCAGCTTGGCTTCAATGCCAAGAAATGCAAAGTTATACATACTGGAGCCAAGAATCCTAGGATGGAGTACTACCTGGGTGGAGTCCAGTATCTGCAGCAGAGGAGGAGAAGGACCTTGGAGTGATGATCACTAGTAACCTGAAGCACTTCCATGCAGTGTGAAAGCAGCAGCAAAGACAAAAACATGGTGGGATGCATATCTAGGGGATCAGTAGTAGGAGAAATGAGGTTCTGCCCTTGTACGGTCACCGGTAAGGCTGCATCTAGAGTATGGAGTTCAGTACTGGTGTCCACACCTCAAAAGGACATTAACCTGCTGGAGAAGGTCCAGAGCAGGGCTGCAAAGATGATAGCTGGTCAGCAGGGTAAGGCATATGAGGAGAGGTTGAGAGCACTGAACATGTACTCCTGGAAGACAGGCAAGAGATAGGGGACATGATTGGAACTTCAAGTACTTGAAAGGGATAAATAAGGTTGATAAGGACAGTCTCTTTAAGCTGGTGGCAACCATAGCATGGGGCACAATCTTAAGCTGGAGGGTGGGAGGTTTAGGAGGAGGTCAGGAAGCACTTCTTCTCAGAGATGGTGGTGGACACTTGGAATGAACTGCCAGAAGCAGTATTCTCATTGGAGATAATGGGCAGCTTTAACAGAGGCTGGGACAGGTATAGGGGGAGGTAAGGGTCATGGGTAGGGAGGATCGGAGGAGTAGGAAGAGGGGCAGGGACAGTAGCTCAAGTTGTGAACCTTGCAATATGAGCAGACTTGATAGACCAAATGGCCTTCTTCTGCTGACTTCTTTGTATGTTTGTATGTTCGTATGAGTGTGCAGGCACATGAGGATGGGCATAAAGCAGCAGAAGCAGCATATGAGCACCACTATCAGTTCAGTCAGCTGAGGTTCATCACTAAACATATGAGATGGCAGGAGCGGGAGAAGCACATGAGGATGGGCCTAAAGCAGCAGCATATTAGGGGCCACTATCAGTATAGGGAGCCAAGGTTCATCACCAGACATAGGGGATGGCAGGAGCGGGAGAAGCATATGAGGATGGGCCTAAAGCAACAGCAGCAGCATCATCAGGGCCACTATCAGTTCAGTCAACTGAGGTTCATCACTAGACAGCAGCATCAGCAACAGGGCCACTATCAGTTTACTCAACTGAGGTTCATGAGGGTGGGCCTAAAGCAGCAGCAACAGCATATCAGTGCCACTCTCAGTTCAGCCAGCTTAGGTTAATCACCAGACATATTAGATTTCAGAATTGGGAGAAGCATATGAGGAGGGGCCTAAAGCAGCTGCATCAGGGTCAATATCAGTTCAGTCAGCTTATGGTTTATCACCAGACATATGAGACAGTAGGAGTGATAGAAGCACATGAGGATGGTCCAAAGCAGCAGCAGCATAGCATCAGGGCCACTATCAGTTCAGTCAGTTAAGGTTCATCACCAGACATATGAGATGGCAGAAGTAGTAGAAGCACATGAAGACAGGCCTAAAAGCAGCAGCATAGCATCAGGGCCACTATCAGTTTAGTCAGTTAAGGTTCGTCACCAGACATATGAGATGGCAGAAGTAGTAGAAGCACATGAGGACAGGCCTAAAGCAGCATCATAGCATCAGGGCCACTATCAGTTCAGTCAGGTTTGGTTCATCACCAGAAGTATGGGATGGCAGGAGTGGGAGAAGTACATGTGGATGTGCCCAAAGCAGCTGCAGCATGAGATGAGAATAACAGCCGAACCAGGTAGACAGTGATCTGTGAATAAAAGAATGAGAAAATATAAATTGTAAAACAATATTGCCATAGCAGTAAATGTCAGGAATTGAATTCGACTGACAAGGCTGTTAATTTAATCTTACATAAACAAACTGTATAATTATAAAATACTCACCTGAATCCATAACTATGTGTGAAGAAGACAAGTTACACCCACAGTAGATGGACATGTATCCATTCGTGTGTGATGAAATCCAAGGAGAATAAGACCTGTGAAGAGAAACATAGAAATTTAACAGTTTAAATTAAAGGGAATAAAATCAATGAACAACCTGAACAATAATGGCCCAAATATCGACCCCTGAGGTACTCCTTGTTCTACTTTTCTAACTTTTGAGTATGTACCACCATATGCTAATTGGTATGTACCACCATATGCTAATGAAACATGCATAATTAGTATGCATATTTAAAACAGATTACTTTCAGCTCAGTGACTGGGTTGTTATAATGCCCCAGCAAAAAAGCTGATGTCGTCAATCAGAATTCAGCATTCTATCTACCCATTACAACAATAAACAGTAGTGCCATATTCTTAATGTACTGTAAGTTCTCAATCCTATATTATTATTATTGTTTACTGTTTCAAAAGCAGGACCTCACTGTAAATGAGAACCAAACCAACTGAATTACCATCGGCGGGATATTATTCCATGAAGACAGATTGTTCGACAAAACTAAATTCTGCGGGCATAACATGCAATTTTCTAACAAATGAATATGTGATTTTAAAGAATAATAACCAAACATGATTGTATGGATCGCTATCATGACAACACACCTGCTTTTGTCTTATATAGATACCCAGAAGATTCATATTTTATGCGTGCGTCTGCGGAATACTATTCCAGAAATATCATCCATCGATTTTTCTTTCTGTGGAACAATAATCCACGGCACACATCATAACGTTCACAAAAATCACCAGAATCTTATTCCACAGATGTTCCTTGCTGCCTGTCCACATATCAGTGGAAATTTCATTGCTTCCGAGTACTTTTATTCTGTGGATCATCACTTGTGCTTGGTAAAGTTTCTAGCAAGTTTTTGCCTTGAAAATATTATTTTAGTGCAAGTTCTTTTCTTTTCTAAATAATGTATACTGCTCCTGCATCAACTAGTGAAAATGTGTGCACTGGCAGTGCAGCACAGGATGAGGGTACTGGTGGTAGTACATCAAAAGCTGACACCAGGCCATGTAGCTCCACCCTCTTCTGATGAGGAGACCTCCATTCTAGTTATTCAGGTCTCCAAAAGGCCACTGATCTTTTGGCCCCAAGAGACTTTCTTCTTAACGGGAAGAAATTTGGGAAGGCATATCGCCAAGGTGAAGCAGCTGAAGCATTGCTGGGATGATTTACAGTGCAGGAACTGACACATAGTGGAGAATCTTGGTGGTGTTGTGGCCCTCCAGAAGTGTGAAAGAAAAAAAGGCAGCCTAAAAGCATTGAGAGCAGTGTGTGTTTACACTGATAACTTCTATTTTCGCTGGTTTATATTTATGTGCTTGCAATGCAGGTGTGCATGCATCCTGAGCTTATTTGATTCATGTAACTCTTGGTATTGCATTACTGCTTGTTTATTAGTGTATTGTTAAAGAAAATTAAAAGTATATTTTGTACTTTATCAATCATTTACAGTTTTTTATCCAGTAATTTAACCAGGGTGGCACACTAAGCTGAAAGCTTGTATACAGGTGTGAGCTGGGAGCACATGGAAGTTAAGTGACTTGCTCAGGGTTGCACAGTATGCAAGTGGGGGCTGTGGGATTCAAACCCAGGTCTCCAGATTTACAGCTCAGAGCCTTAAACCACTGCACTATACTGTCTCCCAAACATCATACCAGGTGGGTGGTGGTGGGTGGTGACAACGAAGCAGCATCATCTGCTCAGGAAGAACATCCTGGTATGATGTTACAGTTAGACTGTAAATAGAGTAGGTCAGCGACCTACAGTTTAGTAATGCTATTGCTTGTTATTTCCATAGCCAAATTCTTTTATGCCTTATTATTTATAAAGTAAGCTATCCTTCCTTGAATGAGAAATATGCTACTGACTTTATCATATTGTGTCAGCATATGTTGTTACTACAAAAATGTCATATTGTACTGTATAATATTTTGAATCACCAAGAAGTTATTACCATAGATTGTTCAAATTGTTTTTTTTTCTTGCCAACAGCACCTTCTGAAGAACAGATGGTGGAAAACACAAAGTCTACACTCAAAAAATTAGTTATAATGGAGATGGAGAGGACCATGCGGAGGCGTCGGGCATGGGTGGAAGAACAAGAGATCATCTGCTCAGGAGGAACAACCTGGTATGATGTTATTTGCATATGATGTACTATTACCTGACTGGTTCACACTGTCATTTCTGCTTGTAGAAGCATTAGCAATGTATCAGCAACATAAGCCAACCCACAGGTGCAAAGGTAGCGGTACTTAGAGGGATCAATTGTCCCATGGACTGCTATATTCCTGTGTTTGTGGGTGGGGTGAGGTTGGTAGAAGGAGTACAGCAAACCTCCTGTGTGATTGTGTGAAACAGACCCATGCTTGTGTAATATCATACCACATCAGCTGTCTGTTTATGCAATAAGGCACAACAGGGTATTGATTATTGTGGGTTTACCAAGCATTATGTGGTGTCATGTGTCACAAGGTGCAGCCAAGTGACTTAACCACACAGAAGTGGGTCAATCAGTTAATACCCACACCCTGGAGTGCATTAATGTGATTATACAATGGATCCATGTGTAAAATAAATTCAAAATGTTTTTAATTATGTTTTTATAAATGCCATTCCTCAGCTGTGAGGTTATTGCAGGATATACCATGGGCATGTGATGTGTTTTGACAAATGAAGTTACAGGATTTTCAAACCCCATTGTATAAAATGCCAATCATGCACTCCAGGGTGTGAGTTGAGTGACAGACCCACTTCCTGTGTGGTTAAGTCACTTGGCTGTGCCTCGTGACACATGACACCACACAAGCCGTGGGTCAATCCACAATAATCAAGACCCTGTTGCACCTTATTGCTTTAAACCTACAGTTTACGTGTGGTATGATATTACTCAAGTGTGGGCCTGTTTCACACAATCACACAGAGGTTTGTTGTACTCCTCCTACCAACCCCACTCACAAACACAGGAATATAGCAGTCCATGGGACAATTGATCCGACTCTATGTACCGCTACCTTACACTGTAGATCAGTTTATGCTGCTGATACATTGCTAATGCTTCTACAGGAAGAAATTACAATGTGACAGTCAAGTGTAGGTTATTGTGGGATCTACCCACTTCTTGTGTGGTGAAGTCACTCGGCTGTGCCTCTTGACACACCAAAGAAGGCGTGGGCAAATCCCCAATAACCACCCTGTTATGCCTTATTGCTTAATTATTTGCAAGACACAACACAGCAATGTGCACCACAGACCAGTCAGTCTTATCTCAGTACTGGGAAAGATTAAGGATGCGCTTGTTAAGGAAAGGATAGTGCAACACCTGGAATCCAGAGGAGCACAGGATTCAATACAGTATTGTTTACAACAGGAAGGCCTGTCAAACTAATCTCATAAATTTCTTTGACTGGGTAACCAGAGAGTGGACAAAGGTGGTGCAGCTGATGTCACCTACCTTGACTTCAGCAAAGCTTTTGGTACTGTTTCACATAGAAGATTAATTAATAAGCTGGGTAAGCTTGAGGTGGGACAGAGGTTGGTCAACTGGATGTCAAACTGTTTGGTGAGCAGAAAACAGAGAGTGGTGGTAAATGGTATACAGTCAGAATAGATGCAAGTCATGAGTAGGGGACCCCAGGGACCAGTCGTGGGCCAGTCCTCTAAAATATCTTCAACAGTGACATCGCAAATGGACTGGAGGGTAAGGTTTGCCTGTTTGCAGATGACACCAAGATCTGCAACAGAGTAGATGATCCAGATGGGGTGGGTGGAATAAGAAGAGATCTGGAAAAACTGTTAAAATGGTCTGAAGAGTGGTAACTGGGGTTTGGCGCAAAGAAACACAAGATCATGCACATAGGGAAGAAAACCCTGAAGCTACCTATAGGTTAGGAAGAGAAATGATGGCAATCACAAAGGAAGAAAGAGACTTGGGCATCATCATCATGAGATGTCCTGAAATCATCCAAGCGAACCACTAAAGTAGCAGGTAAGGCTAGAGGGATGTTGGGGTGTATTAGTAGGGTATCACAAGTCATTAG
This sequence comes from Neoceratodus forsteri, assembly GCA_016271365.2. Classification (NCBI taxonomy): domain Eukaryota; kingdom Metazoa; phylum Chordata; order Ceratodontiformes; family Ceratodontidae; genus Neoceratodus; species Neoceratodus forsteri. Next base: position 666,697,183 of record CM057455.1, on the reverse strand, counting down.
AGGAGGTAATAATCCTTCTTTACAAGACACTGGTTAGGCCCATCTGAAGTACTACGTCAGTACTGGAGGCCACACTTGCACAAGGACATTAACAAAATGGAGCCAGTCCAGAAAAGGGCAACCAGAATGGTGCAAGGGCATCAGAAAACATATGAGGACAGATTAATGGAGCTCAGTATGTATACCCTATAGCAAAGGAGGGAAAGACAGGTGATATGATTGAATCATTCAAACATCTTAAGGGCATTAAAAGGTGAAACAGTCTAACATGTTTCAATATAAGAAAAATAGCAGGACACAGCATGAGATTAGAGGAGGCTGATTAAGTAGTAATGTGAGAAGTTCTTTTCAGGAAGTGGTGGATCTGAATAAGTGCAGGGCTTCAAACAGGCATGGGATAGGTATAAGGGAGGCGATACTAATGAGTATGAAAAAATAGGCCATTGACAGAGGAAAGACCTATGGCACATTCATAAGGAGAAAAAATGGTGTCTGTGATGATGCATAAGTCGTATGAGAAGAGACTCAGATATGTCATTATATTCTCCCTGGAGGACAGGAGAGAGCAGTGGGCGGTCAATGTATACACATTGCATGACATTATTAGTATGATTTTATGAATTATTAACTACAGCACCCCAGAAAAACTCTTAGCCAGAGGGCATCAAAACAGCTATGGGAAATCTAGGCTGCTTTCAAACAAAGGGCAGAGGCAGAAGACCAGAGCCAGGCTTCAGAAGCAGGTGGGGCAGATGGGACAAGCAAACAAGCATGATTGTATGGAGGCGGCTGAATACAATAAATAAGTGACTGGGAAGTCTGAAAAGGACATGGCCGAATAAAAAAGGAAATGAAGGAGATTAAAGGAACAATACAGGGGTTGATAACAAAATAGAAAAATTGTTAAGTACACCACATTGTTGGCAGTGCCAGGCCCATCCCACAACCAATACCCAACTTCCCACAACGAGTGAGGACAAGAGCCACAACTGTACCATAAAGATGTGCGGATGCCGGACTACTGTTTTGTTTTGCAATTGCAAATATTGTATATAGTTACATTTGCAAATGTTTCACATTTTTTATAGTGGTGAGGTAATATCATTAATGTTATTGTTGATATTATTATTATTGAGCGTTTATTGTTCTCTGTTGATTTTGTTGTTCTTGTTGTTGTTCATTTCTTTGTTACATTAAATTGTTTTCATCTTTGAAAGAGTGTATTTTGTTATTTCAGCTGCATGGGCGGGGATCTTTTCCAGTGTAGAAAAGTACTAGAACAAGGGGCACAATATGAAATTGGAAGGGGGTAGATTAAGAGGCAATGCAAGGAAGTTTTCTACACAGAAAGGGTGAGTCGACACCTGTAATGGTCTGCCACAGGATGTAGTGGGGGCAAGCACAGTGGAGGGGTTTAACATGCTTGGGACAGGCACAAGGGAAGCCTGAGATGGGAGGGTGACGAAAAGCCATTGATCACATAAGGTCAGTGGCCACATACAATGTATAGGGCCTACAGGCAGACTGGATGGGCCTAGCAGTCCTTATCTGCTGGTAATTTCTGTTTCTATGGGGATTGCCAGGTAATCATAATGAAACATAATGATGAATGAAAAATACTTACCTTAATGCAGTAGAATGCGAAGGTACAGGGCAGATCTCAAACGTGATGTAGCAAGCTGGATGATGAAGAGATACATTTACAATACACCAGGAAAAAAGACCTGTAAAGGAAAAAATTAGATAACATTAGTGTTATATCCTGTACCTGGTTGAACACCTTCATTAAACGAAGAATCCTAATGCACTCAAGGTGGTGTATTATGAAGTGCTAGCGGCCCACCTTTGGTGGGTTGAAGCATGAGGAATAGCCAAGTGCTTCAACCATCAGAGAAGGAGCATTAGTCCATTACCCAACCATGTAATACAACATGAGTGCCTTACTGAGATTATCACATGGGTCATTATTATGACAGTATATTTTTAGTTTTGTAATCATATTACTTTTAGCTTGGACATTGTGCTATAATAAAGGCGCGATGCAAACTGCTGTTGGCAAATCACGAGCAAGCATTATTTATACCGAATGCATAATTTCTATGTCGCTCATAACCCACGGTAGATCATGGGTGTTTCAGGGCATTAATGCATGCCCCTGGTGAGTTCTGAGGCATGAGGGCTTGCCAAGTGACTTCTACAAGCTGGGAAGTACATTAATGCCTGATACACCCACTGTCTGGGTGGGTTACTGCACTATAAAATGGGTGCCAGACATATGAGATGGCAGGAGTGTGAGAAGAACATGAGTATGGGCTTAAAGTAGCAGCATATGAGGGCCACTATCAGTTCAGTCAGCGAGGGTTGAAACTGGCACCAGCCCACTATCCAAATGCTATTAGATTTCATATCGGGCTAGTAAGATTTTATTTAACTAGTCCTGTGGGCTTGTACTGTAGAAAGGCAACACTTCAATATGTATACAAACTGGGCCAGTGAAAATGTCTGTCGGGCCACTGGATTTTGCAGTCAGAAGCCTTGCTTGCCAGTGGCTGTAAAATTAATTTCGACCCCATGTCAGCCAAAATGTATGTTTCGAAATACTTACCTTAATGCATAAGTATGTGCAAATGTTCAGCGACGATACGTGGACATGAACCCATTTGAGTGTAAGGCTATCCAAGGAGATCGAAGACCTGTGAAAAGAAAAATGGTGAAACATTATGAAATTGCTTTGTATAAACAAGTGATTCAGTGATTATCAAAAACTATAACTGACAACAGATCAGAAATTCTTTCGACCCGTTCTATGATGCTGATGATCGATTGCTTGGTTGCCTCACCTCTGGCTTCCTGGAGTACCTTTGCCTTGCCCGAACCTGTGGATGTCATGCGGATTGTCCAGGTATGCACCCTATGTGCTGTAGTTTGGATCGGGCCCAACCTCCTTGATTATGGGTTGTTGGGATTTGATTGGCCAGGTCCTGGTGCAGATAGTCAGTGCTTCTTGGAATCTGGTGAGGTTTCCAAGCTCCCTGAAGGAGCGGTGGTAACCCCCTCCTAAAGAAAGCTTCTTTGGACCCAGATCTTTCTGCCAACTACAGACCAATCTCAAACCTTCCCTTTATAGGAAGGTGATTGAGAAAGTAGTTATGGTACAGCTGGATGACCACCTGACCATCCATAACATCTATAAACCTCTCCAGTCCGGTTTTCGAAAGATGCACAGTACTGAGATGGTGCTGGTTCAGGTACTCAGTGATCTCCTGATGGTGAGAGATCAGAGAAGCTGTTCTATCTTGGTGGTCCTTGATCTCTTCTCAGCCTTTGACACTGTAGACCATGGGGTGCTGCTAGAATGCCTGGGGTCCATCTGTGGACTGACAGATACAGTTCTCAGGTGATTTACATCTTTCTTTACTGGCAGGAGTCAGAGAGTGGTGTCTGAGATTTTTCCTCTGACTCATTCTCCCTGCCATGGTGGGTACCTCAGGGATCAGTGCTGTCCCCATGTTTGCAGTGTATATGCTGCCCTCGGAAACATTGTAAGATGGTATTGGCTGAGGTTTCACTGTTATGCTGATGATACCCAGCTCTACCTGTCTTTGCCCTGACCAGGATAGAGCTGTCTTTGTATTTAATTCCTGCCTTGTTGAAATCCAGGACTGGATGAATTCGAGCTGGTTAAAGTTGAACTCTGTAAAGACAGAGGTGATGGTAGTGGACCGGGTCACCAGATAGAGGGTCATGGCTGATCAACCCTCTGGACTTTTCTTCGGACTCTCAGATCCTATCCTCTGAACAGGTGCAAAACCTGGGGTAATGCTGACAGCGGGCTGACCTTACGAGCCCAGGTGTTGGCCATCGTCAAGACTTCCTTTTATCATCTTAGGAAATCTCCAGAATTAAGCATCTGGTTCCGTCCAGGGACTTGCCTACTTTGGTCCATGCTTTTGTGACCTCGCACCTAGATTATTGCAATTCCCTATACTTAGGGCTGCCTAGGGTTGATATCAGCCGCCTGCAGCTCATGCAGAATACAGCACGATTGTTGACAGGAGCCTCCGATCTTCTCCTATTACACCACGCAGCTATGCGATCTGCACTGGCTGATGATTAGTGGTGGATCAACTTTAAAGTTGGTTTACTGACTTATAAAGCCTTACATGGACTGGGCCCTGACTACTTGAAAAGAGCTCCTTGTGCCTTACCGCCCGGTGCAACAGTTGCATTCGGCTGCGAAGCGTTTTTAGAGATTCTGAGGTGTCTCTGAAATCTTCAGGGCCCTTGCATTTATGCACGTGGCCCCAACCCTCTGAATTCACCACCCCGCCAGCTTCGGGAGTGCATGACTGTGGGGTGGGTTTAAACAGGCTTTGAAAACCTATTTATGGTGCCATGCCTTCAGTGGCACTGATTAAATTGGATCCTCCAATTAAATTATTGTTTGTTTACAGTTTTATCATGATCTTTTATCTTTTGTAAAGTGCCTTGATGGTTGAAAGGCACTTGTGAGAAATAAAATTTATTATTACATTATTATTATTATTATTATTATTATTATTATTATTATTATAACACAAGTAAATATATTACTTTCAGTTGTGCCATTGTGCTGTAAAAATGGCCCAGCTGAAAAAGCGATCAACTAATCAGAATTCTTCATTCCATCTACCTACTTTCATAAGCAACACCTCGGTAGTGGGGAAGATCATGGAAGCACTACTGAAGGAGAGATTGGTGGAACATCTGGTTGTCAATGGACTACACAGGACCCAAGGCAGCATGGTTTCACCAGGGGGAGGTCATGTCAGACCAACCTCGTTGAATTTTTGACTGGGTGACTAAGGAGGTGGATCAGGGAGGGCAGTGGACATGGCCTATCTGATTTCAGCAAGGCCTTTGACACTGTGGCACATAGAAGACTATTACACAAACTGGGAATATGGTTGTGGGCAGGACAGTAGTGTGGTGGGTAGGTAACTGGCTGGTGCGGGACACAGAGGGTGGTGGTAAATGGCTGTCACTCCACAGAGGAAGAGTGACCAGTGGGGTACCCAGGGATCAGTGCTGGGACCAGTCCTATTCAACATCTTCATCAGTGACATTCTTAAGACCTAGAAGGCAGAATTTCACTGTTCGCTGATGACACAAAGCTCTGTAACAGAGTAGACACACCAGAGGGTGTAGACAGAATGAGAAGGGACCTGCAGAAACTTGAAGAATGGTCAGGGGTTTGGCAGTTGAAATTCAATGCAAAGAAGTGCAAGATAATGCTTATGGGGCACAAAACCCTGGCACAATATATCAGTTGGGGAGTGAGGATATAGCATGCACCAAGCAGGAAAGGGATCTTGGGGTTATCATCTCTGATGACCTCAAGGTAGGAAACAGTGTGACAAGGCAGCAGGTAAACAAATAGGATGCTGGGATGCATAGGCAGGGCATCACCAGCAGGAAAAGGGAGGTCATAATTCCACTATACAAGACACTAGTGAGGCCCCACCTGGGTACAGTGTACAGTTCTGGAGACCTTACCTACGTAAGGACATAGACAGGGTAGAGAAGGTTCAGAGGAGGGCAACAAAGATGGTGCATGGATTGCATCACAAGTCCTATGAGGACAGGTTTAAGGAACTGAATATGTACTCCTGGAGGAGAGGAGGAGAGAGGATATGATAGAGACGTACAAGTATCTTACATAGGGTTACCACCTGTCCCTATTTTCTCAGGACAGTCCTGATTTGGGCAGCTGTGTCCTGCAAAAAATATGAAAAATGCTACATGTCCTGACATTATAGGAGACAAAATATTTTCTCACTTTTCTCTAAATGCTGCAAAACTATATAATACCTTAACTGAAATACCTAAAATGGTAAGAAACACTAGAAACAGCTAAAATACTACAACACTTAGTCTTAATTCTGATCATTTGAGAAAACAAGTTTGTTGCATTGGTTGAGATCACATAGTGTCCTATGAAAAATCATGTTTCAATAAGAAATGCCCCACTTTGGGCTTCTTAAAAGGTGGTAACCCTAATCTTACAGGGAGGAACAGGGTGCAGGAATACACTATTTTTAAGCGAAAAAGATGTTCCAGGACTAGAGGGCATGGGATGAAGTTGGAGGAGGATGATTCAGTCACATATAACTGCAACCTGCAGCCCAGTTCTGTTAGCAAGAGGCTTAGTAACGTGCCATAACTGTAAAATTGACTATAACTGTTGCCTCCACCAATGTGTCACTGTCTGCTCATGTTTTAGTAACTCAAGCACTCTGAACTAAACTAGTGTTTAAGTACCTAATGCATAGTCCAGCCTGTAACATTTCCTGGACCTGATGTTTCACCCTTTATTGTATTCATTCTGTACCTGTTGTATTGCACCATTGCCTATGCTTCCATTGTATTGTATGTATGTAACTCCCTGGTCGCATCTGGAAATGAGTGGATCCCTTCAGTATGCTTATCTGGTAAATCTCTTAAATAAATAAATAAAAACATGAGGAAGAATTTCTTCACAGAACGGGTGGTGGACAAGTGGACCACCCTGCCAAGAGGAAGTGGTGGGGCTGAAACAATCCAGGATTTAAGAATGCATGGGATAGACATAAAGGAATTCTGGAGGTCAGGGGTAAGGGGCAACAGACTTCTAGGAAAACATAAACTGAACTTACCAGCTCAAATGGGCAGACTGAGTGGGCCATAGGCCCTTATCTGTCGACACTGTCTATGTATCTATGTAATACAATTATTCATCAGACTCATGTACCTTCTGTATCCTGTATTATAAAAGGGTGTGAGAAATAGAGTGTTCTGATTCGCTGGAAGCATTCTGTCAGCCTTATGTTAATCTTTTATTAACATACCGTGAAACCTAATCATATGTTGAACAATGTTTAACACAGTTTAAATGTGTTTGAATTATAATAGCACTGGTTATGTTAATAGTCAGTAAATCACCCTTATGGACAAGTGGCACTCTGCTACGCCTCGTGTGACATTATACCCCAAAGGGTGATTAACATACCATCAACATAACAACTTGTCAAGCCTTATTACTTATTTATTATTATTATTATTATTATTATCTACTTCCTCCTACAGGACCTCATTGCAAATGAGACCACCAACTGAAATACCATAGGGAGGAGTCTTTTCTAAGGAATATTGTTCATGCGCATTACATCAATTTTCTCAGAATGTAACAGGTTATTTTGAACGGTAATCATCAGACGGACTTGCAGCTATCTGTAAGATGACCACACATCTGTGTGTAACTTCTGTGTTGGTACAGAATGTTATTTTCAAACTTCCTGTATGCCTCTCCAGCAGAATAATATTCTAATATTCTGCGAAAACATATTCCGCTGATTCTAGGTTCCACGGAAGTGCACTGTGATGATGTGTGAAAAACTCACCAGAATGGAGGAATCTTATTCCACAGATGTTCTTTGCAGTTGCAATAGCCTGTGACTGTTGCATCTGATAATTTGTGTCAGCAAAGTTATTTTCTATGAACAATACCTGGCCTGGCCTAAGAAGCATAGTTTTTAAAACTTTTACTTTCTAGCAAGTTCTTGAACTGAAGTTCACACTTGAACTTTACAGTTTTTGCGTGTTGCTGTTCATAGTAAGCAAAGGATTTTTTTTGTTGTAGTGATGGCTACAGGGAAGTGCTGAAGAAGCCAATCCATCCACTTCATCGGGCGGCTAAGAACAGGAGAAGAGTGGTAAAAACCAGGCCATGTGCCACACCATTCTCTCCCTGAAGAGACCTCTATAGTTGTCATGGAGCCCACCAAGAGGCAACCTACCTCTTTGGTAAAAATAGAGTTTAATTTGCCAAAGAGATGCTATATGGGAAGAGATGGGACAGAAGATGAATGGGGATGGAGAACACCCCTCGAACAAACAAACAGCTGAAGCTCCACTGGGACAATTTACAGTGGAGGGACCGGCACATTATTGAAAATCTTGGTGGAGTGGTGACCATCGCGAAGTGCCTAGGAAAAGGTGATGCAAAAGCAGTAAACATGGTGAGTGTTAGCATAACACTAATATCTTCTTCCCTTACTGGTTTATATTTCTGCACTTGCAATGTAGGCGTGTGCTTGCAGCCTGAGCATATCTGAGCAATGTAACTTTATATTGGACCAGCGTATTGTGTAAAAACTTAAAAGTCATCTGCAGGAAGGCTTTAAATAGAATAGGTCAGCGACAGCGTAATGACCACCAGTCTCAAATTCTAATGCTTGGTAGTTACATAGCAAATGTAAAGTAAAATACTAAATAGATGTGTTTGCTAGCGAGGTTTTATTTGTGTAGGTTTCAATCAGGTCATGCAGGACACGTCAATCTACCTGTTTTTACTGTTACAATTTATACTGTATTTGCTAATAAATATAATCACCAATAACTTTTATTATCTTTGACTGATCAAATTGTTATGTTTTGTGTGTCAACAGCTGCTACTGCAGAACCAGCTGCTACTGAAGAACCGACTGCGACTGATGTACCAGCTGATAGAACCAACACAATGCAGAGTACGCGGCAGCTGAAGGCAGTGAGGTTGCATCTAGAGTTGGTGGTGGTGGTGCTGCATCGTTGTTATGTGCTCAGAGAAGAAACTGGAAAGATATTATGCATACTATGTTATACCATAGTACTAGAATTGTTGCCTGTTGGTGATATTGTCAGAGTTTTGTGACAGTGCTACAGGTTCATATCTATTATAGAAATATGAATGCAATAATAAATTGTTGTGGAATATTTAGAGACAGAGATACGGGGTGGGGGGTAGGCCATGGCAAAGAGACAGGAGGATGTGTAAGCAATGAGACACATCTGGGTCTGCATAGAATAAATTTATACACCTTGTGTCATTTTAAGGCATGAGGCCTTTGCCCGTGTGACTTAAGCTTCTTGGTATGTGTAAAATGTGTTCTACACACACACCAGATGTGCCTATTGTTTACAAATTCACCTGTCTCTTGCTTTGCCTGTCATACCCCCCACCCATCTCTTGGTCTCTAAATATTCCCACAGCTCTTTACAATTGCATTCATATTTCTATAATTGCTATGAACCTCTAGTAAATGTGGTAACAGTGTAGAGGTAGGGATGAATGGGGCTGGTTTCATATGGAGGCTGGGAGTTTGTGAGCTGAAATGAGGGCAGCACTGTTGATGGGAACATGGTGGAAGGTGGGGGTGGATGTCCAGTGTGCAGGATGTTCAGACAAATTATGCTGGAGATACAGTAATTACAGAGTTTGAGATGCGAAGTTGGGGAGGGACAGGTATGAAGTGATGATGAGGAGATGGTGAAGAGGGACATGGATGGTCCATCACATCATAGACCAGACTGGCACTGGCTGCAAATGGGCGTTTGGACATGGGAGACAAGTCCACATGTTCCTGGGAATGCAAAAAGGTGATGTTGGCAGATGTCATGGAACATGGGTGACACAAGATGATGTATAAAGAGGATCAGGGTAAGCATAGGCAGGAAGTGATGTCAGGTGAGGTTAGGAGGAGAAAGTTGGAGACAATAAACAGATACACAGTACTGGGTGATGCAGAACAGTATGTGGAGTGTAAGATACTATACAACATTTTCTTCCATCAGTTTTGTATATTTGTATTTTATGATTTATTCATGTCGAGACAGTAGTGATGTATCATCATAAGCCTACCTTCAAGTTGTCAAGGTAGCAGTACTTACATATGTTTGAACCACAGTGGCCTCAGGGAGGGTGAGTGGTGGAACAGAGGCACATCCCTCCAGTTGTACCTCTCCACAATTCGTATGCCATTCTGGCAGAGTGTGGTTCCTCTATGGCGGCACCGCAGTGGAGAACAAGGGATGCTGGGAACCTCCACAAAGGAGACTCACAGGAGGATGGCAAGGGACCCCAAGGGAAGGAAACAACTCCTGGTGGCGAACTCCATTGTTAGGAGGGTAGAACTGGGGAGGGAGGGGAGGGAGGAAAGGGAAGTAAGGTGGCTGCCTGGCACCATGGCTTGGAGGGAGAGGGTGAATCCTCAGGATCGTGGGCCCAGCTGCACAGGGAGTAAGCTTGATGTCATTGTCCACCTAGGGACAAATGACCTGGCTGGGGAAGGATCGGAACAGTGCAGGAGCAGTTTGTGGATTTGGGCAGGGTCCTTTGACAAGTAGCATGCACTGTAACCTTCTTGGAGGTGCTGTCTGTCTATGGCATGGGTGAGGCTAGGGTGATCCACACCATGGGAGTCAATCTATGGTTAAAAACTGGTGCAGAGCTCAGGGTATGGGCTTCACTGGGGACTGGGGATCCACCTGGAGGGATGGAGGCCTATACTGGAGCAATGGTCTGCATCTGTCCAGGATGGGAACCAGGATCCTAGGTGATGGGTTTAAATGTTTGATTGGCAAGCATTTAAATTAGCCAAGGGGAGGCACTGAAAGGAGCAGGGAGATGCTAACTCCCTAAAAAATATCAGGATAGTTCATGAGGTAAACATCAAGATAGAGAAGTTGATAGGAGAAGGGCAGGGGTAAATGGAGAAAAAGGCAAAGGCAGTAAGGACAGGGATGGGACAAAAGAGTAAGCTGGCTATCAAAAATGGAGGGTAATGACTGAGTACTACTATCAATGCCCTTAGTCTAAGTAACAAGCTCCCTGAACTTGTGGCCTTGAATGGAACAGGGACGCCTGGATATTGTGGCAGTCACAGAAACATGGTACACAGAGAACCATTACTGGGATGTCAGCATACCAGGGTACACAATCTGCAGGAGGGACAGGGAGCATAGAGAGAAGGAGGAATAGCTCTCTACATAAGGGAAGGGATCAAAGCAATGGAACTAAAGGGTACACAGGGAGGATAGGAGGCGCCGTTGGTCACCCTTGAGACCAGAAATGGCATGACAATCCACACGGTGGTTGTATACAGAATCAGATTCCATCTCTTGGGGAGGAGAGGACAAGTAAATGATAGAAGGCATCCTGAGGATGGCAGATAAAGAGGAGCTGTTGTTCATGGGGACTTGAATATAACAGATGTTAACTAGAGCACCTTTGCTGCAGCCACATCCAAGAGCAGGGTCATTCTCCATGCCCTACAGGGGCATGCCTCAGACAACTAGCATTGGAACCCACTCAGGAGGGAACAATCTTAGACCTGGTACTCTCAAATGGGGATGGAGAGGATCTCAGATCTAGAATTGGACTGCCATCTGAGAACAAGTGACCCCAAACAGTGTGGTTCATGATAAACACAGCCGCAGAGGCAAGCCATACAAAAGTGAGGGTACTGGACTTTAGGAGGGCTGACTTTGTCAAAATGGAGAGTGCCTCAGAAAAGCAATAGTGAACAGGCAAGAAGCAGGGGTGGAGGAACAATGAGGAAATATCAAAACTGCCATCACAGAGGTAACATGCCATTGTGTGATGCAATTAAACAAATCAAAATGAAAGAAAAACACCCTATAGTTCTCAAAAGAGGTGTCAGGGAAGGTTAGAGAGAAAAGATAGCATTCAGCAAGTATAAGGAAATACAGAAGGAGTAGGACACAGAACTGTACCAGTTAGAGCAGAAGAGGCAGGGAAGGCAATCAGAATAGCACGACTCAAACCGAGGAAAGATAGCCAACTCGGTTAAGAAATGGGATAAAAAGTATGGGTACATTGGGGAGTGAAGAAAGACCAAGGGAGGATAGGTGACTTAATAAAGGGAGGGTAGGAGGGTGTGCAGAGAGGACAGTGAGAAAGCAGGGATACTGAAAGAATACTTCTGCTCAGTATTCACAGAAGAAGAGGAGAGGTACATAATCCAATCAATAGCAGCACTCTGGATAGGGGTCAATAACAGTCCATTCACAGAAGAAAGGTTTCTGAAAGAAACCTAAAACTGAAGGTGAACAAAGCAATGGGGCCTGATGGGATTCACCCAATTCTAAAAGAACTAAGAGCAGAACTAGTGACACCACTGAGTATGCTTTTAACAAATCATGTGAGGATGGTGTAGTACCTAAGGACTGGAGGAGGGCAGATGTGATTCCCCTTCACAAAGTGGGAGCAAAGCAGAGGCAGGAAACTCAAGTCCTGTTAGCATGCCCTCAGTCATAGGGAAAATGGTGGAATCACTTCTGAAAGAAAGAGTTGTTAAGTACCTAGAGGCCAGCGGGCACAGGACCCAAGGCAGTACAGATTAACAGTGGGAAGGTCATGTCAGATGAATCTAATAGATTTCTTTGACTAGGTGACCAAAAGAAGTAGATCAGGAGGTGCTATGGACATGGCCTACTGAGACTTTTAGCAAAGCATTTCACACAGTCCCACACAAAGATTAATAAACAAATTAGCCTGCCTGGGACTGGGTCCCAGGGTGGTACCTGGGTAAAAATTGGCTGGACAACAGAAAACAGAGGGTAATAGTAAACTGAGTCCTCCAAGAAAAGGGGTTACTAGTGGGGTACCACAGGGTTCAGTACTGGGACCGGTCTTTTTAATGTCTTTAAGTGACATTGCAGAGGGACTAGAATGAAAAGTATACTCTCTGCAGATGACATAAACATCTGCAACAGGGTTGATACACAAGGGATGGTAGTAAGGATTAGAAGGGACTTGGCAAGCTTGGAAGAATGGTTAAAAGTATGGCAGCTTAGATTCAGTTCAAAGAAGTGAAAGTAATGCACCTGGGAAACAAACACCCAGGGAAGAGTACACAATGGGAGGGATTACCAACAACAGAAACGGAAAGGGATCTGGGGGTAGTTATATCATATGACCTAAAGCTAAGCAAGCAATGTGGGAAGGTAGTAAGGATGGCTGAGGGGATACTGATATGCATAGGGAGAGGCATCACAAGCAGAAAACAGGAAGTTGTTACCCTCTGTACAGACAGTTGGTTAGACCCCATCTGTAGTACTGCATGCAGTTCTGGAGACCCCATCTCTGCAAGGACATAGACGAGATGGAGGCAGTCCAGAGGAGGTCAACTAAAATTGTGCAGGGTCTGCAAAACAAGCCATATGAAGAGAGACTAAAAGAGCTTAATATGTATACCCTTGAAGAAAGGAGGAGAGGGGGAACATGAAACATAGAAACATAGAATTTGACGGCAGATAAGGACCACTTGGCCCACCTAGTCTGCCCATTTTCCTACCTAACAGATAAGCTGCAGATCCTAGTTAACCAACAGCTTACTTCCTCCTACCCCCACTAGGACTGCCTTATGCCTGTCCCATGCATTCTTGAATTTCCCACTGTTCTTGACTCCACGACCTCCTCAGGGAGGCTGTTCCATGCATCCACAACCCTCTCTGTGAAAAATACTTCCTCACTTTACCTCTGAGCCGTCCCCCTCTATCTTCAAATTGTGCCCCTTATTCTTGCACATCTCTTTTCTGGAAGATGCTACCCTCTTGGACTTTGTTGATTCCCTTGAGGTACTTAAAAGTTTCTATCATGTCCCTCTCTCCTTCTTTCCTCAAGGGTATACATATTAAGCTCCTTTAGTCTTTCTTCATATGTCTTCTGGTGCAGACCCTGCACCATTTGGTTGCCCTCCTCTGGACAGCCTCCACTCTATCTATGTCTTTGCAGAGATGGGGTCTCCAGAACTGCGCACAGTACTCCAGATGGGGTCTCACCAACTGTCTGTACAGAGGAATAACAACTTCCTGTTTTCTACTATTGTTCCTCTTCCTATGCATCCCAGTATCCCCAGCCTTCCTTACTGCCTTCTCACATTGCTTGCCCACCTTTAGGTCATCTGATATAATTACCCCAGGTCCCTTTCTATTTTTACTTTTGTCAGTATCTCACCCCCATTGTGTACACTTCTCCTGGGTTTTGTTTCCCATGTGCATTACCTTGCACTTCTTTGCATTGAATCTGAGCTGCCATACTTTTGACCATTCCTCCAACCTTGCAAGTCCCTTCTCATCCTTTCCACTCCATCTTGTGTATCAACCCTGTTGCAGATCTTTGTGTCGTCTGCAAAGAGACATACTTTTCCTTCAGTTCCTTCCATGAAGGAAACTTTCAAGTACCTCAAGGGAATCAACAAAGTTCTAGAGGGTAGCATCTTTCAGAAAAGAGATGTTGCAAGAACAAGGGACACAAATTTGAAGATGAGGTGGTCGCTCACAGGGCAATGGAAGAAGTATTTTTTCACTGAGGGTGGTGGACACATGGACTGGCCTTCCTGAGGAGGTCATGGGGTCAAAACTGTGGGTGAATTCAAGAATGCATGGGATAGACATAAGGCAATTCTGGTGGGGGTAGAAGAAGAAGAAGGCTGTTGGTTAACTAGGATCTATTGCAGCTTATCCAATTGGTATGGAAATAGGCAGAGTAGGTGGACCAAGTGGTCCTTATCTGCCATCAAATACTGTGTTTCTTTGGAAGGATCAATGGTCCATGGGCAAGGGCTACTATTATCGTTATCAACTTTTGTTTTTGGGTGATGTGGGATGGATGAGTGATAGGAAACATCTGTTAATTTTTCAACAGCAGAGACAGAAGAACTAATGAACAGGGAGGCAGTCAGTGATGGTAATACCGGTGAACTGTCATCCTCAACTGTTTAAGAGGGACAGTCTGGTACGAAATTATTGATTCAATACACATAGTAGGATAGTATTCTGTTTCTTTTTAAGGGCCTGACTTGCCAAGGATAACAACATTATTAGGCAGTGAATGATTACTTAATAATTCATAAGGAATGTGATACTAGAGTCTACCAATTCCTGTATCTGGACTCGGAGTAAAAAGGCCAGGGCAAAAAGGCAAGCTTGATGAGCAGGGTAGTTATGGCAAATGTGTGAGGAGGAAAAGGGTGGCCTTTAGGAAATACAGGAAATCAGGGAGGTGGAAGATCGGAGGAGTACATGCAGGAGGCAAGGAAGGTGACAAGGCCATTAAGAACAGCAAAACCACCAAACAGCTCAGGCTGGTGCAAAGTGTTAAGGAGGGGAGAATAACTTCTTCAGGTACATCATGGAGAAAATGAGCTGTAAAGAACAGATAGTAAGGATTAAGAAGGACAGAGGTTGGTTAGAGATGGGTGAGAAAATAGGCAGAAACACTCAGTGACTATTCCTATATGGTATTTATGAAAGGGAAAGAGTGACTCTACAAATGGGGGTTGGGCAGTAAAGACTGGGGATGAAGTAACGGATGGGGTGATCATGGAAGGTACAGAGCTGGAGGGCTTGAGAACGCTGAGGGTGGACAAGGCACAAGGGCCAGAAGCATTCATCCCAGGGTACCTGAAAAGGGAGATTGAATTATTGGAAGGTGCAGCACTGAGCAAATAAGATGATCCAGGGACTGGCTGAATTACCGTATCAGAATAGGTTAAAGAAGGTGAACGTGTATGTGTGGGAGGAGAGGAGGACAGAGTTGATATGATTGAGACATTCAATTACATGCAAGTGCTAAACCAGACTTATGGAGGGGCTACTAGAGTAAGGGTGGGGAGGGACACTCAAGACCATGACATGAGATCAAGGTGGAAGGTTTCAGAGGGAAATTAGAAGATATTTTTTACAGAGGGGTGGTGGCACAATGGAATGCATTACCAGCAGAGATGGTAGCCCCTGAAACAGTGGTCTACTTCAAAAGGGGCTGGAACAAGGCAAGACAGAGGATAAAGGAAGGGGAGGATGAGAATGGAGGATCAGCTTCAGAGTATAAAGTTGTTGTATGAAACATTATTTTACAGTGCCAACAGGCAAAAATGTAAGTCAGTGTACAGCAAAGCATCTGAAAGATATAGAGGCAGCATCTAAAATGGGCAGACGCAGAGGTCCACATGCAGGCTGAGGCAGCAGCCAGTGGTGGGCCCAGCAGAAAGCTGTCTGCAGAAAGAGATCAGCTGTGATCTAATTCAAAAAGATTGGGACGTCTGGAGAACGAGGGAGAAATGGAAACAACATGGAGAAGGAGGTGGGATAAATAAAAAAACATGGAGAAGGAGGTGGAGAAGTTAAAAACTTGAGGAACTCATTAAAACTCAAGCTGGGATGGAGAAAAAAATGGCTTAATTTTGAACCTTTTGCAAGAAAGTGCTCCACCTGCAGGTGCAACAGCACATCCACCAGTCCCACCAACGACCGAGAGAGAACAGGAAAATAAATAAGTGCTGCTGGTGGCTGTTCTTCCCCTAGGCTGTAATTGTAAATAGTTACATTAGAACAGTTACTGTCATTGTGGTTATTACTGTTATTATTATTATTATTCAAATGTTATTGTGTTCCTGACCTGTTGGTTTTCTTGTTGTTCTTGTTTTGTTTGTTATATTAAATTAATGTTAATGTTTGAAAGAGTGACTTATTTTATTACATCTCTACATCTGCAGTTACATCTCTAGTCTCTCTATACTTTTACATTGATGACAGTACTGCTATGTAATGACTGATGCCCTGTCTTTAGGCAGAGAAAGAGTTGTATTTTAAAACCATGGAATATCCACAAGCTTACAGCAGCAGTGCAACGATATTTTGAAAGTTATGACCTACATTTTTTCCCCGTTCATTTTTTTCCCTCCTGGCCCCAGATTGGCTCTTCCGATCAAGGCATCCCCTACCTCCAGCTTCCGTACATCCCGCACCCATCCTCCACATTGAGCAATCACCATTCACCCCCATGGCTTGCCCCCCATGGCGGGAGCCACCAACTCCTCACCAGGACTGGATTCAGCTTTCGGTGATGCCCTCGAGGTGGTGTGCTCTTGGCAGATGTCCATGAAGCCACTCGACCAGTACTGCCATTTCCATTTTCCTCCAAGGCTGAGCGTGCAGTGCTGGTGGTGGGCATACACGCATGCAACCACACATGCGCCCGTCAGCTGCTGTGCCCCCGTGCCCACATCGTACAGGGTCAGGCGTACCCAATGCCCTAGCCTCTACTAGGTGTCAGGCAATGCGCCTCCTGTTCCTCTCCTCTCCTGAAGAGGAGAGCTATCCTCCGATGCTCGATTCACTCCCACACCGACCAATCTCGATGCCTGCTCACTCCGTGAACATGGGTTGCCGTGTGGCAGGAGGTAAAGCTATAGCTGCCTCAGCACTCCGTGCCACTGGGCCAGCTGACTGATACTATTTTACATTGCCCATTATCCATATACGAACTTATGCATGATACCTTCTTTCCACAATTTGAGTCCACTTTGTACTTTTTGTCACTTGAAATAATAAAAGGAGCACTCATTTTAACATGACTTGAAAACGGTTGTCATCAGTGTTCTCAGCTGCTGTTGTGCAACAATTCAATAAAAATAACTTGTGTTATGACTGCAGTTAACTAGCATGCTGCACAACAGGCATTGCTGCCTGGCCTTATGGAACATTACAGAATGTGTTCTAAAACAGCTGTGAATAAACAGTGGAGAAAAATGGTAGAACCCATATTAAATGTAGCACTCCTTGTATTATTTGAAATGTACTGTACCTAAATGGACTAAAAATTACTCAAGTAAATTGTGAAAATAACTAGGGTATCATCTTAGTTACAAGTCATGAGATAAGGGCTATTTAAAATACAATAAAAAGTATAACTCAATAATATTCAGCATTGCATTGTCTTATAGTGCTTGCTTTACTGTGCTTATACTTATTCATTAAAAAGAAAGTAAGTGTCAATATAAGGGAAGCCATCTGAAGACTTTTACTGAACTAAATGGCAGTAAAACCAAAGTAATGAAATGTAATTTTAATTGCATGAAATCATAGTACTAATATTAATGAATCACTTTGCTTGATATCATACACTTTAATATTGAAGTAAAAAAATAACCACATAATGCAGTATATGCAAATCACCACAACATTTTAGGCTGATTCAGCTTTAAGCAGGAATGCATGGTGTCAAAGGCTCACACAATCTGCAAAGGGTGCAGAAAGAAAGGCACAGACACATGTTTCGTCCTACAAGGACCCATCAGTGTTCCTCATCTGTTTCACACCCAGGGAAATGAAGCAGCCCTAAGTTGGTCTTATAGTTTTAGTTGTGGTGAGCCCAATTAAAAAAGTTAAAAACAAAGAACCACTGTGGAAAAGCACTGAGGTAAGGGTATCATATATGTGTGTGTATCTATTTGGATTATATAGTAGTATTTTGATCATTTCTGGATTGATCATGCAACCTCATTTGAATTGTAATTGACATTAATTGAGTTCATGATTTTCAAGAATTAATACATTTGATAGTTTACTGTTTGTACTAGTACCACCATGCAAACAGTTGAACGCCTACTGTCTTCCCTTAAATTGACACCTTGCAAGGTTTTGGTGAACAAACATTTCTATGATGCATGAGGGTAATCATAATGAAACATAATGATAAAAACAATCAAACACCTTACCTTAATGCAGTCGAATGTGAAGGTAGCAGCAAGCTTCAGATTGATAAGCAGCAAGCTGGATGAAGGAGAGGTAACATTACATTACCAAAGAATGCCAGACCTGTGAAGAAAAATAAGAAAACATTTATTTTATGTCCCTAACATGGTGGAACACTTTAATTAAACAACACGTAAAGGCACTCCAGCTGGTGCTTTCAGTTGTGCTAATGGCACATCTAGGGTCAGCTGAAGCACAGATAATCCCTGAGTGCTTCAACCATCATAGAAGGACCATTACCACACCATATCACAGCACAACCTGGAGTTCCTTATTGATATAATTAAATGAGTAACTTTCATAGTTTTGGAACTTAGATACCAAAATGTGTTCAGTAATGCTATTATCTGATTGACAGTCATTTATGACAGTCAATTGCCTTAAGGAGCACTGTGAGCTTTTCCCCATATTTTTGTTGCAGGAGTCTAACAGTGCACCTCTGTGCACTGTCTCTATCATTATGCCCACATGATGTCCATAAATGTGCCACAAGTGAAAATGCTTACCATTTTCTTTCTTTTTGTAATATTTTACTTTCCAGCATCCCTACTGAAATGACCCCGTCACCTGGAAGCAGAGGTATGCTGAAAGCACACTTTGACAGGAGCATTCAGCATTGGCACAAACTCATTTTATACATCCAGACTGAAGCGCTAAATGTGGCATGTATTATACATTGCTGGGCTAGATTTGCCATCTTTCTACAAAACCAAGCGTTGGTAGTACCAGGAAATACATTGAAACACAGGCGCTTGAAATCCCATGCATGCACCTGAAAGCAGCAAGAAACACAGATCCCAGGCACTATATTATGAGCAGCCCGCTTACGCATGTGTGGGATTTCAGCCCTGTGTTTCAATGTATTTCCTGGCATTACTGTACCAGCACTCAGTTTTGTAGAAAACACAGCAACTCTAGCCCAGCATTGTGTAATACACCCCACATTTAGCTTTTCTGTCTGGGAATGTAAAAAAATGAAGTTTGTGTCGGCACTCCATGTCAGACGCCAAGCGCCTGCATACCTCTGCTTCTTGGATGATGGGGTACTTTCAGTCAGACACTGGAAAGTAAAACATTACAAAAAGACAGAAAATGGTAAGCATTTTCACTTGTGGCACATTTATATACTGTATATCATGTGGGGCATATGTGATAGATAGGTGCACAGAGGTACACTGTTAGACTCTGCAACAAAAACGAGGGAAAAGCTGACAGTGCCTTTAAATCATGTTACAGTGTAATTTTTTTTATAATTCAATAAACTTTATTTAGTTTTAATATATTATTAAACAAAAGAAAAGGTAAGATACAATGTAATGTACATGGATATAAGACCAATCCTGGTTACAGTATCTGTATTCAGGTATCCCTTTTGAACATTTAATGATGTCATGAAAACCAAATCATCTAGTTTGAGTAAGAGCCTAACATAATAGTATGTTGCAACAAAGCAGAGGGATCAGTAAGGTCCTTGACTAAACGGAAACAATAAAACAACAAGATGCTAAAAAAAAACAAAAAAAAAACAACCACCCCAGAAAACTCCCCAAACCCTCCACCAATATACCCCCTCAACCACAAAACCCCCATACCCTCCCTTCTCCACATAAGGACATCAGGTACATGAATTTACGCTTATTGCAACTGGAGATAATATTCCAACAAAGAACATCCAATCGCTGAATTATTTACAAGGCTTCCATATTGTTAACAGTGTTTCTAAAGTGCCCCATCTGTCTAAATAACTTGCAGTCGATTATCCATACTAGCAATGTGCTTTTCCAACTGCAAAGCTTGTAGGATTTCTCTACGCCAATATAGTAGGTAAGGAATCACTGGTCCAATGTCTCATGAGTACAAGTTTGGCCACCGCAGAAATGAGAGCCATAAAATATTTCTTAGATTTCAATGTGCCTTTTGGGTAATGATTGAGAATACAAACTTCTGAAGAAATCAATGAATCCAATGCTAGTATAGGGTTTAGGGAATTTTCTATAGCCTTCCAGAATGATTGCACTTTAGGACATGCCCATAACATATGATAAAGGTCCCGTTTCCATTAAGGCACTGGGGACAATGGGGATAATACTTTACCAATTTTGTAAAGTTTCTGGGAGTATAATATAGATTATTCATAATATTAAACTGTATAAGGCATAAGTGGTCTTGTTTAACAAACTTATATAGGTTGCTCCATTTTGTTGCCAAAAACAGGTGTGGGTGGAAGGGATAACACATTAACTCAATAATGACACATACCAGTTGGTAGCTGTGTATCAAGGGTCTGCAATTCCTTGTACACCATGGAGATCGGATGTGGATGGGTAGCTGCACTAAGTAAGGAGGGTAGGTCAGTCCTAGGAGGTTCAGGAGTCCCGTTGTGATTATAAAGGAGGAGGCACTTGCACCACCTGCCAGTACATGAAGGGATGTCCTTTTAATTCAGGAGAGCTTTGTAAGAGTTGGTTATATGAAAGTATACTGCCATTGGGCATGAGGTCTTTGAGCCTCATGTTCCTTAAAGAAAGGCCAAACAGCTATAGAAATAGGTTTCTGCTGAATCTTAAAATGCGGATTGTTTAAGAGCGGTTGTTCTCCATCTACTTGCCAGTTTATTTTCAGATAACTCTGCAGTTGACTCAAAGCTCTTAATGACCATCCTATTGAGGATTTCCAAAGGTTTGGGGGACATATTTTGAAGAGGAATATAGTAAGGATGTCAATGAACATAGTGTGGGGGATGCTAGAGTCCTTTCGATATCTAGCCAGGAGGGAAGTAAGATCTAGAGTCTCCTTCTATAGTTGGGACATCCAATGTGCTAATTTTGTAATATGGATTGCTCCATAGTAATTGAATAGAGATGGTAGAGAGAGAGAGACCACCATAGATTTTGGTGCCGTTAGTTTATGATACCCGTCTCACCGTTTTGCCCTTCCAAATAAATTTATTAAATAAGTTCCTAAGTTTCAAGAACCATGATTTAGGGAGATAAGGGCCAGCATATTGACAGGGTATAAAATTCTGGGAGAATATTCATTTTAATTATATTGATCCTTCCCATAGGGATATTTGTAATGTGTTCCATCTTTCTAGATCCAATTTTATTGTTTGGGCTAGCTTAAAAGATTCTCCTTAACAATAGAGGAGTGTGTTTTAAGAATTTTAATACCTAAGTAGGTTATACCCTTATTTTCCCAATGTAGTCCGAATTTTCTACATCTGTTCTTAATAATTTCTGGTTCAGCGGGAAAATAGTAGATTTTGTCAAATTCAGTTTATAATAGGAGATTTTTGAAAAGACTCAATTTCTTCTAAAAGGACAGGGATACTTTCAGTCGAGTTCATTATATGCAATAACAGATCATCTGCATAAGCAGACAGAAGGTGTTGTCGATTTCCTATTTGAATTCCTTGTAGGCCCTGTGCTATAAGTAATCTCTTGATGAAGGGATCTAAGTAGAAGTTGAAGAGGAGCGAGGAAAGGGGACAGCCCTGTCTAGTGCCATGAAGTAATGGGAATGGATCTGACAAATGACCTTTGCACCAGACCGGGCTGTGGGGATGAATATAATCATCTAACCCATTTAATAAATGTTTGTGGAAGGCCATATCAGGATAATGCAGTGAACAAGAACTGCCAGGAGACCCGGTCAAAGGACTTTCCGCATCTAAGGTGATAAGGGCCAT
The DNA here is from genome assembly GCA_016271365.2 of Neoceratodus forsteri. Taxonomy (NCBI): domain Eukaryota; kingdom Metazoa; phylum Chordata; order Ceratodontiformes; family Ceratodontidae; genus Neoceratodus; species Neoceratodus forsteri. The sequence continues at coordinate 666,675,102 of CM057455.1, read as the reverse complement.
AGGTGTAGTTGACTCATCTGCTAGGGGATAAGATGTAGCAATCGATGCATATGATCACTCGAGGATCTTCTTGGCATAAAGCCAACCTGCTCCTTACTAATTAAAGTATCCATTAGAGGCCCAAACGGTTAGCCAGTATTTTTGCTAGTGTTTTAACATCAGCATTAAGTAACAAGATAGGACGGTAATTTTCTACATAATATGGGTCATGGCCGGTTTAGGAATAATAGTGATTAGGGCTTCAAGGTATGTATGGTCTGAGATGCCAGATTCATACCAGAAGTTAAAAACTTTTGTTAAAAGAGGGAAAGTTCTGCACTATATAGTTTATACAAATTAGGCGGAAGCCATCTGGACCAGGTGACTTATCAACTGTGAGATGTTTAATTGCCTGAGTGACTTCCCATTCCATAATAGGGAGCTCAGGAATGGCTCCTTATCTCATGGTAGAGCGGAGAATCAAGTGATCAAAGTATGCTTGTATTTGTTCGTTTGTGATATTTCCATCTGCAGCATAATACAGGTCTCCGTAATATTTTGCAAAACTGGAGGTAATTTCCCTGGGTTTGTAACTAATGGGCCTTCTTTATGCAAATACAGTCCAGGTACAAGACGAGTAGAATCTATTTGTTTAATACGTAGGGCTAACAATTTACTAGCGCTGCTTCTCCAGATTCCAAGTACCTCATCTAGGCACGTTTCAAAGAGAGTTCTGCTTTTTGGGACATAAGATCTGAAAATAGAGCATGCAACGTATGGAGTCTAGTCCATTCAGATTCTGAGGAATGTTTGCTGATATTTAATTCTAAGGCTTTGATTTCTTGCAGCAGGGCTTGGTATGCAGTTTAAACTTTTCAACCTGATAGAGGCTAAGCGTATGCATTCCCCTTATAGCAATTTCAGGGCTGACCAAACTACGTCAATTTTAGGGACTGTTCCTATGTTATTATCTAGGAATGAAGTAATAACACTTTTAAGATGGGCCTGCGTATTGGAATCTGGAGCAATTAGTGTTTAATCTCCATATGGAATCTCTTTTAATTCCAGGTCCTAATATATATGTTATAGAGACCGGGAGTGATCCGATATCACCGTGGATGAATCATAGTCTCCATTACTCCAAGCACAATATGGGAACTTATCAGGATATAATCTATGCGTGAGCAGAATACGATGGGGTGAGAGAAGAAGGTGTATTGTTTTTCGTTGGGATTAAACACTCTCCATATATCAAGGAGACCTAGTCCACTTATTAAATCTTGCAGGGCTCTCTGTGCAGGAGAAAGACCAGACCTTTTAGGTTCTGACCTGTCTAATGAGAGCTGAGGGGTAATATTCAGTCTCCTCCTAAAAATATAGTTCTAGGGGAGTAGTGGCGATATCTCCCATTAAGCTCGTAAAAAAGGTGGGAATCTATGTGTGGCCCATAAATAGATCCGATAGTTACTTGATGTGTTCCCATTAGGCCGTGTAATATAATATGTCATCCTTGACTGTCCCAGATCTCCTTTTCTAGTCTAAAGGGAACATTTTATGGAATATTATAGCGACCCCACCTCTGTTAGTGGATAATCCTGCTCCATAAGACTGTCCTACCCATCCCTTGCACCATAGTGAGTATTCTCTCCTAAGGTGGGTTTCTTGAAGACAAATTATGTTTGCTTTAGGCTCCATAGGTGCCTTAATATAATTGCCACTTGCACCCATCCCTAGCACCCTTCACATTCCAGCTTAAAATAATATATGGACTTGACATTATTTTATTTTGAAGTTGAATCTCCACGTACGATGGAGCAGATAGGAGACTTGGTAAAGTACCTGATGTCATTATTTATAACTAAAAAGATAAGTAAAGGCGGTGACCTGCCCCAATAATTTCCCTCCCTCTTCCCATTTTGTCCCCTATAAGTCCCTTAACTACCCCCAGTTCTAATAAACTGATCTGCAATCGAAGTTGTCAAGTGATGTACAAAAAAACAAGCCTAAAAGTATCCGCTTTCCCCATAAATCCCTCCCCAACTCGCTAATTATGTTCAGTGGTTATGAAACTTACAACAATCAGGCAGTTGCCTCTGAAAATTATAAAGAGAACCTCTTGATTTATCTAGGGATGAAACTCCCTTGTTAAAGAGGCCAGTTCTTTTTAATTCGCTAGGCAAAACAATAATATTTTGTTACGTTATTACAACTAGTATAAAGAAAACTCAGTATTTAAAGTACTAGTAGTCCAAACACTAAACCCCTTGTAGTTGCCCCATTACTTCACGGGTGAACTTTATTGGCAAGTCTCAACTCCATATGGGTTCTATTATGAACACAGACACAGTTCTGGAAGCAGGTGGCACTTCAATATTGGTAAACGAACTTCCAGGAGTCGTGGTGTTACGCTTGCCAATTGTGGGATCAATCCTGAGGTGTTATTCAAACTTGCTCATAGGGTCATCTTCTCACTTTTGGATGCCATCCACATATGTGAGAGAGTGAACTTTCATAGCATTGGCACAGAAAAGCTGCCGCTTAGAATAGAACGAGGAAAAGAAACGGAAAATCCCTTTACAAGGAGGGTTCACTTGGAGAAAAGAGACCTCTTGATTTGTCTAGGAGTGAGACTCCTTGTTAAAGAGGCCAGTTCTCTTAGATTGTTAGGAAGAGCAATAATATTTTGTTATGATGTTGCAACTAGTATGAAGAAAGCTCAGTATTTGAAGTACTAACAGTACAAACACCAAACCTCCTTGTAATTGCTTCGTTGCTGCACGAGAGTTTTTATTGGCAAGTCTCAGTTCCATATGGGTTTCTGGATACAGAGGATGCTTCAACATTGGCAAACAAGTTTACTAGGGATCACGGTGCTGAACTTGCGGTTGTAGGAGCTATCCAGTAATCTTATTCAGGCGTGCTCATGGGACCATCTTCTCACTGCGAGAATATCAAGTCAGATGGATCCTTAATATCAATGTCGTACATTCATGATCCTTCCAATTAGGCATCTAATAAAGGAGGCGTATGCTTTTAAACATTTATTACCTTTACATGCCATCCACATGTGTGAGAAAGTGAGGCTTCTGTAGCATTGGCACAGAAAAGCTGCCGCTACTATTAGAAAAATAAAAAGAAACACTTTTCTTTTAAAGGAGGTTCACTTGAATAAATCTGGGAGCGCTTTTCAATTCACTCAGGGCTTGTTCATGAGAGTCAAAGGTTCGCCAGTGATCAACAAGCTTCACTTGTAGAATTGCAGGGTATTTAACCCGAAGGGCGTACTCACCGCAATTAGCTTGCTTTGTTACAATAGGATGCAATTTTGGCATTTTAGACAAACCGATTGTGGCAAATCCTGGGTCACTCTAACCTTTTCCCTCCCAGAGAACTTCTTGCAGTGCTTTTACTTTTGAGAGGATACATTGTTTATCCTGGAAATTAAGAAGCTTGAAAATTATAGGCCTGGGTGTGTGCGGGGGTGGGGTGGTCAAGTGCCCTGTGAGCTCTCTCCACAATATAGGCAGGACCGTTAGGAGAGGACCCTGCTATTTTTCACAGAATTTCTGGACAAAAGTATAGGTGCTGTGCCTTCTTTTCAGGAATACCCATTATTAAGTTATTCCTACGACTCCTCCCTCCAGGTCCTCTAATTTGTCTTCTAATTTTTAACTCTTATGTTAGTAAGTGCCTGGTCTATGGCAAGTTTGTCTCTTTTTCTCCGCTGATGTGAGGCGGGCTTCTGAATCTGCCATTCATGTAGACAGGGAGTCTGTTGCTGCTTTAATCTGGTGTAATTCCTCAGCAATACTATCCATCAACTCCTGCATAGATTGCATAATCTCTAAGAATCTGTCTTCTGTGAGTAGAACAGTCCCCACAGGTCGTTTCGGCATCTGGGCTTTGTGCCTCTTAGAGGCCTTGGGCCAGATATTCAAAGAAGTTGAGCCATGCGCCCAATAGGGTTGTGCCTGCGCAAGTCCAAATCGCCATTCTGCAATATTCAGCAGGAGGCAGTTCGCCCCGAAATCATGTTGAGCAACAGTGCAATGATATGTAGGCATGCGCGGCCGAAGGGGAACCATGCATAAACTGCACTGCCCAATATTCATCCGGGCCGTGCAGAGTTAGCCACGGGTGCAACCCTACTCTCGCGCCTGCACAAAGTTGAGCCGAAAAAAAGGAACAAGTTGAGGTCACCCACAGGTGAGCTGCCACATTGCCAGGGTGCAACACAGCAGCTGCCACCTGTGGGTGGCCCTCAACTTTCCCGCATACCTGGCAGTGCCCCCATGCCCCGATCGCAGGCATAACTGTCCCCCGAGTAGCCTGATCGCGGGCATAAGTGTAACCCCAAGTAGCCCGATCCACGGGCATCAGACCCTCCCAAAGTCCAATATCCCTGGTGGTCCAGTGGACCGTGGTAGCCGATCACGGGCATAACAGTGCCCCAAGTAGCCCCATCACGGGCATACCTTCATCCAATCCCCTCCCCGAGTAGCCCAATCGTGGGCATAACTCAACCCACCCCCCATTAGCCCGATCGCAGGCATCAGATCCCCCAAGCCCAATATCCCTGGTGGTCCAGTGGACCGAGACAGAGCCCGATCACGGGCGGCATTCCTCACCCCAGTATGAAATCCCTGGTGATCTAGTGGACCCCACCCCACCCCACCCACCACTGATCCCCACCACCCTGCTCCCCGTCAGCGGCGTGACAGCACCACCGCCTGCCGCCCCTGCACGCCCGCCGACTGACAACTCGGTATGGCTGCATGCCCATTGGTTCAGAGCATGAGCCAATGGCGTGCAGCACCATACCGTACTAGTCAGTCCGGATATGTGAATGAATGTGTGTGTGGGTTGAGGAGATGATGGGGATTATATGACTGAAAATACAGCAGTGCTTTAAATTTATTACATTCCATGTTAAATTGCACTCACACAATATTTAGGGTAAATCAAGAAAGATGAGTGACACAAGTGGAAATAGCATATTGGAGGGACAGTTTTCAATTTTGGATTATTTCAACCTTTACTATACTTATTGTGGAATTTACCACCTTCAAATTTTCATTTTCAAAAGATGAGTATGAGCAATTGTTTTTTAAACAATAATTAAGCAAGACATTGTTGTGTGCTGGTAGTATAGTACTCACAGAAATAGACTCACACACACAGGTGCAATGATGATCATTGACTCAAGAAGATTGTTCCTTGACCGCTATGCTCTGTCAGTGGCTGCACCTCTACGGATATGTGTAGTACTATAACACAACACAATACCTTTCTGCTTACATAAAATGGGCCCATACTAAACTCATTGAAAATGAAGTGATGAACATTCCACAATTTTCAGTCACAAGATTAAAGGGACACTGTCAGCTTTCTGATTAAGTTGTTAACCCTATAACAGTAGTGTGCCTCTTAGCACTCACTTGTCCAGCGATTACTCTATAATACCACTGTATATCAGAAATCATCATCTGTAACTGTTTGTTTTTCTGTAAGTTGCTGTTTGAGCATTCTGCATTTAAATAACCGCCCATTGAGTACAGTATATCCATAATATACCCGAGAATGCGCGTTGTCTAGGGAGCAGAGTCCTGTTATACAACATTTCATATACAAGTTTTAAAATCAATTCCTCCTCTGCTTTCACATATTCTGAAGTCTTCTAGGCATCTATCAGCAAAACCGAGCAGAGTGCTGCAGTACAAGTTTAAAATCAGAGCAGAAATCACATGCATGCACATCAGAGTACTGTGTAAAGATCCTGGGCATGTGCAAAAGCATCATGCTCTTGCACCTGTGTGATTTCAGCTCTGATTTTAAAATGTGTTTGCAGCACTCTGTGTTCATTTTTGCTGCTAGGTGCCTAGACTACTTCATAATATGTGCATGCGAGAAATAATTTTTTTAGATACTTGTATATGAAAGTTGCGATCGGGACTGCACTTCCTAGACAACGATATTCTCGGGTATAGATATACTTTCAGTGGGTGATGATTTAAACCAGGACTGCTGAAACTGCAACATACAGAAAAAATGAACAAACGATTACAAATCATATTTTTCAGATATATAGCGGCTTTATAGAGTAATTGTCTGACAAGTATTGAAGAGACACTACTTTGTAGGGTAAAAATAGTTAATCAGAAACCTCACAGTATCACTTTAAATATACTAAGGTGATAATTAATTGAAGCCACTACTAGTGTCACTCCACACTCCAGCATGTTTTTTTTTACCTTGTGGTCATCTTTCTGTCCTCAAAGTAAATAAATTGTGTACCATGTAAATGAAATAAATAAAAGCATGTGCCCTCTGTCATGATCCCAACAAAAAACATATATTTGACCTGATTCAGACTCAAGGGATATTATTAATTCAATGCGGTTCAGTCCAGTAGAAAATTATGGCAATCATAGTGTGTATCTGTCAGGGTAAAGGAGTGCCGCTTCATCAACATGAAGACACACCCCATGCAGGCAGTCACCCATGGCCCCATTTTGTGATGGCAGAAAATGAACCCTGCATGTCTGCAACATTGACTTGTACTAGTTATAGTTGCAATTTAGAGAAATCAAAGCGAATGCTGAAGTGACAGGTACTGTTACTTCAGTGGTCACTGATTTGTTTATATTGCAACTAAATATTAATAACAGCTGTAGAAAATGTATGCCCATACAAGTCAATGCAGCAAACACACAGCCTTCATTTTATGCCATCACAAAACATGGCTAGAACCGCCTACATGGTGGTATGTCTGCAGGCTGAGGAAGTGGCACTGTTTTTCGGGGCAAGTACACACTAGGATTGCAATGTTTCTACTGGACTGAACTGTATGGAACTAACAGTACCCCTCGACACTGAAGTCAGTCAAATATCATATATGGTGGAGTGCCTGGACTCACGACTGAGCAAAATGCTGTATACAAGCTCAGCATTGTTATAGTAATACAATCCTCCCCTACCCCAAAAAGACACACAGAAAACAGAATGGTATCTAGTACTTAGTACATGGAAAACACGGTTGATTTGTCAACTCATCATAATTCCACTGGATTACACACAAGCACATACATGCACAGTACTCCAGTTGAGAAAGATCATACATATTATTTGTTGACAGATAACAAGCAGTCACTCTTACTTTTATGGAAACTGACAGGGATCACAGGGATATTTTTCTTGAGTATCAAAGAAACACCAGTAAAGAAAACTCTTAATAGTACTTACTATTTAAAATCTCGTAAGACACGTAAGCGAAGTGCAATGTTTAAGAGTGAATACTGACTAATATTACATTGGATTGGTTTAATGACTTTATTTCATTTAAGGCACTGTTATGGCCTACTTGGGTTAATATATGACTGAATCACTGCAGCAGCAATGTTTGTGATGGAAATTGCTAAATTGGGAAGTAGATGGCTCATTAGTTATGTGAGTTGGTTGCCGTTGTTCACTAGGACTTGCTTGCTTAAACTAAGTGTGATCAAAATGCCCCTCAGCATTATCTCCATCTGAGGGTCATCAACCATGATGCTGTCATCATCATCATCCTCCATCAACAGCTTTGAAGGATTCGGAAGATTCTCCACCTCCATCATCATGGTAGGTTGTTGCAGCACTTACTTTATAGACAGGTGGGATATGCTCTTGATTCATTTTAATGAAGGTTAGCATTTCCACATTTTACTTGACAGACATGTCCTCGGGTCTGATACAATAGCACCTGCAGTATGAAACACTCTCTATGAGCTGATGCTGGCTAATGGGCAAGAAAAGTACTTAATAACAACTTGGCAAGTGCAGGTCACACAGCGAGTTTACCATGCCAGTACAGCAGTGGTTCATCAGCTGGACCCAACTTCTCTGTGTACTCCAAGTGAGGCTGCTGATATCTTGCTCTCTCTGTCAGGTTGCAGTACCTTTCTGTGACACACCCACCTGACTAAGGACTGACCACAAAGGATTCAATTTTGTATCATTTCTTTACCTGGCTTAACACTGAGTGCTGAAGCATGTTGGTGCTCTACTGCCTGTGGCAGAAGTGGATGATGCTGACAACTTAGAATGACCAGATTCTACTTGCTGCTTGCTGTCATTGCCTGCCCTGCTGATGACTATCATCTCTTTATTGACCAGGTCTGTGAGAGCATCAGTTGTATTCTCAACATCGCCAGGCTTGAGTAGGGCTCAAATGCCATGCTTGTAGCATGGATCCAATAATGTGGCAACACTATAAACTTTTGACTCAACATGCGGCACAAGCGATGGTCAGTGGATGCGTTTGTATCATATGGTTGGCTACTTCAATGCCAGTGTTATCATCATTGCATTCAAACTGCTCCCTTATGCTTTTAAGTGCCTGTAGTAGGACACAGATTAGTGGTATTGGCTGGCTGATACAGGCATTTGCCTCACTTACCGCTTGGGTGGCATGCTCAAATGGCTGCAGGATTTGAATTACACTGTCCATTAGGTACCACTGAGCCATAGTGATGGAGAGAGGATATCTCATGATCTTTGTGCAGCATGGCGAAGTCAGTTAACACCTTATATTGCTCAAACAGGCATTCAAGCATGTACAAAGTGGAATTCCACCGTGTGGCCACCTCCTGCTTTAGGCGATACTGTGGAATTCCATTTTGACCTGGTGCTTTTTAAGTTCATTACAGGCTTTAGTGGAATGGCTGAAATACCCACACAGCTGCCATGCAGCTGTGACCATATCGTCAGTGTCCTCGTTGCTCTTCAGATAATCTTGCATGACCAAATTCAAACAGTGTTCAAAACAAGGAACATGACAACAGAACCCTCCTCAATAGCCTGTACCACATTATGGCCATTATTGCTGGCAATAAACTCAACATTGATGCCAAGTGATGTCAACCAGTAATCTATTTGAGCCTGACAATCACTCATTATGTTCACTGATGTGTGTTGCACAGTATCCATGCATGACATGCTGAGTGTGGCCTGCTGGCGACACCACCAAGTACTACATTGCAAGAAGGAGAATAAAATTACCAGAACTGGAGGATGAAGATTTTGGAAAATGAGCTCAGTGGCATGTTATACACACATATATGAGGAGGAAGCACTGAGGCTTACTACTCCACATATCTGTTGTTAGATGAACACAGTCTACCACAGAATGACATATAGCATGGGAGACCACACTCTTTAAGTGTGTAAAATGCTCAGAGACAGCCTTAGTGGAAAAATATGTATGGGATGAAATGTTCCACTTTGGAACTGCTCTGCTTATGAGGTGATGAAAACCAGGGTTTTCGACAAATGAATAGGGCAACATGCCTACTGCCAGCATTTGGGCTAAACAGGCATTAAGTTCACGGGGACTGGGTGGTTATGGTGGAATTTAGTTTTTTAAAAGTGCTTCAGAAATCATGGGTTGAACAAGTGGGGTGGATGCGACTGTAGTGCTCGATGTTAAACTTAACTGAGGCAGTGTAGCACTGATACTACCTACACATGGTGTCATGGTTTCTCCTTTCTGAAATAACCAGAAATAACAGTAGCCAAGTTACTACATTTTTATTAACATGGGCGCTGGTGGTTACCTGTTTATGTGTAATGCTGCGGCTACTGATATTACTAGTAGTGCTTGTGCCACTGAGGTTTTCTTTATCAAAAGCATGGAGTCATCACACTCTGTTTCATCAACATCTATCCCCCATGGCCCACAAATGACATCTGTCTCCTGAACCCCATATTTGCCTCACGCGCTCTTGCTGCAACATAATTAGATGTTTTGATTTCATGTGGCTGCACTGCCCTGTAGTTCCAAGCCTTCCGCCATGTTTGTCATGGCTAACCCGAGCTTTGCAAACCTGGAAAAAGAATGTGAATTTTGGGATCTGTGATGAAAAATCCCATACTAGAGATGTGCTGCTGCTTTGGCTATGGGCCTGTCTTTTGGCTGCACAAAAAGTGTACTTACACATTATGACTTCTACTGACTGGTACTCTGCCTATGTCACTAACATCAGACTTTAGTGCACTGCTACCTAATGTCGCACTGCCCCATGTGGCTTATCAGCTGCAAAACAAGGTGTTGGTTTTGCAGATTTGGAGATTAGATAACTTCACCAACCCTGAATTACCACCATCATAATCCTCCCCTCCTCAACCTCAAGGCCATGCTTACCATTTGGTTTCTTATTAGTTATAATTTTGGTGGCATCAATCTGTGGAATCCAGTCCGTGTCCAGCACTGGATCATCCAGATCAGAACAAAATTCACTGCTGCCAATATCTATATTATGTGGTTCTGATTCTAAATCTGAGTCATTCTGATCAGTTTCTTGGGGTCACTGACGGTTCCACTGCATCCACAACTGGCTTCAGTAAAACATCATCATTCACTTCAAAAAGCTCACGCTGAGAATTTTACATATTTAAAATATTCTCCAAAAACTGTCTGAATCAAATTTTGCCTGGCTGTCAAACTCCTATAACAGCAGATTGTTGTGACATTACCATAATGGCGCTACCTCCTAGCGGACTCTGCTACTCCATTTAGGAAGCTTGTGTACAGAAGCTTGTACACCTCCAACACATACTTTTTATACAGATGCAACATCACAGCTATGCCTTCTGATTGAACTGACCAGCATGGATGCAACAGAGGGCTGCTGCAAAGTAGCATGCTTACCAGATGATACTGCTGTGCTTTTAGGCCACCGCCACCTGCAACTCTTCCTTGCCTTTATCCCCTTCCACTGCTCCCACTAGCACATTCAGAAATGCCGTTCTTTTTCATCTTTACTTAGACACAGAAGCAAAATTAGTTTTATAATAGGAACAGTTTTTGTTTCAAATATAAGATTTAATGGGAGGGACACAAAACTGAAATACCTCTTCTTACTCTGTCAGATTATTATTAGACAAAAACAAGTTTTTCTTCCAAACTATCTATTCTGCCTGTCTCTAACTAATAACTATTGTATCCCTCTTACTTGGGGACTAGGTGAGATTATGAATACTACACTAATGGATAGATGTAAAGTATATCAAATAACAGAAATAGATGCAGTGCAGTCAGAGATTACTCTGACAAAAAAATGATGAAATTGTTCTCTTATGCCTTATTTTCTAAATAAAATCTTCCTTAGTTATAGAATGAGAGATTAATACAACTACAATTTTTCAGAACTATATATGCCAAAAGCAAAAATTGGGTCAGAACAATGTGATGTAAATGCAAACAATCTGACAAAATATATATTTCTTTCTCTTCAACTGTTTCCTAAATCTCACCTCTCTTATTTAGAGACTGATATTATATACTGATTGAACTAGGTAGCTATATGCAACAGAAGGAGTTTTGTCAGATCAGTCTGAGACTTTCTGACAAAAAAAGTAATTTACACTACTGCCTGACTGTATATATCTAATTGCCTCCTAAAATTCCAAATCTCTCTCTCTTTCACTCAGCAAATACAACTCCAACAGCAACTTGCTAAATGAAGTCACAGACTGAGTCCTGATACACACACACCAACACAAATCAAAATTCCAAACCAAAATTTAAACTGTAATCCTAGAGACTAATAAATAAAATAAATAAAATAAAAATTCAGACAGTTTAGGAAATATATCTAAAACACACTTCTCACATGTACAATACACCCTAACAGAACATTTACTATTAATATGTAGTAAAACTAATTGACCACAACTAAGTTTGCAGTATTTGGACAAGAAGTATTCTGTATAACAACACAGAGCACTCAACAGAGTAGATCCTTTCCCATCAGTTGCCAATACTAATCTGCATGGAGCTGAAGGTGTCACATTAGTAAATGACTGCTGTCACATGCCAGTGGAAGCTAGGTGGCGCAAATTGATTGCTTCCATAGAATAGTATTCTGCGTATTGATGTTCCACAGAATTGTTTTCCATGAAACTTCAAGGGCTTCAATGATGAAAAATAAACAGCTTGAAAACTGATTTTAACAAACAATGGTCACATCTGGCATTCAAGTGGATCTACTATCGGCATAAAATATCGCAATATATATATATATATATATATTTTCATTAACCAATGGCAAAGTAGAATTCAAGGTTGGAATTTATGGCAGAACATGATTAATCCATGGAAAATAATTCTGCAACAACATTTAACAGTGGAAAACTACACAAAACTAAATGCATAAATTTTCTGCAGAAAATAATAGCAATCCGAGGAAAAATAATCTGCTGAAAAGTTTTCTGTGAAAATTCTGTGCAAAATACGTAGAATTTCACCATTCCAACACATTAACATAGGTGAAATTTCACCATTCCACCTATGGCGAAATTTTGCCTAAACTAGGTGGAATTTAAAGAAATTCTTGAATTTCATTACGCTGGAATTTGAAAATCTCACACAGCCCTACCTGTTTATAAAAGAGACAGAAAGAGAGGAATAGATTAATATGAGTGAAAGGTTTCAGACAGTAGGAAACTGGATATGCAATGATATCTAGCCAACATCCAGGGTAGGGGCAAAGGAAAATTATCCACAGTCATGAAGATAACATAGAAACATAGAAACATAGACTTTGATGGCAGATAAGGTCCGCTTGGCCCACCTAATCTGCCCATTTCTCAACAGGATAAACTGCAGATCCTAGTTAACCAACAGCCTATTTCTTCCTACCCCCACAAGAATTGCCTTATGTCTGTCCCATGCATTCTTGAATTCTACCACAGTTTTAGACCACACAACCTCCTCAGGAAGGCTGTTCCATGCATCCACCACTCTCTCTGTGAAAAATCCTTCCTCACATTGCCCCTGAACCACCCCCCCATCTTCAAATTGCTTCCCGTTGTTCTTGCACATCTCTTTTTCTGAAAGATGCTACCCTCTTGGACTTTGTTGATTCCACTGAGGTACTTAAAAGTTTCTATCATGCCCCCTCCTCCTTTCCTCAAAGGTATACATATTAAGCTCCTTTAGTCTCTCCTCATATGGCTTTTCTTGCAGACCCTGTAGCATTTTAGTTGTCCACCTCTGGACTGCCTCTATACTGTCTATGTCCTTGTGGATATGGGGTCTCCAGAACTGGATGCAGTACTCAGATGGGGTCTCACCAACTGTCTGTTCAGAGGGATAACTTCCTGTTTTTTGCTGGGTGATACCTCTTCTTATACATCCCAGTATCCCACCAGCCCTCCCTACTGCCTTTCACATTGCTTGCTAACCTTAAGGTCATCTGATATGATTACCCCCAAGTCCCTTTCCATTTTTGTTGTTGTTACTGCCCCCATTGTGTAATCTTCCACTGGGTTTTGTTTCCAGGTGCACTATTTTGCAGTTCTTTGCATTGAATCCAAGCTGCCATACTTTGACCATTCCTCCAACCTTGCAAGTCCCTTCTCATCCTTTCCACACCTCCTTGTGTATCAACCTTGTTGCAGATATTTGTGTCATCTGCAAAGAGGCATCGTTTCCTTCCAGTCCCTCTGCAATGTCACTTATAAAGACATTAAAAATGACTGGACCCAGTACTGAACCTTATGGTACCTCACTAGTAACCCCTTTTTCTTCAGAGTGGACTCCATTTACAATTACCTTCTGTGTCCTGCTATATTCAAGTCCCATATGGCCACCTATATCCCACCACCTGCAAGTGTCCTGGGAGACTTGCCTCTACTTCAGCTGCAGCTTAGGCCAAGTAGTTGTAAGGCATGTCTGGGCTGTATGGTCTTTAGGGTAGACAGAGGCCAGGCGAGGAGAGAGAAGAGAGACAAAGGATGGATTAAAATAAAAACAAATCTGCATTCCTTCTGACTGAATATTATGTATTTTATAGGTTTTATTTTGTACTGTCATTCATTTACCCAGGATAGATCTTGTTTCTAATGTGATCCTCTTCTAAACACTAATTTCTATAGCTGTGTGGACTACAGGTTAAGTGATTGGCTGAAGATCACACAGTATAAAATAGTTTAAAGAAACAGTATAAATTTAACAGTATATATAAAACATAAAATCCATGTCAGACGTTAGTGACATAGATTATTTCTCTTTCACAAAATGCTATTCACACATAGCTATAAATTCTTCAGCTAATGTTAATATTTTGGCCTTTTGTACTAGATAGTTTTTTAGCCCACAAGGCTGAGAAAGTTATCTAGTAACATAGACACCTGGCTTACAACAGACTGTATTCACACAGCAGCATTACAAGTACATTTGAATGCAAAACCTGCAGGACATGAAGCCTCAGGCTGCCCTCCCCACTCTCTCGTATAAATGCAATCTGACCCAGCACAGCAGTTTTACAACTAGATGCAAATACAATGTATTTAAACTGAGTGCAAATGACTAAGATACTTTCTAGAACTATTGCTACATTATTAAACACTTCCTGAGTTAAGCTTTTTACAAAACATTAGAAAAAATATGAAATTATCTGTAGAGTCTTTTCTTTAGGCATGTCCAACAAGCAGCTTCCAGGATTCACAGAACAGCTCCAACTGGCCAAAGTTGGTTTCAGCCGACCACTGAATGAGGAAGTACATCTCTCTTATAGTATCATATCTTGCCATGAAGCAAAGGGGTTATGGGAAATTACGTTTTTTCTGAGTAGATTTTAAGGCAACAAACAAGTGCAATCTGTCAGTTTTTCAAGAGGTCCCAAGTTATTTATACAAAAATGGAGTGATAAGGATGATTACACAAGGGTGTATCTTAGAGGACTGGCCTTATTTAACCATTTACTAGCCTAGGGTTGTCAACCAAAGATGAAGGATCTCATTTTCATGGAAGTCCTGCTTTTTCTGCTCAATTTTGAGAAGTTAAATAGAGCCTAGGAAGATCAAATATGGTCACAGATGAACAAGTAGCTACTGTGACAGGCCTGAAATATTTATGCAATAAGGAATAGCCAGGGGTTGCATTAACTGTATGTAAATCACACCCTGAGGTGTAATGTGGCACAAGGTGAAAATGTGTGCCACATACCCCAGTGTATGATTAGTATAAGGACAATTCTACCCCTGGGAGTACCTTTTATTTTTTTAGCAATGTCAAAAAATATTCAGACTAGATTCTTACTTTTGTTTTTATTAATTATACCTGATTTTATATTCAAATAGTCCTTCCACCATCTGGTCTTCATTCCACAGTCAGTTTATGTTCCAGTTCAGTTTGCAGACGTTCAAAGGCATCTGTTGTGCTGCAGAGCCATTATGAACATCAATAATGGCTGCACAGTTGGCAAAAATGTATGTCAGCTTATGACATCATGCTAACCTCAGTATTGGTTAGCCAGTAAGTTTGTCCAACAAAGAAAATAAAAATAAAATCTCAGTTTAGTATGAATGTGTGGTTAAGGTTAATGGTTTAGATGCCAATAATAAGCTACAAATCACAGAGGTTCCATGGCAACACTGACTGAGTAAACATGCCATCACCATAAGGAAAATTGCATTAAGCACATAGGATAAGGACAACGACAATAACATTGCTTATATGGCGGTTATCATGGCAACAGCCAATGGGTCTTACTGCATGCTCTATCCTATCCACAACACCACCTTTCACATCTTAGCCAACTACCATCCCTGCAGCTGGACCAGCCTCCTTACCACTCGTGATGTAGCTAAACCACCACCCTTCACCTTGACCACCCTCCACCCCAAAAACTCCCTGCAACTGGACCATCCCCAAGTCCAGCATCCACTCTACTAACCACTCTCTCTCTGTAGCTGGAACTCCTGATACCTGCCCCTGCAGCCTGCTGCCACCTGGCAACTATGAGTAGCAGCACAACAGAGATGAATAGGTTAGCATCTGAATGATGGCTGGCTCAGGGGCCCCATGGGCACAGCAGTAGTGCATGGGAAGAGTGGGTTGCTGCCTCCACTGTGCTGCTGCCACCTAGGTAACCATGGGTGGCAGCACAACAGAATAAGCAGGTTAGGGTCTGGATGATGACTGCTGCAGGTCAGCCCGATGGCACAGCAGTTGTGCTCAGAGGAGATTAGGTCTCTGCCTCCGCTGCACTTCTGCCACCTAGGTAACCATAGGTAGCAGCACAACAGAGATAAGCAGATTAGAGTCTGGATGATGGCTGGCTCAGGGCCAGCCTATTGGACTAACAGTAGTGCTCAGGGAAGATGGATCATTGCCCTGTGGCACTGATGCCACTAGGTGACCATGTGGAAGCTCAATGAAATGAGCAGGTTAAGGACTGGATGATGGCTGGCTCAGGACCAGCTCATTAGTACTGCAGTAGTGCTCAGGTGTGGGGTCACTGCCTCCTCTGCACTGCTGCTACCTTGAAGCAACCATAGGAGGATGCACAACAGATATAAGCAGGTTAGGGCCTGGATGATGGCTGGCTCTGGGCCAGCCCATTGGCCTAACAGTAGTGCTCAGGGGAGGTGAGTTTCTGCCCCATGGCACTCTGCTGCCACTTAGGTGAACATTGGTGGCACAATGAAGATAAGCAGGTTAGGGTGGATGATGGCTGGCTCAAGGCCACCCCATTGGCATAGCAGTAGTGCTGAGGGATGGTAGATTGCTGCCTCCTTGGCTGCACTGCTGCCACCTAGGTAACCGTGGATGGCAGCACAAGAGAAATAAGCAGGATAGGGTCTAGATGATGTCTGGATCTGGGCAAGCCCATTGGCACAGCAGTAGTGCTCAGGGGATGGTGGTTTGCTGCCTCTGCAGCACTACTGCCACCCTAGGTAACCAGGAGGCAGCACAAAAAATAAGCAGGTTAGGGTCTGGATGATGGCTGGCTCTGAGCTAGCCCATTGCAAAGCAGTAGTGCTTGGGGTAGGATGGGATACTGCCCCATGGCACTGCTGCCACCTAGGTGATCATGGGTGGCAGCACAAAGGAGATATGCAGGTCAGAGTCTGGATGATGGCTGGCTCAGGGCCAGCCCATTCACAGCAGTAGTGCTTGGGAAGTTGGGTCTCTGACTCAGCTGAACTGCTGCCACCTAGAGAACCACGGATGTCAGTTCAAGAGAGATAAGCAGGTTAGAGTCTGGGTGATGGATGGCTCAGGGCTAGCTCACTGGCAAAGTAGTAGTGCCTGAGGGAGAATGGGTCATTGCCCTGTGGCACTGCTGCCACTTAGGTGACCATGGGTGGCAGCACAACAAAGATAAGCAGGTTAGGGGCTGGATGATAGCTAGCTCAGGGCCAGCCCATTGGCACAACAGGACTTCTCAGGGAGGCTGCAGGCTCTGCCACTGCTGCCACCTAGATAATCATGGTGGCACAACAGAGATAAGCAAGTTAGGGTCTGGATAAGGACTGGCTCACGCCAGCCTACTGGCACAGCAGTAGTGCTCAGGGAGGTTGGGCCTCTGCCTCCACTGAACTGCTGCCACCTAGGTAACCATGGCTGGCAGCACAAGAGAAATAAGCAAGACTGGGTCTGGATGAAGTCTGAATCTGGGCCAGCCCATTGGCACAGCAGTAGTGCTAAGGGATGGTGGTTCAGTGTCTCTGCTGCACTGCTACCATCTAGGTAACCAGGGAGGCAGCACAAAAAATAATCAGGTTAGGGTCTTGATGATGGCTGGCTCAGTGCCAGCTCATTCACACTGCAGTAGTGCTCGAGAGGGTGGATCTCTCCTCCACTGAACTACTGCCACCAAGGTAACCATGGGTGTCAGCGCAAGAGATAAGCAGGTTAGGTCTGGGTGATGGTAGGCTCAGTGCTGGCTCACTGGCAAAGCAGTGGTGCTTGGGGAGGATGGGTCACTGCCCGTGGCACTGCTTCCACTTAAGTGACCATGGGTGGCAACACAACAAAGATAAGCTGGTTAGGTTCTGAATGATGGCTGACTCAGGACCAGCCCAATGACACAGCAGGAGTGATTGGAGGAGGTTGCACCCTGCCTCAGTGGCACTGCTGCCAGCTGCTAACCATGGGTGGCAGCATAAAGAGACAAGCAGGTTATAGTCTGGATGAAGGCTGGCTCTGGGGCCAGACCATTGGCACAACAGTAGTACTCAGGGATGGTAGATCACTGCCTCCACTGAACTGCTGCCAGCTAGGTAACTATTGGTGGCAGCACAAGAGATAATCAGATTAGGGTTAGGGTGTGGCTGGCTCAGGGCCTGCCCATTGGCACAACAATAGTGCTCAGGGAGGGTGAGTTGCTGACCCCGTGGCACTGCTGTGACTTAGATAACAATGGGTGGCTGCAGAACAGAGTTAAGCAGGTTAGGATCTGGATGATTGCTGCTCAGCACCAGCCCATTGGCACAGCAGTTGTGCTCAGAGGAGATTAGGTCTCTGCCTCCGTGCACTTCTGCCACCTAGGTAACCATAGGTAGCAGCACAACAGAGATAAGCAGATTAGAGTCTGGATGATGGCTGGCTCAGGGCCAGCCTATGGCTAACAGTAGTGCTCAGGGAAGATGGATCATTGCCCCTGTGGCACTGATGCCACTAGGTGACCATGTGTGAAGCTCAATGAAATGAGCAGGTTAAGGACTGGATGATGGCTGGCTCAGGACCAGCTCATTAGCACTGCAGTAGTGCTCAGGTGTGGGGTCACTGCCTCCTCTGCACTGCTGCTACCTAGGTAACCATAGGAGGATGCACAACAGATATAAGCAGGTTAGGGCCTGGATGATGGCTGGCTCTGGGCCAGCCCATTGGCACAACAGTAGTGCTCAGGGAGAGTGAGTTTCTGCCCCCATGGCACTGCTGCCAATTTAGGGTGAACATTGGTGGCAGCACAAATGAAGATAAGCAGGTTAGGGTGTGGATGATGGCTGGCTCAAGGCCACCCCATTGGCATAGCAGTAGTGCTGGGGGATGGTAGATTGCTGCCTCCTTGGCTGCACTGCTGCCACCTAGGTAACCGTGGATGGCAGCACAAGAGATAAACAGGTTAGGGCTTGGCTGTGCTGGCTCAGGGGCCAACTCATAGGCACAGCAATAGTGCTCCAAAGTGGGTGAGTCACTCCCTGTGGCACTTCTGCCACTTGGGTGACAATGGGTGGCAATACAACAGAGATAAGCACATTAGGGTTTGAATGATGGCTGGCTCAAAGCCAGCATATTAGCACAACATTAGTGTTCAGAGGAGGTTGTGTTCCTGCCTCGTGCTTTTCTTTGTCATGTGGTAACCATGGATGGCAGCACAAGAGAGGTAAGCAGATTAAGGCCTGGTTGATGGTTGTCCCAGGGCCAGCACATTGGCACAGCAATAGTGTTCAGTGGAGGGTGGGTCACTGCCTTGTGACACTGCTGCTCAGGTGACCATGGGTGGCAGCATAACAGAGATAAGCAGGTTAGGGTCTGGATGATGGCGGCTACAGGGCCAGCCCAATGGCGTAGCAGTAGTGCTCAGGGAGGGTGGACCAATGCCTCCGTGGCACTGCTGCCATTTAGGTGACCAAGGGTGGCAGCACAATGGAGATAATCAAGTTAGGGTCTTGGTGATGGCTGGCTCAGGGCCAGCCATTTGACTACAACAGTAGTGCTCAAGGGAGGTTGGGTCTCTGCCTCAGCTGAACTGCTGCCACCTAGGTAACCATGGGTAGCAACACAAGAGAAATAAGCAGGATAGGGTCTGGATGATGTTTGGATCTTGGCCAGCCCATTGGCACAGCAGTAGTACTTGGGGTAGGATGGGACACTGCCCTGAGGGCACTGATGCCACTTAGATGATATTGGTAGCAACACAATGGAGATAAGCAGGTTAGGGTCCGGATGATGGCTGGCACAGGGCCAGCCCAAAGACACAGCAGTAGTGCTCAGGGAGGGTGGGTCACTGCCCTGTGGTACTGCTGCTACCTAGGTGACCATGGGTGGCAGCACAAAGGAGATAAGCAGGTTAGAGTCTGGATAATGGCCCATTCACACAGCAGTAGTGCTTGGGGAGGTTGGGTCTCTGCCTCCGCTGAACTGCTGCCACCTAGGTAACCATGGCTGGCAGCACAAGAGAAATAAGCAAGATAGGATCTGGATGATGTCTGACTTTCGGCCAGCCCATTGGCACAGCAGTAGTGCTAAGGGGATGTTGATTCACTGCCTCTGCTGCACTGCCCACCTAGGTAACCAGGGAGGCAGCACAAAAAATAAGCAGATTAGGGTCTGGATGATGACTGGCTCAGGGCTAGCCCATTGGCACAACAGTAGTGCTCAGGGTAAGATGGGTCGCTGCCCTGTGGCACTGATGCCACTAGGTGACCATGTGGAAGCTCAATGAAATAGGCAGGTTAAGGTCTGGATGATGGCTGGCTCAGGGCCAGCTCATTGGCACTGCAGTAGTGCTCAGGTGTTGAGTCACTGCCTCCTCTGCACTGCTGCCACCTAGGTAACCTTGGGAGGAAGCACAATAAATATAAGCAGGTTATGGTCTGGATGATGGCTGGGTCCAGGCCAGCCCATTGGCACAGCAGTAGTACTCGGGGAGAATGGGTTTCTGCCCCCATGGCTCTGCTGCCACTTAGGTGACCATGGGTGGCAGCACAATGGAGATAAGCAGGTTAGGGTGTGGATGATGGCTGGCTCAAGGCCAGCCCATTGCATAGCAGTAGTGCTGAGGGAGGTAGGTTGCTGCCTCTTTGGCTGCACTGCTGTCACCTAGATAACCATGGGTGGCAGCACAAGAGAAATAAACAGGTTAGGGCTTGGCTGTGGATGAGTCAGGGCCAACCCATTGGCACAACAGTAGTGCTCCAAAGTGGGTGGGTCACCTACCTCTGTAGCACTTCTGCCACTTGGGTGACAATGGGTGGTAGCACAACAGAGATAAACAAGTTAGGGTCTGGATGATGGCTGGCTCAAAGTCAGCCTATTGCCACAACATTAGTGTTCAGAGGAGGTTGCATCTCTGCCTCCATGGCACTGCTGCCATTTGTAACCATGGGTGGCAGCACAAGAGAAAAACAGAATAGGGTCTGGTTGATGGTTGGCCCAGGCCAGCACATTGGCACAGCAGTAGTGCTCAGTGAAGGGTGGGTCACTGCCTCATGGCACTGCTGCTACTCAGGTGACCATGGGTGGCAGCACAGCAGAGAGAAGCAGGTTAGGGTCTGGATGATGGCTGTCTCAGGGTGGGTTGATTGGCACAGCAAGGGTGCTCAGGGGAGGGTAGGTTGCTGCCACCCAGGTAACCATGGGTGGCAGCACAATGAGATAAGCAGGTGAGGGTCTGGATGATGGCTGGCTCAGGGCCATCCCTTTGGCACAACAGGAGTGCTCAGGAGGCTGGGTCTCTGCCTCTGCTGCACTGCTGCCACCTAGGTAATTGTGGGTGGCAGCACAACAGAGATAAGCAGGTTAGGGTCTGGATGATGGGTGACCCAGGACCAACCTTTGGCAGAGTAGTAGTGCTTGTGGGAGGGTGCAGCACTGCTCCTGTGGCACTGCTGTCAGCTAGGTAACCATGGGTTGCAGCACAATGAAGATAAGCAGGTCAGGGTCTGGATGATGGCCATTTCATGCACCACATGCCATCATGCATGAGTACACCTGAGTCCTTGGGTGCTGTCATCCAGTGGGGTGGAAACAAGGAAAAAGAACAGCCCTGGAATGCACAGGGGACTGGACCATGGTAATCCATGTGCTCTTGGCATTCATGATGGCCATCTAAAGAACCTGTGAGAATTCAGGGTACATCCCCCACCCCAACCCCACAGTGGGGCAAAATGTAATAATGGAGGAGGCGAGCTAAGTTGGCATTATGAGGGAAGTTGCTAAGCACTTTGGGATCCCCAAAGAGACAGTGATCAGAGCTCAGCAGGGGGGCATAAATGATACGTAAATAAAAAAAGTAAAAAAGATCTTGCAAATGTTGCATTCTGATTGGCTGTTAGGATTACAATAACCAACATTAATCTCCATTAAAGCCCTGTTTATACTGCCAGCTTTGCAGTGCATCAACCCATGTGCATGAGTTGATGTGCTACAAGTCGGCAGTGTAAACACTATCAGGAGCACCTTAAGTGTTCCCTGGATCATTTTTTCATCCGACTCAGATGTGGGATCAGTAGCAGAGTGAGTGCATTACTAAGGCTGTTTCATTTTCAGCCTGGGTGCATTCTCAGCCCTCCTTGGGTGACTTGCAGTGCTGTGGGGTGAGCTGTATAAACTGACAGCAGCAGGCAAATCCTGAAGGAAACAGCACACATTCCACAATGTTGTCACCATGTAAACATGGCTAAACTGTCATGAGCCTGATCACAGTGCATGAATTTGTCTTGCCAGCTTTCATGCTCTAGTACTCCAATGACTGGAAGAAGCCATTCAAATTTTGAACTACCATTTAAACAGAATAAACTACTGTATTACATTATACACACACTTTTTTATTTTGGTAATATGTGTCACAATGTATTACAATAAAATATTTCATAATGTATATATGACACATATAAATATTGAAAAATGTTGTGGTCAGATAGGCACACTAAACATTTTTACAATGTTCATATTTGTATAAACAATTGATATACAGTTTTCCTAAATTTCAAATAAACACTTTGTTGTTAATGTACATCGGTATTAGTATATGCATACCTTCATTATATTTTCAGAATTTGAAAATTCGACATAATTTTTTTTCTTAATACAACAATGAATTAAAATTAAGGAGAAAGAGATTTCCTTGGGAAGTTTAGTTCAGTATATTTTTATTCTTAATCTGATTAATTTAAATTAAGCACACATAGACTTCATTAATTAGTACCTCAATTTTAATTAAGCATATTCTGTTAAATTAATTAAGGATAGTTAAGGGGTTAGGATTTTACAAACTTATTTTAAGGCACCCTTAATTTTAAATTAAGGGGCAGAGTACTAATTCAGGGGTCAATTAATGGAACATTAAGGAGATTTTGAGCTCTTTTTGTCCCATGGTGATAGCCAGAATAGAATGCAGAGTTTTGATGACAGAGAACTGACATCTGTGATACAGACAAGGTAATTTCTCACAGACATTCATTCATACCACTTAATTTCAGCACTGAATCCCAAATGATCAACTTTTTATGAGAATAGAAAGATAGATTTTAAGCATCTCTCTAAACACAAGCCAGATGGGTTAGTGACAAACTTTGAGTAAAACAATTAGCTCTACAGACTGCTGTAACTAGGAACTGCAACAGCTTATTCAGTCAATCAGAGATTTAACTACTGAAGCAGCAGGCTGGGCAAATATGATGTCATTGCTCACTGACAGTGACAGAAACATCTTCACTGTTTCTTCACTGTTTTCAGTTACTGCAGAGCACATTAACATATGCTGATTTAAAGAAACCACAAAACCAAACAGTATGATATTTTCAGGAAACACTAATCATGACATAGGGACATGAATTCAAGCTTTTTATTAAATATGTGTGCATTTGATCTTTAATTGTGTCTTTTCCTCTAAAGCTCCCTTTTCTTTACTTATGTTCTGTCTTATACCCATTTTATATCTCTCCACTCTGTCTCCATTCGAAAAAACTGTGCCAAAATAAATATTCGATTGGTTTGCCACTTCAGTTTTGTTATTTCTTAATTTACCCTCAGTTTCAAGTAGCCCAACTGGGCTATTTCTGAGTCTTTTGAATTTTACATAGGAAAAGAAAGCTTTAGTGTTGTTTTATTTTTTACCAATCTAGTCTCAAATGCTTTTAGCTAACCACATTTCCGTTTGACATGTTTTAGTGATAGTTTATATCCTTTGATATTAGCATTGTTATGTTCACTATTTTATACATTTCTGTCATTCTAGATATTAACTTTAGTATTTTCCTGTTAAACCATGGTGGCATCTCTCCATTTGTTTTGTAAGTTTTGTTTACCACTGGTATGAGATTTTATTGCATGAGGATAGTTTGTTTTCAGCAGTTCCCAACATTTGGAAGTGTCACAGTTTTCTATTTGTTTTGACCAATGCCAGTTTTCCAGTTGTCTGGAGATGCTAACATAGTCACCCATTTGTAATTATAAATTATTCCATTCTTAAGTACTTGACACACAATTTCAAATAACAACTTAAATATATTGTGGTCACTAGACAGAAGTGGCTATTTAATGTTATATTTTACATCTGTTATAAAGTGTGATAATGTTAGGTGCAGAATGTTATTCCTCTAGTATCATGTTGAATAAATTGAGTTAAGACACATTCATTTGTTATATCCAAGAAGATCTTATTATTCACTGCTACTGTTTCCTTTGTGTCCCACTTTATATCAGACATGCTGAAATCACCTACTAGTAGGATGTCATGTTTAATCCTTTCCCTTTATTTCAGTTTAATGTTGTTCAGCTTTCAAGGCCTTTATGCCAGTTATTAAAATACATTTAAAAGCATACATATTTCTAAATGAAACAGACTTCAACATTGTTATCAACATAGTCCTATAGTAGCACATTTTGTATATAAAAGATAAACCGTTTCAGCAAAAGAATACAAGATGTGAGAAATACAATTATTTCATATTTATACAAGATTGAATATATTTGTATGAATCACTACATATAAGTAATTGGGATTCTGATACATCTTTTATATCTATGCACAACAACTTCAAGTTGATTACTTATGATATGCTGTAATAAAGCACTATTGTATCTCACGATAATGTCTAGGGCATCATTTACATTAAATGCACAGTCTACTAGATTCTTTATCAAGAGGGCACTTATCCAAAAATACATGGAGTGATGGTATTAAAGACCATTTGTTTACATTAAATTTAACACTAACAAAAATGTGCTACCTTCTTCAAAACAATTTCAGCATTTGAAAGAACATTTCTGTCAAAGCTTTAAATGTGAGATACACTTATCCTTCGTAATATTATATAACCATGCCTCCTATATTTCTTTATAAAGTTGACAGAAAAAAATTGCATGTTCAGTATCATCTACCTTACCCATCTTGCATTTGAAAAAAGTGAGGCAGTGTCTTTCTATGTTGTTTGTAAAATAAGTAATTACTTCCAAATATTTGCTATCTAAGTCTAGTTGAACAGTTTGTGGCCCTAGCAACCTCAGTTAATGACAAATAATATTTTTCCCAAAATGTTTTTATTATTCTTGTAAAGGAGATAAATTTTGGAATCTGCGATTTGTGCATATCTCCAGTTGCAGCTGTTTTCCTCACGTTTCTGTCTGATCACGGGCAGCAAATCTGAGGCCCAGTAACATAGAAACATAGACTTTGACAGCAGATAAGACGGACTTCAGCCCATCTAGTCTGCCAATTTCCTAGCTACAGGATAGGACGCAGATCCTAGTTAACCAACAGCCTATTTATTCCTACCCCATAAGAATTGCCTTATGTCTGTCCCATGCATTCTTGAATTCTCCTACAGTTTAAGACCCCACAACCTCCTCAGGAAGGCTGTTCACACATCCACTACCCTCTCTGTGAACAAATACTTCCTCACATTGCCCTGAACTGCCCCCATCTTTAAATTGTGTCCCTTGTTCATCCATGTCTCTTTTTCTGAAAGTTGCTACCCTCTTGGACTTTGTTGATTCCACTGAGGTACTTAAAAGTTTCTATCATGTCCCCCTCTCCTGCTTTCCTCAAGGGTATACATATTAAGCTCCTTTAGTCTCTCCTCATCAGCTTCTCTTGCAGACCCTGCACCATTTTAGTTGCCCTCCTCTGGATTGCCTCTATCCTGTCTATGTCCTTGCAGAGATGGGGTCTCCAGAACTGGACACAGTACTCAGATGGGGTCTCACCAACTGTCTGTACAGAGGGATAACAACTTCTTGTTTTCTGCTGGTGATGCCTCTCCTATGCATCCCAGTATACCCCAGCCCTCCCTACTGCCTTCTCACATTGCTTGCTAACCTTAAGGTCATCTGATATGATTACTTCCAGGTCCTTTCCTTTTTGTTGTTGTTACTACCTCCTCCCATTGTGTAATCTTCCCTGGGTTCTTGTTTCCCAGGTGCATTATTTGCACTTCTTTGCATTGAATCCAAGCTGCCATACTCCTGACCATTTCTCCAACCTTGCCAAGTCCCTCCTCATCCTTTCCATGCCTCCTTGTGTATCAACCCTGTTGCAGATCTTTGTGTCATCTGCAAGAGGCATACTTTTCCTTCAGTCCCTCTGCAATGTTACTTATAAAGACATTAAAAGGACTGGACTCAGTACTGAACCCTGCAGTACCCGCTAGTTACCCCTCTTTCTTCAGAGTGGACTCCATTTACAATTATCTTCTGTGTCCTGTTGTCCAGCCAATGTTTTACCCAGGCTACCACCCTGGGACCCACTCCCAGGCTAGTTAATTTGACTATTAATCTTTTGTGTGGGACTGTATCAAATGCATTGCTAAAGTCTAGGTAGACCATGTCACAACAGCTCTCTGGTCTACTACTTTGGTCACCCAGTCAAAGAAATCTATTAGATTCATCTGACATGACCTTCCCACTGTGAACCCATGCTGCCGTGGGTCCTGTGCCCCACTGGCCTCTAGGTACTCAACAATTCTTTCCTTCAGAGTGACTCCATCACTTTCCCTACCACAGAGGTCAAACTGACAGGTCTGCAGTTTCCTGCCTCTGTCTTGGTCCCACTTTTGTGAAAGAATCACATCCACCTTCCTCCAGACCTCAGGTACCACACCATCCTCCATGATTTATTAAAAGAGTAGCCAGTGGTTTCACTAGTTCCCCACTTAATTCTTTTAGAATTCTGGGGTGAATTCCATCAGGACCCATTGCTTTGTCCATCTTCAGTTTTAGGAGTTCTTGCAGAATCCTTTCTTCTGTGAAAGGACTGGGATCGACCCCCATCAAGAGTGCTTCTGTTATTTGGATTAGGCACTTTCCCTCCTCTTTGTGAATACTGAGCAGAAATATTCATTCAGTATCCCTGCTTTTCACTGTCCCCTCTGCCCACCCACCGTTCATTCTATTCAGCCTCACTATCCCTCCCTTTGTCTTTCTCGCTCTCTGATGTACCTATAAAGGTTTATTCCCCTTCTTAACTGAGTTGGCTATCTTTTCCTCAGTTTGGGCCTTTGCTATTCTGACTTCCCTCCTGCTTCCTTCTGCCTTAACTGGTACAGCTATCTGTCCTGCTTCTTCTGTGTTTCCTTATACTTCGGAATGCTATCTTTTCTCCTTGACTTTCCCAGCCACCTTTTTGAGAACCATAGTGGCTTTTCTTTCATTTGATTTGTTTATTTGCTTCACACAAAGGCTTGTTGCCTCTGTGATGGCAGTTTGATGATTCCCCATTGTTGCTCCACCCTCCTAGCCTGTTTGCTAGTGCTTTTCTGAGCACTCTCCCATCTTGCAAAGTCAGCCCTCCTGAAGTCCAGTACCCTCACTTTTGTATAGCTTCTCTGTAGCTGAATTTAACATGAACCACACTGTTTGATGGTCACTTGTTCCCAGATGGTAACCCACTTCTAGATCTGAGATCCTCTCACTGCCCCATTTGAGAGTACTAGGTATAAGATTGGTCCCTCACAAGTGGGTTCTAAAAGTGGCTGTCTGAGGCCTGCCACCTGTGGGGCATCAAGAATGGCCCTGCTCTTGGATGTGGCTGTAGCAAATGTGTTCCAGTTAACATCTGGCATATTCAGGTCTCCCATCAACAGTATCTCCCCTTTCTCTGCCATTCTAAGAATGCCTTCTATCATATCCTTGTCCATTCCCTCCCCTGACATGGGGTCTGTACCTAACCCTGTGCAGATTGTGGTGCCCTTTCCAGTCTCAAGGTGACCCACAGTGCTCTCTCCTCCCTGTTTACTCTTTTGTTCCAGTTGCTTTTATCCCTTCCTTTACATAGCTACTCCTCCCCTCTTCTCCCCTGCCTGTCTCTCCTGTAGGTTATGTACCCTGGTATGTTAACATCCCAGTCATGGTTCTCTGTGTACCATGTTTCTGTGACTGCTATGATATCCAGGCATCCCTCTTCCATCAAGGCCACCAGCTCAGGAGCTTGTTGCCCAGACTACTGACATTGGTACTCATTACCCTCCATTTCCTGATGGCCTTACTCTTTTTACTCCAGTATTTAAAACTTTGCCCAGTGGGCAAACAGATTACATGCACTTCGTGCTGTTTGCACCTGTGCCTTATTCAAAGGCAGTATTAGAAGAGGAGAAAACTGTAATAGCGCCAGGCAAAACTATAATGTATGGACCCAGCAAGAGAGGGGCATGTGCATGAATACAGATACTATGCTATATTCAGCATGTTAGTGCCATGCAAAGTTTCTGCAAACTTTGTGCAAGTTACCATCCAGAAAATGTAGTCTTAACTCTGGGCAAAACAAGGATGGGGAGCATGGACATAGAAGCAACAGGCAGTAGAGTTGTATGCAACAAAAGTATCATGGTGTACCTGATGACTTCAGTCATTGGGCAGGAAGAGAGGGCAGAAGGCCACCTGGGCAACTCCATATGCCAAGGAACAGATATGCTGCAAATTGATGGTACGACCACAAGTCCTAGCATGGTACCCTGGCAATGCCCATGACACCTTCATCTGGTACCAGTCCCAACTCTGCCAGGCAATTGAGGTGGCCTGGTACCCAGTGGACACCCTGTTGGTAAATACATGCAGCATACACCCCAATCACTCCATAGGGGCACACAACACAATATAGCACACATGCTGCACTAGGGAGGGAGGGTGAGGGAGGTGTACAGATGCCCTGGATGCACCACATGGTAGGTGATGCCACACAGCTGGGATCATCCACATAGTGCACTTGTTCCAGTGACAGGAATGCCCCTGACATCACTGGTCCTGTATGATGGTATGTGTATCATGTCCCACCCCTTTCCTTGAGGTATACTTATTAAGCACCTTTAGTCTCTCTTTGTACATCTTCTGGTGCAGACCTGCATCATTTTAGTTGTCCTCCTCTGGGCAGCCTCCATCCTATCTATGTCCTTGCAGAGATGGGGTCTCAGAACTGGACACAGTACTCCAGATGGGGTCTCACCAACTGCCTGTACAAAGGGATAACAACTTCCTGTTTTCTACTGGTGATGCCTCTCCCTATTCAGCCCAGAATCCCCAGCCATCCTTACTGCTTTCTCACATTGCTTGCCCACCTTTAGGTCATCTGATATGACTACCCCAGGTCCCTTTCCATTTTTGTTCTTGTTAGTACCTCACCCCATTGTGTACTCTTCCCTGGGTTTTGTTTCCCAGGTGCATTACTTTACACTTCTTTGCATTGAATCTAAGCTGACATACATTTGACCATTCCACCAGCCTTGCCAAGTCCCTTCTCATCCTTTCCACCCCACCTTGTGTATCAACCCTGCTGCAGATCTTGTGTCATCTGCAAAAAAACATACTTTTCCTTCCAGTCCCTCTGCAGCGTCACTTATAAAGACATTAAAGAGGACTGGTCCCAATACTGAGCCATGCGGTAACCTGCTAGTAACCACCCTTTCTTCAAGTGGACTCCATTACTATTACCCTCTGTATCCTATTGTCCAGCCAATTTTTTCCAGGCTACCATCTTGGGACCCACTCCAAGGCTGGCTAACTATATATTAATCTTTTGTGGGGACTGTGTCAAATGTCTTGCTAAAGTCTAGGTAAGCCTTGTCCACAGCCCCTCCCTGGTGTACTACTAGGTCACCCTGTCAAAGAAATCTATTAGATTTGTCTGACATGACCTTCCACCTGTGAATCCATGCTGCCTTGGATCCTGTGCCCCACTGGCCTCTAGGTACTCAACAATTCTTTCCTTCAGAAGTGATTCCATCATTTTCCTACCACTGA
The DNA here is from genome assembly GCA_016271365.2 of Neoceratodus forsteri. Classification (NCBI taxonomy): domain Eukaryota; kingdom Metazoa; phylum Chordata; order Ceratodontiformes; family Ceratodontidae; genus Neoceratodus; species Neoceratodus forsteri. The sequence continues at coordinate 666,645,398 of CM057455.1, read as the reverse complement.
GGTCAAACTAACAGGTCTGTAGTTTCCTGCCTCTGCCTTGCTTCCACTTTTGTGAAGTGGACTCACATCCACCTTCCTCCGGTTCTTAGGTACAATCCTATCCTCCCATGATTTGTTAAAGAGGATAGTTAGTGGTGTCACTAGTTCTACCCTAGTTCTTTTAGAATTCTAGGGTGAATCCCATCAGGCCCATTGCATTGTCACCTTCAGTTTTAAGAGTTCTTTCAGAACCCTTTCTTCTTTAAATGGACTGGTATTGACCCCCAACCAGAGTGTTTCTACTGTTTGGTTTAGGCACCTCCCCTCCTCTTCTTTTGTGAATACTGAGCAGAAATATTCATTCAGTACCCTGCTTTTCACTGTCACCCTCTGCCCACATTCCCTCCCTTTATTAAGCCTCAGTATCCTCTCCTTGGTCTTTCTATGCTCCCTAATGTACCTATAAAAGTTTTATCCCCCTTCTTAATAGAGTTGGCTATCTTTTTCCTCAGTTTGGGCCTTTGCTATTCTGATTGAACGTACCCCATATTTACTGCAGTCTTTATATGTCATAACTGTTTCTATTTTGCATTAATTACCATTAAAGAGCCCTGGACTGATTGCCCACTAAATTTCTCATGAATCTCACCATACCATTAGTTGATTTAACAAATTTAATTGTAAGACATTCAATATTATTCCAATTCAGGTTATGTGAAAATCTAAGACATACTGTAAATAGTCATATGTTTGGAAAGTTTTCAATTGATTGCCTTTTATGCATAATCAATACTTATCTCTACTGATGCTATGAAAAACTAGTAATTGAGCTTGTATGTGATTTACTATGAAATATTTTCCATCACAAAGTGAAGAGAATGTATCTAATTTTGCTGAAGTCTGAGCAGAGAAATAGAAATGAATACCATATCATCTGAATAGGTAAGAAAGGGATATTATTATTAAGTGCCTTAGGCAAATGTTAAATTCTGATCATAAAATTGTTTAATAATACAATTTAAATACAAGTGGAATAGTTAAGGGGTCATTATGCAGCCTTGACAAACTACCAAATGTGTTTGATAAGCCTTGTTAAATCACCATTAATGTTAAATTGTATCTTTGACAAAGTATTTTCATGATGTCTTGTTATGATGTCCAGTAAAAGTTATCTATGACAAGATCATATAAAGTATTCAAAGAGTTTTACCACATATGCTGTCAAAAGCCATTTCAGGATCATAAAATAAAATAACGTTCCCTTTTGCTTTGACATATTTTGCCAAATGTCTCAAAACTATGCAATGCTGGATTGCTGAGTGTGATGTCCTAAAACCATTTTTAATTCATCCATTATGAAATTTTGTCTACCTGTTTCTGTAATCAATCAAGAAAAATTTGTGAAAACTATTTTGTGATGTATCAATGAGACTAATTGGAAGATACATTAACAGATCATGTAAAAACCTTTCTTATGTACTGTATTGGGTAAATAATATTACCAACCCACAAAGTGGGAAAGAAGAATAATTTGTCATGTAATTAATTAAATAGTGAAATAATGGTATCCACCAGTCTCCATCATACTTAAACATGTCAACTACAAGCATGTCTGAGTCAGGTGCCTTATTAAATTTTATTTGTTGAATAGCTTGAAGATTTCTGATTTCAAAATATATAATTGAATAGGAGAATTAAATGATGTTGGTGTTTGTCTCAATTTTAATGTAATATCGTACCTTAATTCCTCATGGACATCATAATAAACTGTAGTGAAGTGATTTTCCTTTGTATCGACTGAATATACAGTACAATTCAAGATAATGAGTGTAAGAGCTATAACCTTTGACTACTAAAGTCCAAAGTTCCATGGTATTCTTATGTTTATCTGTGTTTTAAGCTTTGTCAGGAACATATTTTAATTTTTTCTTTAAGAATATTGTTATAAAATTTGCTATGATGATTTAAATTATTCAAATGACATATGAAGATACGAAATTGGGAGGCAATATAGCACAGTGATTTAAGGCTCTGAGCTGCAAATCTGGTGTTATCCAGCAGACCAGGCCTGGGTTTGAATTCCACAGCTTCCACTTGCATACTGTGTGACCCTGAGCAAACCCTTAACTTCCCTGTGCTCCCAGGTTGCACCTGTAAAAAGCTTTCAACTTAGTGTGCTACTCCTGGTTAAACAACTAAAAAAAAAAAAAGAAAGAAAAGAAACTGCCAGCAGAAACAGGCCTCACAGTCTATCAGGTCTGCTCGATTGAGCAGCTAGCACCTCATCTCTCAGTTGCCTCTCCCGTCCCCCTCTCCCAGTATCCCTTATCCTTATCCTCTCCCAACCCCTCTTGAAACGGCCCACCATCTTACAGGACACTGGCAAGGTGTCCCATTTGTCCACCACTCTTTAGGTGAAAAATGTCTCCTCATATACCTCTTGAATCTTCCCCTTCAATCTCAGTCCATGCCCTCTCATGTCCCTCCCCTTCTCATCTAGAATATAATTTCTGTGTTGGTCTTGTTTATCCCCTTTAGATACTTAAGGTCTCAATCATATCCTCCTATCCCTCCTCTCCTCCAGTGAATACATATTCAACTCCCCACCTGTCCCTGTAAAGACTACTCTCCAATCCCTGGATCATCTTTGTGGCTTTTGCTGCACCCTTCCAACAATCTGATGTCCTTCTTCGGAATGGACACCAGTACTGCACACATGTACTCAGGTGGGGGCCTGACCAATTACCTATACAGGGGCAGGATAATCTCTCTCCTTCTGGAGGAGATCCCTCTTACCAATACACCACAGCATTTTGTTGGCTTTGCTGCCGCCTTCCTGTACTGAGCAGAGTTGTTCATGTTCCCCATAATGATCACTCTAGGTCCATCTCCTCTGTGGAGCTCACCAACTGTACCCCATACAAGTGATAATCCTCCCCTGCTTCCTGGCTCTGAAGTGCAGAACTTTACTCTTCTTGGCATTGAACCCCAACTGCCATGGGTCCCTTACTCCTGCAGCTTAGTCAGGTCCTCCTGCAACCCTGCACCCCTCCGCATCATCAACTACAGCTTCCATCTTGGTATCATCTGCAAACAGGCTGATCTTGCTCTGGATCCCATGTGAGATATCTGCAATAAAATCCCAAACAGCACTGGTCCCAGTACCGATCCTGTGGTACCCGCTCATCACCACTCTCAGTGATGAGAGGTCCCCACCACCACCACCACCACCCTTTGCTGCCTTCCCTTTTGCCAGTTTATGATCCATTTCACCATTTTTGGTCCTGCACTGACATGTTCAGTTTCCTCCCAACCTGCCATATGGCACTGAATCAAAGGCCTTGCTGAAGTCTAAATACAGGACATCCACTGAATGGCCCTTGTCCAGTTCCCATGTCTACCAGTCATAGTACTCTACAAGATTTGTCTAGCAGGATCTGTCCACTACAAACCCATGCTGTTGACCTTCCTGGAGGCCATTTTCTCAAGAAGCTCACTAGCCTCACTTTTAGGATGGTCTCCATGATCTTTCCCACTATCAATGTGAGGCTCACAGGCTTATAGTTTCCTGGTTCATCCTTTGGGCCACTTTTGTGGATGGGCACCACATGGGCCATTCTCCAGTCCTGTGGTATACATCACATGTCCAGGAGGTATTGAACAGGTCGGCCAGTGGCCCCACCAGGACCTCTGCCAACTGTCTTAGTACCTAAGGTGATTACCATCAGGTCCAGCTGCTTTGTCCACCTAATGCCCTCAACCCATCTATTACCCTGTTCTCTGTTATCCCACCATCTGTCATCTCTTACCCCCACCCACCCACCCTCTCTCACCTGGGGTATCTGCCCCCTTCTCCTGCATGAATACAGAGCAGAAGTATTTGTTCAGTGCTTCTGCCTGCTCCACCCTTTCTCTACCCACCCTCAGTGCTTCTTAATTCTCACCAGTTGATCCTTGCTCCTTCTTCTCTCTCTTATGTAGCAGAATAAGTCTTTTCTCCACTTTTGATTCCCTCGCCAGTCTCAGTTCCCCGGATGCCTTGACTGCCCTGACCAGTCTGGTAACCACCTTGGACTTCTCCATGTGTCTTCATCCTCCCCAGTTTCCTGTACTCTCAAAATGCTGCCCTCTTGGCCTTCACCCCTTTCATAACATCCTGTGTTGCCAACTGGGTTTCTTTGCCATCCCTTCTTGCTTTTCTTCCTAGTGCAAGACTCTGTAGCCTCTACCAGTCCTTCCTTTATGATGTTCCATTTTGGTCTGCATCCAAGTGTGGCTGCATACCTGCTAGTTGCCTGCCCAAAATTTCACCCATCTTCTTAAAGTCCACCCTAAACTCAATCACTCTTGTACCCGTGCCTCCTGTTTCTCTCCCCATGTTGAGCATGAACCACACCAAATAGTGGTCACTCCCAACCAGTGGTTCCTCCACTTCAGATTCCTTACAGCTTCCCATTATCCAGTACAAGGTCCAGAGTCCTTTCTAACGAGTTGGCCCCTGGATCAGCTGTTTCAGGAAGCTGTCCTGAAGCTCTTTGAACAGGACCCTTCCTTGCACTCATGGTGGATGGGGTGCCCCACACCACCCTGGTAATTTGAAGTCCCCTACCACCACTGTGCTCCCTTTCCTGCAGACTCTCCTTATTTGTTCAGCTAATTCTCTATCTAGTCCAGTCCAAGTGCAGGTTAGGCTAAAATAGCCACCCAACCAGGGACACAGTAAGACCCTGACGCTGCAGGCAGAGGTCCTTACGGCCCCATGGAGTGTGGTCATCTCAGCTAACTCCACACCTAGAGTGTCTTAGCACACATAGAATGAAACTGAGAAAATGTAAATTAAAAAGACTTTTTAATTTAAACGGGTGTTTTCTTTTTGTTAAAAGTAACTAGTAAAACATAGTCTCTCCCCACCTATCAGTCATCTATATTTCAACACAACAATACATAAAATGTTTCTTATGGAACAGAGGAATTCAAACTTCTCCAGAAATCTTGCAGCAGAATGTTCACCCTCTCACATATAAATGAAGGCTACATGGAGCCATGGTCTCTGTTTTATCTGTGGCAGAGTAAAGTGTAGAGATTGCGCTGGCAAGCTTGTAAGGATAGGAGTGAGAATTTTCATGGTCACTAAACAAACACCAGGAATTAAATCTATGAATAGTGCTTCTTTTTTTAAACTCTAGTTATGCTCTTGCTGCAGGTGGGTACTTATCCCATCTCTGTCACACAGATCTTCTCACCAGCATCCCCTCTTGGCCACCCAGGTCGGAGGTCCCATAGCTTCCCCCCTATAGCAGGGCTCCCAAGGGAGGACAGAGATCCACCTGTGGTCTACCGAGACCTATGCTTTGTGACATCATTCATCAGAGGTTGATGGCCATCATGAAGCACTGCCACCCAGGGTTTTACCTTGTGTCACTTTTCCTCTCAGTGCAGATGTGATTTGACATCAGCGCATAGAAACATAGAAACACAGAAACATAGAAACATAGACTTTGACAGCAGATAAGGACCGCTTGGCCCATCTAGTCTGCCCATTTCCTACCTACAGGATAGGCCAAAGATTCTAGTTAACCAAGAGCCGATTTCTTCCTACCCCCCACAAGAATTGCCTTATATCTGTCCCATGCATTCTTGAATTCTCCCACAGTTTTAGACCCCACACCTCCTCAGGAAGGCTGTTCCATGCATTCACTATCCTTTCTGTGAAATAATACTACGTCACATTGCCCTGAACCGCCCTCCTTCTATTTTCAAATTGTGTCCCCTTGTTCTTGCTCTTTTTCTGAAAGATGCTACCCTCTTGGACTGTGTTGATTCCACTGAGGTACTTAAAAGTTTCTATCATGTCCCCCTCTCTCCTTCTTTCCTCAAGGGTATACAAATTAAGGTCCTTTAGTCTCTCCTCATATGGCTTCTCTTGCAGACCCTGCACATTTTAGTTGCCCTCCTCTGGACTGCCTCTATCCTGTCTATGTCCTTGTGGATATAGGGTCTCCAGAACTGGACACAGTACTCCAGATGGGGTCTCACCAATGGTCTGTACAGACGGATAACAACTTCCGGTTTCTGCTGCTGATGCCTCTCCCTATACATCCCAGTATACCCCCAGCCCTCCCTACTGCCTTCTCCCACATTGCTTGCTAACCTTAAGGTCATCTGATATGATTACCCTAGGTCCCTTTCCTTTTTGTTGTTGTTACTCGTCCCCACCCATTGTGTATTCTTCCCCTGGGTTCTTGTTTCCCTAGTGCATTATTTTGCACTTCTTTGCATTGAATCCTAGCAGCCATACTTCTGACCATTTCTCCAACCTTGCCAAGTCCCTTTTCATCCTTTCCATGCCTCCTTGTGTATCAACCCTGTTGCAGATCTTTGTGTCATCTGCAAAAGGCATACTTTTCCTTCAGGCCCTCTGCAATGTTACTGATGAAGACATTAAAAGGACTGGACCCAATACTGAACCCTGTGGTGCCCACTAGTATCCCTCTTTCTTAGAGTGGACTCCATTTACAATTACCTTCTGTCCTGTTGTGCAGCCAATGTTTACCAGGCTACCACCCTGGGACCCACTCCCAGGCTGGTTAATTTGACTATTAATCTTTTGTGTGGGACTGTGTCAAATGCCTTGCTAAAGTCTAGGTAGGCCATGTCCACAGCCCCTCCCTGGTCTACTACTTTGGTTACCCAGTCAAAGAAATCTATTAGATTCGTCTGACATGACCTTCCGCTGTGACCATGCTGCCTTGGGTCCCAACACTTACTGGCCTCTAGGTACTCAATTATTTCCTTCAGAAGTGACTCCATCACTTTCCTACCACAGAGGTCAGACTGACAGGTCTGTAGTTTCCTGCCTCTGTCTTGGTCCCACTTTTGTGAAGGAATCACATCCACTTTCCTCCAGTCCTCAGGTACCACACCATCCTCCATGATTTATTAAAAGAGTAGCCAGTGGTTTCACTAGTTCCTCCCTTAATTCTTTTAGAATTCTGGGGTGAAATTCCATCAGGACCCATTGCTTTGTCCACCTTCAGTTTTAGGAGTTCTTGCAGAACCCTTTCTTCTGTGAAAGGACTGGGATCGACCCCCTATCAAAGAGTGCTTCTGTTAATTGGATTAGGCACTTCCCCTCCTCTTTTGTGAATACTGAGCAGAAATATTCATTCAGTATCCCTGCTTTTTCCACTGTCCCCCTGCTTACCACCGTTCATTCTATTCAGCCTCACTATCCCTCCCTTTGCCTTTCTAGCGCTGATGTACCTATAAAAGTTTTTATCCCCTTCTTAACTGAGTTGGCTATCTTTTCCTCAGTTTGGGCCTTTGCTATTCTGACTTCCTCCTGCTTCCTTCTGCCTTAACTGGTACAGCTTTCTGTTCTGCTCCTTCTGTGTTTCCTTATACTTCCAGAATGCTATCTTTTCTTCCTGACTTTCACAGCCACCTCTTTTGAGAACCATAGTGGCTTTTTCTTTCATTTTGATTTGTTTTTGCTTCACACAAAGGCTTATTGCCTCTGCAATGGCAGTTTTAATGATTCCCCAATGTTGCTCCACATGTCCTTCTAGCCTGTTTGCTAGTGCTTTTCTGAGGCACTCTCCCATCTTGCCAAAAGTCAGCCCTCCTAAAGTCCAGTACCCTCACTTTTGTATGGCTTGACTCTGTAGCTGAGTTTAACGTGAACCACACTGTTTGATGGTCACTTGTTCCCAGATGGCAACCCACTTCTAGATTGAGATCTCTCCTGCCCCGTTTGAGATCGAGGTCTAAGATTGCTTCCTCACAGTGGGTTCGAAACTAGCTGTCTGAGGCCTGCCACCTGTAGGGCATCAAGAATGGCCCTGCTCTTGGATGTGGCTGCAGCAAATGTGCTCCAGTTAACATCTGGCATATTCAGGTCTCCCATCAACAGTATCTCCCCTTTCTCTGCCATTCTAAGAATGCCTTCTATCATATCCTTGTCCATTCCCTCCCCTGACATGGGGGTCTGTACAACCCTGTGTGGATTGTTGTGCCCTTTCCAGTCTCTAAGGTGACCCACAGTGCCTCCTCTCCTCCCTGTTTACTCTTTTGTTCAGTTGCTATTATCTCTTCCTTTACATGAGAGCTACTCCTCCCCTCGTCTCCCCTGCCTGTCTCTCCTGTAGGTTATGTGCCCTGGTATGTTAACATCCCAGTCACAGTTCTCTGTGTACCATATTTCTGCGACTGCTACGATATCCTGGCATCCCTCTTCCATCAAGGCCACCAGCTCAGGAGCTTGTTGCCCAGACTACTAGCATTGGTACTCATTACCCTCCATTTCCTGATGGCCTTACTCCCTTTTCCCCATCCCTGTCCTTCTTGCCTTTGTCACTTTCTCCATTTACCCCTGCCCTTCTCCCTATCGACACCTCTAGGTTGGTGCTTGCTGCACTTACTACCGTGATTATTTGGGGGGCTAGGATTTACCTGATCCTTTCCAGTGCCTCCCCCTTGACTAGTTTAAATGCTTGCCAATGAAGTATTTAAACCTATCACCTAGGATCCTGGTTCCCCTCCCGGACAGATGCAGCCCATCATGCCAGTATAGGAGGCTTGCATCACTCCAGGTGGACCCCAGTCCCCAATGAAGCCAAATCCTGGCTCCACACAGTTTTCAACCACTGATTGAATCCCATGATGCGGAACACCCTAACCTCTCCTATGTCATAGATGGGCAGCACCTCTGAGAGGTTACCGTCGTGCTCTTGACTAAGGCCCTCCCAATTCCACAAACTCTTCCTGCACTTCTCTAATCCCTTTCTTAGCCAGGTCATTTATCCCTAGGTGGACAATGACATCCAGCTCCCTCCCTGTGCAGCTGCTCTGGCAATCCTGAGATTCACTCCCAGTCCCTCTAAGCCATGGCGCCATGCAGGCCTGCCCCTCCCTCTCCCTTCCTCCCCCAGTTCTACCTTCCTAACAATGGAGTCCCCACCAGGAGTTGTTTCCTTCCCTGCAGGGTCCCTGCCACCCTTCTGTGGGTCTCCTTTGTGGAGGTTCCAGCATCCTCCTTGGTCTCCACTGCAGGTGCCTCTGTAGAAGAACCACACTTTGCCAGAATGGCATAGGGAATTGTGGAGGTACAGCTGGAAGGATGCACCTCTGTTTCACCACCCTCACCCTCCCTGAGCTCACTGTGGTCCAACTGATCCTTTTTCTTAGCAACCTCTGAGGCAATGGCAGTGTCATTGGTGGTCTCTGGATGGAAAGGAGGTCCCACAAATCCTGGCCAACTCAGCCTGGAGATGAGCAACCTCCTCCCTCAGCCCCGAGAGGTGCCTGCAGATGGGACAACACACATCCTCCAGAATGTCTCCAGAAGACTGCTGCTCCACAGCCACTGCACTGCACTACTCCAATCATGTCTTATTTCTGGCCCCTTAACTGTTTGCAATCCTTACTCTTTCCTCTGTTTTTCTCTCTCTCCTTACTTTCTGCCTGTGTGCCCTTTAAGCTCCTGATTGTACTGTTCTGAGACAAGAATATCCTATATTTCTCAGTAGACCCTTACTTGCTCAGAGGCAGACCTCCAGCAGCTAGAGGGGCCGGAGGGCTACTCTTGCCCTTCTAGGATGGTGGGTCTTTGGTGGTTCTGTGATCACTCACTTCCTGCTCCCAAACAGGAAGTTCCTGGCCTGGTCAAATCCTGTGCCTATAAAAATAGAACTAGCTTTGGGTGAGGGGGTGAAGGGGAGGGGAAGGAGAACAACATTGTCCCAGTAGAGAAGTTCAGTCACACAGCAGTCCTTTCTCCTGGTGTCTTCTGCCAAGCTATTAGCAGAATCTTTCTAAGGCAGTCTTTAAATGTAGCTTCCTTCTAGCTAGCCACTCCCCTACTTACTAGATCTTTCTAAAGTAATTTAAACCTCACAGCTATTAAGTTCTTTCAATCACTGAGATTTACACCTAGATAACTGTTCAGATAACCATTCAGTTCAGTTAACTCAGACAAACACACACTTTTTTTGTTTTGTTTGTTAGTTTTTTTCCTAAATTAAGGTCCAAGTACAAAAGTTCTTCTTTAGTCCCAGTAGAGAGTTCAGTCACACAGCAGTCCTTTCTCCTGGTGTCTTCTGCCAAGCTATTACTATTACATGGGCATGCATTCTCCCACAGTGCCCTGCAAATGTCCACCACTGTCATCACCCTGAGTGGTCCTGGCAAGGTGTACACCCAGCCTCTGCTAGGGGTTGCCAAAGTTCAAAGCACCACCAACCCTCCCCCACTGGATGCGAAGAGCAGTCCATGGGATGTTCATTCAACCCCCCAGCCAGCCCTCTGACAGTCTGAGCTCGTTCCTGAAACTGGGTTGTCAGCATTGCAAGCAGTAGTTCTACTGCTGCACCAGTGGTCTGGCCAGTATTTCATTTTTTGATTTGTTTATGTGTGTGAGGAGGAGATCACGAGAGAAAAGAAACAGAGGCTGATAAAGAAACTTAATAGCCTGGAATGTGGAAAAGGTGCTAAGCTGAGTATCTAACTGGTTGAAAGATAGGAGGCAGAGGGTTGTGGTAAACAGCAGTTACTCAGAGGATGGGAGAGTGACCAGTGAAGTAACATTGGGATTGGTAATGGGCCCTATCCTCTTCAATGTCTTCATAAGTGACTTTGCTGTGGAACTGTAGGGAAGGTGTGTCTCTTTGCAGATGACATTAGAGGTTTCCTGTTACATAAATTGTGTATTCATTGAATATTTGATGAGAGAGTTCATAGAAACACAGAAACATAAAGTTGACAGAATCACGGACGCAAAGGCCCATCAGTCTGCCCATTTCTTTTTGTACCTTATAAATGTGCCATCGCCTTTGCTCTGTCAGTGGCCTATCTATTCATACTCATTTGTATTGCTCCTATGCCTATCCCATGCCTGTTTGAAGTCCTGCACTGTATTCATAGCCACCACTTCTTGAGGTAGGCCATTCCATGCATCCACCACCCTTTCTGTGAAAAATTTCCTCACTTCCCCATAATGGACCCCTCTAATCTCATGCTGTGTCCTCTTGTCCTGCTATTTTTCTTATATTTAAACATGTTAGACTCTTTCACCTTGTTAATGCCCTTAAGGTGTTTGAATGCCTCGATCATATCACCTCTCTCCTCCTTTGCTCAAGGGTATACATATTGAGCTCTGTTAATCTGTCTTCATATGTCTTCTGATGCAGTCCCTGCACCATTTTGGTTACCCTTCTCTGGACTGCCTCAATTTGGTTAATGTCCTTGTGAATGTGTGGTCTCCAAGACTGCAGTACTCCAGATGGGGCTAACCAGTGTCTTGTAAGAGGATTATTACCTCCCTCTTACGACTTGTGATACCCCTACTAATACACCTAACACCCCCTAGCCTTACCTACTGCTTTAGAGGTCTGCTTGGATGATTTCAGTTCATCAGTGATGATGATGCCCAAGTCTCTTTCTTCCTTTGTGACTGCTAGCAACTCCTCCCCAGCCTATAGGTGGCTTCAGGGTTTCTCTTCCCTATGTGCATGATCTTGCACTTCTTTGCATTAAATCCCAGTTGCCACTCTTCTGACCATTTTGCTAGTTTATCCAGATCTCTTCTCATTCTGCCCACTCCATCTGGATCATCTACTCTGTTGCAGATCTTGGTGTCATCTGCAAACAGACAAGTCTTACCCTCTAGTCCATCTGCAAGGTCACTAATGAAGATGTTGAAGAGGACTGGCCCCAGGACTGATCCTGAGGTACCCCACTTGTGACTTGCATCTTTTCTGACTGTATACCATTTACCACCACTCCTGTTTTCTGCCCATCAACCAGTTTGCCACCCAGTTGACCAACTTCTGACCCACCCCAAGCCTACCCAGCTTATTTATCAATTTTCTATGTTGAACAGTGTCAAAAGCTTTGCTGAAGTCAAGGTAGGCGACATCAACTGCTCCCCTTGGTCCACCACTCTGGTTACCAAGTCAAGAAATCTATGAGATTAGTTTGACAGGACCTTCCTTTGTAAACCCATGCTGTCTTGGATTCTGTGCCCTATGGATTCCAGGTGTTGCACTAACCTTTCCTTAAGGAGTGCCTCCATCATCTTGCCCACTACTGAGGTAAGACTGACTGGTCTGTAGTTCCCTGCCTCCTCCCTGCTACCACTGTTGTGGAGGCGGGATCATATAAGCCCTTCTCCAGTCTTCTGGGACCTCTCCTGTGCTCAGAGACTCACTAAACAGTTCTGCTAATGGCTCTGCTAGTTCCACCTTTAGCTCCTTAAGTACCCTGGGATGTATGCCATCAGGTCCCATTGCCTTGTCCACCCTGAGCTTAGCAAGCTCTTGTAGGACCCTTTCTTTTGTGAAGGAGTAGTGCTCACCTCCCTCCCCTGTGTCCATGGTGCTGAGCTGTGGACCCTGCCCTACCTTCTCTTCAGTAAATACTGAGCAAAAGTATCTGTTTAGGATAGATGCTTTTATATGGTCCTCCTCCTCACATGCTCCCTTTTCTCCATTAGCTTAGCAATACCCCTCTGGACTTTCTCCTTTCATTAATGTATCTATAGAAAGTCTTGTCACCTTCTTTTACTGTTAGTGCTAGTGTTTCCTCAGTTTGGGACTTTGCCTGCCTTACTGCCTTCCCTGCTTCCCTTAGGGCAGTTTTGTATGCCTCTCTATCTTCATCCTGCTGTGTTCCCTTATATTTCCTGAAGGCCAGCCTTTTGGCTCTGACCTTTTCTGCTACTGTATTTGAGAACCAAAGTGGTTTCCTTCTTCTTTTGCACTTCCTTTTCTCTCAACACAATGGGATGCTCCTTCAAGTACTGCATCCTTAATGCTTGCCCACTTTGCCTGTACCCCTCACCTGTGTTTCTTTTGCCAGGGCTAGCTTAACTCTGTTGGCCATCTCATCAAAGTCAGCTCCTCTGAAGTCCCATATTTTTGCCTTGGAATGGGATGATTTAGATGTAGTAGCCAAATTGAACCATACCATGTGATAGTCACTGGCCCCAGGTGACCTTCTACCTGGAGATCTGTGATCCCTTCCTGTTAGTCAGTACTAGATCTAGGATAGCCCTGTCTCTTGTGAGTTGTTTTACCAGTTGTTTGAGGCCCTCCCCTGCAGGAATCCACTATGTGTCTAGTTCTGGCAGATGTTCCTGCTGGTATTGACCAATCTGTATCTGGCATGTTGAAGTCTCCCATTATCAGAACCTCCCTTTAGCTGTCATGTTTTGTATATCTTCTTTTTTTGGGGATACTCCTCCAAGTATCCACCTAGTCACGCCCCTAAGGTCCTCCCCATGCCAGTCGATCCCCCGGTCACCCTGGCTTGCCCCCAGAGGATGGGGCCACAGAGCTGACTCTCCACATCCCAACCAGCGGTCCTGTAACTGGTTGGGAGGAGCAGCGACATGGAGGAACCCCGGGAGGGCTTCATAGAAGCGGAGTCCACATTTTGTATATTTAATGTATCCCTGGAGAGCCAAGCGTGCAGCAGCGTCAGTGCACTACGTGCAGACATCCGGCCGGCTTCTCCCCAGTCAAATGCATGTGTTGTCATGCCCCCAGCCTCCGCTGGTGTCACTGCAGTGCTGCATGCATCCTCACTCCACCCCAAAGGAAGGAGAGCTGTGGCAGGATGCTCAATCCTTCCTTCCCCCTACCAGCCGAGTCCGTTCCCGAACCCGGGTCGCCGGTGCAGTCACGGTGTGGCATCCCGCACCTCAACCCTCAGTGCCACCGGGCTGGCTGTTTGTATATCTTCTAACAGTAATGTGTCTATGTCCTCCCCTGGTCTGGGGCCTGTGACAACTCCAGTTCTTATGGCTGTCCCATTTCCTGTTTCCAGGGTGACCCACAGTTCTTCTGGCTCCTTATGTGTATTTTGAATTTCTGTAGTTTTGATATTTTCATTGACATACAGGCCCTCCTCCCCCCTTTTGCACCTCGGTCTCTTCTGAACAATACATAGCCAGGTACTGAAGTCTCCCAAGTGTGGTTACTGGTAAACCACATCTCACTAATTGCTATTATGTCCAGTTTATCCTCTGACATTATTGCCTGCAGGTCTGGGATCTTATTTCCCAGGCTGTGAGCATTTGTGTACATGATTTTCCATTGGCCAGATTTGGTGTGTTAGTTGTTGGGTGAGGTTTGGCATTACCCCGTGCATTGTATGGGGAGACAAACCTTTTTCTTACCTGGTGATGCAAATTAACTGCAAACATGCTGAATCCCTGTTTGACCACTAGCTGAGGGGAGGGTGTTCTTCCCATTCGACATATGGGGTGCTGCACCCTCTCACCATTTGCTAGTTTAAATATTCTGCAAAGACATCAAACTTCTGCCCCAATGCACTGACTCCCTCCTTAGTCAGATGCAGTCCATCAGATTTAAAGAACTTTTGCTCCCAGAACTGTTGCCAGTTCCTACAAATATGTGTCCTTTTCCTGGCATCAGCCCTTAAGCCACGTGTTTAGCTCCCCTATCTCCCTTCTCTGACCTTCCGTCCATCTGCCCCTCTCCCCCAGACTGGCAAGATCTCAGAGAAGGAGATGCCGGACAAATGGATGATAGTTTGTCACCCAGCCTGGTCAGGTGTTCCTTGGTCTCCACAACTGACCGGCTGGCGAGATCATTAGTCCCTATGTGTACTAGGACATCAATGTTTTCTTCTGCTTTATGAACAATTTTAGCAATGCGGTCAGTGTCTCTCCATGCTGATGTATCTGGACAACATCTGACCATTACCCCTGGCTGGAGATGGGTATCAACTCCCGAATCATGGAGTCTCCTATGATCAGAAGTTTTTGGATTCCCTTTTTGCTTTTTGTTTTGGTTCCTGATTTGGGTGAGTTTTGTTGTGCTAGCTCCTGTGCTGCAGTGTCCTGCTCTGCAGTGTCTTCTGCCTCTTTGTTTGATTTCAGAGATAGAGGCAGATACCTGTTTGTAGTGTTTATATGGTTTTGGAGTAATATGTTGGAGGCAGAGTGATGGGGCACCCAATTTGCCCCTTCTAACCACCTGCCAACCTCCTGGTCCAACTACCCTCTGCGGTCGAGGTTTTTCTGTTGGATGCTGGGAAATGGCAGGTGGTTCTTATAATATTTCCTCTTGAATATGAAATTTGAGGCGTGCAATCTCTGCCCATGCTGCCCGGAGCTGAGCCCTAAGATCCCAATGGCCAGCATGTTGGACAGTGTCCTAAATCCTGTAAGACTGTCCTTCTGAAAATTGTTCCACAGTACCTGCAGTTAATGATATCCATTCCAGATAAGTTGCTGAGTTTATAACCTAGTCAGAGTAATTAGAAGGAAAAAAATGCAAGTAATGGTTTGATTGTGTTTTGTTTTGTTTAACTTGTTATAACAAGTTAAATTACTAGTACCCTATAAATGAGCTCACCTTGTGGATGCCCCACTGATCCGCCCCTTCCTGCTCTGCCACAGGAAATGTCACAACTGTGGTACCTTATAAAAGGAGTGCAGTGTGGGGTGGTTGGGGATGGGGTTGGTGGCTGGGCACTTCCTGCCGAAAAGAAGAGCCACGGACGAAAGAACAAGGAGGTAAGAGCAGAAACAATCAGTCAACAACAAATGCAGTAACCCTGAAAGCTTATCCTAATGTTAGATAAAACTGTAAAACCTGTAAAGCACCACCTGTAATAATTTCAGAGAAGATATACGCTGTAAGAAACACTTTGCTACAGAGAAAATAAAGCAATGAAATGTTAGAACAAACAGTAGCAATCCCTGTGAGTAAAAATAAAACAACACCACACAGTAAATCTGCTTAGCCAAAGAGTCTTAATCCTTTTTCCTTGCTCTGGTAAGGTTCTCTACTCTGCCTTTCAAGCAGTCTTGGAAGGAAAGAGCTCAGGTGAAGCTAGATGCCTTGGCCAGCAAACCAAGTCTTCATTCGACTGTATTCAAGTATTTAACTATGCTGGTATTTGACAATAATGCAATACATTTATTAAAAATGCTGTAGACAAGAAAAAATCACAAAATAGACAATTGAGATGTTTTTTGCTTGGCATGGCGAGAGGATAATACTAGGTCATGAAAACATATTATAATGACACAGAGTCAGGCAGCATAAGTGTAGTTTAAGGAAAACACCAGTTGCTTTCATGCACTCTCCTGCTGAGTGCATAGACATATGGTGTTTTCCTTAAACTCCCCCACTCCCAAGTCATTTTCTCTAGTTCTTTTTACGCTGTCTTGTGGGGTCCTACAGGGGTCCATTCTGGCACCTTTGTTGTTCTCCGTTATATGCTTCCACTTGAGAGATCATTAGATGATCAACTTGGGTTTTCACTGCTATGCAGATGATACCCAGTTGTACCTGTCCTATACTTCGATGACTTTTCTCAGATATGCTGAGTTGTTGTTTAGCCAACATCAGTGATTGGATGTCTGCTAACTGGCTGAGTCTCAACCCGAGTGAGACTGAGGTTATGTTGATGAGAGCCAGGTCATGGGGTGTTTTCACTGATAGGAGGTTGCCTTCCCTTACGGTTGACTGCCGTCTCTCTCGGTGACTGGGATGGTAAAGGATCTGGGTGTCATTCTTGATGATGAGTTGGATCTGCAAAAGCAGGTTGCTTTGGTCATAAGGGCTGGCTTTTTCATCCTCGAAGCATCACCAGGATCTGCCCATTTCTATCACCTTCAGACCTGGCTGCGGTTATCCATGCCTTTGTCACCAGTTGTCTTGATTACTGTAATGCCCTATACCTAGGGTATCTGGAGGTTCGATCACACGCCTGCAGCTGGTGCAGAATGCTACAGCTAGGATGTTGACCAGTACCTCCATGAGGGACCATGTCACTCCTGTTCTGTGCTCTCTGTACTGGCTGCCTGTGAGTGCAGTATCTTCTTCAAGATTGGCTTGCTAACTTACAAGGCCCTATGCAGCTTGGGACCTGACTACTTAAAAGAGCTCCTGATTCCATACTCCTGGTCTGCCCCTATGCTCCACAGATGCTGACCTGCTGGCTGTTCCATCTTCATGCTTGATAAGATCTGGTGACAGGGCCTTTGCAGTAAGCTGCCCTACCTTTGAATTCCTTCCCTCCACACATTAAGGTGGCCAGTTGGTGGAGGCCTTCAAAGTCTCTCTTAAAATGTATCTGTTTGAGAAGGTTTTGATCTAATCTGATTTTGTGTTGAGTTTATTTTCATTATTTATAGTTTTTACTTTATTGTTTTATGTAAAGCAATCAGAGCTCTTTGGATAGGGTGTTATATAAAATAACATTGCCTTGTCTTACTTTGTCTAGTGCATATTTATGCCCCAATTTGCATTTCAGTGCAAAAATATATTTTTCTAACTGCATTTTAGTATTAAAAGTTCAGTTTATGAAAGTGCTTGAAAACATCTTTTTAACTGAGCTGCCGCCCATCAGCAGCCATCTTGTGGAGATGCTCACTCTCTTGACAGGGATATGATAATGTACCCTGGACGGTCCGTCCGCTGAACTGGTAGGGTCACATTAGCATGATACAAAATCGAATAAGGTAGACACCCAGGATGGGGTGGAGAAAGCATAAGGGATCTGGGAAAATAGAGGTGCAGTCTAGGAGTGGTAGCTGGGTTTCAATGCCAAAAGTGCAAAGTCATGTGGCTAGAAGGTAGTATAGCACAGACAGTGGTTTAGGCTCTGAGCTACAAACCTGGAGACCTGGGTTTGAATTCACAGCCCCACTTGCATATTGTGTGACCCTGAGCAAACAACCTTCATTGTGCTCCCAGATCACATTAGAAAACAAGATTCAACTAGGTGTGCCTCTCCTAGTTAAACAATTCCCTTTTCCTGGTTAAATACTTTCCCCAGGGCAGGAAACCCAGAGGTTGCATATAAGATGTGGGGAGATACAGTAACCAAGCTAGGCGGTACCTTGGGGTGATCATATCTGATGATCTCAAGGTGGCAAGGCAGTGCACAGGGCAGTAGGCAAGGCAAGCTAGATGCTGGGGTGCAGAGGCAGAGGGATCTCTAGCTGGAGAGGAAGTAGTATTGCCTCTGTATCACTCACTCATGAGACACCACCTGGGTATTGTGCCAGTTCTGGAAGCTGCACCTCTGCGAGGATATTGACAGAATGAAAACAGTCAGGTGGGCTTCTAAAATGGTGAGGGTAGTGCACAGGCATTACATGAGGAGAGAATGGGGAGCTCAACATGTACTCCTGGAGAGAGGAAAGGAGAAGAGGGTGGAGGAGAAGGAGGAGAGGAGAGGAGGAGGAGGAGGAGGAGGAGGAGGAGGCGGGGACAAGACTGAGACCTATAAGTACCTCACAGAGGTGAATAAGGTGCAGGAGAGAGCCTCTCTCATGGGAAGAGGATCAGAACAGGGAAATACTATGAAGCTTGGGGAGTTTAAGAATGATGTAAGTAAATACTTATACACAGAAAGGGTGGTGGATGCCTGAAACTGCCTGCCAGAAGAGGTGATGGGGCAAAACTGGTGGGAGCTTTAAACATGTGTGGGATAAGCACATGGATATAATAAATAGAAGTAAGAGAAGAGGAGGGATACCAGTGAGCAAACAGAGTCCAGGGTGTTAGGCAGGGAAAATAGAAGACTACATGAGCCTAATAATCCTTTTCTGAAGACACATACTATGTTTCTATGTTAATGTTTAATTTTTATGTTGGCGTGCTTGTGCAGCCAACATCTTCTTGATAGTAGAGATTTGGAGCACACGGTGGCTGTTGGGCGAATGTGGGACACGCACCGATAGTGCGTCCCTCATTCCCAATCAGCCTGCATGCCGCACCACACCACCTGGGCGAGCACATCTAAGGAAAGGTCGGCTGCAATGTGAGCAAAGCTCATCACCGCAGCAGACCTTCCTCACCTCTTCACCAGCTACAAAAATGGCAGCACAGTGGCTGCTAAACTGCCAACTTTGGGGTGCCCAATCCCCAGTCAGCTTACCCTGCCCTCATGTATGTGCCAATGGGAGCCCACTCCCCATCTGCATAATGTGTCCCCTCCTTTTTGCTTGCTGAGGGGTGCCCAATCTCCCTCAGCTCATGCATCCCCCACTTAAGTTGTTTGCCGTGAGGGTGCCCAATCCCCGTCGGCATCCATCCCCCTTTCCCACTTTAATGTGCCGACAGGAGCCCAATCCCCATCGGCATGCTGTCCCCCCTCTTCTGTGCTGAGGGTGCCCAATCCCCTTGGCTAGTGTCCTCCACTCCCTATGTGCCATTGGGGTGCCCAATCCCTGCTGGCTCTGTATCCTCCCAAAAACACCTGTAAAAAGAGACTGTCAGCGATGCCTTTTTACACCTGTAAACAGAAAACAGTCCCTCGTAGTCTCCCTACCCCCCCTCACCACCTGCCCACTCCTGCACACCTGCATCCCACCCCCCTCACCCCATACTTACCTCTGGAGTTTGCGCGAGTCTTCAGTGGACCCGAGAACATGTCTGCATTCTTCAAAGCCGACCATGAACTAGAAATGCCGGTAAGCTGTATAATGGAATAAATAGGATTTTCAACTTTGATGCATATCTCAAGCATTTATGGAATTTTGTGCCAAATTTTCAACATGGCTTTTGGGACCCCAACTCATGAATTCTGGCACTGTTATGACACTAATCGAGTCCCTAAAGGTGATTTGCAGTCACTGCATGGAATCACCTTTCAGGCCTGATTAATGCAAGGACAGTAGCAGTGTTCATAGGTGGGCTCTCAAAGCCTATGTTGAGATTTGGTGGAGAAAAACAAAAATGGCTGTTTTATGAGCGCAGTGCTATGCAGTTGTTAATGCGATGTCATAACTTCGCAAATTCACATATTTTTTCACACCAGATTTTCAACATTGTTATTTTTCTGCACCTCCTTGTGAACAGTACAGCTGTCATTTTCACATCCTGGCCAAAATGTGTTTCCACACTTCCAGCGCACAATAACCGCAGTGCGCTGTGGGAAATCAGTGTTTTGGGGCAGATTAAGAAAATGACAGTGACACTGTTCATGAGCAGAGGTCCTAAAATGCCTACGTTGAAAATCTGGTGATGATACTCCATAAAATGATTGTGTTACGAGCATGCATTGTGCAGTTTGCAAGCACGCTTTGTAACGTTATGCATTTGTAATATTTTCACTCTGGATTTTCACCATTGCCATTTTCCACACCTCTTGATGAACAGTACAGCTGTTATTTACATATCCTGCCCAAAATGTGTTTTACTTACGTCCGGCGCAGAATAGCACAGTTGCTGTGCAAAATAGCTTTTGGGACAGTTTGAGAAATGACAGTGACACTGTACATGAGCAGTGGTGCTAAAATGCCTATGTTGAAAGTTTGGTGCTGAAAGTCCATAAAATGACTGTTACAAGCGTGCAATGCGATTCTCCACGCACCTTGTAACCAAGCAAATTATGGTATTACATGCCACTAACACTGCCATTTTACACCTCCTTATGAACAGTACAGCTGTCATTTTCACATCCTGCCCAAAATGTGTTTCCAGTGCACTACCAAAAGCCAATGCCAGCGACAACATTCGGCATTGACAAATGCTTGTTTAGTTATATATTGAAATTTAAGAGAGTTTTACTCTTTAGGGTCATGTTTAAAGTGGCAGCCATGCTTGTGAAGGCAATCAGGGATGAGTGACATAGGGCATGAATTCAGTATGTGATGTCCCCAAATTCCAAACCCAACTGGAACTTTTCGTACCGGGCATTAGGCTAAAGTAATTGTATGGGTGCCAGGCAGTGTCAGCCAATCAGATGGAAATTTCTCTTGCCAATTCTATACAGTCTAATACTGTAGAACTCAAAACTGCCATGTAAATCAAATTTGGAACAATCAGAAGAGCTGCCCTATTAGAGAATTTAAATTTGCATACCAGAGGTTCCACTTCACAGCACTGGCAGTTAATCACTTGTCATGCTCTGTTATTAGTTGTTAGATGAATACGACTCCTAGAACCTGTTAGCCCAATCTTCATTCTGCAATTGTCAGGTGATTTTCAGGAGCATTACTATAGCTCAAGTACTCTCTCTGCTCTGCTGTGTTGTTAATTGCTTGGCTACTTGAGCTATACTAAGCTCCTGACAATCTGCTGACAATTGCTGTCAAGGATCTGAATGATTCTGGCAATCTGCCAATTAGCAATCAGTAGAACCTGAACAGATTTTTTAAGGGGCCCCATTTACCTGATTCAGTCAATTGTATTTCTGTCTCAGTGCTCATTCAGTTAAAATGTCCGTGGTTTCTTGGCTACAGAAAGTCAGCAGACAGACTTCTCTAATGTACAACCCAAGAATCTTAGCCAGATTACCTCAATCTCTCTGGCAGTGGCAGAGTCCATTGTTAAAGATCCTCTGCATCACCACCAGTGGGGAAGAGAAAATCAGAGTACACATCCTGTACACTAGCAGTACCATTTGAGATCAGCAAATACTCAGTTGAATATGTGGTCATGAAGGCTGTCCATTGGCTATTGTGCACAGTACCAGGAAACTATCAATGAAAGTACCATGCATAAGTCCAAGGCCTACTATCTTCCTAAATGACCAAGGGGAGATCACCCTTTTACTTGAGGACATTGAAAATGCAGTAAAAGACATTATATAGGTGCCTAAGAACAGAAGAGGCAGTGGCAAATGCCTGTGTCATCAGTGTTGTTACCTTGGTGTTGTTAAAGACCAAAACACTAGCATCTTGTAGGCGTATGGGGGTTATTGCAGTTCTCAAGGCAGTGGACATGGCTTTTTAAGCTGACACACAAGCAGGTGAGTGCACTCCACAGTGTGACCAGATAAAGCACAAATGTGCTATTGTTTGAGATATAGTGTTAAAAGTATATTGCAGTGACATTATTACACAATTAGTGTCCCTGTGTTCCAAGTGAAGATAAGGCACTGCAGTTTGAAAATTCAAAGGTTGTAGTTTATTCCAACCCAAATAGCTGAGGAAGGGTAGTAGTACCTGAAGCACTGAGGCAGAGGTTGGCTTCACATAAACTGTTCCTGTTTGCTGTTTGGTGTTTGTAGTGATGCTATGCAGTGGTTAGGAGGTCATTTTCTAGCAGGAATTCAGCAGTTTCCATGGCAACTAGCTTCCCAAGTATTTTGCTAAGGACTGATAGGATGGCTATGGGATGGTAATTTGAGGATCCTAGGGTTGTCTTTCTTTAGGATGGATGTGACCCACGTAGTTTTCCATATATCAGGACATAACCATGACACAAGGAGAGTGTGAAAATTTTGGCCAGTGGGGCAGAAATAAGCAGGGCAGCAATTTTTAGCAGCCTGGGCTCGATACTGTCAGACCCAGTGGCAGTGCTGTCTGAGTTTTATTGAGTAGTTTCAGGACTTCCGTCGGGTGACAGCCTTGAAGAAAAGAGTTGTTCAGCTGTGCATGTTGGGAGGGTGACATGGGACCCAATTTTGTGAGGCAGGAAGGTGGTCATATATTTGGTCAAGTCAGTAAATTGTTTATTAAAGAAGTTGGCAATGGTCAGAGGGTTGTTACAGTGCACACCATTTAGGACCTTGTCATTGAGGGTGGAGGAATGGGTGGATTCTAAGAATGTCTTTCTGTGGGACAAAAACTTTCTAGGGTCTCCTGAAGCATTAGTTAATAGTTTTCTGCAATAGGAACTTTTGGCTGCCCTTATATCATTTTGCATGCTTTCCTCAGCATCCTGTAGGAACTGTGGTCTTCTTTCAGGCTGGAGGAATTGAAGCGGCACCAACATTTGTCATGCTCTTTTATTTTAGTTAGTAGTTCTTTCTTTAGCCATCTAGTTTGCCTACCCTTGGCTCTATATGTAATCTGAGGGACATGTGGGTCCTGAATAGCTGTGAAATTAGCAATATAAATTTTGATAGTGGACTGCACGTCTGGGGTCTGGAACAGACTGGACCAATCTATATTAGCCACATCTTGAAAAATGTTTTCAGAATTAAGGTTAGCATAGTTGCATATGGTGATGAAGAGTGGTTCTTGTGGTGGTGACAGGGCCTGGGTCCAGGAACAAAAGATTGGGTGGTGGTGGTTCGTGATGGTGTCCGCGAAAGTGCCAACAGAGAGAATGTGTTCAGGTGGTTGGCTAACACCCAGTCAATGAGGGTGCTGGAGTTTCAGTGAGACACAATCCTCATGGGTTCGGTGATCATTTGATGCAAGTTATAACTGGATTTTTGCCAGTGAAGTGGCTGATTTTTCCCTAGCCAGTGTATATTTATATCCCTAGTATTAGTACTTCATTTTTCCATCAAGCATGTCATGGCAGGCAGGCAGGTGCCTTCAGTTGAGGTTTACCAGGTGGAGGGCACGACAGCCTAGAGACAGTGTGCAGTCCATGGCACTCAAAGTCCTGGAGGCGCGGTCTTTGGTGTTGCGTTTTCCTAGTCCCACTGGAACAGATGAGGCATCGGCAGGCCAGCAGCCCCAATGGGCTCAGTTAGAGGTCTTGGGATTAGCTGTTTGAGACAAGCCGAACCAGTGGTGTGGCTCAAGGCTGTTGTCTGTCAGGGAGGGCTTGTCCGTTGGCTCTGGCTGAGTAGTGGCAGGCAGGCACCTTCAGTTGTGGCTTACTAGGTTGAGGATGTGGAGCAGCAAGAGACAGGCACGGTTCACAGTGCTCAGAGTCCTGGAGGTGCAGTCTTCAGTGAGGGCATTTTCCTGGTTTGCTGGAGCTGATGAGAAGTTGGCAGGTCAGCAGCCCGATGGGCTCATCTTCCCACAGTCTGCAAACCCATACAGATTCTCCTGTATACGGATGATGCAGTTCTTTTCTCTCACAGCAAAGATATTGGCGTTATCAACCAGTCACTCAGTTCCTGCCTTGCCAGGCTTCAGGGTTGGTTTACATGTGGGAAAAATGGTCCTTAATCTTCATAAAACTAGGTCCATGCTGTTCAGGACTAGGCAGAGCTTAAATAAGCTATCCACCATGTTCAATATCCTCACAGCAAATTGCTCTCCTTTAGTAGAGACTGCCCTTTAAGCACCTTGGTGTTCACCTCGATCCACACTTCTTTGAGTCTCACCTCCAGCACACTACCTTACTCCTTCACCAGAAATTTGGTTCTCTCTACAGAATCCACCAGTTCCTAACACCTACTGCCAGAATCCAGATTACAATGGCAAATCTCATCCCATCCCTTGATTATGGCTCAGTTGTCGTCAACGATGCCAACAAATCCACTTTACAAAGAAAGTATGCCTTATATTACAAAATTGGTAAATTGGCCTCTGGCAGCAGATCTGATGCACACCACTGCTTGATCCTTGACTACCAAAATGGTCTCCTCTTGACCTCAAAGCTAATCTGACACCTGCCACCCTTGTCAATAAAACTATGCAATCTAGCACCCCAACTTACCTAAAAAACAAATCTCTTTGGGTCTCTCCTTGTCCTGCTCTATTGCAAATAATAACCCACTTAATCCTCATGCTTTGCACCCACATAGGACAGAGCTCTTTTAGGTAATGTGCTGCATCTATTTGGAATTCCCTACCTCCACCTGTCAAAAAGCCCCCAAGACCCCAGCCTTCACAAAGCTCCTAAAAGCACACTACTCTTCCCTCAAGCCTGTCACTGTTTTCCTAATCAACCCCCAAGTACCCATCTACCCCACTAGCTTGCGCCTTTACCTTCTTGACCCTCCTTTTTTTTCTTCTTCCTTGTACCCACAAACAACTATGCACTTACCCTCCACTGAACCAGCTACACTTAACCCCACACACACACCTGTTTCCAAAGGCACTCGCTGTCAGCACATCCACCCAGTCAACAATGTTAAATAAATAAAGTTAAATAAATACATAAACAGAAGCTCATTCTAATGTACTATGTAATGTTCTTGATATGAGCTAACAGACTCTCTATTTTACCATTAGGTTAATTCTGAGAGGTAACCCAAACAAAGTCAATAATTTCAATTGGTTGACTACTTCTATGGTTTCCATCCTGTTTCTGTGATGTTTGCAATGTTTTTATTATTTTATTAATCAGCTTTTGTATTTAATCTCCTTTATCAGTAGCAGTTTGGATCAAATTATTTGTTTACGGTTCAATCAGCTTAGGGTATCCAAGTCAAAACCAAAGCAACTAGCTGGACCCTGTTTTCTCAAATCCTAAAAGTGAATCAATGTCTACAAATGATATTAAATATTTAAATTGCCATTCATTCATGAGAGTAGTTGACAAGAGGCACAATAAGTTTTAGATTTGTCAGTAAGTCTAGTTATTTATTTTTTCTTTCTGTAAGTTCACGTCTTCCTTTGGTGACCAAGGAATACCATTAACTTCCTTAGTAACATTAAATTAGCTTCAGTAGTGTGCTCATAAGCCCTTATGGAAGAACCTGGGATGTTTTGGTGCTCATAGCAGAGCAAATTATTCAGTACTAGGTTCCTTTAAAGGATCAATCTATCAGCACTCCAAATTAAGACAAAGCAACATAGCTTTGTCACTTCAACTTTTAGATTTTTTGTTTTAATTTTGCAGTATTCAGATTTTTCCACTTTTATTTTGAGGCAAAATTTCATATTCTATGGAACATTTTATCAGCAAATAGTGAAAAAATAACATAAAAAAGTCACTGTACTATACAAGGCAGAGTTCAATGTATTTCCTTGCTGTTCAATTCGTGGCTCAATTGCCTAACTTTAAATTAGGTTTTTAAAAGCTTCTTTATAATCAGCTATATAATAACTGGGTTTCGTTTTTCCCATAGGAAACCAGTTCGTAATTTGCTGTTATAAAGAAGTGTTTATAAGACAAACACACGTCAGGTTTCACTCGCCTGCAGCACGCGCACCAGCCACAGCTCTTCCATTCCTAACCACTGGAGTGCCTTGCCTTCTCACCCGAACCTGCACCGCCACTCAGATTTGGCGGTAAGTTATTTTTTTAAATCACTGCTATAAACATTCTAAAGAAAGAAACTACCAGGGAAAAATTAACTCTCAGCAGGTGACTGTGCTAAAACACAACCAAATCGCAGCTGTACTGGAATGTCTGTTATTTTATATCACTGCTGTGGTGAAAAAGTGAAACCCAGCAATTATATATAAAAGTATAATATGGGTCGCTTAGAAACTTGAATTTTATACATATCCTCGTGTTGGATGCCTAGATAACGTGGCATCCAACACCGCAGGCGAGTGTAAAATTCTTGACACACACACCACCCCATATATTATTCTATATGTTATCCACAATAAATGAATTAATTAACCTAGGCAGTCCCATTGTTATCCCTAGCATTTGTATAATTCTGTTGTATTCCGTAGTTGTTCAGAAACATCCATTGACTGAACAAGTACTAAGACCTAATACTGATTAACATCTGAAGAATATCTAAGTGCTCTAATAATTGTATCTTCATCATCTGTACGATGCAATATTGAATTTTGTGCCTAAAACAGTTATGCATTTCTTGTTGATCTCTGACTATGCCTTCGATTTGTAATATAACCATTTCATTCATTTCCACTGATTGTTCAGTTTCTAACCATCTAATTTTTTCTTGGGTGCATTTGGTATTTCCTTGGGAATTTAACATGTTATTCTCATTTTCTGAATTAGACTTAGTGAATACTGTATTTCACCTTTTGCTTTAGCTGGTTGATAACATGTAGTTCACTTTGTGCCTCTAAAGAAGTCCCATTTTAGCACCCTTCTGTCCATTTTGTTTACCTTTATTTCTTTTGACGTAGCCCTCAAAATGTTCATTATTGATGTAAGGTGGAATATAGCAGTTCTCTGTTACTAGGCTGTTTGTGTTTATTTGGACATTTGCCCAAAATGATTCTACATTATGGTCTTCAGAGCTATTTACATATGAATATATGAAGAAGCCAGAAGAAGAAGGCCACTTGACCTATCAAGTCTGCTCATATTGCAGGGTCCACAGCCTGAGCTAATGTCTCTGCCTCCCTCCCACTCCTCCCATCCTCCCTACCCATGATCTTTAACTTCCTGTTCCTATCCCAGCCTCTCTTAAAGCTGCCCACTGTCATCAATGAGATGACCTCTTCCAGCAGCGCATTCCAAGTGTCCATCCATCTCTCTGCAAAGAAGTGCATCCTGACCTCCCTCCTAAACCTTCCATATTTCAATATGTTAGCCTATACATTGTCTTTAAGTATAGTGCCATGCCACCTCACTTCTTCTTTTTTCTTTCTTTACTGAATAAGGTATAGCCTGAAATGTTTTTATCTCATGGGTTAATGAAAACAAAACATTATTCTAAGCACAGGCACAAACTGGTTAAGAAAATCACATGGGCCCCTATGAACGAAAGAACAGATTACCCACATGCCACTTAACTAAGGCCTGTAGGCAACCCTAAGTCTCAAAGCTGTGCCGAGGGGTCCAGTGGACTCCCAGTGGCATTCTTAACAGGAGCCAAAGCCCTTTATTCACACAGTCTCACAGCTGACAACACAGCTACAGCGGCACAGGTGGTAAAGTGGCATGTCAGTGGGCATGCCCTCATTCTGCTCCATTCATTAAGGTGCGACATGTCGGGTGAGGGGTGCAAGTTATGTGAGGAGACCCTGCCATAACTGTTACATGCCCCTACCAGTGATACCTGCCTGCCCAGATGGGTCATGGAATCTCTCCACCATGATGCAGCAGCCCACCTAGCTGCATGGTAGGGCTGGAGGAGGCAGCCATGGGTACATGTGAGTGATGCTGTCCTTCATGCTTTCATACAAGTACATACATATTATTGTACACTCCACACTGTGCTGTAGCATAGTCATGATTACAGTAACTTGCACAATTCTCCTGTGTACAGCATCCCCATATGGCAACAACACAGTCTAGTGCAATGAAAACACTGAAACTATATTCTATACTATGTATTGACATTGACATGGAGCACATGTGAAAGTTGCATGTTGCTGTCATATAGAAGTAATATGATTTTAGCAACAGAGATATGTGTTCTATATCATGCTGCTGAAAGAGTGAGAGAGACTGAGTTAACACTACAATGCATAAATAGCCTATACAGTATATATTGCTAGACACAACTTACATCTATGTTACAGCAATGTAATGCACATGTGATCCATGTCAACAGAAGTATATAGTATATGTTGTTACTTTAGTGGTTACATTGGGATAGACTATGTTGTAGCCATACAGGAGTGCAGTACACAGGGACTTTCCATGGACTAGATACAGTACTTGGACTTTTTACGTGTCTTGACTGTGAAAGAGAGCAGAAGAATTGCACACCTTACAATTACTATTTTAGGGTTCCTATTGCTCCCAGGCTGTAGTGCAGGCCATGGTTTCCCCATCATGGAATTGTGCTAGTAGTTGGTACAGATAGGAGAGGGAGGAAGTGCTGAAACCTAATTGGAGAGGGGCAGTTGTGCAGCAGAAGTCAGAGAAGAAGAAGAGAATCAGTATTTATGTAGCACTTTTGTACACATACAGTACAGTACATACACAAGGGTAATTGGCAGAAGAGACCAATCTGGTTCTCTAAGAAGATCACGGAGGCAGTAAGGGCCAGAAAAGGGCTACACAGGGAAAAAGCAGGATAAGGAATGAAGCAAATACCAGGTCAAAATGAAGTAGGCTAAAAACGTAGTCTGAATTCAAAAGCAGGCACAGAGCTATGCATTACAGACGTGGTCAAGGGAAGGGGAAAACAATTCTTGGTACATCAGGGAAAAGGAAAGACAGAGGGGATTGTTAGGCTGACAGAGAGTGGCAGGAAGTAGAGGAGGATGAACAGAAGGCAGTTGTTCAAAGCAACTACTTCTGCTCAGTATTCACTGTGGATGATAGTGAGCCTCTGCTGGAAAGCTGCATAAAAGATTCTGCACAAGGATCCCACAAATGGGATAGGCGGTAATTACCGAGAAAGGGTTAGAACAGGGCTTGCCACCCCTGAAACTAGACAAGGCTCAAGGGCCAGATTGGATGTACTGAGAGTACTCACAGAATTGGCATACGAATTGACTGAACCCTAGCAGGGCTATTCATTAGCTCACAACAGTCAGGGATGGTTACGTGAGCTTGGAGACTAGTGGACATGGTGCCGCCTCCACAAGGGAGGGACAGGGTGGAACCTGGAAATTGCAGGCCTGTCACCTTACGTCCATTGCAGGTAAACTGATATAGACAGTAGTCAAGAGGACCTAGTGGACTACATGGAGAGAAATGGGCTCCAGGATAGTAAGCAGCATTGGTTTGTGGCAGGAGGTCTTGTCAGACCAAGGACTAGAAAAACTGCACATACAGCACCACACAAAATATTGTTTTCAATGTGACATAGATCTAATTGTCACAATATATTAAAATTGTACATACTGTACAGCACAATAAACAAGTGCAGATATTTGTGCAAACAGGGTACAGAAAATCAAGTCTCAAAGTACATATAGATACAAATAAACAGAAGGTACTAACATCCAAATGGAGACCAATAGAACTGAGACAAATATCCCAAAATCTCATTTCAAAAGGAGGCTTCTACTGGGGACTCAGAGTCAGACCCAGACCAACCTGATTCTATTCTTTGACTGGATAACAAGGGCGGTGGATAAGGGCAAACAGTACATTTAATCTATTTTGATTCTCAGCAAAGCATTTGACTCGGTGCCACAACTAGAGTATCTTGGAGCAGCAAAGGACCTAACTAAATATGTGTGACCTAGTTAAATGGGTGGGAAGTTAGTTAGGGAGAGGACAGCACAGGGTGATGGTAAACAGAGTCAAATTGGGGATTGGAAGTCATGAGTGGGATACAGCAGAGGTCAGTCCTGGGACCATTCCATTTCAAGATGTTCATCAGCAACATAGAAGAAGGAATACAGGGCAAGAAGTGCCTCTTCACAAATAACACTAAGCCCTGTGGCAGGAAGACAATGAGGAGGGGTAAGTGAGTTACAGAGGAACCTGCAAAGGTTAGAAAGGTGGCACAAGGTCTGGCTGTTGAAATTCAATGCCAGAAAGTGCAAAGTGATGCACATAGGGAACAAGAATCCCAGGAAGAAATACTGGGTGGAAGAGTTAAGATGACCATTACTTCAGAGAAAAGGGACATTGAGATCATTGTAGGTGACTCCCTGAAACAAACTAGCCAATGTAAAGAAGGCCTACAGCAAGGCAACTAGAATGTTGTAGTGTATTGGAAGGATTTTGATAGCAGGAGAAATTAGGTAATACTATATAGATCATTGCTGAGACCCTATCTGGAGCACTGTGCCCAGTTCTGGAGCCCTCAACTGAGAAAAATCAGAGGCAGGCTGGAGACAGTGCAGCACAGAGTAATCAAAATGATTCAGGGCCAACAGGCAGATCTTATGAGGATTAGCTTTAGGGCACTAAACATGTACTGTCTGGAGACCAGAAGGAAGAGGGGAATATGATAGAGGGCTTTAAGCTCTTGAAAGGAATAAAGGAACTCTATGAGGAACTATTGAGCAGGATTGGTGAGTCAAAACAAAGGGATATAAAAGTAAGCTGGTGTGGAGGAAATTCAGGAGGGATGTGAAAAGTTTTAATTTACTAAGAGAGTGGCTGAGCTGAGAACAGCCTAACAGCAGAGGTTGGTGGGTACAAAAACCATTAATGGATTCAAGCATGGATGGGAAAAAGTAAAGGGCTTAATAGTTACTTGGTGGGGTAGCAGTAATGCTGGGAGCGAGAGGAGAAGACAGAGTGAAAATCCTGTCTAGACAATAAGTCATGGGATAGAGTAGTGTAAAACTGAGCAGACTGGATGGACCATTATTCTTTTCTGTTGACATAGTCTGTCTATCTTTCTGTATTTCGCATTGTATTCCAAAACACTTTACAAGCAATAAGAGACTGGTAATGAAGTGACTGTAAACTTGTATTGGCAGCTATTTTGCACATCAACACCCCCACTCAATGCTGGACAATTGTACAAACCAGTTTTATACGGAAGGAGAATGTTGGCCAGAACACTGATGAAAGTCTCTTACTCTTTTGGTAAGGGAGCCCTTGTCTGCCAGGCAACCATTCAAGATGGGGGACGAGGGTGGATGAAGGAAGAGGAGGAGGAGTAAACACTTGGATGATAACTTGGGAAACCCATTTTGCCTGTTTCTGCTTATATGGTTCCTGAGATGACAGCAAATGTGGTCACAGGAAAGAGTATGGATATGTCTGTACCTGTACCTGATGGAGAATAACAGTATCCAGCTCAGCCTCCAGACTCAGCCTTACCCACACCTGATGCAGAATTTGACAGCATGTAGTATACTGGATTGCATAAAGAGTCCACGGAGCAAGAGGAACAGGTTCAGAAGGAGGCTATGTCTGAAGAAAACACATTTGCTTAGGCTTTTGGCAAAGGAAGAAACAAACCTGGCTAGGTCTTGTTCCCAAATGGCCAAGAACACAAATAGACTGACAGCAATGATCCAACATCTGCCACAACAAAGCATTCCCTCAAAGTTAGGACATCTGAAAAACTGTCTCCATAGCACAAATGCAGCCCTCCAGCAGCAGTGCAGTAACAGATATTTGTGAATCTGTCAGCTCACTCACTGACAAAGCTAATCCTGTCAGTTTGGAATTACATCCAGGCAGGCATGATGCTATGCCTACCATAGAATGGTCAGAGTCTTGGAGCCCTGACGATGCACTGCATGCTGCTGGATGGAAATAAGCGGCTGATGGGGAAGGCTGGATTTTACGGTGTGGTTTCAGCAGTGATAATTATGGTAGAGGCTGAGAGGAATGGACAGCAGGTAATCAAGCCAGTTGTGCCTGGGCTTTCCTCTAAACAAAATAAACGTATGATGAAAAACCTGGAGATGAGTAAACCCAAACAGAAGTAGATCCCAGCTGCAGTTTATAGGGGTCTTACTTAGCATGAGAAAAACAGTCAGTGTTTGTCTCAGGTCTCAGAGAGCAACTACCAGGCCATACATGAGCTAAACAGCGACACTATAAAGTACTGAGCCAAATTCACAAATGGACTTGCTTGCAGAAAGTATGGCATTAGAGAGGCAAGTTTAAATATGTGAGTACCACAAATAAAAAAAAAGCTGAAAGGGATTTTGAGAACAGTAAATTTTTGAAGTACTTTAAGGCATTTCCTGAGGAAGACCTTAATATTGAGTGAAACATAGAGGATTAACTATTATATGCCTATTTGAACCACTTGGAATAAAGTGAAAATACAGAAGAAAGTTTTCAGTGTTTTGAGTGAAGTTTATGATCCCCCATTCTTTATGACTAACAGTTTAAGCCCAAATAGAGGCTTATAATAAAGACTGAGAGAAGATGGAAGGTTTGATACCTTTTATTGGCGAACAAGTGTCTTGTACAAAGATGGGGATTATACTGGCTTTCAGGGCCACACAGGTCCCTTCTTCAGGTGAATTCACCTGAAGAAGGGACCTGTGTGAGAAAAAGGACCTGTGTGGCCCTAAAAGTTGTGTATAATTCCAGTTTTGTACAAGACACTTGGGCCAATAAAAGGTAATCAAACCTTCTATCTTCTCATGTTTTGCAAGGACCAATATAGCTAGAATCTCTTTTTACAAAATAAAGACTGAGAAAATAGTAAAGAAGGCTTCCAGTGGGTCACGGTAGTGAAAAACAACTTGAGTTACGATCTGCTGCACACTGTGTTAAACAATCAAATGCTACCATCAAAAACTAATCCTAGTTGCACTGACCCTGTAAAGGCAGTGCACAGTACTGAACAAAATGAAAGTGACTCTGCAGGAGCCTTGCATGGGTTTATGGAAAAATAATGTGGAAAGTAATGCTGAGGGTGCAGTATCAGACAATGAGGACACACAAAATCCTGAGACTGAAAGTATTGTGAAAACTAATTCCCAGCAGCAAGGAACAAAACTTAAAATGTCAGATTTGTTTAGCACAGTAGGAGAGCCTGCACAAAGAAGAAATGCAGTCTGCCTTAAATATAAAGGTGGCATGGCAACAGCACCTGACAGACAAATTTGTAATTATGCAGCTGTTAAAACTTCTATGGGGTTTGGAGCTGGGAAATTCTATGCCTTACTTCATGTGGGAGGAGGACCTTTGTTTGATGTAAGATTTAAAGAAATACAGGCTTTAAAAGATTCTGACAGAAGTAAGAGCAGGTTAAGGATTTCCTCTGTGGAAACCATTCATGCCTATACCCATAAACAAACCCACTATAAAAATGGTTACT
Source organism: Neoceratodus forsteri (assembly GCA_016271365.2). Classification (NCBI taxonomy): domain Eukaryota; kingdom Metazoa; phylum Chordata; order Ceratodontiformes; family Ceratodontidae; genus Neoceratodus; species Neoceratodus forsteri. The sequence goes on along the minus strand of CM057455.1, from coordinate 666,612,269 downwards.
TTGTTGTTCAGAAAATACAGATGTAATGTATTGGTTATGGAAGAGATGTAAAGTTCTGGACAGACCAGCTCCCATTCTAGAGGCAGATTGTGTATGGACGGAGTGGAAAGTTAAGGTTCAGTTAAAACAGAAAATACAGGATAAACCATCTTTCCAGCAGTTTTTGCATAAGTTGTGATAGGAATTTTTCAACCCAGGACAGTCAAGAATTTATCAAAGTGTGGGTCATGGCCACACCTCAGTTCGGTGTGTTACAAACCTCATTGCAAATTATGTATGGATTATAGGCATACTAGTCTGCATGTGTCCAAATCAATTTAGGTGTAATTAATATGATGAGGAAGGTCACTCTTATAGGCAGTGTCCCTTGGCTGCACACAACTGATTAGACAGAGTAGTTCAGGATCAAGAGTAGGTAATCACAGGCACGAGCACAAGGCCCACAGGAACACCCTCAAACCCAATCTGGACCTGAAAATAGCCACCATAGCCAGAGTCCACAGCAGAACCCTTGGTTCGACAGTCTCCTGTACCATAACAACCAGCTAAAATGATTCTTATGAAGCCACTTCAGAAAATACGGGTGCCAAGAACACACATCCATACAGGTAGTACAGTAGTAGTAGTAGTAGTAGATTTTATTTATTTAAGGGCCTTTCCCAAAGGCTGAGGGTGCCCTTACAAAACAGTTAAAATACAAACATAAAATAAGACAAAAACAGTAATGCTAAAAATACTAAAAGACAACAAGAATTAAAATCAAGGCTAAACAACTAAAAACAACTCTCCATCCAAACAGTTAAAACATCTACCTCAGACTCAAGAAAGGCTTGTCTAAATAAGAACGTTAATTTTGTTGAAATATTTCCAGTGACGGTGCCTCCCAGAGATGACCGGAAAGAATTTCAAAGATTTGGAGCAGCAACCTCAAATGCCGGGTCCCCAGAGTTCTTCAACCTCAGTATGAGGATCTCCAGGAAGGCACTGGAGATTGATTTCAGAGACCAAGACAGGACATAGGGGTGCAGGAGATCCCTTCAGATGGCTTGGACCCAAACTGTGTAGGGCCTTATAGATCAAAAGACCTATCCTGAAGTGAAGAGCCAGAGCACCGGCAGCCAGTGCAGCTCTCGCAGCACAGGGTGACATGGCTAAATCTAGAATAACCATTCAGCACGCATGCTGCTAAATTCTTTAGAAGCTGCAGGTGGGACAACTCACCACCCCTAACCCTGAGGTAGAAGGTGTTACAGTAGACAAGTCTCAAGGTCATGAATGGATGTACCAGCATGGCCAAGTCTTTGGCAGGACAAAGAGCTTAATCTGGGTGATGTTCCAGAGATGGTAACAACTGGCCCAGACAACAGCCAGCATCTGAGCATCAAATGTTAGCTAGCTGTCAAACACAACACTCAGATTTTTCACCCTTGATGACACCTCCAGTTCGGTTGGGCCATTAAAAGGCCCACTCTGTCACCAGAGGTTCCCAAACCCACCCTTTGAACAGGCTCTACCAGCAGTACCTCGATCTTCCCAGGGTTTAGTCCCAGCCAGTTTGAGGCCATCCAGGCCCAGATCTTGGCCAATCATTTATTCAGTACATCAACATCATCAGGTCTATCAGGTGAGAAAAGACAGGTAGAGGCGAGTATCATCAGGCGTAACAATGAAAACTCAGCCCATACCATCTTATGAACTCACCTAGGGGTAGCGTGTATACTGTGAACAGCACAGGGAGAGGATAGAACCTTGGGAACTCCACAGAGCAGGTCCCTAGGATCAGAGGAACAATTCCCCAAATGACCTGCTGAGATCTGCCCTGGAGAAAGGACTCAAACCAACTGATGACCTTGCCAGTAACTCTACATACTCCTCAGCCTGTCCAACAGCACCCCATGGTCCACAGTATCAAAAGCTGAGGTGAGATCAAGGAAGATAAGAATTGTACACTCTCCCAATCTCTCGCCCTGAGCAGATCATTCAACACCTTGACCAATGCTGTCTCCATACTGAGCATGGCCCAATCCGGACTGGAGAGGTTCACAAATCTGGAAGTCTGCAAGACGTTCCCAAGCTGTTCTACTACCACCTTCTCAAGAACCTTTGCTAAAAAGGAAGGTTGAAATAGGTCAGTAATTTGCCAGGACGTTGGGATTCAAAGATGTTTTCAGCAGAAGCCCAACCAGGGACTGATTTAAAGACTCCAGAAAGACTCCAGCCAACAAAGAACTCCCAACTATCCTGGCAAAGACTGGTTCCAAGGGCCATGATGCAGCCAACTAGCAGCTGCATCGGGCCTGGGTCCAGGTCGTAGAACGTTGATTTACATCTGTGGATACTCTACAGACCTCCTGTGCTGTCACCGGCCAGAACTCACCCCAGAGTGTGATCACTCATCTGAGAAATACCACTGTTGGAGGCTTGAATTCCACTGGAGGCAATCCCGCTCTCACAGAGGACAATCTGTCAGAGAAGAGTCAAGCAACCTCCTCACATTTGTGAAATGAATAAACTCTAACGAGTTCCAGACAGGGCAGATGTAACAGTCTGTCCACATCCCGGAAGGGCTGAGCTGGTCAATTCTGCCTGGCAGCAATCGCCCTAGACATAAAAGCTGCCTTTTTGGGACAATTGCCTTCTGATATTCATGATAATGAGATATGAACATACTGAACATACGAAATTTGCCAGCAGATAAAGGCCTAGAGGTCTATCAAGTCTGCTTGAAAGTGCAGCTAGCACTCCTTATTCTGCAGCTGCCCCTCCCTTCCACCCTTCCCTCCATTGACTCTCCCCTTGCCCTGTCCCAGCCCCTTTTGATGCAGTCCACTGTTCTACTGGATACCACTTCTGCTGGTAATGCATTCCACCCAGCTACCACCCTCTCTGTAAAATGTGTCTCCTCATCTTCCTCCTGAACCTTCTTCCTCTAGTCTCATATCATGGCCCTGGGTGCCCCTCCCTCCTTACTTTGAACAGCCCCTCTGTACCTGTCTTGTTTATTCCTTTCATGTACATAAAGGTTTCAGTCATGTCACCCCTGTCACTTCTCTCCTCCAGCGAGTACATGTTCAACTCCCTCAGTCTCCTCTCATATGATAAGTCCCCAGCCCCTTGATCATCTTTTTCACCCTGTGCTGCACCCCTCCAGAAACATAATGTCCCTCCTCAGATACAGTCACCAGTACTGCACGCAGTACTCCAGGTGTGGTCTAACTAATGACCTATACAGTGGCAGAATCAGCCCTCCCTCCTCAGGATATACCCTTGCAATGCAACCAAGCAGTTTGTTGGCCTTTGCAGCTGCCTTCCTACATTGTGCTGAGTTATCCATTGACCCTGTAATGAGCACCCCAGATCCTCCTCCACCTCTGTCTGGGATAGTTGCACTCCCCTCAGCTGGTAACTCCTCCTTGGGCTCTTCACCCCAAAATGCAGCATCTTGCACTTCTTGGCATTAAACTCTAGTTGCCAGGTGTCTGATCAGGTTTCCAGCTTTGCCAGATCATCCTGCAACCCCGCCATCTCCCTAGGTTGTCCACCACTGCTCCCATCTTGGTATCATCAGCAAACAACTGATCTTGCTCTTGATGTCCAGTGATATATCTGCAATTAATATTCCAAACAACACTGGTCCCAACACCAAGCCCTATGGAGCATTGATCGTCACTACCCTTGAGGATGGAGCTCCCACTCACCACCCTCTGTTGCCTTCCTTAAGCCAGTTCCCACCCATCTCACCAGCTTTGTACCTGCCTCTGTGCCTTCTAACTACTTCCCAGCCTTCCATGTGGCACTGAGTCAAATGTCAATCTGAAGTCCAGATACATGACATCCACTGCATGGCCCCTGTCCAATTGGCTAGTTCCCCAGTCATAGAACTCCACCAGGTTGGTTTGGCAGGATCTGCCATATGTAAACCATGCTGTCTGCTGTCCTGTAGTCCTTTGGCCTCCAGGAGGACCACCAGACTCTCCTTCAGGATAGTCTCCATCAGCTTACCCATGATGGATGTGAGTCTCACCAGTCTGTAGTTCTCCGGTTCATCCTTGAGGCCACTCTTGTGGAGGGGCACCACATGCGCCATCCTCCAATTCTGAGGTACACACCCTGAGTGTAGTGAGGCATTAAATAGGTCTGCTAAAGTTTCCACAAGGACTTCTGCCAGCTCCTTCAGAACCCTGGGTGGATACCATCTGGGCCTGGTGCCTTGTCCGCCCTCAGTGCCTTCAAACCCTCAGAACTGCCTCCATGATTTCCCCATCTGTCACCCTTCCCCTTTTCTGCCATTCCTCTCCCTTGGGTATCACGCCCCTCTTCTCCTTAGTATATACCGAGCAGAAGTAATCATTTAGCGCTTGTGCCTTATCGTATCCTGCTTCACCCAACCCCCTCCTTCCTAATCCTTACTATGTGGTCCTTACAGTTCCTTTTCTTCCTGGTGTACCTAAAGAAGTCCTTCTCCCTTCTTAATGCCTTGTGCTAGCCTGAGCTCTGTAGCTGCCTTGGCTCTCCTTACTGCCCTTGTCACCTCCTTCGATTCCTTCAGGTACTCCTCCCTGTCCTCCCTCTCCCTGTTTTCTTGTGCCTCCTAAAGGCAGTTCTTTTCCTCTTTACCTTTTCCATGACCTCCTTGCTCACCCAGCTTGGTTTCTTAGCTCTAGCCTTCTTGCTCTGGGCCTTGCTGCAGGTTCTGGTTGCCTCCACTATCCCCAGCTTTATGAGCTCCCACCTCTGGTTAGTGCCCATACTAGGCTGAATTCTGGCCAGGTACCCTTTACCACTTCCCCATCCTCCCAAAGTCGGCCATCCTGAAGTTCGGTACTCCTGTGCCAGATTCCACTCCTTCCTTGCCCATATCCAATATGAGCCATACTGAGTGGTGGTCACTCGCTGACAGCTGTTCTTCCACCGTAATTTCTCTCACAAACTCCCATTTGCCAGCACAAGGTCAAGGGTATTCTCTAACCTGGTTGGTTCACTGACCATTTGCATTGGGAAGCTGTCCTGGAAGGCATCCAGCAGTACCAGCTCCCTCCTATTCCCGGTTGTTGAGGTACTCTAGTCCATTCCTGGCATGTTGAATTCCCCACAATCACCACACTACCCTTCTCACAGGTCCTCCTGATCTGTCCCACTAGTTCCCTATCTGACTCCTCCATCTGAGAGGGCAGCCTGTATACCACTGCCATGCTGAGAGTTCTGTTCTTGGAATCCTGGATTTGCATCCAAAGTCACTCCATGCTACCCTTCCTTCCTTACACTTCAGTCCTTCCTTCACATATGTGCCACCCCTCCTTTCCCAACCACCCTATCCCTATGAAATAACCTATGCCCTGGTACAGACAGGTCCAAGTCATTGTATTGGGTGGCCCATGTTTCTGTAATGGCTGCAATGTCCACCTCTCCCTTTGCCATGAGCACCTGAAACTCTGCAGATTTCCTCCCAAGACTCCTAGCATTAGGTGACCACCTTCCACCCTCCCCCATCCTGCCCTCCTTTACTAGCATCACCAATAGTACTTGCCATTTGTCCTTTGTCAGTGTTACAGGGGTAGCTCATATGGCTTCCCAACCTGTGGTTTCTGCATGCTCTTGCCCAGTTGCCACCCCCGCTCCTACAGTAGTAGCCACAGACATGGGCAATGTATTGCTTATCTGCCTCCTTATTGTTCTGTGCAATAAGCATGTGAATCTTGTTTTTAGAATCTGAAAATGCCTAAGCAGTATCATGCATATGATATACAGTGTATCTTTTTCCAGACTAAGGCTATACACTATGCAATAATGGGGTATGATGTCATTGATCAAACCAGCTTCGCTCCGGGAATGTGCTTTGAAAGTAGCAATGTCTGCTTTATTCCAGATAGACATTGTAGTGCAAAAGAGACCAGTAAGGGTGACCGTGACACCTGTGACATCTAATGTGTGATGTGTATTTCTTTTATGACTTTGTGAATCATCTTTCTGAGAACTAGATTTTCTCCTAAAATTGCCTCTAGCTCGGTGCTGTGTACCCGGCAATAGGGTCTTGATTGCAAATCTGAAAAGCTGTTAAGCTATTAAGTAACAAAGTACTATAAAATAATGATGTGTTAATAGTATGACACATACCAAATTCTTTCGTATTTCAGTAAGTTAAGTTAAACAAAACAGGTTGATGCATATATTGTAGGTTGTTAATAGGTGTGCCAGGTAAAGCAGTTGCTGAGAGACCACTATGAGGGCCAGGGTGTTGTTTTGGACATTCCAAAGTTCTATCTCAGTGGGAGGTAACACAGACAAATACATGGCAGCAGAGGCCATGTTGTGTATGGCACAAAATTTCCTGGCAGAATCCTTAGAAAGTGTATTACAATAAGAAGGGTCAATTAAGGCAGTAATGTTATACAAACCTGAATGTCTAAGAGGGTTTGGTGCAAGGACAAGGTACCATTTGGGGATAATTTTGTGTTGGGCCATCCATGGAAAGTTCCTTGGAGAGTTTGGCCACAGGGAGTATTTGCCTAAGACTTGGTTTGCCACTCAGTTTGTAAGGTAGATTTATCAGGAGCAACAACTGAGGCAGCGGGTAGCATCTGAACCTTCCTGAACTGTAATCAAATTGTCAGGGATATTGATGGAGGTCCCTCTGGGGTGGTTGCAGGCAGATCAAGATGAGGAAGGATGTGCTTTACCATGCCTTGGATGCAGAATATTACTCCTGAGATGAGGAAAAATGGAACAAGATAGCTATCTTGTCAGTGTATCTGAAAAGGAAAATCAAACATTAGCAAGGTTAGTACTATTCCACCCAATGAGGTTAGGAAAAGTAATTATACTCCTTTATACAGTTTTAACTGGTTTGCATGTAACCATGTGTCAGTCAATTTGTTGTTTTGCATGAGTCTAATATGATAGACTGCTGGACTGAGCTTGTTGACAATTGGGTAGGGTCCTTCCACTTGTTGGAGAAAGAGTGTGTTGGATGAGCAAATCTGAGAACCATTACCTGATATCCAACTTGCCAATCCACTTCTTGTGCGTGTTTTGTCAAACTGAATTTTGGACTGTTGCTGGGCTTTGCCCATGCAGTTTGCAGCATACTTTTCCACATATTTATCCACAGAGACACGATCTGCAGTGAGGGTGTGCAGGTCAAACAACAGGTGTTCAGGTAATCTCATACTTCTGCCAGTCATCACCTCAAAGGGTGTCAACTGAGTGGTGGCTGAGTGTGTGCCCCTAATTGCCATAAGGAGTAACAGCAGTAGGAAATCCCAATCCTTGGGATTGTCCTCAATAAATTTGGAAAGCATCTGCTTGATCTGTCTGTTGGCCCTCTCTACTTGACCTGATGATTGTGGGTGGTATGGTATGTGGAACTTCTGGTGAACTTCAAGGAGTTCAAGGGCTCCTTTCATCAACTCACCTGTAAAACTGGTTCCTTTGTCAGAGTCCACCTTAAGAGGTAGGCCCCAACTGGAGAAAATCTGTTCCACCAGGATTTTGCAGTGGTTTTGCAGTGCATGCCTTGGTGGGAAAGCCTCAACACACTAGAGAAGAGATCAGTTACCACAAGGGTGCATTTGTTATTGCTACTGCTATTGGTAAGGAACCAATGAAATCGATCTATAAAGCATGGCAAGGGCCAGAATGTCTTTGTGATAATAATTTGCCATTTCTTTTTGCTGAGATGGGGTTGTTTGCACACAATCAAGACAGTTATCTAAGTACTGTTTGACATCCTGGTGATACCAGGCCACCATGCTGTGGTCTTGAGCCTCTGGAGTGTATTTTCTACTCCCTGGTGACCACCAGTAAGGGTGTCATGCACCTGGTGCAAAGATTCAGGCCTAAGATGACAGGTAACCACCCACAATTTTGTGGTGGTGTCATCTAGTTGATACCAAATGAGTTTGTCATCTGGGGACAAGTGTAACTTACCTTCATGCCTTATGTATGGGTTATGGGCAGGTAGATTCTTCTTAGTACCTTTGTCTAGAAATCTGAACATATCCTTGAGTTCAGAGTCAGCATGCTGGGCTTCTGACAAATCCAAGGGGTACAAGGGTTTAGGTTTCTTACTGATTGCTGCAATGTGCACAGCCGTTCTGCCTTCTGGATGGTCCATCATCCAGATGTCCCCCAGGCACCTTCCTTACAAGGGTGTTATCTGTGTCATTGAAGGCATGATGGGGTCATGTATGGAATGGGCCTTAACCTTGTGTACATAGAGTTTATATGCAAATTTCTGTGCCAGTGAATGAATGTGTTTTACCAGTTCCTTGTGTTTCACTTGGTGCCGTCATAAGAGGCAAAGGAGTTCTTCTGCCAGAAAGGAGAAATTCTGTAAGAGAACAACAAACCCATTTAGAGTCTGTAAAATAATGGTATCTCCGGTTCCATGCTGGATGAACTCAAGGGCACAGGCCAGCGCCCATTTCTGCATACTGTGATGATGCCACAGTGCACGTTTGGAAATGTTAACAGTGTTACCTAAAGGGTAAACCACGATACACCCATTCCTACTATCTGTTCTCCCTGATAATAGGAGGCTGATCTGTCTGTGAAAACTTGACACAATGAGGTGTTCTCAAATAGTTGTGGTGTAGCAGGAAAGAAAGGGCCTAGATCTGGTAGATCAGGTGGCTGCAGTGTACAGTCATGTGGTTCTTCTTGGAAAAGGAGGCCATGGCCAGCATGGATGGCATTTTGTTGGGTGAACCTTGATGTCCCTATCCTGGAGAAGGAGGGACCAGTGTGTCAGTCTGGCTTTAGAGTCTGATCCATCCTTTACTCTGTCAGAGTAGGCAGGTTGTAGGGGTATCATTTGTGCTGATGATAAGAGGAAATACCCAATGATATACAAAAAGTGCTAGGCAGCCCAGTGGGTAGCTAGAAGGTTCCTTTCACAAGGCTGTGCTTCTGCTCCACTGGGGTCAAGAGCTGTGATGCTTATGCAGTGGGTCTTAGGTGCCATGGGCCTTCTGGGCCAACACTGCATACATTGTTATGTCAGAGGTGGCAGATTCCAGATGGAATGGCAGGGCTGGATTAGGGTTAACCAAGGCTGGAACTGAGGCCAGGGCCTGCTTCAATGATGTCACAGCTTGGGTATATATGGGCCCCAAGTCCAGGGAATATCATTTTTCAGTAGTCCATACAGAGGGGTGGCCTTCTGGGCAAAATCACAAATGAAATCACTGGAATGTTTATCAAACCTAGAAATCTTCTAAGGTGGCCACACTGGTGGGAGTGGCTAGTCCTGTAATCCCTGTATAGTCTTACAGATAGGGCTTCTGCCTTTGTCTGTTATCCTTAGGCCAAGAAAGAGTACCTCTTTCTGGCACAGTTGTGCTTTGCTGGGTTACATTTGAAGCCAGTCCTCTGAATGAGGGTCAACAATTCATCCAAGAGGTCCAGATGTAGTTCCTGTGTGGCTGTTTCTAAGAACAAGTCATTCACATACTGCAAGAGGCACTGGAGTGTAGAGAAACCTCAAGAGCGTCCATCATGTACAGATGGAATAGGAGGGGCTGTTATGGAACCTCTGTGGTAAGCAGGTCCATGTGTACTGCCTACCTTCAAAGGTGAAGGCAAACTTATATTGACTCTTGGAGGCCAATTGCAGTGACCAGAAACCATTGAAATATCCAGGGCACTAAACCATTGTTGGTCAGGGGTCAGTAGTTGTAGTACATCTGGTGCTGATGCCACCGGTTAGAGGAGCACAACTAGGGGTGACCTGGTTTAGTCTCCGTAGTCAATTGTAGTCTCCATGCGCCCATGGTTTTTTCACAGGCCACATGGGCAAATTTGCATGGAAACACATATGCTGATTACACCTTGCTTGAGAAGTGATTTGATTGTTTCCCTAAGAGAGGGTAAGGCCTCGGATGAAAAGGGTATTGACTTTACCTCTCATGGGCTGGGCCTGTCACCTCATGACAGTATGCATCATGCCGCAATCATGTTTGTAGGTGGAAAATGCCTCAGATGCCTTTGCAGGATGAGAAGGAGCTTTGGGAAAGCGTGTGGTTCTTGAACAAATCTATGGCGTCATATTCTTTGTCGTTTGTGGCTATTGTTGCAACCACGTGTGAGTCAGAAATCATGATAGTGTCATACTGTCCCTAAATCTGTATCAACAACATGTTGGCCAGGTCTACCACACAGCCATGTGGTGCCAGAAGTCAATTCCGATAATACTAGGGTGATTATGCAATACCATGGGCTGAAAGGTATGATACACCTCCAGGTGTTCCAGTGTCTGAGTAGGGGCAGGGAATGGTACAGGTAGCCTAGTTCTGTCCATGCCAGACATATTGGTCTCCCATCTGGTGGACCAAGGTGATGTGGCTGGGTTGTCATCCTGCAATACAGACACATTCATTCACATATCTGGACTGCCTTGTACTGTATGAGCTGCACGCCTATTGGCTTTTGCTCTGCACCAATGGGCGTGCAGCCCTACTGGGCAGTCAGTCGGTGGCGGCGGTAGCAGGCAGGTGGGATGCTGCCGCCCGCCCGGCTGTTGAGGGCGGGTGGTGGGGCTTCATGGGTGGGTGGGGTGGGGGACACTAGATCACCGGGGATATGGTCTTGGGGGTGTTGCCACATTATGCAGCCAGCGATTGGGCTTCAGGTCCACTGAACCACCAGGGATCTGTTCTTGGGGGTGGGGGTTTAAACATTATGCAGCCCGTGATCAGGCTTAGAGGTCCACTGGACCACCAGGGATATGTCCTTGGGGGGTTGGACTGTGCTGCCCGCTGATTGGGCTGGTGGGGGTATTTTACAATTATGCCGCAATCAGACTAGTGGGGAGTTATTTAACCTTATGCCACGATCGGGCCACTCGGGGAGGGGATTTAGCTTTAGCCCAATGATCGGGCCAGTCGGGTGGGGCATTTTACACTTTTGCCCGTTATCGGGCTGCAGGGGGCACAGGAGGTTGAGGCCAGCCACAGGTGGCAGCTGCTGTGTTGCACTCTGAAATGCGGCAGCTCACCTGTGGGTGGCCCCGACTTACTCCTTTTTTTTTTGGCTCAAAGTTGAGCAGGCGAGGTTGGGGTTGCGCCTGCACAACTCTGCACAGTCCACTGAATATCGGGCTGTGCAGTTTATGCATGGTTCCTCCTCGGTTCAGCATGCATTCATTTGCATTGCGCTGTTGCTCAGCTTGACTTGGGGCGAACTGCCTCCTGCTGAATATGGCAGAATGGCGCAATTTTGACTTGCACAGGTGCAACCCTATTGCACATGGCGCAACCCTTTTGAATATCCAGCCCTGTGAGTAAAACAAAATTGGGATGCATGTCCTTTGAATCACCAAATATGTTATGAAGCACTATTCTTTGGAGAGCATGAGGTCATTATGTCACAAGACATAATGCCACATAGCACTATCACTATGCGCGATTAATGCCATGAGGCATCATGTCTTTGTTCTGTAGGGACTCTGCCCCACACCCCCCATTACAGGGGTGCACCCCCCAGACCCCACAGCCACTAAAGTTTCTCAATCCTGGAGGGGGGCCAACCTGGGAGCACACAGGTCCGAGTTTCACCAAAATGATCTACTCTATTCAACGTCATGACATTATGACCCGTACGGCTTTGGAGTGTGGAGTATTTACAAATGTTGGGTGAGTACTGGTACTCATTAAACAAATTTCTGAAGAGTATTTCCTAAAATGAGGTGAGTAAAATAAGTTGGTACTCCCTTATCTGGAGCCCTGCCAACAGTCTATTTCTTCCTACCCCCACAAGAATTGCCTTATGTCTGTCCCATGCATTCTTGAATTCTCCCAGAGTTTTAGACCCCACAACCTCCTCAGGAAGGTGGTACCATGCATCCATCACTCTCTCTGTAAAAAATACTCTTCACATTGCCCCTGAGCCATCCCCCTCTATCTTCAAATTGTGTCTCCTTGTTCTTGAAGGTCTCTGTTTCTGAAAGATGCTACCTTCTTGGACTTTGTTGATTCCACTGAGATACTTAAAAGTTTATATCATGACCCCATCTCCCTCCTTCCCTCAAGGGTATACATGTTAAGCTCCTTTATTCTCTCCTCATATGGCTTCTGTTGCAGGCCCTGCACCATTTTAGTTGCCCTCTTCTGGATTGCCTCCATCCTGTCTATGTCCTTGCAGAGATGGGGTCTCCAGAACTGGACTCTGTACTCCAGATGGGGTCTCACCAACTGTCTGTACAGAGGGATAACCACTTCCTGTTTTCTACTGGTGATGCCTCTCCTATATATCCCAGTATCCCCCAACCCTCCCTTCTGCCTTTTCACATTGCTTGCCAAACTTAAGGTCATCTGATATGATTACCCCAGGTCCCTTTCCATTTTGTTATTGTTACTACCTCCCCATTGTGTACTCTTCCACTGGGTTTGTGTTTCCCAGTTGCATTATTTTGCACTTCTTTGCATTGAATCCTAGCTGCCATACTTCTGACCATTTCTCCATACTTGCCAAGTCCCTTCTCATCCTTTTCACACCCCTTGTGTATCAACCCTGTTGCAGATCATTGTGTCATCTGCAAAGAGGCATACTTTCCTTCCAGTCCCTCTGCAATATCACTTATAAAGACATTAAAAGGACTGGACCCAGTACTGAACTCTGCAGTACCCACAAGTAACCCCTTTCTTCATAGTGGACTCGTTTACTATTACCTTCTGTGTCCTGTTGTCCAGCTAATGTTTTTCCCAGGCTACCACCCTGGGACCCACTCCCAGGCTGGCTAATTTGTTTATTAATCTTTTGTGGGACTGTGTCAAATGCCTTGCTAAAGTCTAGAGTGGTCATGTCCATAGCCCCTCCCTGGCCTACTACTTTGGTCACCCAGTCAAGAAATAGATTAGATTCATCTGACATGACCTTCCCACTGTGAATCCATGCTGCCTTGGGTCCTGTGCCTCACTGGCCTCTAGGTACTCAACAATTCTTTTCTTCAGAAGTGAGTCCATCATTTTCCTACCACAGATATCAAACAGACAGGTCTGTTGTTTGCTGCCCTGTCTTGCTCCCACTTTTGTGAAGGGGAATCACATCTGCCCTCCTCCAGTCCTCAGGTACCACATCATCCTCCCATGATTTGTTAAAAGGGTAGTAGTGGTGTCACTAGTTTCTACCCTTAGTTCTTTTAGAATTCTGGGGTGAATCCCATCAGGCCCCATTGCTTTGTCCACCTTCAGTTTTAGGAGTTCTTTCAGAACCCTTTCTTCTGTGAAAGGACTGGGATTGACCCCCTATCCAAAGTGCTTCTGTAATTGGATTAGGTACCTCCCCTCCTCCTCTTTGTGAATACTGAACAGAAGTATTCATTCGGTATCCTGTCTTTTCACTGTCCTCTCTACCCACCCACCGTCCATTCTATTCAGGCTCACTGTCCTCCCTTTGTCTTTCTACACCCGTAATGTACCTATAAAAGGTTTTATCCTACTTCTTAACCAAGTTGGCTATCTTTCCTCAGTTTGGGCCTTTGCTATTCTGACTACCTTCCCTGCTTCCTTCTGCCTTAACTGGTATAGTTCTCTGTCCTGCTCCTTCTGTGTTTCCTTATCCTTCCTAAATGCTATCTTTTCTCCCTAACCTCCCAGCCACCTATTTTGAGAACCATAGTGACTTTTCTTTCATTTTATTTGTTTATTTGCTCCACACAAAGGCTTGTTGCCTCTGTGATGGCAGTTTGATGTTTCCATTTTGCTCTACCCCTCCTTCTTGCCTGTTTGCTAGTGCTTTTCTAAAGCATGCTCCCATTTGAGACAGTGCCCTCCTGAAGTCCAGTACCCTCACTTTTGTATGGTTGACTCTGCAGCTGAGTTTATAGTGAACCACACTGTTGGTGGTCACTTGCTCCCCAGATGGCTACCCACTTCTAGATCTGAGATCCTCTCACTGTCCCCATTTGAGATTATGAGGTCTCAGATTGCTCCCCTCCTGAGTGGGTTCCAACACTAGTTGTCTGAGGCATGCCCCTGTAGGGCATTGAGAATGGCTCTGCTCTTGGATGTGGCTGCAGCAAAGGTGCTTCAGTTAACATCTGGCATATTCAGGTCCCCATCAACATTATATCCTTTCTCTGCCATCCTAAGGATGCCTTCTATCATATCCTTGTCCATTCCCTCCCCTGAGATGGGGGTCTGTATTCAACCCTGTGCGGATTGTGGTGCCATTTCCAGTCTCTAAGGTGACCCACAGTGACTTCTCTCCTCCCTGTTTACTCTTTTGTTCTGCTGCTTTTATCCCTTCTCTTGCATAGAGAGCTACTCCTCCCCTCTTCTACCCTCCCTGTCTCTCCTGTAGGTTGTGTACCTTGGTATGTTAACATCCCAGTCATGGTTCTCTGTGTACCATGTTTCTGTGACTGCCACAATATCCAGGAACCTCTTCCATCAAGGCCACCAGTTCAGGGAGCTTGTTGCCCAGACTATGGGCATTAGTACTCATTACCCTCCATTTCATGATGGCCTTACCCCTTTTGCCCCATCCCTGTCCTTACTGCCTTTGTCATTTCTCCATTTACCCCTGCCCTTCTCCCTATCAACATCTCTATCTTGGTGTTTACCTCACTAACTGCCCTGATTTTTGGGGGCTAGGGTTTCCCTGTTCCTTTCCAGTGCCTCCCTCCTTGGCTAGTTTAAATGGTTGCCAATGAAGCATTTAAACCTATCACCTAGGATCCTGATTCCTCCTAACAGATGTAGACCATCGCATCAGTATAGGCCTTGCACCACTCCAGGTGGACCTCCAGTCCCCAATGAAGCCAAACCCCTGAGTTCTGCACCAGTTTTTCAACCACTGATTGAATCCCATGATGTGGAGCACCTAGTCTCACCCATGCCATAAACAGGCAGCACCTCTGAGTAGGTTACCATGCATGCTACTTGTCTAAGGCCCTCCCCAACTCCCCAAACTCTTCTTGCACTGCTCTGATCCTCTACCAGCCAGGTAATTTGTTCCTAGGTGGACAATGACATCCAGCTCCCTCCCTGTGCAGAGCTGCTCCTGATGCTGAAGATTCGCCCCTGTCTCTCCAAGCCATGGCACCAGGCAAGCACCTTACTTTCCTCCCTTCCTCCCCAGTTCTACCCTCCTAACAATGGAGTCCCCCAGGTGTTGTTTCCTTCCTCTGTGGGGTCCCATGCCACCTTCTGTGGGTCTCCTTTGTGGAGGTTCTCAGCATCCTCATTGGTCTCTACTGTGGGTGCCTCCAGAGAGGAACCACACCTGCCAGAATGGCATACAAATTGTGGAGAGGTACAACTGGAGGAATGTGCCTCTGTTCCACCACCCTCACCCTCCTTGAGCCCACTGTGGTCCAACCGCCTCCTCTTCTTGGCAACCTCTGAGGCAACAGCGGTGGCCCTGGTGGTCCCTGGGTGAGAGGAGGTCCTCCAAATCCTGACCAACTCAACTTGAGATGAGCAAACTCCTCCCTCAGCCCAGAGGTGCCTGCAGATGGGACAACACTGCATCCTCCAGAATGTCTCCCGGAAGACTGCTGCCCACAGCCACTGCACCACTCCCATCATGTCTTATGTCTGGCCCTTAACTGTTGTTTTGAATACTTCTTTCCTCTATTTATTTATTTATTTATTTTTATTTTTCTCCCCACTTACATACTGTCTCCGTGTCCTTAAAGCTCTCTGATCTTCCTGTTCTGAGACAGGAAGTTCTATATTTCTCAGTAGTCTCCTTACTTGCTCAGAGTCAGACCTCCAGCAGTTAGGGGGATGGAGAGCTACTCTTTCCTTCTAGGATGGTGAGTCTTTTGTGGCTCTGTGATCACTCCTTCCTGCTCCCAAACAGGAAATTCCTGTTGTCAGTCAAAGCCTGTGCCTGTAAAAGTAAAAATGGCTAAGGGTGGGGGATGGAGTGGAGGGAAGAGGGCAATTTAGTCCCAGTAGAGAAGTATAGTTCTAACAGCACCTCCTTCCTCTTGCTGTTCTCTACCTGTTCTCTTCCAGAAGATATCTATTTTTAGTTTATTTATTTTATTTTAGTCTTTGGTAACCGGTAGGCCCACTAGGCACAAGTGCCTGTTTTCAGGGGTGACCTGGGAGCACTGGGCAATTAAGTGACTTGCTCAGAGTCACACAGTATGCAAGTAGAGGTTGTGAGAATCAAACTCAGGTCTGGTCTGCTGGAAGTATCAAGCTCATTTACACCTCATTCCTCTAACCTGTAGGCTATCCTGCCAGCCCCAAGACAGTTTTAAATCCAAAATACCTGGCTTCCTTCTAGCTAAGCCATGCCTCCTAATTTACAGCTCCTTCTACACCTAGATAACTGCACAGATAACAATTCACTTCCACAACTCAGACAAACACACTATTTTGTTTGTTTGTTTGTTTGTTTTACTCTAAAATAAAGAAACAGTGCAAATAAAATCAAAGACACATTACAAGATAATCATACAAGATAAAGTGCAGTACAACAGGCAGTTGTACACATCATGTGACAGTGAGATTTAGTTACAGGTTAGATTACAGTGGTGAGGTATATGACAAGAAAAGTAAAGGAACAGTACATAGTATGGACTCAACCCTATTTCTGATGGTCCTGTTTACCAAATCATGAGCTTGCATGGGTGTATGTGCAGATGGGCTACAAGTCTTTTGAGAAGGGAGTTAAAGTGTTGACTGGGGAGGCATGCTGGATACCAAGGGAGTGAGTTCAAAGTTTAGGCATGCAATATTGAATGCTGACTGGTCTGTCAAGGTTGACATGAGTGGAGCGGACAATTAGCATAAAGTCATTTTCCTCAGTGCATAGCCCTGGAAGGGAGGGACCGAGATGACAGAGGCGAGATAGGGAGGAGGGAGGGACTGCATCCAGTATTTGATCATGAGACTAGCACTGTGAGAGTGACATCAGTCCTGCAATGAGGGAGGTCAAGGTTGCATTATAGGACACAGTAATGAGTGTTTGGAGTACAGTCAAGGGCAAAACAACTGAAGGAATGGAAGAGGTGGTCCAATCTGGATAGAGTGGACTTAGGGGCAGCACTGTAGTCTATGTCCCCTTAGTCAAAAATGGGAGAATCATCTTCTGCACAATTGCATGGTGAGCTGGCAGTGGATGCATCCACGTTTACAGTACAACGTGCCCAGCTTGGGGTGAAGCATTTTGTGGATGGCATCAATATGTGCAGAGAAGTCTAGGTGCTTGTCAAGCCAGGTTGGAGCTGGTCCATCGGCCACCTGTCCTCTTGGTCCAGAGGATATCCTGGGCATAAGGACAAGGCAAGAGGGACCTCACTACAACTGTCTCTTGGGCCCAGGGCATCTCCTGGTCCCTACAACATGAATCAGCTCTTCACAGACAATATTCATTTCCCTCCCTCTCTGTCTAGCACCCTTCCTCAAGATGTTAAACTCTTTACACCTTCGCGATTACAGCATTGAGTGGGGGATGAGGTAAGGCCCTGCCACATCAATCCCAGACAGCAGCTACTCCTACAGGAGATACACATACACTTAAAAAGATACACATGCACTTAAAAGCAGGCTGAGTTAAATGCTCAGATTAAGGATATCATTGAAGAACCAATGCCACCCCCATACCATCATAGTGAGCAGGGGTTTAAAGTCCACTTGCAAAAAAAGTTGAACCAAAAAGAAAATTGTGAAGCATGATAACCCTCATTCTATCCCCACAAGGAGCAGCTATGGCACATTAAGTAATAGAAAACAATGGATAGATACAGAGGAGCAACATGAGGACTCATATGCATCTTCTGTGGCCTCGCTCATTATGCACTATTCATCTGACTCACAATCAGATTTTTTCAAGGCTAAGAGACTGAGGGAAGAACTAGATCACAGTCCAGAATAGTGATGTAAGCATGTATATTCCTTATGTATAGAGGGCCAATGCTATTCTAACCTGCTGACCCTTAAGGTAAACAGCATCAAAGGTCATAAGAAGTGGGTAACAGCCTTACACATTTTGCCTGAGCTGCCAACTAATATCATCTTTATACAGGATACTAGATTAAAATCAACCTATAAAGTGTCAAGGTAAAGCAGCCCTGGTCCTTAGATAGCTCTTTTGTTTCCAGGAGAAGACGTGTGCAATGGAGTTGCCATTTTACAGAAAAGGAAATGTTTTGCTGTCCAGAAATTGGTAGATATTGTTCCAGTAAGAGCTTTATTAATTGATACCATGTGTAACAACCTGAGATATAGCTTTTTAATATTCACGCACCACAAGCAATTGCATCACATGTTGATTTATTCAAACAAATTCAGTTATATTTATATAAAACTAGAATGGTTGTTGTTATTTTTGGGGATTTCAACTGGGTGTGTCACTAGAAGAAAGGGGAGAGATGATAACCAAAATATATAGTGATATGATTTAGTAGATATGATTCACACAGCATGCATGCAGGATGGATATAAAGCAGTACTTCAGGCTGGAGCCAAAACTTACTACAGAGGTGCCATGGCTACTTGTATGAGGTTTCTGTTCTTATCTAGTAATATACAAATGAAAAATGCAAGTACAGTATCTGCTGTATAGAAACATCAGACCATCTGTCTGTAGCTTGTAGCTTGTACCCCATGTATGCCATTTGAAAAGCAGCAACATCAATTTGAGCCTAAATAATCAGCTGCTTATGTATGCAGAACTTTTAAAGAAAAGGAGAGCCATATTTCAAGCACTTTTGTCTGTCTAAACCAAAAAAAGTGCAATCACCACTGCTAAAGCCTGTTTCTAGAAAAGGACTCAACAACAGAAGCTGCTGAAGTTTTCTTTAATGAATCCTTCGGCATCAGACAGTGCAATACTGAACAGCAGTGCTGTTAAGCATTGCTTCACGTTTCACCAGTCACCACTGCCTTCATCAAAGATCTTTTTGTTCTGTCTTCTGTGCATATTGTTCAGCAATGGAGTGGTGGGTGACTCAAGGCTTTATTTTAAAGAATTATTTCTTAAACAGACTGTTAAAGCAGTAGTGCAACAAAGAATATTGTTCCAAAAATCTAGTTTCAGCTATAATTAGATAAAATATTAGCATAGCTGTCAAATATACTTGTCTCTCTGCCTCTTGTGATCCACAGCATGAGTCTTTTATTTTTATTTTTTCCATATTTTATCTGTGCTCCTGTCCTCCGTGCTCCTTCCACTCGACTCTCCCAGCCCCAACATCCCAGAATGACTGTGGCTTCCCTTTATACCCGGCCCAGGAGCAGAGCTTGTGGAGAGTCAGTCTTTATTCTGGGTCAGAGGATTTGATTTTCTCCCCCATTTTCTCCCCTGGTTCCTGTTGTGGTGCACACGCCAGATGTGTGCATGGAGGTGTCACGCGGGTTCACGTAAGTCCTACAGCATCCACCCCTTCTGTGCACCTACAGACCCACATGCAGTCATTCAGTGGAGGGTAACCCTCCTCTCCCGGGAGAGGAGAGCTGTCCTCCAGATGCTCAATCCTCTCTCTCCCTGCTAACCCCCAACAGCCTGGGCTCGTTCCTGAACATGGATCACTGACATGGCATGAGGTGTAGCACCCAGCACCTCAACCCCTCAGTGTCACCAGGCCAACAAGTCTTTTATTTTGAAACCTAACGGCAGCAGGTAAAATGAATAGGATGCTGGGATGCATAGGCAGGGGTATCACCAGCAGGAAAAGGGAGGTCATAATTCCACTATACAAGACACTAGTGAGGTCCCACCTGGAGCACAGTGTACAGTTCTGGAGACCTTACCTATGTAAGGACATAGACAGGGTAGAGAAGGTTCAGAGGAGGGCAACAAAGATGGATTGTATCACAAGTCCTATGAGGACAGGCTGAAAGACTTGAATATGTACTCCTGGAGAAGAGGAGGAGAGAGGGATAGAATAGAGACAAACAAGTACCTTACAGGGAGGAACAGGGTGCAGAAATACACAATTTTTCAGCAAAAAGATGTTCCAGGACTAGAAGGCATAGGATGAAGTTGGAGGGAAGGCGATTTAGAGGAAACATAAGAAAGCATTTCTTCACAGAAAGGGTGGTGGACAAGTGGAATACCCTGACAGAGAAAGTGGTGGGGGTTGAAACAATCATGGGATTTAAGAATGCATGGGATAGGCATAAGGGAATTCTGGAGGTCAGTGGTAAGGGCAGCAAACTTCTAGAAAAATGTAAAGGAACTTACAAGCTCAAATGGGCAGACTGGGTGAGCCACAGGTCCTTATCTGCCAACAGTATCTATGTATCTGTGTAATTCTTTCCTGGTCTACAATGCTATCTCTATAGAAAAAGTGAAGGCCATCATTTTTCTTCAGAAAAAATAAATTGAAACATTTATAACATGCTCAAATTCTGGTCAAGTTGGAAAATATAACCACCAAATAAAACTATAAGATGCATGGAATCTTTTATAGTAAAAAAGGTAGGGTCAGATGTTTTGCCCAATTTCATTGCACTGCTGCTTTAAAAAGAAAACAAGACCAGTGCTTTCAGTATTTAAACAAAATTGCAAAGGTTTATATCTGAAGCTTTTGAAGAGAAATGTAATTTAAAACAGCAAATTTAAGATACAAATATAGAAATTTTAACTTTTAGTGTAACAGAGTCATGACTCTAAAACAGGAACAACAGTTTGGCACACAAGGTCAGAAGCAAAACTTATATGTATTAAAAGATTGTGCAAACAGGATAAACAAAAGACAAATCACAAGTCTAACCACCACAGACCAAGTCATATTATAGTATATACTGATCCAGAGGATATAATCAATATTGTCCATTGGTATGTTGTATATTCCTTTGGCTCTTTAGCGGAGTCTGAAAGGGGTCAATCTTATTGAAGACATAGTCTTACCAACATTAGCAGACAACCCAAAACAGGTTACTAGAACTAATAACAGTGTGTGCAGTTCAAGAGACAATCAAACAATTATAAGCTAATACTGTACCTGGGGTAGACCAACGTACATCAGAATTCTATAAAACTTCTAGTGAATAGTTATGACCCCCATTAGCTCTTCTTTTTAATGAAATTCTTACTAAGAATTTTATGCACAGTATTATGTCACAAGCATTGATGATCCTTCTCTTATAAGAGATTGAAAACTGGACACCAATTAATCTCCTGAATACTGATTTTAAGCTTTTACCCAGGATATTATCATTTTCATTTTTTTTTTTGTTTTGATCAAACATAATATACAAAAATGCAAACAATACAGAAATACATTCAATAATAAATATAAATGCGATCATCTTGTATATTTACAAACACTACATTGGATTAGTCAAGATTTCAAGTTAGCTTTAAGCACTGTATTTTATTTTATTTATTTATTGAACATATCAGAATTAACATCTTTGAGTACAAGACTCCATTACAAAGGGTCCACATCAGAGAATGCCATAGCAAAGACATAGTATGAATTATAAAGCACAACCAGTGTTATAGCAAATTTCACAATGTACAGCAGTTACAGTAGAAAATACAGGCAAACATATGTAGTACTTCAGATTTACAACAGACAGGTGCAATATAGTGCAAAAAATATATAACATTATAATAGCACAATCAAGATCAGAGTAGTATAAACAGGTTACAGAACGGAGACAATAGAGTCTCTATAATAGTAGGGCAGCTGACAAGTTCAGCTGGAAGCATATTATAAAATTAGGGGCTCCACACAACAATGGCCTCTGAACAAAATATATATTTTTAAATCAATCATGAAAGACCTGGTCTTCTTAATCCTAAACTCATGACAATCCTCTAATAAGCAAAACAAACCAGAAATTGATTTAAGAACAACATGCAAAACCTCCTTATCCATTAGTAACCCAAAGTGAAGTTTTCAATAATCCTCTAGATTAAGGCAACTGGCAGACAAATACAGGGAACAATGATGGTTGTTCTAGGAGATTAGTACTAAACCTGCAAATGCTATCGATACAGTCCAGACCTTGGTCACATTAACAGAATTTGTTGCAGTGTAAATTGGTGGTGGCCTACATTCAAGAACTGAAAGTAGGAGACTCTGGGCTAGCAGCATATGTGATTCTAAAATTAAACATTTGTCTACTCAAAATAGTATAAAAACATAGTGGTCAGCAGAAAAGGGCCACTTCCTACACAGTCTGTCCTCCTATTTTCCCTACCTACAGTGCCACCACAGACCCTACTCTGTCTCTGGTTTGCATGCCTCCCATGTCTTACTTCTAAAACCCCTTGTGTCTATCCCATGCTCTCTTGAATCCTGTAATCATTTTAGCCCACACCACCTCCACTGAGAGGCTATTCCAAGCATCCACCACTCTTTCTGTGAAGAAGTACTTCCTCACATTTCCTCTCAGCCCCCCAGCTTCATAGTGTGAACTCTTGTCCTTGAGCACCTTTTCTCTGAAAATGCTCCCTCCTTACCTTGTTAATACCTGTGATATACTTGAATGTTTCTATCATATCACCTCATTCCTCCTTTCCTTTAGGGAGTACATGGGTCTATGCATGAAAAAGGGCTACCAAAGTGTGGCATTAGTGTCAATTTTTAAAAGTCATAATGTAGTAATTATTTTAAGCATTTTTTTTTATGTTGTGACTATGTAAAATGTAGTATGCCACAGGATAACTCCCATTTTGGGTCCTGAGAAAAAGCCCCACAAAGTTGCATATGTAACAGGGGACATAAAAGTAAAGCTGCATGTGTAACAGGGGACATAAAAGAAGGGCTGCACATGTAACAGGGCCAGAAGCAAATGGTTTATATTTTTATGGGACCAACATAGATGTTACAGCAAAGAACAAAGTGCTCTAGCTTTTGAATCAACCAAGTCCTTCTTCAGAAGCTTTATAACCGAGAGCATAGACCATAGACTTGGTTTGTCCGAAAGCTAGAGCACTTTGTTCTTTTGTTGTAACATCTATGTTGGTCCAATAAAAGACATCAAACCATTTGCTTCTGGATCTGTTCTTACTTGGACCAACATGGCAACTACACTATTTGTTTGCCATCATGTAATAGGGACATAAAAGTACCACAGCAAATAATACAAGACAGGAAATAGCAGTTCAATTTTTACAAAGTTTGTCATTCAGAGTAAAAGGTCAAATGGGTCATGCAACCATACATTTGTATTCAATATTTACAATAAAAAGAAGTTTGATGTAATGCATCAGTTAGCTATTTTGGCTGTAATTACAGACTACACCATTACCATAGACTTAAAATGTGCATATATATTTATGGATAAAAACACAAACATTTATTAAATAGTAACAAAACATATCATTTGGTCTACTAAATCAGCTGTAAATATAGGCTGAACTATGACTACAGACTAAACAATGACCACAGACTAAATTCACTGCAGGCTTAACACCCACCTGCAGACAACATGGAGGCACACTAGCACCCGTCTGCACACACCATGGAGGCAAACAACTAAATAGCTGATGGAATCTGACAAACAATCATTAAAGCATGCATTCTGAGCAGGGCATCATCAGTCATATCACCTGGATAATGGACTGTCAACGTAAGTCGAACATAACACCTGCATAAAACAGTATACAGTAGTTGGTTTTCACAGTTATTTCTTTTTTTTTTTGGCAAGCAAAGTTCTATAGTTCACTGAATATCTCCTCCTCCCCATATGGCTCAACAAGTCCTAGTAGGAGACCTCATTGTAAACTGGCTCAGTCCCACTGCCTCACCGATAAGAGACACATTAACTGCATTGACCTGACCCAACTTGTCTCACGACCCACCAGACATAACCTAAATTCAGGGACAAGCACCCTCCTAGATGTCATTGTCTCAAACTGCCCCCAAAAGATTCAAGATATTCAAGTCCTCCCCAGATTCCTAAGCGACCACTCCTCTTCTATTCCTCTGGTCTACACCCACCCCAAAACTCTTAGCCCAAACCACTCACTGCAGGTGCCTTCACCCAGGAGTACTGTTAAAACTCAGGCAGTTCCTCACTCACATTGATTGGTCTCCCATCCACCATGCAACAAGTGTTGGCACTGCCTCGACCTATTCTCACAAGCTTTTACCAAGGCCTGTGATCTTTTGCACCCCTCACCATGATCCACTCCAAAAACAAAATGCACCCTGGGTCACCCTGCCCTACTCCAGCTACTCAGGAAAGGGATAAACTTTGGCATATAGCCACTGAGACTGGTCAGGCTGCTGACAGACAGGCATATAATGCTGCCCGAACAGGTGCACATGGGCCATCTGCAAGTCAAGGCTAACCACTACCAGGCCATGCTCACCTCCTCATGAGGCTGCACCCTGAACTTCTGGGACAATATAAAAGAAATAACTCGGAAATCTCACTCGGCCCCCAGCCCACCTTACAGTCAATGGCACCACCATCGCTGACCCCACCAACATTACCAACTGCCTCAACTCCTCCTTTACTGATCTTAGCCCTGTCCTCCCAAGTAACCTTTTGACCCTACTCACAATCCACCACCTGCAGATCCAGCAGCCCCTGGTTCTACCTATGCAAGGTATCTGTTCAGGAAGCCAAACCACTCCTGCTTAAAGCACTAAAAGGCACCAGTCCTAGCAGCGACTCCCTGGATCAAAAATACTCTGGCTGGTCCTGGATGAAGTCCTGGTCCCACTTACGGATCTACTGAACTGATCCCTCTGTTTGGGACAATTCCCACAGCATGGAAAACTGCAACAGTCACACCTATTCACAAAGATGGTGACTGGTCTGTCCCCAGCAACTATCGGCCAATTTCCATTCCTTCCCCTCCCAAAGCCTTAGAAAAGTGGTGGCCACCCAACTCACTGAATATCTAGCAAAATATAACATCCTGTGTCCAGAACAGCATGGCTTCCGCGCTGGTCACAGCACAGGCACAGCTTTAATGGAGTTCTCCAACTTCCTACATGCCTCCTGGACCTCAGCTCCCTAGTTGGGGCAGTGTTCATTGACCTCTCTAAGGCCTTTGACACTGTCTCCCACCCACTCCTACTAAATGCCCTCAACCATAAGGGTTTTCTGCTGGTCCATCGAGGTTTGGGAGTTTGGCCATGTCATAGAGTTGACAGGTGTGGGTGAGTCTGGTGTGGGTGAGTCTAGGGCACTGGTCAGTAGCCTGCAAGCCTTATTTAGCACAAGTCTAATCTTGCTGAGGACAGTGAAGTCAGCAGCACCATATACTGGGAGGCAGTAATCAATAAGGGACATTACTGCAGATGTGGTGGCAAGCCTGAGGGCATCAGGTGGGAGGCAGTCCTTGTGCTGGTAGAGGATGGCAAGGCACGCATTTGCGGCAGAGCAAGGGCAGTAATGTGGGCATGAAAGGTGAGGGCCGAGTCAAATGTGATTCCAAGGTATTTGTACAAGTAAACTTGTTCAAGTGGTTGACAAGTGCTGGGGAAAATTTGGAGGGACTTTGCTGGCTTTGTTCTGGTGGTGGGCAAAGAGCATTGTCTTAGTTTTTGAGGTTAATTACTAGTCTACTCTTCTTAAAACCAATTCTCAGCATCATTGAAAGAGTGCTGGAGGGAGTCTTGGAGGAGGTGAGATTTTTGTGAGCTGCATAAATCGCGGCCATCAGCATATATGTAGAATATTGCCAGAACAGGTGCTAGGCAGGGCTGCTTAGTACAGGCTAAAGAGTAGTGGGCCCAGGATAGAGCCCTGGGGAACCCCTGAGTGGATGGGGTAGGTTTCTGAGAGCACCCCATTGTTTTTGGCATGTTGGGAGTGGACTGATAGGTAGCTCACACACTTTGTACAGACAGGTGGCGAGACCCCATCTGGAGTACTGCATGCAGTTCTGGAGACCCCTTCTCCATAAGGACATAAACAGGATGGAGGCAATCCAGAGAAGGGCAACTAAAATGGTGCAGGGTTTGCACCAGAAGCCATACAAAGAGAGACTAAAGGAGTTTAATATGTATACCCTCGCGGAAAGGAGGGAGAAGGGGACATGATAGAAACTTTAAGTACCTCAAGGAATCAACAAAGCCCAAGAGGGAAGCATCTTTCAGAAAAGAGATGTGCAAGAACAAGGGGCACAATTTAAAGATGGGGATGGCTCAGGGCAACATGAGGAAGTACTTTTCATGGAAAGGGTGGTGTATGCATGGAATGACTTTCCTGAGGAGGTCTAGGGTCAAAAACAGTATGGGAATTCAAGAATGCATGGTACAGGAGGCCTGGTGCCTAGAATATTTTAAGGATGATCCGGTTGGATCACGATATGTGTGCCTTGGGAGGGTGGGAGTGGGGATTAATACATCTTCTCATACACGTAGGCAGCTGATTATAAGTCTTATTATGCCCTTCCTTTCTTTTTCTTTTCCACGCTCTTATTGGTGCATTTCAGCTGTTGTATGTGGGTGATGTTGTTGTGGAAAACAATAAAGATGATTAATTACAAAAAAAAAAGAATGCATGGTACAGACATAAGGCAGTTCTGATGGGAGGTAGGAAGAAGTAGACCTTTGGTTAACTAGATCTGCAGCTTATCCAATACATAGGAAATGAGCAGACTGGGTGGGCCAAGCAGTCCTTATCTGCCATCTAAGTCTATGTTTCTAGGGCCATGTACAAAGTACTTTCATTACAATGCACACAAAATCTACAATAAAAAAATTAAAATAAAGACACACTTATTGACATACCCTGAGGAGAACATGGTATGGCACAGGACAACAAGCACAGCTGCCATGCAGTGGGCCAAACAAAGGTAACACGTGGTGGGAGGTCATCAGGGTCATGAACATGGCTCAGGTCCCAAAGTCAGAAAATGCCTCTTATTTTTTCTCACTATTTGGCCATCATAAAGTCAGAAAATGACCCCATTATCTTTTTGGCTTACTATTTGTGCATTGAATAGAGAATAAATGATGGGGAAGTGTGTGTTATGAGAATTTAATGCCCATCGAGGTATGGGATGCTACATAAACCCGGAGGGTGAAGCCTGAGGGTTTATTAAGCATCCCACACCATATGTATATGAAATTGAGTATGCCACACACTTCACCTTATTTTATTTTTATAATATACTGAGCAGCAATTTTTCACACACACACACACACACACACACACACACACACACATTCCTGTCACACACACACTGCCTGTGACTCCTCTTGCTGCTGCCTTCTGCCTTTTCTTTTCTTGTTTTTGAATTTGGTGCCTGATGCTCTTTTTCTAAATTTACTTACAGTTTGTCACCCGAGATCATGTCTAGGACGACGCCCCTGGGCACGCCTGGTGCCAAACGGTCAGACAAGGTTGATCAACCAGATACATTTTAAAAAAAAAGAAGAGATGATCACGTTCTTTTTGTGGCAGGTTCTTGTGAAGCAACAGATGGGAGTGATCTTTCAAACACTGTAGAGCCCGTCCACATCCATTCCTTGATCCAATGCAGGAGCAGCATCAGTTGAGTGGCATGGCGCTTGATTGTCATAACAACCAGCCGGTTGTTAGAGGAAATATCAACTGGTCTAGTCTATAGGAAAAATTGCTGACCAGTTATTATACATTATTTGATGCCACACTCCATTGCAGAAACAGTAGCAACACATACCATCCGGTTCTAAAACACAAAGCATGATGCCATGTGGTGGGCAAACAAGCGAGCCAATTCAAGATCAGGAAATGAACCTTAGCCAGCCTCTGACCTTGCTGAGCATACTAAAATATTCATAGGTGCAAAAACATTACCAGTTGTCCATGAAATAAAAATGGTAAAATGAACAACAACACATAATATCCAGCAAGTAGTCAAATCTGAATGCTTACTTTCTTCAGCACTGAGTCCTACTTAACTGATTATCAAAGAATTTGAGTACATATCATAACTCGGCCTCTAAAGCCCCTTTCCATGGAGCCCTCACTTGCAATGTAGCTGCTCTATCATGCTGGCTCCGGCCCCTCTGTGCCACTACACTCACCAGTTGTACACTGCAGAGGTGTACACCGATCTCTAGGCTCTTCCAGCAGTTCTTCCATTTTTCTGCTGGCTGAGAGCCCAAGGCTTTGTGGTTGGGGGGACCAATACATATTCTAAAATTCGAAGTTCAGCTAAATATATGAACATCTAGTAGAAAGACAGCTGAACTCAAGCAAGTAGTTAATTTTCATAAACGTGAGCTAAAAGAACTTTAAAAGCTCTCCAAAATGGAGTTGTGGTACTGGGGATTCCACTTATGTACAGTATATTCATATCGCAATGAATATGTATAAGCGCCGCTCACTAGTACAGCTCCACTTTCGAGCACTTTTAAAGTTTTTCATAGCTCTTGTTTATGAAAACCAATTACTCCCTGAGTTCAGCTGTCTTTCTTCTAGATGTTCACCTATTTTACTGAACTCAGGTCTAACACTAGGCAACATGCAAAATCCTGGCATTGATGTGGGTGCTGTGATCAGTTTACACAGCTCCACTGAGTGGCTCAAAATGGTAAAATGAAACAGCAAACCTAGAAAAACAGGGAATGCCAGGACAGCAAGTGCTTGCCCTGATGTGGTGTGACTTGCTTATACACAGCAACACAGGTAACATTTCAGGTGCTCTGCACCACTTGATGTGGTGTAGACCCTCCGTGTAAAAGGCCCTTTGGGGACATGATACCTTCCAATTAATCTGACCATTAAACAAAAGGGCTGACAGCCAGGAGTGCAACTTTAAACCCCCACCAAAGCCAGCCCAGGTTCAGCAATTTGGCTGGTTCTGAAGAGATCAGAAAGACACTCACCCATCCCCTGCAGACTGGTACGAACATCCCTGGGAGCTGCACATGAAAGTCTTATCACTTTTGAGGACGTATATTTTATCTTGACATGGTCAGGAAAAACTCTTAAAGACATACAAGGAATACAGCAGAAACCAAGCTTGTGTTTTAAAGTACATTCCTGCACAATGCCCTAATGTATCAAGTTTCAAGTGCTAAAGTGCAGCTAACAAAGCTGGACATAAATAACTACATAACATGCCCTTATCTTTAGGGGCCAGTTAAGGGTGGAATGATTGCTCAAACACACAGAAAAAGCTTGGAAAATAAAAACTGGGGACTATGTGTTGTAGAACAATTACGTTTGGGAAACAATTACAATAACTGCCATTACAAACAACTTTTCAACACATACTTTGCTATGTCAAACAGCTATGATGGGATTTCAATTTACCTGGAATTTCCCAGAATACCATAAAAGTTCATATAAAATAGAGAGAGAGTATCTGGACATCCTTCATCAGATGGGACTTGAACAAATAGTTAAACAGAAAACAAGAAGGAAAAAATGTTGGACCTGATCCTTACAAACATTAAATCAGATATATATAATTGTAAAGTAACAATACCCCTTAAGGGTAATGATCATTCAACCGTATCCTTCACCATTAAATAACTAAACTCTTACCAAACAGGGGGTACTACTATATTAAATTTCCAGAAAGCCAATTTCACTGCTATAAAACAAACTCTTAAATCATGGAAATGGAAGGAAGATTTTCATGATAAAAACATTGAAGAGATGTGGAACATACTGGAGTCCAAGCTAACAAATTGCATAAAAGTTTATACCAGCCAAAAATATATCAAAAGGGAAACAATCTCCCAGCTGGTTAAACAGTAGAATTAAGAAAATGATAAAAAGCATAAGCTATTTAGATCTCTCAGGGGAGATAAAAGGGTGAAGGAGGATAAGGTTCAGAAATCTTCAAAAGACAGTGAAAAAAGAAATAAATAAAGCCAAGGCACAATATGAGATTAAGCTAGCTGGAAAAATTAAAGACAACTACAAGTCATTCTATGTCTATATTAACAACAGCAAAAATCAGGAAATACCATAGGTCCCTATTGAGTCCTGATGGTACAATAGTAAATAACAACAGAAAATGGCAGAAATTCAAAATGAATATTTTTCATTGGTATTTAGTACAACAAAAAGCCAGGTGACTAAGGGAATTATAAAATATAGTATTTCTCAGAGTCCTATATGAATAAAGGAAGCATATGTAAGCAGGAAACTTGGTACTTTAAATCCTAAGAAGTCCCCAGGACCTGAAGGTTTCCATCCAAGACTGCTTAAAGAACTAGCAGAGGAAACAGCACTATCAGTAAGTCACCTATTGCAATGCTCTCTAGATAAAGGGAGGTTGTTAATTCCTGGAGAGAGGCAGTTGTGATTCTAGTATATAAAATAGGTGATAAAAAGTCCATCTAACTACAGGCCTGTAAGCCTGACAAATGCCCTATGTAAAATACTGGAAGGATAATTAATGAATATATAGTAGACTTCATAATTAAAGAACAGTTAACGACAACTCACAACATGGGTTCGAAGGGAGCTCTTTTTAGACCAATACTCTGGAATTCTACAATAAAGTCAAGCAAAACCTTAGACTCAGGCACAGCAGTGGACATAGTCTTTTAGACTTTACAAAAGCTTTTGATAAACTACCTCATCATGAGCTATTTCAGGCACTAAGACGTATGTATACATGAACATTTAGTTGCTTGGATTATTCATGTTAAAGAAAGGAAACAGTGAGTAAGTGTCAGGGGCTTTATCCAATTGGTTCAGGGTGATGAGTGGAGTTCCACAGGGCTCAGTATTGGGGCCATACATCCTTAACATCTATGTGGCATTGCTTAAATACGAGCAATACAATGTATGGCTGACCAAGTTCTCTGATGACTGTAGACTGGGGTGGAAATTAAACAGCAAGGGGACCATAAGGCTTTGCAGGAGGCTCTTAATTACATACATGAGCCAGTGAAGGATTTTTAAACTTCCCTAAACACAAATAAATGTACAGTGATGCACTTGGGTAGGAAAAACACTGAACAGACTTACAATCTAGGTAGTACTATACTGAGAACAGTAACAGAGGAGAAAGATCTGGGCATAATTATTACAAATGACTTACAATTTAAGGCCCACTGTAATAATATATGAAAAAAAGCCAATGGAGTGCTGAATTGTATATTAAAACATATAGTTAGTAGAAACAGAGAAGTTATGGTTCCCTTGTACAGTTCTCTGGTAAGGCCCATTCTTGAATACGGAGCCCAGCTATGGTCTCCATAGCATCAAAATGAAATTCCAATGCTTGAAAAGGTACAGAAGAGAGCTACCCACTCCATACAGGGACTGGCAGATAAAAATTATAGTACTAGACTGGGAGAACTGAACCTGTTTCCTCTGGAATATAAGAGATGGAGAAGGACTTGTGCTTGCTGTTTAAAGCATTGACTGATCATGAACTACAGTATGGGAGAAGTTGGGAGTGGAATTCAGAGATCAACCATTTAATACCAGATCTCATACACTACAGCTGAGGGGAGTGCAGAACATGGAAGGCAAAATGTGGTTCAATGAAAGGATGATGGCTAAATGGAATATACTACCCAAAGATATGGTAGGCAGTCCATCTGTAGAGTCCTTTAAACTAGACTGGATGAGTTATTCTGATCGGGGAGCTTTTTGTAACATGCGAACACTATGGACGAAAGTCTTAATAGCTCAGCATTTACCTATAATACTTATGAAGGGCCACCATTGCTGATAGATTCTAAAGAGAAACAGTACAGTTTAATAGCACAGAAGCATCTAATACCATTTATTTTTTTTAAATGTATCTCTTTACAAGGGGTATAATAAAAGCCACATGAACAAGTGTATTGCAGGATTTCCCTGCATTTGGCATCATTTAAGAAATTAGTGGCTCTATTGGTAGCCTCTTTCATGCAGAGACCCACATATTTAATTCCTTAAGCCTTTCTTCATAGGGCTTCTGATGCAGGGGCCTGTACCATTTTGGTTGCTCTCCTTTGTACTGCCTCTACCCTGTCTATGTGCTTTCAGAGCTGGGGCTCCAGAACTGCACAGCTGCATTTGAGGTAGAGTCTTACTAGTGATCTATACAGAAGTATTATTATCTCCTCTTTTCTGCTGGTGATGCCCCTGCCTATGAATCAGAGCATCCCACTAGCCTTTCTGCTGCCTTTGGTACACTGTTTAGCTACCTTCAGGTCATCAGCAATTATTACCCCAGGTTCTCTTCTTGTTTTGTGACTGCTGGTACTTCTCCCAGTTGATACATTTCCCCAGATTTCTGTACCCAAGTGAATGATTTTGCACTTTTTGCATTGAAGCCCAGCTTCCAAACCCATGACAATTTTTCCAGCTTTTTAGATCTTCCATCATTCTTTCCACCCCCGTGTGTCTACTTTGTTGCAGATTTTTGTGTCATCAGTGAACAGGCATACCTTTCCTTCAAATTCTTCTGCAATGTTGCTTTTAAAGACATTGAAGAGGACTGGGCCTAGTACTGATCATTGTAGCACACCACTGGTCACTTTGCCCTCTCCACAGTTGATGCCATTTACAACCACCCTCTGACTTCTATTGTCCAGCCAGCTCTCTACCATCTTATTACTTTAGGACCCACTCCCAGAATTCTCAGCTTGCTCACCTGTCTTCTATGTGGAATAGTGTCAAAGGTCTTACTCAAGTTCAGGCAGGCTGTCAACTGCTCCTCCCTGCTCAACTTCTTTGGTCACCCAGTCAAATAACTCAATCAGGTTTGCTTGGCAAGACCTTCCTCCTGTGAACCCGTGTTGCCTCAAATCCTGAAGACCATTGAAACAAGATAGTCCATAATCCTTTCCTTCAGTAGTGATTCCATTATTTGCCCACTACCAAAGTCAGGCTCACAGGCCTGTAATTTCCAACTTCCTCTCTATTTCCATTTTTGTGGAGTGGGACTACATCAGCCCTTGTCCTGTCTTTCGAGACCACTCCTGTTTCTAGTGACAGGTTGAACAGGGCTGTCAGAGGTGCAGCCAACTTCTTCTTGAGCACCCTCAGTAACCTGGGTGCACTCCATCTGACACCATTACCTTGTCTACTTTTAATCATGATCATTTCCTTAGGACTGTTTCCACTATATAAGGTCTAGTGTCCAACTCCATTTCCTTAATGCCCTTATCTTTTATTATTGGTCTTCTACCTACCCTCTCCTACATAAATAGTGAACAGAAGTATTTATTCAATATGTCTGCTTTTGGTGATCCTCTTCCACACACACATACACCCCCCTCCTCCTTTCAGCCTTACTATCCCTCCCTTGGTCTTTCTCTTTTAAGCTTATGTATCTAAAAATGTCTTGTCCCTTTTTACTGATTTGGCAATATTCTCCTCTGTTTGCACTTTTGGACTCCTCCTGCCTTCCCTGCCTCCCTCCCTTTGTTTCTCTGATAAGTCTCCCTATCCTCCTCCTCTTTCTGTATTTTTTGTACTTTCTAAAGCCAATTTTGCTCTTACTTTTCTGTTGCCTCACTTGAGAAACATAGTAGTTTCTTTTTTCTCTTGCCCTTGCTAACCTGCCTGACACAAAGATTTGTACCTTTTTCAATGCCCTCTTTTATTTTTTCCTAGTGGTCCTTTACTTTCCCTAGTTTCCTATCCCTGCCAGGGTGTCTCTGAGGCATTTTACCATTTTCTTAAAATTGGCCCTTTTAAGTCCATGACCTTCATCCTTGTGTGGCACTAAGCTTGAGCATCCATAGTCTTTGATGTATAGTTTTTATAACATTGTTAATGTGCAATTCAAATGACAAGGAACTATCCAGAATTAAACCAAGATACTTAAAACTGTCAAAATATTCAAAAAAATACCATTTAAATCTGCAACAAGCAAATCTGATATCCTTTCTATCTTATGACTAGAAAAAACATAATTTTGGTTTCTTGGAATTCAAAACCATTTTAGATGAGAGGTGTCAATACTGAAAGTGATCAAAATGTTTTACACTAATTCAGTTGCTACACTAGCAACTGGATCAGAACTAAAAATTACAACATAATCTGCATAAAGTTATATTTCAAATGATTTACAAGTCTTGGTAATGGAATTCAAAAATAATGAAAACAGAAGTGGATCCAGGATAGAGCTCAGGGACCCCATATAATGAGAAGTGAATCAGACTGAGAACCCAAAATTGACACTTTATGACATCTCCCAAAAGATAGTTAGAAACCCAACACGAAACCTCATTAGAAAATTAAAATTCCTAAAGTTCAAAATTATGTCCTCCATGTTTCCCTTAGTTTCCTCAATTGGTAGAAGTGGAGAGTAACAAACAGCTGGACTTTCAAAAGCAAAATCTTTAACTTGTTGTGGTACTCTACCCTTTAATTAATAAACACAAGATACTGTTTCTTCATCAGTTCTTTTTATTGTAGCTCTCATGTTTTACTTTTTATTACAGTGCGTTTGGAACAACCCTGTTCCTTCATCAGATAAATTTGAGCTGCTTTTAAATCTTGTATATTGCCTTTCTTGAAGTACTGCATAAAAATAAAACAGTATATAGTTTTAATTATATACATTTAATCCCTACAGGTATTAGTACTGTCTCTTTAAATTGAGTAAGCAATAGCATAAAATAAAAGTTAAGTAAATGCAGGAGAACAGACCTGCATTAAACTTTTGTAAACATTCCTGTCTCTGACTCAGTTCACGGTGTGACTGTTTTAAAAATTCAAATTCAACAAGGTTTGCCCAGTAAGTTATGATCTACTAAATTGAAAGTCTTTGTGAGGTCCACAAAGGATACTGCTATAATGCTCCTTATCAATGTCACCATGCATGCTGCTCATAAACCTCACCAAGGCTGTTTCTGTTCTATGTGCAGCTCAAAATCATGTTGAGCAGGTGCTAACAAACTGTGATCATCTAAAAATAAAGTTATCTGATTATACACAATCCTGTCTAAAATATTTGAGAGTGCAGCTAATAAGGATATTGGCTTGCCAATTCAAAATCTCCTTTCTGTTACTTGATTTGTGGATTGGCTTAATAATAGCAATTTTTCATCTCATGGGAAGACACCATTGCAGAGAGAATAATTAGAAATAGAGACTAGTGGGCCATCTAACTGAGCAATCAAAGTTTAAAATCCTATAATCCAAGTGATCAATGCCAGCAGGGGTCAGGTGTCATACTTCATTGTATAATCTGAGACCACCATCTGAGATACTCTCTTACAATAAACTGTGGATAGGTTCTCATCAACCATCTTCTCAAACAATGGAGGGTAGGCACAGAAGCACTGGCCTTAATCATATAACTTTCTAAATTTCCAAAATACTGTAGGTATTAAAAATCTAAGCAACCTTCTCTGGGTCTGTTTCCAAGCTAGATTCACCCTGAATAGAGAAGAAAGTAGAATATCCACCTCACCTAATAAATTATTCAAAATATTCCAGGTATATCTGAAATCAGCCCAAACTGCTGATTCACACTTGATTCTGAGATGATGAAATTCTTGAAGGAACAAAGTGTACCTAGAGACCTTATACCTTTTCCATTTTTATCTCTAAGTTTCATTAGTTTCAACAAATCAGGAGTGACACATTCTTTCTTATCGACTCTAATTCTTATTTTCCTTTTGGGTATAACTTGGTTGCACATTAAATTGAATAAGCAACTGCACTTATCAGAGAGATGTCAATGTCAGAGATGCAATCAAAAGACCAGTCAGCCATATTAAATGTCCTTTTAGTTGTTAGGTATTAACTAGCCTAAATGTCTGGTTTGAATATAAACTGGGGACTACCATGCTTTCTGGTAGACCACTCACAATAGATTGGTTAGTGGTCACTCACTGGATCTGGAAAGACACAACATTAGACCATCTTAGATGGATGAGTGACCACTATCAATCCAAGGTAGTACCATATCCCATTTTAAAACTGGGCCTGGTAACATTTTGAATCAGATGTTGGACTCCCAACTCTAAAAACAGGTTCCTTTCTGCAGCTAAAGAATCTTTACCTCAATTAACATTAAAATCCCTACCAGGATCCATTCACAATTAGTGGGAATGTTGTATTTAAATCTAGAAACAATGTTGAGTCCTAGTGCACTCAACCAGGTTTGCAATATAAATGATGCCATTGATAAGGATTGGAATGTAGCAGCCATCTTTGTGGACCTCTCAATAATCATGTTTTGTTTTGTACTGTAAGTGCACATCTTGCTTACATAAATAATATTTAGATAATAATAAAATCAGCCAAAATGTACTTTTATGGAATTTTAAACTTCTTGGGAAACAATTTCCAAACACCACCATTTCATATGTGAGGGGCGAACACACGGTTAACCCCACTAGAAGCACTGTATGCCAAAATTCCAAGTGTAGGGACAGATTAAAAGAAATGCTTCTGTGTTTACAGTTCCATATAATATGAGAGTTGTTTCTCCAGTATTCATGATCATAGCGATTGACAGTCACTCTTTCTGTAGTAGAAGAACAAACAAAAGGTACACACCCTTAGTTTGGTGTAACGAGTATTTATTATATCAAGAACATGCATCAACAGAAATGTCAAACACCCCTACATATCACCTCAAAAGAGGCTTCATCAGAGAGCCCCTGAGGTCAATTAGACTAACAGGGAGATAACAGCATAACAGGGAATGAGTGCTCAAGGGTAGTGGGTCAACTAGACTACCAGGGAGATTATAACATAACAGGGAACTGACTATAGGAGAGGTTCTCTAGACTACCAAAGATGTTCATAACATAACAAGGAACAGGCGATCAGGGGCATGGGGGACCATTATAGACCTGGGTATTTGTTTTCTCAAGTGTAGCATGGGCACAAAGGGATACAGAGCATGCTAAAGAGCCCATAATGGACATGCAAGTAAAACACTAGTGCCTTGCTTTCCCAATTGGCTTAGTAGCATGCTAGAGATGAATATGGCCCACAGGAACTCTGACAATATTCTTCTGGGCAGTGCTATCTCCAGTGGGCTCCCCTTTGAGGCCATTTTAGCCATGGGCTATGTCTGCACAGCACAAAGTCACTATGCACTGAGCTGGCACAGCCCCATACTCAAACAGTTAGCACACTCTGTTAGTGCACATTAACTATCTGAATATTGCTCAAGGCTGTCTGTGTGTTATTTGTTGTGAAGTGCTACTGGCTGCACAGTGCTAATGACTGGCTCTGAATTTTGTGGCCTAACTGCTTTAAAGCTCCAATGAAGGTAAGTTTTAATAAAATTGTAACACTGTTTGAACTTAAGTAATGTGTGGCTCTGAAGTTTGAAAAATGCAACAGTCATGCAGCCCTTGAGGTCAGGTAATAACAGCACAGAAGGAGGAGTGCTGAAAGAACCATGCTGTGTAAAGCGTGAGAGGGTTTAGAGCAACAGGGGTTAGAACAGTGGTAGGAATTACCGCTAACTTGTCGCTCCACAAAACCCTCTGGAGGAATTGAGTTGCTGTGTGCAGGGGTGCTGGTTGAGCTGCTCCCATCATGTAGTGGCTAGGGTACCAGCACACAGCAGAGCAGGAGACCTGGAACTGTGGTTCGGTTCCCACCAGGTCTGCTCCTGTTGCAACTTTTTATATTGATTTTCCAAATGTAATTTCCCTCCTGATTTTCTCCCCATCCCCAAAGTCCACGACCCCCAGAGTTGGTTATTTTATGTCTGGGGTGTGGGGCAAAATCCCCATATAGGGGTGTGAGGCATAACCCCATAAAGCAAAAGTCCCATTGTATTCAGTGAGGTTCACTGTAGTAGTTGGGTCCCTGTTGTTCTCCCTTTTTGTGTGAGCCACTGTTTTCTTGCAGCATATATTGCCATGTGGTTATGTCTGCAACAAGATACCCTCTTTAACAAATCATGGGAGGATGGGGTGGTACCTGAGGACTGGAGGAGGGCAGATGTGATTCCCCTTCACAAAAGTGGGAGCAAGGCAAAAGCAGGAAACTGCAGACCTGTTAGTTTAACCTCAGTAATTGGGAAAATGATGGTATCACTTCTGAAGGAAAGAATTGTTGAGTATCTAGAGCAAAGGGGCACAGGACCCAAGGCAGCATGGATTCACAGCAGGAAGGTCATGCCAGGTGAATCTGATAGATTTCTTTGACTGGGTGACCAAAGTAGTAGATCAGGGAGGGCTGTGGACATGGTCTACCTAGACTTTAACAAGGCATTTGACACAGTCCCACACAAAATATTAATATACAAGTTAGCCAGCCTGGGTGTGGGTCCCAAGGACGACAGCCTGGGTAAACAATTGGCTGGAGAATAGGACACAGAGAGTAATAGTAAATGGAGTCCTCTGAAGAAAGGGGGTTACTAGTGAGGTGCACCATGAGGTTCAGTATTAAGGACGGTCCTCTTCAATATCTTTAAAGCGACATTGCAGAGGGACTGGAAGGAAAAGTATGTCTCTTTGCAGATGACACAAAGATTTGCAACAGAGCTGATGCACAAGGTGGGGGTGGAAAGGATGAGAAGGGACTTGGCAAGGTTAGAGGAATGGTCAAATGTATGGCAGCTTAGATTCAATGCTAAGAAGTGCAAAGTAATGTACCTGGGAAACAAAACCCAGAGGAAGAGTACACAGTGGGTGGTGAGATACTAACAACAACAAAATGGAAAGGGACCCGGGAGGGGGTAGTCATATCAGATGGTCTAAAGGTGGGTAAGGAATGCGAGAGGGCAGCAAGGAGGGCTGGGGGATACTAGGATGCATAGGGAGGCATCACCAGTAGAAAACAGGAAGTTATTGTCCCTCTGTACAGACAGCTGGTGAGACCCTATCTGGAGTACTGCATGCAGTTCTGGAGACCCAGTCTCTGCAAAGACATAGACAGGATGGAAGCTGTCCAGAGGAGGCAACTAAAATGGTGCAGGATCTGCACCAGAAGACATATGAAGAGAGTCTTAAGGAGCTTAATATGTATAGCCTCGAGGAAAGGAGGGAGAGGGGACATGATAGAAACTTTTAAGTACCTCAAGGGAATCAACAAAGTCCAAAGGGTAGCATCTTTCAAAAAGAGGTGTGCAAGAACAAGAGGGCACAATTTGAAAAGATACTGGGGTTGGCTCAGAGGTAATTTAAGGAAGTATTTTTCACAGAGAGGGTTGTGGATGCATGGAGCGGCCTTCCGGAGGAGGTTGTGGAGTCAAAAACAGTGGTGGAATTCAAGCATGCATGTGACAGTCATAAGGCAATTCTAGGGGGTGGGGTAGGAAGAAGTAGGCTGCTTGTTAACTAGGATCTGCAGCTTATCCATTAGGTGAGGAAATGGGCAGACTGGGTGGGCCAAGGTGTCCTTATCTGCCATCAAATTCCATGTTTCTATGAGATGACCATGTGCCAGCTCTTGATAACCCTCAGATAGAGTGTGCATTTATGTGGATGTTGCCAATGCCATTATGGTCCCTACGAAGTGGACTAAAATGTTAGTAAAATGAGCCCAGGTTGGCCTCCTTATGAGAGAAAACAGTAACTATCACAGAGATTCTAGTTATGCAATTGGCAGATTTGTCATAATATCTAAAACTCCTTCTCTTACAGTATGTGTTGATAGAGGGTGTTTTGATCCATGTTTTCTCCATGGCAGACTCAGGCACTTCAATCTAAAGATGTTAACATCAGATAAGTACAGTACATATACTGTAGTAAGCAGACAGCAGCAGTACCCCCTTTTTCACTGTTTTGTTTTGCCTGCTTATTTATTTGCATTTTGTTAAAATATTTTTGTCTTCAGGCTCTAGCTTATTGCTGAGAATTTTTCATACAAAATACATTAATTATGTATCAAGTACATGGATAATTATATATGTCTCCTATCAAATAACTAGTGACACGGCTAGAGAAACAAACATAAATTAAAAAAAATAGGAATAAATGTCATGATTACATGCACTGTAGCAAATGCAGACATTCCATAGAGACAATTAGGTTTGTATTTTGCTTATTATGAGATGCATGCAAGACCCCAGAGACATGTATATGAGTCACACAGATCTGTTCTTACTAGCATGCAAGACATACTAGCATACAATATCAGTACCTGGTGCTGGCACAGAAAAACATCCCTAGCCAGTCATGTTTAATATAAGATTCAGGCAAGGATAGTAAAGATAGCAAGAGGTTTTCCTTTCAGGAAATTGTTCTATCAAGAAATCTGTGCCATGCCACTCATTGTACTTACTGTTTCTCACATTTCAGTCCCTTTTCCTATATATTTACTATTCTAACATCATGCAGCCATGGATCATCACTTAAGTAGATTCTTTTTGTTGTTTTTACACTTTATTTATTCACCTACCTACTGGCGCATCTCTCAGGCTTCTTCTCTCAGCATTGTTGCTCCTTTACTGCCTGCAGACTGTGTTACCCGATGACTACATTGGGATCAGGACTCCAGCTCTCCTGCCTCCTTGGAGGCCTGAGTCTCTAGGGGAAGTTGAGTGTTGTGGCCAACATTGGGCGTGTAGGCCCAGGCTACTGGAGGTTGCCGTCGCCTCCCCGGAGACAGGGTTTTTCTTGTTTTTCTCCTTAACCCTGCCCTTTGAGAGCTCAGATGAGCAATGATGTACCCCTGATGTCTGCCACAGCTCAATCCCTCTACATGCAATCCTGTCATGTGCAGTATCTCTGGCTTCCACTGGAGGTCGCTGCTATGTCAGGCAGGCCCTGAATACCTCCCAGAGAGAGGAGAGCAGTCTGCAGATGCTCAATCCTCTCTCTTCCTACTGACCCCGATGGCCTGGGCTCATTCCCAAACCAAGTTGCGGCATGGCGCGAGGAGTGGCGTCCAGCACCTCAGCCCTCACGCCACTGAGTCAGTGTCCAGTTTAGTGAATTCTGAAAAAAAACTGAGGGATCTTGTCTGGTTTCTGACCCACAATCTCTTGTTTATAGTTAATACACATCATTGGGGACATCATTGCATCACCAGGTCTTACAACTCCCTAGACCTAGTAGCTGTCCTGGAGGACTTGGGTAGGGTAGACTGGTCCTGCATCACCGAGGCATCCTCCATCGATGATGCCTTTAATGCTTTCAAACTCTGTTTTCTGAAAGTTTGGGACAAGCACCCAAACGCGCAAAGAGAGTCAGAGGAGAACATCTCCTTGGATCTCGGCTGACATTATCAAAACCTGCGCACCAGGGACCACATCTGGAAAGCTTATAAGAAAATGGGCACCCTGGCCTCCTTACTTCCTACAGAGCCCTCGTAATGCTTACACAAATTGGATTTGCCAAGCAAAAAGGCCTTCTTCTATCTACCTTTAATAAAATTCCTAGCTCCACGGACTTCTGGAAATCCTGAAATCCTGCTTAACGCCTCCTACCCAACCACCACCTCAACAATCTCAGTAAATGGAACCCTTATCTCCAACGCCATTGGTTTGCAAGCCTTCAACTCCCATTTCTCCAGCTGCACCGTCAACCTCTATCCTCTCACCGGATTACTCACCCCTGTCCTCCCATACAGCACCCCGCCCTACCTCCCCTCCCAAATCCCACCTTTTGTTTTCCAACGGTATCCCCCATAGAAGTCCTTCATACTCTTGGGCACTGAATCCTAACAAAGGCAAATGCCCTCGTCCCTGGCGCCAAGATGCTTTTCCTGTTGGCCCTGCCATCGCCGCCCCCCAGCCACACTTTTCAACCTCTCTTTCTCCCTGGGTAAAGTACCAACGACCTGGAAATGGCCACTGTCATACCCTCCCAAAAGGCGGTGACCTCTCCTCACCAGGCAACTGCGGACCTATCTCCCTACTCCCGATCCTGGCCAAACTTCAGGAGCAGCTGGTCCTGTCCCAACTCTCCCAATTCCTGGATGCCTCCTCCTTTTTACTCCTTTTCAATCTGGCCCACAAATCCACTCTACCATCACCTCCCTACTACGTGTTACTGGGACATCCTCTCAGGAATCGACAAAGGACATATCACCACGGCCATTTTATTGATCTAGCAAAGCCTTCGATACCGTCTCACATCCACTACTTATAGCTAAACTTACAGATGCCAGTCTAGTGCACCCTGCTATAGCCTGGTTCCAAGACTACCTAGCGGGCAGGACGCAAGCGGTCAGAATGGCCTCACACACTTCTAACCCCTTCCTGTCCTATCAGGAGTCCCCAAGGATCAGTCCTAGGCCCAATACTTTCTCCATTTTTCTTAATGGCCTCCCTTCTGCATGCCCCCATTCTTCCATCCAAATGTATGCAGATGACACAGTTCTGTATGCATCAGGCACCTCATTAAGCAGTGTAGCTTCTCTCCTCAGGCAGATTTCACAGCCGTCCAGCACTGGTTCCACGATAAACCAGCTATCTTAATCCTCCAAGAATAGCCAGCTTCGTTCGGCTCCGCAGAGACTCTCTACCAAACCCCATCCCCTTTCTCAACCTTGGATGGGACTCCTTGAGCAATGTACTAGCTTTAGATATCTTGGCATCTGGCTCGACCAACACCTTGACGCCTCTCACGAGACTCCCTGCACAAGAGGCTACTCCCAAAACTGAGGGGCACTCTATTGCAACAAATCCTGTCTCCCTAAGCAAACAAGGCACACCATTGTACAAAAATGATACTCCCGTGCTGGATTATGGCGACATAGTTTACTCAATCGCGCCTCGTCTACCTCGCAAAGCCTCGATACCCTATTCCACTCTTCTGTTGTTTCATCCTCGACTCCCTCCATCCACTCACCACTGTACACTATACAGCTCTCTAGCCTCCCATCTCTACATGACCGCAGATTAATAAACAGCGCTAGGTTTGCTGCCTAATTTGGACCCTCCCTCCCTCCCTATCTTGAGTCTGCTTTATCCCAACAGCCCCCGCCACTCTCTACGAGGCTCTTGGACCCCAGAATTCTACATGTCTCACTTATGCACTACTAAAGGCCAGGCTGCTTTCAAATTCTGCATCCCTCAGATCTGGAATGCCCTCCCACCCCATCAGACACACAAAATCCAGGACTCCGTACCAGACTACTCCAGGCACATTTCTCCTCCATCTGCTCCTGCTATGCTCCAATCCTAGCTCTCATAAGCTAATACTGACAGTAATAATCCTGTTATGTGTTAACATATACCTAGAAGTACTCGCCTGTACTGCTTTGCATGGAGTCTTTTGTCATACCTACTTACTATTGTACTTCTTACCAAATTCCTGTATTATAATTGTACAAATTCTCATGTTATGTCTTGTCATGCACTGTATTTGCCATGTACTGGGCCTAGGCCCCAGGTCGCATCTGGAATTGAGCATGTTGTTTAGTATGCCTTCCTGGTAAGTCTAGTAAATAAATAAATAAATACTATAGTTAATCATTAGAACAGAATAGTTAATACCTAAATGTAGTCATGTGCTAATATCCCATATTTTAACAGTGCAACATAGCGCACCTCTATATCCATCACCCTCTATTATCTACCATTTTATTTATTTTATTTATAAGTTCACCAAAGGGGAGTAGGGTGCTCATGGAGGCCCATGGCATCAAGGATAATTGATACAATCTATGGACATTATGTCTTCCTAGTAGCTGACCACCTGAAAGTCCAAACAAACCAGGCATTCAAGGAATATAATCAATATAACAAAAGCCAGTGATGTAAAAATTGAATCTCAAAGCAAAAAACTCTAATCAAAAGTTTTATTTAATCACAGGTAAAGGCACACAGTGTATGTGTGAGCAAGCTACTCAGCCTCAACACACCCTGGTGCTTTGAACTCTGATGAAGACTACAGTCAAAGCACAGGAGCATCTTGAAGCTGAGTAGCTCACTCACCCATACACTGTGCACCATTGACCTGTGACTCAATAAAACTGACAAGATCAAATTAGGTAAATCTCAAGGGGTGGATTGGATGCA
This sequence comes from Neoceratodus forsteri, assembly GCA_016271365.2. Lineage (NCBI taxonomy): Eukaryota > Metazoa > Chordata > Ceratodontiformes > Ceratodontidae > Neoceratodus > Neoceratodus forsteri. The sequence goes on along the minus strand of CM057455.1, from coordinate 666,568,607 downwards.
CCCCAAGTTACAGTGCAGCTAAAGGAACAAATAGTAGTTCCTCTTTCAGTGATCTTTCATAAATCAATCTGCGTGTTGTGCTGGAGGACTGGAACATGGCAAATGGGGCTCCCATCTTTAAAATTGGTCAGTTTAGACCTCAGTAACTAATGGACAGTCAGCCTGCTATCAGTTCTGTAATCCCATCAAGAATAAAATAAAGGACCACTTGACTGAGGCCAAGGTTCTTAGCCCTTCTCACTGTGCCTTTATGAGGGACAAATGATGCCAAACCAATTGGATTGCATTCTTGGAAGGAGTGACCTGGGGTGGAAAACTGTATGACCACAGACACAGTTTACTTGGACTTACAAAATGGGGTTGATTTTCCTGTATCCTGATTGGTTGAGAGCTATCTTTGGCCATGTCTTTATCGGTGCATATTCTACCAACTGGTACTTCTTCAACCAACCAGGACACAGCAACCCAGAGATTCATGCCTCTAAGAAACTTTTGAAAAATTCCTGGCAGCCATGGTATAAAAAGCACAACAACCACTACTTGCCCTAAACCATAATCGAGCATTTTTATACATATCAACAATTCGCATTCTTACACCACACCTGAGAAACCAATAAAACAAACAACAAAATCTTTTGTACATAATAATTAACCTTTGTAATGGTCTGTTCATATTTTTCTTTACAGGCCTGTAATCCTGAGTCTGGCAGCAATTCGTGGATTCCAGCCAACTTTCCTCAGTGGGCGCCCCTGCCCATGCCCACTGCAACTTTACCTTCCACCACACAGACAAGAATACTATTACTTCTCATACAGAGCACAAAGCTCCTTTTTAAATTTCTAAAGAACACAGTTGCCAATGTGCCAAACACACAAGCTAATCTCGAACACCAAGTGACGACTTTCATTCATGCCTGAAATCTGCTCTGAAACAGATGCACAGTTTAGTTTACTCACTCGACTGTACCACAGCCATTTCCTACAGAGTGGATCAGGAAAACAGACCCACTCTGTAACAGATGCATGGTTTACTTGCTTTTGACCATGAATAAAGGCTCTTACTGCAAAGCAGATTGAGTAAGCTTAAACAGACCCACTCTGCCATTTTGTTTGCCTTTGCTCCTGATTCACTGGCTGGGGGCAGGGGACAGCAATGATTTCAAATGCCATGCTAAACTGCCAGTAGAAGGAACAGTGGGGGCAATACAAAAGCTTGGAGGAGCAAAATATAAAGAGGGGCAGGCTAAATTAACATCAGTCAATCTATGTTAGCGACCGATGCAGCGCCCTCCCTCCGTATTCATTTTGGATACCTGGGTCTTCCTAGTAGTTCTGGTAGAGTTATAAACCTTCTGGGTTTTACTTTTACCACTAGTTGTAGCTTTTTTCATGTCTCTTTCAGTGGCACATAGTCCATTAGTAGAAAATAGTTTAAACTCCTTTTTCTTTCCTTTTCTTTTGGAGTTGTTAGCTCACCATACATGCTGCAATACTGGGGTTAGGGAGAGGTGGTTCTGAGCATCTCTCAACAGCGGCTGCCTACATGCTGACTGCATTCACCATGTTGCACCTCCATTCTTGTGGGTGTGTCCTCACCCTGCACACCATATAGTGCTGAAAGGCATACTCACTTTTGATACTATAGTCAGATTTTTAGGGCTGTAGCGTGCATTCTGATAGTTTTGTTTTTTATTCCAGTTTTATTCATTTGTCATTAAGTGGAAAAGAGTACAGTAAGATGCAGATTGTAATACAAATTAAAAAAAAAGAAATGTACAGCTGTCAAATACAGAGCAAAGACCTGCTTGCATAGTGACTTGTTTTCACAAATACATGACACACTAGTAGGAGAAAAATAAGGGCATTGGGTCATAATGTGACAGTGCGGTTTGAGGCACGAATGCAGACTCTACAATGCTTTCTGATAGTTTTAATGTAGCCCTAAATTTGGCACCACTTCTAGGGTACAACCCTGCCTGTATTGCTATACACAGGTTGAGGGGCCTGGGTTCAGAACTAGTCAATACCAGGGTTTGCCCACCCAGGGTAAACACAATATTTTGTGCCTCCACTCAGAATAATACTTCAGCAGGTATTCCTCAAAATTGTTACAGCCCTCTGGGAAACTATAATCACCCACCACCCCACCTAGTGGCCCAATGCCTTATAATGAACAGTAATCGCTACAGCATTCACCATACAGTTTCCTCCCAACATAAACAATTTGCTCATAGGCTTACCACACTTACCAAGGTCTGGGCTTCAGTAAAACCTTGGAACCCCTGCAAAACAACAATAATGGGCATACACATTCAGAATATTCCAAGCACTGTAACAGTTAGACCATCAGTAAAGCATCGTGAGACTGGGTAACATTGAAACAACAATCAGGTTAATTTAAGGGAACATGACAAAGAAGGGGTAGATCTGGTTAAATGATTAGTTAGTAGTGGTTTGAGCCAGAGTACTGCAAGCATGGAGTCCCACTTTGCAATCCCATAAACAAACTGGGTACCCAAATAGAAACAGGCTAGCCTAACTGTGCCCTGGGTTGCAGCTGTTGTTGGGGCCCTTGATGGAAAAAAATGACAACTTGCCATTCACAATTGAATTATTTGTATCTCATGGCCAGATGGCCCCAGTCTCTTCAACCCCAGACCAATGGTGAAGTTGCACTCAAGTGGTACCACAATGACAATTTAAATATGGTGCAGGGCTACCCTAATGGCTACCGCAGTACCCAGACCCTGGGATGATCCAATGAAATAAGACCTGGTGCAAATGTTTCGTGAAGCTAAAGGATGATTTCCCTCATGGTCCTCACTGAGAAGCTGATTGGGTGATGCCAGAACAAGCAGCTGTATGCTAAACTGATTCAACACAGGCCAATTATCAAACGGATGTTTTAAACTGGGCCATAGAAAACAGTTTGGCAACTATATACATTTATATGTAAGACTTGCACTTTGCTGGTCCTTCCAGGTAGGTTGCAGGCTGATCCTCTTCTACGCTTGTAGACTGGATCCCTGCTGCTGTGAGCCATAACTGCACCAACTGGACACCTTGGACCCATGGACTAACAGCTGAAAAGTCGAGGCCCACCAAGCCTAACCTCTGAGAGTTTGCCGTCTCCCCAGAGCACACACTCTGAACTCCCAGGCAAATCTGAACAATTTGAGCAGTTACCCCTTTTATATGGGGCTTAGGTCCAGAGATCCTATTGGCTGCTAAAACTGTCTTGAACAGTTCCAGTCTGTTAATTGTCTTGCTTTTGGTGCCAAGTAAAGTTCCTCCTGTTTCCCCATGAATCTTTATTGATCCCCCACAAGTCTCTGGTCAAAGGTTCTGGTCTCTGATTGGCTGGAGGGCAGCACAATGGTGGCTAAAGCACAGTCTCAACATATATTTTATAGGCAGTTCCAACATAAATGTCCTGGTGCAGCCAGACAAATCATTATATTTAGTTTCCCCTCTGATAAATTGCCCTCAACACTTCTCTACTGCACACATTTATTTATTTACATTAACTGTGCTCCGTTCTTGAGTCAATGCCTCATTAACATAGTGCCCTGGAAAAACAGCAGCGACTCATTAATATTCATAAGGGCATTCCTTGCCCTGACCTTTGCCATTTAAATCTGGTGCCTGGAGGCAGCACTAACGCGATCTGCCTAATTATTTATTTTAAAACATTTTCACTTGCTTTACTGTGTCCCCAATGCCTTTTAAACTTAACCCAGCACCAGGAACCATCGGGAACACCTCCTGACTTTGCACCTCCTTGATGGTGTGAACAGCAGTCGCCGGCTGAAATGCCAGCTGCTCGTGAAATACACTCTGTGAGCCCCTGCAAGGCTCGACAACATAAGGATTGCCTGAGGAAAATCTGGGCTGTGGCGGTGACCTGGGGAAACAGGGGACATCAGGAGGTACCGAAGAAGGCAGGAAATGGGAGAAATTGAGGTAAGCCTCCCGAAGGGATTACATTAACTAAAAAGAAAACATGTCCTAATTTCAATTTAAACATTAAAATATAGAGAAGAAAGGCTGAATAATCTGCAAGATAAATTGGGAGTTACAGTTATACGTATTGTATGCAAGGGATGCCACTGTGGTACCCGATGCAAACCTTGTAGCAGGACATTCGGATATACGAAAACTTGAAATGGACTTGCGCTATTTAAAGCAGAAGTACCATGAAGGTATGCCTGCGCTTCTAAAAGCTTAGCTTTCATTTTTGCCAACGAATAACCCAGAAGATGGTAACTCATATTAGAAACCCCATATCCCACAAATTGAAGACCGAACCAGAGAAGGTTTTACAGACCTTGCAGAGCTATTACTCAACAACAACTGGAACAACAGCAGATTGTTCTGGAAAACATTAAACAACATCACAGGGAAGGACCTCAAGACAACACCTCACATGCTAAATCTTGATGGAACACTAACCACGGAGCCTAAAGTTAGTTGGACACCTTCAATAAGGCATTCTCATACCTGGCCAACATCCTCCCCCTGACTACTTCAATCCTACCAGACAATCAAACAACGTAGGAATGCCAGATCTACAACATCACACCCCCATTCTACTTCAAGTCTGTCACTGAAAGTGTAGAAGCTATCTTATGAAAGTCCTGGGAAGTCAAGGCACAGTGGTGATTCCTGGATCTTAAATTTATCAGCTTTACCCTGGATGAAGTCCTAATACTGCTTACCAAAATATTCAACCTCTCGCTAAACCTCTCACAATTCTCACAGCTGGAAATCCACAACTGTCACACTAATTCATAAGAGTGAGGATCATGCACTTCTTGGGAACTATCCTGATCTCAATATTACCACCACTTTCGAAGGACATAGGCGCATCACCACTGACAAGCTCGTGGAGTACCTGGAATTATACAATCTTCAATCTACTCAACAACATGGATTCAGGAATGGTCATAGTATGATCACAGCCTTACTAGAATTCATCGGTTACATACATGACTCGCTGGATCAAGGACTCCTGGTTGGGGCAACCTTCATCGACCTCACCAAGGCCTTTGATACAGTAAGCCCTCACTCCTCATTGACCAACTTAAAGTCACTGGTCTCTCCCCAGACACCTCAAGTGGTTCACCAGTTATCTTACTAACCAATCTCAGCAAGTAAAATTGAGGCGTCCTCTCAGACAGTAGACCTGTTCTCAGGGGTCCCACAAGGTTCCATCCTGGGACCACTACTATTCAGTACCTATATAAACAAGCTTCCCAACTCCTGTCCGGCCATATTCTTCTTCATACCGGATGACACCGTTATCTTCACTAGGCACCCTCACCCAATGCACCTTCAGGAACAACTCCAACTAAGCTTACGACTGTTGAAAAATGGTTTACTGATCATAAGCTCATAATGAACTATAAATAAACCAAAACCATGATGTTCACCAGCTCACACAGTCAGAATAAAGCTTCAACTTACCATTAAAAATAGTGCGGGTTCCACCCTGGAGCTAGTACAGTAATTCAGGTACCTGGGGAATTACCCTTGACTCTACCCTATCCTACACACAGCACATAGACAGTACAGCAAAAGCCATAAACAGGAGGATTGGTATGCTGTGCAGACATAAGTGAAACCTAACACAGGAAGTGCTACAACTAGCCATACTAAGCTCTGTAACCTCACTCGCCGACTATGGAATGGTCATCTATGGATCAGCTATGGACACTGCCCAACAACACATCAAAACAGCTCTGAATAAAGTGTGCCACCTTCTCACTGGTGCAGTGTGTCAGACACATACATGTGACCTTTATTCACAGGCTAACTGGTTACAGTTTGCTAGTACAGTAGGCGAGATACCAAACCTGCCTACTAGAAAAAAATGAGTCTAAATATGATGCCTCCGGGATGTTCAAGCCTCCTTAACCCTACACCAAATCCACACAACACCAAAGTTCCAGCAATCAGATTTTCAGAACTCCTAGGTGTCACCCTTGAGTCAGCATGCTTTTGCCTACAGAGCCCCACTCTGGCTTAACTCGCTGCACCCTGGCATGCCCAGCTCAACTAACATGAGTCATTTCAAACACCTCTTGCTGCAACACCTAGTAGCTGAGGCCTCCTGTGACTGCTATCACTAAGGTCCTCCTCTCAGGCCCTTACTTTAAGGGCAGCCAATATACTACTTGCTACCATTAGCACACATCACTTTCAATAGCACTCACCACTGTTTTTATACTGTCCCCTTCCTAGCTTTCCACTCACAGTTACCCCAGCTTATCCCTCCTCGTTCTCTGTCTCCCAACCCCTCCCCACCCCTCTCTTCCTCTCCCTTTTCTCCCCAACAGTCCTTGGTAAGCTCACAGTTATTGACTCAGGCATACTGCATACAGTGCCTCCACTATGTGTAACATGGAATTATAATTATTTGCATATGTCATTTATCCTGCCATGTATTCTAACTAGCTCTACCAACTCTGCACTTAAAGACTGTACTAGCAACCTACTACTGTTATTTTCTAATGACTTAGTGATGTGTTGTTGTGTTCCTGCTTTATAAATAACTATACTTTGTCTGTATTGTCCTCTGACATGGAACTTATTGAATGAGCTCATGCTCACAGGTATCAATCGATTTCAATCAATAAAATAAATAAATAAAATTTATATATCTCAGATATCTCTTTAATGGAACAATGATTCTGGATTATCTTACTCCACTTGACCTACCTCTTTTATGGTCAGCTTATCCATCCCTTATCAATGGAGGAATTACAGGTGGCGATTAAGGGCTTAAGAATAACAGAAGTCTGGGCCCCAATGTTTTCTTGGGATTGTAGAACAAATTTTGTGAAGTGCTGTTGAGACTTTTATTGAAGGCTAGTCAAGGGGTCCTGGATGGTGCCACTTCTCCTCTGATGTGGAAGTATGCCATGATTTTGGCTATACTGAAACCAGGCAAGGATAAAACTTTTTCCTCATTTCAATCCATTTCTGTCCTTAACATGGAATATAAATTATCTGCAAGTATTATGGCCACACATTTATAACTTATTTTCCTCTTGTATGCAAAGATCCAGCAGGGTTTGTTTCCTCTAGACAAACTCAAGATAGTATTAAGTTCTACATATTTTACACCATTCCTCATGGTCAAAGGCCTCCTTTAGCTTTAAGTTTGGATGCAGAGAAGGCCTTTGACCAGGTGGCATCTGCTTTATTTGTGGTCCCTCATCACCTGGAATTCTAGCACAATGCACTCAAGCAATTAGAATGCTGTATGATAGTCCCACGGCCTATGTAATGCCTAATTGCCACATTTCTAGTATGCTTACTCTTTTAGTGACATCTAACAGGGTTGCCCCATTCTTCCCTGGAATAAATGGATCTCAATTATACTTGGCATGTTGATAGACCCCAGATTCACTACACACTCTCCATTTATCTAAATCTCAGGGTAGTGTGGCTTTGCCTCACTTAGAAAATTATCATACAGCTGTACACCTTAGAATGACATTGTACTGGCTTGCCCTTTTGTACTGCTTACTGAAAATCCATAGAGATGGTGGAGGAAGATTTATTGAATATCACTAAAGTACTCTTTGCTGGTCCTCCTAGGTATCAGCCTCCTACTCAGGTAACCCTTATACTGCCACCATGTTACATATTTGGTTTTACACTCTTACTCAGCAAAACATGATTCTTACTCTGTATCCTTCCTCACACAGACAGGTTTCAGCAAGGCCAAACTGGATCTTAGATTTTGCATTGGGTGCAGTCAGGGCTACAGTATGTATCAATTTTGCATGACTGAGAAGTGTATACATTTGCAGACCTTAGTAGTAAATCTGGCCTACCTGGGCATCATTTGTTTAGGTACCTTCAGGTACAGGATTATATTAAGCCACATCTCAGTAATTGGCCTCAGAATCAGGCAATCACAGTTTTGTTTTTCACATACTGCAATAGATACAACAGGGAGTGGGGACCACTGTGTCTTATATTTGTTTTAAATAAAGCCATCTCCCAATTAAGGTGAGATTTGTTATAGTATTTTAAAATAAAATAGGAAAGTGATTTGGATATTGCAATTACAGCCAGCTAGTGGCCCATTATTTGGGAGATATCCATAAAGTTACCTCTTCATACTCATGGTTGGAGTTTTCCTGGGAAATGATCAGGCAGGTAAAGTATTAACCAGAGTTGGGGGCCTTCTGCTGAAGGGATGTGGTGCTAGTCAGACAACTCCCACCATATGTTTTGGGACTGTCCCTGACTTCACTCTTATTTTGTTTCATTGCAGCAGGAATTATGAGAAATGTTTAATATGACATGGAGTATTACTGAATGGTTATTTTTCTTTTAGACTTTCTGGGAGGATTTCATTCACCACCTACACAGAACAAGAATTTGTTACCTTGCAGCAAAAAGTTATTACCAAAACTGGCTACAGAAACATATTCCACAAATTTCATTATGACAGGACATAATGATTGATATACTGTGTATCATATGGAAAAATTGCTGCACAGTTAAATCACCACTATCCATAATTTGAAACCATGTGATGAAAGTGCATAATACACATAATGAGACAGACTCAGAATTTGTTCACACTTTATACACAACCAAAAGGTGAACTGGTTACTGTTTTATTCAAAAGTTGTTTATTTTATAATCAATATATTCAGTCAGTTTCACAGCTGAATTTGGGACACTCACCACCACTTAGTATATTGCATCCCAAGGTCACAAATGGATCTCTGATTATCGCATGGACAGCTTTTTTGGGATACTCTGATGTTCTTGTTTTTCTTACTGCATCTTTTGTTCTGTGTGTTTGTATGGTTTGTTGTCTGTAAGAGTAAACAGAAAACCTTAATAAACAGAAATAAAAAAAGGTAAGTTCAAAATAAATCTTTATGTACCCTTTGCAGCTCTAACTTTTTTTACAATCTGTACTCAGATTGGTTGTGGAACATGCATCCTAATATTATTCAAATCAAAAGCATGTAGATTATTTTTAGACTTGTACAGTGCACTGTCTGTGAATAAGGTTACAAATTATTCATTACACAGGAAAGTAATTGCATTTACTTGTATTTATTATAGTATGACAAATTAACCAGGGTCATGAAATAATTGATTTAATATTATAACTCATTTTATTTAGATTAATGTAAGATATACTCCTGATCTGCATTTTCAATTAAATACAGATGTACTTGGAAGAATGTGAGAAACTATCACTAATAAAAAGCATTGCCACAAAACAGCAGAAACATTTAAGAACAGGGGATGCAGTGACTAGCTAAATTAAGTCTTTTAGATACATTCACCACACAGCATCATCTGCTTCTGCAAGATAACAAATGCCTGAGGGAATCATTGCATTTTATATTTTCCAATTATTGGATTTACACATAATATTTTCTCTCTAAAGCTGGGTTAAAGATGGAAAACCTTTTAAATTCAAACATGATTCGAGATTTACAACTATATCCAGGTGAAAGTATTGTGCATGCAGATGATATGCTTATGACAATTTTACTTATCAATGAAGACATATAAATAAATTGCTACTGACATAAATGCTTGGTCAGTTGTCCATGCTCATATCAGAATGTAACGATATAACAGATTGTTACATCAGTTGCACCGTACACTGGTGATATGTGGTTTTCAGCTTGCTTCAAATTTGATAAATGTTACAGTACAAATTAGACAATTACTAATCAAGGTGCATTAGGCAGTGGATTTTAGAGACAGAGAGACTAACAGCACAGTAATGATTCCAGACTAGTGATAATTTATCTATAATGTATGTCAGCATACATTTGTTCTCTGACATTTTATTGTTCGTGAGAGTCTTACAGAAAAGCTGTTCTCAGTACCCACTCTATGGATTAGTTTGTAAAGTGTTTGAATTATTATTGTCCTGATTCTTCTGTACAAGCATAGGAAAATTTGGTGTAACAGCTAAGATAACAAACTCTGGTCAGAGCCAATATGGCTGAATTTGAATTTGAATTTGATGGCAGATAAGGACCGTTTGCCCACCTAGTCTGCCCATTCCCTACCCTAATGGATAAGCTGCAGATCCTAGTTAACCAACAGCCTACTTCTTCTTACCCCCCACTAGAATGGCCTTATGTCTGTCCCATACATTCTTGAATTCTCCCACTATTTTGACTCTATGTCTCCTCATGAAGGCCGTTCCAGGCATATACAACCCTCTCTGTGAAGAAATATGCCTCACATTACCTCTGAGTCATCCCCCTCTATCTTCAAATTATGCCCCTTGTTCTTGCACATCTCTTTTTCTGAAAGATACTACCCTCATGGACTTTGTTCATTCCCTTGAGGTACTTAAACGTTTCTATCATGTCCCCTCTCCCTCCTTTCCTTGAGGCTAGACATGTTAAGCTCCTTTAGTCTTTCTTCATATGTCTTCTGGTGCAGATCCTGGACCATTTGGTTACCCTCCTCTGGACAGCCTCCACTCTGTCTATGTCTTTGCAGAGATGGGGTCTCCAGAACTGTACACAGTACTCCAGATGTGGTCTTCCAACTGTCTGTACAGAGGGCCAACAACTTCCTGTTTTCTACTGGTGATGCCTCTCCTATGTATCCCAGTATCCCCAGCCCTCCTACTGCCTTCTCACATTGCTGGCCCACCTTAGTTCATCTGATATGATTACTCCCAGGTCCCTTTCCATTTTTATTGTGTCAGCATCTTACCCCACATTGTGTACTCTTCCCTGGGTTTTGTTTTCTCCAGGTGCATTACTTTGCACTTCTTTGTGTTGAATCTAAGCTGCCATACATTTGACCATTCCTACAACCTTACCAAATCCCATTTCATCCTTTCCACCCCACCTTGCGTATCAACCCTGTTACAGATCTTTGTGTCATCTGCAAAGACATACTTTCCCTTCCAGTCCTCTGCAATGTCACTTATAAAGACATTAAAAGGACCAGCCCCAGTACTGAATCCTCAGACTTCACTTGTAACCCCCTTCTTCACTGTGGACTCCATTTACTATTACCTGCTGTGTCCTGTTGTCCAGTCAGTGTTTTACCCAGGCTACCACCCTGGGACCCACTCCCAGGCTGGCTAATTTGTTTATTAATATTTTGTGCAAGACTGTGTCAAATGCCTTGCTAAAGTCTACGTAGGCCATGTCCATAGCCCTCCCTGGTTATTACTTTGGTCACCCAGTCAAAGAAATCAATTAGATTTGTCTGACATGACCTTTCTGCTGTGAATCCATGCTGCTTTGGGTCCTGTGCCCACTGGCCTCTAGGTACTCAATAATTCTTTCCTTCAAAAGTGATTCCATCATTTTCCCTACCACTGAGGTCAACCTGACAGGTCTGTAGTTTCCTGCCTCGGTCTTGCTCCCACTTTTGTGAAGGGGAGTTACATCCGCCCTGCTCCAGTCCTCAGGTACCACATCATCCTCCCATGATTTATTAAAAGGGTAGTCAGTGATGATACTAGTTCTTCCTTAGTTCTTTTAGAGTTCTGGGGTGAATCCCATCAGGCCCCATTGCTTTGTCCACCTTCAGTTTCAAGAGTTCTTTCAGAACCCTTTCTTCTGTGAAAGGACAAATATCAACCCCTCTATCTGGAGTTGCTTCTATTGACTGGATTAGATATCTCCCTGCTTTTCCATTGTGAATACTGAGCAGAAATATTCTTTCAGTATCCTGCTTTTCACTGTCCTCTCTGCCCAACCACCTTCCTCTTTATTCAGCCTCAGTATCCCTGCCTTAGTCTTTCTTTGCTCCCTAATGTACCTATAAAAGGTCTTATCCCCTTCTTAACTGAGTTGGCTATCTTTCCTCGGTTTGGACCTTTGCTATTCTGACTGCCTTTCCCACTACCTTCTGCTTTAGCTGGTACAGTTCTCTGTCCTGCTCCTTCTGTGCTTCCTTATACTTCCTGAATGCTATCTTTTCTCCTTACCTTCCACCACTTCTTTTGAAAACCGTAGTGTTTTTCTTTCATTTTGATTTGTTTATTTGCTTCACACAAAGGATTGTTGCCTCTGTGATGGCAGTTTTCATGTTGCCCCATTGTTGCTGCACCCCACCTTCTTGCCTGTTTGCTAGTGCTTTTCTGAGGCACTCTCCAATTTTGACAAATCAGCCCTCCTGAAGTCCAGTACCTTCACTTTTGTATGGCTTGACTCTACAACTAGGTTTATCGTAAACCACACTGTTTGGTTGTGCTTGTTTCCAGATGGCTACCACTTCAAGATCAGAGATCTCTCTCTCTGTCCCCATTTGAGAGTACCAGGTCTAAGACTGCTCCCTCCTGAGTGGGTTCCAAAACTAGCTTTCTGAGGCATGCCTCCTGTAGGGCATCAGGAATGGCCCTGTTCTTGGATGTGGCTGCAGCAAAGGTGCTCCAGTTAACATCTGGCATATTGAGGTCCCCATCAGCAATATCTCCCTTTCTCTGCCATCCCAAAGATGCCATCTATCATTTCCTTGTCCATTTCCTCCTCCTGAGATGGGGGTCTTTATACAACCCCTGTGTGGATTGTGGTGCCCTTTCCAGTCTCCAGGGTGACTTACATTGCCTCCTCTCCTCCTGTTTACCATTTAGTTCTGTTGCTTTGATCCTTCCCATACATAGAGAGCTACCCTCCTCCTCCTCTTCTTCCTCCATGTCCCTCCCTATAGATTGTGTACCCTGGTATGTTGACATCCCAGTCGTGGTTCTCTGTGTACCATGTTTCTGTGACTCTACAATATCAAGGCATCCCTCTTGCACCAAGGCCACCATTTTGGGAGCTTTTACATAGACTACTGGCATTGGTACTCATTACCCTCCATTTTTATGGTTTTATTTATTTTCCCCATCCCTGTCTTTACTTCCTTTGTCTTTTTCTCCATTTATCCCTGCCGATCTCCTATCAACTGCTCTATCTTGGTGTTTACCTCACTAACTATTCTGATTTTTTGGGGGCTAGGATTTTCCTTCTCCTTTTCAGTGCCTCCCCTTGAATTAGCCTGATAAGGGATATGGAATAATGTGCGACTTAGCTGTAATTTATTTGTTGTATTATTGTTATGTAACAATCTCACATTTAGTTAGCAACAAAGATAATGTTTATGGTGCATAGATTTAGTGAAACTCAATGAAGTACTTGAAATGGTTGGGTGGGAAGCAACTGGTATGTAATGGTGTAGGTTCCTACACAACCTGTAACACTACTTTGCAGCTGTGTTGTGGTTGCCACCCTGCTGACTTTTTTCCTTCAGAGGTTAAAATAGCAAAGTTCACATTTTCAGATTTTGCCCATGCCCAGCCATATGACCACTAATAAGTCTGCTTCTGTGTTTGTAATAGAAAGAATTCACTGAGGGAACCATCACCTTAGATGTAATATCAAATATACCTGATAGGGCTTTGTTTCTGTTTTTTTTTTCATCTATTCTTTTAATATCCATGACATACTGCCAATATTGCAGAGACTTTTTGATACAAAATCTTTGAAAGGAAACTGTTATATAACCTTACCTGTGGGCTTTCAGTGTCTTAATGAGTCCACATGTGTGGGCATTGGTGTGATTTCATTATGACAGAGGCTTCAATTTACCAGAGCATCAGAGTTATTGAGTTGGCATCCAAGCTACCTAAAAACAGAGGCAGCAACTCCTAGAATGTGAGCAGAAAGCTCAGAAGAAGCATAAAGAAACCATCTTTCTCCATGGATTTAGAAAATCTGGACAAGAAAATGTTTACTGAGCCAATGGAGAACTACCTGACTAGCCTTTCAGGTAGTCCCACAGCTGTGGTGGGTAAGCCAGAGGAGAGGCCCCATCCCAAGCACTGCAAGTCCCTAAAGGAGGTAACAGTAATAGAACCCAAAGATTCACTGACTTCAGGCATAGAGATTTAGTCCAAATTACTAAAAATGAAAACAGGATCCTTTCAGAATGCAAATCATGCCTTCAGTTTGACACAAGTAATCCTTTCATTTGGAATAAAGTTGGATTTGGACTTTAAAATGTCACAGCTACTGGAGGAGAGCATGAACTCTATTGAAATTTTGCAAAAGAAACTTGTAAAGAAGTGACTGAACTGAAACAAAATTGAAACAAAATCTTGAGACCCAAACAGCGCTTGCTAGCTCTTTACTTTGAGACAATCTTGCACAATCTTGCAAAATGGAAACATTAAAAACATCATAAGACATAATAACTTGCACTTTATTGGAGTCCTGTTACTTGAAGTGGATGGGGTTTTGAACACTTAGAACATTGTTAAAGAAATAATCTCTGAAAGATTCAACTTAACTCCTAAATTGTTAGTGTTTTCCTGATTCCATTGAGACCTGAAGGCAAATGTCCCAGAAGTTGGCATGGCCTGCCATGGTGTTTGTAATTTTGAGATGGAAACAGATCACAAAACAGTTTAAAACAAACCAGGGCAAGGGGACCAGTAGGTACAAAAATAACAAAATCTACATGTACCCTGATGTTTCACCCGAACCCAAGTCGAAGGAGACATTTTATGCAGTTCTAGGAGGCGGTCCAGGAGACTGGAGGAAAATTTGCCATCTTATATCCCTGTGAAGCTCAAATTATATTAATAGATACTAAAAGAATTGTCTTTGTTGCAGATCAGTTACAAGAATTTCTTCAGAGTCACTCTAATAAAAAGCATATGATATGTCTGAACACGAAGACTCAGAATCTGTTATAGAATCAGATGAAACCGACCTATCAGTAATATCAACAGTGCCAGGCAAGTCTCTAATTTGAGGTCTCTCCTGATAAAATATAAACCCATGATTCTGCTTCTCTCAAGATTCTACTGCAGTGCCTACCTTGTCAAACATGGGACAAGTTATGTCTGCTATTAACTAGAGATGGCTGGGTCTGTGGCAAGAGCATGAGCTTTATTAATAACCATTGCAGCTATTGAGATGGCAGCTTTCCTTTCATGAAACATAAAAATTTGATTGGACATAGTTTAGATGTTTTATTTTATTTTTAAAGTTCTAGTTACAGTGACTTCACAAAGTGAACGAGAACCACGAGTTGCAATGGCTTGACAGAGCAAGTGAGTGAGTCAGTAGTGAAGCCAGTGAGTTCTGGGCAACAGCGAGAGGAGAGAGAGAGAGAGAGAGAGAGAGAGGAACACAGTTACTGATAGTAAGACTAGAGATGACTGCAGATATAGTTTTGCAGGTCACTGGAAAACTAAGTTGAAAGCTGATAGTCAGGGCAGTGACCAGTGGGGGAGTGCAAGGGCTGCAGTTGCAGTATGGCCCGTACTGTTAGGGGCCCACTGCCTTAGAGTTCAGCATTAAGAAAACTTTTACTCACAGACAAACTTTGCAAGTTTCTCTGTGGAAGTTGCTATCCTTTTGAAACTGGGTTTGTCAGCAGTGGTGTCAGAAGATTCCAGCTCCAGTTTCACATGGTTTGAGGGTAGTACAGAACAAAGAAGCAATAAGACCCATTACTCAAAACATCTAATCTTGGTGATGATGTCCCCAGGAGTAGCAGGAACAAATTAAATTGTTCAGTTCTTTGACCATGGTGTCAGCAAAGGGGATGGGGGGTCAACATGGACAAACTATGTATGTTCAGCAGGACTGATGCAAAACCTTACACTATAAAATGTCATATGCACTAATGGTTATTTTACATTTATTGTTAGAGGTATTCAAAATATTTTGCAGTCTTACAGTTGTTGGTACAGCCCTGCTGATAGTGTCCACTTGGGCTGGGTCAGGGCTGATAATTCAATGTTGTAAATAGTAACTAAACAGAGTTGGCAGCATCAGTAGCTTCAAAGGCATTCAATTATGAATGACTGTGTGTCTGCATAGAGCCATGCATGGCAAGCTAGGCTGGGGAACAAGCAAGAAAACAGTGCAGCAGGGAAGGAGGGAGGAAAGCATCTGCACTGTAACAAAGAGACAGGATGCAGAGAGATGTAATTCAAGTCCACTTCATGGAAGGAAAAGGCTGTGCTGGGTTCACAAACATTCCAGACATTTCAGTACCCCTTTCTCTACTGATGTAATCACTACCTACAGTATCACTGCAGACTCTACTTTATCTGTCTCTTTCTCCATCCCCGAAATTATTTCCTGTAAGCCTCTCTTATATGTATCCCATGCTTCCTTGAACTGTTTTCATACTACCACCTTAACTGGTTGGCTGTTCTAGGAATCCACCACTCTTTCTATGAAGAAGTACTTACTCATGTCACTCCTGAATTTACCCCTTCAGGTTCATAGCATGTCCCTTGTTCTTGAGCACCTTTTTGGCTGAAATATACTTTCCTCCTGTACCTTATTTACACTTATGAGGTATTTAAAGGCCACTATCATATCCCTCTCCCTCCTCTCTTCCAGGGTGTACATATTGAGTTACTTAATCTCTCCTTGTAGGGCTTTTGATGCAAACCCTGCACTATTTTAATTGCCCTTCTTTGGATCCCTTCCACTCTGTCTATGTCCTTCTAAGAAGTGTGCCTCAGAATGGTACACAGTATTCTAGGTGATGTCTTGCCAGTGATCTATACAAAGCAACACCACCTCCTACTTCACCTGGTGATACCTCTCCCTATGCACCCTAGCATACCACTAGTCCTTCCAACTGCCTTATTGCAATGTCTGACCAACTTTAGGTCATCAGAGATGATTACCTCCAGGACTCTCTGCTTCTTGGAGGTCATCAAGCAACACTCCTTCTATTTTGTGCTCTGCCTCTGGGCTTCTGTATCCCAAGTGCATTATTTTGCACTTTTTCATATTGAAACCCAGCTGTCATACCTTGACAACTCCTTATTTTTGTTATAATATCATTTGGGCAAAACAAATTGAGCAACTCAAATGTGAGCAACACAATTTATGTGCCCAATGTGGGAAGATAGAGATGGGAAGGAACAGTGACTGTGGGTGATGCAATTGCAAAGCAAATGAAGGGGAACTCTCATTTTATGCTGGTCAAGTAGTGCAATACAGCCTGCTGCTGCTGAGCTGTCTGCATGGCGTGGTGGATAGGGTCACCAGCGAGAGGATGATGGTCCCGGGTTCAGGACTGCCTGTATACAAAAAATATTTTCAGTTTTGGCTGTTAGAATTTTTTTTTGGGGACCAATGGTGCCCCAGCCATTGTATCCTCCTACATACTGTTACCCCATTCCCATGTTTCCCTTTCCCTAGTCTGCCCCCCAGAGTTGATTATATTAGCTTTGGGGTGTGGGTAACAAAGTTCCTGCATTAAATGTTAGTTTAACGTCCACCTGGCAGTCATCGAGGTGGGTTAAGGGGCCAATTTTTCATTTGGTGAAATGTACTTGCTGTTGTGTGAGTCGTGATAGAAATGTCACTGTTATGACATGGAACCTAGTTTCTCAGGTCTCTTCTCATCCTTTACACACACACACACACACACCCCACACACACACACAGGTGTCCCCATTGCAGGTTTTGCTGTGATCTGCAAAGTAGACCTCCCCAGCTCCTCTGCAATGTCACTTACAAAGACATTAAAGAGTACCAGTCCCAGCAGTGATCCCTGAGGCACCCTGCTAGTCACCCTCCCTCCTCTGCATGAACTCTGTTTGCCACCACCCTCTGTTGCCTATCCTGTAACCAGTTTGTTACCCAGTTTATCACCTTTGGACCCGCTCCTAAACTACCTAGCTTGACACTAGTCTCCAATGTAGAACAGTGTTAAAAGCTTTTCTGAAGTCTAGGTACACCGCATCCACCACTTCACCTAATCAATTCCTTTGATCACTCAAAGAAATCTATCAGATTCATTTGAAATTACCTGACACCTATAACTCCATGTTGTTTGGGTCTTGTAACCCATTAGATTAAAGATTCTATTATTCTCTCTTTCATCAATGATTCCATTAACTTTCCCACAATCAATGTCAGGCTGACCTGGCCTATAATTGCCAGCCTCCTCCCTGCTACCACTTTTGTGAAGTAGGACTACATCTGCCATCCTCAAATCCTCCAGAACCACACCTGTTTCCAGTAATCTGTTAAACAGGACTGTCAGAGGTGCAGTCTGTACTCGCTGAGCACCTTCAACACCCTAGAATGCACCCAAACCACGATCATGAGGGAACTCAAGAAACAAATGGAAAATTGCAGTAATCTTTCATAAGTCTGGCTGTACAGGTGTGATGCTGGGGGACTGGACAGTGGTCAATGTTGTTCTCATATTCAAGAACAGATCAAACTAGACCTGGAAACTACAAGATGCTCAGTCTGACAGAGTTGGGCAAGATCCTAAAATCCATCACTACAGATAGAGTAATAGGAAACCTGGTTAAAGTCATTGTTCCTCCCCTCTCAGAATGGCAAATCATGCTAAACTAATCTGATCACCTTAGTTCAGTGGCTAGGGATGTGGGTGGAGCAGGGCCACAGAAATAGTCAATCTGGACATTAATAATATCAAATAGACTGTATTGTTGATTAATCATGTAATTTTCAATGATGTTCCAACTATTATATAGACACTGAGAAGGCATTTGCAGGTGCCATGGAGGGTCCTCCATGGCACCATAGGCTAATTGTATTAACAACAGATTCATTACTGTTCTCTCCTTCCCACACTTCTAAAGGAGGCACCTCTCTCTCACTGTGTCTCCTCAATGTTCGAATCCTGATTGGGTCCATCTCCAGCTTTTATTTTTATTTATGGGGTTAGGAGTGCAGCTATTCTAAGGCATTAAGAATAAAATCAGAACTGTGGTTCCATGCTTATGCCTTTGTCATGTACCAGAAAAGCTGTGCTTCCACCAGGCAGTCCACCAGTACGTGCATTTTGACACATCCCAATTAGAAACAAGTAAGAATACAGATGACTGCCATGTAAAAGCGAAAGAGGAAAATAGAATTGCAAAATAGGAGACAATATAAGGATAACTTTGTCTGTACTCCATCCTTCAGGTAAGGAGCTCTTTCTAATTTAGAGCTTTCACCATACAATGATAAAATTTAGCTATTGAGTTTAGCATGGTGGAGGATATTCTTTCCAGCAGAGGAGAGCAATAATTTTGCTAGCATTAATGATAAATTCATCAGAACCTCAGCTTTGCCTTGCAAGGCTACATGAGAAGAGATGCACAACATAGCAGTTCCTGAGTCAAATGGAAATCCAAACCCACAGCCAACTTCAGAGAAGATCCTTTTCCAGAAGTCCCTTAATTAGGAGCATGTCACAAACATGTATAAAAGCAATCCTTCAACCTAAAACATCTAGGTCAACTGTCTGAAATTGTGCAGTTAAACGTATTTAGTGTTGCTGGCATGTAATAAAATCTGTGAAGTATATTAAATTATATTTGACTGAGTTTGCAGTTCTTGGTTACATTATGCAGTGATGTGAGCAATGAAAACCATGCTAAAATCAAACATTTTATTCAAGTCTTTCTGCCTTGATTCTTTTAGCCTTAGAGGTTCAGTTGCTTGTGCATTGGGCACAACCTCTAGCCACCACCAAGGGACTACAGGTTTGTTCTCATTCACTCAAACCTGATGGTTGTTTGGCTTGTAAGGAGAGGCAGGCATGACCTCAGATTCAATCAGAACATTCTTTATTACAGTGAGACGGAAAGAATCACGACAGCATGCATGCAAACTGGACCACTGAAATATGATAATGGGAGGCTAAATATTTGAGCAACATCAAAATTCAGAACTTTATAAGGTTACTATACTTTAGGTGGTTTCAAGGATATCAGGCTGTGTGACTTCTATGAAATTCTGAAACATAGAAACATAGAATTTGACAGCAGATAAGGACCGCTTGGCCTCAAGTCTGCCCATTTCCCTACTTAATGGATAAGCTGCAGATCCTAGTTAACCAACAGCCTACTTCCTCCTACCCCAACCCTAGAATTGCCTTATGTCTGTCCCATGCATTCTTGAATTCCCCACTGTTTTGACTCCACAATCTCCACAGGAAGGCTGTTCCACGCATCCACAACCCTCTCTGTGAAAAATACTTCCTCACATTACCTGTGAGCTGTCCCCTTCTTTCTTCAAATTGTTCCCCTTGTTCTTGCACATCTCTTTTCTGAAAGATGCTACCCTCTTGGACTTTGTTCATTCTCTTGAGGTACTTGAAAGTTTCTATGAGACTGAAAATATTGTAAGACTCCAATGGTAGAGACAAGCAATACTAAAACTCTACAACAATGGCAAAGACCTCTAAGCTTCATAGCAATAGCAATGAATTCTAATGCTCTATAGCCCTGGAAAAGATTCCAAAGCTCCATAGCAATGGCAATGAATTCTAAAGTACTATAGCCCTGGTCAGGGGTTACTCAAAGTATTAGTCTGGTTAGCCTTTGTTGCAGCTGTAAGTATGACCTGCCAGTCATGTGATGTCTGGCTAGAAGTAAGCAGTGTCGTGGTATTTCTCCTGCTCTCCGATCACCATTTCAGCTTATAAAACTAGGATTTCAGCAGTCAACTAGATAGAAAACTGTCAGAAGGATAATACTAAAGGTCTGTTTGCTGAAGAGTCTTTCAAACTGCAGAATGGGGTAACAACAGTTAGCAATTGCCTCACCATATTCCTCCTACCTCACCAGACAAGGCTGCAAAGAAACTAAAGTAGCAGAGCTCCAGAGCAGCCCTGACCTCGCTCGGCAAAGCAGCACAAACACTCTTATCAGAAGCACTTCCTCATTGAGATGAAACCACTACAAGAAGCCATTGCTCTTCTAACTACAGAAGTAACCTCTTTGAAATCTAACTTATCGGAGGTATCCAGACAAGCAAGGGACACTGAGCGGGAGCAATATTGTTGGAAAAGTGGAGAGCAACTAAGGACCCAGAACTGGTGGCAATCAAAAGGCAACTTGTTAAAATGGAAACCAAACTGAAAGATTTAGAGGGACATAGCGCTGCAACAATCTAGTAGTCATTGGACTTCCTGAGTGGGATGAAGGCTCCTCTCTATCGTTTTCACTCAAAGGTTGCTGGAGTAACTAGCCAGCCCTTTCCTAATGGCCCTTCATATGTGGTGGAACGAGCTCATTGGGCATTGCACCCCAAACCTGATCTAAGCTCACCCAACCCCTGTCCTTTCCTCCTGAAACTCCTGAATTTTTAGATAAACAGCACATAACAACAAAGCTCAGAGAAGTTCAAGCAGTGATGTGGGATGGAATTACGATACATAGCACAAGATCTACCAGCTTCAGTCCGGCAAAAGGGTATCTTTCCACACTACTATCTCCCAGCTCATTCCTGAAGGAGTGCATTTCAAAATACTATACCAGCATAATTACAAGTCAAGATTCAAGATAAGTGGCATGCATATGATTCCGATGAACAAGCAGTACAGGAGCTACAGCGACTCTTGCCAGATTTATTCAAAAAGTAAACTCTCTGCAGGAGAGATACTTTAATTGGTAATGAGGTGTTAATGGAGGCTATTTCTCAGTGAGGGCAATACCAAAGTGGGGCAAAATAAAGGATCATTAAGATCAACAGGATGGTTTAGACTGTGGACTGCAACACTCCCATGATTTGAGTTTAAAAGTGGATATCCATCTAGTATTAGCAAAGGTTTTGAAATGATACATTGCTCCATTTCAGGCGTGTCTGTTGCCATATTGCAAAGCAGAATGGAACTGGAATTTGCACTCCTGATAGACATTTCTCTACTTGTGGACAATCGATCCAGAATAACTGTATCTGGGTGAAATCGGGTCAGCTCGTGCCTCAGAGAAACCACAACTGGCAGTTTGTGTGCTCTGCCTTAACAGTATCTGCATCCTCTCAATGATACACACAGCCATGGAGGTGCAGAGGCAGTCTAACCATTGCAACAAGGACTGCACGATGTAATGCAGAGCTACAGAGTAATGGACTGGTTGTATTCTTTCAGCAAACTGTTTGAGTTAAAGGGACTCAGGTCATTAAAGCTCTGTGTTTTTCTTTTTGTTTTCTCCTTCTAGGTATGGCACCTGTTGTGCTGACAATGACAAATAGGGGTAAAAGCACAGGATGGGGATTAAAGGGAGATGTTTAGTTCAGTTTAAATTAGAAAGGCAAAGTGTCACAGAACCTTTTTGTTTTTACAGGTTTTATGGATAGCATTGTGAGATACCAGAATTTTGGGTATATTACTCTTATAATTACTGGGTTCAACCAAGGATAATAATAATAATCAAGCAGAATAATGCTAAACACATTAACAGGGAATGAATATTAATTCCTTGGAGTTATTAATAGGGTCCTGTCTGTTCATAATACTTATCAGAACAGGAGAATTCACAAAAGAAATGGTAAAGCACAGTTTAAATTATAACCAGCATGGGGTGAGATTAAGCTCTGACATATGTTTTATGTGGGAAGAATATCAGAAAACACAGTTTCTTATTTTCTAAGGAAATCTTATTTTCTCTGTTTGGAATTCATTGTTAATAAGGGATGGTATCAATTTTACTGTTGGCATCTTAAGTGGAACAGGGGAAAGTGGGAGGACTGGGATAAGCTGAACCTGGTAGCATCACATACCATATCAAGGAGTGGTCCATTAAAGCACCTGATAGAACTGTACAAGGTAGAATAGTAGAGGCAGGGTCAGAGGCTTCTCAGACTTCTCCATGACCAAGAGAAGCAAGTAAACACTGTAAAGAGAAGGTGAAGGAAAGAGTGGGAGGTGGAGGCGGATGTGGAGATGGATATGGCAGGAAAGTATTGGTATGTACTGGGGTTATGGGGAGGAAGGGAGGGACACCATGGCATCGGCTAATGGGGGTTACTTTGTATATTACTTTCCAGCCAATTATCACTTATTGTCATAATTCAGAATGACAAATAGATATAAGCTTATGATTTGGAATGTGAAAGGGTTGCACAGTAAAGTAAACAGTACAGGGTCCTTAAGCACCTGCAAGTGACTAAAGGTCACATAATTTTCCTTCAGGAAACACACTTACTATACAGATGCTAATCTATTCTGAAGGATGCAGATAGGCCAGGTTTTGCAACAGGGTCATCCACCCAGAGTAAAGGTGTGGCAATCTTGTTGACAAGAATTTGGGTTTCCAATGCAGTCAGTGCATCTGGGACCCTTTAGGTAGATATGTGTTTGTATGTGGGACACTGCAGAGGTCTGACATTGTACTGGGATCCATATACAGTCCTAACATGGAGACTCCTCCTTCTTTATGGAATTACTTAATGTATTGCTGCCTTTTCTGTCTGTGCCTTTGATATTAGGAGGTAACTGGGATTTCCATTCTCGCAGATGCAGATAGAACAGGCAAAGCAAAACAGGGCTATCTCCAGCACAGTGAGCCATTAGTGATATGGCTGACAAGCTGGGACTGTGTGACCATGGAGGGTTTATATCCAGGAGAGAGGAATATACTTTCTGATCAGCAATACATGGTACTTCATCCACACTGACTATTTTTGCTTAGTAAACAAATTCTACCTGATCTTATGAACTGTCAGTTCTCTCCAGAGGTCATATCAGATCACTCTTCAGTGGTTTGCACTCTATCTTTATGTTCCAATCAACATGTAGAAACAATATGGAAAATCAATAACCAGTTATTGAAAGACAAAATTATAGTAGAAAGCCTAAAAACTAGTATTGAGTATTATACACAGCATAACCAGAACTCCACAGATCATGTGGATATGGAGCAGTGCGACTAAAGTGCTTCCTTAGGGAGAGCTTATAAGATTGCTTCTAGGCAGAAAGAGACAAAGGAAAAACACTATTAAAATTACTGGAAAATATTAGAGAACTGGAAAAAACACTAAATCCCTAACTAGTGAAATACAAAGACAGGAACTCACTCATCTGCAAGCTTGTTACAATGATTTGTTGGGTGAAAAAGCAGAATATGTAATTATCAAAACAAAATCACATATATAGACCAGGAGAAAAGGATGGAAAACTTCTAGCCCTAAGGGTAAAGCAGCAGGAGACATCGAGTGATCAATGCAGTTAAATCTAGGGTAGATGGTACTCTCAAAATGAATCCCAGAGAATTAGCAACATAATTTCATGTATTCTATACAGATCTATAAGTATTAGGACCAACCCCTGCCTCCCGGTAGATCGCATTGACTCTCATTTATCTGAATTACCTACCTAAGCTATCCGAGGAACAAAGAATGTGGATGATCTCCTCATCACAGAACCTGAGATACAAAGGCAATCAACACATTATCTTTAGACAAAGCTCTGGAACCGGATGGTTTCTCCCAAACTTTTATAAAGAGCTGGGAAGGAACTGTCTCCATGGTTGCTTTATTATTTCACAGCATACTGAAGGAGAGGTAGTTACCCCATCTACTTGAGGCCTTGATTGTGGTATTGCACAAGAGGAGGAATCCAAAACTAGTTTCAAACTACAGGCCATTCTCGCTAAACTATGACCTTAAGATGCTGGCAAAATTTTAGCTGTTAGATTGAATCAGGTAATGCCTGCCTCATCTGCACAGAACAAGTAGGATTCATGGTAGGAAGATCATCTTGAGATCATCTCAAGAAGTTAGATCACATATTCTCTGTTTCCAGGGATACTACTCGCCTGCTGTCCTGATGTCACTCGGCGTGGAAAAAGCCTTTGATAGGGTGACTGGAACTTTTGTTTGGTATTTACAAGTTGGTTTCCCTCCTCTCTTTGTGCAATGGGTTCAAACAATATACACCCACCTAGTGCACATATATACTGCAATAGAACTTTTCATGCAGCTTTCCTTTCTCGGGTACCAAAACAAGGTTGCCCGCTATCCCCTTCTGTTTAACCTATATCTAGAACCCTTCTAACCCAGATCAAAATGGACCCTGAGATTCTGGGACTCAAAGCTGGGAGCCAAGAACTCTGACTATCAGCATATGCTGATGATATACTATTGCACCTAGCGACCCAAGAAACTCCATAATTAAAACTTTACAAGTGATTAGAGAATTTGGGGCATTATCTAATTACAAGTTAAACCTGGAGAAAACTAAAATATTTCCTCTAAATATGATCTCCCATAAAAGCGACATTGAAGACCTAGGTGTACCATGGGAATATAAACAGTCAAAATACCTCTGTATTATATTAACAAGGAGCACAAAATCTTTCAGAGTAAGCAACTTGGATACATTGATACAGGTTATCAAGCAAGATCCGGATAGATGAAATAAGCTACCACTATCCCTTTGGGAAGAATTAATTGAGTCAAAATGAACATATGACGCGTATTTTATCCCATCAACATGCTAAATCTATGGTTACCTCAATCATGGTTTGCTAAGGTCCTCCCTTCTCACTGTATTTATTTGGAAAACAATCAGGCCTGTATGGCTTATAACAAACTAACAAACCCTAAAAATAAAGGTGGACTGAGACTCCCACACTTCAAGCTTTATTATTGGGCAAGTCAGGCAGCAAAGTATATGAGCTGGATGAAACCAAATACAGATCCAGACCCGTCCCAATACAGCCCCATTTGGCTACTACTAGAGAAGGAACTTATAGAAGCTCTAAAACTATCACTGAGGCCCTCCTACATATATCACCCAAATTACTCCCTCAGGCACTCAGGAACAACAAAATTGGAGTATCAGTAAGAATCAACACACAGATGTGCACTTCCTTAACTTATAAACACTCACAGGATCTGAATCAACCGCTGCTGGAAATCCGAACTTTAAAATTGAGGCTATATGATTACGAATAATTGGATTTCACAACTAACCAGAAAAAGGATAACAGACTTTTGGGATAGTGGAAGAATCCATACCATGGTTGAAATTATTAAAAATAACAAACTAAACCTCAAATCTAGTTTTAAAGTGTCCCAACTCAGACACATGACAGCTAAATCCCAGCTGAATAGTGAATTAGGAAAAATGGAATTTCTAAGCCATATCATCCAGCTTACCACAGAAAGACATGCCATCTCAGGGATCTACTCAATCATTTGGAAAGTTTTCACAAATACTGGGGAGCCTCTAAGTTCTGGGATAAGCAATTTCCAGAGAAGACAATTAACTGGTCTAAAATTTGGCAAGATATGCACAGGTATACGTCCCAAGACAGACTGAGGTTAATGCAGTACAAATCATCCATAATATGTATTATACCCCAGAAATGCTGGCTAAAATAGGTAAGGACCCCAATGCGATATGCAATTGCTGTAGGATAGGGGTGAGGTCATTATATCACATCTTTTGGTACTGTCCAAAATAGCCCCTCTGGTCCCTAATTAAACAAAGGGCTGATCCTTTACTGGGTATAACAGAATATAGAACTATTAATCTGCTTGGTGGGGATTACTCTTCCATAGCTGCTACAGAAAGGAAATTTCACATATACTGTATATGTTGCTACGTCAGTAAAAAAATTAGTCCTCAGGCACTGGCTGGATAGGAAGTAATATCTTATTATGAGTGGTTACAGAATTACTGTTTAACTTGTCTGTGGAGAAAATTATTGCTAGTGTACATAATTGTATGCCTAGATTTGATAGAAGATGGAGCAAATTACAGACCTTGTATGCTATATGAGCATCCCAGAATATGGATACGGCTGGTAGTTGTAGGATTAACTCAAACCAATGCCATGGGGTGGGAGGGGAGGATGAGGTTGGGAAGGGTGATGGTATGTGTAGTATATTGTTTTGTAAAGTAATGTGATGTGATATTTTGTCTTGTACTTAGTCTTTTGTGGATATGTAACTAAAACTATAGAAGCACTGCAGTGCATGCAAGAAGGTGTTTCAAGGGAACAAATGCACTGAGTGGGATGAAGAAAAATGCTTAGGAGGAACAAGGGACACTTTCAACAGAGAGACCAACAAAGAAGTTCCTTGTCCCCTTAACTGAAGATTCAATTGCCGGAAAAGGTTGTAACAGACCGCTAGGCTGGATGCATTCGAGATTCTTATATCAGTAGGAGGTCATGGCAGATTACTGATCAATGAAGAACTAGGGTTTATTTTTATACCAGACCCTCTGGGCATTGGTAGGGAGATTGTGGCAGCCCACCGACCGGGGTCATACTGAACATGCACAATGATTTGTAAACTGGGTTTCTTGAGCCCTTGTCTTTCCTAGTCTTGCCACTTTCATCATTCTCAGTCTTTCTGCTGTCTTCGTCCCTGTCTTGCTACTTTTGGTGTCCCTGAAACAAGAAAATGCTTACCACACTGCATGTCGGAGCCATCAGCTATTGAACCGGGTGGCTCCAAACTTAGTTCACTTCCTTAACAGGGTAGGGATGCAGTAAAGATGAGTAGCTGGATGGGCCTGTCCTGACAATTCTCTAACTCTAGCTGGGACAGCTGCCCACTTTATAGTCCACAAGGTAGAAGATTAGGCAGTTCCTTAACAGTTAGGCACAACACAAGTCTGGCAGTTCATCTTGGTGGCAAAACACAGTATGGACAGTTTTTATGCAATGGGGGTACCACACAGAGTGAACAGTTAGCTTTGGTGGCAAATTTCAATACTGGTAGTCCAGGGGTAGGAGGAAATAGGCTGTTGGTTACAAAGCTCTGCAACTTATCCATTAGGTAGGGAAATGGGCAGACTAGGTGGGCCAAGTGGACCTTATCTGCCATCAAATTCTATGTTTCTATGTTTCATGTTCATTTGCAGTTGTGGCACCACCGGTGTCACAGTACAGTTCAGTTGCAATAAGGCAAAGCATAAACCCCTGAGAGCATCTGCTGTGTGTGGGCGTTAGCCCATTGATGCTAAGTTGACTGCCCGCACCCCTCCATCCACCTGGGCCATCTCTACATTTATTGGGAGGCTAGATCATGTGACTGATCACATGACACTCCTGACTGTATTCTAAGTTCCTAAATCGCCATTAGCAAATTATACCATTTGGCCAAAAGGAGTGGCTACTGCGATGCCTTTTTCTCCCCATCATCTTATTTTCCCTCTCCTTGTCACTCTAACCCCTAGTTTTCTCCACTGCCCCTAGTGCAACCTCCAATATCATCAGTCTTTACTGCAATCTTCTGCCTCAGCTAAGATCAGACTCGAACCACCACTCTCAACACTTTTTATTTATTTTATTTATTTAGTTTTGTTAACGGGTAAGTCGCTAGTCAGCAAGTGACTGTTTTCAGGCACGACCGGGAGGTACAATTACAATACACAAAGAGTACAGCCAGATTATTAAGACAACTAGCAAAAAAATGCAGAGAGAAATACATATGGCAATGTAACATACATTAGTAAACAAAATATACTTTAGCACTTGATCATGGAACATACTCAAAAATGTGAATAGTAGAAGGCAGAAAATAAGAGAGATAGGCATCAGTAGAAAAGACACAAGGAAGGAAAACTGGCAAAAGGATGGGAGGGAGAGATTAAGTGGAAAGGAGGTGCCGTCCAGATCACGGCAACAGCGGGTGAGGTACCAACCCGCGGCCGGGCCTATGGAGCTGAAAGACAGCAGGTGAAGAGAGGGTGGTGGGGAGTGGCAGTAGACGGCAACAGCGGTAGGAGGTAGGAAAATACAGCCGGTCTGGTGGAACCGATGGCGGCAGGGGCGAGTGAGGATGCCAGTGAGAGGGATAGAGGCAGAGGAGTCACGGCAATAGCGGCAAAAGTGTCAAAGTCAAGCCGAGCCAGTGGAACCAAGAGACGGCAGGGCAGGGAAGGGGGCCTGTAGACGGTGGGAGAAGTGGTAGTAGGTGGAGAGAGAGGTGACTAAGCACAGCCAGGAGGGTGGGGACTAAGGAGGGGCATGGATGAGGTAGGAACAGGTAAAGGTGAGTTTGGTGGGGAGTGGCAAAGGAAGAGGATATCACAGAAGAAGGGGAAGAGCAGCAGTGGGGTTAAGTGAGGAGGCGGCTGTGAAGGGAAGATAAGAATGTCATGGAGTAGAATAGCGACTTACAATTGTCAACAGCTAACATTAGGCTTATAAAGAAACAGGTTAAGGCAACATTAATTACAAGGCACAAAATAAAACATTAATTACAAGGCACAGTATAGAACACCCATTTGGAGAGGCAAAAGTGCTAGCAATGAGGAAACAGTACAAATGCAGCGGATCAGGTAGGGTCAAAGCAAACACATTTGTCCATAGTAGTGAGGAAAGTCCTGAGTTTGCTCTTAAAAGTCACATAGTGGAGACATCTCTTAGATCCTGAGGTAGTAGGTTCCATAGGTGGGGGCAGCATGATGGAAGGAGCCCATGCCCTTTTAGTCCGACAAAAGGGATGGATAGTAAGGTCTGATCAGCCGATCTAAGATTCCTTGTGGGAATGGCCGGCCTGAGGAGATCAGACAGGATAGCAGGCTTGGACGTCCTTAGGATGGAATCAACTAAATTGTACAAGTAGTACTGCCTGGTAGAGGAAGGAGAGCCAACCAAGGTCCTGATATAAGAGACAATGATGCTGCAGCCGAGGTGCTTTGGTTGCATACCTGTACACATTATTGAAGGTAGTATCCCATAGTTGCAGTGAAGATTTGGTGGCCAAGGACAGGATGGGACACCCATATGAGGGTTGGCAATAGAATGCCTCTGGCTATCGCAATTTAGCAGCAGGGTGAGCAGGCATTTGGTTCTATAGGCAGCCCCAATTTGCAGTTAATTGACTTGCAGTTTTCCTGTATATGTGCTTTCAGGTCCAAGGTTTGATCCAGGTGGATGCCAAGGCAACGAAAGGAAGTGACAGTTTCTATAGGGTCCCCATCGATATCAGAGATAGAGATGGTCAGAGGACAGGATCTAAGCTTGTGATTGAGCCAAACATCATAACTTTTGTTTTATTTGTATTTAAAACCAGGCGTTGAGAGTTCAACCAGTGTTGTACAGCACGAAAATCTGCAGTGAGGCAGCATTTAGATCCAGGACCTTATCAGAGTGATAATAAATTACCAGGTCATCCACATAAAGAAGTAGTGACCTGTGGTGACCAGCTCAGGAAGTTTATTGACTAATAATGAGAATAAAAGAGGGCCAAGTATAGACCCCTGAGGGACTCCAATGTTGATAACAGCATTGTCTGACATGGATGAATTAAACTTAACAGCTTGTGTTCTGTTGGACAGGTAGCTTTGAACCAGGTAGTGACTGGGGAGAGAAGCCCAAGGTACTGAGGGCGGATAGTAGCAGAGAATGGTCAACCAGATCGAAAGCTTTGGTTAAGTCAATGAAGACTGCCCTGTTAACTTTCCTCTATCCATATTGGTAACAATATCTGAAGTGAATTTTTCAAGTGCTGTCATGGTGTTGTGATGCTTTCTAAAACCATGTTGTGCTGAGCTTAGTAAATTGAATTTCTCAAGGTATTCAGTGATTTGCATGGATACTGCTTTTTCCAGGATTTTATTCAGAACAGACAAAATAGCAATAGGCGGTAATTTGATATGTCATTTTACTGCCTTTCTTGAATACAGGAGTGACTCTGGCTGCCTTCCAGACTTCAGGGACAATGTCATTGGAGAGGATAGGGTGAAGATGTGCCAGGGGGCCAGAGATGTAGTAAAGCCATTTTATAGTAGTCATGGTTCTAGGCCATCTGAGCCAGTACTGGTGTTTTCAGAGAGTGACCTGAGCAGCTTTGGGACCTGATGCCTAGACACTTCCCTGAAATAGAAGGGTTGGTTAAGTTTGGGGTCCTTCAGATGCTGTGGGGTTAAACTGTAAGCAGAGTATTGTGATGGGAGGAAGCTGTGAGGCAGATAAGTCAGAAAATTGTTGGTTAAAAGCATTTGCAATGGTAGTAGAATCATTACAGTGTACACCATGTAGGACCATATCTGAGGGTGACATCTTTAGCAGAACCCAAGAAGGACTTAATGTGACCCCAAAACTTGCGAGGGTCATTGGAAGAATTAATCAGCAGGTTTTGGCAGTATTTACTTTGGCCTGCCTGATGCATCTTTTACAGTCATTTCTGTATTGTTTATACAGAATGAGATCTGACTGCAGTCCAGTTTGTTTGTACTTTTCCATTGATTGTCTCTAACTTTTAACTTTTGAAGCAGGTCTTTTTCAGCCACCTCGAATGCTGGCCCTTACCCTCCTTTTGACTGTAGGGAGGTGCTTCTTTGGATGTTGCCAAATTCAGTCAGAAATGAATTGAGGGCAGTATCAACATTGGTTCTTGGTATAAATGTTAGACCAGTCAACACAAGAGAGGTCAAATAGGAAGGCTTGTTTGTCTAGGGCAGCATAGTTTGAAAACCTAATCAGGCGTGGTGGAGGAGGAGAAGGTGGACAGGATCGCCATCGACAAAGTGTGGGGAATGATCAGTGCTTGAGTCAGCAAGCACTGTGGCATCTATACATGATCAGGTCTGGTGGTGAGGATCCAATCAAGTAGGGACCCTGAGTGCTGAGTAGTAGTTCTGGTAAAGCCTCTGATAGTTTGGTGTAGATTGTGCTTCTGTATTAGAGATTCAAGGATGCTGTGCTGTGGACCCAGCCAGTTAAGGTTCAGGTCCCAAGGAGTAGAACCTCATTTGATTTTACATTCTGGGAGACATATTGTAGCAAATTCTGGAGACCACTCATCCCGCTTGTAGGTGGATTGTGACACAAATGATGTGCAGTAGTTTTGAACCCGGTGCCAGGGTAGCGTGCAGAGTTTCACAAGGTGTTGGGGAATCAGTGCAGGGTAGGATGTTCAGGGATAGATGATTTTTGTACATAATCGCAACCCCCCCTTGACCCAATACGGTCTTTCCTTAGAATGCTATAACCAGGCACAAGACAAGTGGCATCAGGCACCCAAGGCTTCAGCCAAGTCTCTGATAGGCATAAAATGTCAGGGTTTATCAGTTTAGCCCAGGCTTGAGCTCAGCCAGGTGACTCGTGAGACTCGGATATTCATCTGGGCTATAATCCAGACCCTTTTTGTTGCAGCCGTTGCAGGGGTGAGCAAACCATAGGGCCGGGATTGGGTTCAATATCTCCGCAAGCATAAGGAGCCGCTGGGCAAGGTGAGAAAGTAGGTTGGCAGAGACAGTGCCTAGCTGGCGTTTGGGTCTCACGATAGTTCAAGAGATAGGAGTGGATAGACAGATAGATACAGCCCTTTTGATGAGGATAGAGTGAGCAGGGGTAGAATTTGAGTAATAGTACAGCAGGATGTTAGAAAACTTGAAGTCACTATCATTGTTAGCGCAGGGATAAGAAGCAAGAGATGTACAAGTTGTTAGCCAGTTTAGACATAACAGGAGAGACAGGAGTATAAGTGGTGAAGTTTTAGAGGTGAGAGGAGGGTTCATTAGGGGAGACTGGGTGAAGCACCATATCTGAAGTGGCCAGTTTCACAGAAGAAACTATGGTGCTATCTGAATACCCTGATCACGTAAATGACCTAACCTATAAGTTAAACTTCAGCATGATTTATGTAATTGTCGACTTCCAAAACGTAATATTAAAACTACGATGCTGACGAATATTTAATTCAACGTTCCTGCCAGCCCTCCTGTGCTCTGCATGGCGGAGTCGGTGCAATTAATAGTTTCAGGATACTGCTTAACAGTCAATAACAGAATAAATTATTTAACAAAAGCTGTAGTAATGACATTTTGAGAGTGCTGAGGTGGCCCTGCTTATTTACACTACTGAAAACTAAATGGCAATTAATGCTCTAATGCTTTAAAACAGTTATGAACAATCTTATTTGCTAATATTAAGATTTTCCAGAATTAAACAGTAGAATTTTGAATGAGAGAAGTTCGTACTGTAGAGCCATGACATTTCAAAAGAAACTGGCCAATAGGAGCACACAGTCAGGAGACCAACCAATCAGGTTGCAAGTAAAAAGCACTGCTTTCCGGCTGGTCAAAAAGTTACCGTACCTGTCATTGTTGCTGGCTGGAGAGGTGGCATGGGTGGTGGCTTTGAAGGTGCGGTTGCCCCGCTAAAGGTCTTGGAGGGCTGTGGTTGCTTGCAGGCTTTTGTGGTCTCCGGTTTGGAGGTGCCACTCGGGCTGCTGGCAGAGGCACAGTTAGGAGGGAGCTTGGAGGGCTTGTATGCGTGGCATCGCTCAGGGATCCTCCAGGAGAAAGCAGCAAATGAAATAAAAGATAGATCCAGTGGAAATGATGAACTGAAGAGGACCAGAGTCACAGAAAGTGTTAAATTCCTTCAATGTGATGAACTTTGGCCTGGGCATATGCAGGATGTGAAAACCTTTGTCTGTCTGTTTCCTTTGTTTTCAAAGTTGTTGTAGAGCAGCCCTTTAGAGACAAGTACATTTAAAGTTGATTTAAAATGAAAATGCTGTTACCTGGTAGTAAATTTCATCCAGTGGAAACAATGAACTGACTGAAACCCAGGGTCACAGAATGTGTTAAAATTCCTGAAAGGTGATAAACTGTGCCCTGGGCATATGCAGGATGTGAAATCTTTTGTCTGTATGTTTCCTTTGTTCTTAAAATGGTTGCTGAATAGCCCAAGTAAAATTCCTTTTGGAGCAGGTCAGACGAAAATGTTGATTCAATCGCAGGGCCCAGCATCACTGAGTTGTCAGACTTAGTTGCTAGAGTTATTTTTCCTTGGGGTGGCTTCCAAAAGTTGATTTAAAATGAAAATGCTGATACCTGGTGAAGATATTTTGCAGAAATTCAGTCCAGAGACATTCACAGGACGTTGAGTGTAAGAATGGCGAAGTTACTCCAAGCAGAAAAACATGTAAATCCACAAAAACTAACCTACAGACACAGACAAACACAAACATCCACCCACACAGCACTCTAATGCAAAGCAACATGCTAAAGGCAGACACCCTACTTCTGTGCTATTCTTGCAGCCACATTTTCACTTTAACTTTAGTGAACTATATATTCTTAAACCCCTATCAGGCCAATTTCTCAGCAGCCTTCCCAAGTATCCCCACCCCTCCACTTTCTCCTTTGGGTAACTCTCTCCCTTCTGAAACATTCAACCCTACTCTCCCTTGCTTTCTGCACTGAGTGTACACACTGTAAGCTACACTCAAGTAACTCAAATTTCCCTTCATCATTATGGGAATCCATGCTCTGAAAATCTCACTCATCCTTCTAATAGGATTACCCCTCACCAGTCACACATCCCTCAATTTGACCTGTAATTACCCTCTGTCTCACTACCAACCCTCCTATGGTATACCATGCATCCTCTGGGTTCCACAGCAGTTGTCCCCTCCAGGAATATCCAACTAACAAGTGACCCCAATCTAATAATTTACATTGCCTACCCATTCTACTGACACAGCCTAACCTGCTCATGTTTGTTAACAATTCTGTCAATAACAGAGGTAGCACCTGCAACCATATGCAGGCCCATAAACTGTTAAAATGGCAAGCTTTAGGCTGACTAGGTTACTCCTGATGCTGCCAGGAAACATCCCGAACCCTGGACCAAGGCCTAAACCCTCTATCCTGATAAAAAGGAAGGTGACCTTGCCATTGCCTTAATGAACATCTGCGCCTTTTGCCTAAACAGGACTCCTATACCTCTGGATAGCTCAGCATAAACCGACATCTTATCTATAATTGAAACCTGGCTATCCCCAAGGGTCCCTGACCTAGCCATTCAATTGGAGGGTACACCTCCATTAGACTAGACAGAACTGGTAAGCAAGGTGGAGGTTGCATTCTATATCAGAGACACCCTCCAGGGTCATGCACTTCCATGCCCAGTCACCGGCTATAGCTCCCAAACACTGCCTGTCCAGATTCAAATAGGATCCTGGGGTAAATGCCTCCTGCTAGTCACTGTCTGCATCCCACCCAAAGAAAAGGCACTGGGCATTAATGCTGCCCTTGCTTACCTCTCTGGGCTCTGCAAGGACTCAGAGATCCTAGTGCTCAGGGACTTTAACATTAACTGGTTGTCCCCTGAGGCATTACCATTCAAAGATGCCATCTCTTCTCAACTGGGTAATCACTAACCACCCTGAAAGGATTCACAGGACTGCAGTATTCCCAGATAGTATAAGTGACCACTTCCCATCCTCTTTACATGGACAAAGAAGGCTTCCAAAACACCACCTAAGACCATCACATCCAGGGTACTGTGGGCAACTTGACCCCTAAAAACATTCCTTAGACTACAAGACTGGTCGGTCATCTACCATACTAATGATGTGGACATAGTGCTTGAGCACTTTCCTATACTTTCAATACATCTTGTGACATTTATGCTCCCACAAAAATGTAAAGTGAAAGAACTCAGCAAATCAGGGATCACTCCCTCCATCCTTTCTCAAACATATTAAGAGAGGATAACCTATTCCATAAGGCGCAAAGCTCCTGCTCCAGCATAGAGCCCAGAACTATAGAACAGCTTGTAACAAGTGCACCTGTGCCATATACATTGCAAAGAGCCAGTACTTTAAGCAAAATTAAACAATTGCTGGGGAGATAGCCGCAATTTTGGGAAAACATAAAATCGTTACCCGGTAAACCTAGCAAAGCTCCCCTCAATGCTCAATGTTAATGGGAATCTGACCCAGGACTCCAAAGTGATTGCCAACACCTTCAATAAGGTTTTCACTGACCTTAGCGTGGTGCTTCCCCAATTTTCTTAACTCACACTGAGTGAGCTGTTTGAACTCCTGCACTGCACTTTAGATCTGTTTGGACTGCCTTGCTACCTGTTAATGCTGTTAAGTGGAGCATCTGTGCAAATTAAAACTGAGCAGGAAGGGTCCAGTGGTGGACCACATAGGTCAGTTTAGTAAAGGAGCAGTGGGCCATACACTACAAAGCCTCCGCCAACCATGGGAGTGGCGCCGTGGCATGAGTGGGCTGAGTGGCACAGGCGCCACTTGGGAGAAATTTCCTGGACCCTGATTGTGTAAAAATGGGTAATTAGAAATAATATGAGCTTCTTCTTGCAAATAATTTTGGGGATGGTTGATATGGGGCTTAATTGTGGTATACACATGTGACTTAAGAGGATTATGATAATATGAGTAAAGTTATGGGTTTCTACTCAGTGGGCAATGCTCATTACTTAAAAGATAATAGCTTTGCCCATAGAAAAATCCATTTACAAACAAAACCGAAGCTATGTGAGCAGCTCTGTCTCTTGCATACATTTTGCAAGCTGAATGTTATGGGAAGCACTACTATGTTATGCATATTACTACTGACACAAAGTGGTGATATAGAATTAAACCAAGCCCAGGTCTCAAAAGAAGCAAAACCTTCATTATGGCACACAAAAACATTAGGAGTATAGTACAAAGCTAGATGAATACAGAGTATGGGCTACTGAAGTTAAGTATGAGTTGCTAGCAGTGTCAGAGACCTGGTTACACTCTGGTGTAATGTGTGATGAATTATATCTTTCTGGATACAGTTTTGAAAGAACTGATAGGGAAAGGGGGATGTGATGCTATATATAAAAATACCCTTGGCCCTTACCAGACATTACTGAGTGCAAACATGAAGGGAATTAATTGTCTTATTATTGAATTACTCACCATGAAGTTAGTGGTAGGAGTTTTTATGCACCCCTAAAACTAAAAGCATATCATTTGATTCATTGGCACAATTAATTTTAGAAAAAATAAAAGATAAACAAACAATTCTGACAGGTGATTTTAATGCTGACTGGCAACAAAATAGAGGCAAGAAATTAAAGAACAGCTTCTCAATACTGAGGGTTAAATCAAATTGTTCAAAAACCCACTAGATATACTAATAATGGAGAGCAGAGGCTCAGTTCTGGGCTTATTTTTGTATCTTAAGACTCAGTAAAAAGTTGGAATGTGTTCCCATTGAATTTAGGAGACCATAATCCAATAACTTGTAATATTGAAATATAAAACTTCAACATGCAGCAATTAAGTTCACACTGAATTAGAAATCTTAAAGGGTTTAGTAAGTACTTTTAGGAATCATCTAAAACAAAGTCAATGGGAAAGAGTGTATTTAATTCCTGACATAGAATTGGCAGTACAAGAATTTAATGACATCTTGATGAATGTAATTCAGAATCATGCCCATAGTAAAAAAATAAAAAGAAGTAAAGAAGATCCTTGTATTACAGATAAAATAAAAAAATATTTAAGGATAAGAGATTGAATATGGAAAAAGGCTAGTAAAACAAAAATATAGAAGATTGAAATATTTTTAAGGAATGGATGAAGAAATGTAAAAGAATAATTAAAAGTGCAAAAATAAGTATCATTGGAACTAGATAAATTGTACTTCTGATTCTAAGCAATTTTGGAAACTCATTTCTGATTTAAAACCCAGATTAAGACTGAAAATACTATAAATATTTTACAAGGGAGAGATTAGTGACTGATTCTATGGATGTAGCAAATATATTCAACTCATATTTTATGGACCTACCAGATTTAAAAATTGTAAAATCAACTTTAAGTAAAACAGATGTTCCTGAAAGGGTAAAGTTGAAAATTTAAACAAATTAAGGAACAATAATCTTGTAAAAATATTTAAATTTGAGAAAATACATATGAAATATATAGAAAAAGAACTGCAGCATTTAAATCCAGCTAAATCTGGGGAGTAGATGGGACAGAGGCAAGATTCTTGAAGACAGGTGCACAGGTACTTGCTCCTATTATAACGTACCTGTATAACTGGAGCCTGAGTAGCTCCACTGTCCTAATATTTGGAAAATAGGAAAGTTATTCCCTCTTCAAAGGGGTGATAAAACAGCCCTTCTAATTATAGGCCTATAGCCCTTTTGCCAATTTTGTCAAAAATTCTAGGAGGAGAGTACATACAGCTTAGTCATTACCTGGAATTGAATGGTAAACTAACAGAGAACCAACATGGCTTCAGAGGAGATCCATGAGCACTGCCCTACTGGAATTTAATGATTTGGTGGTAACATCCCTAAATCAAGGGAAGAGCACTGGGGCAGTGTTTGTGGATCTTAGCAAAGCTTTTGATTTGGTACAGCGTGAAATGCTTTTGGTGAGGTTGGAGAGGTGGGGGTTCAAGGGACAGCACTCCTTTGGATGAAGTCATATTTGATTAACCGACAGCAATGTGTAATATGTGGATCTCAGTATCGAGCCTTGGGAAACTGGCAAGGTGTTCCCCAGGGCTCGATTCTGGGACCACTATTGTTTAATATTTATGTAAACAGTCTTGTCCAAGTTATTAAACATAGTGAAATAAGATTATATGCTGATGACACTGTATTGTTGACTTCTGCAAAAACTTGATAGATATGAAAACTAGAATTCAATATGACTTAATCCAGATGGAGAAGTGGGTGAGTAGCTCTAGCCTACTCCTCAATGCAAAAGACACAGAGTATGTTGTTTTCAGTGGGTCATGTTGGTGGGAGTGGGCACGAGATGCAACTCCACCTTCAAGATGGATCTAAAATAAATAGTGTATTCAGTTATAGATACTTAGCTTTCAGGTAGATTCAAGGATGGCATATGCTGAGCACATATTAGTACAGTCAAAAAGGTAAATCAGAGACTTGGGTCCCTCAGAAGAGTAGCTGGTAGTTTGCCTTTAGCTGCTAGAGAACGGTTGGCTAAACAAATGCTCTTTCCAGTGTTGGAATATGGTTCTATAATTTATATGTACTTGACTCAGCACTAAAACAGATTAACCAAGCATATTACAGAATAGAAATTTACTGTTGGCAGCAGAAAGAAGCCTCATCATTGTGCAATTTATAATTATTTAAATTGGCTTCAACTTGATACCCAAATAAGGTATATTTGGCTTGTTACATGTCATAAGATACTGCATGAAAAATATAATCATCTGTTACACAATCAGGTGAAAAGAGAACTTTTAGGGAATCATATATTAAGACAAGACAGTCAGCAAACAGAATTCTTGTGCACAAATGTTTTAATAGATTAGGAGACAGTACACTTCAGAATAGCGTATGCGTAGTTGGACCAATTTGCCAGATGAACTGAAGTCTGATACAAGTCTTTCTAGTTTCAAAGTTATTTTATTTAATTACTTGAGATTTCCTTGTACATGTTTTTAAATAAAATGTTGTAATTGTGTCTCTTTGTACTTGTGTTATACTCTGTATGTTATTTTAGTATGTTTTTTAGATGAACTGGATTACAGGACTTTTTTGTAAATGGGATTTGTATCCCAACAAATGCTTTTCCTGTGTAAAATAAATTTTATCAATCAATCAACAAAGTGGCACTAGCCCCAAAAGCAAAGGCTACTCACTCACATACACCACCCCTTCTACCTTAGACCTGTCTCCGTATCAGAGGCTAAAAATATCTCACAAAAGCAATTGGGAAAACAAAGTACAGCAGCAACTATCTGGATTTAAAATGAATTGCCCTCACCCTGGACGAGTACTCCATCCTCTAACCCACATCCTGAATATGTCACTTATAACAGCTAAATCCCCAAATCTGGAAAAGTCCATGGTCACCCCGTTTTTAAAAGTGGTGGCCACAACTCCTCGAACTGCCGCCTATCTCTATACTCCCCATCTCTAAAGTGCTCGAAAAGATTGTCAGTGATCAACTCATGGACTACGTTGACTTATCCGGTCAACAAAACTAAATAAATAAAACAACCAGCTCAATGTAAGGAAAAACATGGTTTCAGAAAATGCATAGCACCACCACTGCTCTGGTTGAGTTTACTAGTTTCATCCATGATGCCTTAGACCATGGGTACATGGTTGGGGCCACATATATCGATCTGACAAAGGCCTTTGATACGGTCAGCCATGAGCTACTTCTTCATCAGTTATCACTCACCGATCTCTCCACAGAATCAGTTGGGTGGTTCTGGAGCTACCAATCTGAATGCACTCAACAAGTAAAAATCCTAGACACCCACTCAGATCACTGTCCCATCCCAACTGGGGTGCCCCAAGGCTCAATGTTGGGCCTCCTACTTTTCAACTTTTTCTCAATAATCTCCCTACATCCTGCCCTGGCTGTGTCCTCCTGTATGTGGATGATACAGTGTTGTTTTCAAGTCAGCCTGACCCAGTGGCACTTGAAATGCAAATGCAGAACAGCTTCTCAGTTGTGGAGGCATGGTTCCTAAGCCACAAGCTCCTCCTAAACTACAAGAAAACAAAGACCATGCTCTTTGCCACATCCAGAAACTGACACAAATCATATCATCTGCAAATCTCTAACAAACAAAATGAAGTACTGGATATGGCCAATACCTTCAAATACCTTGGGGTAACCCTTGACAGCACCCTCTCCTACTAGCAACATATTGATTTGGTTGCAAAGGCAGTTAACTGTAGGATTGGACAGCTGTACAAACACAGACACTGCCTAACTGACAAAAACCCTTAAGCACCGTGACCAGCTCCATCCTATCAACTATAGACTATGGTCTGGTTGTCTATGGAGCAACAACCGATACAGCCCTACATAGGATCAGGTAGCCCTTAACAAATTCTGTAGACTGATCCTGTGAGTCCACCCCGATGCATGCTTGCAAGCTATACTCCAGCAATGGTTGGCTTAACATGGATGATAGGATCCAATACCAAGTTTGCCTCCTCACTAAGAAAACCACTCTGGGCCACTCTACCCCAGGGTGCTTGGCCTTCTCCACTCAATCAACAGGGTTAGGATTACTAGACATTTGAATTGTCTGTCTCTAAAGTGACCTTCCACTGAGCCTCCCAAGGTCAATGATCCTTGAATATAGTACCCTTTTATGGCTAAACTCTTTTAGCACAGACCTCCTGTTCAGTACTAAAATTGTCCAATTTAAATGAACCTTTAGGTTCACTTGGCATCCAACAATCCTAAGTGTGACTGTGGTGTTATCACTTATTCCCCTCAACACTGACCTCTACTCCCTACCCTCTCCCTCTCTTTCCCTTTCCCTGACAAGACTTCTGTGAGCTGCTTTCAGTTCCTTGGCACTCCCAGCACACTGAATTCTTTCCTCTCCCTCTCTTACTCTCCCTCCTCTGCCCCAATCCCTACCCAATACTTTACTTCGCCATTCCTCTCCTTACCCAGGTTAAGCTTTATTATAGTACATGGTTAGGGTTTATTGTGGATGGAAAATTATGGTTTTCCAAATCCTGTTGTAGGACAGTTCAAAGGTCAAAAAGTTGTACTATCGTTCTGACATCACAACAATAGTACAACAACTTTTAACCTTCAACTGTTTCCCAATTAGCTGAAACATTGGCTTTTCAAAAAATAGCTGTACAGCATGGCAGCGCTTGGTAAGCGGCGGCTGAGCACGAGCTTTTCAGATAGCTTGGACATGGACTGCCATAGTCAGCACCCTGTTTCCAAACTATCAGTTTGTCAGCAGTTTTTTAAATAAATCAGTGGTCCCTCCTTACAAAAGCTAAGCTGGACAACAGTGAGCAATGGTACCTTTGGGGTCTGCAGCGGAGTGGAACTGCATTGAGGACGGGAGAAAACGGCAGTGTCTGGACAAGGTACAGAAACTAACAAATCCTTGGTGAAATTAATGTGGCACAGTTTGTGGGGAACCATATACTATACAAAATAACAGATGAGGAACTGTACACGTCAAGGCCGTGTTTCCATCTCGGGTGTTTGATGACATCATAGGGACCTTCGACTTCGCTCTCGACGTCTATGATGTCATCAAACCCTCGATGGAACACAGCCTTGTTGTACAGTTCCCCATCCATTATTCTATATGTAGTAAACTGTTACTGTTCCTCATTTGTTGTATACTATACCGCTGATTTGTAACCTCCTTGTAATGAATGTATCTAAGTCTCTTGTTATTTACAGACTGTATCTCTGGTTTTGTTAGTCCTTTTGTTTATCTCTGATGTGGAACCTCTGTAAATGAGCTTTTAGCTCAAAGGTGTTTATTCCTAGTATCAATAAATAAATAAGGCAAAGTACAGTATCAGCAGTTCAGTTGCAATAGTACAAAGCACTATATTGGCAGTTCAGTGCAATAGGGCACACTGCAGGATTAACAGTTCAGCTGGCAGTAGACTAAAACACAGTGTTGGCAGTTCAGTGCAATATGGCACAACACAAAGATTAATGGTACAGTTGATAGTAGAGCAAAGCACAATATTGGCAGTTCACTTTGCAATGTATCCTGATGCCCAACCCCACTTAATGGGCGACAGGGATTTGGTACAGCTCACCCTATGGGTAATCTCACTAGGGCCCAGCTAGGTCCAATCCCACAGCTGGGAAAAGGGCTGTTGCTACT
This sequence comes from Neoceratodus forsteri, assembly GCA_016271365.2. Classification (NCBI taxonomy): domain Eukaryota; kingdom Metazoa; phylum Chordata; order Ceratodontiformes; family Ceratodontidae; genus Neoceratodus; species Neoceratodus forsteri. The sequence continues at coordinate 666,526,487 of CM057455.1, read as the reverse complement.
GCTATGAGCGGTTCTGAGGTGGGGGTTCCCACCAACCAAGTAGTCTTGGCTGCTCTGCTAGGCACTACTTGGCATGATTAATTTCAGTGACTGAGGAGAGGAAAAAAATCAGTCCTGCATTGGGGTGCCTAATAGGGCTGCTCCACCATTGCTGCACCCTTTGTGGCTAAGTAGTTGAGTTAGGGACCTCTGACTCACTGCTCCATCCTCTGGGTGGTCCCTATCTGAGTCTTGCCCCCCTTTGCAGCCTCAGCCACTTGCTCCTGCACCATCCCTTGCTTTTACATTTTATTAAAATAAAGAAATCTGGCACTCAGCACCTGCCAAATGGCGCTACTACCGACTCAATGCCATGGCCCAGAGTGAAGTACTGATGAGGAGGATTACTGGAGGCTGGCGCTGCTGACTGAAGAGGGTGGAGTCGGGCAGTTTGACACCGGCTCTTGCTGCTTGCCCCTGGTGCTCCTTCTCCACCCTGATGCTCTCTCACACTGCTGCAGCCTCATTTTGGTGTCAATCCTTGCACCTCATTTCAAACTAGCTGCAGCTCACTGAAGCTGCCAGTGAAGGACAGCTTCATATTTCATCTTAAAAAAAAACAAATAGGGCTAAACAGAGCCCACACCATAGCCGTTGCCCTGCTGCCGAACATGGACGGCTGACTTGGGAACCACAACACAGATCCAACAGCCACTGCCACCAATAAACTGGACCAGAAGGGAACCACCATTGAGAGCCTATGGCACCTGCCTCAACCAAAGGTAAGCCTTTTTTATAGTCTCTGTCGCCTCTCTGTACCTTCTCTCTCACTAGTCTTGCTACCAACTGTTAGTGCTGCCCTCTATGCTGCTCAGGGTTCGAATGCTCGAACCCCAAGCTTGACCACAATGGATCCTAGTTTGAACCAAGCATACATACTGGGCAGAGATGGCAGTCTCAATGCTGACTCACCTGTCCTTGCACTGCCTGCAGGGGTCCATAGGTGCTGGCAGGCAGCGGGATACCAAGAGGAAGAGAAAAAAGGAAAGAAAATATGTTTAAACAGTGCCCAGTCTTTGGGCTAGCAGATAGCCTGATGCTACCATAAAGGGTTGGTTCTATAACTGGTACATGGACTGTAAACACAGGCCAGACAGGATACCTGCACTCATTTCCTTCTCAGGGCTCTTACCATTCTCATGGGACCCCTGCCACCGCATTCCCACAGCTATCTCGGGGGGCTAGTAGATAAATTCTCCTGTAGGGCACTGCCTCTTGGGGTGGCTGCTAGGTAAATTTTCCTGTAGTGCACCAGCTCTGGGGCACTACATTCCCTCTTGTATATCTGATCAGGTTAGAGTATATTTTAGATATTACTTTATCATTTTAGCATATGTTAGGCAAGAAAGACAACATTTATTTACATAATCACCTATCCTGTAGGGCTCTGGGCACTGTGCATTCCAATAAAACAGTTAACATAAAAATCAAACAAACTGACAAAAAGACATACATAGGTATTCAGAGACAGTAAAATCATATTATATAATTAAAGAGTGAACTACAAAAACTGATCCCTGGAGATCTGATGGCCTCAACATCATTAAAAGCGAAGCAACTAAATAAACCTTTAGACCCTTCTTAAATAACTCAACCAAGAGAAATTCTACTGAATGTTAGGCAAAATGGTCCAAACAGTTAGTGCAACAACAGAGAGGGCCCTGCTCCCAGATTGCTTCAAGCATGACTTGGGGACAGACAGCAAATCAGCCTCAGTGAAGAGGGCCACCCAGAGTATATAGGGCCAATAGATATTTAAGGAAGTTGGATCACAGTCTTTATAGTAGGTTTTGTATCATAACACCACAGCCTTGAAAGTGGTGCACTGCCAAACTAGCGGCCAATGTCATTTATTTAGTTTTTGCTGACCGGGTAAGTGCAATAGACAGACTCTGCCTATTTTCAGGCCACGACCCGGGAGGATACAGATGAATGCCAACTGATCTTGAACCAGATTAAGCTGTTGGTGGTATTTTTAGTGAATGAGGAAATTTGGCCAGGGCACCGAGGAAATTCCCCTACTCTGCTATGAGAGATGCTGTTCAGTAATGGCAGATGGTGTTGGCTGAGTGGATGAGCAGGTTGTGCAGACCACAGCTCTGCAGATTGATGGTATGAGTGAGATGGAGCTTACGGAGTATCACTTGCCAAATAGTGAGCAGAAGATATTTCACAGTGATGTGCATGCCGAGAGGCGTGCAGAGGGACTTCGCGAACTGAACTAAGTGATGGCAAGATTCTGACCGCAGAAGGTGACATGTTCTCTCCTGCCAAACCACTTGACTGGGCTGCTTCTACATCTGAAGGTTTTCACGGCGAACTTGTCAGAAGAATGCCGGGCCTGTGACACGGTGCCGTCATTTTCTCAGCTGAGAGAAAAGAATGAGGAAGTGGACATGTTGGTTGGGTTTTCTGGCGGTGCTGGAATACAACGTCTGCTCCTGTAGGGGAATGACTCTTGGTCTAAAGACTCACGTTGTCACAGGCAGGCTGGATGCAGCAGCCCGACGATCGCTGGATTCCAGACTCATATTGGATTTAATTTTCTTCCCTTTGAATTCAGACCGCCAAATTCCTTTGGATGCTCAACAAATGGTTTCTACATCAGGTCAGCCTTTATTTTACCTTCTGTTAGTATTGACTCCAGCTCTGGGCCTACTGCTAAATCTGGGATTCTGAACTTTACAGAGGTTCCTTCTTCTGAGGCCCACTACGGCCATCCCTTCTCTTTCCCATGTAGGGATGACGTTAGGCACGGTCTTCGATTTTCAGACTTAATTCATAATAACAAATTGGAACAGGCTCCTCGCAGAAATGCTGTATGGTTAAAATATCGGAACATTTGCCTGAGCATCCCGACAGAGCTTTTGTTGCAAAAACTATTGAAGGATTCTATGAACTTTATGGCTTCAGACATTTATGCTTTGATAAACATACGAGGAGAGGACACTTTAGACATCAGTTTTAAACATTTTTCAGGACTCGATAAATTTTGGTATAAACATGAGTCCTGTAAGACATTGCCTTTATGGATTCCTTTTGGGCAATTCCCGTCATGAAGCCTTTATTTAAAACTGTTAATGTGATGTTTCACAATGAGGGAGTAAATGTGGGTGACATACGGTATTGGTTAGAGAAAAATTTACTGTTTTGGGGCTGCCTGAACCCATCATTGATATTGAGGGCATCTGGACTGGGGCTTGGCATGTTAAAGCTAATTTACATATTGTTGAAAATGATGTTCTTCACATCCCCAATAGTTTTTCCTAGGGAAAGATAGGGGTTTGTTTCTACCTGGTCAACCAAAGGCCTGCTATAATTATGGTAGTAGGTATCATTTAATCAGTGCCTGTGATAAGGTTAAATCGCTTTTATGTGGGAAATGGACCATGGCATGAAGTCTGTAGGAATGTATTTAAGTGCAATCTATGTGAAGAGGCAGGTCATGCCTATCACCAGTGTCCTTGGGCAAGGCAAAATTGACGGGAGGCCCAGATAAGGAGCATTTAATAAATCAGGCCCAGGAGGCGATATGGGCCTCAACTGGGATAAGGAACATATGGATAAGGATGCTGGTGAAACAGTGCATAACCTTCATGATTCCACTTCACATCCACAGGATAAGGGAGGAGATACCGAGGCCTAGGCAAACTGACCGGGACCAGACAGGCCCATCTACTGCTACCTAAGAGCAAGATGCAGATCCTGCACCAGGCTCTTCTCAGCTGATTTCCCATACTGCTACGATGCCTCCACCTGTTTCTGACTTTCAGGCACCCCACCTAGACAGGTGACCCAGGCTGCCAGTAAACAGAAAGGGGCAAAAGTACATGCTATCATAAAATGCTTTTCAGGTTCTTGCTGATTTAGAAGGAGATTCTGGCTCCGAAACCTCTACTAGATCAGAGGTGTTGTCAGAAATGGAGTTGGAAGAGGAGGGAGAAAGGGACCTCATGGAGTCTAAGAAAAGAAAGGTAAAACGGAAACAGTACAAACCCTTACTGCTAACATAATTTGTGCATGGCCTGCTTAAAGATGGTATCTCTCAACTGTTGTAGCATCAAGAACTATAAGAGACAGATGGTTTGTTTGCTGTATTGCAGAGTTTACAGGTAGATATCATTTTTTGCAGAAACCCGATTCTCTAACTTGTCTGATGTTACACAAGTTAAGAAAGCTTGGTGGGAGGGACCATCATTTTGGTCTTTTGGACCTGATGCTGCTGATGGGGTGGGGATCCTTTTTAATCACACAGCTGTACAGGTTAGCTGGCTTATTGATTTAATGCCTGGTAGATCCTTGGTCATTGATTGTCTGTATAAGGGATATTCTCTTAGACTACTCAACACTTCTGCTCCTCAGCTTAAAACTGCTAGAGTTGATTTATTTCAACAGATAAAGCCTTACCTCTTTACCTCCAAACATGTCATTTGGGGGTGATATGAACTGCAGCTTGGATTTCCATATTATGGATAACATGCAACAAAAATGTATTGTGATTCCTATGCTTACAAAATACATTAGCTATTGCTAATCTTAAGGATCTTTTGTACAAAAAGGTGACTGCACTGATTTGGGAAATTGGAGGCCAATCAGTCTGCTCAATACTGATTATAAAATCTTCTCCTCTATTCTTTGCAAAGGTTACAAGCTATAGCACAGGTAGTGATTCATCCTACTCAAACCTGTTCTATACCTCGGAGGTCAATACAGCAAAATCTATGTTTTCTTAGGGCATCTGTGAGTATGGGAACCAAAACAAACTGTCTGGTACATAGTGGCTTTGGATCAGTCCAAAGCAGTCGATAGGGTTTCACATGATTTTTTATTTCAAGTTTTGACAAAATATGACTTATCCACACAATTTATTAATCACATCAAATTATTATATACTGATGCAACATTGTATCCCTTTGTGAATAATTTAATGGGTAAAGGGGTTGGTTTAAAACAAGGAGTACGACAGGGTGCCCCATCAGCCCTCTGTTGTATACTTTGTTTTGGACCCTATTATTAGAAAATTGATTACGATCATATTATATGTGGTCTGACTCCTTCTTTATCTATCCCTGCCCAAAAGATATCAGTCTATGCAGACAATATTTGCTTATTGATTAATGGCGTTTCTCAGGAAAGGCCACACTTCATAAATTTTAACTGTTTTTCTGCTTTAAATGGCACTGTTTTAAATTATGAGAAATGTGTTGGCCTTGCAATAGGTGTGGCTAAGCCTGACCTGAGTATTGGGAATATTCCGGTTTCTACTGGCTAAGATCTTAGGCCTTCATTTTGAGGCGGACATGGCCTATCAAAACTGAGAAAGGCAGACAGTAGTGGGAGAACAAAAGGTTCAGCAATGGAAATCACGGGTATTTAAAAAAAAAAAGAGTCATTATTATAAAGAAATTTTTACTTCCTGTGTTTTATATATCTGCTGTGTTTTTCCTGTTCTGATTTAATTGGAAATCAGATTATTTAGTTCTTTTAATGGTTTGGGGAAGTGGGTTGAACCCCATTAAGTGAGCTTTCATTTATTTAACCATTTCACAGGGTGGAATTGAGATGATTAATCCTTTGTTGTTTTACCATTCATTTTTATGATGTCTTCTTTTCAACTTTCTGATCCTACCACTCTCCATCCCTGGACTGTTTGGACTCTGACTTTATTTCAAACTTTTATGAGTAAATGAGAGGGAGGTATACAAAATTAACATCAACAGTGGGTATACCAGCTTTTGCAGTATCTGCAATTAAGAAACTAAGAAAATGGAAGTTAGGAAAAGCTCAACTACAAGGCATTTCTTGAAAATATTTATATAATGAAATTATGGGAAATGTGTTTTTGTACAGATTGATTTTCCACTTCCGTCCCTCTAAGGTTTCCCAGGCATTGTGAACTCTTACTGATAGAAGAATTCCATTGCATATGTGGGATGTCCAATGGCTTAGCTGTCATGGCAAACCTGGGGTTAAGGTAATTTGAAACATAAACCCATTACTGAAAGACAGTGTATTAGACCAGAATGTTCTGGTCAGGTACAAACACAGGAGTATTTTTTACAGTGTTCATTTGCTGTTCGGCTATGGGTAGATCTGGCATTTCATTGGAAATGGAGTATTACTCATTACATTCCTTACCAAAGTTTGATTCTCAGTGATTATACAGGGTTTTAGGAGATATCACTCTAGTACACTAACACTTATATTTGTTTGCATAAAATATTATTTGTGGCAAACTATGTGTCAGTTTTCTTTACAACATACTGTTATTCCTAATATAGTTTTAATTAAACAAATAGAACAAGCTATAGCTAGACAGAATCTTCTGGAATATGACAAGATTAATAGACAACTTTTTCTTTGTTATTAGAAACACATCTCATGGCTAGTATGATCTGTTTTATTTTTGTTTTTCTGAAATTCATTTACTGAGTTCTTTGTCATGAGGTTTCTGTATTATTTAACCTATATATACGCCTCATTGCTTTTCAGTTTGCTTTATGGTATGCATTTTGATTTTTGGAGTTCTTATAAGTCTGTATATGACTTGTCTATGAGATTTTCTTTTGATGCATTGTTTGTTCTTTCTAATAAAATCCCTCTACTCTTTTTCGAGAAGTGCCACGGGATCTTTAACATCCACGGAACTACCACCAGAACAGGCAGATGGGACCCACGGTTTAACGTCTCATCAAAAGAGCGGCATGTCAGGAGTGCAACACCACACCCTCATGCTGCACTACAGTGTCAGTACTGGGATATTAATCAAGTGCCTAGTGTGGGGCTAGAACCACAACTTTCTGATCTCCCCATCTCAGAGAGCAGGTGTGCTACTTGCTGAGCCACTGACACTGCAATATTTGCAGCACTGGAGAGATATACACAGAGGTTTTACGTCTGGTAGTCAGTCTGGCTACAGCGTTTTGTGCCAGTTGCAGGTGATGCACCAACTTTCCATATAGCCCTAGATACAGAGCATTACAGTAGAGTCTTGACATCATGAAAGCATGTACTAAGTTCACTGGATCATCATGCAGTAAATAAGACCTGATCTGGGCAATAGTCATTAGCTGGAAAAAAACACTGTAGGCCATAGCTTCCACCTGAAGCTCAAGTGGGAGCCTGAGGTCCACAATGATGCCCACAGATTCATATACCAACCCATAGCTCATAGGGAAATACCATTTAATTATCAACAGATTGGTGAGCAATTAGTCACTGCCAACCCATGAGAACATGGTTTCACCAGCAGGACCTCTGTCTTCCTTGATTTAATCTCAGCCAGCAGAAAGACATCCAGGCAGAGCTTTTTTAAAGAAGGAGTATGGCCAGAAGTGATACACTACAGAATTAGAATCAGCATGTCCCTAATAAGCCTTATACCACAAATTATACCTTTATGTTACTTTGTCTAAACATTATGAGCCATTCTGTAACCCTGGTTTCACTCACTATTCTAAAAAGCTAGTTTCTTTGAAGAGCTGCTGTTGATGTCATAACTAGAACTCACAGCCAAGCCCTCCCTGTCAGCAAACCAAAGTCTAAGAAACTGCAGCTGTAATAATTATTTGAAAACAACAAGAAAAAGCTAACACAGGGCTAGGTACAGTGCATGCATTCCCAAAATGTTCAGATGCACGGTATTGTGCTGAATATGGTAGAAGTGGTTTGGGAATGTTGTGCTGGACAAAGCTATGGAATGTCAAGGTGGTGCACAATTTCAGAATGCTGTGGGGGCATGCAATCTCAGAATGCCACAGGGATGCACAGTCTCAAAATATGGATGGGACACTAAGTCTAGGAATATGACTGGGACACACATCTGAGAATTTGCTGGGGACTGACAATTTCAGACAATAGCTAGATTCACACTGTTGGAAGTTACAGGACACACCATTTTATTATAAAATTGCCTGTCTCTGTCACATTCTAGAATTGTACATGCCCACCAAATATCAAAATTGGGGATTGCATCCCCACCACGTTCCAACATTGTGTGTCCTAGACACACTCTGATAGTGTGTGTTCCTGACACATTCCAACATTGAATAACCCTACCACATTCCAAAATTCATGTCCCTGCCACATCCAAAGTTATGTGTATATTCCAAAATTGTGCATCCTATAGCATTCTGAAATTGTGTCAGCACTACATTCCAAAACTCTGTATCCCTGTCACATTTCAAAATGCTAATCTTCACCACACTCCAATATCATGCATTTCTACCACATTATGAAATTGCATTTTAGCCACATCTCAGAACTGGGTGTTCCCACCACATTCTAAAATTGTGTGTCCCACACACATTCTGAAATTGTACCTTCCTGCCACATTCCAAAATTGTGTCACTGCTGCATTACAAAATTGCCCGTCTTCATCACATTCTGAAACTGACCATCCTCATCATATTCAAAACTGCGCATTCTGCTACATTTTGAAAATGTGTCCTACCACATTCTGAAATTGCATGTCCAAGCCGCATTCTAAAATCTTGCATCTCCACTACATTCCAAAATTATGTATCCATCACATTCAAAAAATGCTTTTCCCACCAAGCTCAAAATTACACATTCTGCTGCATTCCAAAAATCTGAATCCCTGCCACATTCTAAAATTGCATGGGGTCACCCTATTCTGAATCTTTGCATACCCACTACATTCTGAGATTCCATCTACACATCACATCACTGCATGTTGCCACCACAATCTGAAATTAAGCATCCCAACCACATTCTGAAATTATGCATTACCACCACATGCCAAAATTACTTACCCATAACATATTATGAAATTGCATATCCCTGCTACAGTTGGCAAACATTTGTCTCCTGCATTTCCAATTTGTGTATCTCTGCCACATTCTAAAAATTTATGCAGCAACATACTAAATTTCTGCATCTCTACTACATTCCAAAATTATGTGCACCAGCTACTCTCTGAGATTTGTCATTGCTGCATTCCACAGTTGCTACCTGGTGGCATTCTGAAATCTCATCCCTGCAATATTCTAAAATTTGCACACAACTTTTGTATTCTAAAGTGCTGTTTACTGCTGCATTCAACCCCACCCATCATATTCTTAATTACCATGCATCTGCACATTTTGGAAATGCCTATACCCTCACAGTGTCAGCTTTCCTTTCAAATGTTTACTACAGTTGTAGTTTTATGTAATGTTGGAGGAATATGTCACATAATGCAGTCTGTAGAGAGGATTAGACTGTGAGTTCTGGTTATGACATCATCAGTAGCTTTCTCTGAAATTGGCATTTTGAACAGGCAGTGAAATTAGGGTTGCAAAATGACTTGTGACTTTTAAACAAAGTAGCTTAACAGATCCGTTTTGGCCCAAGTCTGGTTGTAGATATGCTGATCAAAATTCTGACTTTAGTTTTGCTAGAAATATTTGGCTGGACTCATTCTTTAAGATATTTCTCTAGCACGAGAGCCTGTCATACCCATCTGTTGCAAAGGGCATGTACAGCTGGGTATCAGCTGCATAACAATGAAACTCCAGCTTGTATTACCTAATGACCTCTCCCAAGTGCAGTATGTACAGTATATAGGGAATAACATGGGGTAAGAATCAACCCCTGAGGTACCCCACAGTTGATCACAACAGGATATAAAGAAAAATTCCCAATCCAACTTGCTGGGACCTGTGGATGAGGAATACTGATTCAAGCCACCTAAGATCTGTTCTGGTGAGCCCTTAATATTGCCTCAAGCAACCCATCAAAACCCATATCCACCATATCAAATGATGATGGGAACTCAAGAAGAACTGCATTAGAGCATTCCCTCATTCCTCACCAGAGGAAGGTCATAAAACACCTTGACAAGTGCAGTCTCCATGCTACTGCATGCCAAGGCCTTAAACTAGGCTGGCATGTATCAGATGCTATATTTGTTATGATAAACATTGAGATGTGCTGCCACAACCTTCTCAATTACTTTCCCAAAAGGGAAGGTTTGAGAGAGGCATGTAATTGGCAAGGAGTCCAGGCCCAAAGACAGTTTATTTAGGAAAAGGCTCACCACTGACCTCCTCTGGGCTGGAGAAATCACCCCTCTTCCAGGGAGCACTGAATAATCCTTCTAATAACGGGAACTGGGACCTCCTCACAGTTCCCCAACAGTTGGGTTGGTTCAAAGTCAAAAGACAGAAAGTTGGGTGCAGCTCAAAGAACATCCCAAGCACCCCTTCAATTAAGACTGGCTTCAACTGACTCAAGGACCATGGACCACTGTCTGGTGTCATCAACCCAACTCTGCTAGCCCCTGACAAGCCACCTATAGAAATCCCTGCCCTGATGGATGACACTCTGTTCAAGAAGAATTAACCAAACTCCTCACACTTCTCTGCTTATAAAACTTCTCCAGACTGTAGACAGGATGAATGCAGTAATACCATATGTCCACAGTGCAGAAAAACTGAACTAGTGTTCTTACTGAAGCAGTCAGCCATGACAGGAGCTCTGATATTTTTCAGAGTGAATGCTCTCTGATACTCTGTAATCAGCCTTCAGAGCCAATATGTTGTTCATCGAATGAAAACTCTTCCAAGAATGGTTCACTTTGCCCTGTTGACCTTAACTGCAGCCCATTATACAATTACAAAATTAGTACTGTTATTTCACCATAATCATAGGGGTTGCAAAGACCCATTTCAGCAGAATCATATAGGTTGCAATGCTCCCCACCAACCAAATTTTATGTAAATAATGGTACAAATTTCTTGTTTTAGCAGTACCTGGAGGTTGCAATGGGCATCACAGGGGTTGCAAATAAATCAGCCACTGGTGACCCCTAAATAATGCCTGAACTGTGCCAGAAGATCAGCAGGCAGACATAGACTGCAACTAGAGTCCAGTGCCACTGAGACAGCCTGATTAAAATTAAATCCAGCCACAGTAGCTTCTGCACCTTTCTTTCCTGCAAGCTGTTTCCATACCCAAAATGTTCAATACCACCTTCAGCTTCTCAGGCTCAAATTTACATTAAGGATGTACATTTAGGGTGGAGCTGAACCATCTAATAATATCTGGCAGCTCCAGTAAGAAACTCCATGCAATGGTGGTCTGACCACCCAACTGGATCCACTCTTATATCTGAAATGGCCAGCTCCAGTGAGAAGGCAAGATCTAAGGTGTGGCTCAGCTCATGGATACAGTACAACTTGCCTTAAACTTATTGAGCAGCCAGTTTGACACCCATTCTTTTATGTGACTGCAATGAGTTGCCAATTAGTTGATTTGTTTTTTCTGTTTAGCTGTAGAATGTGGCTTTCAACTGAACATGTAGTCAGACAACTCATCTAGAGCTAGCAGAATGCAACTAATAACCAGATATCAGTGATGATGAGATTTCCTATACAGAAGCTTCTCAGCTCAGATGTTAACCAGCTGGTAACAGATTGCACAACAATTTTCATATGAACACTTCTGTAGCAGAGGTAACTTCCTGTGTGAGGTTCAGCAGTCTCATCAGCTGGAGGAATTGCTGAGCAAATTTAAGGTCTCATCCTCAACCCAAACATTGAGTCCTCCAGGACAATCAAACTGGGGTAGTCAAGGCAAAAGAGCCTAAATCCTTAAATTCCTAAATGAACTCTTGTTCCTACCCTGGGAGCAGTAAACTAGGAGAATACTGCACCCCACACCTGTCTACCTTTTACAGCCACACAAATAACCTTGCTTCTTTCACTAGGCATGCCATTAGCAAAGAGAGATTTGAGGGATGGAGGCCTGTATTTCTTAAAAATACCTACTGTACATTCTGTGCACTGTACATTTAAAATCTGACTTCATAGGGGACTAAAGGAAAGGTGGCTGCATACATTAATGCTAAAACTACATTTATATTATTTACCTAAATGCGGTTCCAAAGCATTTGAAATTAATGAAGCTAAAAAGTGAAAAAGTGAAACCATAAAGAATCTCAAGAGTAGTAAAGCACCAAGCGTGGACAGCCTATTGACAACATTTTATACAACATTTGCTGAACAACTAGTACCAGTATTTCAGAAAGTTTATAATAGGGTTTCAGAAAGGCAACTTATATCTGAGACTTGGATGCATACCCAAATCACAGTACTCCGAAACAGGGGAAAAAGCCAGAGTACTGCAGTTCCTTTAGGCCCATATCACTACTACAAGCTGGATATTGAAAATACTTATAGCAATATTAGCTAGCAGGGTGCAGGGCTGTGTAATTGGCCTAGTACGCTTCAGGCCAAACAGGATTCATCAAAGGGAAGAGTACTACAACACAACATCAGGAGGGTACTTAACATTTGCTTGCCACAAAAATAACATTCAGCATCTCTAATTGGCCATATCTATGTGATGTGATGTGATGTGATGTGATGTGAGTTTGTAAACCTGAGTTATACAGCATACAGTAAGCTTACATACAAAATGCTGCTCAGCGTAGTACATACAAATTGGCTTTTGAAGCATAGATATATTTGCAAGAAACATGATAACAAGCAATCCAGAAGGTGACAGAAAGTTTATGACAGAGGTCACTAACAGTTAGTCTGCAGTTTTGCAGCAGAAAACCAGTTATGGCATTGATAGGATGACATGGAACTTCCTCAAAAAAACTACTACAGGTGATGAACTTTGCTCGGGTTTCAAGACTAATGGAAGACAGGTGAAGTCTCCAGTTTCAGATTCAGTTATGATAAACTCTGGAAAAATAATTGCTGATTTGAAAAGAGTTACAATGTCGCTCTTCTCCTTGGTGGACAGAGTGTTGGGGCTTAAAATGAATGTCCTTCCCCAATTGTTATTTTTTCCAGACCTTACCAGTTCCAGTCCCTAACACTTATTGGAGTAAACTAGAAAACAGTTGCAGAAATTCTTATGAGTGGGCAAAAGGCAAAAATAGACTCCAGGCACTTGTCCTTATCTAGCAACTCTGGCTACACACCTGGCAACCTGGGTGAAGCAACATCAGCAGTCTAGGTCTTACAATATGTAAAATGAGGATTCTTTGCCCATCCCCTTTACATATTAATAGTGACAATATCATCCCAGAAAAAAAAGCATTTGTCAGTGCCGAATGATTGCTTGCTGGCATTGGAATTTGGTAGTGTAGGAGTTAGAGAGCTGCATAATAGGAATGGCAGTGAAGTATTGAACTGAAGCCAACTACACTACCACCCTGCATATACTGACAGGCATTGGGGTATGCCTTTGGGTCATCAGGCATAACAGCCATGCCATTTCACCACGCCTACCTGCAGACACCGACAAGTGTCCACGGTCTCGGGGTCTTTGGCCCTTATGTTCAACCCATTCCATCAGGAAATATGGTCAGATGGGGGCAGTATAGGAGATGGGGTGAACTTTGGGGCCGAAGAGTCAGGAACACCTTGATGCCTCTCACTGGCTGCAGGGGTGTGGGTGGGGTGGAATGGTATAAGTGTTACAGGTGACAATCCCAAGTCACACATCTGATGCCTGTCAGTCTCTATAGGGTGGGCGTTATAGTCGGAAACCCTAACGTCTCAGGCGTTTGTTGGTATTTCCTCCAAATTTTCAACATGTTTTTTTTTACCCCCTTATGAACAGCGGCAATATCAGTTCATTAACGAAGCTGATTTTGCTAAGCGACTCGCCATTGGCATCACAGGTGCAAAAACACATTTCGAACAGGATGTGAAAAATGACAACTGTACTGTTCATTGGGAGGTGTAAAAATGGCAATGTTGAAAATCTGCAGTGAAAATATTTAAAAACTGGTGAAGTCACGAGCATGCGAGAAACTGCATAACACTCCCATAATGTAATTATGTTGGGAATTTTACAGCAGATTGTCAACACAAGCATTTTGGGACCTCCACTCACAAACAGTGTCACTGTGATTTTCTTAATCTGTCCTGAACAGTGATTTCCCACAGCGACTATGCATTTCTGCTCTGGAAGTGCAAAACACATTTCAGCCATGGTGTGAAAAATGACAGCTGTACTGTTCATAAGTAAGTGTAGAAAAATGCCAGTAGTGAAAATCTGGACTGAAATATTACAAATTCATGACCTTATGAGGTGTGTGGAAACTGCGCAATGCTCGCTGGTAACACAGTCATTTTATGGACTTTTGTCCCCAAATTTTTAACATAGCCATTTTAAGACCTCTGCTCATTACCAGTGTCACTGTAATTTTCTTAATCTGTCCCAAGCATTGATTTTGCACACCGACTGCGCCATTATGCTACATGCGTGGAGGCACATTTTGGGTGAGATGTGAAAAATGATAGCTGTACTGCTCATAAGAAAGTGTGGTAAAATGGCAATGATGAAACTCTGGAGTGAAAATACTAAAAATGTTGTGAACTTACGAGCCTGTGTAGGAACTGTGCAATGCATGCTCGTAAATCAGTCATTTTGGGAATTATTTCACCAAATTTTCAACATAGGGTTTTGAGGGCCTACCTCACGAACTGTGACACTGTCATTTTGTAAATCAGTCCGAAAGGTGGTTCCACGTAATGACCGTAAATCACCTTCAGGCTGATTAACGCCATGACAGGGCCAGAATTCATGAGGAGGTCTCAAAACCCCATGTTAAAAATGTGGTCCCAAAATTCCAAACAGTGCCTGAGATATGCATCAAAGTTGAAAAGACCATATTTATTCCATTATACAGCTTACGGCATTTCATCAATTGGCAGTCAGATTTGAAGAGTGCAGACATGTTCCTGGTCCCCAAAGATCATTGTGTCAGCCTCCAGAAGTAAGCATGGAGTGAGGTGGGGTGTGGGGGAGGCAGGGTGCGCAGAGAGTGGGTGCAGGTGGGGGTCAAGACAGTCAGCGAGGACCGTTTTTCTTACAGGGCATGTTTTTTAAAGATGATGGGGACTTTTGCCATGCTGGGGTGGGCTCCAGCGTGGCAGCTGGAAAGGCTGTTTGGAGGAGTAGAGCCAATGGGATTGGGCATCCTGTGGCTATACGGACTGTTGCCATGCTGGGGTGGGCTCCCAGTGAGGCACCTAGAAGTCTGTTGGGGATATAGTGGAGCCAACAGGGATTGGGCACCCTGTCAGCCTTACAGAACTGTTGCCATGCTGGGGTGGGCTCCCAGAGTGGCACCTGGAACTCTGTTGGGAAGCAGACCCGACGGAGTTGGGCACCCCATTGGCCATACAGTGTGTGTGGTAGGGAGCACATGAGCACACTGGGTGGGCTCCCAGTGTGCTACTTGTGCTAAGTGTTATATGAGTCATTATTATTAAATGTAACAATTTCCATTGATAGAGTACTTATCTTATTATTTAAAGACACTTACTGTTAGCTTTTAGTCTGCTGTTCAAACATAATGCTCAGTATGAATCTTATTTTTTTCTTTAATTTACTAATTTACTCACCATGTAAGCTCATTAGAAACTAATTCCTTTACTGAGTCACCAGAACATCAGGACATTAGACAGGCAATAGCAAAGTAAAGTTCCTTACAACATACGGTGTTATCAATGTGTACTATCAATACAAAAATTGGCAAAGCATGATGTCAACTTGCGAACATGCAGTGGGACACAGCTATGTTGATATACTTATTAACATATGCGCTAACATCATGACACAGTTTGGAGTCAATAATGTCACAGTGTTTCTTTAATGCATGAAACGTCTACATTCCATACTTGCAATGTTATATTTGATTTACATTAGCTACATAAAGTACAGTACGTAGTCACCTCCATGATGAATCTGGAAATAAGCTGCTACAAGCTCTGTATGTTTTTGTAAATGTATTGAAATAAATAAATTCAGATACTGTGTTTAAGTGATTTGTGATTATTTTGGAAGATCATTAAGCTTAGACAGATCTGTCAGGTAGATAGACAGACAGACAGACACAGATAGATAGATAGATAGATAGATAGATAGATAGATAGATAGATAGATTTTAACTTATATAGCTCCTTTCAAGAGTTCAAAGTGCTTTACAATTTTAAAATTAACCACCAAGTCCAACAGAACCATCATAAAATATACATTTCCCAGACTCTGATATCTTAAACTATAATCACTTTTAAACAATCATGCAATTTATCAATCCCCTGAAAAAGTATGTCTAAATAACCAGGTCTTCAATTTTGGCTTGAAACCTTCTACTGACGAGCAGAATGGATAGCTCTCAGGATGGTGTTCTACAGCAGCAACAGAAAAGGCTTTAGCCTGACACCCAAAGCCTGACATGAAGATCCGACAACAAAAATCCAGACAGTGGGATTTTGCCTGTGGCAATTTTTTTTCATGTTTCAGGTGGTTTTGCACCCTGCACCCACCTTATTTATTATAACTAACTCTGCCATGGGCAAAATCCCACTGTCGGGATTTTCAGTGTCAGGATCTTTGTTTAGGCTTCCAGGTGTAAGGCTAATGGGTTTCAGTCTTCTGTAATACTCTTGTTGCAAGAAACTGCCATAAAAATAAGGAGGGTGACACTAGAGCAGATTTGTCCTTAGCAAATTGGGGCAAGTATATAACAGATGTCAAGGTGAGGATGAAGACTGTGAGACAGCTGAAGGGTTGATCTTTTGATAAACCAGGGATTCCCTGGAGATTCAGAGATGGGGTATACTACAAAATGTGCATACACATGTTTTGTAGGTTTTACCAGTATATGAAAAGTTTTGATGGTCTGCTTATTGGTCCTGGGGTGGTTAGCCTACCCCATTATATTGTCAAGAAAGGAGTATTATTCAGGTTATGTTCTAACCCCAGGTTAAACAAGATAGAAGAGCAGGTGGTTGTTCCACCAAAGGCTGGATACAGGTGATACAGTGGGCACACACTGATCACAGTGGGAGGCAGCTAAATAGAAGAGAAACCCTGGCAAACCTTCTGCCACATTTTTACTGACCAGGAATCTACAGGCGGGTAGCGACCTACTGCTAGATCCTGCAGTGTCTACCAGTTAATGGTGGCTGTAGCCACTAAAGAGGAGGGTGTGGTTACCCTGCAGACAAAAGCCTTTACTTCCCAGAAACCAGGAGAAGCAGAAGGTCTGCAAAGGAAGACCACCTGGGAAAGAGGTAGCATTCTGGGAAAATAGGTATATTATCTCCAGTGTTGGGATATACATGAAGAAAAGAGATAAACAGGTAATAGTGTAATGGTTTTGCTGCAATGCTAATGGCTAAACTAATAAATTGGAAAACATTGGAATTGAGAATTCCAAAGGCTGAAAAAAGACTGTGTGGGTTTAAATGTAATTGTTTGTTAAACTGGTTGATATGGAAAAAGGGTTACTGGATATGCACAGAACTGTAAAGGTTATAATGTACTGTTAGAAGAAATTAAAAGAAAGTTTTGGAAACCCATTTTTTTTAAAACAGGTTACCTCTTAAAAGACGGGGTATGTGACCAGGTTGAATGAGACCCTGCCCCATTTGTTAAGCAGAAAGGGTTAAAATCAAGGATTTCTTCTATCCTCTCCTTTTCTGTCCCTTGTCTGTCAGATTGTGCAATCAAAGTTTCTTGTGAGATCTAGGAACTGATCACTCTGACAGTCTCACAATTCTCCCCATCCCACTATCTCCCTGTCTTCACTTGCTGTTTCTATGTTTTCTTCCCTTGCTTATCTGTGGTTCTAAAGATATATATGGATCTTTATGTGAAAATGGGTTTTCTGGTTTGAAAATGTATATAGTTACATTGTTGAAATTATTGCAAAAAGCTATTTGGAACTCAGTGTGTTCACCTTGAGATGCAGTTTGACCTCCACACACTCATTTTCAGAGTTGTCAACAGGAGATCATTTCTGAGACACAATGTTCTATTTTGCTGCACCTGTAAGGAAAGAAACTGACAAAGTTTTGAGACATTGTGTGAAAACAGGACATGCATCTTAACAAGCTCAGAATGCAGAAGTTAATTGCCAGAAAAATACATTATATATAAAGAGAGCAATCCTTTATTAGAGAGAGACTGAGATTTTAAAGAAAAACTGTCAGATGAAGGACTTTATGTTTTTGTTTGAACTGCCTTCCATAAAAGCTGTGCTGCACAATTTAATTTTTTATTTTATTGTTAACAATATTAAAACACTACTTGCACATCTTATGACTTCTCCTGGTTTTCCTATGCTTCCTGATGACAGTGGTAATGAATCCCAAGGGTTATGGTGACATCCCTTGGTGATGGCCCACTACTCTATGAACATGCCTTTTGGTGTGGATGATCTCCGCTCCTCTTGTAATGCCATCCATCTAGCTGTTTCTGGTGGTATCCTTCCTAGCGACCAGGCATGAAGGACTAGTGCAACCTGCTTCCAGACCCTGCCACCATATCTGGGACCACAGGCCCCTCAACATGGTAGCAGCCAGAGAGACTGGGTTGTTTCTCTCTCTTTCTTCTCTCTCTCTCTCTCTCTATGTACCTAGCTGGCTCTCAATGTCCTGATATCCTCCCCTTATATAGGTTTTGGGGAGAAGGACAGAACTATGCATATTTTTATTTATTTATTTATGACTTTGATAACTGGGTGAGTGCACTGATCCCAGGGACCATTTTCAGAGCATGACCCGGGCCATAACACATGGCACGGGGTGACAAAGTACAAAGGTAACAGTAATACATGAAACAGATTTGATACAAGCAACAATAGTAAGCACAATATACAGGTTTGATACATAGGTCCATTTGAGAACAGTGAATACAAGGTTTCAATATCGGACATGAGGGGATTTGGTACAAAACAAACAAATCATAGACACGGTGTACAAAGTGTGACTGCATTGTCCAGTGAGCAAGTAATACACAGAATACTCAGTGAAAAAATATATACAATATGTAGAGGCAAGGAAGTCAAATATTACTGTGAAAAATACAATATAACAGTTGTAGGCAGGGAGTTGACTAGTGTGGGTAGGTGGGTAACCCTGGGCTGGGAAGTTGACTAGTGTGGGTTGGTGTCAGACCCCAGGGAGCAGCAGCAGGATGAGGTTGCCAGGAACCAGACTTTAAGGCAGGACTTGAAACTGGAGTATGTGTCAATGGAATGGAGTTCAGCGGTAGTTTGTTACACTGCAAAGGGGCAGCTGTGAACCAAGCTCTGCTACCCATGTTGGTGGATACCCTAGGAACAGCTAGAGGAGTACCATTATAGCGGAGTTTCGTGGAGGAACATTCAGATTTTCAGAAGGGCAGTTAAGGGATTCTGGAGCCATGCAGAAGATATAGTCTACCATGCAGCAGAGGGCTAGGTCAAAGCGACCTTGTAGCGGTAGCCATCCAAGGGTATTATAGAGGGTACAGTGGTGGGTGGAGAATGGGGCCAATAAAGCAAAGCAACAGGCACTGTTGTAGCGCAGGAGTTTAGCCATGACAGTAGCTGAGGTCCTGGCATAAATAGGGGAGCAGTAGTCAAGAATAGGGAGAAGATTATCCTGGACAATGGCTAGTCTGGCTTCAAGGGTAAGTATTGCCTGACTCTATAGGCAACACCTAACTTTGATGGAACCTTCTGACAAGGGAATTTGCATGCTCAGTGAAGGTGAGGAGGGGTTGAGCAATACTCCTAAGTATTTGTAGGTGTTGACATCCTCCAGGGCTGGGCAGTCTGGGGTGAGAATCGTAAGGGGCATGGTTTTAGTTTTGGCCAGAAAGGGCTTAGATCTGAAAAGCATGGATTTCATTTTCAGCATTTAGTAAGAGGAGTTTTTGAGGAACCAGCTGTGAGCCACAGCATGGTTGTGTGAGAGAACTGAGGAGATTGCAGCCATTGATTTGTCACTGTGGAAGAGGACAAGGTCATTGGCATACAGGAGACAGTGACAGTTGAGGCAGTCAAGGGAAGCACATTAACGAAGAAGGAGAAAAGGAGGGACCCAGGATTGAGCTTGAGGGTCCCCACAGAGACAGGCAGGGTGGGGAGCAGGTTTGACCAATACATACGAATTGGTGAGTGATTGGTAAGGTAGTTAGTGAACCAGCTTGTGACTTTCTGAGAACAACCAAGGAGGCTAAGTTTGGAGGTAAGGAGAGCATGGTTAACCATGTCAAAAGCCTTTGAGAGGTCGATGAAGAACAGCCTCAGTGGCTTTACCATTATCCATGTTAGAGAGGATGTGTTGGGTCAGAAGGGGCGAGGGCAGTGGCAGTGGAATGATTCTTGTGAAAGCCGTGCTGCTGGTTGCATAGGAGGGTGTATTTGCCTATGTACTCAGTAAGCTGATTGTGGACTGCTCTCTAGAATAGTTTACTGAGATGAGGAAGGATGGATATCAGGCGGTAATTGTCAGAGGATTTGGGGTCACCAGATTTAAGAATGGGGATAACCTTAACTATCTTCCATGGGTCACGCATGAAGGAGGTGGAAGGACAAGGTTAAAGATGAAGGTGAGTGGCCTGCAATCGCTGGAGATCAGCTTAAGGAAGACTGGAGATAGCCCATCAGATCCGGAGGAGCCGTGGTTAGGTAGACTTTTGAGTAGCTTCACTGTGTCATGTATGGAGAGGGCTTTAAAATAGAATGGGGGTATTTGCGGGTGGTGGCAGAGCTGAAGGAGGATGGCAGTGTATCAGGTATGGGGCTGAACTTTGAGGTTGGGCAGTTGGCAGCTTATTTAGGTACATGGGTAAGTTGGTGAACTACAGTTGGAGACACTGAGATGTGGTGCAGTGTAGCTGGGGCAGGGGTTTAGGAGAGAGCTGATTGAATCCCAGAATTTTCTAGGGTATCAAGGTTGGCCTTTTGCAGATGCGGAAGTGGGTCTGTTTCAAAAATGTGGCCTGTTGTTTACATTTGTTCCTCATGCACCTGTAAGCATCCCACAGGGCAAGAGAGGAGGTTGCCTTGAAAGTGGACGAGGCACAGTCTCTGGTCTTCATAAGGGTTAGGAGGTCTTTAGAGACCCACACGAGCACCTGCCTCTGACCCGTCTGGTGGTGACAGGAAAAAGTGGTCCTGGAGTGTTAGTAGAGTCCAGGTAAATGTGGAAGCTGCTGTGGCTGCATTGGATAGGAGAAAAAGCATGGACCAATCCAAGGACTGGGCCTCCTCAAGGAGATTTGTGGAGACTGGACAGCTGAAATTTCTAGGAGATAGGTATTTGGGTGGGGCGCTTTGTTTGGAAGACCAGAGAGATAGGTCAGTGGGTGATCATTTATAGAGTCAGCCATGGTGCCAGTGTAATGCTCAGTCCTCCCTGTTTATGAGGATCCAGTCTAGTAGAGTCTGGGTGGCCGAGCATGGATTAAGTCTGGTGGGAGAGTGATCACCTGCACCAGGTTGTGCTGCTTTAACAGGGATACATAGTCAGGCTGGTGGCAGCTCAGCCAGTTTAGATTAAAGTCGCCAAGAAGGATAGATTCCCTATGGGAGTTAGAGAGCTCAGGCCTTGGAGGAGGCTGGTGGGTCCAATGGTTCCAGTCGCGAGGTGGGTTGTAGCAGCAGCCAATATAGAGTTTCTTGCAGGATCCCATGGTGAATTCGGAGGTAGCTATTCACTAGGTGAGGAAGGGTCAGAGTGTAGGATAATGCTAGCCGAGAGGGTTCCCTTAGGAGCAGGGCCACACTGCCACCTTTTTCCTGCCTGGCCTGTCGAGGCATAGGTAGGAGTAGCCAGGTATTTTGAAGATGTTTTTGTGGGTGTGGCTTTAGCCATGTTTCAGTGAGTCCCAGAATATGGGGCTTGTGTAGCTCAATCCAAGCCTCAAGGTCAGTGAATTTAGATGGAAGGCTGCAGACATTGATATGTGCGATTTTAAGACCAGGTATGTTTTCCAGATGCTGGAGGATGGGCTGATATGGAGTTTGTTGAGCCAGGGTTGTACTCAATGTCCCCAGCAAGGGAGAGCAGTGATAGTAAAGGAATGTATGGCAGGAGGGAATAGTAGGAGACTAGGAGAGGTTAGCCAGGTAGTGGCCAAGGAGCTGACATTCTCCTTTGGTGAGTAGGATAGTAATAATAATAATAATAATAAACTTTATTTATCTACGCTTTTCTTAAAACCAAGGCATGTTACAATAAATTACAGATTAAAATGTACTAAAACCATATAAAACTTCATATAACTGAATAACAGCAGGGCAATTAATAGGCATCAGCATTATCTAAAAATGCCTTGTTCCATAAGAAAGACTTTAGCCCTTTTTAAAACCCTCCACCGTCATGCACTCTCAGATCCAACGTGGTAGAGAATTCCAGAGGGTGGGTGGGTGCCGTGAACATAAAAAGCTTGGGCACCAGAAGATTTTAAAATGACCCTCGGGATCTCTAGCGACCCTCGTTGGTGGAGGCGGGTGGATGTCGTCCAAAGGCACCAGGAGCTCTTTCAGGTAATCTGGGCCCAACCTGTAGGGCTTTATAAGTCAGAAGACCAACTTTAAAGGTGATCCGCCACTGAATCGGCAGCCAATGCAGATCTCGGAACACCGGTGTAATATGAGAGGCGAAGAGTCCCGTTAACAACCGGGCTGCGAGTCCTGCACTAGCTGCAGAAGTGGATATCAACCCCAGGCAGCCCAAAGTAAGGAAATTGCAGTAGTCCAGATGTGAGGTCACGGCGTGGATCAGCATGGGTAGGTCGCGGATGGAACAAGGTGCTTGATCCTGGCGATGTTCCTAAGATGGTAAAAGGATGTCTTAACGACTGCCGACACTTGCGCACGCAATGTCAGCTGATCGTCCAGAATCACCCCCAGGTCTTGCACCTGTTCCGAGATCGGGAGCTCCGCATCTCCAGGAATAAACGGAGGTTTGACAGGCCCGGACCCCTCAATCCGGCTGCCTGGGATCCACAACCAACACCTCCGTCTTCCCAGAGTTCAACTTCAACCAGCTGGACCTCATCCAATCCTGGATCTCCCTGAGACAGCTGTTAAACACTGAGAGAGCTCTATTCTGGTCAGGTACAAAGATGAGCTGGTATCATCGACATAACAATGAAACTCCAGCCCATATCTTCTTACAATGTCTCCGAGGGAAGCATGTACACCGCAAACAACATGGGCGATAGCACAGAGCCCTGAGGCACCCCACAGGTCAGAGCAGTAGGATCGGAGGAAAAAATCCATACCACCCTCTGAGTTCTACCTGTGAGGAAGGAGGTAAACCATTTGAGGACCAAACCCAAAGCCCACAGATGTATCTCAGGCGCTCAAGCAACACCCCATGGTCTATGTGTCAAATGCTGCTGACAGATCCAGAAGGACCAAGATGGACTGTTTCTTCTGGCTCTCGCCATCAGAAGATCATTGAGGACCTGAACCAGCAGTCTCTGTGCTGTGTCTCTCTAAAACCTGATTGAAGAGGATCGTAGATATTATGGATGGTAAGATGGTTGTCTAACTGGGCTGCCACCACTTTCTCGATTACCTTCCTTACAAGGGAGGTTCAAGATAGGTCTGTAGTTTGCCAGGAGTCGGGGTCCAAAGATGCCTTTTTCAACACTGGTGTCACCACTGCCTCCTTCAGGGAGCGGGGTATTCACCAGTGTCCAAGAACACCGACTATCCTGGCTAGAACCGAAGATGACCTCCCACAGCCCATAATCAGGCCTGTGGGACCCAGGTCTAAACTACAGCTAGTAGTGCGCATACCCTGGACGATCCTCATAATATCCTTGATTTCCGGCCTTATGAAGGAACTCCAGGTAGACAGTGTGCTTGCAACCATAGGCTGGGCCACGCAACTCCCATGGAGGGGGTGCAAATCTCGCCCTGATGTCGGCCACCTTATCGGCAAAGAATCGAGCAAGCTCTTCACACTGTAACTGTGAAAAGGCTTGACAACCTGCAGACAGGCTGGGTTGCACAGCCTGTCTACAGTTCGAAGAGCTGGGCTGGTTGATTCCGAGCAGCAATTTCTCCAGACAAGAACACTGCCTTCTTATGAGTAATTGCTGACTGGTAGAGTTTGTAATGCTCTGGGAGTCTAAGATGGTCGGCATCCAAGCCGGACTTCCGTCAACATCTCTCCAGCCTGCGACCAAATCTCCGCAACTCCTCAGATCCTGATCAAACCAGGGGATTGGGGGCTAAGGAGAGAGGTCAGACACTGGTGGGAGCAATTAAATCCAAAGCAGAGGTGACAGCCTTATTATAGGCTTCACCATTACTTCCAGATTTAAGCTCAACCAGGAAATTCTGATAGGTCAAGAACGCAGTTAGACCAGTGGGCGTAACATCCTGTAAAGGGCAGTACTTGACCATCCACTGGGGTAGGTCTATGCAAGGGGTGCCAAAATTGAACCTCACAGTGTGGTGGTCGGACCAACCAACTGGTTCCACCCCACCTCGGAGGCCTCCAACCCCAGCAGGAAGACTAGGTCAAGTGAGTGGCTGTATTTATGAGTGGCAGAGGTAACTACCAGTGAAAGGCCCAATGAACACATCAATTGGAGGAAGTGCTGACCAAAAGGCGAGAGTTCATCGTCAATCCAGGCATTAAAATCACCCAGCACCATCAACCTGGGCGATTCAAGTACCAGTCGGCGACAAAATCCGCCACTTCCTTTAAGAATATTTTCGTCACCGGGTGGACGATAGACGAGAACCATTCTATAGCCTCCACCTGCCACCATGACACTCTCAAAGGATCTGGTCTCCTCCACTGGAACACTAGTGAGGTCCAATCGGTCTTGAAACAGACCGCAACCCCCACCCCTACAATCCAATCTGGCGGTGAATCACTGAATACCCGGCCGGAATTGCTGCCTCAAAAATTGGGCCCGCATTACTATCCAGCCAGGTTTCGGTGATGCAAGTCAGGTCTGCCATACCTACCAAGTCCGGAATAATGACAGTCTTATTCACAACGGACCTGGCATTGCACAACACCGCCCGAGTTGGATAGGACTCCTGGGAAGCTCAACCACCTGCCCACCATTTACAGAAGAGGTGGTGCCCTTGGGTATGGGATCAACCAGGAGAGACCTGACCCGTCCTCCATTTTGCCCCAGGCCGTCTTCTGGACTTGACCACCCGAACGCGAACACTCCGTCCTTCATCCCCGCTGTTCACACACCCCCACCCTCCGAATCCCACCACACGCAATTCCCAAAGCCCTACAGCGCTGGTAAACAGGGAAAGACAAAGGGAGGGCAAAGGAAGGGCAGAGGGCATGAAGAGCGGCAGATGAATAGTGCACGACGGGGGACGAAATAACTATCATCATCCATAAACAGCAGGCCAAAACAGAGATCTCAAACCCCTGAGAAATCCTAATGAAATAAAATAAGATACTAAACTTAAAACACATAAACTTAAACTAAATAAACTAAGTTATCAAATTATCCAAATAAATATACAATAGAATAATAAATACTAAACAACAATCAGTTCAATTAAATATATAAAAGTCAGTCTTTGAAACAGTGGAGCTCCCACCATCCACCGTAGAAATGTTTGAATATAGAGCGAACTCTCACTCCATGCATCCAACAAATAAAAATAAAAAATAAAAAGTGCAGAAAAAGAACCCCACCCCCAATTCAAACCCCCACGGCGCCTCTACCCACCCAGGGAGGGACAGTGCAGGCAGAAAAGTTTCCAAAATAATGGAATAAAGTCAGCAAGTCCCGGAAAGATTAACCAAAAGAAGTACAGTAAAATCCATAATCCCACATGGGCTGTCACCACCATGATGAAATCACGGGTCCAACTGTTCCTACTGTAGGAGCCTCATCACAATACCTCCTCCTCTGGAAAGATTTCAAGGCCACAGAGCAAATCCAAGGCTTTCCAAGTTCAGGACCATAAAGAGGGATCGAAAAAAGCCACAGACAAATTCCGGTACTCACCCCGTGAACACCCAGAATGGACCCCCATTGCTCCCAGGGTCGGCCCCTCCAGCCAGTCCTGGAGCGGGTCAGAAGAGCCAGGAGGGCTGCCGCCAGTAGCAGCAGCCACCTGGCCCACCACCTCTAAGGGGCAGGTGTCCAACAAGGCAGCCCACAAATTCTGGCAGAAAGCCTGTAAGGGGGGCCAGAAACTAGTCACCCAAACTCTCTCTTTTCCTCTGGATAACAAAGGGAAAAACAGAACCACAGAACACACGACAGACCCTTCTCACAGCTCCAAAGTCTCAGGGACACAACGATCTCCTCCACTCCGGTCACCAGACAAAATCAGTCTGAATCCATGTCACCAGTCCTCCACTTCACTCTGCAGCCCAAAAATCAAGCCCTCAGACCAGAGAGCAGAAACTCCACCAATCTTCCCAGTAACGCCAACGATCTTTCCCACAGCTACACTGACAGAGAAGGAGAGGGACCAAAGAAAACCACAACTGAACAAAAATCAAACCCCAAACTAAAAATTACTGCAAAATTGTAAAATAAAACAAGATTGTAACTGATTTCCTGGGGCAGCGAAATGCGCTTCAGAGATCGTGACACAGCACCGCTGCCATCTTGCCCCATGAGAGAGATGTACCCCAGGGTGGACTTATCCCTAGTAGTGAGTGAAGAGGGTTGAGACAGGACAGAGGGGGAATGAGAGGAAGGAGAAGTGCTGTTGATCACAGGCCAGCACCATAAGCAGAAGTCAGTCAATACCAGTGCAGTAGTTAGAGATGGCCCATAATATAGGCAGTGCCAGCTTCATCTTTCCAAGGGAGAGTGGGGATAAGGGAAGTAGTAGGAGAGAATTATCATGGTCAGCCTTATGAAGGGGAGAGGAGGGAGGTGAGACAAAGAGGCTGTTAGAAATGTAGTTGTGTGGGGCAGGACTGCACTCTAGGAGGTGTTCTGCAGCTTTAAATTTATGTAGGCAAGATGGCCAATGGGAGGAGATGCACAGAAGGAGAGTGGTTTAGGTGTGGCAGGTGGCAGCAGGCAGGCTCCGGTCTCGCTGCTGTAGGTCGAGGGCAGCTCAAGCTTAAAAGCTAGCCAAGTGAGGATGAGGTGCTTGATTGAGTGGGCAGCAACCTTCATGCTCCAGTTTCCCACTTTTAGCTAAGTCAGGCCACTCACAGCATGAATGTCCAGACATCCTGTCTCTGGGAATTTCCCCAGAGAACATCTCTCAGGGTCTAGCATAACCCTTTGAGTGCTCTCTGCAACCAGCCTTGAGCTGGCAAAAGAGAGAGGCTGTTTACAATTTCCAGTGCCAATAAATCCTTGCATCCCCACAAGGATATCCTGAAACTGGTGCTATCTCCTTGTTTGAAGTGTTTCTGCCCTCCAGACACCCTAACAAGGGAGATCATGCATGAAATCTACCTCTACCTGTAGCAGGCTAGGCGAGAACATGCTCAAAAGGTCTTACAAGTGTATCATGTGGACCTATGTGCAATAAATCCTAATCTGTAGGAGAGGTGGGGAACATACTAACTACACACATTTCCCATTAAGTTACCTAATCACACCACTTTCAATATTTTGAAATACTAGCACACTCAAAACCAACAATTAAGTGATTAAGTGCTGGAATGTATTCAGGGCCCTGAAGCAGTTTTCACTTTCAAAATGTCTTCAGCTCTCTTCCTTCTGCCAGCTCCTCCTTCATTCTTTCTGCCCTTCCAGGGTCACAATGGTTAGTCCCAGCTCAAACTACAAGAAGACAGAAGAAAAGAAACATGATCCCAAAATAGTTCTTACTATTTTGTATCAAAATATAGCCTATCATTCTTAACTGGGTAAATGAGGAAGTCCATTATTGAGTACAGTCTCTGTGAGACTAGCAAGTCAATTCAGACAGAGCTCTCTCAAAAGATCAATAAGTGACCTAAATAATCTTAAGAGGTATTTCAAGGTGAATTTCTGCTGCATTGCCTTTGGTGGGCAAACAAAGAAGTTCATTACTGAACACAATCTCTAAGTCTGCAGCAAGTCACTTCAGGCAGATATCCCTTAAGAGATCAAGAAGAGCTTTTAAGAAATCTTCCACTGCATTGTCTGTGATGGGTGAACCAGGCAAGTTGTAGCCCATGGAATGAAAGGTAGCCTACTCCCATTGTGGAGTAGCAAATTTTTTTCTCTCTCTTTTTGTAAGGAAGATGCCACAATAGATGAACTTGCAAAACGTTACAAACTTGATGCTCCACAGGCAGAAACCAGTATCCCTTCAACCTTGGCTGACTTGTTGATTCACAGTAGCTTTCTTTCACAAATGTCCAACATTTTCCTATGCATAGTGAAATGGATGGGCTTCTGAATGCATTCTCTATCAATCCTTGTCTGGTTCTGGCCACCTGGTGTCGCTCATGTCTTTTAGTTTTTTTTTGGGGGTGCCTGTACTGTTGTTTCCTCATAAACCCATTCAGCAGCAACCTAAGTCTCAGCTCATATCGCCCCATTACATGGCATCAGTGGCTTTGCTGAAGTTGCTGACATATTATTTTCCTCCTCGTGTCACTTGCTTTCATTTGATTCTTGCTACAACTATAGCTATAAACAGCAGATCGTATTCCTTACATTGCAGTGCAAATATGATTACTTACGATTCAGCTGTTTTCAGAGCTGCACTCCATCTCTTGCTGGTGCTTCTGTGCTGTGACGTCATCCCCAAGCACCCTACCTCTACCCACACCATTGAATCATCTGTTGCTGTATCTCGGTCCATCTCCAGTTCTTCTGACTGCACTCATTTTCGAATGGAAAGGTGTCTCCTGGCTTCCTCCTCCTCATCCGCTACTTCCTAATTTCTTTCTGTGAGTGTTCAGCATTTCAGTATTTATGATTGTCTGCTGCTAAGCCCTGGCATTGCCGTCAGGTTTGCCTCATCCGTTATAACTTTCCATAAACTCCTAAATGGTTTTGTCCTGAAATTCAGAATCTTAACTTTACTCCTCTGAACCAAGGGTTATGTTGTCTTCCCAGTGGCACTACCCCTGTTCTTCCAGATGCACTACCTCCACCTAACTCCACTTCCATCATTCACTTGTCCTGCCCTTTTGGTGCTGTTTCTCATTATGGGTTTATAGTCCTTGTGTTTTACTAAACAGCCTGTCCTGACCTGACAGAAGCTTCAGCCAACTCCAGTGTTGTTTTGCATTCTAGGCCTAAAGCTATTTACCTTCTTTGCCTACCATCTTAAGCTCTGCCATGTCAGATGTCTTTTGTTTGTCTTGTTGGCTTCTCTTTCCATTATATATGTTTCATGCCCCATGCTATTCCTAATCCTCATTCATTGCTCTATTTCATTTCTCCCCTCA
Source organism: Neoceratodus forsteri (assembly GCA_016271365.2). Classification (NCBI taxonomy): domain Eukaryota; kingdom Metazoa; phylum Chordata; order Ceratodontiformes; family Ceratodontidae; genus Neoceratodus; species Neoceratodus forsteri. The sequence goes on along the minus strand of CM057455.1, from coordinate 666,497,331 downwards.
TCATTCCTGTATTGCTCCCATTTCTACCTCACAAATGCCAGCTGTCCTTTCCTTGCTCAGCCCATATCAGCAGCCCAACAGCCCTGCCCCTAACTCTGTCTTGAGAGATATTGCAGTGTAGGTGGGCTTACCCGGTTCACTGGGGTTGGAAGTCCATTTCATCCAATTACATTCTCTGCCAGTTCCAGTCACTGCCAGCATGCTAACAGTCTGTCCCCAACTCTACCTGGTGTGGTATTGAGTGAAGGTGGGCTTACCTCATCTGCCGGGATGGGAGTTCTATTCCTCATTTCCAGTTTTACCATCAATCCATCCTATACCATCATTGCAACTGTCTCCATTTCTAGCTGTGCCTGGAGGGGCATTGAGCAAAGGTGGCTTTTCCTGTTGACTGGGAATGGGAGCCTGTGTCATCCATCTTCATTTTCTACTGAATCCATTCTCCACCAATGCCTCAACATCCTCCATCCTTACCTCTTGCTTTTGGCACCTCAGTAAAGTTGGGATCGCCCTGTCTCCCAGGGATGGGAGCTTGCTTCCTCCATTCATGTCATTACCAATTCCATCCTCTCTGGCATCATCCAATCGCATCACCTACCCCTTCCATTCTCACCTGCATTGTTCAGTTACCTGTTTTATTATTGTTTTAAGGGTATTAGTGTAGTAGAGGCTCTGGTTAGTGCCAGGGATGTATAGCAGTCATGGACCCTTCACATTGCTTATGCTGTGTCCCAGCTGCATGACCTCACCCCTTCGCCGACGTCCCTATTTCAGTCACAGCAGCAAGGCACTGCAGAGAGGTGGTATCACTAGGAGCATGTAGGTTGGCAGCAGCGGGCATAGTGAGCTTGGTGCAGGTGAGTGGTATTGGGGTAGTTAGGAGCAGGAGATGCCCTGGAGATAACTGGAACTGAGAGAGAGGCCAGACGTGTTTGATGTCCATTCCCAGGGTCCTCACTAGACTGAGTAGGCAGGCAGATAAGGGTCCTGCAGCATCCACTAGTCCCCTTTGGGCTGTGCTATGTAATGCCAAATCGATGAGAAATAAGACAGCAATTATGGCGGACTTGATTTCATCAGTCGAACTGGCTTGCATCACAGAGACCTGGATGGGTGATGATGCTGGCCCAGTTTTGGAGGTGGCCATTCCTACTGGGTACTCAGTAGTGCACTGCCTGAGAAGGGGAATGCAGGGGCGGGGTTGTGGCCATCTGCTTTAGATCCAGTTTGGGCTTACCATGCACCCAGTGGGTTTTGTCAAGTCCTTTGAGAGTGTGGCAGTGTGTGGAGGCTGCAGGATTCTCCTCATTTATTTTTATTTTATTTTATTGAGGATTCAGAAATACCTTGAGTCAGAGACCCATTTGCAAAGGTTCCACGTCACAAAAATTTAATACATAGCAAGCATTACAAAATGATTCAACTAGAACACAGTCCAGCATTGATACAAAGAAACAGTGAAGGCTAAGAGTTAATTAGAACATGTCACAGAAATACAGACTAAACACAGAAATATATCTAAGTCTGACAGACTAGGGTAGGTTCGGGGCATAAACAGGCCAGAGGCCTTAGTCAGTGATGAGAGGGAGGGGAGTGGCAAGGATTCAATAACAGTCACAGGTATTTCAGGACTGGAGGTGGTCCCTAAGGAGGGTTTTGAAAGGGCCAATTTTATTTTCGTTTATGAGTGAGGATGGTAGGCTGTTCATCAAAGAAGGGGCTATGAAGCTGAATGACCTTTGAAATTGGGAGATACAGCAGGAGGGATCCAAGAGGAGTGGCTTGGCAGAGCTTGGTATGCTTAATCTTCAGGGCTGGGTGAACTAAGGGAGCAAGCCCTGGTGGGGAGATGCCAAGGACAATATTTTTGCCCATGAGGCAGGTGTGGTACCTGATTCTATTATCGAGATTAAGCCAGTTGGTAGTGTTATAAAGTGAGCAGGTATGGGTGAGATGATCACAACCCAGGATGAGGCAACACGCTTTATTTAGGGAGAGGCAGAGTCTATATAGGGCAGAGGTCTTAGCAGCGCTGTAGACAAGTATGCCACAATCGAGTAAGGAGAGGACAGAGGAGGAGACAGTGAGCCTGAGGGCTTCTGGGGTAAGGCAGTGCTTGAAGCAATACAATAACCCCAGTCTAGCACTGAGGGCATTAGACAAGAGATGGATATGTTGGTGGAAATTAGCTGGGTCAAGAGTGATGCCCAGGTATTTAAAGGAGTCCACTTGCTCCGGGGAGGGGAGTCAGATTAGCAGTTAGTACTTGGGGAAGTGCACCTTCCGGGTGTTGAGAGAATGAGATAATAGCATAACTTTGGTCTTCTTACAGTTGAGAATAAGGCACTGAGCGAAGAACCAATTTTCAGCTCAACTAAAAGAGGATTAAAGGAGTGGTGGAGTTGAATGGGGTCACAGCTGGAGGAAAATAGGACAGCATCATCCGCGTATAATAGTAGGTTGCCAGGGCAGGACATGGGGAGGGAGTTAAGGAAGAGGCTGAAAAGCAGAGGCCCTAGTATGGACCGCTGTGGGACACCAGAGAGGACAGGAAGCCTGTTGGATAAGGTGTTACCAATTTTGACCCACTGGAAGCAGTTTGATAGGTAGTCAGAGAACCAACCAAGGGCATCCCAAGAGAAACCAATGTTGGACAGTGTGGTTAGTAAGAGGGAGTGGTCGATGGTGTCAAATGTCTTGGTAAGGTTGATGGAGACAGCACCAGTGATACGTCCCTGTCCAGAGCTGAGTGGACGTGTGAGGTAAACTCTCGAGAAAGGCAGTGGTTGTACAATGGCCTTTGCTAAGCTGTGTTGCTGTTTGCAGAGTAGGTTGTATTTGTTGAGGTGGTCTGTGAGCTGATCAGATACAATCCGCCCTAGGACCTTGGATAGGGAGGGAGAATGGAGATGGGGTGGTAGTTATTGGTAATGGAACAGTCCCCACTTTTAAATATGGGGATGATGGAGGCAGATTTCCACCTAGGAAATTACCTTGACATAAAGAGCAATTCAGTATATGGGTGAGGGGTAGAGTACCTCATGAAGGGTGAGCCGAAGGAGTTTCAAGTCTAGGGTGTCACCACTGTAGCTGGAGTGGCCTAGGACTTTTTGAGATATGGTTCATCAGATTTTGGTGTAATACTGCTTAGGCGAAGGGGCTTCTGGGGGGATAGAGGAGCTGGCTGTGGGTGGGTCTAAGAAATTGGGAGGGAGAATGTGATTGAGGTTTGTGAAGGTGTTGTTGAAAGCTGTGGAAATATGGGTAGGATTTGAGGTCAGGCACCCATCGACCATGAGCTGATTTGGGATCTGGTTTGGGTCTTTTCTACAGATATCCTTAATATTGTTCCAGAAATTGTGTTCTGAACCCGAGGTGGAGGTTTATCATCCTCCAGGGTTGGGAGCAGACTTCCTGCAGGAGGTTGCAGACTTCGTCATCGACAAGGTGTTGGAGTCCCCAGATCGTTGATTCTGGGGACTTCAATGCCTGGATTGATGACATATTCTCCAATTTGGTCAGGACCTCCTCCAGTTGATGACATCACTGGGTATTACACAAGTAGTTACTTCTGTCTCTTCACCATAGCCACACATTGGACTTGGTTTTCTCACTGGGGCTTGAGGTCATGAACCACAAGACTGATCGAGTAATTTGGTCTGATCATTGCTTAGCGGAGTTCTCATTTGGGCCCTCCTGATAGGCATTCCTCTGTTAAGATGATCAGCTACCACCCTTTAGGGGATTGTCCCCAGAGGGACTGCTGGTGATAACCAATTTATCTAGTGTAACTGCTTCATGTGCGTTGACACGGGCGAGGCAGTGGACACCTATAATAAGATGGTATTCGAGGTGCTCAATGCCATTACACTGGTTTGTATATGACCTAGAGTCTCTTGCTTGAGACCCCTTGGTTTGATGGGATCTCAAGGTGATAAAGATCAGGGTCGGAAGTTGGAGCATTGCTGGCAGAAGACCTCTCAGAGGAGCACAAACTGGCATTGCGTGCCCACTACCATGAGTACCAAGGGTAGTAAACTGTAAGAAGGCAGAGTTCCTGTCCAGGGAGATTACAACAGAGAGAAACAGCCCTTAAACATAGAAACATAGAATTTGACAGCAGATAAGGACCGCTTGGCCCACCCAGTCTGCCCATTTCCTACCTACTGGATAAGCTGCAGATCCTAGTTAACCAGCAGCCTACTTCTTCCTACCCCCCCCCTAGAATGGCCTTATGACTGTCCCATGCATGCTTGAATTCCACCACTGATTTTGACTCCACAACCTCCTTTGGAAGGCGTTCCATGCATCCACAACCCTCTCTGTGAAACAATACTTCCTTAAATTACCTCTGAACCGCCCCCCTCTATCTTCAAATTGTGCCCTCTTGTTCTTGCACACTCTTTTTTGAAGATGCTACCCTCTTGGACTTTGTTGATTCCCTTGAGGTACTTGAACGTTTCTATCATGTCCCCCCTCTCCCTCCTTTCCTCGAGGCTATGCATATTAAGCTCCTTTCATCTCTCTTCATATGTCTTCCGGTGCAGACCGGCACCATTTTAGTTGCCCTCCTCTGGACAGCTTCCATCCTGTCTATGTCTTTCGGAGATTGGGTCTCCAGAACTGCACACAGATGGGGTCTCACCAGCTGTCTGTACAGAGGAATAATAACTTCCTGTTTTCAACTGGTGATGCCTCTCCTATGCATCCCAGTATCCCCCAACCCTTCTTGCTGCCCTCTCACATTGCTTGCCCACCTTTAGGTCATCTGATATGACTACCCTCAGGTCCCTTTCCATTTTTGTTGTTGTAGTATCTCACCCCATTGTGTACTCTTCCCTGGGTTTTGTTTCCCAGGTGCATTACCTGCACTTCTTAGCATTGAATCTAAGCTGCCATACATTTGACCATTCCTCTAACCTTCCAAGTCCCTTTTCATCCTTTCCATGCCCTTTCTCAGCATTTTCAGATTGTGGACAGACTACTTTATCCAGTCTGTCTACAACCGAATAAATCTTTTTAACTGCATTGTGCAACAAGTTTGTTCAGTTCTTCTCTGACAGGGTGTTCTCCATCCGTTTGGGGATCTCAAGTTTTGCCTCACAGTAATCTGCCTGGTAGGAGCAGAGGCACTCTTGTTGGGAGGAGTTTAGACCACTGGAAGTCATTGAGGTGATCTGTAAGCTGAGGCACACTTACTGTGAATTGGACCTGGCCCAACCCGTTTCTTGCTGTAATCTGTTCAGACCGTTGGTCAAGTGTTCGCCAGGATTAGCCAGTGCTCATTGTCAGAGGAGTCTTTCCTGATGCCTTAAAGGTGGCACTGGTGAGACTCCTCTTGAAGAAGCCATCACTCAACCCTGATGTCTTGGCAAATTATTAACCAATCTCCAACCTTCCATTTTTCAGGAAGGTTGTCGAGAAAACAGTGGTGCAGCAGCTTGAGGAGCACCTCATAGCATTTGACATCTAAGAGCCATTCCAGTCTGGTTTCAGGGCTAGGCATTGCACCGAAACAGCATTGGTTAGGGTGCAAAATGAGCTCCTTAGGGCAGAGATACAGAAGATGGGTCAGTTCTTGTTCTCCTCGATCTTTCTTCAACATTTGACACCGTGGATCATTTTGTGCTTCTGGATCACCTTCGAGAATATTGTAGACTGACTGATATAGCCATCAACTGGTTTGAGTCCTACCCTTGGGAAGGAAGTAGAGGGTGGTGATCGGAATTTCTCCTCCCCGAGGCTCCTGCCATATAGAGTGCCTCAAGGTTCAATCCTGTCGCTAATGTTATTCATGGTGTACATGCTATTATTAGGTGAGCTTATTAGGTGTTAAGGTTTGGGTTTTCACTGCTATGCAGTTGATACCCAACTATATATGTCCTTTGCCCCTGAAAATTATGATGCCACGGAAGTGCTTAACAGCTGCCTGGCAGAGATCAATGAATGGATGTCCTTCAACTGGTTGTGACTGAACCCCGAAAAGACAGAGATCCTAGTGATTGAGTCGGCTCATGGACATGATGGCAATGCCTCTGGAGTGATAACAGAATTGGTTTTGGGGACCACTTCATTGGTGGCTTCCCTAAGGTGAGAAGTCTTGACATTATCCAGGGCAATAGGCTGACACTTGATCGTGAGGTGTCATCTGTCATCCTAAGTGTGTTTTTCTCCGTTTTTTATTCAATATGCTTTATTGATTTCAGCAGCATTTAGTGCTGATAACACAATAATACCAGTACAGCTGCTATATTATTAAACAACCTAACATACAATCTAAGACAGTAACATGACACAAAACCAACATATCACGTAAAATATACATCACATAAACCCCAAGCCACCCTCCCCATGCCTACGTATCAGTAGAATAAATATTAGAAAATTTAAAACTAGCTATCTAAGGTTGCCAAAGGATAACAGAGCTTGGAGAGGTTCCCATAATGCTTGGTAAGCTTCCAGCCTATGCTGCATACTGGCAATATGTTTCTCCAGTTGGATGGCTGTTAACAACTCCTGGTACCATTCCAGTATTGAGGAGAGTGATTCGCCTTCCAATGCCTCAGTATACTTAGCTTAGTGGTGGTCCAAAGTGGTTTTAGCACTTAAAGAATATCGCCAGGATTAAATCCTAGTTTGCTTGAGGACCTGCCATCACTGGCACATGCCATTATTACATCAGGCTTAATTACTGTAACACTCTTTACTTTGGGGTCAGTGGAGGGACTGTCCACTGACTGCAGCTGATGCAGAATGCAGTGGCCAGGTTACTGACAGGCCTGCCCTAGGGTCTATCCATGTGACCCCAGTCCTGCAGGCTCTGCACTGACTGCCCTGTCAAGTGGAGGATCATCTTCAAGGTGGGCTTGCTCACCCTATAAGGCCCTATATGGACTGGGCCCTGGCTACCTGGTTGATCTCCTGACACCTGCTACCTCTTCCCTCCTTCCGCTCCTCCACTAGGGGCCTTCTTGCAGTTCAAGGGTCAGGTTAAAAACTTCTGTTGACCCGAACGTATGAGGTTGCTGGACCGTCCTCCTGGAACTTGCTTCTCACCCCTGTCAGGAGAGCCCCAGCAGTGGGCATTTAAAAGTAGTCTAAGAGACTCATCTTTTCAACCTGGCCTTCCAAGATTAATCAGAGCTATTATATTATATTTTAGCTATATTTTAAGACTATATTTGTTTCTGAATTAAGTTTATATATGGCATTTTATGCATTTGATTGTAGGTTATTTTACTTTGTATTAACATGTTTGTTTTCTGTAAGGTGCCCAGAGACTCTGGATTGGGTGTATAAATAAATGTGCCTCGCCTTGCTCACCTTCCTTGTGCCTGGGTCTGTCCGTCGTTCCCATGTCTCCCATCTCCAAAATGTTCTGCATGCTCATCCCAGGCCCTTATTCCTCTGCCTCTTCAGCATGTCCACAGACTCCAGACTCGATCTCCTCCAGTGACAGATAGACTGCTCTAGCCTAGTAACCACACTTCAGTTATCAAGCTGTCCCGTTCTCTCCTTGCTCGGATCATGGACTTCTGTCATTTGTCCTCACTTCCTCCTTCATCTTCTTCTGCAACATAAACCCCTTGCTTATTCAACCTTGGACCCTTCCATGTTCCCTGTGATTCTGGATTTCATAGCTTCACTTGCCAGCTCATGATTTCCTTGTTATTCCTATGGCAGAGGACTGTGATGTCTCAGTGAGGCATCTTGGCTCCATATAGTAGGAGCATGCTTTTATGTAAGCTATATGATTTCCCTGCTCCTTTGCCTACATTGCATTTCAGTTATCCATGTATAAATACCTTAACCTCACCAGCTACATGGCTTCAAGATCTGCACTCCATTCAAATATTGCATTGCAAATGCTCCTTACTCAAATAACCTACCTTCGTCTTACTGGCATTTATGGCGTTCATGCTACTTATACCAATTCTCTCTGCTGCAGCCATAGCAATCACTGCTAAACCTCATCTACTCAATTTCTGGCATCCCAGTCTCTCACTGCTTATTCACCTACCTTCTTGGTCACCATAAATTTGGCTTCCTTAATGGAATTGGTTGGCTTGCTTTTGCTGGCTTTGCTCCTATCAGTCACTCATGTTAAGCATTCCTGTCTATAATCTCATAAGTCAATCGTATCAGTCCTTCATTCCAGTCAATCATCTCAGACAATAATTTGCTACCACTACCTACCCGATGGCTGCTGGCTTCATCTGGCCTCCTCCTATTTATTGCTTCATAGTTGATCGTATGCTCTCATGTTTCCCTCATGTGCCATCCACTGTCCTGCTCTTCTCTGCCATGAAGGAACCTGATGTCCAGCTATCTGTCCTGCTTTGCATTTCTGACTGGAATTCTCCTGGGTCCTAATCCACAACTGCCCTTCCTTCCTGCTCAATTAGTCATCTCCATATCACTTCTGGGACATTTCTAACCTGCAGTGTCTCCCAGCTGACTCGTCAATTCCTCGGACATCCTCCACTCCTGGCATGGCTTCCTGCCCATCCCTCTCTGGTATTTCTGGGATAGATTGTTGTTTTGTTTGGGTGCTTTTCATTCCAGGCTCTGGCGGGCAGGACTTTGACATGTCTGCTTCCCTGTCTCGCCTTTTGGGCATCTCTCCATGTTTACCACACCCAGCACTCCATCGTCTATTTGGTACATCTCCTGTGTCCAATACTCCATCATTCATTGAGCACATCTCCTGATTGCTCCGTCTTATTCTCCTCACACTGTTGTCATTACTGTTGTCTGGCATTCCAAGGAATAACAGTTCCTTTCACCAAGTGAACATCTTCGGGTCTAGCGACATCCTTCAACCTGCAAGGCATTTTGGACTAAGCAAGTATGGAGCGTCTTATCAAATTCAGACTTTATGGAGCCATTACCTCTAGTTTTAATCATCAGTTTCCAGCTTTAGTGGCATTCTCTTGAACCAATCCTCTTCCAACAGAAACATGAACTTTCTTTTACCGGGATACCTCATCTGCTTATTATCTATAATTTCTCAAGGGAAGTCCTTCATATCCTACCTATCAACACTGGCACCATTAGTTACTTAAATTGCACCATCATATCCAATACTGGCAGTGGCAGACTAGATTTACAGTGTCATCCCATTCATATCTTCCTTGTATAGCTATTGAATGCTCTCCTAAGACTCTTATTCCTCTAACATCTCAGAATATGTATTAACATAATGCCAACGCATAGCTATCTTGTTATTTTACCAATCCTGAATCCTGTTCCCTAGCATCAGAATTTCATAATACTCCACAAAGTCTTTTGCATCTCCTCCTCAAGATTTACCAGTCAAGCCAAACACTTTCCTGGGGGTCTACTGATCCCGGCAGACTGTATAAATCCTTCCTCATATACATTCAATGAATACTATCACCAAGGGCAGTCTACACTTCAGTCCAGCCGCATACCATGCACAACTGACTTCTTCATTTCTTTATCACAGATTGAGACTGCAACCTTTCCTCATCATGACTATCCAAGAATATGCAATCGATTCACTTGATGTGTTATACTGCTCCTAATGGCAGACTTTTCTTTGCCCCATCAATAAGCTGACCCAGTTGAGACTCAGTCAAGACCTCTCTCTTGTAAGTCACATCCTCATATGTGTTGGACTATAATCACTAGTAAAATCAACACCATGTGAGCTTCTGCAGCTCCCACCATGAAGCTACCCATACTAGAGCAGGAAACATATCCATCATCTTGTCCATCGCAGTCCTTCCTGAATGTTTGCTCACGTATATCATGCATCATCATTTCTAACTTGTGATCTAGTCTTGAAATTCATCCAGAATATTTCCAATATTCATATCCAGTTACTGTCTTCCAGCATACTCCATCCTCGCCTTTCGACTTACGCTTTCAACCAGGTATCTAAGAGCTGTATTCGTTTGGACTCCTTGTTGTCTTTCCAACATTTTCCTCCATAGTGAAACATAGTAAATTTACTGTACTCAGATCCATTTTACTCTATTTTGAACATCATGATTCATTCCACTATCTGTCTAGCCTTCACTGGATTCCTGTGTCCCAAGGATTTACTGGATCACTATCATTAAGCAGTTCTGAGAACCTTGCCAGCATCTATACTATCACCAATCTACAAAAGAGTGACTCATTGTATCCTGCCTTCTCTCCTTTAAAGTCCAACAGATTACAGTAAGGAATTCTAATAACCTATTTCCTATCATGTCATCACCATACTGAAGCTCGACAGCCCATCTAGTTGATATCATGATTTCATCATGTACAGATCTCTATGACCTCCATGTACCTCCAATAAATCATCACCAACATTAAATTCAATGTTGGATCTCATTTAAACTTTCCTTTAACAGCCCTACTTAATCCATACTCATCATCTGGACATCCATTTGGATAGGATCTGCTTCTTCAACTGCAAAATTGACTTTGCTGCACAAGTCTTCAAAGACCCAGAAGAGACTTCATCATGCTATGACACTACTTTCTAAACCAGAATCAGAACTCCGTTCAAGCATTTAGGATTATCTCCTCTTAGGTTGCGCGAGGATGGACAGATCAGTAGCCATGGGTCCTCAGAGATTTCCCCACAGGGGTTTCCTCTCCTGTGTGCTACTGGTCACACTCTCCATAAGCTGGATACGGTCATCTTTTCAATTTCTAAATTATTTCTTTTGGGCCGTCTGTTTTCTACTCACTACCCGCTTACCTACCAAGGATAGGAATAGAGAAAGGCCAAAGTTCAAATCCACAAGTATAAACAAGTACTGCTAGGAACCAAACATTGAATGGGAGCTGAGCCTGAGGGTTCAATGTGGGGAATAACTCCTCCTATATTCAAGCCAAGGTCAGCCTCTCCTTGCAGCTTTCACTTAGAGCATTGTGAAACACCCACCATCCTCCCTTGCCTCCTCCTCCTCCAGTACTCTACTCACCCTTGTGCTGGGCCCTGGATTCTCTACTTGCTACTGAGCTTACCACCAAGGAAGAAGTAGAGAAAGGCCAAAGGTCAAAATCCACAAGTATACACAAGCACTATGCTATGCACCAAACATTGAACTCTGTCTATCCTCGGTACACTGCTTTGTGAACCCATTCTTATGAAAGATAAGACTCAGTGATTCCATGAGCTAAATTGGGCTGAAGAAAAAAATGAAAAGGAACTGAATGAATCTTTGAAGTGTTCAGATGGAGATGGTACCAAAAGGACTGGTCCCAGCACTGAGCCCTGAGGAACCCCTCTGGTCGTTTCTCCCTTATTAGAGTGAGTATCAGTTACCACCACCCTCTGTCACCTATGCATCAACCAGTTCTATTCCCAGTTTATCACCTTGGGTCCTACACCCAAACTGCCCAGTTCCTTATAAGCCTCCTAAATGGTACAGTGTCAAAGGCCTTATTGAAGTCTAAGTAGGCCACATCCACTGCCCACCCAGATGTGTTTCCCTGGTCACCCAGTCAAAGAAATCAATCAGGTTTGTCTGATATGACCCCCACCTCCCATGAATATGTGCTGCCTCTGATCTTGCAACCCAGGGATTCAAGATACTCCACTAATCTTTCTTTTTAAAATGTCTCCATTAACTTCCGCCCACTGACTTTAGACTGACCATACTATAGCTGCCAGCTTCCTCCCTGCTGCCTCTTCTATGAAGCAGAACTATATCTGCCCTCCTCCATTCCTCCTGAACCACTCCTGTTTCCTATAAGTTATTGAAAGGGCTGTCAAAGTTGCAGTCAATACCTCCATGAGCTTCCTCAGCCCTCTTGGGTTTACCCTGTCTGGTCCCATGGCCTTATCCATTTTCAGATTTATAGCACAAGGCCTCTCAGGACTCTTTCCTTTGTGAATGGACTTGTGACTACCTCCCTCCCCAGTATTCTTGCTGCTTCCATGACATCCACTCCCCTCTCTCTCTCCACTGTGAAGATTGAGCAGAAGCATCTGTGCAGGAGATTTGCTTTTCTGATCCTACTCTGCACAGTATACCTCTCACTTCTTCAGCTCACAGTCCCTCTCTTTGCTTATATATCTAAAAAAGGTCTTGTCTTGCCCTTTTAGTTACCCCTTGCTATGCTTTTCTCTGTCTGTGCCTTTAAGCCCCTCTCCACCTTCTCTAACTTCATCTGCTTTTTGTTGCACACGTTCCTATCTTCTTCCCTTTGCATCTCTTTGTACATCGTGAATGCGACCCTTTTACCCTTACCTTCACAGTCACTTCCCTTGAGAATAATAGTGGTCTCCTTTTCTTCCTGTTTCTACTCACTTCTTTAGTGCAGAGGTTTTCTGCCTTCACAATGCACCCTTAATTTAGACACTGTTCCTCCACCCAACTCGGGCAATTCCCCTCCCCCATCATCTCTAAGGCATTCACACTTTAAAAAAAAAAAAAAATCTGCCATCTCGAATTCCAGGACCCTTGTCCTTATGTAGCTTGTCTCTGTTGCTGTCCTTATGTTAAATCACAGTGTATAGTGACCATTGGTCTCCAGCTGGCATCCCACCTTGATATCTACAATATTGTCCATGTTTGTGAACACCAGATCCAGTATTGCCCCATCTTGAGTGGGGTCTCTGAATAGTTGCCTGAGAAATGCCCCTGCATGGAGTCTAGGATGACCTTGCTTGCAACCAAGGATGTGGCTGGGATGCTTCAATTTACATCCAGCAGATTGAAGTCCTTCACCAGCTGCACCTCCTCTTTTCTGCCATTGCTGATGTCTTCCCCAGTGCCTTATCCAATTCTTCCCTGTGTTGGAGATCTGCATATCACCACAGTGTGAAAGTGCCTCAGACCCTGATTCCAGGGTGACCCACCACCCTCAACCCATCCTTTACCCTCAAGTTCCCTTACATTTCCATTGCTCTGATACCCTTCCTCATATACAGCACAATCCTGCCACCTTCCTCCCTTTCCTATCCTTCTTGAACTGAGTGTAGCCTGGGTACAACTATGTCCCAGTCATGGCACCCTGTGCACCAACTCAGTAATAGCCACAAGATCTAGGTCCGCACTTCGTCATGGTGGCCTCTAGGTCTGAATATTATTTCCAAGACTCTTTATGTTGGAATACATGGCTCCCCCGCCTTGCTTCTACTCTGTCTGCAACACCCTTCCCTCATCCCACCTTTACTGGCACTTGAAACTTCCTCTGTCCCCTCCCCCATTACCCTCTTCGCCCTGCATCCTCAACACTTTCCTTTCCTTTTCTGTTCTTATACCTCTTGTCCCCTATTATGTTTCTGCTTCCTTTAACTTGTGCCCTGGGGGAGTTTCCTCCCCTTGGACCCTTTTCCTGTTGCTTCAATCTGTGGAGGGGCAGTTTATGCCTCCTTTATGTCCCCTTCCCAGATGGATGCAGGTCATCACCTCCAGGGCTAGAAATTCATTTTAAAAGTGATATTTCACACAGATTACCAGTTCCCAAGATTTGGTATTCCGTCCCAAAAACTGGTATATGACCCCTTTTTTGTATACTACTATCAAAATGTCACCAACCATCACTACGTCATTGTCTGGAGTAAATAAAGGCAAAAACAACTAAAATCTCCTTCTAGTCAATTTTAATTTCTTTCTTTTGTTCTTTTCTTTGTTCCTTATAGGTAAGGTGTTGTTTGTCAGTTAACTTCTGTGCATGTACAGAAAATGATGCTGAAATCATAATGAAATAACAATACAGTAAATTTTACAAAGTGCTTTTGCAGCACTGATAGTAAATGGTCACTGTTTTACATAATGTATCATGACACAAGCAGCAAAGGCAGACATTTTTCTGAAATCCAGTGCAGTAAAAGACAGTCACAGAGTGCATCTGCAAAGTTACTTAAGCAAAAATACAGCACAAGACCCTGGCAAAGATTTGCTGGCATGATGAGACATGATGTGAGCATAATCACTGCAGCTCAAAAATGAAGCAGCAATTTGACTAATGCCATGTGATACTAAGGTTCATACTAAGGTAAAAGAGCTAAAAAGGCAGTGAGCCCATGTTTGCTCCTATCATCTCACCATAAGTGATGCTGTTTCGTTCTAGTATTCATGAATCCAATCTGTTTTTAATTGCTTTTAGTTCATGCTAATTATGACTTAAATTGGAAGACTGCTCCATGGTGACACCACCCTCTGAGTGTAGAATGCTTTCCTTTAAGTGTGCTAAATTTTTTGGTCTTAATTACAGTGGGTGTCCCCTAGTAATATTCTGTCATCTTTAAATTCTAGGTTCAGTTCACTTAGTAAATAGATTTCCTGCATAATATTACAACATAGAGGTAGGTCTCCCTTATTCTTCTAGTCTCAAGAGTCATTAGGTTCAATTCCTGTAGCGTCTGTTATATGGCATACAGTAGCTCTTAGATTATAAATCAGTTTAGTGGCATATCTCTGATTTTTTCAATTTTTCAGTACTGCCCCTCTTGATAGGCCCCACACAAAGCTTTCATAGTCCAGTAATGGTCTAACATATGACCTACTGTATATAATAGCATTATAACCTGTTCACTTCCACTGTGAAAGTTTAATTTTATGGTCCATAGGATTTTCTTAGCTTTTGCTAATCGGTTATTAAAGGAATAATGCACAACAGGGTGTGTGTCATGCTGGGATAACGCCACACCTGGGGTGGTTGAGCGCGAGTGTGAGGCTGAGTGCATCAAATGTCCCAGGCATGGTGTTATTCCAGTACAACACACACCCTGGAGTGCATTATTCTATTATACAACGCTTGTTGTTATATACAGAATAAAAAAATAATTTTAAAGATGCTTTTGTTAGTGTGGAAAATATTTTGTTTCTTAAGAGAAGATGAAAACAATCATCAATTAGCTGTGGCAAACAATCATCAAGAGGTTCACAGTGCTGAGACTAAACCCATGGTGTTATGCTGGGATAACGCCATGGGTCCAGCTCCAGACTGATCAATCACATTCCAAGATTCTATCTTGCCATTGTATAATGAGTTTTAACTCAGATAAGTGTTGCGTCATACAACTAGGCAGGAGAAAAGAAAAGGAAAATATTTCCTAAATGTATTTTATTTATTTATTTGTACATTGGTTTACAACCTTTGAGCCAGAGGCTCATTTCCAAAGGTACCTTGTCACACTGAGGACAACTACATAACAGACTTTGGTTACTGGGTTGTCTCTGAGGGTATCAAATGAGGAGAAAGACCTAGGAATAATAATAATCTAAAATCTTGATTATGATTCACACTGTCAATTGCAAGAAAGAATCTTGGACTGTGATTAGTCAGTCTGGACAGCCCATTAAGAAATATTTTCCTTTTCTGGCATCTAAATTGGTGGACATATGTTCTGGCAGGCCTGTTCCCAAAAAACCCAATCGGCTGTCCTGTGGCCTGCACGCCCAACCGAGCTGGCTGATATAGCATGGCTACTCTGTAATGATGCCAGCCCAGAACACACAGGAGGTGGCCACCCCAAGACCTGCTATGCCTAATCCAAGATGACAGATCTCACGTGGCCATCCCCACCACAAAGCATGCCCAAACTCACCTGGGTGGCCATCATGCGGTTCACCCAAGTCATCCTGTCCCCAACCCCAAACCTCTGGTAGCATCTCACCCAAAAATCGCCCTTCACAATACCGCCATGTGACCAAGAAGCCCACAGCCTGAAGGCCTGCCAAGTCTGAACCCAAAACCCCAGGGCTTTCCTGGTGGTCAATCCCCTCAAATACCCTGCAAAGCCTTTAAATTGCAAAATGCCCCCACTGTTCGGTGCCATCCACTGACACAAGCTGCCTACACATCACACCGCCCAACCAGCCTTTGTACTCCATTGTGGCTAGTCGTGCAGTTCCATCTGCCCATAGGGCCTTGTGATCCCACGTGATCACCCAACCTCGTGGTCCTCCCAGTGAACAGTCAGGCATTCTCTCCTTGCATTAGGCACTTAACCCACCTTCTGCACAGCATTTCAAAGAAAGGGTGATTCCTCTTTCAAATGTTAGCTCAAAGCCCCAGAATTTCCCAACCGTGCCCTGGTCAACAAATATCTGCAAACAGGACCAGTCAGACACTCCATTCTGCTCTAATGCTCCATTTTCAGACAACAATGCCCTAACAAAAATGTTCTCTGTCCAGGCTCAGCCTTAAACATTCTGAGCTACCCTGGCTACCACTATATAAATGACAGAAAACTCCAGCTTCTTCTTTTTTTTTAATGCATTAAGGTTGCAGACCTAGCATCACAGGTTAAATCAAACACCCCAAGCCCTTTGAATTAAGCTTTCAAGCTGTACTTATTTAAACAAATTACCCAATAGAATCAATTGTAATCCTATAACATACTCACAGTTTGTTGGATAACCACCCTCATTTTCTGCAATTTAATCAAACTTACCTGAGCAAAACAAGATCAAATCACCTCACTGACTGTTGTGCTAAACAAAACAAGAATTCTAGCTAGCAAAAGTGAGGAGACCCCTCACTTGCAGACCCTTTTCAACCCCTCAGATCCCTCCCTCCTAGCTCTAATTCCCATCTCTCTCTTCCCCTTACCCAATCAAATTGTCTTCACTGTTGTCCCTTGCTCCGTCCCTTTCTGACCTCATAGCCCCTTAGCGAGCCTCCTTTCTCCTTTTTGTCTTCTCTTCCTCCGCCCTTCCTGATGTCATGGTCCCTCCCCGTTCCTTCCCCCTCCCCTCCTTGCACTCTCTCTCTCTTTCTCTCTCTCTGCCTACTGAGCTGTTATCATGGGTCCAGGCCTGGAACAATGGTGCCTGTCTTTAAAGGGATAAACCTTGTTTGCAGTACCTGCAAGTTTAGAGTCATCTGCATATTTATTAAGTCAGTTTGTTGCTTTCTGTCCCATTTTGATGTGAAGATCTGGACCAACACTGGTCCCAACACAACCCCTACAGCACCTCACTTGTCACAGGTACAGACAATGAGTAGTAGCCATTTATATACACCCTCTGTGTTCTATCCATCAACCAATTTGCCACCCAAGTCACAACTCAATGATCCATTTGTATGTCTATTAGATTCTGAATTATTTCGCAATGTGGGACTTTATCAAATGCCTTTGCAAAATCCAGGTAAATGCAGTCAACCAGATTCCCCTATCCAGTGCTGCTGATATTTTTTCATAAAAACACAGCAGGTTCGTTACAGATGATCTATCCACCACAAACCCATGCTGATCTCCATTTTGTAGACCCTTACTATCCAAGTGCATATTTATGACACATTTTAGAATGGATTCTATTATCTTCCCTGGGATGGATGATCAGCCTGTAATTGATATAATCTGATCTGTTTTCCTTCTTGTATATGGGCACCTTGATTGCAGCTGACCATTCAGGTGGTAGTGCGTGTTGAATTAAGAAAATACAAAATCACACATGCCTCCACAATGCAAAGTATCATGGGCTGCATATGCAAATCACCACAGAATGTTATGCTGGTCCAACTTTAAGCAGAATTGCATGGTGCCAAAAGGCCTCTCACACAGTTTGCAAAGGGGTGCTAACAGAAGACATAGACACGTGTTTTGTCCTACCAGGACTCATCAGTATGCCTCGTCTGTTTGACACCCCAGTGGAATGGACCAGCTACCCTTAAGGCAGTGTGCCTTGGATATATTGTGGTAAACCCATTAAAATAAAAAACTATTTAAAAGACAAAGAACCTCACAATGAAACACTGAGGCAAGGGTTACCCAAAAGGGCATTTGGCTGGGAAGCCAAGTTTCAAGAAAATACAAAATCACACATGCCCCCACAATGCAAAGCATCATGGGCTGCATATGCAAATCACCACAGAATGTTATGCTGGTCCAACTTTAAGCAGAATTGCATGGTGCTAAAGGCCTCTCACACAGTTTGCAAGGGTGCTAACAGAAGACATAGACACGTGTTGAATTAATACTTTTGAGAAGAGTGTTTTAGTGGGATAGCAATATAGGGTGATAGTAGTTTTAGCATTTTGGGGAGATATTATCTGGCCCTGCTGAATGTGTGTTTTTAAGTTGTTTATTTTATCTATAACACAATCTGTAGTTATTTCTATATCAAATGTAGTACCCACTGATATTTCACCTGAGAATATTGTTTTATTTGAAAATGCAGAGCCAAAATGAGAGTTGAATATGTTAGCCATAGCTTCTAGTTCTATGATGGTTTGGTTGTCTGCTACTATAGAGCATAGAGTGGTGTTTGTTTTGCATAATGAATTAACATATCCATACAATTGCAGCATGTTATCCTTCTTTGCATTGCTCGCTATTTGTTTTCCCATGGATTAGTTATTTTGTTATCATGTTTTTACACTGCTTTTGACATTTTGAATTTCAACAATATTTCCTCAGATCCAGTCTTTGAGAATGTAATATAAAGCTGTTGCTTTCTCTTAATAGTTTTTATAGTTTTTGTCAACCATCTAGGTTTGATACCTCTGCTATTGTATTTAACTGTTTTCTTTAAATATCTGTCACATAGTGTAAATATCTGTGTTTTTATGGTGTCCACATTTCTGTGACATTTTATTTTGTAATAAAACCTCCCAGTTAATTTTTCCAGGTCTTCCTGAATAAGGGTCTAGTTTGCAGTGTTGAAATTATAAACCTCTCTATACCCCTCGTAACCGGAATATATTCTTGGAATGAGAATTTGATTCTGGTATGATCGTTATTTCCTAATGGTTCTTTAACTTTACAGTTTATGAGATTTATTTCATTTTGGATAAAAATATGTCCAAGCATTCTCTCCTTTTGTGGGTCTCTTGACGTGCTGCATAAGCTCCAGCTGTTCAACGCTCCTTAAAAAAGACAATACTGTGTTGTTTTGTAGCTTATCGTGTATCCCAGATAATATCACTGAAATTTAGGTCACCTACAAATAAGGTTCTTCCAAGTGCACATGCATTTTATAGTTCTTTGTTTATTTGCTCAGTTACTTCATAACTTATGCTAGGGTTCTGTACCAGAGACCAATTATGATATTTTTGTTTTTTTTCTCTGTCAATTCTGATCCATGTAGACTCTGTTGTATTACTTTCCATTTGTGTTTTCTCCAAAATATTTTTGGATTTTATACTCTTTGATATATGTGCAGCTACTCCCTCCCTCTTATCTTTTCTATCAAGATGGCACAGGAATCTCCTTTCCCCATACACCATTTTCTGGCCACCAGGTGATGAAGCATCTCTTTTGTCTTGAATTTGTCTACTCTGTGACAGATGACAAAAAATGATCATGGCCAGGTAAACAGAATCTCGTGATTCAGTTATCGTGACTCAATTATTTGTTATCCATGACAGAAGATAAAAGTAATTTTTAGAATTTGTTCTCTGTGACATCCAATTTGGTTAGATTTGTACCAGTTTTACCCCACTCCTGGCATACAAGTTAGTTGGTGATTTTTTTTCTGTAAGATCCAATTTGGCCAGATTTGTTATACCACATTTTTATCATAAAAAGTACTGCACCACTGGTATCCAGTAGTCCGATACAAGCCACTTTCATTATTGGTGGATTCTCCATAACTTTAATTTTTATTGCTTTAAGATGAGAGTAGAGAGTCAGAGCTAGCAGTCTGTGGGGAAGAAAATGATGAAGACTGAAAAATACAGGTTATAAACACATGCCCAAGTTCTGGACTTCTTTTGGTTCTCAGCTGCCTCCCTCAGATTAAGTTACAGGCACATTAATTTGTAAGATAAAAAAAACAGTACCTGATTATAGGTGCATTTTTCAGCTCACCAACTCACTGCATGTACTTGACTGGTTGATGGACTGTGCTAGAATGGCTGCTCAGAATTTACTATGCTACTGCTCAAGCATAAACCTTCTGAGTATGTCACTGTCAAATAACAAATCTGAAATTAGAGCATTATGAGTGCACAAAATGACAGTAAGTCTGACTGAACTATAGTGATGAAGACTAACATAACCTCCTGACTGATTTACTGACTGACTGACTGATTGACTGACTGACTAATAAATGGCAGGCAGTTGTTTGCCACCAAACCTGGAGGAGTGACATTATACATTTTGCATACAAAAAGAAACTTCAAAACAGCAATAAAACTGATTTTGTAGAGAATGAAGACATAATACAAGCAGGACTTAACAGTTGGGTGGCAAAGGCCAAATCCCTGATTAAAGGATTAAATTCAGTCATGATCACAGCTTGTCAGTATGAGACTCCGTGATGCAAGAACCCCTCTCCCCACAATTCATAACAGTTTCCTGTGAACTACTACTAGGGCACAACACTGACATGGGGGTACATTCAAGCTCTTCATCAGATATAATGTGAGAATAGTCATCAGGCAATTTTTTCAGAATAAGTTTCAGATATTGTGAAAGATTCATCCAGTTCTACTTCTGACTCAGAGCTGTCTCCCTCTTCTTCCTCCTCCTCCTCCTCATTGCTTTGTTTTTGTTCCATGGACCATATGACTGCAAAGAAGGACTTTTTTCTGTCTACCACTTTTAACCAGTACTCAGTGACTGGAACTGGATCAAATTCCTGTTCGCATGGTGTATGTAATGAGATCCTTATTAAGTCGATCAGACACTCCTTTTCTAATGAACTTCATCAATCAGATTTTATTCTTTTCATTAGGCTACAGCCACGTTCACAAACAGCTGTACTTGCTTGTAGAGTACAACTTAAAGTTACTAGTCCCAAAATGTTGTGGCATTTGTCTTGGCAAGCCTGATGAATATCTGGCTATTTTACTTCTACAGCATTGGCGTACTTGTTTTTAGGAAAAAGAAAGATAATTTTACCTGCCCTGACCTGCCTGACAGTACATTGAGAATTTGCTAATTGTAGGTGGTAGAAGTAGAAATTCACTTTCTCTTTTGTGATTTTTTAGTTTGGTCCACTCTGCTACATGCATGTCTGGATTTATTTTCTGTTCTATGAGGACTAGTCTGAACTCATCTACAACAAAAGCTACTGCATCCTCCACATTATCTGAAACAAATCGGAAAAAATGCTGTCTTACCTCCACCTACTAAGCTAAAATGATTCTCCCAGTGCCACCTAGTCAGCTATTTGCCCACCCTAACACTCCAGTCAAGTCCACATAGCTTGTTGGCCACTGTTTAAAGTTCACAATGTGGTTCATGGCCACCATAATGGAGTCCAGCTGGTGCATATCTTCAAATCTGTTCATGACATTTAAGATCATGGCTGTGAGCAGTGTCTTCTGTCATTGAAGAACTGGTCCAGTTCATCAAAAATAGGGTGTGTCCATGGAATTCAAGTCCTCCAAAGCATCCAGAGTTGTAAGTGCTTTCCAGGTCTATAAAATAAAACAAAAAGAAAAAGACACTTATCCCCTGACCTAACACTATCTTATCCTGAGAGAGAGAATATATTCAGACTATTTTCCAGGCAAAGAAAACTAAAAATAAGCTACTAGGCATGATTCTGGAAAAATAATTACCTTGTTTTCAGCTTTACAAGGCAGTTCTTTAGGTCCTGAAGAGATTCAAATACCTTCCCACTGAAGTATCATTTGCTTGTAAAAGCAGGCTGACTTTGGTGACCTTTTCCAGGATGTCTGCCATAAGATGTATGTAGTGTAGTCATCTCCAGGTCTGCATGGTCTTCAGGTAGCCCTTGGCCTTCACTCCTTGGTCCCCTTGGGATCACCCACATTGCATCTCAGAAGACAAAAATGGCACAAGTTGTTGTTTTAGCAGTTCCGATTTTGTAAGCAGAAAGATGTGCTTGAAAATTACCTTGGCACAACATACCTGTTGGAAGCACAGCAGGATGCCAGGATAGTCCGTGATGAGGACTTTAAGTGCTGTTAAGGTGTGTTGTGCCCATCTGGTTCCTTCTACTCTGGTTGGAATAAGGCATCTTACTCCGCCACCTGACAGGAATCTCTCAGGTTTTACAATTTAATGGTGAAAATGATAAAACAGATATATCCCTAAAAGTATTTGTTCTATTTCTTATCATAGGTAATGTTTTTAAGACATCCTTCAGGGATAACTCCAGCCTACGTGCATTGCAGTGTATTGTGACAAGATGTGGATGATCCTTTTTCAGTACTGTAGCCATCCCCTTCTTCTACTACTGGTCATCTCTGCTGCCCCATCCATGGTAAGCCCTACCAATTTGTTTTCTCCAGTCTGTTGACCCTGTCTATGACAGCATGGCCAGATTGATACATGCTGTGATTGATGCTGCATCAGCTTTATGTGGGATTTTCCGGGACACAAAACAAACACCTTGCACCCCTTGTTTACTCTTTCTTATGTAAATTATTTCCTTTTATTTTATACTGGAATCTGTTGCTCCATCTATCATTACTGAAAGGAAGTTTACGTTCTTCACCACATCCACAAGCTTCTTATGTTCCACTTCAGCAATATTACTAATGAACATGTGGCATGATTTGTCATTGTGATAGGTTTCACAATATCAATCCTTTACATTTGTCAAGCTCACACCTCCACTGGAAGTCTGTATATGGCCTAGCAACTTTGGCCAAGGCATGTGCATTTCTAATTAACAGCTGCACACAGCGTGCCACATTGAATTGAGCATTTCAATTGCTCTGTCAGCAGCAGATGCCTTTTGGGATTCAGCTATAAATCAAACATCAGCAAGGGCATGCTTCTTAGACTTGGCGTGCTTTTGTAAAGACTGCTCAGTGAAATTATTGTAGCCCCTTTGTAATATGTGGATGTTGTATCTGCAAAGTCTGGAAATCTCCTACAGGATTTACAAAACTTTACCTTTTACCAAGGGTCAAGCTCAACCAAGTGTACTTTGTAACCCAGTGTTTTTGAAAAGTGTGCAGACATTTACTTTTGTCCTAAGCAACATCTATCCCTTTTCCTAAAGCCTCCTTCTCTGCTGCTATGGTTTTAGGGTTCTTTACTCCATTCAAAACCACCACATACTTGGCTGCTGGTGATTGGTATTAATTTTGCCAAGAAAGTGCCAGCTCATATATAGCCCAAGGGCCAGTGGATGTAGAACAGGGATAAATACACCCACACCCCAAACAGATGTCCCACCAGATTAGCCCTCAGAGAATTTTCTACAAGTTGAGTGTCAAGCAAGAAGATTAATATTTATGCATTCTATGATATGAGAAATCAGTGCCCCCACAAAAAAATGTTTTGCTGTATTGTAGACTAGAGAACAGTTCAAACACAGAGGTATCTGCCAGAGGAAAGTGTTACTTGGTTTTTATGGCTGTGGGCAGAGCTGCAGCTGTTTTTGGTGTCACTCTGAAAATGAGCGACCATAGCAGTAGCTTCCATTAGACTTTCAGAAGTATCCTTCTGACAGTGTAACTGAGCTTGAAACAGTCTGCCACTGTCACTCACTGCAGAGTTACAGTGGCACTATTTCGATCACTACTTCTGCATTCTGTCACTAGAACTGCACATGCATGCCATGCACACATGCACAGTTCTGCCAGCAACACCACCTTGGGAATGGTATTTTTCACATAACTGCGATGCACGTAGTGCCATGCATACGCGATATCTATCATGTGTACTGCTCTTCAGAACTTTTTCAAGCTCACCACAGCCGTGATCAGGTCTGGCTAGACCTTGTTTGGAGTTGTGTTATCCCTCAGAATTCAGGTAAGAAAATAATTTCTAGTTTGCCCAATCTTATTTTAAACAGTCACACAGTCTATTTTTCCGTTGCTTTTGTTTTCACAGATTGGAATGAAGTCAGCCCAGACAAAACCAGCTGCAGAAAACAAATTGCTTGATATTCTTGTACAACCTCAGTGTCTTTTTCTTTAATAAATAATTTTATAAAGAAATGTCTAGTGTCTTTTTTTGGTCCAAAAGCAAGGAAGCATAGATATTGATGGTTTGCCTTTCAAGTCAGGGAAGATCTAATTGTGAAATGTGTTGTACCAAGGCAAAATTGTTTTCCTGCTTTGTTGCCTTGTTTTTGTTTTTCTAGACAATGCCCTCCCTGAAAGGCAAAATTATTTTCCTTTCTGTTGCCTTTTTGTTTTTCTGGACAGTGCTTTCCTGGTGAAAATGCAGAATTATTTTCCTTGTTGCCTTTTTGTTTTTTTTCCTCCCTGTCAACAGGACATTGTTGAAAATGGGATAAAACCCCAATAATTTATATCCTGTATAAAATAACATTTTAATCAATCAATCAATCCCTGAAAAAGCAAAATTCATTCTCCTTGTTGTCTTTTGTTTTTTGTAGGCAGTGCCCAAAAAGTCAAAATTAGTTGTTTTCCTTGTTACCTTTTTGGTTTTTTTTTAGGCATTGCCCTCCTGGAAAACTAAAAATTAATTTTCCTTGTTGGATTTTTTTCTTTGTTTCCTTTTTTAGGCTGTGCCTCCACAGTTGTCTATTTTTGTAAAGAAATTGGCTAGTCTGCAACACACATCCTAAACATGACACAATTTATTTCATTCACTCTCATGCTTATTCTAAGCCCTCTTTCCTTGGAAGCTCACCAATGTGCTCATCAGTCACACAGAAACTCTCTGCCTGTTACCACAAATCCCCCAGATCCTCTCTGACTAGGTTCCTGTTCCTTCACCCTCCCATTTCATCCAGCCACCCTCCCGCTGATTTTACTCAAGACCTAGATGGGGCAGCAGTGAGGTTCACCAGAGAAGGAGCCCAGAAGAGAGTCCTATCAGTGTGGTTGCTACCCAGGAGTCAGAAAACAAATGTGCAGTCAAGCGCAGCCTCGAGACTGAACTCTCATTAGTACAATGCGAGATTTCAATCAGTCTCTGGGGCTGGGTAGACAGAATGCAGCATTTTGTTGGCTGGAGCATCAGAAAAGGCATCAAATCATCTCTGGTGTCTAAGAACCTGTGGAATGGACCAAAAAAACTGGAGGCAATAAAAAAAACTGCCACCTGAATCAAAATGGCAACCTCTCGAACTCAGCTCCCTTAAAGTGGTATACACCACAGATTACCAAAGGGCTGAATTTGGTGTTCCATACTTGTTTTCTGGGTGTGAACAGAATGGCATGGGGTGGATCCGCCTAAAATAAAACCATGCAGCCAAAAAGCAAAGGGCACGTACTGCAATGTCATCGGTAAAACACCAACCTGACATTAAGCAGCACACACACTTTCAAATAAAGGCTTCTTTGTTTTGGGGGCTTCCCTGCACCTCCTGACATGGGGTTTGCCCCACACCCTGCAACTAATATAACAAACTCCAGTGTGTGGACTTCAGGGATGGGGAGTAATTCAGAAGGGGTGAAAGATTTTTTATTTTTAAAAAGCTACAAAATGTTGCAGCACAGGAGACCTGGGGGAACAGAACCACAGTTACAGGTCTCCCATTCTGCCATGTGCTAGCGCCTTAGCCACACCACCACAGGAGTGTCTTGACCAGGTACCCAGCACATGGCAACTTGATCCCTTTCCAGAAAAGCGTACCTAGCACATGGCAACTTGATCCCTTTCAGGAAAGCGGAAGTGAGGGGCAGCAGACCTATACCGCTTGTTCTACCTTCTGTCGCTGTAAAGCCATGCACTCTACATCATCATGTGGTCAATACAGCCTGTCTTTTGTATGGCATTGACCCAGTACTGAATGGAACACCAAATAATGGGGAATTTTGAGCCCTGACCCCTGTATAGATCTAGTATTCTTCTTGGTCGTCCCCAGTCCCCAGTGAAGCTGAATCCTCCTCCTTGCACTATTCTGTTGAGTTAAAAAGGTTAAGGTTGACTTGAACCTTTTTTGCACCAACCAGCAGGACAAATTGACTCAAGATTGCAAAAGTCTATAAATGGTTGCACTAGGTTCAATTATAATGCAGAATTATGCAACATACTGTGCAGCAGAAATGCAAGCAAAATATATTCCATGATTACAGTACATTTATCCTACATTGTTTTCCACCCCAACAATGCAAAATGTATTCATTTTAAAATTCTTAAAAATCTCCATTCTTGTATGGATTTGCATTAAATGTTCAAGCATACAATTATGTACCTGTATTTACTGTATGTAACTCAATCGGTCACCCTGAAAAGTCGACTTCTGATCTCAGCAGGCTCACCCAGTTACCAAAATGCCGTAAATAAATACATGTTTCAACTTTGTAATACTTGAATTCTGTGTTATTTATATCAACACAGCAAGTTAATGTCATCATAAATGTCATTAATTTTTAACCAGTTTGGTCATGTTTTTGTGTCAGAAGATTGTATGTAATAATTATGGATCTAGTGCTTTATTAGAAAAATACAATAGTCATGAACCGCTGTACTTTCAATGTATTAAATACAAGCAGATATTAATTGTGTCCCACATACAGTCCTCCAGGTAATGTTGGCAGGTAAGAGTAATCTACTCACCAGTTTTGAAATGTATGGTGCATAAAACAAAAATCTGTGTGTACAAAGATTTAAGTCAGGCTTCATTTGAATCACCAACAGTGTGATGAAGCACTATTCCATGGGACAGGAGCATTCCAAATGTTGAGATGAATAAATTGGTACTCATTAAAGAAATGTTTACACAGAGTATTTCTTAAATGGGGTAAAATAGGTGTTACTCCTTATGTGGAGTACTTCCCATACATCATCATACCCTTTTTCCAAGTGCATATTTTGAATGCTTGGTTTGAGATCATAACCCAGTTATATTCCCAGATAATGTGAATCACGTTTCTGTTGGACAACATTGCAAATTGCACAGTACATGTTGTTTAGTTGCTTCTATTACATGCCAGATAATTATAATATAATAAAATAACATGGTAAAAGATATGTTGAAGTAAAGAAATATTGTGGCTTACTGGGAATTGAACCCAGGCTTCCAGAATACTGTTCCAGTGCTGTAACCACAGAGCTATAGTCTCTCATGGTTGGACCTGGGTTTCCCAGACACACTTCCTTTCTCTGGTATTGCAAATCCTGCTTCTAGGAACAATAATTATGATAATGAGATGATCCAAACAGGTAAGCTTATAGATCAGTGGTTGGAGTGCTGGGATGGTATTCTTGTGGCCTGGGTTCAGTTCCCAGTAGGTCAAATTTTTTTTTCTTTCTTGCTACAATTTGTGATTTCATTTGCTAAGCATGTGGCTATACTTCCTTTTCTGTTGTTATTGTAAATCCTAAAATTAGGAACAGAGGATAATGGATATCGCTCCATCATTAACAAGCATGTTGTTGTATTGAGAGGCTGCCCGTGGTGACATTAAGATCCTTGAGAGTGAAGTCGAGAGGTTCCATCACCAGGGGCAACCTCGAGAAGTGGTGGAGGTGCAACAGTGGTGGCATCAAGCGCGCATGGATGGGGCTTCCAGTTTAGCCATCAGCTCTAATAGCAGCATGAATTGATACCTCCACCTTGCTCTACTAACAATCCCCAGCAATCAGCCTTACTTTTAGGTGCAAACTGTCTGCTAAAGTGAGGATCACGGACTACTGGATGCCGGCGAGACAGCTGATATAAAGATTGTCCATCGGAATGGTTGGAAAAGGATCCAAAATCAGTCGGAAAGGACCTATGAAAGCTGCCTCAAAGGTACCCTGGCCATCTCCAGGGAAATATTGAACCAACAGCCAGAAGAGGAATGCACGATTACCCTACTCAGCTATGCGAAACATTACAACAAATGAGTGCATCATTGCAAAGGCTGGAGGCAAGAGCATCAGAGGATAGAAATGTAATAAATATCCTAAGCCAGAAAATGGATGAGATAAGAAAATATTACTAATACAACAATGTCACTGACTCTCATAACTGCACTCCTGGAACTACATAGGTGATCACAATACGTAGAGCAAAATGGAAAAGCTGGAGAACAGAAATCATAGAAACAATATTAGAATACACGTCGATCAGAGGAGACAGAAACAGGCAGCATGTTGACTATTAGTAATTCTTTCCAGAAAGAGATTCTGGATCTGCCCAAAGAAAAGAGTTGGGTATAATTAGGGTGCATAGATCTTTAACAACTAAGCCTAGAGACCTAAAAGCATGTCCGAGATCCATAGTATTAGCATTTCTCAATTTCAGAAGCAAAGAAGAGATCCTGAGTCTAGCTTGGTCAAGAACAATTATTAACTTTGGGGATGTGATACCTTTTGTTGGATCAGAATTATACCACGAGAATACTGCTCACTGAGAAGATGGCAGCCTAGAATGAGAGCTCTCACCTATGCAGCGACTATCCACACTCCATCACCACAACCCATGGAGTCATCACCAAAAACAATGACTCTGTGAATGGGTGACATTACTTCTCCCGGACGGTGCAGTTCTTAAGCCAGTTCAGGTCAGATCCGGATATACATACCCAGCGCCGTGTTTCCATGAGCTTTACTCGGCTATTAGTAGGCTGATCAGGCCCAGACTACGGTCTTAGTGCTTCCTGATATCCTGGCACTTGGGCGACCTTTGTACTACAATACCAACAGCGGTTGTGACTGGAGCGGCTCAGTGAGAAGTGCTACAACTTGGGGTATGACTCCAATTACCTGAAGATCAGGATAAGCTTGCAAAACAATACCATGGCACCAGGGGATCCTGCAAACAGGACCAGCCAATAAATATGAGGAATCACTACAGCATATCACCAGGTTACTAGAGGCTAGTCTCCAGAGTAGATGACATAAATCTGTCTTTGAGGGCACTGTTACAAAGTAAATGTGCTTGGGCAAAAAGCTGAAACAGGCGGACGCGTTTCAGTCGCAAGTTTGGCAAAGACTGCAGCAATACGAGGAACACCTGGCAGTGCTATGGAATAGGGCAGAAGATCATGAAAAACAGGAACCACCGTAATAACATAAGAATTATTGGCCTACCAGAGGGGTAAGAAGTGCATGGAGACCTTCTAAACCAAAACATACTGCTGATGCTGGGAGAGAGATGGCATGGCCCGTTGAAGTTGAAAGGGCTCACAGGGTCACTACCAGGCCTAATAAGCAAATGGAAACACCTCGGCCCAATTGTTGGCATACTTGCTATGCTACTCAACCAAGGAAAGGATCCTAAGAGCAGCTAGAGACCTGAGAGAATTACACTGGCAAGGTACACCTATCCAGGGGTTCTCAAATGGTGAGGCCAGCCTCCCTGGGAGGCCCCAACCTGTTCAGGGAGGCTCAGCAAATCTGAAAAGTATTGTATTTATATTTTGAATTATGTATTTTGTGTGAAGAGGTGAAGCAAACTGAAAGAGGATAATAGTAGGTGAATTTTATGTATTTATTTACTAATAGGGACAGGAAGGTGAATGAGCCAAGGCTCATTCCAGGTGTACCCGGGAAGAGTAGGGAGTGAATACATTTCAAAAGATAACTGCAAAACAATCAAGAAATACACAATGAACAATAGTGCAAATAAATATGAACAATAAACTAATAATGAGTGGTGGAAATTGATCAGTTTGTAGACTGATGGCAGATACACCCAAATGCAA
Organism: Neoceratodus forsteri; assembly: GCA_016271365.2. Classification (NCBI taxonomy): domain Eukaryota; kingdom Metazoa; phylum Chordata; order Ceratodontiformes; family Ceratodontidae; genus Neoceratodus; species Neoceratodus forsteri. The sequence continues at coordinate 666,467,928 of CM057455.1, read as the reverse complement.
AGGTTGAGTATAGAAGTGCTAAGAGCAATAGCACTAAGGAGCAAAGTAATCCCACAAAAGTTGCTTAGAGCAGGGAAGGAGGGGAGAGGCTAAGTATGTAGAAGGTTATTTCATATAGAGAGGAAACAGAGAAAGTAGTCTGACCCATGAAGGTACTGTAACAAGGGATAACAATGGTTCAAGAATGAAAATAGCAGAGCAAGTAGGCTGGCCTGTGTGTGTGTGTGTGGTTACAATAAGTGAATAACATTTGTTTATTTTATTTATTTGTTATTCAGATAGAACCTTTGAGCACAGGAGCTCTTTTTCAAAGGTGCCACATCAGGATAAGACAAAGAACTGAATGAAAGAACTGAATGTGAGCAAGTACTCAGAGGGTTTCAGTTTATTCATGGTGTACATGCAAGTACAGTGTGTTAGTTTTCTTTGGGGATGCCCAAGATTATTTCAGTTTTTGGGAGGCTCAAAATCTTTTTCATGGATTTGGGAGGCTCACTGTGACAAAGTCTAAGAACTATTGACCTATACAGTTTTATAGAGACTTTGTACATGAGACTGTTGCTAAAAGAAGGGCTTGGCCCCATTAAGAGATGGCTGTATCAACACGATTTCTGTTTTAAATTCAAAAATCTCACGGGCTTTGGGTGTCCAAGGGTGGCCATGAAATTACAGTGGGGTGCCCAGCTGAGTTGGAGCACTGGCTTAATCGTGTGTGGCCTACTCTTCATTTTCAAGTACCATTCCACAAGGCTTTGGGAGCCATCTCAAACCCCACCCTCAACTAGGAACTATCTTGCAGGGTACAACACACCCAGGGACTCTGTTTCTGTGGGACTGGTGCAACCATCCAGCAATTCCACAGTTGAAATAGCGCCATGAGAACCCAGGTCTCTACATTATCCCCCAGTACTCAACTAAACCCCTTGGCTACACCCCTGAATCGGCATTGACTCCTCCTTTTCAAAAGCTAGACAGCGGACAAGGAGTGAGCACCAGCAGTCACCAAGTAAGGTTCCACCAGCCAAAATTGCCAGAGAAGACCCTCCGCATCTATCAAACTTGAAGACTTTTAGTGAAGCCCCTAGTAGAGGACCAGATGCAGAACATCAGCAGACTGGGCGGACTTTCCAGATACTACATTGATGGAAGCGATGGACACTGTTGTTGCGGTGAAACCTGGAACAATCTCTTATGCCACAGCAGCAGCTAAACCTTCTGCAACCTCTTCTACTTCCTCAGGTCCCCAGCTGGCTGAAGGTTGTACTACTTGATCTTAATCACAACTGTTAACTGCTAGAATATATACTGTAAATGATGATATTGTGCTGTAAGGCGCTAGGATACCTTGAGAGCTATTTAAGGAGGGATACTTCCCATTGCCCCCCTTTTTATTCCCCTCTCTTCCTCCTCGCCAATTAAACCCATGATTTAGGACAAGCATGCATTTCTTGGATCGGCAGCCTTATACTCCTCCAAGGCCGGGAGAGGGTTGTCCCCACACCCTTTTTTTTTTCTTCTTTCTCTCTACCTCTGGTCATGCTGTTCCTGGATCATTTCTATTCTGCACTACCTGCAACTTTGTTTTGCTGACCTAGGGAGTGCTCCCCATGGAGCTGAGGTGATGGACCTCGGATGGTCACCTGTTATGGGCAGACTCTGCCTATGTGACCACCATATTAGCTAACCCGTGTTGAGTGCTGAAGTTAGCATAGCAGAAGGGTGATTGATACACCCTCAATGCAATAATCTCCACTCTCATAATGTTAAGATTAGATAGGCGCACTAAGTGCCAACAGGTTAATTGTTTCATTGGACCTCTGTTTTGGTCCTATTAGTTTGTTTACTAATTGTTGATATTTCTCTGATCATTTCATTGCAGTCATTCCACACACCAAGCTAAGGTTGTAAGGAGGTTACTGGCAATGCTCTCATCTCCACTCACCTGTTTGGTTGGGCTGACTGTGTTGTTTCACATAAGGTATTGTATCCCACTACTATACCATAAATACAATTCTATACCCTTCCTATCAGCACAGTAGGTACTCCTTTTGTCTCTCTCTGGCCTGAAATGGTATTGTCCCCTCTTCATCCCAGACCCCTCAGTGGGTATCTTGAATGTTAAGGGGCTCCAACCACCCTGTTAAAAGAACTAAGGTTTTACAGTACTTGAAATAATTACTGGTGGATATAGCTCTCTTGCAAGAAATGCACCTCTTAGAAAAGATGACTATTTGGTTGAAGAAAGCCTGGGTGGGGAAATCATGGCAAGTGCCCCCTACCAAGTCTAAGGGGTTGCTATCCTCATCCACCGTGCCTTTAACTGGAAATTAGATGGTGTTAAAAGACAGACAGGGTAGATGGGCACTGGTACGGCTACATACAATCGAGGGTTCTTTGCTTTTGGGTAATCTATATGCCCCTAATGGTGAACACACAGATTTTTTTCTGCTGTGAGTCAGGCAATTTCAGATCTTCAACCTGACGGCCCCACTTCCCATACTGCTAAGTGGTGATTTCAATTTGGTAGATGACATTTTCTTAGACAAATTAATCCCTCGCAGCAGGCCACCCCAAAGCTAGACAATCCTCTGGGATCTGCAGGAAGAATGGGCACTAATAGATGTTTGGCATAGGGAACACCCTATGGGCAGGGACTACACGTTTTATTCCCCACCACCAAATGCACAGCTGCATAGATTATTGGTTAGTTAATGACATAGCCACAAAGGACACCATGGGCACTGGATTGGTTCAATAATAATCTCAGACCATTCACCGGTCTGGCTTGCATATGCTCACTCTAAACATACAGCACGCAAGTGCGATGGCGCTGCAATCCACTGCTATTTAAGGACCCAGCTTTGGTCCTATGTTATCACAGGTGATTAAGGATTACTTGCCCTAAACTCGAACTGTGGAGTTTCACCCAGCATAGTCTGGGATGCCTTTAAAGCAGTCTTGAGGGGATGCATTATCGCTTTTGCGCTGCCAAAGACAAAGCTCATAAAGCCAAGTTACTCTGCCTGCAGACAGACTCCAGCTAAGCTGGAACAATCATTTAAGGCAATCTCTCAGACTAACATAGAAAACACCCTTTACCGTAACATTCTCAGTCTCAAATATCAAATCAACACTATATTACAGCAAAAAGCTGAGTGGCTTATTCTGAGGTCCAAACAGAATTTCTGGGCCAATGGGGAGAGATCTGGGAAGTTGCTGGCTTTCCATCTGCACAAGCAACAAGCTGACACAAGGATCCACTCATTACGCACAGCGTCGGGTGCTGTCACATCTACCCCAAAGGCAATTAACCACACAATGCGCATGTTTTATGAATCCTTGTACCAATCTTGCACTATGGTTAGCCCTGCAGACCTGCCCGGTGACTGTCAATGTTCTGCCAGAATACCCAGCTGCTGGCTCTGTCTGCCGAACAAAGGGCCCATCTGGATGCCCTCTAACGTGGAGGAACTACAAGTCGCACTTTCACAATTGGCACATGGGAATGCTCCTGGGCTGGATGGCATGTCTGCAGAGTTGTACCAGGCTTTAGGATCTGATATACTCTCCCTTTGCAATTGGCTCTGCAAGATTCCCACAACAAGAGCCTTCTACCTCCATCCATGAGGGATGCACTTATTACTCCTGCCAAAAAATCCTCTGACCCCTGGACTGTGTGAATTTTCACCCAATTTCCTTGCTCCCAGTGGCTACCAAAATATTAGCCAAAGCTCTAGCCACTAGGCTAATAGAGGTACTCCCTACAATTATCCACCTGGCCCAAGCAGAATTTATGAGAGGGAAAATGGGAGTGGACAACACCGACTGTTGCTCAATATTAAATGGTTTATGACAGGGCCCACCTATCCATGGCAGCCCTGGCAATAGATTTTGCCAAAACATTTGATTCAGTAGAATGGGGTTATCTCCATGAAATTCTGGGTAAATATGGTTTGGGGCCTAGTTTCAAACAGTGGATACTTATCTCTGTAAAATTCCCCAGGGCATGCATCCTTATGAATAGTGAGCCTCACCCACTTTCCCTCTCCATAGGGGTACAAGGCAGGGATGCCATCTCTTTCCACTGCTATTTTGATGGCCTTGGGCCCTTATTTGAGTTATTGCCACTCACCCAGCTATACAAGGAATTCAGGTGGCAGACCAAACCTACGTGGCCATGGCTTACGTGGACAACCTTCTTCTGACACTTACTAATCCACAGCAAGCAATCCCCGAAGTTCTCCAAGTACTGAGGAGTTTGCTAAGCTGTCAGGTCTCACAATCAACCAAAAAAATAATTATAGCACCACTGAACTCCCATTGCATGAAAGAGTGCACTAGAGGCAATGAATTGTCCTGGGCAGCATCCGGCTTTAATTATTTGGGGATCCAAATTACGTATAACTGGGCAGCAGCTGAAATGGTCAATTTTTCCCCTTCACACCCAACTGACCACCGAGGTGGAGAGATGGTGAACTCGTTATCACCACCGGCAGAGTCGCAGTGATACGTATGTTATTTCTACCCGACTCATCTTCCTGTTCAATAACCTTCCCCGCCTTTCCCCTAAACCTTTCCAGTCGCTAGACAAATTGGCCTTCAATTTCATATGGGATAATAAGGCACCAAGGTGGAGTAGACTAAAATTAGGCACACTGGCTAGAGGTGGTCTTGGAATGCCCTGGTTCCAAGGCTACCAACTAGCTTGTCTTGCAGCACAAGTGACCAGATGGTTGGTTAATCATAACGAGAAGCTCCCCTATGGGTCCATTTGGAAAAGGTAGTCAGTGGCCCTGCAACCTCTATAACTTATTGACTTTTCACCCCTGTAGGGATGCGACACTCCTCCAACCATCATAGAAACTGCTAGGGCTTGGAAAACACTATTTGCTCATATGTCCACACAGGTCTGGAGCCCTCTGATTCAATTTGCCCCAATATGGAATAACCCACTCATCCAAATTGAAGGTGCAGTGGTGAACTGGCAGTCCTGGGGACACCTGGGGGTCAGTACAATTCAGATGTTCTTACTCTGGTACCAAGCTTGTTGCACCCTTTGTGCAACTGTAGGAACAATTTGCATTACCTAAAAATACTTTTGGTGGTATTTACAACTTTGCAGTGCCCTGACACCCTCCTTAGCACTAAGAGGGCACAGAACAGTGGCAATGGCTTAACAATTTGCCCATCCTCAAGACTAGAAGAGGCCTAACGGCCTCTTCTATCATACCCTGAGAGACTCAAGAAGGACCCTACACAATCATGTAGACAGAAGTGGAAGAAATCTTAGGGTAAAGACAGCAGACTAGAAATGTCTCTCTATCTTTAAGACTATACACACAGTCCATAAAGACACAATAGTCATTTCATACAGTTGAAAATCCTACTGTTTTGGTATTGCATGCCTGAGGTATTGCATGGGCGGGGACTACTTAGCCCTTCGCGCTGCTGTCGGTGCGCAACCTGGGGCCCACATCAGACACATACTTTGGTCCTGCCCTTCCCTTATCACCTTCTGGGACATGGTAATCAAAGACAACTCACAAGTTGTAAATACCTAGATTACTCTGAATGCCTCTATAACATTACTGGGCAATATCTTCACCCCTCTATGGGGATCCTCTGTTGTCAATGGACTCACAGGACCCAAGGCAGCATGGTTTCACCAGGGGAGGTCATCAGACCAACCCTCATTGAATTTTTGACTGGGTGACTAGGGAGGTGGATCAGGGGAGGGCAGTGGACATGGCCTATCTGGACTTCAGCAAGGCCTTTGACACTGTGCCACATAGAAGACTATTACACAAACTGGGGAATATGGGTGTGGGCAGGACAGTAGTGTGGTGGGTAGGTAACTGGCTGGGTGGCAGGACACAGAGGGTGGTGGTAAATGGCTGTCACTCCACAGAGGGAAGAGTGACCAGTGGGGTACCACAGGGATCAGTACTGGGACCGGTCCTATTCAACATCTCATCAGTGACATTGCAGCAGGATCTAGAAGGCAGAATTTCACTGTTCGCTGATGACACAAAGCTCTGTAACAGAGTAGAACACCAGAGGGTGTAGACAGAATGAGAAGGACCTGCAGAAACTTGAAGAATGGTCAAGGGTTTGGCAGTTGAAATTCAATGCAAAGAAGTGCAAGATAATGCATATGGGGCACAAAACCCTGGCACAATATATCAGTTGGGGGTGAGGATATGGCATGCACCAAGCAGGAAAGGGATCTTGGGGTTGTCATCTCTGATGACCTCAAGGTAGGAAACAGTGTGACAAGGCATCAGGTAAAAGCAAATAGGATGCTGGGATGTATAGGCAGGGGCATCACCAGCAGGAAAGGAGGTCATAATTCCGCTATACAAGACACTAGTGAGGCCCCACCTGGAGTACAGTGTACAGTTCTGAGACCATACCTATGTAAGGACATAGACAGGGTATAGAAGGTTCAGAGGAGGGCAACAAAGATGGTGCATGGATTGCATCACAAGTCCTATGAAGACAGGTTGAAGGAACTGAACATGTACTCCCTGGAGGAGAGGAGGGGAGAGGGGATATGAGAGAGACCTACAAGTATCTTACAGGGAGGAACAGGGTGGGAAAACACTATTTTTAAGCGAAAAGATGTTTCAGGACTAGAGGGCATGGGATGAAGTTGGAGGGAGGACGATTCAGAGGAAACATGAGAAAGAATTTCTTCAATGGAACGGGTGGTGGACGAGTGGAACACCCTGCCAGAGGAAGTGGTGGGGCTGAAACAATCCAGGATTTAAGAATGCATGGGATAGACATAAAGGAATTCTAGAGGTCAGGGGTAAGGGAAATAGACTTCTAGGAAAACAAACTGAACTTACAAGCTCAAATGGGCAGACTGGGTGGGCCATAGGCCCTTATCTACCGACACTGTCTATGTATCTATGTATCTATGTACTCGCTCAGTATTGGGCTCTCTCGGTTATCTTGGAAGCTAAGTGGCTCCTACTTATGCATTGGTACCAACGTTCAATACCTAGCAGAACAATGTGGCATGCAGTGGTGGCTCGTCTGTATTTTTGAAAAAACCTTCCTCTTGCAATCTGACAACAAGCGAACTTTTCAAGCAAAGTGAGGACCATATCTGAGGTCTAAATTTTTAAAATACCATGTTTACCCTAGAGTACAGGACAGATAAGCTTACCTCCATCCTCCCCCTTTTCTTTTTTTTTTTCCTAGTCTCCCAATGCTCCCCTTTCCTTTTTGCAGTTTTCTACTGAGATACTTTTTTTTTTATCCAGCTATTTTGGGTAAGCATAGAAACCAGGTGACAGATGAGAGCAACTGAGGCCCATGGACATGATTAGGTTGATGACAGCGATATAAAAGAGTATATAATATGTTGAATCATATATGTAAGTGAACAAGAGTACATACTTGGTGTATGGTATTGTACAGATTCTGTGTGTTAAGAAGATTTGCATGTATGAGTTTAATGACTGCATCATGTCAGTGTAATCTTAAAAGTTATAATCAATAAAACATTATACGATAAAAAAAAAATTATACCCACAGCTGTAAAACTAAAAAGATGGCAAGTACTCACAATAGTCCGACAACTTCAACAGAAGGGTGAAAACTTTCCTAGAATACCCAGCAAGGATTCAAATAATGACTGAGAAGGGTCCCAGGCAGTTTCAGGAATTGGTGGATGCAGAGGATATGCTGGAATCATTGGGAGTTTCCTGCAGAAAGAGGGGTCCTGGAGAAGTTCAAAGGAACTTAAGAACAGAACTTGGGTTCCTGGAGGAACCAAAAGGCATGGGACTTATAGGGAGAAGGGGTTCTTAAGCTTGTGGTGCAAGCTTCAGAGAAATGCTGAGAAACAGAGGGGCCCATAACTGATCGAGATGGGAGAAGCTGGAGAAATACAAGGACTAGAAGAAAACTTGGAGAATGAGGACACTTGAAATGTCAGTGTGGTTGACTCAAACCTTATTTTTGCACTAACCAGCAAGATAAGTTGACTCAAGATTGCAAAAGTCCATAAATGGTTGCACTAGTCCTCAATTATAATGCAGAATTATGCACACATACTGTGCAGCAGAAATGCAAGCCAAAATATATTCAAGAGTACAGTACATTTATCCTACATTGTTTTCCACCCCAACAATGCAAAATGTATTCATTTTTAAAATTCTTAAAATCTCTATCTTTGCATGGATTTGCATTAAATGTTCAAGCATACAATTATGTACCTGTATTTACTGTATGTAACTAACTCCGGTCGCCCCTGAAAAGGGGACCTCTGATCTCAGCAGGCTCACCCAGTTACCAAAATGCCATAAATAAATAAATGTTTCAGCTTTGTAACACTTGAATTCAGTGTTATTTATAGCAATACAGCAAGTTAATGTCATCATAAATTTCATTAATTTTTAACTAATTTGGTCATGTTTCTTATGTCAGAAAACATTGTATATAATAATTATGGATCTTAGTGCTTTATTAGAAAAATACAGTAGTCATGAACCGCTGTATTTTCAATGTATTAAATACAAGCAGATATTAATTGTGTCCCACATACAGTCCTCCAGGTAATGTTGGCAGGTAAGAGTAATCTACTCACCAGTTTTGAATGTATGTGTATAAAACAAAACTTGGTGTGCACAGATTTTAAGTCAGGGTAAATCTGTTTCTTTTGAATCACCAACAGTGTGATTAAGCATTATTCCATAGGACAGGAGCATTCCAAATGTTGAGATGAATACATTGGTACTCATTAAAGAAATTTTTACACAGAGTATTTCTTAAAATAGGGAGTAAAAATAGGTGTTACTCGCCTTTATGTGGAGTACTTCCCATACACCATCATACTTTTGCAAGTGCATATTTTGAATGCTAGGTTTGAGATCACAAACCCAGTTATATTCCCAGATAATGTGAATCACGTTTACTGTTGAACATCATTGCAAGTTGTACAGTACAATGTTGTTTAGTTGCTTCTATTACATGCCAGATAATTATAATACAATAAAATAACATGGTGAAAGATATGTTGAAGTGAGAAAGAAATATTGTGGCTTACTGGGAATTGAACCCAGGCTTCCAGAATACTGTTCCAGTACTGTGACTACAGAGCTATAGTCTCTCATGGTTGGACCTGAGTTTCCCAGACACACTTCCTTTCTCTGATATTGCAAATCTTGCATCTAGGTACAATAATTATGATAATGAGATGATCCAAACAGGCAAGCTTATAGATCAGTGGTTGGAGTGCTGGGATGGTATTCTTGTGGCCTGGTTCAGTTCCAGTAGGTCAATTTTTTCTTTCTTGCTACAATTTGTGATTTATTTGCTAAGCATGTGGCTATACTTCCTTTCTCTGTTATTGCAAATCCTGCAATTAGGAACATGGAGGATAATGGATACGTCTCCATCATTAACAAGCATGTTGTTGTAATGGAGGTTGCCCCTGGCGACATTAAAACCTCGAGAGCTAAGCTCAAGAGGTTCCGCCACCAGGGGCAACCTCGAGATACAATGGCATGCTTGGTAAAGATGGGGAGGCATCCATTATCTTTTATAGTTTATGATGCCACCCACAACGTGTATGAAAATTTCACATCCAGCCCAATCGAGAGAAAATCCCACACCCAGCACATGCAGAGACAAAACAGCCCACACACTCAGTCTGAAAGTTCAAAATGTTTATACTTATGAGGACAAATTTTTCCAGATTGGACATATGTTTTAGAAATACTGAGGCAGCCATGCTTTTTGCTTTCATGGAGATGGCTGTCAGAGACTAGTTTACTATTGAAACTGACTAGGGCCAACTGACAGATGATGGTACACCATGAACGATCACAAGGTGAATTATGGTAGAAATTCTTATTGTTATGCTGCAGTAGCCATGGAGCTGCTGCAGCATAACAACATAGAATGACATTCCTAGTGCAGGTTAACAGAGTTTCGCAGAGATGGATTTTAAACTATTACAACATTGCAGCATACACTATAATGCAGATGACCATTTGATGTTTTTGGTGCAGTATTAGCTAGTGGCAAGCAATTAAATCACAAATTGTAGTTAGAAACAAATAATGTGACCTACTGGGACTTGAACTCAGACCCCAGAATACTGTTGCTGCTCTCTAACCACAGAGCTACAGGTTTGCATTGTTGGACTTCTGGTTCCTGGGCATACTTCCTTTCTCTAGTATTGCAAATCCTGTAGCTAGGAACAATTGAGATGACAATTAGCTGGACCAACCATGTGAACTTGTAGCACCCAAAAGATGTAATTGTAAAACACATATAAAATTGTATGTGGATAAAAAAGCATTCATCTTGCAATATCCCTGCTTCTCAAAATCCAGTTTCTTTCATTAAAACTGTACATTTCTATTTAGAATTATCATAATTTGGTATTTCACACCAAAATGTATGTAATTATCAGATAAGGAAAGTGCCACAATAAAATATTAAAACAGTTATTTTTAAAAGTCTCCACACATCACGTCTAGTAAAATGGGGTATCTTTTTGTGTGATCATGTTCTAATGCTGAACACCTAGGAGAGGAGGTGTATTGTTAAATACTTTTAATCTACCATTAAAAGGCAAAAACTATAATTATCCTATTTAAGGTCCTGGGGCAGAAAGCTGCTGGGCATGAGTTGCCTGTCCCAAACAACAGAAGATGTCAGCAGCTCTTTAAGAAAGTGTGCTAGCAGATGTACAACTTAGGTAAGAGGAACCTATCCTTTTGCTGGTATCAGTGAAATAGTGTGAACGGTGCTGTCTAGGACTGTTCCCAGGATATTTCACTGATTAACATATAAAAATAGAAAACTGAGACTTTTTCAGAAATGCTAATCCTTATGCACATTATATTGAACTGAGTTGTCAGGCTGATCCCTTCCACCTTATTCAGTCCATGCCTTTCCCTCCTCTGTCATTTCATTCATTCCTTGACTGATCCTTGTTAAAAATCAGAAGTGCAGTTAAGCTCATTACTGGTTACCACACTAGTTAGCGGACTGTTTTGTTGCCTGTTGAGGTAGTTAAGTTGTTTTACTTCTTTCCATGAATCCAAAACACAATTCCTTTGCCTCCTGTTGTGCTTCATATATTTGGGCAGTGTAGGGTATAAGCCTTCAAATTTTAACTTTAAATTAAACAAGTTCCATTATCCCAGTACCATGGAAAGCACTGTCCAAACTGTTTACATTTGTGTTAGTAGCTTACACTACAGTCTTTTGATATTTTTCCCACACTTGTGACTGGCGATGCTTTCATCGTTGCATTACTGCCTGATAATATTCTTTACTTCTTCTGCAGTTATATTTGGGAACACAGAGCAAGACATAAAAGAAAATATTATAAAGAAATTATTAAAGTTCTGCAACTGTTTTCCTGCAAGTTCATCCACGATGCATGTGTTATTCACACTGGAGAGAGACATCATAGGGGACCTTCTTCATAGAACAGTGATGGACTCATGTGGTCTAAACATACTGTATGTTCCCAGTTTTAACCTCCACCATATTTCATAGCTACCATCTGCAAAGCACGTAGTCTAAAATGTAGTTCATTCTTTTCACCTGCTGTTTCAGGAGAAACTGTATGCATTTTGTATTATTTATTTCATTTTTGTTAACTGGTGAGTGCTCTAGACCCAGAAGTAACTATTTTCAGACTCGATCTGGGAGGTTACAAAGTTACAGTTGGAACAATGATAGAATACAGAATGTTGGATAAGAAACAAATAGTATTACATAAATGGTAAAAGTAAATACAGTTTTAATGAGACAACAGGTTGGGTACAAGGGTATAACAGGTAAGTGCCATTACAATTTTCAAATTTCAGAATTTGCAATCATACAAAAGGCCTAGGTCATACCAGTCAGTTAGAATTCAAAGTAGTAGTGAGAGCAATGAGAGAGGGGTAATCAAAGAGGATTTGGAAGAGAGGCAGGTAGAGGTGGTGGGCAAGGGAGTGCAGGAGAGGGAGAGAAACAGTGAAAGAAGAAGGTAGGACAGAGAGAGCAGGACAGGACAGATGATTGAGAATGCAGAAAGGTTACAGTGAGAGAGACATAGGTCATGTTACATGTTACATGTTAGGGAGGAGAAAAGCAGCCCTAAAGTGGATTAAACAAGTGCATGAGACAAGGTTGACAAGGAGAGTGCTAAATGGACAGCTGGGTAAGGAATTCCAATAGTTTGGACACATATGAGACACAGCATAAGCACCTTTGAAAGTTTTACATCTAGGAACATGAAGCAGGAATTGGTCAGCTGAACAGAGGCCATAGGAGGAGGACTTAGGAACAAGAATTGAGGCGAGAGACAGGAATATTTGATCTAATAATACTATCTGTCAGGGAGTCAAGGAGAGGAGCCAGTGAGCAGAGGCGGAAGCCAGTTAAGATCTGCATAGAGTAAGCAGGAGTGGTGTTTTAGCCACAGGGATGCAGAGGCATAGTGGCAGATATTATTGTAAGTTGTATCCCATTATCTAAGAGTGGCTTTTGATGCATTTACATAGGTGAGTGACGGGAGTAAAATGCCACAGGCAATGGCCAGCCTGGTGGAGGGAGTGAGAGCATAGCTCGCTCTATAGGCAACACCGAGTTCGCAAAACCAATGTTTGTCGCAATCAAGAGTTTTATCGAGTAGGACCCCAATATATCTGAAAGAGCTCACTATCCCCAATGAGGAGCCATCTGGGTAGGATATTTTAAGCTGACCACTGTAGGTTTTAGTTTGGCAGTGGAGCTGAAAGCGTTGCCTGTGTTTTACCAATATTATGACAAGCTTATGTCTGGGGAGCCAAGTTTGGATACCGAAAGGCAGAGGAGAGATTAAGGTTGATTTCAATACAGTATGTTTCTGGAATTGGAATACAGAAACAAGATCATCAGCATAGAGGGTGGATGAGCAGAAAGGGTATTCAGCACAATCTGGTCAATAAAATAGAGAAGAGAAGAGAAGAGAAGAGAAGAGAAGAGAAGAGAAGAGAAGAGAAGAGAAGAGAAGAGAAGAGAAGAGAAGAGAAGAGAACCCACCTTTGAGCCTTGGGGAACGCCAACACTGATAGAGGCTTTATCTCATATAACTGAGTTAAATTTCACTACTTGAACTCTCATTAGATAGGTAGCTGTTGAACCAGGCCACCGATTGTTGAGAGACATGTTTACATATCTTAAAATTATAGTATCAATGGTCCAGCAGGACATAGTTTCACTGGGCTCTATACAATATTCACATTTTTCTGTTATAGCATCATGTTCATGAAAGTCTTCCCATAGGTTGTTTAATAATAATGAAATGGTTCAGGGTTGTAAGGAACTACAAGGAGAGACTAGTGATCTCAACATGTACACCCTGGAGGACAGCAACAGTGACATGACAGAATCCTATAATGACTTCATAGGGATGAACAGTGTGTATGAGGGGAGCCTTTTCCAAATGAGGATGAGCTCCTGACTAGGGATCATGCAGTTAATCTGGAGGACGGAGGAAATATTTCTAGAGGCAGCTGTATGTAACTGACTGCCAGTCCTTGGTGGAGGCTACCATGGTGGTGGGCATCAAGCACGTATGGGATAAACATAGGTGCATTTTAGATTAAAGGCAGGAGGTGTGATGTTCACTGGAGACCACATAGGGCAAGTAGCACTTGACCAGACTAGTGGAAACTGATCCTTTTCTGCTGACAAGTTCTATGTTGCAAATACTGCTCATAATAGTTTACTAAAACCAAAATATTGTGATAAACATTTTTGCTAGCATACCAAGAATAGCATCCAATTTTGTTGAATTCAGTACCATTTTATTTATTTATTTATTTATTTACTTACTGAATTTTGATGACCAGGTTGGCCCACTGGGAGATCTTGATGTACTCTAAAGGACATCCTGTCATGCTTGATTTTGACAAGGTTTATTTTCCAAATACCATGACAAGCAAATCTAACATATAAATTGATGGACTGCATCCTTTTAATCAATTAAGCTTGTGTCTTGAAATGCACACTGTTGACTCTGGTATTAAAAGAACCTGTGAATGTGATAAATCATTAATTACCTCAAGCCAGACTTTCTAGTTGTTTGCTAACTAGATTTTGAGCTGCAACCTTAAAATTAGTAGTCATATGCTGACTGAGAGAGAGTATTCTAACTTTATTAGCTGGTTAATCTTTTTTGCCTTTTCTTATGAGGGTAGACAATTAAAAGCTGCCGACACCTCAAAAAACTTTGAAAAACATTATAATTAGGTACAATTCAGCTTACTTTCCAAATATATACTATAGATTTCTCCTCCTCATCTTTTATTACAGAGGAATGTGCACGAATACATGATCTTTATCTCTTAGAGTTCATCTGCCTCTATAGCTTACTCCCTAATTCAAGTCATAATCCTCTGTTGTTACATCACAATCTATTTGCATGGAGTAACTGTGATGTCACAAGCAGTGCATTATGACCTCATGTGAGAAGAAAGCAATAGGAATAGATTAACTCTTCAGGAGCAGAGATCCTGTTTTTATGCAAATGGTCTCAGTAATAAATAATGGGAAGAAAATAAAGCACTAATGTGAAATATAAACTGAACTGTATTTAAATATGTTTTGTTTAAGCTATCCTGAAGGTGTCAGCTGCTCTTTAATCAACTGTTCAAACCAATAGTGGTAGTACCTAACTTTTCCCTGGAAATTAAAGCACTATAATTTGCACACTTCCCACATATAATAACATAACAATGTTTGTAATCTGTCTCTTCTATTTCAGTAAATCACAATCAGTGTTGCTGCTCAAAAAACTCTGTTATTCATGATTTTGTCTTTGTTCCTCCCCTCAGCAAACCTCAATTGCTTCTCTTTCTTCACCCACAGCAATCCTTAACTTTGCTTTAGCAGACCCAGACTCTCACATTTCCATGCACATTTCTCTATTCAGACGGTTCACAGACATCTTTAAGTAAGCTAACTGTCTGTTTCATGGATATAGTTGTTTCATTAGTGGTAGGTACATACTTCATTGCCTGGTACTGACTCACCCAGCATTGGTATGCCCAACTGTGCAAATCAAGCCTTGCTGTTCCTCATTTTGCCAGTTTAAATGCTGCAATTTATAAGTCAGGGGCGGCATTAGTATTTTATGACTGCAACTCACAAATTTCCTGAGAGAGTCATGTTTTGCCTTAAACATGAATGGCTCCAGAAAGAGTCTTCCAGAAGGATAGATGCTGTTGAGGCACACAGTGATCTCATGCTCATTAATATGATATTTTGAGCCAGCACAGGGCTTAAATCAAATAAATAGATTCAGACGGTGAAGTAAAGCATAGAATGAATCTAAACACATAAGTGATGACTCGTCCAATCACAATTTTTGTGGCCACTCGAAGGAAGTAAAACAATTCAGTATACAAAACAGATTAACAGTTGTCAATATATTGTGTTCCACGTATGATATCGGCTACACACGAACACCAAATAGCAGTCAGTTTTTATGCTGGCCTAGCAGTCATGGAGGTGTGTAAGGTAGACATGCAAACCCATATCAGCCTGTCCTAACCCAGGATACCCTAGTAAATGAGTACTGTTAAATAGAGCTTTCCCAGGTAAAACAAAAGAAATGCAAAGAGGCTGACAACTACAGGCCAGTCAGCTAACCTCAGTGTGGGGAAATAAATGGAGTCACTACTAGAAAGGTGACATTTCTTGAATTCAATGGAGCACAGAATACAAGGCAGCATGGATTCACAGTGGGAAGGTCTTGTCAAACAAATCAATAGATTTCTTTGACTGGGTGACCAGGGAGGTAGATAGGAGGGTGGTGGATGTGGCCTACCTAGATTTCAGCAAGGCCTTTGACACCGTCCCACATAGGTGGTGGATAAATAAGTCGGGCAGCCTGGGAGTGGGTCCCAGGTGGTAAACTGGGTCAGAAACTGGTTGAGTGACAGGACACACAGGGTAGTGGTAAATAGCATTCAATCTGAAGTGATGGGGATGACCAGCGGGGTGCAACAGGGATCGTGCTGGGGCCAGTCCTCTTTAATGTCTTCATAAGTCACATTGCAGAGGGGCTGGAGGAGAAGGTATGCCTCTCTGCAGATGGCCACTAAGATCTGCAACAGGGTCAACACTCTCCAGGGAGTGGAAAATGAGAAAGGACCTAAACATGCCTGAGGAGTGGTCAAGAGTGTAGCAGCTAAAATTCAGTGCAAAGAAGTACAAAATCATGCACTTATGCACAGAATTCCAAGAAAGGAGTACAAGATGGGAAGATAAGATGGCTACCAATCAAGAAAGGAACATGGGAGTAATCATATCTGATGACCTAAAGGTAATCAAACAATGTGAGAAGGCTGTGGAGGCAGCCAGTGGGATGCTAGTGCATAGGGAGATATCAACTAGCAGAAAGAATGAGGTGATTAGTCCACTGTACAGATCACTAGTAAGAACTAATCTGGAGTACTGTGTGCAGTCCTGGAGGCCACATCTTCAGAAGGACATAGACAAAATAGAGGCAGTCCAGAGAAGGCAACAAAAATGGTGCAAGGACTGCACCAAAAGTTGTATGAGGAAAAACTTGAAGACTTTAATATGTATATCCTGGGGTATTTATTTTTTATTATATTTTAGTCTTTAGATATGATAAAGACATTCAAGTACATCAGGGCCAGATATTCAGAAATGCACCAAACGCTGGCGCAAGTCCAGCGCAGCGAACTCCATGCGCCATGGTGCAATGAGTGTGATATTGAAAGGTTGCACATGGCGACATACGCACCAGCGCAACACAGCTGAATATTGCAGGATGCACAATGGCTCACCCAGAAGTGCCAGGAAGCAGCCAGACCTGCAACATAGTGCAACAAGAGATGCACCAGGTAGCAAGGAGAAGTGCCAAGGCACACGAGACCAGCCCCAGTCAATGGTGGGAGCATAGCAGCAAAAGGAAAGCATGGGGCAGGCAGAGGAACACAGCTGGGGACAGTGGCAGGGAGGCACAGTGGTGGGCCACAGGTGATCACCAACAGCAGGGCACAGACAGGCATCCAGCCCCCAGCACCATGGCACAGGACACAGGGAACAGGTGGCACCAAAGGCCAATGGAGGGATGTCACTGGAACCCCCGCTGCATGCCATGCCCCACCCACCCTGACCATGGCCAGCAACACCCTGGACCACACATGCCACACATCCTGGATAGCCAGCCCATGGCCACCCCAAGGTACAGCCACCAACCAAGGGCAGGACACTACTATGCACGGCCCGCACAATGACACAGGCACGCCACACAGAACCCACCACACCACTGCAGCATGGCTCCACATGCCAGCTGCAAAGCAGACATGGACACAGGCAGCTAAGCAGAAAATCTGTATTAAACATAACTATATGCAATAGAATGGGGTGGGAAAGGGTAGGAGAGTGAGGGAAAGGGACAAGTTACAGGGACTGTACAGTGGGATGGGGAAGGAAAGGAAAGGGATGGCAGGGATAAAAGGAAACAGCAGAATCCAACTATGGGAGCCATGGCCTGCTGACACCTAACGCCTCCACCATTGCCTGTCCCAGAGCACTATCCACCTCGTCTGCTGGGCCACCTCCAGGGTCATGGATGTAATATTATTTTCCGTAGAGGTGGCAATACAAGGGCAGCCATGACCTCCTCTGGTTGCCTAGAACAAAGGAATGAACAGGTGATCAGTGCAAGTCCCTAGAAACCATGCCCTCCCACTGTGCACAATGGGCAGTGGAACACACACCATGGAGCGGCACCCTGGCCAACCGACAGTGGGTGGGCCAATGTCTTCCAGCATCCTAGCATGCCACAACAGTGCACAGCTGTGAACACTGCCACCCAGTGGCCACCTGACTAAGCAGTGACAGGCAGTTGGCAAAGGCAGCAGCAGCACACAGCAGCACCGGTGGCAGTTAAGGCACACCCATCCCACCAACAGCTGGTACACGCAGTGCAATGGTTGACCCACAGTGGCGGCACACCACACAGTGTGCAGCACACAGCTAACATGGCACATGGCACAGGTGACCATGGCCGCACGCTCACCCCACTAACTACCTGGTACTGAGAAGAGGAAGGCAACAGTGCCTACCTGCTCACTGTGGTGCTACTCGCGCCTGTCCCACTGCCGCTCCACCTCCACCAGTCATACCCACACCTCCACCAGTTGGTCCTGCAGTGGTCTACTGTACCAGGCACCCTGCCACTCCTGCATGGCACCAATCTTCAGGCCCTAAGGAATGGAACACAGACAGGCACACATCAAAGAAAAACCACAGCATGTGCCCCAGCTTGACATGATCCGCAGCCAGTCAGTGCAGCACACCCGGCAGCTGGCAATGCCACACCGCATGCACACGCTGACAGTGTCCCACCACAGGGCATGTCAGGCAGCCCAGCCAACACCACAGTACAGCAGTTGGGCACACATGCAGCATGTGGCACTTACCTGGCCGTGGCACAGCCCCGTGAGGACGCATGCCTGCAGCAGCCTCAGTCTCTCAAGGTCCTGCCACATCATGTCCCCGTACCAGTGGCAAAATTGCTCACTGGTCCATGGCACCCTGGTGTCTTGAATCAGGCCTGCAGTGATGGCCGCCAGATCTCTGTCCTGGACTACTGCAGGGCTCCTGGCCAAACAGACCAGGTGCATGTGGCTGCACATGGGCCCAGGGTTGACCAGCTCTAGATCTGACCAGTTTTGGGCATGTCGGCACACCTCACCACGCCATGCTCGCCACTCAGGTTGCTGGTTGAAAATGGCAGCCAGTAGGCGCACGCGGCACAATGTGCGTGGATGCGGTTCTCATGTAGGCATGCACCACATATGCCAACCGCGCATTGCTGTGGATGCGGGTATGGTCATGACCCACCTGGCATATGGTGGTGTAGTCCCAGGGAATAGGGTTAGGTCAGGGGACACCCAGTGCACAGTGCGCGGTGCAATAGGGCTATAGCACTCTGAGTGCACAGTGCCTAGAAGGCGATAGCACAGCCCAACGCCTGCGTGTACTGTGGGCCGTGCACTGCACATGTCACGGCATTGCACCACGACATGCACCGGAGCAAATCCATTGCACATGAAACTCAGCCACCACATGCTAATGTGCTCATCAGCCAAGCGTGCACCAAGGAAATTAGTAGTCGGTACAGCTGCGCCACAGCTCATTTGCATGTGATGTGCTATAAAGGCGCAGCACAACAGCACAGGTCATGGACCGGTATTGCAACCATTTGAGTGTAAGTTGCACCTGATGGG
Source organism: Neoceratodus forsteri (assembly GCA_016271365.2). Classification (NCBI taxonomy): domain Eukaryota; kingdom Metazoa; phylum Chordata; order Ceratodontiformes; family Ceratodontidae; genus Neoceratodus; species Neoceratodus forsteri. The sequence goes on along the minus strand of CM057455.1, from coordinate 666,448,651 downwards.
ACCAGCAGCACAGAAGGGTGGTTGGGGTGGTCAGCTGCATGCAGTGACACACATGTCCTTGTCCACAGGTAGCACCATGTCTGAGCGTGAGGAGAATGAGGAGCAATGGCCTGCCCACAGGTGCAGGCCCAACTTCTTAAGGCAGAGGCTGATGCCCTGTTTGAGGCCTACCTCAACAGGGAGCAACTGCTGAGTGGTGCCACTGGCACACCACAGACCAAGGCTGTGGCCTGGGTGGAGGTGGCAGCAGCTGTGAACCTGCAGGGTAGCCACCAGTGGTCTGTGCAGGAATGCAGGAAGAAGGTGGGCACCGATAAACGCAGCATTAAGGAGAAGGTGGCGGCCATATGGGCAGCTGGGACAGCCACTGGTGGCTATGCTGTTGTGCCACAGCACACAGAGCAAGAGGAGCTGGTGGTGGCCACCATGCATCACAGCACCATTGAGGGTGTGCGGGTGGAGGCTTCCAGAGAGGAGGGAGACCATCACTGCATGCATGTATGCCATGCCCGGAGGGGACCTGCTGGTATTGCAGCACTAACACATCTGTTTCTCTTACAGTACCGGCACACAAACATACAGTGGCAGAGGGCACCAGCGGCAGCCATGGGTAGGTCCAACCCCTGCGGACCAGCCATCCACCTCCATGGGCATCCAAGGGCCCCATCCAGTGCAGTACACCACCGTCATTCAGCTGGATGTTCTGGGATTGGTGTCGGATGAGGCTCTGGGTTGTGTTCCAGCAGGATGCTAGCCATGGCATACTCTGCATGGAACACAGATCGGGGTGGAGTTTGACACTGATGACAATATGACCATCATCCTGGACAGCATGGGTGGTGTCGTGGGGAGACACCCATACCTACTACCATCACTGGGAGTGGGGCCAGTGGCCTGTCGGCAGTGGAACAGCAGCCCTCTGCCACCACTGGGCTGCCGTGTGCACAGCCATGGCAGTGCCACGGGGGTGGTGGAGTGCATCTGCTCAGGCGCAGACCAGCATACAGAGGCTGGAGGGGCAGCAGCTGACAGCTGGGGACATTGGGTGGCCAGATGCAGAGTCCACCGCCAGGGTACCAGAGAGTTACCTACCCCATGGGGACCTCGCTGTGCAAGCGTCCTCCTGAGTGGGGGCCATGCAGCTGATCATACACCACCAGTGGGACGGCGACATGCCCATGCTCCTCTGGTGTCAACCCATTGTCAGAGCACACCAGATTGCTGCAGGTTCTGTGGATAAACAGATGCTGCTCATAGCTGTGGTGTGTGTACCACGCAGAGGTGTGCTAGGCAAGCCAAGCTGCATGAGAGGGGCACTGGCGCTGGTCCTGAGTTGATACAGTGCCTGCAGGAGGACACGACCGCATCCCTGGATCGCATTGCCAATGTGATCTTGGTTGGCCTTGCATCACTACCTGCTACAGGGCATGGCTGCTAGCCACAGACACTGCAGAGTGCACTGTCCACCCCATTGCTCCGACGTTGAACAACACCCACCATGTCAATGCCAGGGCTGCTGTCGGCATCCCAGGCATGCCTGGGGTGGGCTTGTTCAGGTGCCTACACACCCCTGCATGAACCCGGTCATGTTTCCACAGTTCAACCCCTAGGGGCAGTTGCATACACCCCCTGCAGCCATTGAGCAGCCAGTGGCTGCTGAACAGCCCCAGCACAGTCACCCCCATGTCCACGGTGGCCATGGTTCCATGCGCAGATCTGATGTGTGTGCGGCCCTCATCTGCAGTCTGCTGCCACTGCCCTGTGTGCACATGGGTGATGTGTGGGTGCATGCCACAGTTGGCAACTGTATGTCAAGCCACACGCTGCCTGTGTGTGCACCTGCCCAGCCACTGGCCCATGTGGTGTGTGTGTGATGAGAGTAGAACAGCACTGGTTGCGCCTGTGCACTGGTGCCCTGCATCGATCCACACCATGTGCTGGCACCTGGGCACATGTTTACGTGTGTGTGTGTGTGTGTGTGTGTTGCTGTATGGTGCTGCATGCTGTTGTGTGTGGCTGTGTGGCACTGCCACTCCCACCCCTGCCTCACGCCTCTGTGTGCGTGTGCCCATTGCCATGCCTGTCTATGCCTGTGTGCCTGCACATTGTGTCTGGCCACAGCATGGTGTTGCTCCACCTATCTGAGTGCACCAAGTGCTCCTGCACAATTGTGTCCTGGTGCTGGCATGCCATCCTTGGAGCCAGGGATCCTCCACCGGGGAGGCTGCCCACCACCCCTGGCCCATTGCCCTCGCGTCCCCACTGCTGTCCCCCTCTTCAGCCTCGACAGCTATCCCACAGTCAATGGCCATGTGCAGTATGCAGCAGGCCAGGAATAGGCCACAGGCTTTTGAGGGGCTGCGTGCCAAGGCACCACCAAACCTGTCAGAGACAATGGAATCATGCCTTCAGCATCCTGAACACACACTCAATGACGTCCGCGTGCTGGTGTGTGCCTCATTGTAATGATCTTCTGCTGGGACAATGGGTGCCATTAGGGGTGAGTAGCCAGGCCTGAGTGGTAGCCACTGTCACCTGTGTGGACAGATACATGGTTAGACTAGTGTCCTATGTCACTGTGCCCCTGTCCATCCCTGACTCCCCCACCAGCGCACCGCCTTGCCTGCTCCATCCCAATGCCCTGCTGTGTCTTGTACTCCCCATGGCCATCCCATACTCACCCACTAGGTGATCCATGGGATGTCCCACACATAGAACCTGTGTCACAGCACAGAGCTGTGCCAGATGAATGTATCATGTGCACTTGGGGTGTGTGGCACAGACATTGGTTGTGCCACCCCAGCATCGCACACCACCTGGCAGTTGACACTGGGGTAGCCCTTCCTGTTGATGTATGCTATGCCTCAGGGTCAGGTAGCATGTGGATGCCCACATGGGTGCAGTCAATGGCCCTAAGCATGCCAGGCATCTGTCCTCACCCTGTGAAGTCCTGCATGATTGCTGTATGCTCTACCTGTGTGCTGGGGAACTGGATGTATTCCACAGCATGTGGCAGCAGGGCGTTGAGGAATTGTGTGAGGAGGCATGATGTGACTGACTGGGTATGCCTGTGGTGTCCTCTGTTGGTCTCTGGAAGGTGCCTGTGGTGAGCAGGCACATGACAGCTGTCACCTTCATCTCCACTGACAGGGCGTGGCTCCATCTAGTGGGTGCCTGCACCTTCTCACTGCACAGCTCACAGAGCTGCCTCAGAATCACCCAGTTCAGGTGAAACTGGCCCACCATCTCTGTATCGGAGTAGTTCTCAAAGCTGATGCAGGCACTGTACAATCCTGTTCCGGATGTACCACCGACGGGCCCTTCCACAGCCACGTCACTCTTCCTCCTGCCTCCTCACACCCTCTTTACAGCCTCCATCTAGAAGGTTGCAGGCCATGACCCTTCTGTCCTGTCTCCTGGGCAGTTGGCTCCTGTGGTCTGCTTGCCACCATGGGGCAGTGCCTTTCTCTCGCCTGACTCTCTCTGTTGCTTCCCTGCCCTGGCTCACACTCCACTGCTGCCTCTGTCCCATACCCTGTGGCTGCCTGTTCCACTCCTCAGTCCCTCACAGGCTCTGTCTCCTTTTTCATTCTGTTCTCTCCCTCCACAGTCTGGTGGATTGCTCTCTCTCTCTCTCTCTCCTCTCCTCTGATACAAGTTCTGCCCCCATGCTTGCACCCTGTATTTATAGGCTCAAGTCTGCTTGGAGCATCTGGGCGTGCTCCTCACTTGGCCTATGGGTCGGGGATTGAAATATCACGCTGTGCCACTTATTCATGGGCAAGCCCTGTCCACATGCATTTATTAGAGTTGTGCATTGGCACACTGCTACTTGCACTGTGCACTGGCCCACTGAATATTGCTCCATGTCACATTTCCTCAGTTGCACCATTCACAACTGTCTGGATATCCTGCCCCAGGTGTATAAAAACAAGGACAGGAGGGTAGCATCTTTCAGAAAAGAAGGTGTACAAGAACAAGGGGCATGATATGAGGCTAGAGAGGGTAGGTTCAGGGTAACGTGTGAGTAGTTTTCACAAAGAGTAGTGGATGCTTGGAACAGCATCCCTGCAGAGGTAGTAGGGGAAAAAACAGTAGGGGGATTCAAGAATGCATGGGAGACAGAAGATTGCTCTAGTGATAAGGAAGAGAGGTGTCTCAGATCAACTAGGGTCTGCGGTAATGCATTAGGTATTGAAAAGGTTGACTAGATGGGCCACACGGCGCCATCTGCCATCACCTTCTGTGTATCTGTGTACATACACAGTCTGGTGGCATACACTTTCTTTTACTTGTATGCTACACAATGTATCACATACAATATACCCCCATTTGTCTTGTGGCAAAACTGTATTGTTAGTTTTAATATCACTTATTAAAAAGTATATATGAAGAAACTTGTGTCATAAAAAGAAAATATTGTAAAATAATCACTGCTTCTGCATATATGGCAGTGGCTTATGAGTGAATGTGTTATCCTAATCTTCTGCTTTGCCACTCAAACCTGAACAGTACTGCAATAGAGCACTTGCCGACTTTTTGGCAACATTATGCAAAATAATACAGCTAAGTTTTAATTGTGCTGCATAAGTAAATACTTAAGGTAGCATTGTGCTTTGAATAATCTTTTACATCAGGTCCTGTGCTGTATTATTACTTGGTATTATTTGGTATGAAAGAACAGAAGAAGGCCAGAGCCCATCGAGACTGTTTCCACACTATGTGGGACATTATTTATCTATTATCCCTCAACCAAACATCTAATTTGTTTGCTGCCGGAAGATTTAGAATGCATAGGTTTTAGGACAAGATATCTTGTCGCGGCAGCCTAAGGGTTAAAGACAGTGGCACTAGTTGCCTCTACCAATTCTTGTGGCAAGGTGTTCCATACAATGGATGCTGTTATTGGAAAAAAGTTTCCCTTTGCTAGTTTTATAAATTTTACTTCAAGCTGTTTATTATGCAGTCTCGAACATGACTCCTTTTGGAGAGTGTTAGACCACATTTTTCCATTAGATCTGGTGAATTTATTAAATTAAAAACCATAAGCATATCACCTCTTAATCTTCTAGTTTGAAGAGAGACGAGATCGTAGCTTTTAATCTGTTCTGATAATCCACGCTTGTTAATCTTGGAATCATTCTAGTTACTCTCCTTGAACCTGTTCAAGAATTGCTATGTCTTTTTTTTGGTTTGGATTCCAGAAAGGGGAGCATAGTCTAGATATGGTCTAATGTATGCCATATACAATGGAATAAGGCATTGTTTAGTGCGATTAACAAAAGTACATTTTATTTGCTCAAAAGTCTGTTGGTCATGCAAGCAGTTCTAACACAGTGATCATTTGATGTAAGTTTATTATTAACATATATCCCTAAATCTTTTCACAGTTTGATGAGTGAAGTGGTAATCCGCTTATATAATATATATCGCTTGGATTATTTACAACTAAATGCACTACTAAACATTTGTCTTGATTAAACTGCATATGATTTTCATTTGCCCAAAGTGTTAATTTTTCCAAATCATTCTTTAATGCAGAAATATTTTCTTGATTATTAACCTTGCCCCAGTTTAGTATCATCTGAAATTTAACCATGAAGCTATTTGGCCCTGTTTGTAAATCACTGATAAAGAGATTAAACAATGTTGGTCCCAAGACCGACCCCTGTGGTACACCACTTGTCACACTACCCGAATCGGACAATATATCATTAATTCGGACTCTCTGAGAATGATTTGTCAATTAGTTTAAAGTCCAGTTGAAAATATCAGGTGAAAACCTAGATTGTGCATTTTAGTAATGAGTTTTCATGTGAGACTTTATCGAAAACTCTACTAAAGTCCGAAAGAATTACATCAGTAGGGATACCCACATCTAGTAGAGTACTTGTATTATTGTATCAAATTGGTGGTGCAGGAATACTTGGGAGTAAACCCATGCTGATTTGAATCATAAATTCTAATTTTTACAATCTTGATCTATTAGAGACTTCATTACTCGTTCCATTAATTTACCAGCCACTGAGGTCAGGCTAATTGGACGATAAATTTTCAAAACCTCTATTGCCTTTTTAAATATGGGAGTAACTATTGCTGAACGCCAATCATTTGGTACAATACCTTCTTGTAAGGATTTGTTGAAGATAATTGACAAAGGTATAGAAATATTTATAGAGGTTTCGATCAAAAACCATGGATGAATACCGTCCTGGGCCCAGACTAGTATTTTTTTTAGTTTTTGATAGCCTGTATAATGTCAGTTGGATAGAAACCTATGATAATCATGGTGAACTTTAAATGTACTAATAGGTGATTTTTGAGAGAAGACAGAACAAAAGTGCTTATTAACTAGATTTGAGGTTTCTATATCAGATAGAGAAGACGCCTGGTTATAATGATCCTTGATACACCTTTTTACTATTTATATAAGAGAAAAGATATGTGTGACAGTCTTTTGTGTGAGCTAGTTTAAATTCTAGCTTATTTTTTTTGCCAATTTAATAGAATTTTTAAGTTTTTCACAGATAGTCTGTATTTATGTAATACAGTAGTTTTAAATGGAACAGAACTATTCTTAAGTTTCCTAAAAGTTAACTTTTATTTTAATCTGATTTTTAATTGTCTTGTTGAACCAAAGGAAATTTTTCCTTTATTATTACATTTCCTCTTAGATAGAATAAAGGTATTTTCAAATAATGTACAATGTTTTTAAAAGTCCCAAGCTTGTTGTGTTATACAATTAAAAAGATTAGATTCCCAGTTTATGTTTTGTAAGTATTCATTGATTTTAGAAAAATTTGCTTTATTATAATTTTTGTACAGTATAACTTCCTTTGTGTAGTTTTAAACTGTTGAATTTCAAAAGAATAGATGAATGATCACAGCACCCTAAACTCTGTTAAAGATTAGGATACCTACCATGTGTTCATTTTTATGTCTCCTACATGGACAGTCAATGCTCTGTAGGAGAACATGGTGATCTTGAAAAGAATGAATGTCTACTTACCTTTACCCCAAAAGTGTCCTCTTTGTCCAACCAGTCGGAACCATATCTTGAAGAGTGTGGAGAATGGGACACTGAAGATAATAGTGATGATGCTGAAGATAATGGATGGTAGTTTGAAGATACAACAGAGTGTGAGATGAAGTTCATGAATGCTAGCCTATACTTAAAGGTGAAATGGAAGATGAACTGTGTGTATAACATCTGAAGTGGAAGCTGAAGAGTAAAGCTGTGATGACATAGTGACATTATTACACTTTTTGGTGATTTTTATATTACTGAGTTCTTTCAAGCAGCATACTAGCCCTGCAACTCTAGAAAACAAATAAACAAAAAAAATTACCAAAAATATAAGCAACTGTTGCTTATACTTTCCAAAGAGTAGCTGCAAATATTACTTAATCCACAGTGGTTTGTTATAGATGCATTGTTGTCAAGTTTGTTCCCTTTATTCATCAGTTGAATAAAGGGACAAGAGAAGGAGAAATTAGATCCCCTTCACAAGAGTGGTAGCAAGGAAGACACAGGGAACTACAGGCCAATGAGTCTCACCTCAATAGTGGGGAAGATCATGGAGACACTGCTTAGGAACATATTGTGGATCATCTGATATCCATTGGACTGCAGGATTCAAGACAGCATGGGTTCATGGCGAGGTAAGTCCTGTCAAACAAATCTGATAGATTTCTTTTGGCTGGGTGACCAAGGTGGTGGACCAGGCAGGGCAGTGGATATTGCCTACCTTGATTTCAACAAGGCCTTCAACACAGTCCCAGATAAAAGGCTGGTAAAAAGTTGAGGAGTCTAGGGTTGGGACACAGGGTGGTGAACTGGGTCAGAAATTGGTTAGTGGACAGAAGGTAGAGGGTGGTGGTAAATGGCACAAGTCAGAAGAAATGGGAGTCACTAGTGGTGTGCCACAGGGGTCAGTCCGGGACCAGTCTTCTTCAATGTCTTCATGCAGACATAGCAGAAGGGCTAGAGGTAAAAGATGGCTGTTTGCAGATGACACCAACATCTGCAACAGAGTAGATACTCCAGGGCATATAATGAGAATGAAAAATACCTGGAAAAGCAGGAGAAAAGGTCTAAATTATGGCAGTTAAGGTTTAACATGAAGAAGTGTAAGATCATGCTCATGGGGAACAGAAACCCTGTGGGAGCTACATGTTGGAGGGTGAGTTCTGACAGTCACCAGGAGGACAGGGATTTGGGGTCATTATATCAGATGACCTGAAATTCACCAAACAGACTGGAAAAGCAGTTGGGAGGGCTAGTGGATGTTAGAGTATATAGGGAGGGATATTAAAAGCCATAGCAAGGAGGTGGTGATCCCACTGAACAAGAAACTGGTTAGACCTCACCTAGAGTACTATGTGCAGTTCTGGAGGCAGCACCTACATAAGGATATTAGGTGCTATGCACTATTGGGTGGAAAGTATGCACTAAAAGCATTTACCCCACTGTACCGCACCCAGCGGTTGGGTACACACATGCTGGTATGCACAACCAGCAGTCACCTATCCATGGCTCTGCCCCTCCCGGTGTGTAGGCCTCTGCAGTGTGGCTGGGGTGGAGGTACAGTCTAGGTGAGCATCCAATCGGATGCCCATCCTGAGCCAGAAGTGGATCCTTGCACAGTGAAGTGTGGGTTTGGGTGTGTGAATAATTTCTGCATGCACCCAGACCAGCATGGCCATGCCCGCTGTCCGGAGAACCCTCTACCCTAGCTTCCAGTGCACAGCAGTGACCCACCACACTGCCAAACCACCCTCCAACACAGGGCAGTCCCAGCACCCTGCAAGCACAACACCCCAACACATGTCCTCCACTGTACCCATAGTGCCAGTGCAGCCAATCCCTACCAGCAGTGCCCATGTCATGCTGCACTGATGCATGCCCCACCTCCCCACCATGGCAACCACTCCCTGGATGGTGGTGCACATAACAACTCCACCCACACAGTGGTGTCTCATCCAAATGCATTTGCTCCCCAGTTCCCTCATGAGCCCATTGGACATTCCCTGCCCAATGCAGCACTGCCCAATCCCCATCAGCCCCTTCACCAGCAGCCTAGTGGGCTGTGGCATCATGGGGGTTGGAGTCCTGTTCCACTTCAACTGGCAGGCCATGTCTGTGGGGTGCACAGTGAGTTATGGCAGGTTCCAGCAGCAGTAACATCAGCCCCTCATTGGTGGCCAGTGAACCCCCACCACTGTGCTGACATCAACACCTCTGGCCCTCATTACTGTCCTGTCAGTGTATGTGGCTCAGGAAGAACACTGGCACAGCCCTATGCACACCTTCTTGGCTGCCAGCTGTCCAAGTGATGCTCAGAATGCAACACCTAAACATAGGGGCATGGTCCCGCATCACTTGGATGGCGGTGGCTGTGGAGGTGTGCGAGGGCTGTGCCACTGGCCATCCTGAGCAGCAGCACCATCTGGAGTACTAGAACCATGGGGGCAGGTTTTGCTGATGCCGCGGGGGCACTGGCCACCTAGATGCTACCATAGTCATGGTTGTGTGGCCATTCTGGGTGCCAGTGGAGTGCGTGTGGGGGCGGCATGTATGACAGGGGACTGGGATGGGCGTGTGTGTGGGGTCATGCCCAGCAATACAGGGTAGGGGCTGTCCCATTGTAGGGGATGGCAATGTTAGTACAGGACCCTGGCTCTATAGTGTCCGGGTGGTGCCTTCAGCTGCCCTAGCCTTCACCAGCAGCCCTAGTGGGCTGCGGCATCATGGGGTTGAGAGTCCTTGTTCCACTTCGACTGGCAGGCTAAGTCTGTGGGGTGCACAGTGAGTTACGGCAGGGTCCCAGCAGCAATAACCTGCTCTGGCATTTGCTCCCTGTGGAGGGCACTATGCACCTTAGTGCATGACACGTAGTACCGTCCAGCTCCTGGAACACTCCTGCCCACCCCAGTGCATTGCTGTCCCACACGCTGGAGGATCAGGTGCATAACTGACTTGCACTCAGTCTGTACATGCCATGCAGAGTCCCGGGACCCTGCTCCATGGCATTCCTGTGTATCGATGCCAATGCACCCAGTTTCCATGGTGCATTGGCATCATGCATAGGGCCCAACGAAAGGGGTGGAAACAGTGCAGAGGAGGGCAACTAAGATGGCAGGGTCTACACCACATGGCATATGGGATAGACTTAGGGACCTCAATATGTACACATTGGAACAGAGACAAGAAAGGTGGGACATGACTGAGACTTTCAAATATCTTAAGGGCATAAATAAGGTAGAAGGGATAGCATCTTCCAGTATAAAAAGTACAATAGAAATAGAGGGCATTGCATAAAATTGAGAGGGATCACATAAGGGATAATGTGAGAATTTTTGTTTTTACAGAGAGGGCGGTGGATGCATGAAATGCCCTGCCTCAGGAGGCCGTGGGAGCACACACAGTGGAGGGATTCAAGAGGGCAGGGGTTAGCACAAGGGAATTATACATATGAGGGGTATAGCTGAGGCTGCTGACCTAGTAGAGGCAGTGGAGCAAATTGGTAAAATAGGCAGACTTGATGGGCATTGTGGTCATTTTCTGCCATCAACTTCTATGTTTCTATGTAGTTACAAATGCTTTGAAATATTTATATACTGTAACTACTAGTGACTCCTTAAAAACACCATAATAACCTTTAGAACTGGTTATTACAGTGTTTAGTGCCACTCATTTGAAGTATGCCACCTCATTGGCCCTAAGTCTGTGGGGGGTCCTAACACCTGAAAAAATGCGCTCCCTTTTCTGTTAAGGAGCACTCCACTGATCCTTCACTCTTAATGCCATGGCAGGTAACTTCTTTATATATTTCAAAATTTATCTGGTTGATTCTGCCTTTACTAATTTGAAAATCTATCCAGTTGATCCTGCAGTTTGTACCCTTTGAGCGGGCTTGACAGCGGCTGCATCGTGAATGGAGTGTATTATCGAGGTTCACTGTAATGTTAAAAAGGAAAAACAAGCAGAGTGTGTGTGTGTCTGTATGTGGGTGTCTGTGTGTGTGTGTGCGGGTGTCTGTGTAGTGTAGGTCTGTGTGTGGAGCTGCTCCAGTGGCTTTGGCATTCCACTCCCTTGAATCAGTAATTATAAAATAATACCTGTGCAAGGTGTGTGTGTTAGTAGGATTTTTACACACCTGGTGTGTGAAAATCCTATAACTACACCTGCACAGGCATTATTCTCTATTTGTCTATCATTTTACAGGTCAACTGCATATAAACACTAGCTTCAAAAACTGGACTTGTCATTCAACTAAACCACTGCCAATGAATATGCTGAGATGCGAATGTAGCCTACAATTAGTGTACATTTACATGCCATTTGTCAGCTCATGTTTTCAGTAACTCAACAACAACTGTAGAACAGATAAGGGAGGAAGTATTTATACCCATCTTTCCATGATTTACTACATTTTCTGATTTTAAGAATTTGTTTCTTACACTCAACATTTACAATATATTGCTACATGCTAAAAAATTCAGCTATACTAGCCTCTTCACCATGCTCTAATAGAGTGGAAGTAGTAGGGCAAGAAAAAGAGCATCAATATCAACTGTAACTGTACTGTAATGTGCAATACAGACAGGACATGGTGCCAAGTTACTGTCTTGCAGGCCAGATGTGTTGTTGTAACCATGCAAAGTATCAGAAATGTGGTCAGAATAAGATGTAACATCAGGAAAGTATCTCAAACTCCACGGTAGTCAGGTAAGAGCTAGTGGCTGCAAGCATCCAGTAGAGACTTGGTTAGAGACAGTATCCGAGACTGATCTGCAGATGGAATTATTACAGCACCATTTAGATGAAAATACTACCAGGCTGAAGAAGCTAGTTGTAAATATTTTTCAGTCCTAAAACGTCTCTGGCCACAAGGATCTCTTTTTATTTTACAAGTCTATACAATTCATCTTTCATAGATCACATAACCTCTCGAGTTCTTATGTCTTCATTGCTTCTAGGCTTTTCAGTCTCTGAATGTCTACATGAAGACATCTAACCTCCTCCTCCTTTACATTTTTCTTATGAATTGTAGATTGTGTCCATAAATATTCTTCATTAGAGAACTATATTATGTGGAAAGAAATACATGGAATTACACATGGTAAATGGCAATTGAAAGAGGAGAACGATGAAACACAGATGAATGGTTTCTGATTTTGTTTCAAGTCTTTTATTAACACCCTTCAGACAGGAATATTACCAGTGAGCCGAGACCCTTGTACCACCTGTGGGTGGGGTGGGGAGAGTTGGAGAAGGAGAAATTGTAACATAGGATGTTTTCCTTCTCTGTTAATGGTGGTCATCAGTTAACGCTGCAAATCTTCCATCTACTGTATGTGCCCACACTTGTCAGTGCAGATGGAGCAGCTAGAGGATAATGAAGGGTGCTTCGTGTCATATACATCCACTCAGTTGCATATACATATGTACACTTGCACTCAAGTGAGCATTCTATTGGTGATCACAGGAACAAAGCACACACATCCCTTAGCCTGCCATGATGCCACTGATTCAATGTCCAAGGCCCTAATCTCAAAGTATGGGGACTGTAGAAGGATACACCTACCCTCAATGAAATCCAGTACATCAGTAGTCATGAGGTATATGTTGTTCCACCTCCTGTGATGATGTATGAATCATAGATGGTGATTTCAGTGCTGTCATGGGACAGTAAATGGTGCTAAAACACAATTAAAAGAAACTAATCCATCCATATCCACACAATAAATGTTTTCAAATAGTATGTACACATATACCTATACTGATTCTGAAAGACCTGACTCAGTATTCTTAGCAACCAAAATTACTTACAAGACCACTGCATTGCTTTAATTGTCAAGCAGTGAGAAATGGAACCAGTGGATGCAGATGTCCATGACCTGAGGGGCCTACAATGTAGCCTAGTCAGCAGATACCTGTCAGCTACCATAAGGTCTCCTAACTCAATGGGAGAAGCCACGAGTTACCATGATACTAACCTCTTCCCCTTTTTGACAAGCGATCCAGTACTAGCATTCCATACATTCTGGTTTCCTTGACTCTGTAAGACACACCTCAATGTGACATGCATTTAAGGTCTGCTGCAGTTGTGCTTTGCTCTATTATGATAGAGCCTGTGACTGGGGACCTCAGCAGGACTTTGACTAGAAGTAGACATGTGATTAGATGGAACTTGTGGGCCTGATCTGTGGTGACACTTCAGAGGAACCAGTCCTGGCATTTAATCATGTGTACCTAAGCCTTGGAGCAGAACATGCACAGTCATAATGTGCACTTAAATAATGCAGGCATGGATTTTTGCACATAGGAACTTTAAAGAACAAGCAGGTACACAGTCATAAGGGACTCAAGGTTTTTCAATATTTTATTGTTCCAATTGGACAAATCAAGGCCCCTCTCAACTAACAAGACCCTTCTTATTTGCATGATAGCCTTGTTCATCTGAATCAAAATATAAAATATTGAAAAATGAAGCTGAAAAGCATCCCTATAGAGTCTATGTAGCACAACCCCATGTTGTCCATATTCATACATCACCAAATGTGCAAGCACGGTTGCCACTCTCTGGAACAGGAAGTGAAGGTATAAAACTCACAGCTCCACAGAGCAAAATACAATCCCTTACTTTCAAAATTATAGGCAGAAAATGTGTACTTAATACTGAATTTGATTTTGGAGCAGGTAATGTTGCTGCTATGGTTATGGGCAAGGCCCTGGAATTCTCGAGTTCTGCAGTTGCAGAATTTGCCGCAGAATTTGCATCATGCCACAGAATATATATAGTGCCGTAGAATTCATTGTTTTGGTGAATTTTCATATAAATATACTGTTTTCCACAGTGTCAGGCTTTCTTCCTACCTCGTTTATCCTGAAGCCCTCCTCTATGCTCAGCATATGATGTCATCGATGACATCACATCATATTTAGCCAATGACAGGACTGCATTCTGCCAGAGAAATGAATAAATCATGCTTGAAATCAGAAAATGCTGCTGCAGAAGTCAAAGAGCACTGCCACAGAAATCAGAAAATTCTGCCAGTAGAACACCAGGGCCCTGGTTATGGGTGACAATTGTTGCAAGAGAAGGGAAGGTGTTCTTTAAGGTTCAATGGCTTTTCAGCAGGGTGGTATTATTTAAAGTAGCACATTACCTGAAGTGTTACCTTATTGTGCAGACTATAAGCACAAGTTCAGCCTTTTTCATATATTGGATCAAAACTTTAAATTCTCTTAGTGTATTTACATCCTTCTGATGGACCACTGCCTTTGTTGCAAAGTGTAAAAGTTAGTTTAAAGAAAATTACTTGGTCTGTTGTAATTCTTGCATATAACAAATAAGTTTGTCCTTGCTCTATTTATTCATGATATGTTTCTTGTTCTCTTAATGCACATATTTATGCTTACCTTTGTTGTGTGTTAACTTGCAACAGGTGTCAATATTTCTTTATATGTGCTAATTTTTAATCAGGAAGAAATTGAAAATGAGTGCAAGCTCAATTGGTTTGTTACACCATTCCTGTTTTAAATAAAAACCTTGAGTAAGTACAAGTAAAAATGTCAGTTAATATGGTACCTTGAATAATACTGGTTACGTGAGATATGTTGTCTTCAGTGGAAAACCTGATGCCTATCACAATTTTGTCCTAATAAAAAATTTAACTTTGTAAAATGATTTATGAATACCTGTTCCTCAATAAGGACATCTGTTCCAGACAAGCCATCTGTTTCTTCTGCACTAATCTGACTCACAATATTTATCACATCACTTTCAGCTACCTTCTCATGATGAGAGCAGTCAGTGCCAGTTTCCTGTTGTTGTTTGTTTTCACTGATCTCCCTTACCATTAATGTGTTCTGCTATTTGTAACTTTCTTAGCAACCTCCTTTTAATTCTTCAATCATTTTGTCTGTTGCTGTTCTATATGCCTGATCTCCATATTTCTTTTAACAGCTTCTGTAAAGAGAGACATATATATCTCAACAAGTACAGCATGTAAAGGGGTGTCCCTGGGTCTTGGCATTAGCTACCACCCACAACCCTGACCCATGTTTGTGAGTATTCTTATCTGTAATAATGTTGGGGTTTGAGAGAATCACACATCCTGCTGCCCTCTCCCTGGTGCGTGACTGGTGTGATGCTCCTACATTCCCAGCAGTTTAGGCTTTATGACATAGTAGCTTGTGGCATGACAGTGAATGGCCAGGGACAAACTTGTCAAGCACACATGACATCACTGCATTTGGGCTGCTGGTGTAAAATTCTGGATTAAAGATTCAAGCAGCAGGATGAAACACACCCTGCAACACAGGAGATATAGCACCTACTGAAGCTTAGCTCCCCAAGTGAATGTTCTCCTTGGACTGGAAAATTACATCCCTCCCAGTAGATGCAATGTCTGGCAATCAGCATGTGAGTGATGGAGCTATTAAGTCTCGGTGATGATGGTTAACTGTGCTGGACTGACAGATCATCAAAGGCAATCCAACAGCAATGCTCCTAGGAAGAAAGCTATGTAAAATAACAACACATACAGTAAGCAAATAACTTTCCCAAAATGATGTTTGGCATTAAAGGGAACAGTCGCCAATTTAAAAGTATGTTCCTTTAAATCAAAAACACAAACCCCATAGTGTTCCAGCTATTGTTGTTCAAGTTTCATGCATAACAAATAAAATCAATTCAGCTTTGTTTCCTTATCTGAAGGAGTACTACAGTTTCATTTTTAGGAGAGCTTGTCCAGCGTGGGCTGGGGGGTAGAGATTCTAAAATTCTACTGGGTACACAGTTGTTGGCAATGGTGGGGGGACTCTGAAGAAGATACAATTGAGTAGAAGCACTGGGGCTAATGGGATAGCAGCATTTACCTGCACTTGTGCAGACTTTGTATGAGTTGTATGCTTTTGTTTGTTATTTTTGAAGTTCTCATGGTCATTAAATACGTTTGCATCAACTTGTGGGTCTGCTTGTTCCGATCCACTTTATCAAATGCTACAGAGCTTATTGAGTTTGTTACTAGGATTTGGGAATTGAGAACCACTGTCATAGGGGCTTGGGGCATAGAAAACTCTGCAACATTTTTTATTATATGCTGTACCAGGCACAAAAGTATTGATTTTAAGATGAGCAGCCCCAACATTAACAGCATTTTTTAAACATTGCTCTTCATCAGCCCAGAAGGATCAGTCCCAAAGCATGAAGCTCTGCCTCCTCTATTTCTATCTAGGAGAATATGTTATCCAGAATGCCTTTTAGCCTTCCGGTTATCTGGTATATTGAGTTTATTTTGTCACATCCATGCACCAGGCATTCTTTTTAGAATGAGATGACATGCTGAGTGGGATATGGGTGGGGTGCATGGATTGCATTGACTGGTAAGGTCCAATAGGATGGGTTGAGTACCTCTATAGCTGCCAGTAATGGCAGCTATAGTCCTTGATAGTGATTCCACAGTACTCCTTGCTCATCACTTTGCACTTCTATGCAGAGAAAGGGGAGTAAGTGGCTATTAGGAGGCTGGGATATAACTCATCTTCAGTGAGGCAAACCCTGTATAGCTCTTATCATTTTGTCACTGAAATGCTGAACACTGACACTCAAATTGTAGGAAAATGAGGGTGCTGGCCTGAATAATGTGGGACATACAGTGTTGCCAGCCAGAAAGCAATGCAATGCTTTGTAGTATTACTGTAAAATTCTGCAGTATGCTGCAGGAACAGTTTAATTCTATGACTATTCAGCCCTTTTGTCATGCAGTATTTGTCCAGGTGGTCTAGCGGACCTCACTCCCTATCCTTGATCTCCCCAGAAATAAATAAATAACATACCCTGGTGGTCTGATGGACCACACACCACCCTCCCCACCCCAGTCAGCAGTGTCCCACCACCCCTCCCATCCCATCCTCAAGCAAAGCAGCCCAGCACATCCCTGCTCTCCCACCACAGCTGGCTGTGAGCTGAGCTGTCAAGGAGCACATACTGTATACAGCAGGTGCTCAACAGCTCAGTAGATGGCTGGCCATGGTGGTTAGAAGAGGACTGCACCAGTCTCTGGCTCCAAGGATGGGACAGGGGATTGGGGTGGTGGGACACTGCTGGCCAGGGGTGTGGTGTCCACTAGACCACCAGGGTGCATTATTTAATTATTTCTGGGGACGTCAGAGATAGGGAGGGAGTCCACTAGACCACCAGAAAAAGTTATTAAATTATTTATGGGGACATTGAGGATATTGGAAGGGGTCCACTAGACCACAGGGAGGAATACATTTAAAGTATATGAGCAGATTGGGGATAAGGCGGGGTCCTCCAGACCACCAGGTATGTGATTTGCTTAATATAAGGGGATCAGGGCAGGTGGGACCACTAGCCACCAGGGACATTAATTTTATTTGTAAAGAGATCAGGGCTTGGGGACCTCTAGCCACTAGGAACATTAATTAGTTTTGTTTGTAAGGAGATTGGCGTTGGGGAAGGACTGCTAGCCACCAGGGACATAGGTTACTTTTATTTAACAGGTGAAAAGGGTTTGGGGGTGTTAGTCACCAGGGACTGCTGTCCATGGTGCTATTACCTAAGAGCTGCCTTATGGCTTGTGGCACACTTTCTAGATGTGCCATTTGTTTGATGCAGGACCACAGTTGCTACAAGCTGCTGGGACCTTTCCGATAGTGAATCAGGTTCAGGGTCCCTGGTGCACGGCAGTTGACACAAGCTGCCTTCAGCATAGTTGTGCTGACTTTTGTGAATTAGGACCAGAAACTCAGATCACGTGAAGCTAGTAATTTGCAGCAATAGCACTCCACTCCTGGTCACAGCCTGGACATTAGCTGAAAGCCCTAACAATATCAGGTAGCAGTACAACAAGATGCCACAAAAAGGGGTCATGCTGGCCTCCCCATTGACCAATACTACACATTTAAACACACCCAGGGTACTGGGAAAAAGATGGGACAGGGACAGATGGCCATAGTAGGAAGCCTCAACCTGAGGCTGTCACAGAGATATGGGCAACCTCAAACTACAAATTGAACATGACCATACTAGGGTATTCACTGTTCAGGAAGGAAAGAGGAAAAGGCCGGGAAGGGATGAGTACTGAATGTAAAAGAGGGAGAGAGGTAACTGAAAAAGACAACTTAGAGGAGTCAGGTAAAGTGGCAACCCTGTGGATTGTAACAGCAACAGGGAACTGGAAACAAATCAGAGTGGGTGAACTCAGACCACCAGGTCAGGATAAGGGCAGACAATGAACTGGGAGAGATGTTTAGGATAGCAGACAATTTAGGGAGGTTGTAGTATTAGGGGCCTTTAATATGCTGGATATGGACTGGAAAGTGTCAACTGCAGCAAGTACTTGTAATCAGCATCAAACCTTAATGTTTCAAGCACACCCAACCTTAAAGGAGGGATGCCAACTCCATTATTCAGTTTACTTCATCTTTATTAGTACACAGAGACAGACCTCAGTCTTGCCTGATGCATTTCAGAATAACAATTCTTTTATCAAAGGCATTGCAAAGATGTTAAGATCCAGTCTAATGTCAAACCAGTTGAAGTCTCTGAGGGTAGTCTAGGTGTTGAGCATATGGTAAAAGAGTATGCTCTGATGATATGTGGCACATTAATAATCAGATTTTATTGGCTGGTATTTATTGTATCTATTAAGATTACATTTTATATAGGGTATAGGTAAATGTAATTTTAGATCATTATTTTAAAGGCATGTATTATAATAACATAAAGACAAGAGAAACACAACAGTCTTCCATAATATGTGACTAATCAGCTAGACATAAAATTCACAGCAAAAGGGAAATCTCAGTCATATAAAACAACATCTGAAGATTTAAGCATTTATCCATAAATGCCACAAATGATATATCTAAGTATATCAATGTAATATTTAGAAAAAGGAAGTAGGAAGCAGGGGGAAAGAGGAGGCAACAATCGTTAGCAATCCTGAAACAGGAGTAAACAAGCCTTTGATATGTTTGGGTCTAGTTACCTACACCCCATCCAAGAATCATGCCCATAATCTCAAAATTCCCAAATCAAAAACTATTGAATATTGGAACAAATCCAATTTGTGGCAAAAAGAAGTAAGTCTCCTATGTCCCCTATAGAATAAAATTATCTTAATTACTATTATTTACAGTTTCAAAGATGACAAAAGCCAGATAACCTATGTAAAACTGATACATCTCAAGTATTGTACAACATTGGGATTAATTGTTCCAAGGGAAGACTGAGATCAGCAAGTATACAGCCTAACCAATCACCTCTTTTCTTTGAATACAAGGGTATATCAGCGTATACGCTTAAAATTATCTTTAACCTTCATGCCCATTAACATTGGGGAGTTTTAATACCAGGTCATCTCTGTTTGAAATGTATATAATTTGCATCATAAAATTCCATTCTGAACCTAGTAAGAAGTTTTCAATCTAAAGGATTAGATAGACAGGTTAAGTAAGGTTCAAGATAGTTACAATTTTAAGTTGCATATACCATTTGAAATTTTGAAGAGAAGAAAGACGGAGAAAGTCCTGGAAATGGTTGTATCTCTAACCCTTTTCTTTATTTGAGAAATAACTTCAAAATTTGGTCTGTAATAAATTTCATATAATAAATGTCCCAACTCAGCAGAAATAAGATCTCTTTAATAGTTTTAACCATTGGACAAGTGAAACCTTTCCTCAAATATTCAGTTTCTTCTTCCAGACATTACCTAGGAGCCTCTCATCAGGCAGTTGGAAAGATAAAGAAGAAAAATTAGACACCTCTCTGTGATAAGAGTAGAGATTGAGAACTGGCCAAGTTCCAATCTTAAAACCTCTACATGAACTGACTGACACACAGTACATAACAAAATATCTTATTTAGTACAATCTCCCATGATTTTATATTAGAAGGCCCAGACTTCAGCTACATATAATGCACTTGTTTTTATTCTGGCATTAATAACTATGAGTATACCCTGAATGGTACCTTTTTCCAATCTACAATTAAATCTTTTAAATGCATTAAACACCATTTATAACTTCACTTCAATCGTGAAAGATGCCTATTCCAGCAAATATTGTCTGAGAATCTTACTCCCAGGTAATCATAATAATTTTGAGTTTCATTCTTTCAACTTTCCATAAACAGCCTTGGTGTTCATCTATTTTTATTGCCACAAACTACTAATTTGGCTTTATCTATATTAATTATCAGTCAGCTGTCCTTGCATAATGTAACAAAGTTGTTCATTTTCCTTTATAGGCCAAGTAATGATGGCGATAAATCAGTACTACAGTATATCATCTGCATAAGTTAAGCAGCTTACCTTCCTATTTGATGTACTGGAGAATGAAATTCAGGAAGATCCAACCATTTTATTATAGAATTAATATACAAGCTAAATAAAGTGGGGTAAGAATATATCTCTGTTGGACTCTGAGATTAGTTCTAAGAACAGATGTTAATCCTCCAGAATGGTTGTACTGTACTCTTACCCAGGTGTTTTGATGTATCCTTATTATAATATCCAATAGGAAGGGTCTATATTATAAGCTTGCAATCTCTGCCATAATTATTTACAGCTAATACTGTCAAAGGCAGACCTGAGGTCCTCGAAACAACAATAATAAGTTTTGTTTTCTTAATACATGTATATTTATAAATAAGATGTGACAAATGTAACAGTGTTGAATAGTAGATCGTCCACTCCTAAAACCATTCTGTATCTCATTCAATTGCTGATTTTCA
Source organism: Neoceratodus forsteri (assembly GCA_016271365.2). Lineage (NCBI taxonomy): Eukaryota > Metazoa > Chordata > Ceratodontiformes > Ceratodontidae > Neoceratodus > Neoceratodus forsteri. The sequence continues at coordinate 666,427,880 of CM057455.1, read as the reverse complement.
TGGATCCTGGACTGTAACTTCTGCAATATTATTTTATAAAATATCTTCTGAGATGTATCAATGAGACTAATGGGTCTATACATAGGATCAGAAGCCTGGCCCTTTATATATAGGAAAGATGATACATCCTTTCTAGCTATCTGGAAAATGTTCTCCTTGGACAAATCTTTTAAATATTACTAAAAAGATAGGAAGCTACCAATCAAGAAACTTTTGTAAACATCAGATATAATTTGGTCTGGACCCAGAGCTTTATTAGATGTAACTTGAGAACATAGAAACATAGAAACATAGAATTTGATGGTAGATAAGGACCACTTGGCCCACATAGTCAGCCCATTTCCCCTATCTGTTTCATATACCACAGATTTTAAATGATCTGTGGTTTACCCTCTCTTTCTTAATGCTAGAGTTCCCTTATGTCTGTCCAATGCATTTTGAATTCCCCTATCATTTTTCCCCTACAACTTCTGCCAGAGGCTGTTCCATGGATCCACCACCCTTTCTGTGAAAAATATATTCTCATGTTACCCCTCAGTCTACCACCCTCTATATTCATATCATGGTCCCTTGTTCTTGAACATCTTTTTTTTTAAAGATACTACCCTCTTGTACCTTATTTACACCCTTGATGCACTTGAAAGTCTTTATCATATCCCCCAGGAATACATATTGAGATCCTCCAGTCTCCCCTCAAATGACTTGGTGCAGCCCCTGCACCATTTTTGTCATCCTTCTCTGAATTGCTTCTACTCTGTCTATGTCCTTCTGGAGATGCAGCCTCCAGAACTGGATACAGTACTCTAGATGAGGTCTCACAAATGTTCTATACAGTTGCATCACCACCTCTTTCTTTCTGCTGATGATACTTCTCCTATTCACCCAGCATTCCACTGGCTCTCCTCACAGCCTTCTCACATTGTTTGATAATCTTTAGATATGATTACTCCCAGATCTCTTTCCTTTTGGCAGCTGTCAGTACCTCCCCATCCATCATGTTCTCCTCCCTGCATTTCTGCACCCCAAGTGCATAATCTTGCACTTATTTGCAATAAATCTTAACTGCCACACCCTTGACCACTCATCAAGCTTGCTTAAGTCTCTTCTCATTTTCTACCCTCCTGGAGTGTCAACCCTGTTGCAGATCTTCATGTCATCTGCAGAGATACACACTTTCCTTCCAGCCCCTCTGCAATGTTGCTTATGAAAACATGAAGAAAAAAAAGGCAAGAGTAAGAATTCCAAACAACAGTGAAGGGGCCAGAAATAAGACATGATGGGAGTGGTGCAGTGCAGTGGCTGTGGAGCAGCAGTCTTCCAGGAGACATTCTGAGTTGGCCAGGATTTGTGGGACCTCGTCTCCATCCAGAGACCACCAGGGCCACTGCCATTGCCTCAGAGTTGCCAAGAAAGAGGAGCAGTTGGAACACAGTGGGCTCAGGGAGCATCAGGGTGGTGGAACAGAGGTGCATCCCTCCAGTTGTACCTCCACAATTCCCATGCCATTCTGGAAAAGTGAGGTTCCTCTATGGAGGCACCCCAGTGGAGACCAAGGAGGATGCGGGGACCTCCACAAGGGAGACCCACAGAAGGGGTGACATGGGACCCACAGGGAAGGAGACAACTCCTGGTGGGGACTCCATTGTTAAGAAGGTAGAACTGGGGGAGGAAGGGAGAGGAAGGTAAGGTGTCTGCCTGGCACCATGGCTTAGAGGGACATGGAGCGAATCCTCAGGATCACCAGAGCAGCTGCACAGGGAGGGAGCAGGATGTCATTGTCCACCTAGGGACAAATGACCTAGCTAAGAAAGGGATCAGAGCAGTGCAGAAAGAGTTTGTGGAGTTGGGAGGGGCCTTGACAAGTAGCACGCATGGTAACATTCTCAGATAGGTGAAGCTAGGGTCCTCCACACCATGGGATTCAATCAGTGCTTGAAAACTGGTGCAAAGCTCAGAGATTTGGCTTCACTGGGGACTGGGGTCTGCCTGGAGTGATACAGGCCTATACTGGCATGATGGGCTGCATCTGTCCAGGAAGGGAACCAGGATCCTAGGTGATAGGTTTAAATACTTCATTGGCAAGCATTTAAACTAGCCAAGGGAGAAGCACTGGAAAGGAACTGGAAATCCTAGCCCCCAAAAAGTCAGGGTAGTAAGTGAGGTAAACACCAAGACAGAGATGTTGATAGGGAGAAGGCAGGGTAAATGGAGAAAGTGACAAAGGCAATAAGGACAGGGATGGGCAAAATGGAGTAAGGCCATCAGGAAATGTAGGGTAATGAGTACCAATGCCCATAGTCTGGGCAACAAGCTCCCTGAACTGGTGGCCTTGATGGAAGAGGATGCCTGGATATTGTAGCAGTCACAGAAACATGGTACACAGAGAACCATGACTGGGATGTTAACATACCAGGGTACACAACCTACAGGACAGACAGGGAGGGAGAAGAGGGGGAGGAGTAGCTCTCTATGTAAAGGAAGGGATAAAGGCGACTGAACAAAAGAGTAAACAGGGAGGAGAGCTGGCACTGTGGGTCACCTTAGAGACTGCAAATGGCACCACAATCTGCACAGGGTTGTATACAGACCCCATGTCAGGGGAGGAATGGACAAGGATATGATAAAAGCATTCTTAGGATGGCAGAGAAAGGGAGATACTGTTGATGGGAGACCTGAATATGTCAGATGTTAATTGAGCACATTTGCTGCAGCCACATCCAAGAGCAGGGCCATTCTCAATGCCCTACAGGTGGCATACCTCAGACAGCTAGTTTTGGAACCCACTCATGAAAAAGCAATCTTAGACCTCATACTCTCAAATGAGGGCAGAGAGGATTTCAGATCTAGAAGTGGTTGCCAACTGGGAACAAATGACCATCAAACAATGTGGTTCACGATAAACTCAGCTACAGAATCAAGCCATACAAAAGTGAAGTTACTGGACTTCAGTAGGGCTGACTTTGGCAAGATGGGAGTGCCTTAGAAAAGCACTAGCAAGCAGGCTAGAAGGAGGAGTGGAGCAGCAATGGGGAAACATCAAAACTGCCATCACAGAGGCAACAAACCTTGTGTCAAGCAAATCAAAAATGAAACAAAAAGCCACTATGGTTCTCAAAAGAGGCGGTGGGTAAAGTCAGGGAGAAAAGATAGCATTCAGTAAGCATAAGGAAACACAGAAGGAGCAGGACGGAGAGTTGTTCCAGTTAAGGGAGAAGGAAGCAGAGAGGAAGTCAGAATAGCAAAGGCTCAAACTGAGGAATAGATAGCCAACTTGGTTTAGAAGGGGGATGAAACCTTTATAGGTACATCAGGAGCAAAGAAAGACAAAGGAAGGGATAGTGAGGCTGAATAGAATGGGTGGTGGGTGAGCAGAGGATAGTGAAAAAGCAGTGATACTGAACGAATATTTCTGCTCTGTTTTCACAAAAGAGGAGGAGGGGAGGTGCCAAATCAATTAACAGAAGCACTCCTGATAGGAGTCGATCCTAGTCATTTCACAGAAGAAAGGGTTCTGAAAGAACTCCTAAAACTGAAGGAGGACAAAGCAATGGGGCCTAAAGAATTCACCCAGAATTCTAAAAGAATTAAGGGGAGAACTAGTGAAACCACTGACTACCCTTTTAACAAATCATGGGAGGATGGTGTGATACCTGATGACTGGAGGAAGGTGAATGTGATTCCCCTTCACAAAAGTGGGACTAAGACAGAGGCAGGAAACTACAGACCTGTCAGTTTGACCTCTGTGGTAGGGAAAGTGATGGAATCACTTATGAAGGAAAGAATTGAGTACCTAGAGGCCAATGGGGCTGGGACCCAAGGCAGCATGGGTTCACAGCGGGAAGGTCACGTCAGATGAATCTAGTTGATTTCTTTGACTGGGTGGCCAAAGTAGTAGACCAGGGAGGGGCTGTGGACATGGCCTACCTAGAACTTTAGCAAGGCTTTTAACACAGTCCCACACAAAGATTAATAGTCAAATTAACCAGCCTGGGAGTGGGTCCAAGGGTGGTAGCCTGTAAAACATTGGCTGCACAACAGGACACAGATGGTAATTGTAAATGGAATCCACTCTGAAGAAAGAGGAGTTACTAATGGGGTACCGCAGGGTTCAGTACTGGTCCAGTCATTTTAATGTCTTTATAAGTGACATTGAAGAGGGACTGGAAGGAAAGTATGCCTCTTGCAGATGACACAAAGATCTGCAACAGGGTATATACACAAGGAGGCATGGAAAGGATGAGAACGGACTTGGCAAGGTTGGAGGAATGGTCAGAAGTATGGCAGCTTGAATTCAATACAAAGAAGTGTAAAATAATGCACCTGGGAAACAAAACCCAGGGAAGATTACACAATGGGGGAGGTAGTAACAACAACAAAATGGAAAGGGACCTGGGGGTAATCATATCAGATGACCTTAAGGTTAGCAAGCAATATGAGAAGGTAGTAGGGAGAGCTGGGGTATACTGGGATGTATAGGGAAAGGCATCACCAGCAGAAAACAGTAAGTCATTATCCCTCTGTACAGACAGTTGGTGAGATCCCATCTGAGTACTGCATCCAGTTCTGGAGACCTCATCTCCGCAAGGACACAGGACAGAAGCAGTCCAGAGGAGGGCAACTAAAATGGCTCAGGGTCTGCAAGAGAAGCCATGGAGGAGAGATCAAAGGAGCTTAATATGTATACCCATGAGGAAAGGGAGAGGGGGACATGATAGAAATTTTTAAGCACCCCCAGTGGAATCAACAAAGTCCAAGAGGGTAGCATCTTTCAGACAAAGAGATGTGCAAGAACAAGTGGACACAATTTAAAGATGGGGGTCTAGGGGCAATGTGAGGAAGTATTTATTCACAGAGAGGGTGGTGGATGCATGAACCAGCCTTCCTGAGGAGGTGTTGTGTCTAAAACTGTGGGAGAATTCAAGAATACATGGGACAGGCATAAGACAATTCTTGTGGGGGTAAGAAGAAATAGGCTGTTGGTTGACTAGGATCTGCAGCTTATCCTGTAGGTAGGGAAATGGCAGACTAAGTAGGCCAAGTGGTCCTATCTGCCATCAAAATCTATGTTTCTATTAAAGAGGACTGGTCCAAGCACTGATCACTTCAGGACCCCACTAGTCACTTCTGTGTCCAATTGCTCAGACAAGTTTTGACCCAGATTTTTTTTAAATATAATTTTATTGAAAGATTTTCAGACAGTCAATACATTCCATATTGTTATGACATTTCATTAATTGAACATGTTACATACACGGGTGGAACATCCTGGATAGGAACCCAGACTCATATATCATCTTATTTCATAACTTTGAAAAATTTTAACGAATTACAGCACTTTGTATATTTCTCTCCTATTATTTACCAGTGTGAGGAGATGGAAATATTTTCAAACTGATTTCTTTTCAGTACTATGCACCTGGGAGAGCTATTTTGTGATGGAGTTGATGGCCATCTCTTCCCAGGTGGTGGGAGGACATGGTCCCTCAGTGGGCTCCTTGGGGGCAGGAATCCACAAAGTAAGGAGCTGGGTAGGCTCTCCTTCATCTACTCCAGCACCTCTGCTGGATGGTTCCTGCCACTCACATCTTTTGTACAGTAGCCTTCCTGATATAAAGGGGTGATTATGGCTTTCAGGAACGAAAGTTTTATCATTGAGCATAATACAGTATATAGAATCCACCTGATCCATCTAGAGGTGCACTTCTCCCTCTGATCATTGATGCTGTGTGTAATTGCTTCCAGGTGGTAAACCTGATTAACAGTCATCCACCACTCTTGTATACTGGGTATTCGGGGTGTAAGCTTAGGTTAAGTTATTGCCTTCTTTGCCACTGTAATAAGTATGCCCACGAGGTATCAGGAGTTTGAGTCTCTATTTTCTCTGGGGTATTGTAGGAGAATGTACAGGCTCGCTGTGAGGTATATTCCTCCCGCCAGCACCTCCCTAAGCTCCTCTTGGAGCTGGTTGAAAAGGGCTGCAAACTGGGGCATGACCATCACATGCGTACGGTGCACTTGCATTTCCCCACATTTGCGCCAGCTGCTAGCATCCCTCTAGGTCGTAATGTCTGGTTATGACTGGGTGTGAAAAATAGTGTATAAGATGTTTCCAAGCATACTTAGAAACATAGAAACATAGACTTTGATGGCAGATAAGGACCGCTTGGCCCATCTGGTCTGCCCATTTCCTACCTACAGGATAGGCCGCAGATCCTAGTTAACCAACAGCCTATTTCTTCCTACCCCCACAAGAATTGCCTTATGTCTGTCCAATGCATTCTTGAATTCTCCACAGTTTTAGACCCCACAACCTCCTCAGGAAGGCTGTTCCATGCATCCACTACCCTCTGTGAAATAATACTTCCTCACATTGCCCTGAACTGCCCCTTCTATCTTTTAAATTGTGTCCCCTTGTTCTTGCACATCTCTTTTTCTGAAAGATGCTACCCTCTTGAACTTTGTTGATTACACTGAGGTACTTAAAAGTTTCTATCATGTCCCCTCTCCTTCTTTCCTCAAGGGTACACATATTAAGCTCCTTTAGTCTCTTCTCATATGGCTTCTCTTGCAGACCCTGAACCATTTTAGTTGCCCTCCTCTGGACTGCCTCTATCCTGTCTATGTCCTTGCGGAGATGGGGTCTCCAGAACTGGATGCAGAACTCCAGATGGGGTCTCACCAACTGTCTCTACAGAGGGATAACAACTTCCTGTTTTCTGCTGCTGATGTCTCTCCCTATGCATCACAGTATACCCCCAGCCCTCCCTACTGCCTTCTCACATTGCTTCTAACCTTAAGGTCATCTGATATGATTACCCCCAGGTCCCTTTCCTTTTTGTTGTTATTATACCTCCACCCCATTGTGCATTCTTCCCTGGGTTCTTGTTTCCAGGTGCATTATTTTGCACTTCTTTGCATTGAATCCTAGCTGCCATACTTCTGACCATTCCTCCAACCTTGCCAAGTCCCTCCTCATCCTTTCCACGCCTCCTTGTGTATCAACCCTGTTGCAGATCTTTGTGTCATCTGCAAAGAGGCATACTTTTCCTTCCAGTCCCTCTGCAATGTCACTGATGAAGACATTAAAGAGGACTGGACCCAGTACTGAACCCTGCGTACTCCACTAGTAACCCCTCTTTATTCAGAGTGGACTCCATTTACAATTACCTTCTGTGTCCTGTTGTGCAGCCATGTTTTACCCAGGCTACCACCCTTGGACCCACTCCCAGGTTGGTAAATTTGACTATTAATCTTTTGTGTGGGACTGTGTCAAATGCCTTGCTAAAGTCTAGGTAGGCCATGTCCACAGTCCCTCCCTGGTCTACTACTTTGGTCACCCAGTCAAAGAAATCTATTAGATTCATCTGACGTGACCTTCCGCTGTGAACCCATGTTGCCTTGGGTCTGGTGCCCCACTGGCCTCTAGGTACTCAACTATTCTTTCCTTCAGAGTGACTCCATCACTTTCCCTACCACAGAGGTCAGACTGACAGGTCTGTAGTTTCCTGCCTCTGTCTTGGTCCCACTTTGTGAAGGGGAATCCATCCGCCTTCCTCCAGTCCTCGGTACCCCACAATCCTCCCATGATTTATTAAAAGAGTAGCCAGTGGTTTCACTAGTTCCTCCCTTAATTCTTTTAGAATTCTGGGGTGAATTCCATCAGGACTGATTGCTTTGTCCACCTTCAGTTTTAGGAGTTGTTGCAGAACCCTTTCTTCTGTGAAAGGACTGGGATCGACCCACCTGTCAAGAGTGCTTCTGTTAATTGGATTAGGCACTTCCCTCCTCTTTGTGAATACTGAGCAGAAATATGCATTCAGTATCCCTGCTTTTTCACTGTCCCCTCTGCCTACCCACCATTCATTCTATTCAGCCTCACTATCCCTCCTTTGTCTTTCTACGCTCGCTGATGTACCTATAAAAGGTTTTATTCCCCCTTCTTAACTGAGTTGGCTATCTTTTCTCAGTTTGGGCCTTTGCTATTCTGACTTCCTCCCTGCTTCTTTTTGCCTTAACTGGTACAGTTCTCTGTCCTGCTCCTTCTGTGTTTCCTTATACTTCGGAATGCTATCTTTTCTTCCTGACTTTCACAGCCACCTCTTTTGAGAACCATAGTGGCTTTTTCTTTCATTTTGATTTGTTTATTTGCTTCACAAAAGGCTTGCTGCCTCTGTGATGGCAGTTTTGATGATTCCCCATTGTTGCTCCACCCTCCTTCTAGCCTGTTTGCTAGTGCTTTTCTGAGGCACTCTCCCATCTTGCCAAAGTCAGCCCTCCTAAAGTCCATTACCCTCACTTTTGTATGGCTTGACTCTCTAGCTGAGTTTAATGTGAACCACGCTGTTTGATGGCCACTTGTTCCCAGATGGCAACCCACTTCTAGATCTGAGATCCTCTCACTGCCCCTGTTTGAGAGTACGAGGTCTAAGATTGCTCCCTCATGAGTGGGTTCCAAACTAGCTGTCTGAGGCCTGCCACCTGTAGGGCATCAAGAATGGCCCTGCTCCTGGATGTGGCTGCAGCAAATGTGCTCCAGTTAACATCTGGCATATTCAGGTCTCCCATCAACAGTATCTCCCTTTCTCTGCCATTCTAAGAATGCCTTCTATCATATCCTTGTCCGTTCCCTCCCTGACATGGGGTCTGTACATAACCCCTGTGCGGATTGTGGTGCCCTTTCCAGTCTCCAAGGTGACCCACAGTGCCTTTTCTCCTCCCTGTTTACTCTTTTGTTCAGTTGCTTTTATCCTTCCTTTACATAGAGAGCTACTCCTCCCCTCTTCTCCCTCCCTGTCTGTCCTGTAGGTTATGTACCCTGGTATGTTAACAACCCAGTCATGGTTCTCTGTGTACCATGTTTCTGTGACTGCTACAATATCCAGGCATCCCTCTTCCATCAAGGCCACCAGCTCAGGGAGCTTGTTGCCCAGACTACGGGCATTGGTACTCATTACACTCCATTTTCTGATGGCCTTTCTCCTTTTGCCCCATCCCTGTCCTTCTTGCCTTTGTCACTTTCTCCATTTACCCTGCCCTTCTCCCTATCGACACCTCTATGTTGGTGTTTGCTGCACTTACTACCATGATTTTTTTTTTGGGGGGCTAGGATTTCCTGCTCCTTTCAGTGCCTCTCCCTTGGCTGGTTTAATGTCTTGCCAATGAAGCATTTAAACCTATCACCTAGGATCCTGGTTCCCCTCCCGGACAGATGCATCCCATCATGCCAGTATAGGCTTGCATCCTCCAGGTGGACCCCAGTCCCCAATGAAGCCAAATCCCTGAGCTCCACACCAGTTTTTCAACCACTGATTGAATCCCATGGTGTGGAACATCCTAGCCTCTCCTACGCCATAGATGGGCAGCACCTCCGAGAAGGTTACCATGTGTGCTACTTTTCTAAGGCCCCTCCCAATTCCACAAACTCTTCCTGCACTTCTCTATACCCTTTCTTAGCCAGGTCATTTGTCCCTAGGTGGACAATGACATCCAGCTCCCTCCCTGTGCAGCTGCTCTGGCAATCCTGAGTTCGCTCCCTGTCCCTCCAAGCCATGGTGCCAGGCAAGCACCTTACCTCCCTGTCCCCTTCCTCCCCAGTTCTACCTTCCTAACAATGGAGTCCCCCACCAGGAGTTGTTTCCTTCTGGTGGGTCCCCTGCCACCCTCCTGTGGGTCTCCTTTGTGGAGTCCCCAGCATCCTCCTTGGTCTCCACTGTGGGTTCCTCCATAGAGGAACCACACTTTCTCAGAATGGCATAGGAATTGTAGAGAGGAACAACTGGAGGATGTGCATCTGTTCCACCACCCTCACCCTCCCTGGAGCCCACTGTGTTCCAACCGCTCCTCTTTCTTGGCAACCTCTAAGGCAACAGCAGTGGCACTGGTGGTCCCTGGATGGATGAGGAGGTCCCACAAATCCTGGCCAACTCAGCCTGGAGATGAGCAACCTCCTCCTCAGCCCAGAGAGGTGCCTGCAGATGGGACAACACTGCATCCTCCAGAACGTCTCCGGAAGACTGCTGCTCCACAGCCACTGCACTGCACCACTCCAATCATGTCTTATTTCTGGTCCCTTAACTGTTTACAATCCTTACTCTTTCCTCTGCTTTTTTTTATCTTCCCCTTACTTTCTGCTTGTGTGCCTTTAAGCTCCTGATTGTCCTGTTCTGAGACAAGAATATCCTATATTTTTAGTAGACCCCTTACTTGCTCAGAGGCAGACCTCCAGCAGCTAGGGGCCAGAGAGCTACTATTGCCCTTCTAGGATGGTGGGTCTTTGGTGGCTCTGTGATCAGTCACTTCCTGCTCCCAAACAGGAAGTCCTGTTGTCAGTCAAATCCTGTGCCTATAAAAGTAGAACTAACTTTGGGTGGGAGGGTAGAGGCAATATAGTCCCAGTAGAGAGTCCAGTCACACAGCAGTCCTTTCTCCTGGTGTCTTCTGCCACGCTATTAGCAGAATCTTTCTAAGGCAGTCTTTAAATGTAGCTTCCTTCTAGCTAAGCCACTTCCTACTTATTAGATCTTTCTACAAGTAATTTAAACCTCACAGCTATTAAGTCCTTTCAATCACCTGAGATTTACACTTAGATACCTGTTCAGATAACCATTCAGTTCAGTTAACTCAGACAAAACACACTTTTTTTGTTTTGTTTTGTTTGTTAGTTTTTACCCCAAATTCCTTCCTCCACTGATGCAATCTAGTAACCTGGCCAAGTTTTGGCACACCCTAAGCTAGCTATTTTGTCAGCTGGGTTTCCAGTTCCTCCTGCCATGCCACATAGACTGTAGCAGTGTTATTTTCAAGTGAAGAGAATATTGGTTGGTAGACTGAGGTGATTAAATGACTCCTCCAGGGTTAATGATCATGTTGATTAGTCTGATTATTATAGGAGGGTGGAGTGCCTGATTATGCACTCCTCTTGGGAGTGAGTTATAGTAGTGGTGAAGCTGTAGAAATCTAAAAGTCTTGTCTTTGAAGTCCATATTCTCCTGCACCACCTCGCAGGACTTAAAGACACCACCAATACATATTCGGGAAATATTTAAGGAATAAAGCTCCCATTCTCAAAATTTATGATCAAGGAGTGCCACCTGAAAATCTGGTAGTTGGGCTATTGGGCAAATGAGTGTCAGAAATGGGGTGAGGTGTAATGATCTCCTGATTGTCATCCATCTGGTGATGTGGTGTCTGAGCTATGGGTTAGCAACATTAGTACCTCCGGGCTGGATCATAGGGTGGTATAAGGCTGCATAATATTCGTGGTCCATAACCAGAGATCCTTCAATCTCTAGCCAGTGTGAGAGGGATGTTGAGTTTTGATGAGCCATTATATGAGTAAGCAGTGTGGACCAGTAGTAAAACTGGAGGTGAGGAAGGGCTAGCCCCCTCCCAATGTCTTTGGCAAGGTTAAGGTCTTAAAGCAAACCCAGGTTTCTGCCTGGACCATATAAATATGGATATGGTGACTGCAATTGAGCCATTACAAAAACAGTGACTCATGTATGGCACCTGTGTTCAGGGCTACCTGGCAGGGTAGCGACCGGATACCTGGGTGGGTGAGTTAGGGTGGTGGAAGCGTATCCGCATGTATGCATGCACATGCTCTGGGGAGAGGAAGAGGTGGAGGTATGTGGGAGGGAGTATGCAGGCAGCTGCCCAACTGGTTGGCTAGCATGGTGGGTGGTTGGTTGGGATGTGCAGGGTTCGGGTCTAGAGCAGCGCAGGTTTTTGTGCTGGTAGGCAGTCATGTTTTTAAAGAATTCCCTCCTGAGATGCACCCCCAGGAGTTGAGAATTCTTAAGTGGGGGTGCAGGGACACAGCTCCTACATACATATAACTGCAGTTGCCACCTTGCAGTTCGCCATGAGTGTAAGCAAGCAAGCAAACTTTATTTATATAGCACCTTTCAAAACCAAGGTGCTGTACATAATACAAATTATAATATTAAAACAGATACCTTAATAAATTATTTAAAATCAATCAATCAAACAGGAAAGCCAAAGAAAATAAATACATTTTCAGCATAGATTTAAAACTACTGACAGTCAGGCATTCTCTTAACTGATGAGGTAGAGAATTCCACAGGGTTGGTGCTGCAAATGAAAGAGCATGAGCTCCAGATGTTTTAAGGCAACCCTAGGAATCTCTAGCAATCTCTCATTGGCAGATCGGAAAAGGCAATTGGGGAGTAGGAGTCAGGAGATCTTTCAGGTAGTCAGGTCCCTGCTCATGTAGGGCTTTAAAGGTTAGCAAGCTTACCTTGTAGGTGATCCTCCATTGAACTGGCAGCCAGTGCAGTTCACACAGCACAGGCATAATGTGACTGGTACTGGAAGTACCAGTCAGCAGCCTAACCGCAGTGTTCTGCACTAGCTGCAAATGGCAGAATATCAACCCAGACAGCCTAGGTAGAGGGCAGTGCAGTAGTCAAGACGGGTGGTAATGAAGGCATAGACCAATGTTGGAAGGTTGCCAGTGAAATCAGGTGTTTCACCCAGGTGATATTCCTCAGATGGTAAAATGAGGATTTAACTACAGCTGACACCTAAGACTTCAGGGTCAAGCCGTCATAAAAATAATCCCTCAGTTATGCACCCAATCAGAGGTAATGTGCTGGACACCATCAAGCCATAGGCCGACATGTGCCCAGTCCCAGAACCTGACTCCAGGCAACCTGGATCCACAACCAACACCACAGTCTTATCCGATTCAGTCTCAACCAACTCGAGCTCATCCAGTCTTTGATCTCAAAGAGGCAGCTGTTTAGCATACAGATCGCATCAACCTGTCCGGGCACAAAGGACATATACAGCTGAGTATCATCTGCATAGCAGTGAAAACTCAAGTCATATTGCCTGTTGATATCTCCCAATGGCAGCATATACACTGCAGACAACATGGGCACCAATATGGGTCCCTGTGGGACCCTGCAGGACAGGGAAGGACGTCAGAGGAATACATTCCAGTGACCACCCTCTGAGACCTGCTTACAAGGAATGAGCTAAATTATTTGAGGACTCTACACGAAAGTCCACAAAGGAACTGCAGGGTCTCCAAAAGCACCTCATGGTCCACAGTGTCAAAGCTGCTGAGAGATCAAGAAAGATCAAGATGGTATAAGCCTTTCGATCTCTCACCATTAGGAGATCATTTAGTAACCAAACAAGGACAGTCTCTGTGCTATGCCTCTTCCTGAAACCAGACTGGACAGCTTCATAGACATTGTGAGTTACAAGGTGATCATCCAGTTACATCGTAACCACCTTCTCAATAACCTTCCCACAAGCGGAAGGTTAGGAGACAGGTCAGTAGTTAACTGGATCAACGGGATCCAAGGAGGGTTTTAAGGAGTGGCTGAATGACTCTCCCTTTAGGGAATCTGGAAAGATTTCCTCTCCAAAGATCTCCATACAATTTCAGCTAGGATTGGGCAGATAACATCTACACATCCCACTAAAAGTGGGATAGGGCCTGGATCCAAACTACAACAGGTTGGACGCAAAGTCTGGACAATCTTCACAGTGTCCATGAATTCTGTTGGCTGAAATCCATCCAGACAGACCGGTGATCACTACCTCCCATTGACCTCCGCAACCCCTCATGGAGAGAGCTGGGCGATTCTGGATCTGATGCTGGCAATCTTATCTGCGAAAACGAGCTAGCTCATCACATTCAATTTGTGAAAAGCTCTTCCGGACTGGAGACAGATTGGATTGCACAATCTCTCAACAGTTCAGAAAAGTTGAGGCAGTTGGTTCTGCACAGCAGAAATCTCCCTGGAGAGGAACTCTGCCTTCTTACGGGTGATTTCTGATTGATAGCCCTTATAATGTTCCATCAATCTAAGCCTGCCAGTATTCAGGACAGACTTCTGCCATGTTCTCTCAGCCTTCAGCCAACCTGCCTCTGCTCCTTTAGGACCCATCATACCAAGGGGACCTTGGGCGAAGAGTGAGTGGTCAAACACGAACAGGAGCAATCTAGCCCAAGGCATCTCCACTGTCTTATTATAGATAGTACAAGGTCCTCTGGACTTGTGCTTTCACCCAACAATCCTGGTATGTCCAGCACCGCCAACAGATCATCTGGGGTAACTCCTTAAAGGATGGTACGGACCATCTCCAAAGTGGTAGGTCTATTTGGGGGCCCCGAACTGAACCCTGTGGTGTGATGGTCAAACCAACTGACTGGTTCCACCCCAAGTCAGTCATCTCAAGCCCCAGGAGGAACAACAGATCCTATGAGTAACCTCCTATATGGTTAGAGGAGGAAACTACCGGTGTGAGGCCCAGCATTGTCATTAGCTGGAGGAGATTTTGACCAAACTGTGAGGGTTCATCATCAACCCAGGCATTGAAGTCCCCAGAATAATCTATCTGGGTGACTCCAACACCATGTCAATGACAAAGTCCGCATCTCCTGCAGGAATAACCCCATCACCTGGTGGACAGTAAATGAGAAGCATCCTGCAGCCTACACCCTCACCCAGAATACACTCAAAGGATCTGTTGGTCCCCACTGGAACTTACACAAGGCCCAGTTCGGTCTTAAAAAGATGGCTACACCTCCACCCATATGATCCAACCTATGGCAGTGAATCACAGAGAACCAAGCTGGAACTGCAGAAGTCAATACTGGGCCTGTATTTTCATCCAGCCAAGTCTCGGTGGTGCATGCCAGATCCACCGTTTCAACAAGATCAGCTATAATAGCTGTCTTGTTTTTGAGGACCTAGCATTACATAACACTGCCCAGGTTGGATGAGATGCTGGAAGACCTCGACTCTGACCAGCATCAATTGCTAGGCCCTGGGTATGGAACAAGACAGGGATTACCTCTGTCCTGGCACCATTTCACCCCAGGGCATTGCCTGGTCCCTACCAGCCCAATACATCCCCCTTTCCATTTCCCCACCAGGCCCAGTTCTGCCCTTTCCTGTGCCTTCTAGCAATCTCAAGGGATTGACAGCATTTATAAGTCTCTGTTGATAAAAGGCAGTCAAACAAGTGCAATTCCCTGAGACTGGGGATACTGCCTCACCATCTTTTGACCTTACCAGCACATTCTAAAACAATAACAACACACAAATAATCATAAAGCTCACAGTAAAATCCAAACAAATCCCTCCAATTAAATAAAACTACTAAATCACAACTAAATAACAATAACCCTACCCCAAAGCAAGCAAAATCAAAACACAAACAATCTGCTAAACGGTAACAGTGTAGTAAGTCTTTAACTTATTATCCAGTGCATAGAATTGATCATTTAATCTTCAGTCAAGCTCTGTGTACTGGCTGAATTGATTTGCACAAGAAAGGGCTGTAGTTACTTTGTGAAACTGTGACTGTCTGTTTAATTTAAAACGCTGTAAAAGGGCTCTGATTACCTGCTGCTGCTTCACTCTGGGGGTGGGGGATTCAACAGATAAGAAAGCGCCACCAGGGCACGCACACCGTGGCGGCGCACATTGAGTGGCCAAGCACCAGTCAGTGGAAGAAAGTGTGATACATACTTGATGTAATTTAGAGTTTTAAAGTAAGGATTTCTATGGGGTCTTTAATGTATTTGATTTTGGGAGTTGTCTTGGTTGGGATGTTGCAATGGGAGGTGGTTGGCGGGTGCCCTAATTGGAATCTGCATGTCAATGGTCGAGTGGTACTGAGTCAAGGAGGAACTTGTTTGTATACTGACTCGCTTCACATGGAAGGCCCCAATCCTGGGACGGCCTGTTTAACAAACATAATTCCAAACTTGATGTTGGTAAAGCTAAGACATTATTGTAACAGAGTTGGAATGGGAGGAAATGGGACATGAAATCAAGAATGTCTGAACTCCTTTATAATTAAAGTATTAAGGAAGTCAATACTAACAAAGTTATGCATTCTTTTGTTCTTGATGCAAAGTGGGGATGTTGCTTTAAATCCTGGTCCCTTAATTGACAATTTAAATGTAATGACCTCACCCCTGCCTTTTGCAAAACAACAAGTGGCATGCTGTTGAAGCTGACAGCAGTACCTGCTGGGACTGGTTCTGGGAGGACTAGGTTACTCGGTACAGGGGCCTAGGTTTGGCTACTCTGCACAGGGCACCCAAGTAAATCCGAACACAGGAAGCAATAACTGTAATGTCAATACCAGGAATGGGATTCTAAAGTGTGGCTTTTATTCACATCCAAACTGAACAAACAAAGCATAGACGGACTCCCACAGGGCTACATTCCTGGTAATGCAGATCAGAGACACAGAACACTTCTTCAACATTCCAGCCCTCAGGCTCTGAACCCACCAGACACGCAGCCGGACTTGCATGCAGCATTGGCTACACAGCCCATCTTGTACACTACTTGGGTTTTCCCATGGCCGGCTCCCCACTGGCCACTTGATCATGGTCCATATGGGAATGAACCAGTTTTCCTGTTGGTGGCTCCCAAACCACCTTAGAGCCTTCGACTCCTTAAGGAAATTTTCCTTCCAATCCCACATCTGGGTACTTCTCATCACTGGCCAAGTGCATGATGCAAAGTAGAAATCCACAGAGCAATCCGAGAGGTGGACCTGGTTACAAAGATGGGGTCTCCACCTCCAGCTCCCACAATCCATACCCGGCCATTTCTCTGGACACTAAACAACTCTTTTGAAAGCTTTGGCAATGTAGATTACAGGGTAGACATATATCACATCTCCTCTACATGTCTTGACTTTCCCTTGTGCTGGACTTGAACATACTTTTACTTTTGGCTGATCCTATTACTCTAGGCCTCCCACTACTTCAGCAGTCCAATCCCACTTTAACACAGTTCAGGATGAAACATGGGCCCTTTAGAAAGAGCAGAACTCACCCTTTGGTTGCAGGTGCCCCACAGGCAAATCTTGAAACTCTTCTTCTACCCCACCACATGGAAAAATAAGGCAACTTCTTCTCTAGCAGTAGCCAGGAGGTTGCCCTGGAATAGCAGGCAAACCTTTCACCCCCATCCCTTGAGGGATGGGTCACAGAGACCATATCAGCGGTCTCCACCACTTTAAAGAACAGCTTACTGTGTCCCTCTTTAGGTTGAAACAACACCTTTCCTAAATGTAGCTCTATTTCAGAGCTGAGGCTCCAAGACCCTGTGCACATAACTGGTGTGTTCATCTCACAACAATCTCCAACTACTGACTGAACACTGACTGTTCAAAACTCCCAACATTCTAATCTAACTCCCTTCTGTAGATTCCAATGTGGCTCATGCAGCTGCGCTGGTTCTATGGTGATGTCATCCCTCAGTCTCAACTGAGACTGAGAACAGAGTGAAGACAGTGTGAAATCCATTTAACTGGAGTTTCACAAGCTGCCTTCCTGCCTACTACTAGGTCTTACTGGGATTCTGGTAACCCCTGTAACAGGGGTTACACTCGCCCTTGACCAGGAAAATGACTGTCCACAGTCATTATTTCACCCGGCTTATGCCATCCCACCTGATGTGCTACCTGTGGAGGGGGTGATCAGGCCCCTCCTACCATTTGCAAGCACAGGCAGGCAACACTAAGGGCCTAGGGCCTTTAGCTGACATATCAGCCTCAACTCTACCCACTTACTATGGACGCCTAGTGGCTCTGGTAGAACTGTCCAGAGCATAGCCCTAATAGATCAGTACTACAGTCCCTAGGGCCCTTCAGGACCACAGCCTATCTATCCCCTAGCCCTCTAGGGAAAATCTGTCTGCCTCTAACTTAACACCCCAAAAACAAAACAAACCCTGGGACCTCCCTGACCTTGGACAACCTGCAACCACACACCAAGAAACTAATACCATACCATTACATTACATTACTGCCTCCCTTCCCCCACAACCACACCTGTGGAAGGAAAGGGTTAATACAGTAACAACAACAATAACAACCACAGTACTTTAAATTACTACACACTATAGTACTAGTGAGGAACTCCGATGAGCCCTCCTCCTTGTCTTGTCTTTCTTCTATCTACTTCAGGAACACCTGCAAGAAAAAGAAAGACAACACACACTCATAATCTGCATTCACAGGCTACCTAAACCCTACCATTAAAACACTGGAGAATCCCAAAAATATATAAATTTTTTTTTTAGAAAAGGTAGAAAAACAGTATGTACACTAGAAAACAGTAGAAAAACAATGACATTATTTACAATACACATTTGGGGGATGGAGTGCCTAAAGTCCCATCTAGTGACCACAGTGCGAAGACTAGTGCATTAAGAGTCTCTTCTGGGCCATAGCCTGGTGAAACATTGTTCTAGCAGGCCAAAGTCCCAAAGCGGAGAGTCTTTGAGGACAGTTCACACATTCTGGAGTCTGCTAGTGTAGGTGTGTACTGCAATGTCAAATGGATAGAAAGTTCGGACTTACCAGTCCCTTGTAGAAGGATTAAGATACACCGATCTGTTCCTCCTCCAAAGACTCCCTGGCAGCATTCTTCCGATACACCTGGGTGGACATCTTCCGGGAACTACAGGAGGGCACATCTGGGAACTGCTGGGTTGATGTCATCTCTGGAGTTGGAACCTTAGAACAGGAACAAAAAGGAAAACAACTGGTCTGATGTCATCTGATTACCAGGCGATGAAGCAGGATACAGCTGGGCTGGTGTCCTCTCTGCATCTGAAGTCATCTGGTGAGCCACTCGATGGATTCTGGAAAGGCCAGTACACTGTAGAACTGATGAATGTGGGGCACCTGAGTCCTGGATTTCCATACTGGCAGATCAATAAAGGCACTACAAAGGCGGGAGAGGCCGTATTGACTACCACTGCTCGACTTTCCATCTGGCAGGCACAGGCACATTTGCCGGGAGGTCCTTGCATTGAGGCCATTAGTACCCGGGGTCAGGGCTTGAATTATTACCCCATCTGGGCGCACATAGTTTACACTGTAGAAGGTTTCACATCCCTCTCCATCCACTATTCGCACAGTGTCCATAAACAGTGTCCTGCCTCTCTTCCACTGGGTATATTTCTCATGAAACAGTCAGTTCTTGACATTCTTGTTTGCACCAGGATGCACACATTTCATTGCTTCAGCCCAGATCTAGGATTTCCTGCTGTTCTCAATCTCCTCCCAGACTTTCTGAGGAAAGATAGGAAAGGACATTCCATAGATTTAATTCGCCTTCCTATGAACCAATCTCTCCTCTTTACTAGCTTTGGTCAACCTGAGACCACTGGCCTGGCTTGGGGCGGCCAGTCCTGGTTCTGCCAGCTACACATCCTCAACAAGATGAAAAATGGATCCCTGACTTCTTCTTCTTGCACAGCCAGGGCAGTGGCATCACCACTCTTCCATGCATTCTTCCGAGGCAAGAACTTGAGGCTGTGCCCATTCCTTTTCACAAGGCCACATAAGTTCCCCTCATCTTCTTCCTCACTGAGAATCTGTGCCCAGGAATGAGCAGTCATCCTCACCCTGAGACTATCCACTCATCACTAGGCGCGGAGGTCGACACCTCCATTCAAAGGCCTCCCTCATCTCATCTTCTCCTATGAGACTTGGGCTAGGCCCCCCTCAGGGGTCCACTGATGCTTTGTCTGAATTTTCCTTCTGAGATCCAGCATCCGAAATGTCAACATCTGGTTCTGTCTCTAAATCTTCACCCTCTGGCTTTGTGCTACACCCCAAGGCCTTCTTCAACAGGCTCCACCTGGTGCTGTGTGCTGCCAACTACAGATTCCTGAACCTTTGTCCATGTGGGAGCCAAACAGAATCTGGGGCACTTTATACAAGCCATATTTCTAGGCACCCAGAACAGTGAGGTATCATGAAGGGCGACCCTTCCAGCATTTAAGCATATTTGACACACTTGCACTGGATATCCAGGAATCGCCACATGAGAAGGCAATTGTCCTCCATAATAACACCTTTCAATGTCCCTTAACCTATTTACTGCTGCTGTTACTGTAGCAGAGCTGGTCCTGAGGCCATAACTGCAGGAAAACAAACAAAAGCTCACTGTTACTGAAATCCCACTTCACTGAACATCTCTTTACTTTTAAAATGGCTCCTCGCTGCTGTGTTTACTTTACTACCCCCACCCTGTAATGGGGCGGCAGCACTCCTGCGCATCAACATTCAAAAATTGGGTCAAGCCACTACGCATCCCATTTACACACACTACTGAAAACTTTTGCTCAAACTGCACAAACTTGCACTGTTCTTTTCTAACACATTTACATGATTTGCCACGGACTTTTCACTGGCTGAAAACATTTCTTTAGTTCAGTCCCTTAAAGCCTCAGAATTTCAAGTACAGGATTGCCTGTAAACTAGTGCTGCACATTTGGCTACAACTCACAGTCTGTCTCTGGCTTTAAAACTTTAAACTGATGCTGAATTCATAACTATGCTCACAGTCAATGGCCTAGCAGACTTGCACTTGCTGGTAAAACTTGACACAGTCGTTATTTGCAAAGCGACTACACTGCTGCTCACATATTCAGCTGGCTTTTGGCAGAAAATCACTGTTTGAGAAACTATCACTGTTGGTACTCACTGTTATCAGTAGCTGTTTATCATGATGGGAAATGGCCTGCAGCCAGTCTTGGAGGCCTCAGAAAGAAAACGGGTGGGCAGTCCTGCCGATCATCTCCCGATCACCACACTCGCCAATTCAGTCGATCGAGATACGGGCTGAGCCTGATTTTGAACAGAAAAGTCTATTTTTACAAGTTTTCAGTGCTTTTTAATCACGCGATGCTCCTCCACCAAGCCGTTCGCACTCCACTCACTCCCTCTCGAATGCTGGGCAGTCACTGTAGAGCTGGCTGGGGAGGCGGGGAGTGATTGCAGCCTCACCAATCACAGCGACACCATGCAAATGAGCTTCTTCTTCCTCACTGAATGCTCTTCTCTTGACGGCGATCGTTCGAGCAGGCAAATTTAAACTGCAAAACCACTTTTTTTTTTTACTGACTCCATGGCGGAGCTCATTTCAGCCATTTAGCATGGCCATTCACACAACAAGTCTCTCAGCTTACTCAAAAGCATTTCCAACGTCCAGGCACAATTTTCCTGTTGCTACCCCTAGTCTTCCACATTTTTCTTTATCACCACAGTTCTTTAAAAGCTGTCAAAAATGCTGTAAACATTTGATGCAGGACAAGGGCACCTCTTTTAGCTTTACTACCCTTGGTAAACAGTTGGCATTTTAACAGCAGCATAAGATCCACAGCACACAGCGACACACTAGTTAAACTGCTTCAGCTTTTGGGCTACCTACTGCCATATAGCCAAAATGCTAGCCCTTGCCTGAGCACCTTTCCTCCCTAATTTAAAATCCAAAGCAGTGCCTCCATTTTGTAATGCCCTCACCCCTGCCTTTTGCAAAACGACAGGTGGCATGCTGTTGAAGCTGACAGCAGTACCTGGTGAGGACTGGGTTCAGGGACAACTAGGTTACTCGGCACAGGGGGCAAGGTTTGTTACTCTGCACAGGGCACCCAAGTAAATCTGAACACAGGAAGCAATAACTGTAATGTCCAATACCAGGAATGGGATTCTAAGTGCGGCCTTTATTCACATCCAAACTGAACAAACAAAGCATAGACAGACCCCATGGGGCTACATTCCTAATGCAGATCAGAGACACAGACACTCCTTCAACATTCCAGCCCTCAGGGCTCTGAACCCCACCAGGCACGAGCCCAGACTTGCATGCAGCTTTGGGTACACAGCCCGACTTGTACACTACTTGGGTTTTCCCATGGCCGGCTCCCCACTGGCCACTTGATCGCGGGTCCATATGGGAATGAACCAGTTTTCCTGTTGGTGGCTCCCCAAACCACCTTAGAGCCTTCGACTCCTTAAGGAAATTTTCCTTCCAATCCCACGTCTGGGTACTTCCCTCATCACTGGCCAAGTGCATGACACTTAATAAAGGAAATCCACAGAGCAAATCCATATAGGTGGACCTGGTTGCACTAAAGATGGGGTCTCCACCTCCAGCTCCCCACAATCCATACCGGCCATTTCTCTGGACACTAAACAACTCTTTTGAAATCTTGGCAATGTAGATTACAGGGTAGATGTATATCACATCTCTCTATATGTCTTGACTTTCCCTTGTGCTGGACTTGAAAATACTTTTACTTTTGGCTAAGCTATTACTGTAGGCCCCACTACTTCAGCAGTCCAATCCCACTTTAACACAGTTCAGGATGAAACATGTACCCTTTAGAAAGAGCATAACTCACCCTTTGGTTGCAGGTGCCCCACAGGCAAATCTTGAAACTCTTCTTCTACCCACACACATGGAAAAATAGACAACTTCTTCTCTAGCAGTAGCCAGGGGTTGCCCTGGAATAACAGGCAAACCTTCCCCCCATCCCCTGAGGGATGGTCACAGAGCGTCCGTATCAGCGGTCTCCACCACTTTAAAGAACAGCTTACTGTGTCCCTCTTTGGAAGGAAACACACACCTTTCCTAAATGTAGCTCTATTTCAGAGCTGAGGCTCCAAGAGTCTGTGGTACAGAACTGTTGTGCCTCATCTCTACAACAATCTCCAACTACTGACTGAACACTGACTGTTCAAAACTCCCAACATTCTAATCTAACTCCCTTCTGCAGATCCCAATGTGGCTATGCATGCGATAGTTCTGTGGTGATGTCATCCCTCAGTCTCAGCTGAGACTGAGAATAGAGTGAGACAGTGTGAAATCCATTTAACTGGAGTTTCTGGCTGCCTCCCTGCCTACCACTAGGTCTTACTGGGATTCTAGTAACCCGGGTAACAGGGGTTACATAAAGATTCATCACAGTCAGTTAATTGTGCACTCAAATGTAAGAAGTATTATTACAAAGCTGGATTTAATTAAGGATTTCTTAGCAGAACATAGACCTGAGATTATGGTTTTACAGAAACCTGGCTGGTAAATCCCATGATGTCAGATCTAAAATTACAGGGTTATGACTTTAAAAGGTTGATAGGAATAGGAAGAGGAGGGAGGATTATGGTTTATTATTTGGAAAAATTCTCCCGCTCAGATTTCTTTTAATTTGGATAGTGTAAACTTGAATATCTGGCACTGGAGTTTAATGTTGGGTCAGGGAAACCTTTATTAGTGGTTGGGGGTATCGCCCACCCAACACAGCAGTACAAGTGTTTGACTTACGGCAGGATGCACTAGCCCCATTTGTTTTCTCCATGAGTTGTTAGTTCTGGGGGACTTAAATGCTGACTGGTTACACCCTGTAAAATCCCAAAGAATCAGGAAAATGGCTTTGAGCTTGGGTTGTACTAATTCTCAGAACCCACCAGGATTAATATTCATAATCCTGGTGATTCTTCTTTGATTGATGTGATTCTTACAAACTGTCCCAACAACTATGTTTCTTCTGGGATAGAAGCAGACTTGTTTAGTGATCATAATATTGTTTACTGTATCAAAGGGAAAATTAAAGTGAAAGAACCCTCTAGGCTCTTGAAGTTAAGATCTTATAAAATGTTTGATCATTTTACTTTTAGCAGACCTAGGGAATATTAAGTAGGATCTTATAGAACTAATACCCATTATAAACCTGGCTTGGGATTATTTTGTGTCAGAATTTCACCTTATATGTAATAGGCATATGCCAGAGATTACTAGGAGAATAAAAGTTAATTCTGCCCCATGGTATACCACTAAACTTTTTAAGTTGAGGCTTGCTAAAAATAAGCTTGGGCCCAGGCATGAGCTTGGGAAAGATTTGTGATTGGCAACAATACAGGAAATCAAGAAGCCTGTATCTGGCCAGACTAGCCACACTAACGGATACTAAAAATAAGTACTACAAGGCCAAAACCAAAGAATCAATAGGAAACCTGGGAAATTTGGGGACTTATAGGGAATTAAAGGTACAGACAAGGGGAAGACACCTATTAATTTATCTGGGAGGAATCATTCGAGAGAGTGGCCACTTGTTGATAGGTTGAAGGATTATTTTATAGAGTCAAGCAATTTCTTTGATAGCCCTAGTGAACCTCTTTTTAACCCTGTAAGTTGTATAGAAGGGATTAAATTTGTTTTGGTGCCGTATTGAGTGGTGAGGTGTTAGAAACTTTATTGCAATTAAACATCTCTGGGAGTAGTGGCCCTGATGGTTTGCTCCAAGGATGCTGAAATATGCAGCAACCCACATTTCAGACCATTAACCTACCTGTTCAATCATTTGATAGAGGAGGGATGTATCCCAGAAGGTTGGAAGTCGGCCAGAATCATCCCCATTTTAAGGGAGGTGATACTGGTCGACTGTCCAATATAGACCTATATCTATATTACCTCTGATTAGTAAGGTATTGGAGAAACTGTTGGCAAGACAGTTGATGGAGTACTCAGAAAGAGAAAACTGATGGATCCATATCAGTCAGGTTTTCGGAGGTCCCATGTAATCGGTGATGGCTGTGTCGAGGTTCTGATGAGACAGGCAAGGCAATTGATGCCCAATGTTATACTGGTGCAATTCTTGTCAATCTCTCAGGGCTTTCGACATGGTTGATCATCAGAATTTGCTTATGAGACTGTCTGAGGTAGGGATGAACCATTCAGTTTTGGATTGGTTTATCGCCTATCTTTCTGATAGATGGCAGGTAACAGCTGTAAATGGAACTGTGTCGGCTATGCAGGTGGTACGGAGAGGAGTGCCCCAAGGATCAGTTACGGGCCCTTTATTATTTTTAGTATATCTGAATGATCATGGGCATTATGTGGGGCCTCTCATTACCACCTGTATGCCAATGACACCATTTTATACTGTTCAGATGAATCCTGTTCAGTAATACAATTTACACCGTAGAAAGTTTTAACAATATGGAAAAGTACTTTGTCAACTTGAAGTTAAACTTAATTCCTCAAAACCTCTTCTATGAAATGGAAAGATGACTTGACTTTGGAAATTGTGGATAACAGAGGGAGGGGTTAGAGTTAATTAATCAATATAAATACTTGGGATTTTGGTTAGATAATTATGGGTCAGGAAATTTGCATGTAGATAATTTGATCTCCCAAATTAATAAGTGCGTAGGTTTCCTGTTTTGGAACAAACATTGCTTAGATTCTGTGACATTGGATCTGATAGTTAAGATGCAGAATTTTCCCTTAATCTATTATGGGACTTTTATATGACTGAGCCACTAGGGATCATAGAAACATAGAAACATAGAATTTGACGGCAGATAAGGACCACTTGGCTCACCCAGTCTGTCCATTTCCCTACCTAATGGATAAGCTGCAGATCCTAGTTAACCAGCAGCCTACTTCTTCCTACCCCACCCCTAGAATTGCCTTATGACTGTCCCATGCATGCTTGAATTCCACCACTGTTTTTGACTCCACAACCTCCTCCGAAGGCCTTTCCATGCACCCACAACCCTCTCTGTGAAAAATACTTCCTTAAATTACCTCTGAGCGGCCCCCATTATCTTCAAATTGTGCCCCTTGTTCTTGCACACCTCTTTTTTGAAAGATGCTACCCTCTTGGACTTTGTTGATTCCTTGAGGTACTTGAAAGTTTCTATCACGTCCCCCTCTCCCTCCTTTCCTCGAGGCTATACATATTAGCTCCTTAAGTCTCTCTTCATATGTCTTCCGGTGCAGACCCTGCACCATTTTAGTGCCCTCCTCTGGACAGCTTCCATTCTGTCTATGTCTTTATGGAGATTGAATCTCCAGAACTGCATGCAGTACTTCAGATGGGGTCTCACTAGCTGTCTGTACAGAGGATAATAACTTCCTGTTTTCTACTGGTGATGTGTGGGACTGTGTCAAATGCCTTGCTAAAGTCTAGGCAGGCCATGTCCACAGCCCCTCCTGATCTACTACTTTGGTCACCCAGTCAAAGAAATCTATCAGATTTGTCTGACATGACCTTCCCACTGTGAATCCATGCTGCCTTGGGTCCTGTGCCCTCTGGCCTCTAGATACTCGACAGTTCTTTCCTTCAGAAGTGATTCCATCAAACTGAGGAAAAGATAGCCAACCCAGTTAAAAGGGGGATAAAACCTTTTATAGGTACATCAGCGAGCGTAGAAAGACAAAGGGAGGATAGTGAGGCTGAATAGAATGAACGGTGGGTGGGCAGAGGGGACAGTGAAAAAGCAGGAATACTGAACGAATATTTCTGCTCAGTATTCACAAAAGAGGAGGGAAGTGCCTAATCCAATTAACAGAAGCACTCTTGATAGGGGGTCAATCCCAGTCCTTTCACAGAAGAAAGGGTTCTTCAAGAACTCCTAAAACTGAAGGTGGACAAAGCAATGGATCCTGATGGAATTCATCCCAGAATTCTAAAAGAATTAAGGAGGAACTAGGTGAAACCACTGGCTATCTTTTTAATAAATCATGGGAGGATGGTGTGGTACCCGAGGACTGGAGGAAGGCAGATGTCATTCCCCTTCACAAAAGTGGGACCAAGACAGAGGCAGGAAACTACAGACCTGTCAGTCTGACCTCTGTGGTAGGGAAAGTGATGGAGTCACTTCTGAAGGAAAGAATAGTTGAGTACCTAGAGGCCAGTGGACACAGGACCCAAGGCAGCATGGGTTCACAGCGGAAGGTCATGTCAGACGAATCTAATAGATTTCTTTGACTGGGTGACCAAAGTAGTAGACCAGTGAGGGGCTGTGGACATGGCCTACCTAGACTTTTAGCAAGGCATTTGACACAGTCCCACACAAAGATTAATAGTCAAATTAACCAGCCTGGGTGGGACCCAGGGTGGTAGCCTGGAAGTAATACATTGGCTGGACAACAGGACACAGAAGGTAATTGTAAATGGAGTCCACTCTGAAGAAGGAGGTTACTAGTGGGGTACCGAGGGTTCAGTATTAGGTCCAGTCCTTTTAATGTCTTCATCAGTGACATTGCAGAGGGACTGGAAGGAAAAGTATGCCTCTTTGCAGATGACACAAGATCTGCAACAGGGTTGATACACAAGGAGGCATGGAAAGGATGAAAAGGGAATTGGCAAGGTTGGAGGAATGGTCAGAAGTATGACAGCTAGGATTCAATGCAAAGAAGTGCAAAATAATGCACCTGGAAACAAGAACCCAGGGAAGAATACACAATGGGTGGGGAGGTAGTAACAACAAAAAAAGGAAAGGGACCTGGGGTAATCATATCAGATGACCTTAAGGTTGTGAAGCAATGTGAGAGGCAGACAGGGTGGGCTGGGGGTATGCTGGGATGTACAGGAGAGGCATCATCAGCAGAAAACAGGACGTTGTTATCCTCTGTACAGACAGTTGGTGAGACCCCATCTGGAGTACTGTGTCCAGTTCTGGAGACCCCATCTCCGCAAGGACATAGAGAGGATAGAGGCAGTCCAGAGGAGGGCACTAAAATGGTGCAGGGTCCAAGAGAAGCTGGATGAGGAGAGACTAAAGGAGCTTAATATGTGTACCCTTGAGGAAAGAAGGAGAAGGGGACATGATAGAAACTTTTAAGTACCTCAGTGGAATCAACAAAGTCCAAGAGGGTACCATCTTTCAGAAAAAGAGACTTGCAAGAACAAGGGGACAATTTAAAGATAGAAGGAGGGCGTTCAGGGCAATGAGGAAGTATTATTTCACAGAGAGGGTAGTGGATGCATGGAACAGCCTTCCTGAGGAGGTGTGGGGTCTAAAACTGTGGGAGAATTCAAGAATGCATGGGACAGACATAAGGCAATTCTTGTGGGGGTAGGAAGAAATAGGCTGTTGGTTAACTAGGATCTGCGCCTATCCTGAGGTAGGGAAATAGGCAGACTAGATGGCCTAGCGGTCCCATCTGCCGTCAAAGTCTATGTTTCTATCAACTTCTGTGTCCAGAGTGTTTCTACTGTTTGTTTTAGGTACCTCCCCTCTTCCTTTGTAAATACTGAGCAAAATATTTGTTTAGTATCTCTGCCTTTTCACAGTCACCTCTGCCCACCCTCCTCCCTTTATTAAGCCTCACTATCCCTCCCTTGGTCTACCTTCACCCTGATGTACCTATAAAGGTATCGAATAACAAAGTTAGATGTTCTAGTTAATCATCTTGCCAGACTGATTCTCAGTTGTCTAAAACTTACTCATCATTCGAATTGTATGAAAGATTAGGTTGGTCATCATTAAGTAGGAGAAGAATGATACATAAACAGCTGTTTGCTTATAAATGTGGGCTGGGTTCCTCCATATATATCTAAACAATAGATTTTCCTTTGGAGTGTTGAATTGATATTAAGAAATCAAGTTGTTAGGGATAGGTTGTCCCCTTGTAAAATCAAAACGTTCCCAATATTTATTTAGTAATTATATTCCGATATGTTGGAATAGCCTTCCTCGTGAATATAAGCAAAAGATTGGTAAGCCTTATCAACATCCCATCTAAGAAGACACTTGATATCTATACAGGAACCTTGTAATTGTTATTGATATTCTTTTTTCTTTTATGTTTTTGTATTGATGTTTGTTGTTTGAATGTATTTATTATGTTGAGTGTTGACCTGTATTTTGTATTTTTGTAAAGGTTACCATTGCGAATGAGTTTTTACTCAGTTGGTTTTATCTTGAATAAACAAACAAACAAACAATGTCTCTTTGAATAATGTTAGTTGCAGAAATTTACAAGTCCATCCAAAGAGTTTTAAAGTGAGGAGGAGTAGCTCTCACCATAACACCTCTTCAAAATGAGTCCAAAACATGGCCCTCTCACTGCCACAATTACAGCTTCATCATAAGTTATTGAGTTTAAAAGAAGCCCTCTCACTGCCTCCCAATATAAGGAAGTGAAATTACAGTACCTTGCCAGAGTTTCAACAGGAAAAGCAGGAAAAACTTAACCATAGGAGTTCTCAGTCAGGAAATCCTCTTAAACTGAACCAACGTGAGAGCTGCAATCAATGTAAATACAGCCAGGTCAGAACACAGCTCCAGAACATGCACCCAGAACAAGGGAATTCCCCATTTATCCCACACATGCCACCCAACCAAGCTGGGAGGCCACTGTGGCCACAGGGGAAAGAGTTTGCACCCCTCTCCGGTCTGTGTCCCTACACCCACAGGCAGCCCTAAACCGACACCTATCCTAAAGCTGAGCCAGCCCAACGTGATAGTCACCGCCTCAGTCACAGCAAGGACTCAAACAAACTCCTGGCTCCTGCAAAAATAATCCAGTCCTTCTGCAACAGTCAGCCAAATCCAGAGAGCCAACACCCCGGCAACAATCCCACCACTCCTGTTGTGCGGTCTTAGTACCCATAACTCCAAATAAGTAATCGTCACTGTGAGGTGAGTACTCCAATGATCACACTAGCAGGAAGGATAAACTGCACCTCTGTTCAAACTCCCCAGGCTACACAGACTTCAAAAATGAACCACGGACCTCTATGAAAAGTAGCCACATTCATTGTAGAAAGTCCATAGAGAAAAATATCCAACGCGCGGTCGACAGAAGTCAAGTGACTGCCAGACTCAACAAATGCTGTTGCCGATTCGGATTGATTTGTGAACTTAAACAAAACAAAATAAACTTAAACAAAATAAATAAATGCAGCAGATCAAAATTAAAATAGAATAAAACCAACAGACTAAAATTAGTGAATCTAAAACTCAAACAAAATCTTCTGTGAGCTATTGTAATGGCTGACCCAGCGTGGTCTATCTTGCTCCTTCTAAGCGTGTACATTGCCATAATTGATTTTCAACAACGTACATTCACCCAAACAGCGATCACTATTCCACAATCACCATTATGACCTAGAACCGCCTGGTTCCAGCTCTGGAAGGTTGCCTGTGGTAAGGGAATAGGGATGTTTTGAGAGAGTGAGAGCCCTAAGTAGGATGACCATCTGGATTAGGTCTATTCACCATGTTAGACATAGGGTAGGGTATTCCATTGGGACAAATCATTCTTAAGCTGGTCTGTGAAATGGGAATAATTATTTTGAATGCCTATGTGGGGCTTCATGCGAGCTGGACCCCAAGGTATTTTATTTTGTCCAGGTTACATCTATATGGAAACAATCATCTTATCTGCAGGAAAGATGGTAGTTGGATGTGAGGATTTAGTTATTGATGTGTTAAGGGTATAATCAGAGACCTAACCATAGTCTTCTAGGGTACGTCTAATAGCTGGGAGGGTATTCTCTGGTCTCTGAGGTACAGTAGAACATCATCCCATAAGTGCTATCTGATGCTCAGTGCCTCACAACTCTATTCCTATCACTTCCACTGCTTCTTGCATCTTCTTTGCTAGGATTTCATGTATATAGCAAATAAGATAGGGAGAGGAGACATCCCTGTTGGGGTTCCTTTGTAAATGGAAATATACTGAATGGTGTCCACTGATATTCACACATGCTTTGAGTGAATTGTAAATGTTCTGCTGGACCTGGACAAATACATTTGGAAGTCCCATCTTAGCAAGGACAGAGTACAGGAATGGACAGTATACTCTCAAATGCCTTTTCACCATCAAGGCTAATAAGAGCTGAGGGTGATTTCCTGACTTCCATTTCATGTATGACGTGCAATGTTCTCTTGATATTATCCATTGTAGTTTTGAACATACAAACCCAGTCTGCTCTATTCCAATCAGCTATGGTAAGAGGGTATCTAATCTGTGTGTGAGTAAACCCAAAAGAGTTTGTAGTCCACACTGAGTACTGTGATTGGGCAATATGTGCCGCATTGTTGTGGGTTTTGCCTGGTATCAGCAATACTGAAATAGAGGCCTATGACCATGAGGGTGGGACTGCTTCTCTCATGGACCGGAGTTGAGCTGTGTACATGAGGTTAGGGATGAGTTGGTACTGTATAGTCTATAAAAATTCTGCCCCATATCCATCCGGAACTGGAAGATTTCATAGTTTTGATCTGCCTATGGCTGCCGCCTCCCATTGGAAGAGAGAAGGACCAGGGGAAATGATAGAGGTCTTCAGGTACATGAAGGGGTAAATAGGGGAGGAACCATCAGGGTGCTTCAAGGAAGGAGGAGAGGCCACAGAGGGTATGGGTGGAAGCTGGAGGGGGAAGATTCAGGGCAGAGGAGGAGGCACTAGTTCACTGGAGAGTGGTGGAGCTAGCAATCGCTGCCTAGGGGTGCTGGTGGAGCAGAGACGTGGAGGGGTTCAAGAGGGGTGGGACAGGTATAGGGAAGGGTTCTGGAAGCAAAATCCAATGCAGCAAGAATATCTGAACTGGGAAGGAGTAGCCGAGAAGGCTAGAGACAGCAAGGCCGCTCCTCAGGGTGGGGCTGACCAAACGAGCAGACGAAAAGACAGTTAGGCCTATTCTACTGGCATTTTAGTATGTTAGTATGTTTTTATGTTAGTATCTCCATTATGGGTTGGGTGAGCTGCTCCCCTGGGTCTGTGTTAATCATGGCATTGTGAGTGTTTGTAGGTATGCATTAATTTCAGATTGAGATAGGTGATTTCTCTGGGGTATATAGTCTGTAGATAATAGGTTATGTGAAGCCCTTGGTTCTATAATGTCACTTTTGTTAAAGGGTTGCCTTCTAGAAGGTGTAGTAGGGTGGTTATTGTGGAGATTTTTCTGTTTGCATCACTGATAGGCTAGCAATTGAGTTGCTCTGGGGCCTACTTCATAAAATCTCTTCCTTAGGTAAATCAGAGCTATTTCCATCTGATGTTAGCTTAGTTTATCAAGGTCTGCTTCATTTGCTGGAGCAGTGGAAGAGCTGAACTGTCCCTTGCTTGTGAGCCATTTGCAAGAAATGCAGAGTGTCTCCAACACTTTCTATTTTTTCCAGCATATACGATTGCATCACAATGTATTGAATATTATGTCCTCAAGACCATTTTTAATGTATCCCAATGGATCGCTGGGCTTGTATCATCGGGGGTACTGCTTTGTATCTCTTCCATGTTTTCTTTGAGGAAGTCTTTGAAATGCTGTGATTTCAGGTAATATGTGTTGAGCCACCAGAAGGTGTGGCACTTTGCAACCCTGTCCCATTTGGTAGCCACTGGAGAGTGATCCGAATGAACTATGTCCCTTAGTAGGGAGTCCACTAACCATTGTAGATTTTCTATCTGGGTATAACAATGATCAATTCTAGAATAGGTCTGGTGAACCGCTGAGTAATGGGTGTAGTTCCTGGAATGAGGATGGAGATGTCTCCACATATCCACCCATCAACCTCCTTTACAAATCTCCCAAAGTATTTGTGCGTGGATGTTAGTCATGGGGGCTTGGTTAGAGGAATCAAAGCTTGATCAGGGTGATGTTGAAGTTCCTGCTAGCAATAATGTCCTTTGGTTAGTTGGACAACTTTGTCCAACAATACCTTCATTTGTGAAATAGCGAGTCCTGGTGGGAAATAAGCATTGGCCAGGGTAACTTCCCTATTGTTAATAATGCCTCGGACCAGCACTAACCTTTCTTTTGGGATCCTCCCAGGACTCAATAAGGCAAAAGGTGTAAGTTTGGGTATCAGGAAAGCCACCACCCTCTTCTCACCGCTTAATGCTCTGAAGAGGAGTACACCTCACCCAGACCAAATTTGGATAGCTTACTATGCTCAAGCTGGGACATATTAGTCTCCTGTAGGTAAATGATGTCTGCTTTTGATTGTTTTACTTGGGATCTCTTTATGGCAGATTGAGAACAACTACAACAAAGGTCAGTCATTTGGTGCTGCAGAGTGTCGCTGTCCCTTTTTGGAGTATTTCCTTCAAAAGTCCCCCATGTCCTCCCCCACCTATACCTACTTATGTATTGTTTTTGGAATCAGTCGACTGTTATTAGGACATACTAAACACAGTAACACAACCATGAACAAATAACACTTAACATTTATACAGTCCTGTGCATATACCTTGTGGTTTCTGTTGTAGATATAGTCTTTTCAATTATACCATTACAAAACATAAATAACATAGAAACTAAAAGGCATTACAGCCAACTGGGTCCTTTAGCGTTATACTGTAAACTGGCACTTCCAAGGGGCTGGATCTGCTGTGATCCAGCTAACAAGACCTAAACCTTGCTTCGAGGGATGTCCTCAGCCAGGGACCTCTAGGCATGTAGTATGCCTATGGGGTAAGGGATAAGGATCTGCAACCTCATGCCTCTCCTTGGGATCCACCTTATAGATGTGTGATTCATGGGGTTATGTGTGGCTGAGAGGAGGGAAATTCTTTCTATGGGACTTAGCTCGAGAGATGAGACAAGCACTAGCACCACTAGGCTACATTCACTGATAGTGAGCGTGGGGAAGAGAATCCTCACCGCCCAAGTCCCCCCATATAGGTAGAGGTG
Source organism: Neoceratodus forsteri (assembly GCA_016271365.2). Lineage (NCBI taxonomy): Eukaryota > Metazoa > Chordata > Ceratodontiformes > Ceratodontidae > Neoceratodus > Neoceratodus forsteri. Next base: position 666,394,646 of record CM057455.1, on the reverse strand, counting down.
ACAAGAGCTAAGGAGGTCCCACCTCAGCCACCCATTCATCAAGGGAGGTACAGTGGCTGGGAAAGAGCTGACAGTTGATAAAGCATCCTCAGTGTTTTATTGTGGGCCCTGGGATCCCATGGGAATCGGATTGGGCTCCCAGAGCCCAGCATGGGTTGTTAGTTTCAGTGATCTTCCCTCTCCCATGTGCACCCAGCCATGTGCATTTGTCCTGCCTCCCTCCTGAACCCATTTACAGTCACATCTAGGCATGTTTTACATAAATCAGCTAGGATGACCTTACCTGGAAGGAGATCCTCCTGCAGTCCGAGGGAGCCAGAATTCTGTGTACTCACAGGGCTCAACCCCAGAGTCTAGTCATCAGCACATACTGACCTCTGAAGGAGTCCTACTGCCATAGGCAGATAGGCTGTGCAAAGAATAGAGGAGTCACATTGTATTAATTTACATTATGGCATTTCTTTAAACCTTTGCTTATTTACTTGCCTATCTAACTGTGTGTGCTCTTTGTTTACACTGGTCTTGTGGCAATCCAGTCTAGCATACTGGCCAGCTTGCAGGCCCACCCAGGGTCCTGGGATTGTCTGATTGGTCTGAAAGGTTCTATATACAGTCTCTCATAGACATCCTTCTAACATCTGGGGTCTGGGACTGCCAACCCCCTCCCTCCCCACAGCGAGTTTTATCATACTCCACTTTTGGTCACTGCCCTAGTCACCCAGTGTTGACTATTCATCAGCGTGTGACCTGGATCTCTGGGCTGGCAGTACTGTTCCCTCCTCCCCTGGGGTGAAGGGCAGCACAGTCCATCTTGCCATCCCAGTACCCCCTCCTGCCCCATAGATATGTTCCCTGCTGATGCCATATCCTTCCTGTCCAATAATGTCAGCAATTCTCAACCATCAAGCTCATCCCTAAACTACCCTATCTAATTCCTGATTCCCATCCCCACTCCCCAAATCTAGGAGCTCTATTTAAGTTAACCACTCCATTCTCCCTTTCTCCGAGGGAGCAAGGGACCCACTATGATTGACTAAACCATGTATTCCTCAGTATTTTAGGTAGTTTCCCACTTCCTCACCTCCCCCCAAAATTTCTAAGCTTGATGGCTGGGTACTTGTCTGTGTGGGCCATTGCAGGTGGCAATCCTTTCCAGTACCTGTTATCAGGTAATCTTCCTTGCTCCCCTGACAACCTACAACAGAGAAGAAGACACAAAGCAAACAGGAGAAAGAGGAACAGCAAATGTGCACACTATTTCATGCCATGCAACAGCTCCACCCTATTCCCCAGGGGAAGAAATGCCCTCCCACCCCATGGAGACCAAAAGGCAAACACATCCTCCATGAAGGCAAACCATTGGAGTATCCAGCCCAAGACCCAGACTCAGTAAGAAATAAGAATCTGTTCTGATTTATTGGGTTCTAGGCTGCCTCCCGACTAGTATTTGTTGGCAAGCACTCAATCAAGCGTACAAGCTTTCAGTCTCAGAGGTATCCCCCCGCCATCCAATCTGGCACTCATTACAACTGTACATTAAAACCACACCTCCCCCACCACCACCAGCCAGCCTGCCAAACATTCAGGTTTTGTTTGTCCCTGACCCATGAGACCCAGTATATATACAAGCATGCAGGGGACTAGTATATCAAAGTGATTGGTTGAGGCAAAAACAAGTGTTATTAATAATAGCATCTGCTTACCTGAGCATCTTGTTTCAGTTCATGCCATCAAGATGACAGGAAGAGAGGTTTGTGCAATTCAGTAGTTAGTCCACTCTGGCCAAACCTCACTTGATATCTTCCACAGTCCGATCCCCCAACCCATGAAGCACTCATTTAGTTTGGTTCAATGTCAGTGCGTCTACATCATCAAGTGCTGTACCAAGTGGAAGGGGCGGATTGTCATGAGGAAATGGACCAAGGCCTAGCGTGAAGTAAAACTTGAGTATCATGGATTCATCATGGTGATGTAGGCCTTGGCAAGGAGCTGGCGGATACGGCTTGTTGTTGGCTTTTCAGAGATTCCATGATTTGTTGCAGCACATTGGAACCCTGTCTGTGCCTAGCTTCCTTCTGTCCTCAGACCACACTCTTTGAGACAGCTTGGCTGATAAGGTAGGTTTAACTGTTGGGGGTTTCTCTGGAATTCTGATATAATGCTTCTCAAGCTCCTCAGTAACTTCAGCAGAATTAAATGACAAGGATCCTTCTGGAAAGAAGACTACCATCCTGGCTGGATATCAGGTCCTGAATTAGATTTTCTTATTAGAGGATATATGTCTACCACCTGGTCACGATTTCCGGAGCATAGTCATTCTCCATGTGTATGTTCCATATAGTAGACTGCTCTTTTTTCTAGGCTGTGTGGAGTATAGTCTCTTTTTCTTGGTACCATAGCACGCATACCAAGATAGTGCATGGTCATGCTCCTGTGCAGTTATAGGGCCCATGGTTCGTAGGCCCTATCTATTTCCAGCTTGATATCGTCAGATAAGGTGAGGGAGTTCGAAAGGGTCTATATTTGTGCCCTCTAACCCCTCAGGCAAACCAGAAATCCAGATGTTATTCTGTTGGTTTTGGCTTTTGCATCTTCAGCTCATTCCTGAAGGGATGAGACAGTTTGGTGTATTTGCATGAGTGCCCTTGCAGTCAAGCCAATGCAGTGATTGTTGTCTGGCATGTGAGTCTCATAGCTTTCTGGTGCTTTTCTAGCTTGCCTATGTCTGTTTGGAGGGCAGTGGTAATAGAGCACAGCTCCTTTAAAAGTCTCTTATTTCACCCAGCATTTGTGCACATTGCCTTTGAAGTGTTGCCAAGCTTGGAGGGTCTGGCCTGGCACGGCCATGCCTAGATGAATGGGAGACCTGTGAGCTCTCACTTCTGGAGTCTCTGTTGGTCAATCTATTCTCATCCTGGGGTTCTTCAGAAGGTTTTTGCTTAAACCCCATCATCTAGGCATTATTATATCTTTGGGTATAATTTTCTGTGATTTGTTTTAACATTTTTGTAATTTAGAAGGCAGGAAGGTAGATCCCAATGAGAGCTGTCCCTATTAGTGTCTAGCAGTGTGCATGACATCACTGGAAGTCCTTTTGACCCAGTTTAACACCCTGGGACACACTCACTGGCTTTCCAGCCACTCCTCTTCTTGGCAACCTCTGAGGCAACAGCAGTGACCCTGATGGTCCCTGGGTGGGAGAAGAGGTCCCACAAATCCTGGCCAACTCAGCCTGGAGATGAGCAACCTCCTCAGCCCAGAGAGGTGCCTGCAGATGGGACAACACTGCATCCTCCAGAATGTCTCCCGAAGACTGCTGCTCCACAGCCACTGCACTGCTCCACTCCATCATGTCTTTTTTCTGGCCCCTAACTGTTGTTTGGATATTACTCTTTTTCTCTGTTTTTTTTCTCTTCCTACTTACTGCCTCTGTGCGCTTTTAGCTCCTGATCTTCCTGTTCTGAGACAAGAAGTTCCTATATTTCTCAATTGTCTCCTTACCTGCTCATAGTCAGACCTCGAACAGCAAGGGGAACGGAGAGCTACTCTTGCCCTTCTAGGATGGTGAGCCTTTGTGGTTCTGTAATCACTCACTTCCTGCTCCCAAACAGGAAGTTCCTGTTGTCAGTTAAATCCTGTGCCTATAAAAGTAGAGCTGGTTTAGGGTGGGGAGTGGAGGGGAGGGAAGGAGGGCAAGATAGTCCTAGTAGAGAAGTTTTAGTTATACCAGTAGCTCCTTCCTCCTGGTGTTCTGTCTGTTCTCTTGCAGAAGCTATCTAGGCGTGTTTAAATCTGGATTTAACCTGGCTCCTTCTACCTAAGCCACTCCCCTACTTTGCAAATCTTTCTACTCTTAATTTCACAGATAACAATTCCTTCTGACACCTGTGACAAGCACCTAGATAAGTACACAGATAACACAGATAACAGATAACAATTTACTTCAACTACCTCTGACAAACACACTAACTCTTTTTTTCACCCTAATTGAAGGTCCCAGTACAAGAGTTCTAGTTCTTGTCTGAGGAAGTGGAGTCACCACCCTTAGGGAGAGGAAGGGAGATTGCATGCTTCCAGGGCATGAGGACCAGCTGTCATAAAGGAGAGGTTTAGTATTTCCAAAAGTGAGTAGGCAATAGCTGAGGCAGAGAGAGTGAAGAGAGAGAGAGAGAGAGGCAGCTTTGGGTAGAGATCATCAGGAGAGCTACCTTTGATGGATTTATGGTCAGTAGGGCAGTAAGAGTGTTGGCTGGTGAAACCAAAGAGAATGGCAAAGGGTGATGGTCATGGGTTTTAGGGGGCTGCAATTTGCAGGTTGGGGGAGGCGTAGTTGGGCAGGAAGGGAGGGTGGTTAGTAGAGCCAAGCACATGAGGTGAAATATGAATTGAATTCTTAGGCTACTGAGCGTGATCCACAATAAGGGAATTGTTTATTTTAAGGATGGGGGCTAGGGAGAGAAGAGGGCGGAACCACTCTCCAGAATTTGGAAGGAATTTAGGTTAGTGTGAAACGTGAAGAAATACTCGGCCTTGGCTAGCCTGGTAGTTCTGGTGCACACATTGCAGAGATTATGGTAGCTACTAAGGTCACTTAGTTCATTTGTTGCTTTATGTTTCCTCCATGATTTATCTCATTCCCTGAGGCAGGCCAGTAGTTCAGGAGTAACCCAAGGGACATGGTTTCTGCGTACCCTGGTACGCTTGAGTGGGGCATAGTGATTCCAAATGGTGAGGAATTTATCTTTGAAACAGGCCAGGGCAACATCTGTGGGAAGCAGAGGATATTAGGGTCCAGTCAGAGTTAATTAAGTCATAGAGGAGGGGGCTAAATAAAGGGATTTATATGAGCAAGTCAGTAGTATTTTATGGGGAGGTTTTGGCCTATGGACCTTATAGACAAGACAGATCAAGTGATGATCACTTAAGGTGTCCAATAGGATACCTTGATTTTACAACATGGTGTGGATGGGAGGTGAGGGCCCAATCAAGCAAGGTGTGATTTTGAGTTTTATAGTTCATCCAGGTAGGTACTTGGATAAGTTGAGTTAAATTATGGGTGGCAATACTATTACATGCTGTAGATTGAGATGAAGACAACCAGTTTAGGTTGAAATCTCCCAGGATGAACAGTTCTGAATGCTAGTAGGAAACAATAGTGGTTGTGAAGTCAGTGGCCACTGATGAGGGAAGGTTGGGGAGACAGTAAATGTCTGCAGGAAAGATTGGGAGTGAGAAAGGCAGGGAGAGCCTAATGACAAGAGCTTCATATTTAGATGGCTCAGAGGTGGCAATATTTTAATATCCAATGATTATATTCTAGAACCAATGATTCTATTGTATTAGTGAATTTACATATACTGTACTAAACTTGAATGTTTTAATTCTAGTAATTTTGTATTTTATATTTTTTATTGTAACCAGGTATTGCACATAAATGATAGCTACTGAAAATGAGCTTGTAGCTCAATGGGGAATAACCATGTTCTTGTACATGTTTATGTAACAGTGAATAAAGATTTTACCTACCTACCTTACCATCTATACCACAATGAGAACACTGTGTCATTGCTGTAATTAAAAACATGGTTCTGTTTATATCACTGCCTAAAGTAGCAGCACTCTTTTAATTTTAATACAAGATGCTCCAGATCAACTGCTTCCATTGAGCTGGCTGCCTTCTGAACCTTGTCTAAAGTTAAATGTGGTTCCTGAAAGAAATGATGTCTTAGTCTATTAAAGAAAAATGATCTGCAAACTGATCATGTGCAATGTCATTCTCCAAATCACCATACTTATAATTTTAATTAGCACCTCTAACCTTTATACAAATGAATGGTTAACTCGCCATCTTTCTGTGCAGGATATCAGAACATGTGGCACTCAGATGAAATATTTTCCTGGGCTAAAATATTCTGTAAGTTTCTGCATTGCAGTATTGAAGGTATCACCAGTACTTTCCAGTATTATCCTCTACCTTGAGTTCAATGAGGTGCAACAGTAGAGCATGCTTCTACTCATCACTAGATACACCAATAGCAGCAAGGTACAGAAGTAACAAAAATATTTATTTCACATTTCCTAAGGCTGGGCAACATCTGTCCAAACTCCTGCATTATCAAATTATGCTGCTGATGGTAAATCCATAACTTTAGACATCTTATCTTTCTAAATCACTATTTCCACATTGACAAAATGTAGTATGGTTTTGTAGAACTATTAATAATTGTGACAACTAAACATTGCAGCTCCTTCCTCCTGGCCAGTTCATGTCAAACCTGAACTGTGCACAGCTGATCACCTGTCAGCAGATTGGTAGTCAATATCAAGAAACTTGGCACATCACTGTCGGGCTTGGACAGTACAGATAATCCACACTGTTGCTAGTAAATGGTTACACTCACTTTGCTCAAAGCTTGTAAAGAGAAATTACAGTGCATTATAGACTACATACTAAGATGCAGAAATGCACAGTTTGACAGCCAGTACCTCTGGTCTGATAGTTGAGGCTGCATCATCTGAGCTGTCTGCAAGTGCCGCTTCACCTCTGTAAAAAAGTAAAGGGATCCTACACTTTGACCCCCTCAAGGTGCACTTGAAATCAGGCAATACTCATGCCAGCATGGGGTGATGAATGCCATACTGTATTATAGTCCCATTACAAAAAGAAAATAATGAAAGTACGGTCTGCACTTCCAAGCAAGACTAGCTGGAAAAGTTAAAAGAAACTCCAGACCCTCTCAGCTACCAAAAAGCTATCAATTAAACTGAGAGGTCATCCCACACTAATGCTGGCTGATGTTGAAAATGAGATACCAACTGACACTGCTGTTGAAAATGAGGTTGAATCCCTATGGTTGAACATTACTGGGACAGCTGGCAAGAATACTCATATGGGTGTACTCTATAGACCCCGCTAGTACAATTGAACATATCAACTAAATAATAACACAGGTATCAAAGATGGTGGACAAGGGTGATGTTGTTACAGTGGGAGATTTTAATCTTCCTAACATAAATTGGGCCAAAGCAACTGCAACTACTGCTAATGACCAAATAATTTTAGATTCCTTAGATAACATGGAATTGCAGCTGATGAGAGTCGAACCTACCTGAGGTAACAATATATTGGATTTATTACTAACCAATGTTCAGCATGAAATAAAAACATTGAAGTTGGTGTTCCACTGTCAAATAGTGATCACAATATTATTATTTTTGAAATCAATAAAAAGATACATTTTCAGTGGAGAGGGTTGAAGTGCTGGTGCCTACCCGACCCACACTGGTGACCCGGGTTTGGGAACAGACCTGCTGGGTTGGGGTCAGCAAGGAGGATAAGGATTGAGCATCTGTAGGACTGCTCTCTATCCTGGGGTGGGTTAGGATGGCCTCACTTGGTAGCAAACCCCAGTAGAGACTGGAAGCACTACACAAGCGGTGCACAGGGGAACCTAGAAAAGTGGAAATACCACTTGCTGGTCGCCGATGATGACTCTGCTCCCTAACACCTCCGTGCCTTCCAGGGCCTCCTTCTCCTCAGCAGCATCCCTGGGCCCTATTAAGTGTGTGCTGGGGCTGTTCTCCCCCAGTGCTTTCCCTCGGAGGAGAGGACCACGGTGAAGGGATATGCCGGATATCCCAGGGACTGGCTGCAAATACGAGGAGTCAAAGAGGCTCGAGTAAGGACAGTGGGGCTTGAAGGGACTTGTGGAGCCTGAAGGAGTGGGGGTCAGCGAGCATGACCGGCGAATAAAGACGATAATCCAAAACAAAAAAGATCAGTTTTCAAAACTGTAATAAGGCAGATTGAATTCCATCAGGCAACACCTTCATAGCCTGGATCTCCCAAACAAACTCTCAAAGTTGAATGTAATTGAGGCATGGTCCTTATTTACTAGAACCATTAAAACCCTGGGAGTTAAATATATACCACTCAAAAAATGTATAACAATAAGGGAAAGAAACCAATCTGATTTAATAGCAAAATACAAAAATAGATAAATAAAAAGAAAAAAATTTATATCAAGGAAAAGTCATCAACTACAGTAAACATTAATACATACAAAATGTACTAAAACTGCTTAAAACAACCATAAAAATCAAGCTTGAATATTGAATTCATGCTAACCATACAAAGACAATATGAAGGGTTTCTATTCCTATATGAATAATAAAAGAGGATCATCTAGGACAATAGGCCCCTTAAGTACTCAAGACAATATATACAGTAACCCTGAAGACATGGCCTCTATATTCCATTACAATTTCTGTTCCATTTTTCAACCAACCAAACTATCCCAAATACAACCCATACAAACCTGGAACATAGTCATAGCAGTAACATGGATATCTGTAACCCATATCTAATAAATGACAAACTTAAAAATGGATATTAATAAATCACAGGGCCCTGATGGTCTGCACCCCTGTCTGCTTAAAGAATTGGCTGACTATATTTCAGTACCAATATCTATTAAAGGTAATAAATCATTAAAAGAAGGCATAGTCCCAACTAATTGGAGAACAGTCATTGTGTTCTCCATCTATAAAAAGGGCAATATGAGTATTGCTTCTAATTATAGACCTATAAGTCTAATGTCAATAGTCAGCAAAACTATTGAAAGTGTAATTAAAAATTTTATTACAGACCAATTAAGGGACAGTGGACTACAAGATATAACACAGCATGGCTTCACAGTGAAAAGAAGCTGCAATACCTATCTTATCAGCTTCTATAACAAGGTCACTAAACATATTGACCAAAGTGTACCAGTGGATATATATTTTTTTACTTTGAAAAGCCTTCGATACATTACCACACTCAGGATTATCAGCAAAGTTAGATAAATTGATGATAAACCCTTATATAACTCATTGGGTATCAGCATGGCTTAGTGATAAAATGCAAAGGTACATGTAAATGAACATCTTTCTGAGCTAGGAAGAGTGACAAGTGGAGTCCCTCAGGGATCCCCTCCTGGCTACTTCTTTTAATCTATTTATAAATTACCTTTGAGTCTCTAGTAATAATACCTTACTAAAGTTTGCTGATGACTTTAAACTTGGGGACGAGTAGGTAGTGTAACTGGACAACAAAATATGATCAAGGACCTTGATACAATACTACAATGGGCAGAAGATAATGAAATGAGGTTTAGTCTAAATAAATGTGTTGTTATGCACTGTGTTAATAATAACTCTGTACAAAATTACTTGATCTACTGTATAACCGATTGTTACAGACAGTAGATGTAACTAGAGATTTAGGAATTCTTGTTACCAATAATATGAAACATGCAATACATTTAGGCAAGTTATCAGAATGTAAACCACCTGACAACTTGTGTTAAAAGGTCATTTACAGATAAGACCAAATCAGTTATGTTGTTGTCTAAAGCATATATGTGTACACATCTGGACTATTGTTCCAGGCCTGAGTCCATTGTTAAAATAAGACATTTTGTTACTGGATAGAGCAGAGAGATTTATAAAACGATGTCTAACTTAACACATATTGATTATAAAACTAGATTAAAAAGCCTAAAATGTTGACCTCTAAAGATAAGGAGAGAAAGAGGTGATCTGCTAACTTTGTTTACAATCTTAAACGACACAGAACTATCTGCAGACCTAGAAATAACCTATAGAGGTAGAGTTCACAATCTAAGAGGACAGAACAGGCAGATCCAGGGAGAAGTATCCAAGACTAACATGAGACACAACTCTTTTTACCGAGAGCAACCAAGTTATGGAATAAACTACCACGTGATATAGTTAATCAAACAACTTTAGGGGTTTCAAATCAAAATTAGAAGATTTTTACAATAGTGATCTTTACAAATTGGTCCACTGAGAAGTGGGGATGGCAATTATGGGCATTTGCCTTCTGCTATCCCAAGTCCTCCCCAGTATAACCCTGATCCCAATCACTGAAACTCGAACTTCTTTGTTTCCTTTTTGGAAAATTCATTTAATACTTTCTCTTGCAAACAATAAAGTTGTTATTGCACACAGCATCAAAATCCTGACTCCAGACATCGGGCTGGATTTTCAAAGGTGACACAGGGCTTGCATCAAGTAGTGCATCAAATGCATTTTGGATGCAGCTGTGCAAAACACCTTTGCTACAACTGCACCCATTTTCTATTCTTGGTCACAGTTGTGACAGTTTCTCACTTTAATATAGCTTCAGCCAAATATTTGGCACAAGCCCCATAAAAATGATACCCTGAATGTTGCAAGCTAGACCAGGGAGACGCTGGTCTAACTTTGTGGCATTTGCTGCATGGGAGGAAAATCCTGATAATCAGTCGGGAGAATGCTTTAGGCCTGTGCACCATATGAATGGTGCACCAGGGCTTGTGGCATTCTGGAGGGCTTTGAAAATTCAGCCTATTATTTCTTACTGCTGAATATACCAATTACATGCCACACAGTTGGAGGATAATATAGTAATAATCACAGACAAAATAACATTGCGCCTTAAAGAAATAGTGTGTACATAGTGATGTTATTTTGTCAGTGATTTTTTCTAGTTCTGCAGTACATTTAGCCCTTTTGTACTTGCATGTTTACAATCACAGACTGCTTCCAGGCAAGGTAAGACAAGAAACTTTTATTTATATAGCATCCTTTCCCAAGGGTTCAGGGCACTTAACAAAACAATAACAACATGAACATCATAAAATTCAAAGAAAACATTTAAAATATACAGAGGTACCAGTTCAACATCTACTAATCAGCAGCCCATGGGACATTTCAAAAGATAACTTTTCAGGCCCTGTTTAAATACATCCACCAAAGGGAATGCCTGCGATGGTATGGCAAAGAGTTCCAATTATCAGTGCTGCCACCAGCAAGGTCCTATCACCAAATTGTATCAGATGTGATCTCTAGATGGCTTTGGATAGCAATAAGTACTCAGTGGAGCAGCATAAGGACCTGAACCATACTAGGCCAAGAGGTATTTTAGGTAGGCATGACCCAATCCATGCAAGGTTTTGTATGTTAACTAAGCAGTTTTGAAGGTGGTGCACCAACTAGCTGGAAACCAGTTCAGGTGCCACAGCAAAGGGATAATATGGTCTCTATATGACACACCTACCACCATCCCGCAGCAGCATTCTGCACCAGCTTCAGGTGATGCACCAACCCCCACCACCACTGATAGCCCTAGATACAAAGCATTATAATAGTCCAGTTTCAAGGTCAGAGAGTCATATACTAGTGTCACCAGGTCCTCTTGCACTAGATAAGGTCCAATGTGGGTGATATTCCTTAACTGAAAATCCATTGTGCACACAGCCATCACCTGATGTTTGAGTGTCAGATATGAGTCCACAATGACTCCCAAATTTTAAATCCTATCCATGGTTGTCAGAAATGTGCTTTTTAGAGGTGGAATTCTGATGGCATCATATCTACTGGCCGACTCTTGAGGACCTGGTTCCGCCAGCAACAGATCTGTCTTGGTGGGATTCACACTCAGCCAGCTGGAGGTCATCAAGTCAGAAATTCTTAAAACAATACCCCAGCACAGCTACCTCCTCTCACTCATCTGATGTAAATGACATGAACAATTGAGTATCATCTGTACAGCAGTGAAAACTCAGTCCATACTGTCTGATAATCTGCCCTAGTAGCAACATGCACACCGCAAATAATATGGGGACCAAATCAAACCCTAAGGCACACCACAACTGTTCTCTACTAGCTGTGATGAGAAAGTTCCAATCACAACTGACTGTGACCTGTCAGTGAGGAAGCACTCAAGCCACTTTAATGTTGTGCCAGTGAGTCCCCCAATTCCCCAATATGTTCTATCAAAACCTTATGGTTCACAGTGTCAAACACTGACAGGAGATCAAGCAGAATGACAACTGACTGCTCCCCCATCTCTTGCTAGGAGCAGATCATCAAACACCTTGACAAGCGCCAGTCGCTCTACTGTAGTGCAGTCTGAAGCCCAACCAGAACAGCTCATAGATGTCATACTGCTCAAAGTGTGCCTCCAGCTGTGCTACTACCACCACTTTGATATCTGACATGCTGCTTCTTTATTGTTGCTGCGTCACTCCCCCAGCCATCACACAGGAGCAGGAAGGAAGTCACATCTATTATTAACTGTGTAAACACTTGTGGTGCTACAGCATTAATTGTAACTGTCAGTAAACATTCACACTTCTCATGTATTTCACTACAAGAATACTAAACACTCTTGTGATAAAGATAAACAAGTGAGCAGCAGACTCTGCTCCCTGACCTTGCAGGAGCTTGAGGCACCATGACTAAGCCCATACCTCAAAACATAGCTTTAACACTACAGTGTGAACATAAAATATGTGGCACCAAATAAAAGTATGTAAAAACTCAGTATACCATAACAGCAACTCGAAAGTGAGCAACTCGAATTTGAGTGACTCACTTTAAGCACCTGTTATGTGGGCTACCCTGCAAGGGTAGCAATGGGTGAAGAACAGGTGCAGGGAAGAATGAGAGGGAGACCGGAAGAGGAAGACAGGATGTACGGGGTAGTGTGGTGGTAGGCTGCTGAGCTGGCACCGTGGTGGAGTAGTGAGGGTGGTTGTCTACAGTTGGGAGGGTACAGGGTTGGGGCTGAGAGGGACATAGTATTTTGGTGTTTTTGTCCGGGAGTTTTTTCCCAAGTTTCTCCCTTCCCCGACGCACCCCTGGAGATAGTAATCCTTTGTGAAAGAGGTGAGCCCCCACAGAACAACCTTTTCTGTGTTCACCGTGTTCCTCATTGATAGTATACATCACCTTTTTGTTTTTCAGCGATGTTCACCACAGTAATGATGATCACTATTCCACAAGCCCTGTTATGACATGGAACCTGAAAACTCAAGTCAGCAGCAGGCATCAAAAATGGAACCTGAAAAAGAGTGCATGTTAAGTAAAATTTTTAAACATTAACTGCCTTATAGCTACTCATGAAGGTTTCACTGTGCTTAGACCAACAAATTAGAGTTTTGAGAGAATATGCAATTACTGTACAGTATTGACTATTGCTTTAAAATGTTGGACAAAGAAATGTGGTAGCCATATTAGTCCAGTCAAATGATGTAGAAGAAAAATATGAGACAAAGAACCTTATTGCACAAGCACTGAGGGTTACCCAAAGGGCATTGACCAGGAAGCCAAGTTTCAAAGAAATACAAAATCACACCTACCCCATAATGCAAATCACCACAGAATATTATGCTGGTTCAACTTTAAGCAGAAAAGTAAGGGTCTGCAAAGGTGCCGACAGAATACACGGACATGTGTTTCATCCTACCAGGACTCAGCAGTGTGCCTTATCTGTATGACACCCTAGTGGAATGAACCAGCTACCCTAAGTTGGTCTGTCTGGGTTATGTTGTGGTGAGCCCAATAAAAATAAAAACAGGTTAAAAGACAAAGAACCTTAGTGTGTAAGCACTGAGGCAGGGGTTACTCTAAAGGGCATTGATAGAAGCCAAGTTCAAAGAAATACAAAAGCACACATACCCTATAGTACAAAGCATCATGGGCTGTATATGCAAATCACCACCGAATATTATGCTGGTTCAGCTTTAAGCAGAAATGCATGGATGGCAGATGGCAAGCACTGGAGGTGTGAGAAAAGCATATGTTGCAGGTGATACCTTTTATTGGACTAACAAAATTATTTCTGAGACTAGCTTGGGAGATAATACTCTGTTCCTCAGGTCAGTGAAAACAGAGCCAAATAACATGTCAGATAAAAAGGTTGGATTTGGATTCAAAAGGCCATGGTGCAGCAAGTTTAAACATCAAAGCACTAGTCAATTCACATTTGTAAAACAGACAGAAAGAATCTCATTGTCATTAGAAAGGCCTCTGAAGAACCAACCTTGACATCAAAGTGATAGTTACAGTTTAGTTGGCGGGGGTGGGTGCTGATGTGATGGTTCATGGATAAAAGGAGAAACATCTGAAGCATTTTAAAATTTTTCTCTGGTAATGTGCTAAAAAGCCAATATCTTTATTAAGCCATTTTCTTTAGTGTCTAAAAGTTGGATCATTTTCAGTTCAAATGTTCACCATTACTGATTGTTCTTGAAATGATCTTTTAATGCTCTGACAGTAAAATCACTGATGGAGTGGCCTGGTCTTAAGAAATGTTCCCTATCAGTGTAGTTTCATCTGTGTGGGTGATTGTGAATCTGTGGTGACGGTGACTCATTCTTGTTTTGAATCTCTCTCCAGTTTCACCAATATAGCAGTCATCCCATCATTTAGGGATTAAGCCACGAGAAAGGATGGGTCTATTGTGAATTAATCCATGGTTGGGGGTTACACATGACGCTGGAAGGTCGTAGTGCATCCAACCACCCAACCATGGATTAATTTCACTGTAGACCCATCCTTCGAAAGTGGCTTAACTGGGCTTGTAACATGGCAATGATTGTATGACTAATAGTGTCTGAATAAATCAGTACAGTCACACTGATTTACTTTCAGAATGATGTATGCTGAGCTGGTAAACATGGTGTACATATAGTTCAAACAATTGAATACACCTATTGGAAATATCGTGGCTGCTGTTTCACTTTTGTTAAAATAACTTTCATTCCAAGCTTTAAGCTTTTAACATCAAAATATATTTTACAACTTTTCAAAAACTTGCTATTCACTTTCTATTCTAGGTGCTTTGATTTTCTTCTGTGTGTATTACAAGATATGGACTGCACTGCATGATGGGAGTGTGCTATGCTACATCTTAGTTTTCTTCCTGCAGTTCCTTTGCATACCAATAGGTGGCTGTCAAACAATCCTAGCAGCACAAGCACCGCTTTCTAAATGTACTGAATTAAGCCAATCTGAAAACACTTCATTGAACAACTACTATTTTATGGAATATTATTTTCACTTGTTTCCTCTCTCTAACTATCTAACTCAGCAGGACATAGAACAACATAATGTTTACTGCTTTCACCTTTCAAATACTTGTTTTGACTAGTATTGTTAGTCTGTTTCTTTTATTTCTTTTTGTTTCTCTCAATTTGTTTTTCTTTTCACCCATAGAAGTATCCTCTCTTTGATTTTGCTTTGTTTATCTCACTGTCTGTTATTTTTGCTTTCGGTGAAAGAAGGTGCATGCTCATCTTTACCACTGTGTATTCACCAAGAAAAGGCTAGGACAGATAATGTTTTCAGTCATCCACAGTGCATTGCACCCAAAGTTCCTTAGAAAGCAGTAGATCAGAAGGACAGTAACAGTATGTAAATGTTCACTTCTAAAGAAATATTGTTGCAGCATAATTAACAGTACATGTGGAGTTTAAATGTACAATCTTTAGTAAGTCATGAACTTGTGTGGCAGTTACAAAATAGAACAATCTTGAAAATGTCAAAAACCTTGTGCCAGGAAAAACCTTAGCAAAATAAGCTGGAACAAGTACAAACTGCAAACTATTTGCATATTACTTTCACTTGTATACTGTGCATTGTATCATATATTGTATGCTACATTTCTAGATAAGCGGAGTACGAGTTTTAGATTTTAAATGTTTTTCCATCATGAATGATATGTGTCTCAGGAGAAATGTGCACGTAGTTTGCAGTGAGGTGTTTTGAATTGGTTTGTGCTTTTGTTGCCTATCTGAAGCTCTGGGGAAGTTTGCTTTGCACCAATTTCTGCTTCAGGTTTGGTGTATGGTATACGGAAACCACAGGTGGTGTGGGAAGTATATTTTTAGAGTCTCATCTTCAGACAGTAGTGGCTGTAAATCTTTTATGATTTTCCATAGTTTTTCCAGTTCTGGATTGTATGTTACTGCCAGAGATTTGCATTCAGATGTTTTCTTTGGCTTTACTTTAATAGTTTTCTCTAGGCATGCGGAGCGTGGACTGGATATTCCTATCAATGGCACTTGATTTATATCACTTCTGCCTGAAGGATTCTTTTAATGTACCAATATGTCTGTCCTTGTCTTCCTGGTTTGAGCAAATGCAGTGGTACTGAATGGTCTGACTGTGTATTATGGATGTTTTGTCTATATAAGGATGGAAGCTCAAGCGTGAAGGTAACTGCTTCTGTCTGCAGGTTTCCTTTATAAAAATGCTTCAAGTGTTACATTTTTAGTGTGACTGTGATATCCAGAAAATGCACATACTTTGAGTAATTTATTTGGAATTTTACAGAAGGATGGAATTTATTAAAGTCATCAAAATATTGTTTTAAGTTTTCTCTCCTGCTGTCAATATTATCAAGATATCATCACTATACTGGAAATATTTTTGGAAGGCATTCGCCTGCAGTTCAGTGAGTGACGAACAGCCCTGTCCCTTCCTGAGCTATATAAGCAGTTCCTCCCAGCCTCCCTCTGAAGCATTTTTTCTTTACGCCAGAGGCTCTGCCTGACCTCTCCTGGGCTCTGCCTCCGCACTTGTCTCCTGCCTCTCTTGTGCTTGGATTTCTGCCTGGTTTGTGTTTCTGCTGCTTTAGGTCAGTATTTGTCGCTGGCTGTGGTGGGTCGGTGCTCCTCTCAGCTGTTTGTTTCTGCTTCTTGCAGCTCTTGTTCTGTGTTTGCTTTTGGTTGTTTTTTGAGGGGCTGTCCAGTTTTTCTAGTGTCCAATTTATTTTCTACTTAGCAATCCTCAATTTACTCACAATTGTTATCTGCATGTTTCAGCTCAAACTGTTGTTTTCCTACCTCTGCTGTTTCCTTGCTTTTCCACCTTAAATGTTTGCACCTGGTCCAGGCTTCATTCTGCTCCCAGTTAGCTGCCCTCCCTTCTTTGCATTGTTGTTGCTCAGCACCCTGCTCTGCTAGGTTGTTTCTAAGCTAATCTGCTCAATTCATTCAGTCAGCTCTGCTCAGGTCATTCAGTAATAGTATTCAGTGTGCTCTGCTCAATTCATTCAGTGTTTGCTCATTCAGGCAGCTACTACTCCAACTTCCAGTTTTGCACTGCTGTAGTATATTCATGTTGCTGTATTACTATACTGACACAGCTTACAGCTGCAGGCATTTTAGCAGTACTTTTCTGAATTTAATTATTCTGAACCTTTCAGTCTTCATTTTGCTTCAACTGTTCACTTTCCTCTGGCAGCTTGCTATAACATGGCTTTGTCCTTAACTAGGAACTTGCCTGTAAAGGGCCTCTATTTTGGAGTTGTCCTTCCCTACCAACTTTAGAGTTGCTGTTTGTCTCATGGTGCTCAGCCTGTGGCTTCCTTGTTATTCCACTGCAGGGGACTGTGATGTTACAGCGGGCATCGTGGCTCCAAGTAGCAGGAACATGCATTTTGTAAGCTATATTATTTGCCCTGCTCCTTTGCATACATGGCTTTTCAGTTATCTAAGCATAAATACCTTTACCTCACAGCTTACATGGCTTTCAAGATATTCATGGCATGTCATTACTGCATTGCAAATACTTACCTCCTTGCAAATGTACTTTACTGAAATAACTTTAATTTGCTTTACTGGCATTTCAGGTATTCATGCCAATCATATTGATTCACTATTCATGCTGAAACCACAGCAATCATCTGCTAAACTCATCAGTTCATTTATGCTAAACCTCATTGATTTAATCACTGGCAACACAGCCTCTCACTACCCAAACACCTACCTCCTATGTCACCATTAATTAGGCTTCCTTAGTGGAATTGGTTGGCTTACTTCTGCTGGCTACTACTACATGTACTATCAAATGGCTTGAAGGCAGCTCTACCATTCAGGCTACTGACTTTGCCTGGCCTCCTCATCACTAACCTGTTACCTAATCTATAGCTACTGACTTTGTCTGGCCTCCTCATCAATAACTTGTTACCTAATCTACAGCTGCCAGCTTTTCCTGGCCTCCTCTATCTAGAACTTTGAAGATGAGTCATGCTCTCACCATACATCAGAGGCATGCTAACCATGACCATTACCTTTCTGGCTCAGGGCTTACCCTGCAGCTAATGGTCTCACTCTGCTGCCATGAAGTCTGCATCTTGAGCATGTGAACCTTGGAGCAGGTTCCTTCTCATCTGAACCATAGTGAGAATGTCCTTGCTCCAGATGGAGCTTCAATACTCTAACTCATTGGTGGCACATCTCGATGTAGAATTTAAGACTTCAGCTGCAAGGGGTGGGGGCTCATCAGTCAGGGTCCCTTTACTAGCCAAGCAGGTTCAGAGGCACCTTCTAAGCTATTCTACCTATGACCACCTCTAGTTCACCCAGTTTATTCTTAGATTGGTAGGCCATCTGAGTGCCTCAGGGTCATCACTCTCCTCCTACCACCTTGAAGGTGGTACCATATCATGTATCCCATGTTGCAAAGATATCTCACAACCCTGCAAATTGTTCCCGTTAGAGGATAGAGTGAGAGTTGTCCCCAAATTGGAATATTTTCCACCCCTGGACTAGCTTCTAAATTGCACCAGCAGAGCTATCACTAATCAAAATACCCTAAAGCCAAGAGGGAAGGCAACCTAGGCCTTGAATCCCCAGAGGTTTCCTCCTTTAAAATGGGTTGTTTTCTACTCCATGCCAAAGTCATAACATGTAGTTAGTTGTTAATAGTTTATTCAAGGTTTCCTTAGGTAGGTTTCACTGTTGGTTAGAGAATGGATGTTGGCACTACTTACCATTCCTCTCTCCTTATGAAGCCCTTATGTCATCAGTGCAACCCATGTCAATCAGTGCAATCCTGACAACCTGCACATCTTATTTGTCTTTCTTCAGCTGTCGCATTGCTATCAATCTGCTGCTCAACCTCATAGTCAATGTTTACTGCTTAATACTTTTAGGGCTCCTTCCTAAGGTACCTTTAGCCAAGGAATCTTTCCCACAGCACCTCTAGGGGTGGAATCTCTTTGAGGGTTCATTGCCTCAGTACATCTACAGGGTGGTAATTCCCATGGAATAAAGAGTGTGAATGGCCAAACAGTTATCACATCTGCACAAACATAACAATACTCTGGTTGCATAGGCCCACTGAATCGGAAGGCTATGCTCAGCAGTTCAATGGGGTGAGCAACCAGCCATGCCCCCCTCCTGAGCTGTATAAGCAGTTCCTCCCAACCTCCTCTGAAGTATTTTTCTTTGCCCCACCATCCTCTCTTCCTCCTCCAGTGGCATTCCTCTCTCCTTCGAGGGGGCTCCTTTCTAAGGTGCTTTTAACCAAGGATTATTTCTCATGGCACCTACATAGAAACAGAATTTGACAGCAGATAAGAACTGCTTGGCCCACCTAGTATGCCCATTTTCCTACCTGCTTTATATACCACAGATCCTAAATGATCTGCTGCTTACCTCTCTTTTCTATTGTTTGAGTTCCATAATTTCTGTCCCATGCAGCTTTGAATTCCCCTACCGCTTATATGCTTCTACAACCTGTGCCAGGAGGCTGTTCCTGATCCACCACCATTTTTTCCATGAAAAATACTTTCTTACTTTACCCTAAGTTTAACCCTCCATTTTCATATCATGGCCCCTTGTTCTGAATATCATTTTCTTTTTAAAGATGCTACCCTCTTTGTATAGTAAAGCTTGCCAGGATGAAGCCCAACTCGGAGAATTCTGCAGTAGAGTTATTGCAGTAAACAATGCATTTTCAATGGGAGTTAATCCCTTTTGTCATGCAGGAAATGTGACACTGCACTTCATCCTAGCAGGCTTCACTGTACCTTATTTATACCCTTGAGGTATTTGAAAGTCTCTATCACATTCTCTCTCTCTGTCCTCCAGGGAATACATATTGAGATCCTCAGTCTCCCTTCATATAACTTTGTTGCAGCCCTGCACCATTTTTGTCACATTCTCTGAACTGCTTCTACTCTGTCTATTTCCTTTCAGGGATGCAGCATCCAGAACTAGACACAGTACTCTAGATGAGGTGTCACCAATGTTCTATACAGTGGCATTACCACCTCCTTCCTTCTGCTGGAGATACTTTCTCTATGCACCCCAGCATTCTACTGGCTCTCCTCACAGCCTTCTCACATTGTTTGGTAACCATTAGATCATCAGATATGATTACACCAAGGTCCCTTTCCTGTTTGGTGGCTATCAGTACCCCATCATGTATTCCTCACCCACATTTCTGTGCTGCAAGTGTATGATCTTGTACTTCTATGAATTGAATCTTAGCTGCCACACCATTGACCACTCCTCAAGTTGCTTAGATCCTTTCTTATTTTCTCCACTCCTCCTGGAGCATCAACCCTGTTGCAAATCTCCGTGTCAACTGCAAAATGCCCTTCCCTTCCATCCCTCTGCAATTTCACTTATGAAGATATTAAAGAGGAGGGTCCAAGCACTGATCTATACAAGGCCCCGCTGGTCACCCCTCTTCAGATTGAACTCCATTCACCACCACCTCTGTGTCCTATTGCTCAGCCAATATTTGACCCAGTCTACCACCCTGGGACCCACTCCAAGGCTTCCTGGCATGTTTACTAGCCTCCTGTGCTGGACAGTGTTGAAGACCTTGCTGAAATATAGGTAGGCCACATCCATCGCCCCTCCTGATTCACCTTCCTAGTCACCCAGTCAAAGAAATCTATCAGATTTATTAACAGCAAACTGTTGAGCAGGGCTATCAGTAGTGCTGCCAATACCTCCTGAGTTCTCTTAATACTATGGGATGTATCCTGTCCAGCCCCATTGCCTTGTCCACTTTCAGATTAGCGAGTTCCTTTAAGACTTTCAGCTCCTTAAATGGACTGATGTCCACCTCACTCCCAGTGGTGCTTCCTTTGTCTAACTTTGGTCCCTCCGCCTCTTCTTCTGTGAATACTGAACAAAAGTACTTGTTCAGGATTTCTGCTTTTCTTAGTCCCCACTGCACACTTCCTTCCTTCCTTCCTTCCCTTTTCAGTCTCACAATCCCATCCTTAGTCTTTTTCTTTCACTAATATACCTGAAAGAGTTCTTGTCTCCTTTTGTTATTGCCTGGGCTATTTTTTTTTTCTGTTTGTGCCTTTGCATTCCTGACTGCTTTTCCACCTCCTCTCTTTTCCAGATACACTTCCCTGTCTTCTTTCCTCTGTGTTTCCTTGCACCTCCTAGATGCTACTCTTTTGCATTTACTTTCTCAGCCACTTCCTTTGAGAACCATAGTGTTTTTTCTTCTCTTGTTTTGCTTACTTGCCTAATGCAATGGCTTGTTGCCTCTACTGTTGCTCCTTTAAAGATTCTCCCATTGTTCCATCATCTCCTTTCTCCTTCTCTGCAGTGATTTTCTAAGACATCCCCCCATCTTTGAGTCAACCCACCTGAAATCGGAACCCTTGCTTTCATGTAGATTGACTCTTCTGCTATTCTCACTCTGAACCATACCATACTGTAATCAATTAATCTCAGATGGCTCATCACTTTTACATCTCTAATTCTGTCCCTAATTCTGTCTGTTGGTGAATACCAGGTCCAAAGTCACTCCATCTTCGGTGGGCTCTGTCACTAGCTGTCTTAGGCATGTCCCCAGAAGGGATTCCAGGATGTCTCTGTTTCTGGCTGAGGCTGCAGCCTGGTTGCTCCAATCCACATCCAGCAGATTGAAGTCTCCTGCCAGCAGCACCTCCCTTTAGTAGTCATTCTGTGGATGGCTTTTACAAGTACCATGTCCAGCACTTTCCTTGTGCAGGGATCTGTAGATCACACTAGTGATAATGGCAGTGCCATTTCTCATCTCCAGGGTGATCCACAGTGCCTCCACTGCTCCCTGCATTCCCTGTACCTCAGCTTCCTTAATTCCTTCCCTGATGTAGATAACCACTCCTACTCCCTTTTACCCATCCTGTCCCTCCTGAATAGAGTGTAACCTGGTATTGCCATACCCAATTATGGTTCCCCATGAGCCATGTCTCACTAACAGTAACAGTGACAGGTCTGCCTCAGCCATCAGGGCCACAGGTCCAGGATTTTGTTTCCCAGACTGTGGGCATTTGTGCAGATGGCCTCCAATTTTACTGCCTCCTCTCCTAATAACTCACCTCCTATCCCCATGTCTAGGGTTGGAACTCTCTTTGAGGGTTCCTTACCTTCAGTACCCCTATAGGTGGTAATTCCCAAGGAATGAGAGTGAAAATGGCCCGTTATCACAGTTGCACAAGCATAGCAATACTCTGGTGTATAGACCCATTGAATAATGGTTTATTGTGCTGTGTATTTAGGAATGTTTCTTCTAGATCTGCCATGAAGAGGTTTTGCGTACTGTGGTGCTATCCTGGTGCCCATAGCTGTCCCCATATTTTGAAGGTAAATATCAGTGTTAGAGCTGAATTAATTGTGTGTAAGGATGTATCCAATAAGTTTGGCTATCACATCTAGTGAATATTTGCTGTCTGTGGTTGCTTTTTGTAGGTTTTCGCAGCATGCTATTGTGATATCTCTGTGAGGTATGTTGCAGTATAAGGATTCAACATCCATGGTGACTAAAATAGTGTCAGAAGGGAACTGGTCAATACTGTGCAGTTTGTTTAAAAAGTCTGTTGTATCCTGTACAAGGCATGAAGCTGTCTGTGTTTTGCACTGGTCTGACTATATCCTCTATGATTCTGGAAATCTCCTCAGTTATTGTGTTAGTTCCTGCTATAACTGGTCTGCCAGGGTTTCCAGGTATGTGAATTTTTGTAACATCTAGAAGGTTCCTAGTGTTGGCCTTATTGGTATCAAATTTTCCAGTTCATTGTGTGTATGTTCTGGAAATGGACTAATTATAGTAGTTGTTTTAATTCTTTAATGAATATTTTGTGGGCTTTGAGGTTAGCATCCTGTAGCAGGTGTTGTCTGAAAGTTGCCTGAAGCCTTTCTGTATCTAGTTGTTTGTATCCTGATCACAGCTGTACCCCTTTTATCTGCAGGTTTAATGGTGATAGGTTCACTGCTTTGTAGGTTATCAATTGCTGTTTTTTTTCCAAAGGTGAGAGGTTGTATAGAATTTTTTTCTGTTTGCTGGAGATTTGTGATTTTACCTCGTGTCTTAAACTGTCTATATAGTTGTCCAGTTTAGAATTATGCCCACTTGGTGGAGTAAAATGAGAGTGCTTCTTTGTGGTTTCAACTTGTAGCAAGTTGGTGGTGGGCAGAGAGGACAGTGAAAAAGCAGGGACACTTAACAAATATTTCTGCTCAGTATTCACAAAAGAAGAGGAAGGGAGGTGCCTAATCCAATTAACAGAAGCACTCTTGATAGGGGGTCAATCCCAGTCCTTTCACAGAAGAAAGGGTTCTGAAAGAACTCCCAAAACTGAAAGTAGACAAAGCAATGGGGCCTGATGGAATTCACCCCAGAATTCTAAAAGAATTAAGGGAAGAACTAGTGAAACCACTGACTACACTTTTAACAAATCATGGGAGGATGGTGTGGTACCTGAGGACTGGAGGAAGGTGGATGTGATTCCCCTTCACAAAAGTGGGACCAAGACAGAGGCAGGAAACTACTGACCTGTCAGTTTGACCTCTGTGCTGTACCATAGGAAGGGTGGGGTGGGTGGTGCCCTTCGGGCGCATGCCTCTGAGGGATGCAATTTCAAATCAAGCTCCCTTGACAGATTTACTTACGCAACTGTGCTGTAGCTTTGAAAAAAAATTTCACTGTAAATTACTTCTTGACCAGTAGGAGCACATCCCACGGAAGGACCAGCAGGTTGGAGGGCGGTCACATGGTCACGCTGTGACTGTCTCTGACTGCAAAAACATGTGGGTCCAGGTCCCAGGCCACCCAGTATAAAAGATATGGGAGGACTTGTGGAGTGCGTGGGTTGTAGAGTGCAGGGGCCATTGAGATCAGATGATAGAGAGAGCAAGAAACCGAGGAAATTAAAACAAATTAATACTTCAGAAAATAGCAATACTGAGTAGAGGACAATTGGAGGCAGCTGAGTAGAGAAGGATAGCAGAGTAAGGAGGTCAGAGGAACTCGAGGAGAGAGAGAACTGTATAAGTAACATAAAACGTTAACTTAAGCAGATAAGTACAGAAGCATTGCAAGGCAGCAACTGAACGTTACTAAGCACTCGTCTTCATACTGATGATGAAAAAATGATTTAAAATGACTTAAAATGACACTCAGAGAGAGAGAGAGAGAGAGGACTGATGTCTGATGACTCGCTGTGGCTTGAAGGGGCAGGGTAGACTCAATGTTTTAATTTTACATGTATTTTATTTTAATTGTGATTGCTCGATTCTGATGATTCCTGACATTCTCCAACCTCCACGCTCCTCCTCTAGTTCGTCTTTGTGACCTGGGGGGCAACTCGTCCGTCCCGCTGTCCGATTGGAAAAATAAATAAATAATATAAATTCAGTTAATTTAATCTGGTCCCTCCAGGCAGCCAGGGCCATCC
Organism: Neoceratodus forsteri; assembly: GCA_016271365.2. Lineage (NCBI taxonomy): Eukaryota > Metazoa > Chordata > Ceratodontiformes > Ceratodontidae > Neoceratodus > Neoceratodus forsteri. The sequence continues at coordinate 666,370,333 of CM057455.1, read as the reverse complement.
TGGTGCCCTCAGACACAGAGACAGTAATCACATTTTTCAAGGAGCTGCCGCTGCTGGAGGTTCTGCCGCATGACCGTCCAACTAGTTACTCTGACTGTAGGCTCTGGGTCTGGGCTGGCACGCAGCAATGCATGCCCTCATCATCAACACTGTGCCTGGCATCCCACCCTGAGTGACTCCCTGGCCCTGTGGCACACTCATCCCGGCTGGGACCTCCAGTGCTCCATGATTCCGATTCCAGAACCCATTTTCCTCCACAATCCATCCCCACATAGCCAGCAGCAGATGAGCCCTTCTCTGTCTAGCTAGTTCTTCTTTTTATTTTTATAATACATGAGTGGCTGTCTGAGTCTGTGAGGAGGTTGACTGGGTGAGCACCCTCACTATGATTCTTGACTCTGACTGTTGATTGACCAGGACAGTCTTAGTCAGCACCATCAGCATGCAGTCAGAGCGAGTCAAGAATCAATGTGAGGGCACCTGCTCAGTCGTCCTTCTCACAGCACCAAATATCAGATATATCAGCCCACTCATTATATTATAAAAAAAAGAGCTAGCTAGATGAGATGGGTCTACCTGCTGCTGCCGGGTGTGGGGTGGATTGTGGAAGACAAGACCATACTACAGCCAGTACAAAACATACCACTCTCCAGTCTTCTTCAGACTGAACCTAATTCAAATCAGCCACCTGCCACCATCTGGAAACATTGCAAATTTAAAATATGAAGGACATGCTCACTGTGTGTATTTCCTATACCTATAGAACATTTAATTTATAAGAAAGTTTCTCCAGATAGCAAACAGTGTAATCCAAGAAGAAGACAGGAACATTTCTACCAGCTGTTGTCTTGGGGGTGGCACAGGAAGGCCAGGTAGGAGCATCTTCTGGGGTAAGGTGAGGGGGAGTAGAGTGCATCTGGACACTAGGAATAGCATGACCTGGGGCAGAAAAGAAGAAGGGTAACACAGACACCAGGAACTGCTTGACCTGAGGCAGGTGGAGGGGAGAGGTACTGCTAGATGCCAGGAACTACTTGAATTGGAATTGGGCATGGTAAGGAGTATCACTGGACACCAGGACTGGAAGTGCTTAACCAAGGGCAAGATTGGGTGTGCCGCTCACTGGACACCAGAGAGTGAATGAAACTGGTGCAGTGCAAGGCAAGGGGGATGTCACTGTGAATGACATGAATTGATTGGACATGGGGAAGGGAGGGCTGACTAGATGCCAGGGGCAGCCTACCTTGGGGTATGGGGTAAGGTAGAGAGAGGGTGTGCCACTGGATACCTGGGATACCTTGAAACTGGAGAAGGGTAAAGGGTTCTCACCTGTACATCAGTGATAACTTGAGCTAGGGCAGGCTGAGTGAAAGAGTGCTACTAGTTACCATGGACCACTTGGCATGGGGGTGATGAGAAGAAGTGTCTTTGAAACCAGGGCTGCTTGCCATTAAAAATCAGCCACATTAGCAATACAAAACACAATAGTACATAAAAAGAAAGGAAATTCACTGCAAAAGTAAATATGAGCATTAGCTAGAGTTAAAGTATAAAACCCAAAATGTGGGAAAATGTATACTTGGGATAAAAAGACCTGACTGTGATGTTGTGGTCCTGTGGGTTTGAGTGAGTGCTCAATACAGGACTGGCATTACTTTACTTTGTCACTGTCTTTCCAGGCCCAGATGTTTACATACACCAATAACTTGGGAGAGTGTGCCAAACCCAGAGCTGTGCCAGTGCTTCATGCAGCACAATGGTGCTCTGTAGTGTTTTTGGAGTTCTTGTTAGCTTGCTCTTCTTGACCCTCATCACATGCTCCTGGGCTGGCCACTAATCCACACCCACTGTACTGCTTTCTTAAAGTCCAGGTGGTGGTAACTGGCCAGCATGATAACCTCCCCGTCCCCCTCATAAGGGCAAATGATTTAATCTGCTGCCTGCCTGATGGTTAAAGTGCCAAATTTATGATTGAAAACTAAACTGCTGCTGTAGGCAAGCAGCCCCTCATTTTAATCTGGGGATATTCCATGGGGGAGCAAAATATTCCTGGAAATCAGGGTAGGGGACGTAGCAAAAGTATTCAGGAAAAGCCCCAAAACTCACCAAAGAGCATGTAAATCCCTCAGAGTTTGGCCTTTATGGGCCCCAAAGCCCCACATGCTTTATGCAACAATATTTCACAGTATATTTCAAAATGCATATAGGGTGGGTGGTTGATGGCACTCTTGGTCAGCCACTTGTCTACAATTGCAGCTGTTCACTTGATGCCAGCCAGCCAGAGTCTCCTACATCTCATATTCCACAGGAAGCACACAGCATTTCCTGAAATCAGGGTAGGGAACATGTAACAAAGTGTTTTTTTTTTTTTGTTTTTTTTTGTTCAAGAAAAGGCCCCAAACCCCGCCGACGCAGTGGTTGATTTCCACTGCGCGCCAGTGACCGGGTTCAGAAACGAGCCCAGGAGCTGGAGGGCTGGCCAGGAAGGGAGGACTTGAGCATCCCAAGGACTGCTCGTCCTCTCCGGGAGGGGTACCTGAGCTCGGTGCTTGTCTGACCCCGGGTGGAGACCTGAGGTACAGCAAGCCCGATGCTCCAACAGAGGGAGATGTGCCAGATGCGGTGCTTCAGCGCCTTGGCGTCCTGGACCTGGCACATTGAGAAACACCAGGAAAAACCCTTGCAGCCTCCTGGTAGACGGAGCACCAGGGCCCCAACCTTCAATGCCCCTACCTGCCTGGGACAGCATGCCAACAAAGATTAGCGGAACATCGGGGTGGATGGGGTCCCACCCGTACACTGCCTGGGGGGTATAGACATGGCTCCATGGGGCATGGACTGCACCCGCTCCAGGTAGGTGAGCAAAGGCTGATAAGGCCATAGGTGAGTCCTGAAGAAGGGGGGCTGCAAGAAGGGAGGAGGATAAAGAGAAAATTAAAAAAAAGCCCCAAAACTCACCATAGGGCATGTAAACACCCAGAGCTTCTGGAGGCCTTGCACCCCCAGACCCTGGTTCTTTCACGGAGTGCAAATGTGTCTCTTGCCCAGGGCACCAAAATGCCTTCTACGGCTCTGCCTGTGTGGTAGGGAAAGTGATGGAATCACTTCTGAAGGAAAGAATTATTGAGTACCTAGAGGCCAGTGGGGTACAGGACCCAAGGCAACATGGGTTCACAGTGGGAAGGTCATGCCAGACAAATCTAATTGATCTCTTTGACTGTGTGACCAAAGTAGTAGACCAGGAGGGGCTGTGGACATGGCCTACCTAGACTTTAGAAGGCATTTGACACAGTCCCACACAAAGATTAATAGTCAAATTAACCAGCCTGGGAGTGGGTCCCAGGATGGTAGCCTAGGTAAAACATTGGCTGGACAACAGGATACAGAAGGTAATTGTAAATGGAGTCCACTCTGAAGAAAGAGGGTTACTAGTGGGGTATCGTCGGGTTTGGTACTGGGTCAGTCCTTTTAATGTGTTTATAAGTGACATTGCAGAGGGACTGGAAGGAAAAGTATGCCTCTTTGCAGATGATAGAAAGATCTGCAACAGGGTTGATACACAAGGAGGTGTGGAAAGGATGAGAGGGACTTGTCAAGGTTGAAGGAATGGTCAGAGTATGGCAACTTGGATTCAATGCAAAGAAGTGCAAAATAATGCACCTGGGAAACAAAACCCAGGGAAGATTACACAATGGGGGAGGTAGTAACAATAACAAAATGGAAAGGGACCTGGGGTAATCATATCAGATGACCTTAAGGTTAGCAAGCAATGTGAGAAGGCAGTAGGGAGGGCTGAGGGTATACTGGGATGTATAGGAGAGGCATCACCAGCAGAAAACAGGAAGTTGTTATCCCTCTGTACAGACAGTTGGTGAGACCCCATCTGGAGTACTGTGTCCAGTTCTGGAGACCCCATCTCCGCAAGGACATAGACAGGATAGAGGCAGTCCAGAGGAGGGCAACTAAAATGGTGCAGGGTCTGCAAGAGAAGCCATATGAGGGAGACTAAAGGAGCTTAATATGTATACCCTTGAGGAAAGGAGGAGAGTGGGGACATGATAGAAAGCGTTTAAGTACCTCAGTGGAATCAACAAAGTCCAAGAGGGTAGCATCTTTCAGAAAAGAGATGTGCAAGAACAAGTGGACACAATTTAAAGATGGGGGCAGTTCAGGGGCAATATGAGTATTTTTTCACAGAGAGGGTGGTGGACAAATGGAATAGCCTTCCTGAGGAGGTTGTAGGGTCTAAAACTGTGGGAGAATTCAAGAATATATGGGACAGACATAAAGCAATTCTTGTGGGTGTAAGAAGAAATAGGCTGTTGGTTAACTAGGATCTGCAGCTTATCCTGTAGGTAGGAAATGAGCAGACTACAGTAGGTGGGCCATGCAGTCCTTATCTGCCGTCAAAGTCTATGTTTCTATGTTTCTATAGCAGATGAGCCCTCTTGATTGTGAAATCATTTTTTAAATCATAATCTTGTAAAGAGTTCCTCCAGAGCTGAGAATAGTTGTAGTTCATCAAGTGTTGTAGAGGGGCAGAATGTCATACCTTTAGAGAGACTGGAAATTTCTGGCTGTGATAGCAGATGGCTGAGAGGTCAATTATTCCACTGTGCATGATCACCTGATTGCTAATTTTAGTGCGTCTGATTCAGTGTTCATTGTGGATCCATATCTGGGGTGTACATTCACTTTCCTTTGGCTGCTGGTGTGTAAAATGTAGGGCCCTCTATATGCTGCATGGTTTGAATTCCAAGATACTGAAGGCCTAAGGTTCTTTCTGAGGTTGACTGCCATGTGTACTGTAGCAGGGCTCCTCTCCATTCTGGGTTGTTCTGAGATCGATCCATGGTAAGCTAAGGTCCTCAGTTTCTGTGTCATTGCCATTGTGAGATAAGAAGCCATCATTTCCTTTCTGTGGGAGACTCTACAGTTTCCTTTGCTTCTTTTATTAGCAGCTTTCTGTTCTCTGATGTAGAGTACTGGAGTTCCTTTTCTAATTCTTCAGTCCTTTCTCTGTTGTGCTGTCATGAAGTTTGCAACATTAGGTCAGTTTGTCACTTTATCATTTGCTTTTTCCTGTATAGTTGGTGTATAAGTTCATTTTGCAGTTTCTCACTGGTAAGCTTGTAGAGTTGTGCATACCATGAGTTGTGTGATGTGGCTAGTGGGTTCTTGAAGAGCTCTCTAGGAGTAATGTTGTTCCTTTTCTTGCAGATTGAGAGGAAGAATAAGTCACTGTTAAGTTTGGTTTCCTTCTTGGTCAGTTTGTTCAGTTTTCACTTTTTATAGCTAAATGCTGTATCCTCCATGTGTGCAAAGAAATGTGGTAGCTGTGTTAGTCCACTCAATGATGTAGGAGAAAAAACAGCAAATATGTTGCAGGTGATACTTATTATTGGAGTAACAAAATTACTTCCGAGACTAGCTTTTGAAAGATAATACTCTCTTCTTAATGACAGTGAAAAGAGAGTTGAATAACATGTCAGATATACAGGTTGGATATGGAATAAAAGAGTTATGGTGCAGCATGTTTAAACATCAAAGCACTACAGTCAATTAACATTCGTGAAAAACAGACAGGAAGAATCCCATTGTTATTAGAGACCTGCTGAAGAACCATCCTTAAGATCAAAGTGATAGTTACATTTTAGTCCAGGGGAGGGTTGATGGGATGATTCAAGGATGAAAGGAAAACATCTGAAACATTTTTAGTTTATCTCTAGTAATGTGCTAAAAAGCCAACACCTTTATTGAGTCATTTTATTTAGTGTCTAAATGTTTGATAATTTTCAGTTCAAATGTTCCACCATTCCTGGGCGCACTAGAAAACCACTGAATGAGTTCCTGACAGAGTTGGTTGGCCACTTCCTATTATGTATATGAGAGGGTACTTAACTAACAAAGGCTCTCAGGCAAAGTTAAAGTGTCCCACTAAGAAGATGTGGTATCTGCAGAGCTTAGCTCTGCAGTGTTTTAAATAATTGATTAGCAGTTTTTTCCTTGGACAATACTACTGTACAGAAAGTATTTATGTAGGTTTTCTAGAAGTATTATGTTTGTTAAACATAATGAAACAAGTGCTGTGCATTTTACAATGTTTTAGTACTTTGTGAGCAAACGCTAATCGATTTTTAGAGTTATATAAAACCCTGCTCTGACATACGCTGCAGGAGGTTATAAAAAAGTCAAAATTGTCCTGGTTTTGGCTGGATATATTTCCTAACAGGATTTTCCTTGTCTGTATTTTACCTTGCACTAGGATCCACTGTCCAGCTTTATCTCTTTGAGTTTGTGTCAGTACTAGAGGTGTGTTCTTTCTAAGTAGGACTGAGACCTCTGTTTCTTTTGGAGGTGTGACTGGAAGATTACTCTTGCCCTACCCAAGCCCAGACTAGCTTATTGGATTCTTCAAATAATAAATGAGTCTCCTTGAGGTAGATTATGTCACACTGGCTAAGTCAAGAAAAGAGAAGAGTTTTTTCTTTTGATTGGATGATTTACACCCTGCGCATTCATTATCATATGATTCAGTTCAGCCATAGTGTGACAATGCCTGTGGGGATAGAGATAGCTCAGAGAAACACATGCAAACTCTTACAATCCACATTAATACCAAGTCGGTACAGATCCAACTGCCTGTAGGAGGGATATTTGTGAGGGCCATAGGATCCATATTTCAATAGTTTTAGAGCCCTTTATTATAAAGGAGAGAAGCAGAGTGTACGAAAATCTGTGGCCATGTATAAAGTACTTTAACTTAATGTTATGCAGCCCCATAAGCCTGCTGGAATGTTCTCCTAAAGGTATAAGTAACACTTACTTGCAAGGTGAGAATAATAATTGGTGAGTACATTGAATAAACACAGTAGGATAACCGAGGAAGAACAAACTGAAGGTGGAAGGAGCAGCATCTGAAGAGGAAAATTATCATGCTCAGCCTCCTGCCTTCCACCACAGTACTGGTCCACCTATGGTAAATGTATCCTTATCTGGATAAGATCTGACAGCAGACTCTTGTTTAATATTTGACTCCAATTAAGCCATATACTGTACAGTTTGTTCAGCTTAAACTGCCTCAGGGGTTATTTCTAGGGCAAATCAATTGGCAGAAAATTTCCTTAATGTGAGGCAGCAGTTGCATAAGAGTGGTGTTTCTGTGCCTATCCAAGGAAGTGCAGAATAATCGGGGGAAGGTAGGAGGAGTGCACTGAGTTTCTAGTGCACCTCTGGAGAAATTCAGGATGACGGAGACAACTCTGTCCATAGAGTACTAGGTTTATGGATCTAGGAGAGTAAGGGGAGAGTGGTGACTGTCCCTTTTACCTGGGATATGATGTCCAGTCAGGATGAAAGGGTGGTACCTTATAAGGAATGCTCTTGTAGCAGTCAGTAAGTTTGATGCAAGAGATGATGAATAGCTAGGACTGCAAGAGGACAGAGTTCATGGCTGTCTTCTGGATACTTATTGATGAGTGGGCGATGGAAGCATATAGGGTAGCCTTAGGGTGAAATGATGCAAGTAAGAGCCATACTCCATATTTAAAATGCCTTCTCCAGGCATGCCTATAGTAGTGACTGAGGCGCTGGCTATCAGTGCTCAGATTGGGGAGGGAATTGAGGAAAGTATCAGACCAACTTTGCTACAGAGCAGGTGAGCCAGTTATCTAGGGTAGAATGGTGGGAAGTGATTGTAAAATTCTTTTGCCCACTGTGGAATAGTGGAACCATCTTGATCGCCCTAAAGGGGAGATAGAGAGAGGGAGGGACAGGGTGAAAAGTACTTATTCTGCACAGAGTCCTGCCTGCTTTGGGGACAGGCACCTTTAGATCTAACAGGGCCTTGTAAAGAGATGGCTTTATTATCTGCATAGAGAAGCCCCAAACAAGCAAGAGTTGTGAACCCATTAATTACAATTTGTCTCACTGTTTGCCCTTGGTAATTTAAAGATTGCTCCCATCCCTCCACTAAGGTGGAGCAAAATGACTAGCAAAAACATATGAATCCAGGAAACAACTACAGCATAGAATGAGGGAGAGATCAGCTAGTGTTTGGTACCAAAAGAAAGTTGAAAGGGAGAGGAGAGGAGGAAGTTGCAATCTCAGTGGGATGATCCCACAGGTGAGGGTGTGCAGACTGGTCTGCTTGCTCTGTTTTCCCTATTGGAGTGCCTTCCACAATTTCTGCCTAGCTGGGTCACAGGGACACATTGCCTTCTGTGGGTGAACCAGTTCTGCTTCTTAGTCCATTCCTTTGGCATGAGCGAGATATTCCCATCTGGAGTCAAGCAATGGTCAACATCTTGTGGTTCCCATGAAACTTCACCTGGGATTCCAACATCCCACGGCATCTAATTACACATACAGATCCCCCAGGTTTCTCAATTGCAGCAGGCTAAATTATTTCCTTACCAACATTAAGTACATACACAAAATTACAGAGCTCAATACACCCATATCCCTTTCAGACCTCAGACCAGTAGCACTAACAGTTTTACTTCAGCACACGATCCCTAAATCCCCAAGCTGAAGGATTAACCCCCTCCTATTATGCTTCAAATAATTCACTTACATGGTATAGGGAAGAAATTAAATTCTTCATTCAAGTTAACATTAACGCAGACACATCCCAGGGTATGCAAGGGATGTATTCAAAGCCTACATACATGGCAGAATCATCTCATACTTGGCCAAATTCAATGTGCTTACACAACTTTTGTGAAAAAGCAGAGTTATTAATTAAGTACTTTAGCTTGATATTCATGGAGGAGGAGGAGGACCATAGGGGACATGAGCTAAAGTCAAATGGGAAGAGGACAAATGTGTGGATCTGAGCCCATTCACGGTGTAGGGTTAGAGCAGAGCTAGATGGATTGAAAGTGGACAAGGCAATGGGGCCTGATGGGTTACACCCAGGGTGATCAGGGAATTGAAGAGAAGTTGGCACATGACAAGGCTCTTCAACTTGTCCCTGGATACAGGGAGAGTGCCAGAGGACTGGAAGATGGCAGACATAGTGCCTTTACACAAGGGAGGTAGTAAGGAGGTGAAGGGGAACTACCGATCTGTCAGACTCACGTCAGTGGTAGGGAAGGTAATGGAGGCATTAATTAAGGAGAGGGTGGTGGATTACCTGCAGGAGAGTGGCTTGCAGGACAGCAGACAGCATGGCTTCATGAAGGGAAGTCTTGCCAGACAAACCTAATTCTGCTCTTTGATTGAGTGACTCAGGTGATTGACCGGGGGCAGTGGGCGTGACCTATCTGGACTTCAGTAAGTCTTTGACACCATCCCCCATAGGAGGCTGGTGAGCAAGATGGAAAGCCTGGGGTTGGGTGGGAAAATAACAAGCTGGGTGGAGGCCTGGCTGTCAGGAAGAACTCAGAGGGTGGTGATAAATGGGGTGCACTCTGGGACAGTGAGGGTGAAGAGTGGAGTGCCACAGGGTCGGTTTTGTTCTGCTTCTCTTCAACATCTACATCAGTGATATTGCTGAAGGTTTGAGGGAGGGTGTGCCTATTTGCTGATGATACAAAAATATGCAATAGGGTGGACACCCGGGTGGTGGAGGACATGAGGGAGGACTTAAAGGTGCTTGAAAATTGGTCTGAAAATGTGGCAGCTGAAATTTAATGCCAAGAAGTGTGCTGTGATGCACTTGGGGAGTAGAAACAGAAGAGCAGGGTACACCCTAGGTGGGGAGTAAATTAAAGTATCAGAACAGGAGAGGGATTTGGGGATCATAGTCTCCTCAAATCTTAAGGTAGGAATCAATGTGCAGGGTAACAGGAAAGGCCAATAGAATGTTTGCATGCAAAGGCAGGGGCATTACTAGGAAAAGAGAGAGGTATATACCCCTTTACAAAGCCATGGTGAGGCCGCACCTGGGTATGAGGTTCAGTTCTGAAGCCATATCTCTGCAAGGATATAGATGCATTAGAGTGGGTTCAGAGAAGGGTAACCAAGATGGTGCAGGGTATGCAGGGAAAGTCACATGAGCAGAGGTGTAAGGAGCTGAATCTGTACACGCTGGAGACAAGGAAAGGGAGACATGATTGAAACTTTTAAATATGTAAAGGACTCAATAAAGTGGGGAAAGAGGTTTACTTAAGAGGAAGGAGGGTCAAAACTAGAGGGCACAGCCTCAGATTGAAAGGAACAAGATACAATGTGAGGACATTTCTTCATGAAGGATGGTGGAGCCCTGGAACAGACTACCAGATGGAGTGGTGGAGGCTAAATTGGTGGAAGAATTCAAGAGGGCATGGGAGAAGCATATGGGGCTGAGTATCAGGGAGGGTGGGGGCTGTCAGGAGGGGAGAGGTAGGGGAAAAGGGCAAACTAGATGGGCCGGTATGGTCCTTTGCCAGCAAGCTCCTGTGATTCTGTGTGAACTTAGTGTGGTGTTATGGTGTTGTGCTTATGCAACTTGTTGAATAAACTTTGTTGTAGCTGCTGAATGAACTTTGTTGTGGCCATTCACCTCTCTGTGCCTTGGGAATACCACCCTGTAGAGATATCGAAGGCAGAAACCCAGATGAGGGTTCCACCCCTAGAGGTGCTCAGGGAAGGAGTCCCTTAGGCTAAGGTAGCTTAGGAAAAGCCCAAAAGAAGTAGATTGGAAAGCATTGCAGAGGTAATGAGTTGGTATTGAGATTGAATATACATATGGTCATCGGAGATGAGTGTATTGGTGAGAGATAACTGAAATGAGTAACAGTTTGAACATAGTTGCATAAATTATGACGAGAGGGCATGATTTCCAAGGAGAGAGGAATGGCAAAGGAGGGCCACCATCCATCTCCATCCAACAGCTGAAGCCTACCTAAATGACTGTGAAACTACTTGAGTAATTTGAGGGTAACTACAATTATGACCTTTGGCATTGAGGGGAAAAAAAACCCTTTGAGGAGAAACCTCTGGGGATCTGAGGCCTAGGTCACCTTCCCTCCAGGCTAGGGTGTATTTTTAATGATGGCTCTGCTGCTGCAATTTAGAAACCTAATCCAAGAGGAAAAAATGTTCTAATTTGGTGGAAAGGTTCCATGTGATAATGGCAATACAGTGGAAAGGCGATCACGTTTAGGGAGAGAGTACATCACCAAAAATCTATTTCAGTGATGTACACTCCGATGCACAACAAAAAGCATCGGGGACTTGTTTTTGTTTTTATTATGCAGGGGTTGTGCCTCACAAGCGCTCATGTGAGGGCTTGCTGCACCCCTACTAAAGTTCTCAACTTCAAGGGGTGCATGTCGAGAGGTACAAATCTGGAAAAAAAGGTCAGGCACAACAAAATAAATGCGACTCAGAACTGAACCCAGCACCTCACAACCCTAGCCAGCCACCAACCCACCATGCCACAGGGCCAGTTCAGCAGCCCACCACTGCACTACACTCACAAACCCTCCTCCCTCCCTTCCACCTGTCACACAGTGTCACTCCCTCCCATGTGCATGTACATATAGCAACATCCTGTCACTATATTTGCGGACCCCACCATCCGGTCGCACTCCTGCCTGGTAGCCCTGTGGACAGGCACCAGAACTGAGTCACACTTTTGAGAGCACTCAATCATGGTACCATTGTCACAGGCTACCAGTGGAAAGCTCTCAATCCATCTAATGGGTTGTGAGATATCTCTGCAACAATGGAAGCTCTGAAGGTTGAGCGGATCCCAAGGTGGGGAGAAGGAGGCAATGACTGGTGAGACACTCAGCTGGCTTACCAACTGAAACTGACTGGGTGAACCAGAGGCAGTCATGGGAAGAATAGCGAGAGGTTACTGCTGAACCTGATTCAGCCAGCTAAAGGAGTGCTCTAGAGTGTGAGGGCCCCATCCCTCATAGCCTATGTCTTAAATTCTACATCAAGAGGTGCCATCAATTGTGGAAATGGCGAAAGCTCTGTGTGGCGTGAGGACATTCCACTATGGGCCAGGTGAGAAGGACCTTGCCCCGAGTTTCACATGCTCGAGATGTGGACTTTGGTGCAGGCGAGATCATCAGCTGCAGTGGCCTTGAGCCCTAGAAAGTAATGGTCATGGTTGGTGAGCCTCCAATTTATAAAGGACAGCATACAAATAATTATGAAGCACTATATATGAGGAGACTGAACAAAGCCAGGGCCGCTGTTTAGGTATTGGTATACGTATGATTATCTGAGATGATTGACTGACACAATAGGCTGATATGATTGATTGATGAGATTGATGGAAGGAATGTTAATACGATTGAGTGATATGAACAAAGTCAGCAAAAGCAAGCCAACCAATTCCACTACATAAGCCAAATTAATGATGTCAAGGAAGGTAGGTGATCGAGTAGTGAGAGGCTGTGAAGCCATTATGCAGTGAGAAGCTGTAATGCCAGAAACTGATTCAATGAAGTTTGGTAAATTAAATCAATGAGTTTAGCAATGATTGTTATAGTTGCAGCATAAACAGAGAATTGAAATAGATAGTTAAATAGAATTGATACAGATGGGCTATGGATTCAGCATGAATAGTGAATGATATGATTTGTATGAATATCTCATAGGCCAGGATGGCAGAGTTAGGTTATTGGAAGGCAGGGACTATTTGGAATGTAGTAATAAAATGCATGAATTTTTAAAAAGCCATATAGGCTGCAAGATAAACATAATTAATCATGGATAGGTAAAAGCCATGGAACAGGAAGGAGCAGGACTAAATCATATAGCTTACATAAAAGTGTGCTCCTACTACTTGCAGCCACAATGCTCCACTGTGACATCACAGTCCCTCACCATGGAAATAACAGGAGGTCACGAGCTGAGCACCAGGAGACCAAATAGAAACCATAATGTTGGTAGGGTAGAACCCCCCCCCAATAGAGCTGATTAAATGGTTACATTTTCAGTAAAACAGACAACAGAGATGGACTGCTGAGGTTTTGGTAAAGGTTTGGTTTGGTAAATTCCGAGGCAGTAGATTAGGTAGCAGGCTAGCAAGGAACATCAAGGAGCAGGGGCTAGCACTGAGAACAAACACAGTATAACATGACTTACTGAAAGAGCCAAGAAAGTAAAAATATCAGGTCAACTGTATAGTGACGGAAGGATGGGTAGCGGTGGCCCCAGAGATTGGTGCTGGAACCTATTTTATTTGCTTTATTACCAACATGATAAAAATATAAACAGCCAGTTAACAAGCTGCTAGACTATATGAAATTAGGAGGTGAAGTGGACACCTTAGAGAAACACATCACTCTGACAATGAACTTATACTCCATCAAAACTGGGCAACTACAAATACATGGCCTTCAATGCTAATAAATGTATAATGTTACACTATGGAAAAATAATCCTAAATATAGTTACTATATGAACAACATCCAGCTTAAATCAGTAAACAAAGAAAGAGATTTGGGAATAATTATAAATGATAGATTAACTTCTATTGACCATTGTGCATTGGTTGCAGGAAAGGCTAACCATCTGCTATGCTCAAAAAGCATTTGTTTGTCTCAAGGATTCACATTGTATAATGCAAATTACAAGACATTTGTAATTCCCCATCTTGACTATGGCTCCCCGTTTTGGAATCCCACTTAAAAAGATAAACTTGTTAGAAAAACCACAAAGAAGGGTAATGAAAATGATTAGGGAATGGAGTCACTTGATTAAGAAAGTAGACTCAAACAACTGAGCATGCTCAGTCTACAGGAAAGGAGGAGTACAGAATACCTGTTATTTCTATATAACATAGTAAAAGACTCGGTCCTCATGAATCAATTTGGTCTTCAGTTTAATGAGAGGACTATCCATCTTTTATTTATTTATTTTATTTATGTTTTTGATAACCCGGTAAGTGAACTGATTTAGTGGACAATTTTCAGCACCCTGAACCACAAAGTGGCAAAAGAGTCAAACAGCAGCATACATATTATAGGTAAAGACACAATACAAAGCAGATAAGACAGTGTTAAAATATATAAGATTTCATGAAATCTAAGGTCACATAGTAAACAGATTACAGTACCATGGGTAAATACAAACAAAATAATTAATTTTTCAGCATTAGAGTAGCTAGGTTGTGGAATTTATTGCCAGAGTACTTGGTAAATATCCAATAATTTTAAATGTGAATTAGACAAATGTATTATTCAAATTGGGGATAAATAATTTACCCACTATATAGTGGGAGACAGTCTCCATGAGTCTTTGGACTCCTTTTGTCTCGTACCTACCAAGTAATCAAGTAAGTAACATCGAGTGGCAGCAGCTGAGCTGTATGAGTTTAGACCAGGTGCAAACAATTAAGGTAGAAGCACAGGAGACAGTCAAAATACAGCAGTGGAACTGCAGCACACAATGACAGGTGGAGAAAAACTGAGGATTAGAAGTTGGAACTGAAGCATAGATATAATCATTGCAGTGAACTGATGGTTTGCAACATCTGGCAGTAAAGGGGCCTGAGAACACAGGCACAGGATTGGTACAATACAATTAAAGAGCAACAGGATGCTAGGAAACTAGAAAGCCCCAAAAAGAAACACAAAGTGAAAGTCCAAATGGAAAAACAAGCAACACAAGGAAGCAAGGAGCAGCCGGAGGCAGGAAAAACTAACCAAAGCAGGAGAAGCACAATGAATAGAGCCCAGCACAAACCACCAGAGCCCAAAGCACAAGCAGGGCAGGGTGGGGTGCAGAGCCCCAGGAGGAGGCGGACTGACAGAGCCTCAGTCCAGCAAAAAAAAGCTTCTGAATGCAGGAAGGAAGAGTTTAAACAGGTCAGGCAGGAGATGAGGTTCTTGCTTCAGCCCGTGAACTGCAGGCTACCGCCTTTAAAAACAAGGACAGGGCACAGATGATTACCAACCTCACCACCCAGCTCAAAGCAGCAGAAAAGCAGTTAAAGGAAAATAAATCACACACACAAGAGATCAAGGAACTGACCAGGGTTGGACTGGAACCAAAAGGCCCATCTGGAATAGGGCCCTGATACTGGCTGCACAGTATTCCCTAACATACAAACTGTAGCCTGGATTTTGTCCTGGCATACAAACTGTAGCCCACATTTTCAACCATAAACTAACAGCATGTATACCATTTGGAAAAAGCTATTCTGTTACTGGTATGAGTTATAATATCTATTTCAGAGGTTTTAGTCCCATTGATGTAAGTGAACTCTCAGCTACCCTGTAGAAATCTTGTGAGCCATGAAGTCTCAGCTCCCTCCACAGCAGCAGTACTGCATGAACATGTAGTTCTAATTTAGCAAAACGCAATGTAATATTTTTCTTTTTATTCCCTTGCTTAAAAGTAGTGTAGTTTTTATATAGTTGATTCCCCAGTCTGCCAATATTACATTGTGTTTATCTAACGGGACCTCAATCTCTCAGCATTGCTCCAGAGAGTCTGAGAGTTCCCTCTTAAAAAAAAATCAGTGGTTAAGCTCAGCACCCCAGCAAGGGACCTTCGGAGGCTGAGGCCACGCTTCCCTTCTCTTTCTTTTTAGAGGACTAGAACACAAACAAAGAGATAAAGATTCATTTATTTATTTATTTGAAAACTGCTGACCGGAAAGGCACATCTCTGAGCCAAGGCTCATTTCCAGGTGCAACCCAGGGAAGGAACAATACATACTTTCAGGAAATAGTTTGTAGTGCAATAGCTACTATGCCAAGATTTTTCAAAAGGCCCATGTGGTCCCCAGCACAATGTTGTTACAGTGATATTGAGAGCCCTAATTAAACAAACTGTGAATGTAACTAGCAATGTTCTCCTTAAGAGAGAGAGAATTTAGATTTCATATGAAGACACTGAGATGTTGGCTTATTGTATACTGGAAAATAATTTCACCAGGGATTTGGGGTGAAACAAATAATGGTGAGTCCACCAGTAAAGTTCTGGTGGCTGCATTTTAAGCCACAGGAATTTAAGGCTCAAGAACCAGTGTCCTATGCAAAGTTTAACAATGTGCAATACTGTGGTATTCTGAATTGGTATCATATTTATTTTTAGTGATGTAAGTGTTGTATCATACTATATTATTACATTGCACTGTGCTGTGTGGCACACATTTGTCCCAGGACACTCTTGAGAATGTGCCTTTGGCTCAAGAGCCTTTTCATTTATCAACAAACAATCCAACCTAGTCTTTTCCTATACACTGTCCCTATCGCTAGACAGTACCTGAATTTTAATATTTTGTTTGATGTTTATTTCATGTCATTTGATCACAATTAAACAGTAACATTATCAAACATGT
Organism: Neoceratodus forsteri; assembly: GCA_016271365.2. Lineage (NCBI taxonomy): Eukaryota > Metazoa > Chordata > Ceratodontiformes > Ceratodontidae > Neoceratodus > Neoceratodus forsteri. Next base: position 666,354,096 of record CM057455.1, on the reverse strand, counting down.
TTCTGAGTCTGGAGTTTATTTTTGTTAGTGTGTGTGTGTGTTATTAGAAAGTGTGGTTTTCAATGGTGATATATGTATACAATGTCATAGCTCATACAGTATATAATGTTTATTGTCAGTTCATCTGAAAACATGAACCTACCTTATAAATCTGCACTAATGCCTCCCTCCGCATCATTGACTCTGAATGAAATACTTACAAATGCAATCCAAATCACAACATTTCACCCATCACAGTCCCAAAGCAGATATCGATGCTGGGCAAAAAAGTATCCTGGCCAGGCTGTTAAAACACTATTTCCAACTTAAAAATTATTGACACCCACACACACACTAGAGTAGACAATCCATCTTGAATTGGCCCCTAGCTACACACTGAGAATCGCTTCTACAACTGGAAAAAGACAGGCATGATTCCCATTTGGAACTCTGTTTTGGCTGGTTTGCTGACTGGAAAAAACACAGCGTGAGCTAAAGCATTTGATTGCAGTGATCTAGCAGGTTCAGGCTTTATATACAGTTCAGTATGAATCACACCAACAGACAATTTCTACTTCACTCCCTTTGGCTTTTCCCAACTATCTTGGAGGTCTAAGATCAGTGAGTTAAACAGAGGATCATGGAGGAAAGTGAAACCATCAGGAATTGGGATCCCAGTCCCTTATGTACATATACTGTACTGTAAAACTAGTTATACAATGGGTATAGAAAATGCCATAATCTGATTGGCTGAAAGGACATTTGAGCCATGTCCTTATCAGCCCATATATGCCAACCAGCACATTTCTTCCTTGGATGACCTCACAACAGTGAAATATCACTAAGCTACCAGAGCTTCAAACTGCTTTCACAGGTGGGCAGTACGTGTCACCGTTCTCCGCTGTAGCTCCTCAGCCAGCTTTGCAGGAAACCGGGAGAGCAGTGACACAGTCAAATCAGACTACACAAGACTTCCATCATTTTGCCAGCTGAAGCAAGTAAAAACAGCAGCAGCCATATGCTGTTTTCAATCCTTTCTTTTTACTCACAGCCCATTTTCCAGGTAAGTCCACCTGTCCGTCCGTTCGTTTTATATCTTCAGACTGCATCTTTCCCATCCCCTTCATAACCACCACAAGAATCCCTACAAAATTGCACAGCACTAGCAAATTTCAAGGAGTTTGCTGTTCCGTACCCTGACCATCCATTTCAGTTTGAAAACCGCGAATCAAGTCAAGTAAAAAAAGTCAAAATGTATTTCTTTTGCTTTTCAAATGCCAAAGCTGAGATACATAAAAACATAACATTACTATAAATAGAAATTAAAATAAACACAGATAAAAATTAGCACAGTTTAACTAATCAAAGGCTGAAACAAACAGAAAACTCTTCAAAGCGGTTTTAAAAGATTCTGTGGACGGGCACTCCATAATCCGCGAGGTAGAGAATTCCACATGGTTGGAGCCACAAAGAAAAGCTCTGGCCCCAGAAGATTGAAGGCGAACCCTGGGTATCTCTAGCAATCCTCCTCGGTGGAACGGAGTGAGCGGAGAGGACAGTAGGGCCAAAGGAGATCAGTGCAAGTAGCCCGGTCCCTGTCCGTGTAGGGTCTTATAGGTCAGCAATGCGACCTTTAAGGTGATCCTCAACGCACAGGCAGCCAGTGCAGTTCATGGAGAACAGGTGTGATATGGCAAGATCTTGATAGCCTAGTCAACAACCTGGCTGCCGCGTTCTGCACCAGCTGTAGGTGGCGGAGGTCCACCCCGCAACCCTTGATATAGAGCATTGCAGTAATCCAAACGCGAGGAAACAAAGGCATGGACTAGTACAGGAAGGTCATCGTGAGGAACAAGGTGCTTTATACGGGCTATATTTCTCAGATGGTAAAACGAGGACTTGACATCGGCTGACACCTAAGACTTAAGTGTCAGTTCACAGTCAAGCAGTATGCCCAGATCACGCACCCTTTCAGAGGGTCTCAATTGGTTCCCCTAGCACAAGGCCGGGGAGTCCAGGAGTCAACCTCTCTACACGATGACCGGGGTCCACCACCAGCACCTCAGTCTTGTCCAGATTCAGCCTCAACCAGTTGGCACTCATCCAGTCCTGAATTTTTGAGGCAGTTGTTAAATACCCGAGTATGTCATTTTGTTGGGCACAAGGACATTATAGAGCTGAGTATCATCTGCATAGCAGTGAAAACTCAGCCCATAATGCCTAATAATGTCTCCTAATGGCAGCATATACACCGTGAACAACATGGGAGAAAGCACAGAACCTTGCGGTACCCCACAGGGCAGCACAAAGGAGCAGAGGAAAAAATTCTGATACTACCCTCTGAGATCTGCCCATGAGGAATGAATGAAACCATCTGAGGACTGTCCCAGACAGTCCACAGATAAGCTGCAGGCATTCAACAGTATCCCATAGTCCGTGGTGTCAAATGCAGAGAGATCAAGAGGACTAAGATCGAATGGCTCCTCCAATCTCTCGCGATCAGGAGATCATTAAGTACCGAACCAACGCCATCTCAGTACTATACCTCTTCCTGAAACTGGATTGGAGAGGATCATAGATTCCATGGGTGGTAAGAAAGTTATCGAGCTGCAGCGCAACCACTTTCTCAATAACCTTACCCAGAAAGGGCAGGTTAGAGATCGGTCTGTAGTTTCGAGACAATCTGGGTCAAGGGAAGGTTTCTTCAAAGGGTGTCACAACAGCCACTTTCAAGGACTCTGGGAACACCCTTGGTCCAGTGAGCACCAGATAATCTCAGCAAGGACTGGCCTGATCACCTCACGCAAACCATAAGAAGACGCTGCAACAGGATCCAAACTACAGTAGATCGCCTCAAGCTCTGAATGATCTTCATGAGATCCATGATCGCCAGCCAGTTGAAGTCCATCCAGACAGACCGAGGGCTTGTAACCACACATTGATCTCCCCAATGCTCATTTGAACGCGTCCTGTGGATATCTGACCTGATCGTAAACACCTTATCATCAAAGAACTGAGCAAACTCCTCACACTTTAATTGTGAAAAGCTCTTCAGCCCTGTAGACAGGCTGGACTGCACAACCCTCCACAGTCCAGAAGAGCTGAGCTGGCCGATTCCTTGATGCAGCAATCTCCCTGGACAGGAACTCTGCCTTCTTACGGGAGATTTCTGATTGATAACCCAAATAATGGATGATCAATTTAAGTCTGTCACTTTCAAGGCCAGATTTCCGCCAGCAGCACTCCAATCTTCGCTCCATTCTCCTCAGCTCCCTCAATGTCCCATCAAACCATGGGACCGAGGACGGAGGAGAGAGGGGGAACACGGACAGGAGCTATAGAATCAGAGCCTCCAGCACCATATTATTATAGTGCTCTACTAAGCATCTGGTTCCAAGCACTCAAAGGCCAACTCAATAGATCCAACACCGCCATCAGACCTTGAGGGGTAATACCCCTTAAAGGGCGGTATTGGGTCATCTCCACAGGGGTCGGCCTCATGGGGGCCATAAATTGAACCTTAAGAGTGGTGATCAGACCACCCCACTGGCTCTACCAGCAGTCCAGTGATCTCCATCTCCAGGGTAAACACTAGATCCAGCGAGTGACCCTGAGAATGGGTAACAGCAGTAACTACCTGTGTGAAGCCAACAAATTCATGAGTCGCGGCAGTTTTGACCAAAGTCACGAGTTCATCATCGATCCAGGCATTGAAGTCACCCTAGACCAGCCACCTAGAGGGCTCCAACACTAGGCTGACAATGAAGTCCGCTACTTCCTGCAGAAAAACTTTCCGGTGCCTGATTAGTGCTTTCAGACAGTAACATTTTTTAAAATTACTCTAATTGATTTTCTAGTGATTTAAACAGTGGCCTTCAACTTTCACTTTCTATTGCTGGCGGCCACCATTTCATGAGTAGCAGAGAGCTCTTCCTGAGCTCACTTTATGCTAATATGTCCTGCCAACCAATAGCAGAGGTGAAACAGGCATATTAGCATACAGTGAGCTCAGGAAGCTCACCGTGCTCATGAAATGGCTGCTGCCAGCAACAGGAAGTGAAGTTGTGGATAGCTGTTCTAAATCATTAAATAAAGTTGTTACTGTCTGAAAGCACTAATTGAGAGTTTCTGCAGTGTCTGAGGAAAGCTTTGTCTTTTCCATTGTTTCCCTTTAAATAAGCGAGAACACATAAAACAGCCTTAAAGTGATTTATCAGCTTCCTCCGATGTCATGTTTGCGGATCACCTTCCTTCATTGAGTGATACAAAGCTCAGCTGCCCTGAAGTTACATATTAAATATATTCAGATGCTTAGTTTTTTGACATTTTGTGCCACAGTTGTCTCTGCATGTTTTTTTCTTTGTTTGAAGTTCGCACATGAGCAGTGCATCCACATGCATGAGTGACATCAGCACAGGAAGGTGTTCCCACTGCACCTTTCTCACTGCTCGTTCATTCATCTTTCCTGGACCCAGCCTCAGTGAGTGCAGATCCAAAACTGAACTGGCAAAAATTACAGCACTGATGATCTGAAACTGTTTGTTATATTGGCAGCTGTTATACTTGTTTTTGGGATTGCAGAAGTGGTGATTTCTCCTGATTTTAATTTTACTCATCTAAGCTCTGTGTCCTAGGTCCATCGCTTCTAGGAACATCACAAACCACATTGCTTTAGTATAGTGTTACAGTTTTAATAAGTGCTGCAAGTACATAATTATAACAACAAGTCTGTATAGAAAATAATTTTTTTAACCGAGTGGAGCTGTAATCTGTAGTGTATTGGGACACAAAAGGACAACTTTGAACTGGGCAGATCTATAAATTGAAGTAAGCTTTTCAGTATTGGTACATAGAGGTCTGTGTTAAATGGATGACTTTTCAACAATTCAGAATTGTAATGTGCAGCAAGAGTATAAGCACTGAGCTGCACAGTCCAATCAGGAGAACAGTGCAATAAATTGTGTATTTTGGCAAGTGCTGCTTCCACTGTGATTGCGTCAGTAAACTGCCTTTGCTATTGCATTTCTGATTGTCACCATCATTATAGACAGTTTATATTTTTTCCTGTGCTCCTGTGTTTTCTTGGGCTCATTTGATATTCTCATGCAAGCACCATAACACTGATCACCAAAATGCTTAGATGTGCATGAATAAAGGGACATGGTGCACTGAATTGTTTCTCCAGCTTGCCAGCTCCTCGCTAAGTTTATAAATGAATGCAATAAAATCAGTTATATACTGTACATAGTTATACTTTACATAGTTTACAGTGTATCTCAAAATTAAACACTTAGTTTTTAACATTTTAACATACAGTCTTTATTTATAATTAGGATTATAGCATCATTGTATGTGCTCGGAGCATCAGCAAAGAAGAGACTGCAGTTGCCATCCTCTCCCGACACTGTGGTACCAATGTCGGCTTCTATGGTGTTATATTGCAAAGTGTGTTAGTCAGTTCGCATACTTAGGGAACAATGTCCAACCAAAATATGGGCTACACAGCAATGAATGCAGGAGTCTACACAATGCATCATGACATCGGTAAGGCATGGGAGACAGTATAGTGCAGCATCTGTTGTATTTGCTGTACACTTGCATGTGCATCAGAGATCCACTGTAATGGAAAAATGGAAAACACAAATGGCTTGACACAGACCGAAGTGGTAATGAAGTATGGTGACATAAGTGAGGAAGGGTGGTTCAAATACAGTCTAACACTTGAGTACCTACATACGGATATGTCCCTTTTGTAGTGGACCAATCAAACAGTAATTAGGCTATCTAAACATAAATCGGTCTCTTTCTCCATGAGAAGGATATTGGTAGTGTCATTTTTAACCTTGGGGTGGGAGCGATCACCGACTGTACTGTGTATTTTTGCTCAATTCATAATGCACCTGAGGCACACATGTAGCAGCAATAAGCCAATGCCAGGATGGTATTACAGATGCTTATGCAGACACTAATGACAGCTGCAGACTGTATAGTTCCGAGTGCTTAGAGGTAACACAAAGCTGGTGCAATAATTTGTAGTTTTAAATTTATAACATGCCATAAACAGGGAACGGTGACTTCAAACACGTTACTCAATCACTGATACCTCTAAAGGGAAAGTACAAGCAGGCCCCCACCCCAAACACATACATACACAGAAAGAAAGCTATAGCGTAGACCAGTTGGCACTAGGGCAAAGACAGATCCAAACAGTATAAATAATTTACAGATAATAAAAGTTCTATGCTGCAGCATTTATCTAAGTGTATGTGTGCAGCTGGGGGTTTAGAGTGGTTGGGGTACAAGGTGCCTGCTTGTAATCTCCACCCTGTGCTCCATCAGAGTGAGTGACTGATAAATCAATTGGTGGAGGTCACTGCTAACTAGTATCAGGTGAGAAATTTGGACAAATTGTGAGCCATTTATCCTGCTCAAGCAATGCCACCAGATCGAGCCGTGCTCTCAGTGTCAAACTGGAGTGGCCAACAACTCGTTAGTATAGGAAAGCAATCCCCACAAAAAGGAAATATAAAACCCAGGGTACTATCACTAGCATTTGTGTGGCACATCGATGCTGGGAGTAACAGAACACACACCATACCTTAATTTTGCACAGTAAAATGACAGCAATGACAGGAACCAAACCATAGCACTAAGCAGCAAAATATAATTAACAGTCCGTGTTGCTAAGTCTGCTCTCACTGCTGTACTGGAATGGATCGGGACTACAGCTGCCACTGCCTGAGCTACTGCTCACATCATTCTCACTGCTGCCATAGGGTCATCCCTATGGGGATCTACTATGCAGTGGCTGTCAAACTGTGGCACTATATCAGTGTCCAAAAGATCACTGCTAGTGCAGGACAACATAATGCTTTCATCATCGGACCCTGAAAATGAACTGTTTGACATTGCTATTGTCATGTTGCATGCTGCAACCAAGAGCTCTGTTATCAAGACAGAATTGCTGTGACTAAGAACTAATTTTTATTTTTTATTTTTTATTTTTTTTTATTATTTACCCTTTTTCCTGGCAGGATCACTGGCTATATCCTCCGCCCTGGTCATGGCCCCGGAGACCTCTACCACCGCTTATAGCTGCAGAAGACCCTCGGTCACCCCGGCTTGCCCCGGAGGTGGGGACCACAGGCCACCTCCGTGACCCCGAATTGTGACTGGTTGGGGTCCTGCAGTGGCGGTGGTGATACAAAACTCTCAGGGAGGGCTTCATCCATCGGTGGTCCTGCCCGCCATCTTTTCCTCCTTATTTTCTCCCCAGAGGCGGGGATGTGCAATGGCGTAGCGTCTGCCCGCCTCCTCCCCCCATCAGCGTCGGCTACGTGAGAACTCCCGGCCTCTCCAGGAGTCCCCAGCACACTGAGTGCTACCCATCCTCCCAGAGAAGGAGGCTGTCCAGCAGATGCTCGATCCTACTCCCCGGCGGCCCTCCATGACCCAGATCCATTCCAGACCCTGGTGCGGCGTCGCACGTGGAAATCCACCGCTTCGCCCGGCAGAGGCGGCATCAGAACTAATTTTAACTGCAGAGCACAGATCTCCCTGTGGTGACATTGCAAAGGTAATGAGTGTCAAAGGTCACCAAATACAGGCTCCAATACACAAAATTACACTTTCTGGTTTGTGAGGGTGAAAACCTGATTTAATTTGCTAAAATAGGCTATGCATCTATCAAAACAGATTGCGAATCAGTTCTATATGCAGTCACCTTGCAGTATATGCATTCATATATCAAAACTTGGTAAATCGCTTTAACATTTGTTATGGTTATTCACATGGGAAGGTCATGTCAGACAATCTAATAGATTTCTTTGACTGTGTGACCAAAGTAGTTGACTAGGGAGGGCTGTGGACATGGCCTACCGAGACTTTAGCAAGGCATTTGACACAGTCCCACACAAAGATTAATATACAAGTTAGCCAGCCTTAGAGTGGGTCCCAAGGTGGTAGCCTGGGTAAAAATTGGCTGGACAACAGGACTGAAGGGTAATGGTAAATGGAGTCACTCTGAAAAAGGGGGTTACTAGCGGGTACCACAGCATTCAGTACTGGGATCGGTCCTCTTTAATGTCTTTGTAACTGACATTGTGGAAGGACTGGAAGGAAAAGTATATCTCTTTGAACACAACACAAATATCTGCAACAGAGTTGATACACAAGTTGGGGTGGAAAGGACGAGAAGGGACTTGGCAAGATTGGAGGAATGGTCAAATATATGGCAGCTTAGATTCAACGCAAAGAAGTGCAAAGTAATGCACCTGGGAAACAAATCCCAGAGGAAGAGTACACAATGGGGGTGAAATACTAACAACAAAATGGAAAGGGACCTGGGGGTAGTCATTTCAGACGACCTAAAGGTGAGGCAAGCAATATGAGAAGGCAGTAAGGAGGGCTGGGAGGATACTGGGATGCATAGGAGAGTCATCACAAAGTAGAAAACAAGAAGTTGTTATCCCTCTGTACAGACAGTTGGTAAGACCCCATCTGGAGTACTCGTGTAGTTCTGGGGACCCCATCTCTGCAAGGACATACACAGGATGGAAGCTTTCCAGAGAGAGGCAACTAATATGTATACCCTCAAGGAAAGGAGGAGAGAGGAACATGATAGAAACTTTTAAGTATCTCAAGGGAATCAACAAAATCCAAGAGGGTAGCATCTTTCAGAAAAGAGATGTGCAAGAACAAGGGGTCACAATTTGAAGATGGGATGGCTCAGAGGTAATGTGGGAAGTAATTTTTCATGGAGAGAGTTGTGGATACATTGAACGGCCTTCCTGAGGAGGTAATGGAGTCAAAAACAGTGGGGTAATTCAAGAATGCATGGGGCAGACTTAAGGCAATTCTAGTGGGGGTAGGAGGAAGTTGGCTGTTGGTTAACTAGGACCTGTAGCTTATCCATTAGGTAGGAAAATGGGCAGACTAGGTGGGCCAAGCGGTCCTTATCTACTATCAGATGAAGTCAGTTCTGTACATGTATTGATTTGCTCATATGGGAAAATGTACAGGAGTTTTGTTCAGTTTACATGGAAAATACAGGAAAAGAAGGGTACCCTACAGGAAATGTTTTGCTCAATCTGGGAACACTGCAACTGACACCACTATGATTTATTTGTAATCTCCTGTGATGCTCCTTGCAACCTCTGAAAACCCTAAACATTACCTGCCTGCATTTACCCTTCCTACAAATATAAAACCATGAGAGTTCCAATGCCACTAATTAGATAGGTCCTGAAAGGTTAACATAAATCAACTCTTCAAAGGAAATAGTGTAAATTATTGCTACACATATACACATTGGGATAGAGATGGCATTCACCCGAGGATATTAAGGGAGCTGCAAGGGAACTAGCAGCACCTCTGACAGCCCTGTTCATGGAGTCACTCCAACACAGGTGTGGTTCCAGAGGACTGGAGGAGGCACATGTAGCCCACTTCACAAAGTGTCAGTATGGAGGAGGTGGGGAACTAAAGGCCAGTCAGCCTCACCTGAGTGGTGGGAAAGATCATGGAGATACTGCTGAAAGAAAGGATAGTGGCACTCCAGGAATCCAGGGGTGCCTATGATTAGAGGCAACATGGATTCACAGCAGGAAGGATATGTCAAATGAATATGATAATTTTTTTTTAATTGGGTGACTAGAGAAGTAAATCAGGGAGGGGCAGTAGACATCACCTACCTAGATTTCAGCAAAGCCTTCGACATCGTCCCACATAGAAGGCTGGTTAACAAGATGGGTAGTCTGGGTATGGGACACAAGGTAGTGAACTGGGTTAGGAACTGGTTAACAGACAGGACACAGTGGGTGGTGATAAATGTAATACAATCTGGGGAAAGGGTGTGACCAGTGGGGTACAGCAGGATCAGTTCTGGGACCAATCCTGTTCAATGTATTCATTAGTGACATTGCAGAAATGCTGGAAGGAAAGGTCTGCATGTTTGCAGATGACACCAAGATCTGTAACAGGGTAGATATTCTAGAAGGGGTGCAGAAAATGAAGAGGGACCTGGAGAAGCTTGAAAGATGGTCAGCTATGTGGCAACTGAGGTTCAAAGCAAAAGTGCTAAATAATGTACCTGGGTAGAGGACCCTGGGGAGAGCTACAGGTTGGTGGAGGAGCTGACTGTCACCAAGGAGGAAAGGAACTTAGGGGTTATCATTGCTGATGACTTTAAGGTATTAAAGAAGTACATAAAGGTGATGGGGAGGGCCAGTGTCATGCTGGGGTGCATAGGCAGTGGTATCACTAGCAGGAGGTGGGAAGTGATGATGCTATTGTATATAACATCAGTGAGGCCTCACCTGGAGTACTGTGTGCAGTTCTGGTGGCCACACCTGTGTAAGGACATAAACAAAGTGGAGACTATTTAGAGAAGGGTGACAAAGATGGTGCAGGGCTTACACCACAAAACATATGAGGAGAGACTAAGGGACCTCAATATGTACTCAATGAAGAAGAGAGAGGGCGAGGAGAGGAGAGGAGAGAGTGGGGGGACATGATTGAAACTTTCAAGTACCTCAGGGGTATAAACAAGGTGCAGGTGGGGACCTTTTCCAATGTAGAAAAAGTTCTAGAACAAGGCACAGTATGAAATCGGAGGTGGGTAGATTAAGAGGTAATGTGAGGAAGTTTTTCTACACAGAAAGGTAGCTGACTTTTGGAATAGTCTGCTACGAGGTGGTGGGGGAGCAAGCACAGTGGAGGGTTTAAGCATGCCTGGACCAAGCACAAAGTTACCTTGAGAGGAGGAATGATGAAAAGCCATTGATCACATAGGGTCAGTGGCCATATACAATGTATAGGGCCTACAGGCAGACTGGATGGGTCTAGTGGTCCTTATCTGCTGACAATTTCTATGTTCCTGTGTTTCTATGATGACCAAGAATGTAATTTAAAACTGCTCTGTAGTTAGATGCTGTATCTGTTGGAAGTCATGTCAGCAAATTATTAGTCTCCAAAGACAGGAAGTCACATTGCAGTAATAAACAAGCTAAAAGATTCAAAGGAACACATTCTCAAAAGCCTGCACTATACAGCCCTATTCAGGGTCCTACAAACAAACAGGGACTTCAGTCTCAAGTGTTGTCAGTCCCTGCCTTTCATCAACATTAAATGCATAACACAGTGGGCACACCTCGTGGCACCTGTCTATCTGGTTAAATAGGGCTTCAGTCTCCAGTGTTGTTAGTCCACACTTTGACCAGAATAAAATACTTTGTAAGTGATTAAAACTGCACTGTACCTGCCCTGTTCATGGCACATCAAACAAACAGGGAGCTTCAGTCTCCAGTGCTGTAAGTGACCAGTCCTTTACTTTCACAAGCATTAAATACATCACACAGGCACTTTATTTATTTAGTTATTTATGCATGTATGTATTTATGTATATGTGTATGTATGTATGTATGTATGAGTTGATTGATTTTATTTAAATTGTGATGACCTGGTAGGGCTTCTGAGATGTGCACGTTGTATAATACAATACATGGGAGAAATACCAAGTAAATAAAACATAGTCTGTATACAGTGAACATTAGTTTATGTTATCACAAGTTTGAATAGACATGCATGATACCTGTCATTCTGGGTAAGAGGGCTTCAGTCTTTAGAGCTGTTAGTCCCTCACCTTTCCTCAGCATTAAATACATCACATTGTGGGGGAGCCTCAGTTACCCTGTACTTAATTGCACTCTCTGTAGATAAATATAGGGCTTCAGTCTCCAGTGCTGCAAGTCCCCACCTTTCACCAGCAACATATACACAGAATGATTAAGTATTATGTTGGAATTGGTATAACATAGTGGTTAGGACACTGACCTATAAACCTGGAGACCTGGGTGTTAATCCACAGCCCCAACTTGCATACTGTGCGACCCTGAGCAAGTTAATTAACTTCCTTGTGCTTCCAGGAAACAACTTAGATTTTGTGTGCTTTGCTGGTTAACCAGTGTTCCCTTTCCTAAGTCTGCACTGTACCTGCCCTCTACACCTTTGCCTACAGACAAACATACAACTTCAGTCTCTAGTGCTGTCAGTCCCTCACCTTTCACCAGCACTAAATACATCACACTGTGGGAAGCCTGCACTGTAACATCCTGCACCATCTCTGTCCCTGTAGCTAAACAGAGGTGTCACTGTTAGTCTCTCAACTTTCACCAGAAATAAATACATCCTCACTACACCTCTGCCTATAGAGAAACAGACTGCAATAAAACAAACAAAAAAAACCATTTTTATACCGAACAACTCCAAGCAGTCAGATGTAAGCTGATTAGAGGGCTTGTGTTGATTTCAAATAGAGCAACAGCCAGATGCAAATGCATAAAATAACTAAAAATAAAATTCTTACTTTCATTAATGCCCAGCTCCCTGCAGGAACATGCAATATTATCCTTCTAATATATGGATTGTGAAAATAATATGGTTGAAAAGCATACAAAAAATCCTTGTAATACCATCAGTTCTGGGTGATAATACTACTGTTCCTAAGTGATAATACTATTATTCAGGTGCTATAATAGTATCGTTGGCGCTGACGATAGTATTATCAAAAGCTAAAAAGCGCATCACATGAAGTCTATCCTAACATCTTACAAAGCGCGCCTTCTGATTGCAGCTTTTGCTCTGTGAGTAGGAACAACAAGTCTGAAAACATGGTGGCTTGCTGCTCACATAAAGCGAATAGTCAACAACATCAACAACCATTTTTCTTTACTTTCAAAACATTTTTGAGCTCCTCTTCTTGCCCGATACCATCTGCTCGACAAACAGTTTAAAAAGCAGAGCTAAATGAAGCCCACAGCACTTGCTCATCCACACAGCACTGAGGAATCACCAGCACACACACATGGACCCTGACTCCACTGTTCAAGCGGAGGTGGGTCAATTCACCTTGTATCCACATATTAAAAAAATAACAAATAGGTGCTGACATAACAAGGTAGTAATTCCATCGAGAGGTTCTGGGGACACATGAAACCTCTTGAGCGTCATAATCGAGGTTTTCTGTGTCCCAGAGCCTCTCGATGGAATTATTACCTTGTAATACACAGAACCTATTTATTATTCTATTTATTTTCAGTTGTGAACAAATATGCACTTTCCTCCCAAAACTGGCAACCTTACCTTAACATGCAGCATAGCAGATTCAAAGAAACACATTCTTAGACTAGCAGGATCAAAGGGCATGGAATTTTGGAGTCCTTATCTTAGTAATCAGATGTTATTTATGTTAGAAGCATTTGACACTTCCTGAGACAGCAAGTTTCACAGGCTTGCTACTGTAGATACATGCAAGGAGGCAGGAATCTTAGATATTACAGTATATTGTTATTTATGCTGAAAGCACTTGCAAGTCTTGAGTTCCAGAAACCCAGTAGAGAAATGGAGTATTTTATATAGCTGGGTAGTGATTTGCAGTTGTGGACGAATACACTGAAAATAATTAATTTGTGTGTTCCACGGTATCCCAATTTCAGTTGAGCTTCAGCAAGATGGCTGTAGGCTCCATACAGCCATAAAAATGGAACAAGACCTTAATATTATTATTACATCACACTGCTGAGAAAGATCCGGAAATGTGCCCACACAGGTACTCCAAATCCCAAACTCCAGCTGATACAAAAGATCTTAGGACGGTGGCATAGAACTCTAGCTCAACCTGTCAAAATTAGGGTACCTGCTCTTTGACAAGTACTGGAGATGCCAACAGCCGCAGCAGATATTGCACACATTATGTGATCATGTAGAGTTATCCAACCCTTCTGGCAGTCCATAGTAAATATTCTCAAAATATCCTCCCATTTCAAACCTCCTTTATACCTCATCTCCTAATACTAGGAGACCTGGCCCAATACCAGGCAACCCCAACTCCATGAGGAGGTTCATTCACCAGGCTACCATGAAAGCAAAGAGATACATTTTGTTGAACTGGAGGTAGGCAGACCCCTCTAAACTGGACCAATGGAAAACTAGCCTCTCAAAATCAGCTGCTACCTATTGCACAGGTCCTAAATCATAACTAAGGTTCTACTACTAAATTTACAACAGGATGGGCATGTTACATCTCAACCCTAAGACTGCATCAGGGATCCCTACCCCCACTGGTATCAGTCAGGTGAGTGCCCAGCACAGTAACTAACTCCAACATGAATAGCACCCTGGATCTGAGCAGGAGCATGGACACCCTCACCACCACCACAACCACAGTCACGTATATCTAGTCCATATACCGCTTCACACACCTTAAATGAAAAGTATAGTTTTCTGTTAATCAGTTATGGTTGAGTAATGGTTATATGGCACTGCAGAGTTTTGCATCATAGTGAGAACACATTTGCAAGTTTTGGTTTACTCAGTTTTTATCAGGATTATGATAGGTAGAGATGCAGCGAATTAAAAGTCGCCGAAATCTGCGAAGTGGGCATATGGCGATTCCACTTCTGTGGAGTAGGCAATGCACAAAGTGCTCACTTAGCCTTGTCATTACCACTTGGCGTTGGGCTGAATGACAATCGCAGTAAGGTGAATTCATTGTTTTAATGGACTTCGTGTTCCTCATTCGGATTCTAAGTGATCCACTTGGTGCTTCAGATTTGGCAGTCCCCACATCACATGGCTTACAGTACTGTAAGTCACATGCTCTTCTAGCTAGGCAGGAAGAAAGTGAGTCATACAAGCAGACACTTTTACTTTCTCCTGTGCAGACAGAGAGCAGTAGTGTGTTTGTGACTGCTGATACTTAGAGATCAGAGCAAGGAGGAGATTTAAACTGATTTATACCCAACAGCTTTTTTGTCTTTTCTGTACTCTTTTTTACTTAATTTGTTTTTCTGTAAATTTTATTTTCTTACCTTTATAAGTAGTTAGCTGTTTATCTGTGTCTGTGTGAATGTGTGTGTGTGTGTGTGTGTGTGTGACAGTGTGAGTAGTGATTGCTCAGACTGAGGGAGCTCAGTAGGAGAGATGGACCAGGGTGAGGAATATCTGGGATGGGGCAGCTCTGGGAGAGCGTGGTGTGGTCAGCGTCGTGACAGCGTGCATATGTGGAGGGCATGGGCGCCCATTCCTGTTGGACCACTCAAAACTTGAGTGCCCCGAAGCAGGACTAGCACCGCCTCCTGTCCTGACTCTGAGACAGTTGAACCACCACCACCAAGTCCTCTGGAACAGGATGTGCCTGTTCCCCAGGCCAAGTGTGGATCCCATCCCTGTTCAGCACCGTGACCAGCAGGCTTACAATACATCCAAGTAACTATTAAAAACATTTATGTTGTGATTCATGGCGTGATAGTAAATCATGATTTGTGACTGCATTTGTGAAGGTGATAATGAAGAAACATAAATGCCTATGGCTGTACTTCCCCAGGCCCCGATGAGCTGTAGCTTAAAACTCCCAGACTTAAAACACATATCAATGAGTACAATGGTAGGGTGGTGAAGCCTGGAGAGATACTACAAAACAGGCTTGCAATACATCCAAGTAACTAGAAAAAAATTAATGTTGTGATTAAGTAGCGTGAATGATCGTGAATCGTGATTTGTGACTGCATTTGTGACCATGATGATGAAGAAACATGAATGCTTACCGCCTACAGCTGTACTTTCCTGATGAGCTGTAGCTTAAAACTCCCAGACTTAAAAACACGTATCAATGAGTACAATGGTGAGGTGCTGAAGCCTGGAGATATGACAAAACAGGCTTACAATACATCCAAGTAACTAGAAAAAAATTCATGTGATTCATAGCATTGAATGATCGCGTGAATCGTGATTTGTGACTGCTTTTGTGACTGTGATGATGAAGAACGTGATTGTGACTCGTGATGATGGTCCTGACTTAAAACACATATTAATGAGTACAATGTTCATGCAGAATTAAGCACCACACCTGTTCAGTACTCTGAAGGGAAGCCAAAGAAACAACTGTGACTTAAGTTACAGATGAAGATTGAGCCCTAAAGAGATGCAAATGCACAGACAGATTAAGATTGTGCTTTGCACTGAAGAGATACGAACAAAAGGCACAACACCTAACCAGTGCTCACCATCAGAAATTCAAATCTGGAAAAGAATACCTTTGCTCGGTTGGGGAGGGCCGCATGGGGGCAGTGTACTGTACTGCTGCAGTAACACTCACTAGTACTAGTACCAGTAGAGATACCACAAGAAGTACAAAAATCACACAGCTGCAGTGGATAGCAGCTTCACATTGCTGAAATTATTATGTGGCACAATAAAGGTGTCTGATTTGATGACATCGACACATACTCACACACACTAAATAATGCATAGCAAATTGAAAACTTCAGTAGTATAACCACATATTTTAAACAAACTAAATTATGCACTGCTGCACCACAACAATCAGCAAAAAATGGCAAGAAATATTGAAAATATTACTGTGTGTACATTAACACAATTAAACAAGAAAAATATCACCAACACAGAAAGGCTGTCTTTTCTCCAAGTTAATCTACCTACACCACAGATACACCCATCCCCAAAGCACACTTCCACTGTCTCTTAGTACACAGACTGATGTTGTACATTAACATTTCAAAATCCGTACACAAACAATAAAAGCTTCGATGATATGAGCACAGGAGGGTTTCCTATAATCAATGAACTAAAGTTTCAAAAAAAAATGACTCAAAAGGCTTTTTAACAGCTTTTGAAGGTTTAAATTGCAGAGACTCTCAGAGCAGATTGTCTCCTCACAGCTTCCTACACACACTACCCAAAACTGAGGCTGTGCAGAACAATCTAGAGCCCATATGACTGAAATCCCATGAAACACTGCAAAATTCGCCTTTGGGCTTAAAAACAAAGTAGTAGAATAAAGTACATTATTTTTCAACGTGCTTAGCCTTAAGAATTAGTAGAGTAGTGGTTTGGGAAGGCGAATGCTTGTAATCATTGTTTTCAATGGACTTGGCGTTACCCATTTGTAACGTAAGTACTCCGCTTTGTGTTGCGGAGCACTCCGCCAATTTGGTTTCCTCTATGGATCATTTCCGCAGAGCTGAATTAGCCACTTTGCCGCCACAATGATAGGCAACTTTATTATTCTCAATATTATTGGCTATGTACCAAGTTATGATGACATTGTACAGGACTAGTTTTAAGAGTTATGGTTATCTACTACTTATTATCCCCTTTCCTTTTCACCAAAGTCTTCCTTGATTTGATTGCCATCAAATGTTAAAACAGTAAAGTGACTAATTATCATTGTTGATATTTCAGTATAACACTTGTAACAGTTTCTTGCAATTGAGCATGCTCCCATACTGTATTACATTCTACATTAATTTTAGGTTGTATTTCCAAGGGGTTTCCCCAGCTAGTTTACTGAATATAATATGTTACATGTTTTAACTGTACTACATGGTTTTAAGGTTTTGCTGTAACGTTCAAAATGAAATCTTCAATAAACTCTTTTATACAAAAAAATTGTTCACCATTCTGACTGTTCTTGAAATTACCTTAACAGTAAAATCACTGATGGAGTGGCCTGCTCTTGAGAAATGTTCCCTTATCGGTGAATTTTCATCTTTGGTGAAACTGGACGAAGCTCAAAACAAGAATGAGTCACCACAGATTCACAATCACCCAAAAGATGAAAATTCTTTGATAGGAAACATTTCTCAAGACCAAGCCACTTCATCAAGAATTTTACTATGATATTAAGAGCTGCTGCTGCCTCAAAGAAAACTTGAAAAACATAATATTTGGGCACAATTCACCTTGCATTCAATATCTATTCTATAGCTTTCTCCTCTCCATTACTTATTACTAGAAATTTACATGAATACATGATATTTATCCCTTTGAGTTCATCTGCCTCTATAGCTTGCTCCTAATTCAAGTCATAATCCTACATTGTGACATCACAATCTGTTGCCATGGGAGTAACTATGATGTCACAAGTAGTGCATTATGACTTCAGCTAAGGAGAAAGCAACAGGAATAGATGAACTCTTCAGGAACAAAGATCCTGTTTTCATGCAAATTACACGGTAATAAATAATGGGTAAGAAGAATACAGAACTAATGTGAAACTCATGTGCTCCTGTACTCTGTCCACTCACTCCTTTGCTGGTTCCTCCTAGTTGCCTACCGGCACCAACCTCTACTACTCTTAAATCTGCCTGGGAAATCTTGCTATCCCTCCACTAGCACTTACTCACTAGATGTTGATTTAATGACTGTTAGTTATTTGCACATGTGTTCCTGTTTGTGTTACTACATATTGTTTCGTGCAAATGTACTGTTATTGCTGAAAAGTTTGTATAACTGTACTGTGACCCATCTCTACTTGTTCACCTGATGTTTCTTTGTATTTACTATTGTCCACATGCCCTCTGTTGTAATCTCCGGTCGTACCTTAAAATACGCAGCCATGCTGTCTAGTGTACCTACCGGTCAATAAAAATAAATAAATACAAGCTGAAGTATGCCTAAATATTATGTTTTTTGAAGTTTGACTGAAGGCATCAGCTGCTCTTTAAAAGGTAATTTCAAGAACAGTCAGGAATGGCAAACATTTGAACTGAAAATGATTCAACTTTAGACACTAAAGAAAAGGACTTAATAAAGATGCTGGCTTTTAGCACATTTCCAGAGATAAACTAAAAATGTTTGAGATATTTCTCCTTTCATCCTTGAATCATCACATGGACCCCCATGACTAAAATGTAACTATCACTTTGATCTTAAGATTGGTTCTTCAGCAGGCCTCTCTAATGACAACCAGATTCTTCCTGTTTTTACAAATGTAAATTGAATGTAGTGCTGTGGTGTTTAAACATGCTACACCATGGCCCTTTGAATCCACATCCAGCCTTTATATATGACATGTTATTCAACTCTGTTTTCACTGACCTGAAGAAGAGAGTATTATCTCTCAAAAGCTAGTCTCAGAAATAATTTTGTTGGTCCAATAAAGGTATCACCTGCAACATATTTTTTTCTTCTGCAGTTTAAAATGTTGCAACTGGTTTCTCCACATTTCTCTTGGCCTACATATCGAAGCTCATTCTCAGCCCTTTGTTTCAAGTTCCAGCAATGCCATCAGCCATTCAGTACATGCCAAAAACCCACTGAGTTTTCCAATATTTTGACTAGTTAGGAAAAACCTATAGGATTGCATAAAAGCTATTCTCCAGTAATAGTAATTGTCTAAGTTTTTTCATCATCGTATAATTTCATCTATTTGTTTCTATCAACTGATGTCATCAACCCATACTAAGCCTATTTTTTTGTAGCTAAGTTGTCGTATATTATTTCTTTAATTTCTCTTTATGCAGATGCTCTTTGCTTCCTCTATCTGTGCTGAGGTCTCTCCTGTAGAAAGAACTATGTCTGTAATAATGAGTGACAGTGAGCTGCATGATTTGCTAAAATGTTTCCAAATGTGATCATACTCATCAGCATAATAGCTGCTTGATGACCTTTATTTTCTAAAGAAAATACTGGCCTTAACAAGTCTAAATTGTATAGGCCAGAAGAAAAAAAGAATCAGGTGTTAACCATAGTAAATTTCTCTGACAAAATATTTTGTACCAGTCCACCACCAGCTCTCATGTGCTGGCTATTTTTCACAATTTATTCACTCATGGTAGCTCAACTGAGATGCATCATCACTTTTATGTTTGTGTGCATGTGTGCACAAACATGTTGGTATAAAGAACCACATTTCAGAGGTGTGTCACTGTCGGGTCCAATGCAGCTCAGGCTGCAGGGGGCTCGACAGTGTGAAACAAACCATCAATGAACTGATCATGATGCTGTTCTGGGTGAAATTCTGTATAGTTGAAAGCAGGCAGCTGCACTATAGAGAGCATCTGCCTACTTTAATCTATATGACACTAGGGGTGGAGCCTACGAGTGCAATGGTAGCAGTGTAAATTCTTAGCAGCTCACATTAGGGCTTTAATTTACTGTTATCCTGCAATTCACCTTTGAAGTGGCAATCTCCTGGCGATCAGTCAAAAGCTGAAAACATTGCCTTTCAATCGATACCCTTGTTAGCCAAATCAGGAAACCTACAGGATGTTCTTGCTATTTACAACATTATCCATGCCACAAGGACCCAGCCTAGACAGTCCGGTGCATCGCAGTTTCACCACAGGAATGAGGCTCCAGCAGTGCCACCTTGCTTTGCCAACTAAAAGGCAGCCACCTGACAGGATTCTGCACAGACTAGAGCCATGAAACACAACACGGAGGTTGACTTGAGGGTTATGATGGCAAAATTAGACAAGATCCTGCTGGACACAGCTGACTTAAAACAAGTGACAAATAAAACTAATCAGGACTTGGCAGCCTTGGCATCGTGGGTGGCCCACACTGAACACTCAGTCCAGCAGCTCAGCTCCACATTGCAGCTCCACAAGGGAACCTTGCACAATCATCACAATAAACTTCTATATCTCCTAAACAAAGTGGATGACATGGAGAATAGGGCCAGGAGAAAGAACTTGTGCATTGTGGAGGTGCCAGAGGGCGTAAAGGTGAGGGACATGCATACCTTCTTAACAGTGTATTTGCAGAATTGATTTGTGATAATAACTGCAATGCCCAGAAATAGAGAGGGCCCACCAGTCCCTGGCCCCTACCCCAGACAAGGTGAGAGACCCAGGCCCATTCTCTGCAAGATTTTGAGTTATCCAAAAACAAATTCTACCTATGAAGGGCAAGAGGCTGGGTTCCTCTGATTGGCATGGCATGTGCATACAGCTGTGCCAGGACTTTCCCAAGACCTCTCAAACAGAAGGAGAACATATGGAGGGTTAAGCAGCAGTTTTACAAATTAAATATTCCAACTTCCCTAAGATATCCAGCTCAACTCTGGATACAGCTCAAGGAAATACATCACCTTTGACAGCCCTGCAGTAGTAGAAAGATTTTACAAGATTACCAGCACAGGCAAAATCATCATGCTTATCCAATTATAGCCCACGAGGTGGCTCATTCTCCAAGATGGAGGTAAGCCATAAGGCACTAAAGCAAGATTCTATGACAGGCCTGCTGGCCCCGGACAATGACCCACCCTGGCAATCAACACTGAGAGGTTATTCCAAGAAGAAACCTCTTGCCACAGGAAAGTTGCTTGTAAGAAGGGAATTATCTAGGAGCTGACAATAGAGGTTCCTACAGTCAGATGCCAGCAGCTGTTAGCCTGGAGACATGCCAATCAAGATAGGAAACAGATATGAGCCCTGAGACAACTCCTGCTTTCACCTCTGGATTTCTCCCTGTCCCTCAATAGACAAACTCTGCTTCTGAAAACCCAAATCCAACCATGAGGAATGGTCAGGTCCATGTCATAATGGCGATCATAGAAAGCGATCACCATTACGGCGAGTGTACATCGCTGAAAATCAATTTTAGCGATGCTCACTCGCAGCATGGACAACAACGGTTCTTAGACCTACAGGACTCTTTTAGGGCTGTGGGTGGAGCCTGCAGCCATTTTGTGAGCTCTGTAGCTCTGAAAATAGCTGATCTCACAACAGCTTCCATTGGTTTCGAAGTACCCTTCCACCAGCAGACTTAAACCCCTTCACCACGATCAGCATATGGAGTAAGAGCTGCACTATTTTGGCTGTCACTTCCGCATTCCGAGCATGAACTGCAGTATGCATGACTCCTGTGCATTTGTAGGTCTGTGGGTTCTGCCATGTTGCAAATGGCACAATGCCATTCACTGTAGTGAACCCCAGTACATGTTGCATGCAGGGGCCCACCCCAGTGTGCGAAAATGTTATTTTTATGTGTCTGAAAAGCAGAAAATGGTCCCTCATCATCCCGTTGTATGTTCCTGCTGCACCCTCCCACATCATTCCTGACATTGGGGTGTCCAATCCCCATGTCAGCATCACAACCCCTTCCCCACTCATGTTGCACACTGGAGCCCATGGGGTTCTTGGTACTCCACCTCATGAAAACTGTCACTGTCATTTTGTTTCTTGGTCCCAACAAGTGATTTCGTGGTCACTGGACAGAATCAGATTTTGGGACCGATTCATGGAAATGACAGTACCACTATTCATGAGGTGGGGTCTAAAAAGCCATGTTGCAAAATCTGGTGAAAAATTCCAACAAATGACAGCATTGTGAGTGTGCATTGCCAGTTTCCATGCACATTCCTAATGTCACCAATTTGTAATAGTTTCACTCCACATTTTAACATTGCCATTTATGCACACGTTCTTCAAAACTGTACAGCTGTCATTTTCCACAACCTGCCCAAAATGTGTTTTCAAACCTGTGGCACAGAATAGCATGTTTGGTCTGCACAATTACCTTTCAGGACAACTGAACAAAATGACACTGGTACTATTGATCAGGAGGGTCCAAAAGGCCATGTTGAAAATTTAGTGAAATCTCAAAAATGACTGCATTATGAGTGTGTTGTTGCACTTTCTCACGCACTCTTACATTGCTAATTTTTAATATTTTTACTTCACATTTTAACATTGCCATTTTGTACACCTCCTTCTAGCAGTACAGCTGTCATTTTCCACAACCTGCCGAAATGTGTTTTTTGCCTGTGGCACAGAACAGCATGTTTGGTCTCGCATAATCACCTTCGGGACAACTGAACAAAATTACACTTCATGAGGGAGGGGTCCAGAAAGGACATGTTGAAAATTTGGTGCAACACCTCTAACAAATGGCCAAGTTATACCAGGGGAGTTGAATAATTTCTATGCATGAAACTTTAGGTCACTTGGTGGCGCTTCACAGCTCTATCGGCTCTGGCCAGAACATTAATGCAGGAGGCTGTGCCCTCATGCCCCCACTACTCCAAGGATTCTCAACTCCAGGGGTGCATGGGGGGGTGAAAACCTTAAAAAAATACATGCTGCCTTTGGCCAAAAAAAAAAACCTGCACTGCACGGACCCAAACCCTGCATCCTGTGCCTTCCAATAACCCCGCCTGCCCACCACACTAAGCGGAAATCTCGCCAGCTGCCTGCCACATCCCTCATGCATACTATCCTCCCCTGCCTCTAGTCCCCTGCATGTGCGCACCTGCTACTTCCTGTTGTGGTATTCACCCACCCCAGTATCCAGTTGTCCCCTGCTTGGTCGCCATAAACACAGGTGCCATAATTGAGTTGCCATTTTGTTGCCGCCCAATTCAGGCCACCTTGTTCACTGGATACTGGAATGGTCACTCATTTCATGGGGACTGGACTGACTGTGACCAAAATGTGGGGAAGGCAACAAGGAGAACTCCTTCGAACATGTGGAGGCCTTGCTAAATGCCTCTGAGGACATTACTGCCACTGATGAATCTTCTCAAGAATAGAGCACTAGCAGCATGTTTACGTGCTGAAGTGGGGCTCAGAGTACACTATGGTAATGTATAAATGCCTCTGTTTAGGCCCTCCTTCCAGTGCAGGGTGAGATGATTTGCTGTATGATGCTACAGGAAGGAATATTGGTGGACTAAACTGGGGATGGAAGAAATATCAGTCCCCATTTCTCTGACCACCTTTTTGAGTCTTGCACCAGGGACTGTGACAGGCCTTTGCCAGATTTGCTAATTATGGGTACAAGCTTTTCACTCATTATGGCTTCCAGCAGTGCTGTGCATCCTTTCTATTTCTTACTGACCTTGAGCCCACATCCGCTCAAAGAGCCAGTTCGGCTGCTGCCTAGTGTCAATAAGCGGCTCTAGTTTGGGTTGTTTTGGTTGTGGATCTTGCTGTTAAGGCCAGTCACAACACTATTAATTAATAATGTTGCACCAGAGTTCACTATATGGAGAGGTTGTTCACTGTTTTGTTTCTGTGTACATGGCTGAAAGTGCAACCCACCCTGTCTGTCCACTGACTGCCTTCCTCTCTGTACTGCCTACCAATCACCAGTCTGAAGCTTCACCCTTGACATGGGTGCCTTTGCTGCTGCAAAGCAGCCGGGCAGGCCTTCTGTCAGCCAGCTGGCTTCCTCGCTGTACTGCCCACTGATCTCCAGACCAAACGTACACTGCTGAAACTTGACTGGCCAGAACCATCGGCTCTGCCTGCTGGACGGCTGCTGCAGTTCTTTAATTCTTTACTACTGCTGTCCCTTCTGGACTTTAAGCTAATGTTATATACTGACTGTGGTACTGGTTAAGTCTCTCCAAATTGTCCTTTGAATCCTAATTTAAATGTGAGCCTAAGCCTGTTTACAGCAATTATCCACTCCAAGGGTGATGTATGTAATGTAAACTTTATTTTAAGCATCTTTCAAATACCAAGGCTCTGTACAACAAAATAATCAAACAAACATACATTAGCATTATTAAAAACCTTCAGAAAAAGCTTTAAAAACAAATAAGTCTTGAGCTCGGTAGTTTGAGTGCAAGTTCTTTTAAGCTGCAGGTTTGTAGATTTTAAGTATTACAGCTCTCTTTGTTTTAAGATCCAGTGGTATTCTACCCTGGAACAGAAACTAAGTTTAAAGTGATACAGTTTTTTCTGTTTAGACCAGATTTCATTTGGGTCACAGTTATAAGCTTTGCCCTGCAAATAATCGAATTTCTCTTTCACTTTCCTCCTTCTGTCTCCTTGCTGCTTGAATTTTGCATCCATCCTCCCATCCCCCACCTCTAGCCTTTATTAAATACTCTCTCTCCCCCTGCACTGCCCCTAGGCAGTCTTCATCCTCCCTCTCACTAATATTGCACTCCACTTAAAGATGCAGAATGCAGCTATTAGGCCTAACACTTGTCCTGTCCTCCCTTTAAAGACATCTTCCTATTTTCACCAACTGCTTGTCTATCAGCTTTGTTTAGCACCTGCTCTGCTATCTACTCTACAGTTCCATACCTGAGCTTCCTCCCTTGCTACCCTCAACACAGCCCCAATAATCTTCAAGTTTTTTTTACACTACTGTTTATCACCCCGGACACGGAACTCTCTCAGGCCCGGCTCATCCCCACTCTACCGCCCGCTGTAACCTCCACCTACCTCAAGGCATTACTGTCTCCCATAGGCGAGAGGCAAGCCCATGGGCAATCGAAGGAGGTAGAGGTCCAACTCAGGCGTGTGGCAGGTGGACACTGCGGGCAGCTCGCCCTATCCGGGCCGGAGGGGTCTTTTTCCCTTACCGCTCCATCCATCCATAATCCTTCCTTGCATGGCACGACCTGACGTGTGGCACACATGGAAACTCTGCCGACGCCAGCCACACTATACGGCAGTCCATGTTCTGCAGTGCCCCGATCTCCACCAGGGACCTCTGGAACACGGACATTCCCTAACCCACCCCAGGAGGAGAGCAGCCCAGCGGGTGCTCAATCCCCTCCACCCCTGCCGATCCCCGGGCCGAGCTCGCTCCCAAACTCGGAGTCGCGGCGTGGCGTGAGTGTGGTGTCCAGCGCCTCAACCCTCAGTGCCACTGGGCGGGCAATAATCTTTAAGTTGCCTTGGTGCCCCTGTCCTAGCTAAAATGCCCTATTTTAACCTATGTTTGATATCTTAAACTAGATCCACTGCCCCTGATTGGGCTCCCAGCGAGCAACCATGGCTAATCCTGCCAGTCACCCACACCTCCATCCTCTGGATGACCAGGACACCTTCAAAGCTGGTTAAGAGTCCTGGCTGCTCCAGGAGTAGCACTGCACGGCTCTGATAGGCCACCACCTGCTGCCACCCTCCTCTAATTGGACCACTGCTCTCCACTCAGCCACTGATTGGCCCTGCCTTTTCTCTGTTGGATTTTCAGTTACTGGGCTTCAGCTCCCCTGCTTTGCATTGACTTTTTCCAAACATTTTCACCGTCCCCATAACCCCACCTCCTACCTTTATTAAATAGATTTTGGCTCCACCCACTCGACCTTGGTATCCACCTTGCTTCAACCTCATTGGGCTCACTTGCTTGGGACTCCCATCGGCTCCCTCACCCAATCCTTGCTTCACCTACATGGGCTGGTTCTTGCCCTACTGACCCTCTCAGTTATTCTCTACACATCCTCTAAGCACTATGGCTCTGCCCTGTCTGCCTCTTCATCTCATTCTCTTTGGCTCCCTGCTACTGCTGTTTTCCTGCCTGGAGCTAGATACCCCTCTCTTCCTCTAGGCTACAGGATTGACCTTATCTACACCCACTCTGGTACCCTTCCAACTGAGCTTGTCTATACTCCCCATTTTCCTCTGGGGATGGCTGGCATCACCCAAAGAAGCATGATAGGGTGGTGTATGTTCGCCTGTTCCAGTTCTGATCACTGTCTCACTGGTGGTACACGTTCAGGAGTGGTGATTGGCTTACCCAACCTGGCAAGCCTTATAGACATACTAGCAGCAGGATTCTAAAACTAACTAACACTGCCCTATCAAAGATATTACTTCTGTTACTGTTATGCTTGGGCAACATTGAAATAAACCCTGGTCCTATTGCTACCATTACATACCCTTTGTATGCTGCTTGTCTTAAAGGAATGAGTTTCTGGCATGTTAATGTCTGCAGCCTCCTAAAAAGTTCTCCATGATTCAGGCGTGGGTCAGCCATACTCAGCCAGATGTTCTGGTAATCTCGAATCTTGGCTTGGGCCAGCCTCTCAGGACAGGAGATTAGTATTCCTTCCTACCAGTTATTCAGAATGGACAGGCCTACTAGGGAGGTGGTGTGGCAGTGTACATTAAGAAAAGGTTTACAACTTCCTACCTGAATTCTACTTCTGTCAAAAATGAATTGGAGTGTTTGACCCTGAAGATGGATTTATCTACTTCCCTTGCCCTGAGGTGATTGGTTACTATAGACTCCCATCTGCTAGTACACTCCTTCTTACACATCTTGGCTCTATCCATTATGAAGAATGAGAACCCTGAAACTATCATCCTAGAGGACCTTAATTTCGACTGATTATTGAAGACTGCTTCACCCTTAAACACTTTCTGTGATTCCCTGTGGTTGGTGCAACTAATTCACAAACCCACATATCCAAACAAAAGAACATGAGCAACAGAACACTGCTGGATGCTATTTTAGTTGATAAGCCTCATCTCCTTCTCAAATGCTTGAACCTTCTTTGCTGATATCAGTGACCATTGCTTCATTGCTGCGGTTAGATCACTGCATCATACAGGACCTACAGCTAAATTTCTTACAAAAGGTCCCACCGTAACTTTGAAGTGGCTGCCTATGTCTATGAGTTGGAACACTCGCCACGTTGCAAGACTTCTACTTAAGCTACACGGTTAACTTGGCATATGATATTTTCCATGATATACTTGGGGCCCTAAATATGTATGCCCCATGGTAAAATGTGTAAAAAACAAAACATGTCATTGGTTCTCTGCCAAGCTGAAAGCTGCATTGCTTTGTAGAGATAATTTGTGGAAAAATGCCTTGCGACTTAGCTTGACTCAGACTGGTGTCAATTCAGAAGGGCACGCAGTGCTTGTACAAAATGGTCAAGGATGGAAAGGCAGCATTTTATC
Organism: Neoceratodus forsteri; assembly: GCA_016271365.2. Classification (NCBI taxonomy): domain Eukaryota; kingdom Metazoa; phylum Chordata; order Ceratodontiformes; family Ceratodontidae; genus Neoceratodus; species Neoceratodus forsteri. The sequence continues at coordinate 666,326,662 of CM057455.1, read as the reverse complement.
TTACCAAATTGGATTCTGCAACAAAGTGCTCCTCTAAATTCTGGAGGACAACCAAATCAAATCAAATCAACTTTATTTATAAAAGGCGCCTTTCAAACCAAGGCGCCTGTACAATAAAAACAAACACATTTTTATAAATATCAAAATAAAAATTAAACCAATAAATATAATAGCAGCTTTAGTAGTTAAAAGTACCAGGCTAAAAGATGCATCTTTAAAAGCAATATTAAAGCTCTGGAAGGTCAGGCAATCTCATACCGATGAGGGTAGACCACAGGTCAGGGCCACAAGCTAAATGCCCTTGCCCCAGATGTTTGTAAATGAACCCTGGGAATCTCTAGCAATTCCTCATTGGTGGAACGGAGAGGGCAGAGGGACAGTAGGGATAAAGAGATATTTCAGGTAACTGGGTCCCTGATCGTGTAGGGCTTTATAGGTTAACAGCGCAACCTTGAAGGTGATCCACCACTGTATCAGCAGCCAGTGCAGTCCATGGAGCACAGGCATTATATGACTGGTCCTGGAGTACCAGTCAATAGCCTTCCTGCCGCATTCTGCACCAGCTGCAAGCAGCAGATATCAACCCCGGTAGCCCTAGGTAAAGGGCATTGCAGTAGTCAAGGTGGGAGGTAAAAGCGTGAACCAATGTTGGAAGGTCATCGGGAGGAACCAGGTGCTTAACCGGGTGATATTCCTCAGATGGTAAAAGAGTTTTAACAACTGCCGACACCTGTAATTTTAGGGTCAGGCAGTCATCAAACATAATGCCCAGGTTCCATACGCAGTCTGGGGTAGTTAGCTGGACACCTCCGAGCCATAGACCCGAAGGAGAACCTGCCAACAAACCTGCCTCATGATGACCTGGGTCCACAACCAACACCTCAGTTTTTGGGAATTCAACCACAACTAGCTCACATTCATACAGTCCTGAATTTCGGCTAGACAGCTGTTAAGTACCGAGACAGCACCATCCTGATCAGGCACAAAAGACATGCACAGCTGAGTATCATCTGCATAGCAGTGAAAACTGAAGCCGTACCACCTAGTAATCGTTCCCAATGACAGCATATACACCACAAACAACATGGGTGCCAAAATGGATCCCTGTGGTACCCACAGGATAGGAAGAATGGAGCTGAGAAAAATCCCAAACACCACCCTCTGAGTCCTACCCATGAGGAAAGATTGAAACCATCTGAGGACTGACCCCGAAAGTTCACAGACAAACTACAGGTGATCTAACAGCACACTGTGGTCCATAGTGTAAAGCGCTGAAGAGAATCAAGAAGGATCAAGATGGAATGAGTCTTTCGATCTCTAGTAGGAGGTCATTTAGTACCGAACAAGGGTCATCTCAGTACTATGTCTCTTCCTAAAACCAGACTGGAGAGAATCATAAATATTGTGGCTGGTCAAATGGTCATCCAGCTGTAGTGCCACCACCTTCTCAATAACATTACCCACAAAGGGTAGGTTAGAGACAGACTTGTATGTTTGCCAGACAGTTTGGGTCCAAGGAGGACTTCTTAAGAAAGGATGAACCACAGTCTCCTTCAGGGGATCTGAGGACAACCAGACAATCTCAGCAAGGACTGGGCTGATGATATCCACACAACCAACCAAAAGGCACATGGGGCCTGGGTCCAAACTACAGTTAGTCAGGCGTAACAACTGGATAACCATCACAATATCACTGATTGTGGGCCTGCAAAGTCATACCACACAAACTGGGCATCTGACATCTCCTGCCGATCATTACTACTCCCTTGAGAGAGGGACAAGCAGATATCGGATCTGATTGTGGCAATCTTATCCACGAAGAATCAAGCAATCTCCTCACACCACTCTTGTGAAAAAGCATTTCCAGGCTGAAGACAGAGTGGATTGCACAATCTGTCTACAGTCCGGAAAAGCTGAGCTAGTCGATTCAAGCAGCAACAATTTACCTGGACAGGAATTCTGCCTTCTTATGGGTAATTGCTGATTGATAGACAAATAATGGTCCATCAAACTAAGCCTGTCACACACCAGGCCTGACCTCTGCCAGTGCATCTCTAACCTTCATCCAACTCTTCTCAACTCCTCAAGTTTCATCAAACCAAGGAGACCTGGGGTGAAGAGTGAGGGGGTGAACATGAACAGGAGAAATGGAATCCAGGGCTTATGTCACTGCCTTGTTATAGGCTAGTATAACATCCCTGGATTCATCCATTCACTCGGCATACCCGATGGGTCAACACCACCATCAAGCCATCGGAGATACACCCCTCAAGGCGGTATCATACCATCTCCATAGTGGCAGACCTCCTAGGGGTGGCCACGAAACTGAACCCGATGGTATGATGGTCAGACCACCTGACTGGTTCCACCACCAAATGGGATATCTCCATCCCCAGGAGAAACACCAAGTCAATGAATGACCACAAATGTGAGTCGAGGAGGAAATAACCTGTGTGAGGCCCAGTGAACTCATTAACGGAGAAGTCCTGTCAAACTAGAGAGTTCATCAGTCGACCCAGGCACTGAAATCCCCAGGATCTGCCATCTGTGGGATCCCAATGCCAGGTCAACAATGAAGTCCACGACTTCCCAGAGAAACATTCCCACCTCCTGGTGGACAGTAGATGAGAAGAATCCTGCACCCCACTCCCTCGCCCATGATACATTCAAAGAATTGGTAGCTCCACTGGTTCTTCCATCAGGTTCAGTTCCGATTTAAAACAAATGGCCATGCCCCCACCCCTCGATCCATCCTCAGGAGATGTATCACCAAGTACCCAGCAGGAAATGCTGCAGCTAAAATGAGACACCAGCGTTTTCATCCAGCCAGGTCTCGGTGATGCAAGTCAGGTCAGATGATTTAACAAGATCCTCAACTATAGCTGTCTTGTTTTAACAGATCTGGCATTACATAACACTTCAACTTGGATGAGCCACCAAGGAGGCCGAGTTTCCTGCCTGCAATAAGCAGAGCCCTTGGGTATGGGAACCAGACAGGGAGGTCCCATTTCATGGACCCATTTCTCCCCAGGGCATCTCCTTGTCCCGCAATCCCAATCCACCCACTCCTTTCCACTCCCCAACAGGCTGAGCCCCACCCTTGACCTCCTAACTATCCCAGCACCTACACCATCTTTACACCTCCAGGGACAGGGAGGAACAAATAAAAGGGTGGAGTTCCTCAGTCTTGAGAGGATAATGCCTGACCGTCGATGTACCTATCAACACATTTTCACCACAAACACCAAATCAAATAACATTCAGCCAATTCCAAAACTAACGAACTTCCATACCACTCCACGCAACAACCACTCACAGAACAACCACACTCCCAAGAAACAATCAACCAAAATCCCCAGCCCCAACAACAATACAGAATCAGCTATATAACAGGGTGTGAGAGGTTTCCAGGTAGCAGTAACTATTACAAACTGTCATGATTTAATAGTTAATTTCCTCGGATAGCTTCACGCTCCAAGGTAAATTATTGCCCCTGACACTATCTCTCACAAGGTCAGAGGCAGTCAATAAATTAATATGAAAATTAATCAATTATTAGACACTCTCACTGTCAAAACATCTCCAGATAATGTCTCTCTAAAGTTTAGATAGTCATTGGGCTCTCTCACTGCCCATAAATCAAAAATCAGCCCAATAAAATGAATTGAGGAAATAAAAGGGTCAAACCAGGCTGTTCAGATTCTTCAGTCCAAGTTCTACTTTTTAGGCTTCCTGAGCTCCAGCTCAGATGGCAGAATATCCCCAGTGCTCAGGTTTCTGCCCCCAGCTCTACCAGTGACTCAACACTTCAGCTCCCATTTGAAACAGCCCACGGCTAAATTCCCAGGGAGTTTAGGGGTAACAGTTTCAGGCCAACCCTCCAGTAAGCCTTGCCTCTGACCCCATGTGGAACACAGGCTAAACACACCAAGCGACCCCCACAAAGCCCAGAGGGTACAAGCAGCTCCAGACAATTCAACAGGGCAACAAAGCCCCAGTCCAAAAGACCAGCACAGCTCTCCAAGATTTCAAAATGGAAATCAGCCTAGAAACAACCCCTAAGATAGTTCCAAGCAGCGAGATGGTCCAGCGTCAAACCCAGTCCAGGAACACACACCCGACCTTGCTCCCCAAGCGACATTTCCAAGCAGGATTCACTCTTTCATTGGGCGCAGCTCCCCAATCCTCCAAACAGCAAAGTCGCATCAGTCAAACAGACCAGGAAGGTAAGGGCCTCAATTACTCACTTCAACATTTTGGGCCAGAATAACAGATAATATTCCACATCTCACAAGTCTATTCATTGCCCATATAAGTGACTCCAGGCTCCCCAACTGAATTATCTCTGCCACCTAAATCACGATCGCACCTAGCAGTAGCTGACTCAGTAAAAACACCCTCTCTCACTAAACGCTGAATGCTAGCTATGATTAACACTGCTAATGCTGCTACAAACTAAAACAAACAGAGTACTAAATCAATCAAGGACATGTCCTGATATATGCCTGGCAATTCCTTGCCACCTAAGATTACAACTGGGAGTACAACTATCAATGACAAACCAGGAATCCTAGATGCATTTAACAATCATTTTTGCCACAGCTGGGCTAGCTTTCAACAATTTCCCTACATCCCTGGTCCACTCCCAACTAAGTGTCCCATGCTCAGACTCTCCTGCCCGGTACCTGGCTTCTCATTCCACCTGGTCTCTCTGAAAGAGGTTGAAGACCTCATGCTCCAATTGGATATTAAGAAAAGTGCTGGTGCTGATTCTTTGGATCCTTATTTCCTTAAAATCACCTATCATGTCCTAGCTGTTCCTATCACCCATTTATTTAACTTATAATTGTCCCAAGGGCTTGTTCCCCAGATCTGGAAAATTGTCCATGTCATCCCTTGTTTAAATCAGGGATCCTTGTGACCTTAACAATTTTATAGACCAATTTCCCTCCTCCCAGCTTTGTTGAAACTTCTGGAAAGATTGTCAGCAACCAACTAAGGGATTACCTCAAATCCAATAACCTACTAAACCCTATGCATTCTGGCTTTAGAACTAAAAGCAGCATTATTTCGGCCCTTAGCAAAGTAACAAATGATTGGTACTGAGAACTGGACAGTAGAAACTTTGTCTGTTCCATATTTCTAGACCTTAGTAAGGCTTTTGATACAGTGGATCATAGCCTGCTTCTCTCTTCTCTGAAGAGTATAGGCCTGGACTCAGTTTCTTTGCATTGGTTTACTGGTACCTTGTAGGACAGCTTCAACAAATTAAGGCTGAAGGTGAGCTATCCCCACTCAAACATCTACTGAGGGTACCACAAGGATCCATACTTGGTTCCTTACTATCACCTATCTATGTTAATAACACTGATGAGGTATTAACAAGGCCAACATACACCTGTTTGCTGACGACACGGTTGTATATATAAGTCGTCTGACACTGAAGCCATTTATGCTGACCTCCAGGAGAATTTAACCAGCTCTAGAACCAGCTCCTCCATAAAAAAATTCTTCTAAATGTTAAAAACAAAAGCAATGTTGTTCTCGCCCTATAGTCATGTGATGAATCCGGCCAGCTCTGGAGCACTTCCTCAGATTACCACAATTCTTGGAGAAACTGGAGTTTTCTCAAAGTTTAAATACCTAGGTGTGTGGTTAGACTATAATCTATCATTCACTGAGCATGTCAAGGACGTTGTAAAAACTTAAGGCAGAGGCTGGGGCTATTCTTTAGAATTAACCAGTTTCTTACTAGAGATGCAAAGTGCATCTTGTCCAAACTACTTTTCTTTAACTGAGTTATACCAATTTCCTTTATCGTCTATGTCCCAAAGCCTCACTTGCAAAATTGCTCACGCTTTACCACAGGGCCATCTCAGTTTATTACTGATCTCCCCATCTCTACCCATCATTGTTCCTTGTACCAAAGCCATGGTGGTCTCTCTTATGTTTAGGCATAATAGAAATGCAGTCCTGTGGACTTACAGAGTCTTCTTGAAGCGGCTTCCACAGTATATAATAGGCTGTCTCCCATTAAGTGAGCTAGAAGCGAATGCCCTAAGAAGCACATCCTACATCACATTATGTATCCCCAAGACTTCTCCTCATTATGGCAGAGTTGCCATTAGTTTCTGTTGCCAACATTGTGGAACAAAGTACAAAATGATTGAAATTAAGCTGCCTCCCCAGTATGAATGCCTTTAAATCTCTATATGCTCGGTATGTGTGTGAACCATGCAATTGCTACCCCACCCCTAATTTTTGTCTGAAGCATCAGGCTGCTGCCCTCTGAGCATAGTTGAATTCATGATCGCTTGTAACCTTTGGTAACCTTAACTCTGTGAGCGCCTTATGCCTTAAATGTTTTCCCTTCTAGAAATCTCTGTAGGGTTATTATCTCTTCATGGCTTTGTGCTGCTACACTTCTCACACTGCTGTCTTTTACATATTGCTTAATCTGTGGCTCTTATTCCCTACCCTGTACCATTTAACTGTCCTATTTCATCTTCATATTCCCTTTCCACTGCATTCCACTCTTACTGTCTCTTTCCTCTGTCTCTAACTCTCTTCCCTGCCATAGACTAGCCCTTCAGGGGCTCCCTGTCCTTCAGGTGGGAGAAATGAAGATACCGGGCTGTTGTTGCTTCCATAGCTGCCGCCTGAGACACCTAGACCAGACTCCTTACTAGTGAGGTGCGGCATTGCTGATACCCAATCAGATGCAAGAGCTTTTCTGCTCTGGCGTCTGATTGGCTCCTGTAGTTTACTCCTGAGTCCCCTCAATACTAAGCTGAAGTCTGATTTTCTGTCTAAAACTTGCACAAAAAGCTGTACTTACTTATTGCCTAACAGTTATGACCTCTATTTTTTCCTGTTTAGAGTGTCAAGAGTTGGGACTCTGTTTGATTACACTCCTTACTGAATTTCTGTGGTTGGACCGTCTTTAGTCATCAAGAAATACCCAATTCTGTTGTCCTGCTGCTTTGGTCCTCCCACTGGTTCAGATGTTCCATTGTCTGGCCCAGTTCTTAATACCGACTCTTCTTCCATCCCCTGTCAAAGATATGCTTTCCACGAGCTCCCTGCCCATAGGCGTGGGAAACCCATGCACCAGGTGGTCAATGCTGCTTCTACCACCACCTGAGAACCTAAGCTCAGACTCCCCATTAGCAAAGCATGGCATTAGCAACCATCCAATCAGAACATGAGCACTCTTCAGCATTGGCTTCTGATTGGTTCCTGCAGTCTGCTTCTGTGTCCATTCTAAACCAAGCACAAATCTGATTTCCATGCTAAAATTTGCCAAAAGAGCTCTAATTACTTTTCTCCTTGACTGTTAAGACCCTTATCCTTCTGTTTACAGTGTTACATTTAGGGATGCTGTGTGATTACACTACTTTTGAAATTCTGTGATTCGTCAGCTCCCTACACGTGGAAACGATCACTTCTCCCTACTGAAGTTCCTACTAAGCCTCATCTTATCTCCTCCTTAAACATTACAGAAGCACTCTGGCCTGATATGATTGATGTAACATTGAATACTTACTTGCATTAATTGCATTAATTGTTTTTTACTTGTGTTATTTGGCTCTGTTGTAAATATCTCTGTATGCATTGTTCCATTTGAACGGAGCTAACCAGGTCCATCTTGTAATGAAGCTTGCTCAATGATGTTCACTAGGATAAATAAAGATTTTGATTGATTTATTGATTGATTGAATGACTGTCTGTTTCAGAGGGCTGATTGATTGAATGACTGTCTGTTTCCAGAGGGCACTTATTCTCGATCGCACTCTTAAGAGTGAATAATCACCAGCCTACTCTAGCACAGGTTGGACCATCCTCAAGTTTGGTGTGTCTTATGACATAGGGTGTCCACCCTGCCTCATTGCAACCTGCTATGCTCGGACACACACACAGGTTCAGTGACAAACATTGGGCCCTCCTATAGTTCCTGTTAGGTTAATTCTGCATTTATGAAGTATGTATTGGGATATGATCTCCTTTTCTTCTTTTTGTTTTACCATAAGAATGTTATTAGAAAAGTTGTTGGGAACTCTCACCCTTCCAATGAGAACACAGAAGTTATACTGCAGAAGATAACCCAGGGAGGCTATCTACTGATAGACTGGCCTACAGAGGCCTTCCTTGGTTATTGCCCCCAGAGGAGTTCTGGGAGCATGGGGTGGCAGGCGCTACCCGAATCCATAGTAAGAACCCTGCCTCTAATACAATTTAGAACAGGCACCTCAGTGCCAAGAAAACCACTCCATACTGCTACACAGGTTCTTTGTGACTTTCAACAGAGACACAGGGTCAGGGATGGCAAGGAGACACATGCCATAGTGGTGTCCTCCCACCATAAAATGAGGGACAATGTTTGCACTCTAACAGGTGGAGTTGGATGTGACACACCATGCAGGCAGTTAAGACATTCAGGGGATGGTAAGGGACAAAGGACACACACAGCGTGTGGGGTGATACACAACAGATAAACAGTATGGCTACCCCATGGGAGTGAGGGTGATAAACACATCAGGGTCAGGAGTATACTTAGCTATCCAGAGGCCAACATTACAACTCAGAACACAGGGATAATGGATAGCCTGAAGGGCGTGACTCTGACATCTTGGAATGTCAGGGGACTAAATTCCCCAATCAAAGGAGAAAGATCCTGGCTAGACTTCACAAACTTAAATGTCACATAGCGTTTCTGCAAGAAACTAAACAAAATCACTTAGAATCTAAGAAACTTACTAGAAAATGGGTGGAAAGGGAATTCCATAGCATTTCAGGAAGACCAAAAGAGGGTCTTGGTTTTACTCCATAAGCCTATTAAATGGGACATGAGCCACCACAAAGTGGATAGAGAGAGCTGGGTAATGGTTAAGTTGTCCACCCCAATGAGCCCTGTATTGCTTGTAAATATCTATGCCCAGAATGAGGATGCACCTGAATTTTTTTTATTTGATGTTCTTTATTGAAGAAATATTAAATAAAGATCTCTTGAATCAGACAAAAAATAAAACAAACAAGAAATCCCCTCCCCACCCACACCACCCAGCGGAGTGATCTTAGGAGACATTCACAGGAAAAAAATATTAGCAAATAAGACAAAACCCAAGTAACAATGAAAGGCTGGTAGGTCAGTCCCAAAAAGAATACGCAATGAGAAGTATCCTATAAAGTATAAAAGGTATGTAACTTGCCCAATGCTTATCAAAGAGAGGTAGTTGATTGTGAAGGCTCACTATCATTCATTCTACCCTGAGGTTGCATAGTAACTCCTGCAATCACTCACGGTAATAAATGGAAACCTGATCAAGCCAGTGTTGCAAAACCACCCGCTTAACCAAGAGAGCTATTAATGTCATGTAATATTCCTCTCTCTGACCAGGACCCTTGTATAATCCCAGAGAATGCATATCTCTGGGGTAAAAGACACATTAGACCTAGTAAAAGGGGTCAGCCTTATCCTCAATAGAGTTGCCACACGGGGCCATTTTAGGACAGTCCCAGAAAATATGCAGGCGTCCCATCTGCCTGGCCACACCTGAAACACAGTGGGGATTGAATCCTGGCCATTTTAAACATTTTCCGGGCATAAAGTACATATTATTGAGAATCCTAAACTATGTAAGTCAAAGACTATCCTGGGATATAAACCTATAAACATCTCTCAAGATCATCTGCCAATGGGAGATCTCTAGAGGAAATTCCTTGTTCCAGTGCAGTGACGATCCATCCAAATTTGGAAAGAGATGACAAAACAATAAAGAATAAAAGTTAGCCACTGCATGTGGTTTAGAGGACCAGTCCTGGACAGAGAGAAAAAACTCATGGTTATCAATCCCCAATGATCCGGCCCAAACCATGAAGTCAGGACATGTCTTAACTGATACATCTTAAAGACCTGAGTGCCGCAAAGTGGAAGTGGGTCAAGATCTCTTGGGAGGACATAAGGATTCCCTGAAGGAGCAAGTCACAAACCTTGAGGTTCCCAAGTGGTACACCTGAATTTTTAATGCATTTTCCCAAAAATGATGGACCTGGCAACCGATAATCCAGGGATAATTTTGGGGAAGACCATAATTTGGTATTGGACTTCCTACTCGATAGGTCCAATGCCAGACAGAAACCCACACCAACTTCCTTAAGGCACTTCAAGAGCTGCTCTCTTTGCATCAACTTGCAAACACCTGGTGGCTGCAGCACCCTCTGATAGGATTTTACCTACTTTTCCACAACTAGAGCAATGGCAAGTAGATTGAACTATTGGTTCACCTTAGAAAATATGACCAACAGAGTCATAGAAATGCATAAGAAATGCTCTCTTTGCATCAACTTGCAAACACCTGGTGGCTGCAGCACCCTTTGATAGGGATTTACCTACTTTTCATAGCTAGAGCAATGGCAAGTAGATTGGACTATTGGTTCACCTTAGAAAATATGACCAACAGAGTCACAGATGTGAATATAGCCCTATCTACCTATCAGACCATGCCCGGTGATGTTGAATTTATCTGTGAGCCCAGCCACCAAATGGAAATCTAATTCCTGGCAGTTGGATACAGTACTTCTGAATGACAAGATTTTAAACTCTTAGTGAAGGATGAAACTAAGAAATTCTTTCAACTTAACCCACCTGGTTCATCCTCTGCAGCAACAACTCTGGGAGGCCTACAGGCCACCCTCAGGGGCAAAATTATAAGCTTTGCAAACCCACCACAGAAAATAGATGGGGGACATACTGCAGTTGGAGGCTAGATTAAAGCAAGCAGAGGCCGAATGCAAGTCCAACCCAGGGAGGCTTAAAAACAACTGCCTAGTGGCAGAGCTGACCAGACTCCAGATCAAGCTCAACGTACTAGCGACCAGAAGTGCAGAACTGCACATCAGGCACACCAGCACAAGTACTGGGCTGAAGGAGAGAAAGCAGGAAAACTCCTTGCCTATAGACAAAAAAGGCAAGGGGATAGGCACATTACAGAGCTGCAAAACACTGGGGAAAATGGTGTATGAACAAAAGAAATTAACAACGCCATGGTTGAATTTTACCACAACCTGTACACATCACATACAGAGCGGGATGGGGATACGTTCCACAGCTTCATGGATCATTTATTACTACCATCCCTGTCCACAGCCCAAAAGCAGGACCTGGATGCCCCACTTTCTGGGAAGGAAGTTAGCAAGGTCATTTAAGAATGGCTCCACACAAGGCCTCTGGGAGTGATGGGTACGGGCAGATTTCTATAAACTACTGCATCATGAAATAACCACTCCACTGTTAGAGATGTTACATGAAGCCCTCTCCATAGGTGAGCTCACCCCTCCTTGAGAGAGACAGTGATTACCATTCTCCCTAAAGAGGTAAGGACCACACAATACCTGGGATTACTGGCCAATCTCTTTAATTAATGCTGATGCCAAAATATTGGCAAAAGCCTTGGCTGCCAGATTGGAAGATTGGAAACAAGACTGCTAGACATTGTCCACCCCTCTCAGGCTGGTTTTGTTAAAGGAGACATAGTTCTGATCATGTAAGGGCCCTGATTACTCTGATGCAGGTGGCTGTGAAACTCCCTCCCGCTGCATCATAACGATAGACTTTGAAAAGCCTTTGACTCGGTAGAGTGGGAGTTCCTGCATGTTGCCCTGAGTTGGTTTAACATAGGGCTCTACTTCTCTTCCTGGATACAGACTCTGTACCAGAATCTGGTTGGTAAAGTGCTCACCAATTCTACACTATCCTTCTCCTTTCAGCTCCATAGGGGCACCAGACAGGGCTGCCCCTCTCCCCACTACGTTTTGTTCTGGCTATGGAACCCCTGTCAACAGCTTTTCCTGCTCACCCCAGAATCCACGGAATACAGGCAGGAAATCAGGAGAACCATACCAAATTTTACACGGATGACTGTCTGATCATGACTGGAAACATTAAAGGGAGCTTACAACCCATCCTAGATACTCTTACTGCATTTGGGAACATCTCTGGCCTCTGCATTAATAGAACCAAGTCAGAGGTTCTCCCACTAAACTCCCACATCTGCAGACATGATCAATCCATCTGGCCTTAACTGTGCACACTCGACATTAAATACCTAGGGATTACATTATCCCTGGACACAGCCACCCTGGCGGACAAAATCTTTATGCTGATCTGGACCCAACTATCTAAAAATGTCATAACGTGGGAGCATTTGCACTTGTCCATGGCAGGGAAAATAGCCGCCATAAAGTTGATGTCTGGCCTAAAGTGTATTATGTGCTTTCTCACCTCCCGTATTGATTCCCAAAGGGTGGGCACACAGGTTTCATGCTCTAATGAGCCACTTTCTCTGGAGTCCCAAAAAGCCACAGTACAGCAGAGCTAAACTAAGGGCCCATGGTCCAGGGGAGGCTAGAACATATCGGAAAAGCTTTTCTGGTTGCCAAATTGTGCAAAGGGATGTGTAAGACATCTCATTCTCCCCAGGCCTAGGTGAATATAGAAAAGGCAGTCCTGGGGAACTCCTACCCTTTCTGTTTTTGGGTTATACCCTCCTGAAAGCTGTGCGGGCATGGATGACAATTAAGGCTAGCCTTCAGGCCTGGCAAGCCCTGGGCAGAATAACACATGTATGCCTGATCACTGGCCTTCACTCCCCACTATGGAACAACCTGAACTTGAAAATAGACAATAAACCTTTTCAATGGTTAGTATGGAGTGACCATAGGATAAACACTTTCAGGACTTGGTCCAGGAAGACAATAAAACCTTTGTTTCTTTTAACATCTGAGAGACAAATACCATTTGCCCAAGGGATGCTTTTGGCAGTACTTGCAACTCCAGAGCTATATTCTACCTGGTCTAGATCCAGCTGCATGTGTGGGCTGCGCTGCAAAACCATGGCCCCCTAAGGAGAAAACTCCACTATCTCTCTGGTCCTGGCAGGAAAAGTGCTGGCAGGCAGAATTCAAGGATGGGCCAGGGATACTCGCCAGACAGTTCCTTGGTGGCCAAAGCTAGATGGGGAAAAATGTTGGGAACCCGATTACCCCTCAGAAGTGGAGTAGCTGCTGGAAATTAGCCCATAAGGTCTCGTAGGCCAGAGAAGCCTTCTCATCAAACACAAAGTACTCCATCTATGGTATAGAACCCCATTCCAGCTCCAAAAATGGGATTGCTTCCCCATAATGTGTTGCAGATGCCACTCCTCAAAGGCAGACCTACTTCACATATTGTAGAAATGGAGCCCCTTCATGGGTGTGGGGCAAGGTGATCCAATTCTTCTCCACCACTCTGGCTTGCAGCTGCCTCATTCTCCCAACTTTTGGCTACTTGGTATAGTCCCAGGTAATAGTCAGGTCAGTAACACACAGATGCTATGGATTACCAAAGCCTCAGTGGAATTCTTCAGACTTACCCTAATGAAATGGAGAACTTCAGATGTCCCAGTATTCCAGGCCTGGTTGTCAGCAATGGAGTCCTTGATCTCCCACACCCAACGTGCCCACTTTGCCAGGAATACCTGTAGAGTTTTTTAGACATTTGGGCCCCCTACCTAAATAGTGTCACCCAATCTGCCCTTACCTTACTGGTACCAGATACCAAAGATTTACTGAAATCCCCTGAACTTGCTTGCAGAAATGTTTGGAATTTTGTACTGCTTTGACTACTATGGCTGGTTTGATGTTATTCTGATATCTGTAGATGTCCTTTGATGTACAGTCGCCTTATTCAATATATACCTGTACTCATCTGATATGTTTATTATGTGTATGTTTTAAATTTTGCATTTACTGCCCATTGCTGTATTGATTTATATTCCTCAATAAAAAGATTAACTACAACAAAAATCTACATGACACATCCCACCAGCCTGCTGAGCAGTGTCAGAATCAATAACTTGGGGTCACGTGATGGCAGCCTGAGAGTCGGCAGCAAACTGCGGAGCTCCATCACTCGTTTTCATTTGGGCTTTTACTAAAGTGTTTTACTGACCGGAGCTACCGAATTAGAGTGGAGTGGGTCGTGTTAGCGAGTAGAATCCACAGCCCGATCTCTAATATGGAGCATGCGTGAAAAAGGCGGCGGCGAAGCACTGCGCCTCCCAAACTCCAGAAAAAGAAGGCCATAAGCGAGCAAAGCAACAGGCCGCCAGCTTATCGAACACCTACGCAGATGCTCCACTCTCCGAATCAAGATTTCTTGAAATAATGCAACCTCTTCAGGCATCTATGGCGTCTATTGCGAAGGTATGCAAGAAATCAAGAGATCGGTTGATACTTTGACTCGGAGGATGGGAGATGCAGAAGCTAAGATCATCTCGTTGGAAAACAAACAATCAGGGAATGACACAGAATTGGTCCTTGTGAAGCGGAGAATAAAAATTAGAGGAAAAACTAGAAGATTTAGAGGATGCAGCAGAAAAACAATCTTGTAGTTATCGGATCCCTGAAAAGGAGGAGGGAATGCCCGATCGCTTTTCTTCAGAAGTTTTGTGCAAAGTCGCAGGTTCCTCCGGGGTGAATATTAATAGAGAGGGCTCATCGAGACTTGCGCCCACCACTACATGAGGGCCAGCCTCCCAGACCACTAATTATGAGGTTCTTAAATTATCTGGACAAACAGCATGTACTGGCCAAGGCAAGGAGATGAAGGAGCTGTTATGGGAGGGCCAGCAGATACGAATTATTCAGGACCTGCCCCCTCGGTGAGGTGAGACATCAAGAATTACACCAGTTGTTGCTAAACTTATTGCAGCATCTAAGACATATAAAGTTAGATATTCTGCCATACTAATGAGTAAATCACGAAGGGAGATGGTTAACGTTTGACTCCACTACTTGAGGCTCTACAGGAATTGTACGCTCTTTTCCGGACCTCTTCAAATAGTTTATTGGCCTTCTATTGTGGAGTGTATGACTACATTCAGCTTCATTGACACCTTTGAGGACTGGTTTGACTTTGGGGAAGGGCCCCTCGTGCATAATTATCCACGCAGATACAGAGCTGCTTAAAGATCACGGCTATGTATGGAACTGGTGGTGGTCCTATATCAATACCGGTGCGGATATCATTGATGGCAGAGGATCGGAGGAGGAAAGCTATTCTTATTTGGACCTGGCCGAATGGTTCTTCCATTGCGTGCAGACGCAGGAGGGTCAGACTCTTCTGCAAGATGTGCAGAGGATGCGCTCTCTCTTTACCCTTTTTTTTTTTTACGCAAGCATAGAATCTGTGGGCATTTGATTATCAATTGATCTTGTTATGGATTTATAATAGTCCTTCCGGAGAGGGTTTCCTTTAATTTGATTACTATTTACTTAGGCAATAGACAGTTCTAGACTGCTGGGGCTATTTCTGACTTAGTGAGACTAGCATTTTTTTTTTTCTCTAGTGGGTGGGGGGCTCCGGAGGGTAGTGCTGGGTATGTTAGGCTGGCCAGAAGCAAATCATGTGGCGTGTTTTGTTTAGGAGAGCAGTTTTCTGGAACTGGGGATCGTAATATGTGGGGGTGGGGGGCACTGCGGCGTATCTTATTAGGTTAGGGTGGGCTGGCTTCTTAGAATTGTAGAATGTTTGGGATGTTGGGGGATAATCAAGGTTCAGAGCTAATTGGCATGTATGTATATATCTGGCTTCAGGAGCTTGTAACAGTTTTAGCGGTTTCCTTACTGCAGTATTTCAAGATGCTTTCCAGATAGGTCTCTCCAACAACGTAGTTAGCTACAATGAGCCATATGTATAAGCTTATTAGCTGGAATATTAAAGGAGCCAAGGATAGGGTCAAGAGACAAGTGGTTCTAAGACACCTTCACCATTTGGGGCACAAATTGTCTTCCTCCAGGAGCGCATCTAAAAAGAAGTGGCGTTCACTACTTTAGAAGAGCGTGGGTGGCCCAGGTCTTTGGGGGCTGGGGCCCTCGACCAAGAGAGCAGGGGTTGCCATACTTGTCGCTTAGAGGTGTCCCTTTCAAACTAATGAATGAGTGTTGGGATCCCAAGGTCGCTATATATTTGTGCACGCCTACTAGCATCACAGCCAATTTTATTAGGCTCTATTTATGGCCCTAACAGTGATTCCCTTCTTTTTTCATGAACCTTTTATGTCAGGTAGTGTCTGATACCTATAAACTTATGATTATTGAGGCGATTGGAATTTGGTGCTCCAAAATGATTTAGACAGGTCATATAATGGGAGGCGGTCTATCCCCTCGCAAAAGGCCCTGAAGGATTTCATCAATAAGGCGGCTTTAGTTGATGTCTGGCGCATATTTAACCCTGGAATAGACAATATTCCTTTTATTCACCAGTACATAATTCCCATTCAAGAATTGACTACATTTTGGTCAGCTCATTGGCGGTGCCGACATGATGCAGGTGGACATCTCCGCCAGAGTAATATCGGACCATGCCGGTGAGTGTGACATATAGGCCATCCCTAGAGATTAGGCGTTCACCACAATGGAGGCTAAATTGCCAAATTTTAAAGAGGAGCCCTCTTTGATGGTCCTAAGGGACTTTATTAAGCACTTTTAGAGGACAATCAGGATTCAATAGACCAAAGAGACCTGATCTGGGCTGCCCTAAAGTGTTCCTTAAGGGAGAGTTAATTAAGATCACTTCCAGGAAGAAACGTGTTCAGAGGACAAACTAGACTCTTTATTAACCTCGATTAAACAAACTGAGTGTGGCTTATCTCGGCGTTCACCCAATTCGGAGTGGGTTAGGTTGCATCAATTGCAGGCGCAGTACTCGGGATTAGTTTTACAACAAGCAGAGTTAGCACTTTCCTGGGTGAGGCTCAATACTTGGATATAGGAGAAAGCTGGGAAGCTCCTTGCTATGCGAATCCGGCAGCTGGACTCTGCTCATCATATTCGGGTGTCCGTACTGGTCAGGGGATCAGGTTTGCGCAGATTCGGAAATGTCTAAGGCCTTTGGGGCATATTTTCAGAAACTATATCGGAAGATCTTGAATCCAAGCCCTCAGTGACAGAAGTTACTGCATATCTGAATTCAATTACTCTCCCAAAACTAACTGAAGTTGACTAGAGCTTACGTGCCCCAATATCGGTCTTAGAGATATACCAAGCCATTCAACAGATGCCTCCTGACAAGTCCCTGGACCTGATGGGTTCCCAGCAATTTCTATAAGGCTCTTCTCTAAACATATCCCCAATTTTATTAGATGTCTTTAAATATTGGTTTAATTATGGCATCTCCAACCCAAATTACCTCGAGGCAACAATTTCTTTAATCTTAAAACCGGAAAGGATCCTCCAGTATGGATAGCTACCGCCCTATATCTCTCCTAAATACAGATATTAAAATCCTGGCGAAAGTTCTTGCTAACAGATTGTCCAAAGTTATGGATAGGTTGGTTAGCAGGGAACAAGTGGGTTTTATGAAGGAGGTTACCCCAAGATCATCTAAGAAATTGCTACACCTCATTGCAGAGGCTAAGGAATCTAAAATCCCAGCAGTACTCCTCTCTCGATGCGAAAAGGCCTTTGACCGGGTGTCCTGGGATTTTCTGTTTGCTACCCTGTCGAGCTTTCGGCTACCGAGGAGTTTTAAGATGGGTTAGAATTTTGTATTCCTTTCCTCTGCTAGAGTCAAATGTAACGGAGTATTGTCACGGTCATTAAGTTAGAGCGAGGTACCAGGCAAGGTTGCCCCGTCCCCATTGTTATTTAATTTGTATTTAGAGCCATTTCTGTGTAGATTAGCGGGAATCCACTTATTAAAGGTATATAGGTAGGGGAATCAATTACATACATTCAGCCTATGCTGACGATGTGTTATTACACATTGAGAATCCGGAGGTCTCCATACCAGCCATCCTGGAGAATAGACTGTTTCTCCAAGGTATCCTTTTATCAGTTGAATAGTTCTAAGACCAAAATTTTTCCCTTAAATCATAATGTTAGAAAAGCAGATTTGCAGGCTTTGGGATTTGGCTGGAAGCCAAATCTTTAACATACTTAGGCATTGGTATTAGCACAAGTCTCTCTTCGATGATTAAAGACAACTTAGGTACTCTAGTTCAAAATATCTCGGGAGACTTGGATAGATGGCGTCTGATTTCCTTGTCTCTGTGGGGTAGGCTGAACCTCCTAAAATGAATGTTCTCCCTAGGTTACTATACCCCTGGGGATGCTTGGGGCCTATCTCTCAAGGAAATGGTTTACAAATTTGCAGAGGATATTTAATTCCTTTTTGTGGCAAGGAAAGGAACCCGTAGATCCTATTTTAACTTGACAGCCCAAAACTCAAAGGGTGGGCTAGCTTCCCCTCTTTATTTCTGTATTATGCAGCACAACATGTCTGTAAGTTGAGCTTGTGGAACAACGAGCACAGGTATTTGGGCTATTTGCCTTATGGCTGACATAGAGCGCGATCTGCTTAAGAAGATGAAGAGCTCTCTATGGGCCTTTATTTGTCCTCTGCCTGTTATCCTAGGTTGTTAATGAACAATCCTATGGGATGGTCCCTTAAAGCTTATTACCAATTGCAACGTTATCTTGGAGTTAAGTGGTGGCTCTGGACACCCAGCCCATTTGAAAATCTGCAAATTAAGGTGGGAGGTACTGTTGTACCCTCTGCCTTTAGCATGAGATAAGTCATTTTTTGTAGCGGATTTTGGGAACAGGGTAGCCCACGCTTTTGACCACCTAAAGAGACTCTATGGATTTGCCGACTGTTACTTTTTAAGTGGTTACAGCTAGTAAAGCCTTAGCTCAGGTGTTTTCCTTGGCCCCTCACCCGGTTATGGGCTGAAATATATTGACTTCCTATTAAGGTCGCTGTCCAATCGCACGCAGTTTCTAAAGTTTATAAGCTGCTTCAGGAATGGGATCACAGGCTCCCTTCAGGTGTTTGTTATTATTGGGTAAGAGAGTTGAATTTCAGGACACTCCAGATCTCTGGAAAAAACTCTGGAACACTATGTACATGTATATCAAACAAGATAGACTTAGGATGGTTCACTTCAATATCATGCATCACCTCTATCTGGCCCACTTATTTATACAGACGTGGGCATACAGTTCACCCTTTGTTGGAATTGCAAAAGGAGGAAGGCACTTTGTATCACATGTTATGGTCATGCCCGCGATCCGGGCTCTGTGGAGTGCCATTAGCAGACTCTTGGATCCTATCCTTGGCTCAATTAGCATGGACACCCCGAGATCTGTTTATTATATATCTTCCCTGCGGCCACTTCCAGGGCTTGGAGAGCTTGAGTATCTTTGCCTCAGCTGTTATGAAGCTGTTAATTCTAAGACGTTGGTCGTCTGACAATTCTCCATCCCTATTAGAGTGGCATCGGAATGTACCCTAAGCGTTGCAGCTGGAGAAACATATTGCTTATATGCGGAGCAAGCAAAAATGCTATACATCCTTTGGGGCCCCTAGATTCCTTCCTTATGGTTTGGAAGCCGAGAACCTAATTGTTCTATGAACAGATTGATTAAGTCTCTGCTCCTCTTTCTCGTAACCTTGGGGTGGGGGTGGGGAGGTAGTAGTTTAGTTCATGTTTTATAAATATCATCAGAAAGTGCGTTGTATGTAATATGGAATCTAATGGTTTTGACTTTGCGCTTTCAGTCTAACACTTCATTATCTGCTTACTGATTGTGTTGTGTGTAAAAATAATAAAAATGTTAATTACAAAAGAATCAATAACTTGGGTGTCCCGTGATTTGGGCGACTCAATAAGAGTGAGCCCCAAAACAGTGACTGCATTTCAGAAAGACACAAATGGCGAAGGTACATATCAGCAATCACTGAAATGGGAGAAATACTTTTCTCCTCCCTGAGTTACTACGACCTTGGAGTTGTTTATTTAAGTAAGGGAGTGCAGGGGCAAACCTGCAGAAAAGCATTTCTTGCCATTTCGACGATCGCTGATATGTACCCTCGCCCTTTGTGTTCTCGCTGAAATGTCGTCGCTGTTTTTGGGCTCTCCCTAATGAGTCACCCATATCACATAGAACCATAACTTGCCCTGAATGTCCATTTTGTTGTTTGCATGTTGTTAAAAGAGTAGCATGGGATTTCTATAATTACAGCCAGCTCAATAATGTTGAAATTTACAAGCTCAGGGACTCCAGGCAATTACTACTTCATTGCAGCTCATCTGTTAAATAATGCATGCACACACCCACACACGGCAGTTGTCTATTTCCCGCACTCCGGCTGAACCATAAGCAGTCCCATCCATGTCCAGTACATCCTCCTTACCTGATGCCAGCTCAACCATCACCCAGCTTGCCAGAATCTGAGTCCATCCCATGTTCATCCCATGCACCCACCAACAACTTATTCAGTATAATAGTAGTCTGCACAGCTGTCATGGTGCAGGGTTCCTTTTTTTCTGAGGGGAGTTTGACAGGGAGCTTGAATCCTGAGAATACTCAGGGCTAAGGGGAGCTGAGAGGAGAAATGTGCTGCAGTGGTGACCACCTGGTGAGCTTAGAGTGCTTCTACCTCTCTCCCTGTCTCTTTCCCTACTGCTGCTGCTGCTGACAATGATTGACCTCTGCTGGCATCCCATACTCTGGGCATGTAGTATATTACATTGGACCAGAGGGCAATTACATCAGTAAGTGCAAATGGCAAGGTACAAATTCACTAAAAATAGTTCATATACTGTTGAATACAGGTTTTCCAAGTTTTTCTTAAAGGGGAGCTTGAAACCTGAGAGCATAGGCTGAGGGAAGCAAAAGAAGGATTCTGTTGCAGCGGTAACCCACATGGTGAGCTGGAGCACTGCTTACTTTCCTCCCTGCCTCTTCCCTACTGGTGGAGAACATGTTGGGATTTCTGTTAAACCATCAACATCCTCTTCACAGTTTTGCTGACTGATGAGCAGAAAAAGCGCAAGTCTCTGGTCTGCCGAAAGTGCCAATTGGCTTCACGCCTATGCAGTTATTAGTTCTATGCTCAGTAACTGCACCCTGAAAACTTACACCATGAAAGCTGCCCCTAGTTTTACTTAACAATTATTCCAATCCTTACCTTGTTAGGGTCAGTGAGATTGGTGAAGGAAAGAAAAATAAATAGCGCTATCAATAAAGTAATAAAAGTAGGTAGTTTTACAGAATTGCAGCCATACACAGCTGGTCTGGAGATCAAAAAATGTTGTCGCTTTATTTATTTATGTGTAGTAAAATTATTTATCTGCCCCTGAACCCAAATGAACTGCATCCTAATCTCCCAAATGTCTCCACTGTCACTATATGGAGTTTGTTCATAAGTCTTAGAAACCCAGAGATCCGTTTTTAATGTATGCATCTTATTCTCCTGACTGGCTCCACTGTTATTATTTGGAGTTTGGCATTAAGTCTTGCAAAACCTAGAGATCCATTTTTATGTTGTCTTGTGCCCAGGAACAAGCAACATCTTGTGGTAGTACTACATTGAGAGGTGTGTCAGTGATTGTGAATGCAGGGCATGCTTTAGAAGGTGCATCCCACATCCCCTAATTAGCTTAGTATGCTAGCGCTGATGAGAAAATTATGAAAATTGTCACCACGTTGAAAGAAATCTGCTACTGAAATCAGAGACAATCTCATCATTCAGTGGCAGATGACACGCCTCCAACGTGCCTTTCCTGGTGAAACTTTTCAGTAAACATGGTGGCTCCTGCTGTCTGCCACACACAATTCCCATACTGACATTGGGGTTGGCCAATCCTCGTGTTGGCATGATCCCCACCCACACACGTTCTTTAGCACTGATGTGGAAATTATGGAAAGTGCCACCAAGTTGAAAGAAATCTGCCAGTACAATCAGAGACAAGATTGTGTCATGCAGCGCAGATGACACGCCTCCCTGACGTGCCTTTCCTGATGAAACTTTTCAATGAACATGGCTGCTCCTGCCATCCACCACACAGTCCCCATACCAACATCAGGGGTGACCAATCCCTATGTCGGCATGTTCCCCCTCCACATGCTTTCTTTGCTGATGGGGTCCAGTCCCCATCTGCATCAGTCTCCCAACACACACACACACACACCTTTCTTTGCCAGCAGGCCTAATCCCCATTGGCATCAGCCTCCAAACTCATGGGCACACTGGGAGCCCACCTAGTGTACCCAACATTTTTTAGTTCACCTGTAAAGAAAGAAAACTGTCCTTCAATGTCTGTATTTTGTTTTCCCTGTAAAAGAAAAACAGTCCCACGTAGACCAGCCCCTCCACCAACCTACACCCACCCTCTGCACACCCTCACCTCCCGCACCTCACTCACCCCATACTTACCTCCAGAGGCCCAGTGCTGTGATCATCTGTGAGATACGATGCATCTGGACTCTTTAAAGACGAACTACAAAATGAAGAAATGCCAGTAAGCTATATAATGGCATCAATGACGGGGTTCAACTTAGGTGGATATCTCAACCATTTTTAATTTTGGCTCCAAATTTTCAACATGGGGTTCTTGGAACCATACCTTATGAACACATGCTCTGTCATCTCACTATTCAGTCCTGAAAGGTGATTTCTTGATCACTGCGCGGAATGACTTTTCAGGACTGATTAGCAAACAGCAGTGCCAATATTCATGAGGTGGGGTCCCAAAAGCCTATGTTACAAATTTGGTGAAAAATTCCAAAAATGACTGCATTCCGAGCATGCGTTGAGCAATTTACTCACACACTCGTAACTTCAACAATTTTTAATATTTTCACTCCAGATTTTCAACATTGCCATTTTTTCACACCTCCTTATGAACAGTACAGCTGTCATTTTTCACATCCTGCCTGAAATGTGTTTTGCACATCTGGAGCATGATAGAAACATAGAAACATAGACTTTGACAGTAGATAAGGACTACTTGGCCCACCTAGTCTGCCCATTTCCTTACCTACAGGATAAGCTGCAGATCCTATTTAACCAACAGCCTATTTCTTCCTACCCCCACAAAAATTGCCTTATGTCTGTCCCATGCTTTCTTGAATTCTCCCACAGTTTTAGACCCTACAACCTCCTCAGGAAGGCTGTTCCATGCATTCACCATCCTCTCTGTGAAAAAATACTTCCTCACATTGCCCCTGAGCCGTCCCCCTTCTTCAAATTGTGTCCCTTGTTCTTGCACAACACTTTTTCTGAAAGGTGCTACCCTCTTGGACTTTGTTGATTCCACTGAGGTACTTAAAAGTTTCTATCATGTCCCCCGCCTCCCTCCTTTCCTCAAGGGTATGCATATTAAGCTCCTTTAGATGATGGCGCGGTCGCTGTGGGAAATCATCTTTCTGGACAGATTAACAAAATCACAGTGTCATTGTTCACAAGCAGAGGTCCCAAAATGCCTATGTTGAAAATTTGGTTAAAAATCCCAAAAATTATTGCATTACAGGCGTTAGTTCGCAGTTTCTATGCATGCTCATGACTTCAACAATTTTTCAAATTTTCACTCCAGATTTTCAACATTGCCATTTTTACACCTGCTCATGAACAGTATAGCTGTCATTTTTCACATCCTGCCCAAAATGTGTTTTAACACCTGTGTTCCAAATGGCGCAGTCATTGTGGAAAATCACCTTTGGCTAACAAACTGATAGTGCCACTGTTCATGAGGTGGGATCACAAAAGCCCACGTTGAAAATTTGGAGGAAATATCAACAAATGCCTGGGACATTGGGGTTTCCAACTGTAACGCCCCATCCTGTAGAGACTGACAGGCGTCAGAGGTGTGACTTGGGATCGCGGCTGCAATCTCACACCATTCCATCCCCACACCACCCTGCACCCAGTAACAGCCATCAAGATGTGCCTTGGAGTGTTCAGCCCCAATGTTCATGCCATTCTCCTATACTGCACCCATCTCAGCTTATTTCCTTATGGAATGGGGTAAGCATAAGGCCGAAGACCCCAAGGCACACTTCTGGCAGATGTCAGGCCTTGAATGTGACAGGCGTGAGACTGATGGACCATTATCAGGGCTATCAATCAGCAATTACCCATAAGAAGGCAGAATTCCTGTCCAGGGAAATTGCTGCTGCACAGAATCGACCAGCCCAGCTCTTTTGGACTGTGGACAGACTGTGCAATCCAATCTGTCTCCAGCCTGGGAGTGCCTTTTCACAAGAACAGTGTGATGAGTTTGCTTGATTCTTTGCAGATAAGGTTGCCACAATCAGGTCTGGCCTCCATGTGACTCCTCTAATGGGAATTGTAGTGGTTGGCAGGAGATGTCGGACACCCAGTTTGCCTGGTGTGACTTTTGCCTTCCCACAATCAATGACATTGTGATAGTCATCCAGTCATTGCGACCAACCAACTGTAGTTTGGATCCTGGCCCTACTCGCCTCCTTGTATGTTGCATGGATGAGATTGGCGCGTCCTTGCCGAGATAGTCTGGAGGTCTTTGGATAGGGATTTTCTGAATCCCTGAAGAAGTCATGGTTCTGCCCTCCTCAAAAGTGCTCCTTGGACCCGAACTGTCTGGCTAACTACAGACCGGTCTCTAACCTGCCCTTTGTGGGTAAGGTTATTGAGAAGGTGGTTGTGTCACAGCTGGATGATCATTTGACCAGCTACAATGTCTATGATTCTCTCCAGTCTGGATTTAGGAAGAGACATAGTCCCGAGACAGCCCTTGTTCGGACACTAAATAACCTTCTAATAGCGAGATATTGAAAGACCTGTTCCATCTTGGTCCTTCTAGATCGCTTTGTGGCATTTGACACTGTAGACCATGGTGTGCTGTTGGAGTGCCTGCAGTTTATCTATGGACTGTCTGGTATGGTCCTTGGACGGTTTTGATCATTTCTAGGGTTGGACTCAGAGAATGGTGTCAGGATTTTTCCTCAGCACCACTCCCCTATCCTGCAGAGTGCTGTAGGGCTTCATATTGTCACCCATGTTGTTTGCAGAGTACATATTGCCATTAGGAGTTATTATTAGGTGATACAGCTTGAGTTTTCACTGCTAGGCAGATGATACTGAGCTGTACATGTTCTTGTACCCGGTCTGGATGATGCTGTCTCAGTTTTTAACAACTGTCTGGCCAAGATCCAGGACTGATGAATGTGAGTTGGCTACGGTTAAACTTGGAAAAAAAATGAGGTGTTAGTGGTGGATCCAGGTCATCGGGAGGCAGGTTTGTTGGCAGGAGTACCCTCTGGTCTATGGCTTGAAGGTACTCAGCTAACTACCTCAGACTGAGGGCAGAACCTGTGCGTTATTTTGGATGACCACCTGACCCTTAAATCTCAGGTGTCGGCAGTTGTCAAAACCTCATTTTACCATCTGAGGAATATCACCGGGTTAAACATCTGGTCCCTCGATGATCTTCCAACATTGGTCCACGTCTTCGTTAGGCTGTTGACTAGTACTTTTAGGACTAGTCATATAACACCTGTGCTCCGTGGATTGCACTGGTTGCCAATACAGTGGTGGATCACCTTCAAGGTCGGTTTTCTGACCTATAAGGCCCTACACAATCAGGGACCTAGTTACCTGCAAGATCTGCTTTGCCCATACTGCCCCACCCACTCCCTCTGATCCACCAATGAGGGATTGCTAGAGATTCCCAGGGTCCATTTGAAGACATCTTGAGGTTGAGACATACAGTTTTATGGCCCCGATCTGTGGAATTCTCTACCTCGTAGGTACTAGATTGCCTGACCATCCAAAGTTTTAAATCAGCACTTAAAACTTATTTATTTAGCCTAGCATATTCTGATTTTAGGCCACTGCTGAATTTATTGAATTTTAATTGCTGGATTTGTTTTTATTCATTTTTAATTATTTATTGTACTGTACAAGTGCCTTGACTGCAAGAAAAGCACTTTTTATAAATAACGTTTTGCTTGATTTCTTGCTTGCAACACTCATCAGTGTATGCAGGGTGAGGTGAGGTGAAATGGCGTGTTATGGCCGACAACCCAAAGGCACACACCCCAATGCCTGTCAGTCTCCGCAGGGTGGGGGTGGGGTAGGCATCAGTTCAAAGCTACACTGCCATTCCTATTATGCATCTCTAACTCCTGAACTACCAGTGCCAATGCCAGCAAGACAACATTTGGCATTGACAAATGGTTGCTAATGCATGCATCCTAATCTCCTGACTGGCCCCACTGTCACTATCTGGAGTTTGGTCATAAGTCTTGCAAACAAAGAGAGTAATTTTAATGCATCCCCACCAACTCCAACCTGCCACTGAACTGCATCCTTGTTTAACAGTTGATGCTATTGAACCAGCTTTATGTATTTTTTTTTCAGAAGTGCACTTTGGCTCTTTCAAAGCAGATGTTTATGATTTCAGTCTTCATTAAATATAGAATAAAGGATGAGGAAGTGTGTGATATCAGAATTTAATGTACTCCCAAGGTGTGGGATGCTACATAAACCCAAGGGGTTTATTAAAGTGTCCCACACCAAAGGTGTGCATTAAATTGTCATATGCACACTTTCCATCTTTTATTTTATATAATTTCTGCTCAGACATTTTGTTCCAGCCTGAGTCCTGTAAGCATGTGTGACAGGCACGCATCACGCACACACACACACTCTTTCTCCATCCTTTTGTAGAACTGCATTTTATTTTGGTTTTATTATTTAGTTTTATTTTGTCCCATAGTTATAGATTTATATCACTATCATGCTTACCAAGTCAGCCACGGTCAGAGCCATTCCAGCTGGCAGTCCATGTCCATCACTGCTGAACAGCATGATCAACCAGAAAGATGTTTTTGTTCTTAAATTTTATAGTTGATGCAGCAGTATTTAATTAAAAGTAAAAACAATGAGGACTCTCGGTCTGGTGGCTCCTTGCTACAGGGATACGAAGCTGACATGTTTCCAGAACTGTTCCCAGGAGGAGATGGACAGCCAATGAGGGAGCAGCTATTTTGAGTGATGCAGCTTGTGCTCACCATAATAAACCATGGGTTAAGAAAAATATTGCTGGCCAGTTATTATAACATGTTAAAGTCACCCCTCCCCCGTCCTGTTCATGCTGATGTTTAAACGACATATTCAAGCTTGCTGACAGACACGTTTTCTCAGTTGCAGCTACAATGGATAGGGACATTGCTCAGGAGTTAAGAGGAATGAAGGGGACAGACAAAGACCATCAGACTAGCCTCCTACCTCCACTCTTCACCTGGAGCTTTCATAGCTGACACTTGCTCACTTTGATCTGGACCAAGTATAGGATGGTTCATGTGGCTAAATGTCTATTGCTGTTAGCCAGCACTGAAGCTTGGGGTGGGGATGGGGAAAGGCTGGGGACTCTTGCCAGTACTGTCTAAAGCTTTCAACCTAGATCTAAACTTAAACCATGGAGTCCCCCACCAAGGAAACTGAGGAATTTGAAAGCAATTCGCTGAAGTACCTGCAGTTGCAGTAAATCAAGAAAATCTGAGGACTGCAAGTATTCTCTTTTTATTCCCATTTTTTTCGCTATTTTGCAGCACAGCGGTTTATATGAAGTGAGCTGCGTTTGTGTTATACCTGCTCTCAGTATATATTTTGAAGTTTATACACTGCTGCATACTGTCAGTGTTGCCATGCATGTTGTGAGATGCAGTTTCCATCTCAGAGATGTTACAAGTTGGTCTTAGGGATCATTCTTTAATATTAGTATTCAAAGTTTACAAAGGATTTCTCTCATCGAAATCTGAAGTCTGCTTGGTACCCTTGTATGCATTGCCCATATCCAATGCCACTGACACTGTAAGCTTCCATCTGTAAAGCAAACCTTGTTTGACAATTAGCTGAGTGCAGGACCAAACTGATGATGTTGAGGTTTCCGCCACATCTTCTGGAATCTGACCTGATTATTTTCCTTTATGTAGCTGATTCTGCTGAATGGTACAAGTCCAATGCATTTTATATCTTCTTTCTCAATACAGTCACCTTGTTGTACTAGTCACCCAGCCCTTAAACATATTTATGTAAAATAAAATTGTGCAAGGCTGCTGGTTTCACATCACAGAAGCAGAGCTGCTTGGTATACTGTACCTTGTATTATTAAAATATGTTAAGAGTCCAAACACCAAATCATATGAAATACTTGCAGGATCAATTGCAAAGGTCAAATTGATTTAATAGGTCATTTTTCAGTTTACAGTACTGGCATTCAATGTGAATCCATGTTAAAATTTTTAACAGTCCCAGTTATGGGTCTTTTAAATATTTACAGTATGCATCATCTAGTACTATTCATTCACCTATCACTTGTTGTTTGTTACATCACAGTCTGTTGACAGGATAACACTTGTCCTCAACAATGAACTCAGAAAATCTCCCTCTAAGCTTTCCATACTGATTGATGGCAGGGAAACATTCACAGCCTTTATTGTGAGCCTCCTTACAAGCAACTGAAATGTAAACATTATAAATATTGTCTAGCGCATTGTACAACTGAAGCGAATGAATTATGCTCATAAAATACAGGGGAGAATTCCAGCTCTTCCAAAGATAACATCATTTTGATGTTTACCTTCAGTAGAGCATTAGTGTATATTCATTTTGTCTGAAATAAAACTGGCACTGGCAAAAGGGCCTCTGAAGTTCAGGAGCAAGAAGCTGATATTTTGCCTATAATTAGTTTCTGGGATAAACCCAATACAATCAACACACTGCCCAATAATCCGACCAACTGTATTTTTGAAACATTTAAAAAGAAAACTTGAAATAATTT
The DNA here is from genome assembly GCA_016271365.2 of Neoceratodus forsteri. Lineage (NCBI taxonomy): Eukaryota > Metazoa > Chordata > Ceratodontiformes > Ceratodontidae > Neoceratodus > Neoceratodus forsteri. The sequence goes on along the minus strand of CM057455.1, from coordinate 666,298,010 downwards.
CACCAGTTGTGTGCAGTAGCATGTCATAAGAATGTAAGCTTTATCTTAAGCATATTAATTCAACATGTAGGGCTGCATGAATAAATCTGGACCAACCTGTCTCAGGCACCTTAACAGAAATGAATATAAATAGTATAATATATTGCAGAACATAATTCAGGCTCCAGTTATTCAGAAATGCATTCAGTAATTATTTTTATTAGGGAAAATATTTTAATTAACACAGCTATCATAGACAGCACAAGATCAGGATGGCAAGGATGTTGAAATTCTGATAACAGAGAAATTACTCTTTATAAAATCAACAAACTTAAACTTTTTCTCAGTATCACACTGTGGAAAACATTTAAATATCACAGAGTACAATAGTAAGCAATGAATCCTATACACACAGCTGGGACTGGGAAACGATAAATATCATAGAGTACAATACTAAGCAATGAATCCTATGCACATCTGGGATTAAGGTGCTAAATTACTCCATGTGTAATTTTTGTGTCCCTGATATGCAATTGCATATAGTTTAGAAGTGTTATATACATTGCCTTCATTTTTGATTTATGACTCAACTGGAATTTTTCTCCATTTTATGCAGCTGATGTCCTTAAACTAGACTAAATTATCAATTCACATTCTGACTTTTTTCATTTAGCTTCTGAAAGCCATCACTTGGACCATCTTAGACTCCTGCATAATTTTTTTCCTGTATACATTATTTGCAGTCAGTTACTACCAAGAGGAAAAATAAAATACTTTCAGATTTCACATAGTTATTCACATGATGGATAGTGACAGAGTGAGGTAGGAGATTGGAGGAAAGAGGTTTAAACAACTGCTGATTTTAAAAGATTAAAAAAACAGAAAAAAAATTTCTATAAAGTACCATACAGTATTAGAGTTTCCTATAGTGTGTCATAAATCCAGTGGCCCCATTACACCTGTTACAGTTTGAGTTAAAGTGTTTAATATGTACTTTAATTCCATGATTTTCCTTCTTTGTGTTTTGAAGTTGCCAATAGTATTAGCACAGACAGGTCTAGAGAGGAATGGTCTGGTTGGGAAAACGCTGTTCTACTGCTGTGCTGATAACCTGGTTTAATATTGCATATCAGATAACCTGGTTTAATATTGTGTGTCAGTGGTGGGTCATCCTGGTTGTCAGTGGTTTCCTTGTTTTCCTATGTAGAATCCACCTGTGCATTTTTTTTCACTGAATTATGTAAACTCCTTTGCTTGATTGGCATGTGTCTCTACTATACTTTCCACTGAACACACTTTTGCCACTAAGGCTTCTCTGCCCCCACACCTTCACCACATTCCCACACTACTCACTCAAATACATCAGCTGCTCCTTCTGGCTTCCTCTTTCCAGTACTTGTGGCTTCTCCCTCCTTCCCAGCACTTCCTCTTCACCCACTCAAATGCAACTTCTGTACCCCTTCCTCACTCAGTCATTAATTATGTGCAAAACTTTTCATTTCCCAATCATAACAATTTCACTATGATAACTCATTTTATTAATTTGTTAATTTTACCCTCTGCACTGTCTATTGATTAAATAAATGAGGTCTGTACACTTTAGAGTATTGTTGGTTAAGGGAAGATCTATGCCTAGTATTAAAAACTTTTACTAATATCGATTTATGGGACTGTTTGAACTTGAGGATGAGAGAAAACAGGCATAATACAAGAGCACACATTTTGCAGTTGCAGCTATAGGGAGAAACTATTCATACCAAGAGGAGGGCATCATGGTTTAGTCAGAGGGTGACCCACCTATGGAATTCTTTGCCAGGTGAGGTGGTGGGTAGTAAGAGTATGGAGATTTTTAAAACAGATTAGATGACTACTGCAATAGAAAAGATCAGGGGTTACTGTTCTTAGTTGGTGAGCTGTTATGGGCTATGCTTACTTGGCTCAAATAAACCTATGAAACCTATCTATACCCTAACAACTACACAGCAAATACAAGCATGCAAACATGCAGCATTGACAAATTCTTGTTTAGTAGAGTCCTGCCCCAGCCAGCTTCACAGCAGCAGGGACTTACTTATTTTTATTTATTTATTTATCAAGTCTAGGATTACAACTTTGAGCCATGGCTCTTTTACAAAGGTTCCACGTCAGAGAAATACAAATTATGGGGAACATCAAGACAGGCATTACAACAATGTGACATTGCAAACAGAGTACAGATTAATACAGTTCAAGGGTAGCATTGTAACAAGGCAGCCAGTGGCATTTGTCAGAGAAAATAGACAACAGATAAGAAGTGCCAGAGTCATAGGAAGAGGGTGGGAGAGAGATGTAGGAAGGGTGGCAAGAGGGTGAAAAGTGCAGCATTGGGTATACCAAGATGTGAGGGTAGAATCCAGTGGGGGGACAACTAGAGCAGAAAGTGAAGTGGAGAAACAAGGTTAAGTTGGGCAGTCACAGGAGCTATTGGTAGAGATAGTCCCGATCCTAGTTTTAAACATACCAATAGCTGAGACAGAGGAGATGGTTGGGCTGAGGCCATTGAACCAGAGTGGCACTCGACAAGCAAAAAAGCGTTGTCCCTGTGAAGTGTGACAGTAGGGGACTTTCAGTAGCTGTAGCGTGGATCTCCTAAGGCACCATTTGTTAATTCGGTGTTGTAACAGAGTTGAGACCCCAGAAGGTGCAAGGCTATAGATTTTTTTCACCATGGAGCAGGTGAAAACTTTATGCGGTTTGATAGTTGGAGCCAGCCGGTCTGAGTGTACAGGTCACATGTGTGGGTGAGACGGTGAGCACCAGTGATAAGTCGACATGCTTTATTTAAGGTAGTTGAGAGGCATCTAAGGGTTGTGGTTGTGGCGAGCCATAAATGATGAGGCCATAGTCTATTACAGAGATCACAGAGCTCAGGACTGCAACCTTCAAAGCTTCTGCGTGAGGTGTGGTCTGTGTTTGTAGAGGAGACCAAGCCATGTATTAGTAGCTCTAGCTACATTATCTACATGAAGTCCATAGGAGAGATTAGGGTCAAGCTGTATCCCTAAGTATTTGAAGGACCCCACCTGATCTAGAGTGTTCCCTGGGTGGTGGAGATAGCCAAGTGGTGTAGCTTGTGTGGGTTATGAGAGCTGCAGAAACATAGAAACATAGAATTTGCGGCAGATAAGGACCGCTTGGCCCATCCAGTCTGCCCATTTCCCTACCTACTGGATAAGCTGCAGATCCTAGTTAACCAGCAGCCTACTTCTTCCTACCCCCACCCCTAGAATTATCTTATGACCGTCCCATGCATGCTTGAATTCCACCACTGATTTTGACTCCACAACCTTCCTCCGAAGGCCGCTCCATGCATCCACAACCCTCTCTGTGAAAAAATACTTCCTTAAATTACCTCTGAGCCGCACCCCTCTATCTTCAAATTGTGCCTCTTGTTCTTGCACACTCTTTTTTGAAAGATGCTACCCTCTTGGACTTTGTTGATTCCCTTGAGGTACTTGAACGTTTCTATCATGTCCCCCTCCCTCCTTTCTTCTAGGCTATACTTATTAAGCTCCTTTCGCTCTCTCTCTTCATATGTCTTCCGGTGCAGACTCTGCACCATTTTAGTTGCCTCCTCTGGACAGCTTCCATCCTGTCCATGTCTTTGTGGAGATTGGGTCTCCAGAACTGCACACAGTACTCAGATGGGGCCTCACCAGCTGTCTGTACAGAGGATAACTTCCTGTTTTCTACTGGTGATGCCTCCCTATGCATCCCAGTATCCCCCAGCCCTCCTTGCTGCCCTCTCACATTGCTTGCCCACCTTTAAGTCATCTGATATGACTACCCCAGGTCCCTTTCCATTTTGTTGTTGTTAGTATCTCACCCCCATTGTGTACTCTTCCCTGGGTTTTGTTTCCCAGGTGCATTACCTGCACTTCTTAGCATTGAATCTAAGCTGCCATACATTTGACCATTCCTCTAACCTTCCAAGTCCCTTCTCATCCTTCACCCCAGCCTGTGCATCAACTCTGTTGCAGATCTTGTGTCATCTGCAAAGAGACATACTTTTCCTTCCAGTCCTTCAGCAATGTTGTTATAAAGACATTGAAGAGGACCGTCCTAATACTGAACCTGCAGTACCCTACTAGTAACCTCCTTTCTTCTGAGTGGACTCCAATTACTATTATGCTCTGTGTCCTATTCTCCAGCCAATTTTACCCAGGCTGTCATCTTGGGACCCACTCCCAGGCTGGCTAACCTGTATATTAATCTTTTGTGGGACTGTGTTAAATGCCTTGCTAAAGTCTAGGTAGGCCATGTCCACAGCCCTCCCTGATCTACTACTTTGGTCACCCAGTCAAAGAAATCTATCAGATTCATCTGGCATGACCTTCCCGCTGTGAATCCATGCTGCCTAGGGTTCTGTGCCCCTCTGGCCTCCAGATACTGACAATTCTTTCCTTCAGAAGTGATTCCATCATTTTCCCTATCACTGAAGTTAAACTAACAGGTCTGTAGTTTCCTGCTTCTGCCTTGCTCCCACTTTGTGAAGGGAATCACATCTGCCCTCCTCCAGTCCTTGGTACCACCCCTCCTCCCATGATTTGTTAAAAGGGTAGTCAGTGGTGTCACTAGTTCTACCCTTAGTTCTTTTTAGAATTCTGGGATGAATCCCATCAGGCCCCATTGCTTTGTCCACCTTCAGTTTTAAGAGTTCTTTCAGAACCCTTACTTCTGTAAATGGGCTGGTATCAACTTCTGTATCCAGAGTGTTTCTACTTGTTTGTTTTATGTACCTCCCCTCTTCATTTGTAAATACTGAGCAAAATATTTGTTTAGTATCTCTGCCTTTTCACAGTCTCCTCTGCCCACCGTCCCTCCCCTTTATTAAGTCTCACTATCCTCCCTTTGTCTTCCTTCGGCTCCCTGATGCACCTATAAAAGGTTTTATCCCTTCTTAACTGAGTTGGCTATCTTTCCTCGGTTTGGGCCTTTGCTGTTCTGACTGCCTTCCCAGCCTCCTTTTGCTTTAACTGATACAGTTCTCTATCCTGCTCCTTCTGTGATTCCTTGTACTTCCTGAATGCTTTTTTCTTGAACCTTCACTGCCACTTCCTTTGAGAACCATAGTGGTTTCTTACATCATTTTGTTTTGTTTATTTGCTTCACACAAAGGCTCGTTGCCTCTGTGATGGCAGTTTTATTATTCCCATTGTTCTTCCACCCTCCTTCCTGCCCATTTGCTAGTGTATTCCTTATGCACTCACCCATTTGGCAAAGTCAGCCCTCCTAAAGTCCAGTACTTTTGTCTTTGTATGGCTTGACTCTATTGCTGTGTTTATTTGAACCATACTGTTCGATGGTCGCTAGTTCCCAGATGGCTACCCACTTCTACATCTGTGATCCCTCTTCATCTCCATTTTAGAGAATCAAGTCTATTATTGCCCTCTTGAGTGGGCTCCAGTACTAGTTGTTTAAGGCATGCCCCGTAGGGCATCTAGAATAACTCCACTCTTCAAGTGGCAGCTGCAACTGCACTCCAGTTAACATCTAGCATATTCAGATGACCCATCAGCTTATCTCCCTTTTCTGCCATTCTAAGTGTACTTTCTATCATTTTCTTGTCCATTTCCTCCCTGAGAAGGGGGTTCGTATACAACCCCCAGCGGATTGTGGTGCCATTGCCTGTCTCCAAATTTACCCACAGTGCTTCTTCTCCTCCCTGTTTACCCTTTTGTTCTGTTGCTTTTATTCCTTCCCTTATGTAAAGAGCTACCCTCCTCTTTACCCTCCCTGTCCCTCCTGTAGATAGTATATCCTGGTATGTTTACGTCCCAGTCATGGTTTTGTGTGTACCATGTTTCTGTGATCGCCATGATATCCAAATGTTCCTCCTCCATCAAGGCCACTAATTCAGAAGCTTGTTACCCAGACTACGGGCATTGGTACTATTGCTCTCCATTTTTGATGGCTTTACCTTCTGTTGCAGCATCCCTCACTGACCGCTCTACTGATCTTTTTCTCATTTAGTACCCCTGTTTTGTAGGGAGAGGCTGGGATTTTCCTGCTGCTTGTCAGTGCCTCCCTTTGACTAGTTTAAAAGCTTGCCAATGAAGCATTTAAACCGATTGCTCAAAAGACTTGTTCCCTTCCTGGACAGATGCAGACCATCCTGCCAGCATAGGCTGGTGTCCTCCAGGTGGATCCCCAGTCCCCAATGAAGCTAAACTCCTGTGCTCTGCACCATTTTTTCAACCATTCATTAAACTGCATGGTGCAATTACCCTTGCCTCCCCATGCCTTTGACAGGCAGCACCTCTGAGAAGGATACTGTGTGTGCTACTTGTCTTAGACCCTCCCCAACTCTGCAATGTCCTCCTGCACTGCTCTAATCTCATGATGAGCCAAGTCATTTGTCCTAGGTGGACAATTACGTCCAGCTCAGACTCCCTTGCAGCTGTTCTCGTGATCCTGAGGATGCGCTTCCTGTCCCTCCAAGCCATGGCACCAGGCAGGCACCTTACTTCAGTTTTCTCAGCTCCCCAGTTCTATATCCTAATAATTGGAGTCCCCACCAGGAGCTGCTTCCTTTCCCTGTGGTGTCCTCTGCCTCCTTCCTGTGGGCCTCCCTTGTGACAGTTGTCATCAGTCTTCTCTACGGGTGCATCCATAGGGGGCTATGCTCCCCAGAATGGTGTATAGATTGTGGAGTGGAACAATTGACTGTGTGTGCCTCTGTTCCACCATCCTCACCCTCCTGAGCCCACTGTGGTCCAACTGCTGTGCTTTGCAACCTCTGAGGTAGTGGTGGTGGCGCTAGTGCTCCCTGGATGGGGGTTCCTTCCTACTGTCCAGTGTGGCCTGGGGAAGGTTTCCTACTACTGTCCAGTGCAGCCTGAAGATGGACAACTTCCTCCTCAGGGAAGATAGTTGTCTGCAAATAGGGCAGCATCTCAGCCTCCATAAAGACTCCTGGAAGACTGTTGCCCCACAGCCATTACATTGCACTACTCCCCACATGTTTATCTACTTTTTGTTTGTATTTGTGTGTGTGTGTGTGTGTGTGTGTGCGTGGTGATTGGTTATATAGAAATATATATATTATATAATGTGTATGCTTATATTGTCAGTGCAGTGTGCTAAAGAGGATAGGACAGTTATATGCACCTTGCAGTCTTGAGGAAATGATGTCAGAACCTCAGGTATAAAGGAACTATTTCCAGGGTGGGTGGGGTGAGGGTGGGAAGGGGTTGGGCCTAAACTGTGCCCTCACAAAACAATCAGCTAAAATCTCTCACCCACCACTGCATGATGAGTGCCTTCCTGTTAGCAAGATACCCTACACAACAATTTGACAGAGAAAAATACCTGCTAATCAAACAGAGAAAATCCAGACATCCAAGTCAGACACAGGTAAACCTCTCCAGCCCCAAAACAGCCTGGTGGTTTGTTAGCCACAAAGGAAAATAAAATATGCAGTTATTTCAGCCCTTCTGAAGATGCTGACAAGATAAGCAGTTTTGAAAACCCTCTTCCTGAATTAAAAACTAAAATAATTAAACACAAAGCAATACCACTGTAAAAGTGAGGAAAACTTCTCTCAGATATAAGCAAGAGAGAGATTAGTTACAGATATCTAGTCCAATATAGTATATCCCACTCAGCTTCTCAGTTGTTTCAAAGCACACCCAGTACACAACTTGGAAGAAGATGGACTTCTGTCTCAAACAGGATCACACCAGTAGTTTATAGTAATTGAACAATGCTGAAATGGTCAAGCTAGTCAATTGGCTGTGATGCGGGCCTCTGACTTGTGAAGACAATTTCCCCACCTCAGGCTATGTCTGGCATCCAATTACAAACTGCAGCCCTTGCTATTTTAAATCACACAACCCCACCAAATGTTGCAAAATATATTGATGCAGATTGTCACAGAATTCTAGTAATCAGTCCAGTTAACCACAAAGGAAATCAAATATGCAGTTATTTCAGCCCTTCTGAAGATGCTGACAAGATAAGCAGTTTTGAAAACCCCTTCCTGAATTAAAAAACTAAAATAATTAAACACAAAGCAATACCACTGTAAAAGTGAGGAAAACTTCTCTCAGATGTAAGCAAGAGAGAGATTAGTTACAGATATCTAGTCCAATATAGTATATCCCATGCAGCTTCTCAGTTGTTTCAAAGCACACCCAGTACACAACTTGGAAGAAGATGGACTTCTGTCTCAAACAGGATCACACCAGTAGTCTATAGTAATTGAACAATGCTGAAATTGTCAAGCTAGACAATTGGCTGTGATGCGGGCCTCTGACTTATGAAGACAATTTCCCCACCTCAGGCTATGTCTGGCATCCAATTACAAACTGCAGCCCTTGCTATTTTAAATCACACAACCCCACCAAATGTTGCAAAATATATTGATGCAGATTGTCACAGAATTCTAGCAATCAGTCCAATTAGCCACAAAGGAAAATCAAATTTGCAGTTATTTCAGCCCTTCTGAAGATGCTGACAAGATAAGTAGTTTTGAAAACCCCTTCCTGAATTAAAAACTTAAATAATTAAACACAAAGCAATACCACTGTAAAAGTGAGGAAAACTTTCTCAGATGTAAGCAAGAGAGAGAGATTAGTTACAGATATCTAGTCCAATATAGTATATCCCACACAGCTTCTCAGTTGTTTCAAAGCACACCCAGTACACAACTTGGAAGAGCATAGATTTGGTTTTCTTGTCATTGAGGACCAGTTTATGATTAACCATGTCTCTACAGAACTGAAACCAAGTTGAAGGTTGTGTTGAAGAGTTGCAGGATCTTTGTGAGTGGAGAATACAACAGCATCATCGGCATATAGTATGATCTGCTCAGAGCAGTTGTAAGGGAGGGAGTTTAAGAAAGGCTAAAAGGAGGGTCCCAGTATGGATCCTGTGGGACACTCAGGTAACAGGCAGGGTGTTAGAAAGAGCGTCTGCACTTTTACTCTCTGTGACCGGGTTTTCTAAGTAGCTTTTAAACCAGAGAGAAGAGTCAGGTGATAGCCCAGCATTCAGTAGTTGGTGTATTAATAATCCATGGTGTACTGTATCGAAGGCCTTGGAGAGGTCGATAAACGCTGTGAGAAGGCTGTTGTCAAGGGATTTGTGCAAAGCTCCAGTGAACTCAAGGAGGGCTGTGGTGGTGCTGTGACCTTTCCAGAAGCCGTGTTGTTGTGGACAAGGTACATTGTATTTATCCAAGTGGTCGGTAAGTTGATCAGCCACGATGCGCTCAAGTGCCTTAGAGAGTGGGGCAGTATGGAGATAGGGCGATAATTTGAGGAATCGCCTTGTCCCCACTTTTATGGATGGGTGTCATGGTGGCTGTTTTCCATAGGTCCGGAATTTTCCACAGCTGAGAGAGGTTTAGGATTTTGTTAATGGATGAATTACCTCATCGAGGTGAGCAAAAGAAGCTTAAGGTCCAGGGTGTCGCTACTAGATCTAGATTTAGAGATAGCTGCAGTAATATAGCGGGTGAGCTTCATTCAGCCTTACCTTCCTGAAGTAGAAGAGGGGATGGTTAGACTGAGGGGCTGAGGTATTTGGGGAGTAGGCCCTGTTTCCTAAAAAGTCATGGGGTAGAACAGCACTAAGGTCTGAAAAGCTGCAGTTAAAGAAGCTCTAAATTCACTTCTAATATCAACTCAGAACTTAAATGACTGTAAGGATTAAACTAATCATTAAACCCTAGCACATAAATTCAACTAGAGACACAGAGGAGATACAGTAGTTAGAGGTGTGTTCAGCAGGAGATAGTATGGGCCACCTGGAAATCAGCTTCCACTGGTACCAAATCCAAAAGTCAGGGCTAGTACCTTGCAGTACAGAGGATTTCTGAAGCATAGGTGGGCTGAAGATAGGTGGCCTAGTGACCGTGATACAGTGAGCCAGCATCTGTGATGCAATACCAAACAAAGGATCTCCTCTTGACATTTTTTGACATTTTTGTTGACCACTAGACCACAGTAACTTTCTTCATATGCCATATCCATACATTAATAGGTTTCAGGCCTAGCAAGTATGGAAGGTGATAGAAATGGTCCACTTGCCATCCTTTTAGCCCTTTTTAGCAATTTAAGGGAATATCACTCAGCATTACTGTACTGTGTTTATTTTATTTTATTTTACAGTTTTGGCCAGGTAAGGCACACTAAGCTGAGGCTTGTTTCAAGTGTGTCCTGGGAGAACAGAGAAGTTAAGTGATTTGCTCATGTTCACACAGTATGCAAGTGGCGGCTGTGAAATTCAAACCCAGTTCTCCAGGTTTACAGCTCAGTGCTCTTTGTAATAATACGGAGGTAGGTAATTGTAGTCTGCAACACTTTACTTAACATTGCCAGCTTTGTACAGTACAGATGCATGCAGTATCAGTGCTAGCATTAATCTGGCAGGTTATAGTCTGCCAGCATTATTTATATGAAGCTTCAAATGTTATGACATCACGCCCGAGCGTGTTTCATTAATATGCATGCATTTTCATTAATACACATATCCTCACATCTCCACTCATTAGTACAATCTTTTAACAATTTAAGAACTTTAAGAAAGATTATACTTTATAGTTCAGTTAGTTCATAGTCACTTTAAGTCCTGTAGCATGCAGCCTTCATAATTGGTCAGCCAGCTCACCAGTTCACCCTGGTTGGGCTTTCCAATGGCCACGCATGTTCTTTGGGGTGGCCGATGCCACTGCTGATGTTGTTTGGATGGTCCTTACTAGGTCCTGTTGCTGCTGTGCCACCATAGCTGTGTCTCTTCCTCTGGACATCTTTCTCTCTGCTGTTGACTCAGACTCTCTCACTCCCACTGTTGATTCGACATCACTCTCTCTCTCTCTCTCAGTCATTGGACAACTGATTGTATTCTTATTTATTTATTTATTGAGTGTTGACAACAACACCTTTGAGCAATACAACTCATTTACAAAGGCTACACGTCAGTAGTTCTGAAACAAAACAAGGTAATAATAGATAAGTAAATAGTGGATATCAAAAATATACTTCACAAAAAACTAATACATTGAAAGCAATCAAAATAGCATTGAATGTTACTCAATATAACAGTAGAGTTGGCTAAAGGGAGGGCAGCCTGGGAGGCCTTGTCAAAATCTAGGAGAGAAAGTAATGGGGTGTAAGGTGGGGATGGGAGAAACAAGAGGGAGAAGGAGATGAGTTGCACAGGAGGTGGAGAGGGAAGGAGCGGAGTTGCAAAGGAGGTAATGGGGATAGAGAGATGAGGGGATGGGAGGTGGAAGCAGGGAAATAGGGCAAGTGCAGAGAGAAAGGTGGAGGCTGGCGAAGTGAGGGGGAGGAAGACAAATTAATAGTAGAAGGAAAAGAGGTGGTGTTTAGCCAGGAGAGGGGCAGCCTAGCAGGCCTTGTCAAAACCCGAGAGAGAGAGAGAGAGAGAGAGAGAGTAATATGGGTGGGAGAGAGGTAGAGAGAGAAACATAGGAGGAAGGAGGGAAGAAGTTGCAAAAGAGGTGCATGAGATAAGAGAATGGGTGGAGGGTAGAAGAGGGAAGGTGAGGTGGAGCAGGGAAGAACTCAAAGATGCATGAGCAGAGAAGAAGCAATTGTGAGTGATGGAGGGAAAAGGCTCGAGGGTAGGATTGAAATGATGTGCCAAGAGTTAAAAGTGCTGAAAGGTATAAATACAATGATAACATAAGCAGAAGGCTGCTAAGGGTGGCAGTCATAGAAACATAGAAACATAGAAGTTGATTGGCAGATGAGGACCGCAAGGCCCATCCAGTCTGCCCATTTCTTTTCTACCTTATAAATGTGCCATTGGCCTTTGCTCTGTCAGTGGCCTATCTATTCATACTCATCTGTATTGCTCCCTTATGCCTATCCCATGCCTGTTTGAAGCCCTGCACTGTATTCATTGCCACCACTTCCTAAGGTAGGCTGCTCCATGCATCCACCACCCTTTCTGTGAAAAATAATTTCTCACATTCCCCTTAATTGGCCTCCTCTAATCTCATGCTGTGTCCTCTTGTCCTGCTATTTTTCTTATATTTAAACATGTTAGACTCTTTCACCTTGTTAATGCCCTTAAGGTGTTTGAATGTCTCAATCATATCACCTCTCCTCCCTTGCTCAAGGGTATACATATTGAGCTCTGTTAATCTGTCCTCATATGTCTTCTGATGTAGTCCCTGCACCATTTTGTTGCCCTTCTGGGCTGCCTCAGTCACATATGCTGTTTACTAATAGATGCTGCCAGAGTTTGTGCTTGAAAGGGCCAAGTTTGACTCAGCAGAAATGTCCCTACCCAGGAGTTGAGCCAGTGGGGGCTCTATAAGCAAAAGACCGCTGAGCTAAGGTGGTGCGGCATCTTGGAACAGAAAAACCTGATTTGCCGAGCTGAGTATGTTGGATACTGTGACAAGGGCTAAGGAGCTATTGTACCCCAGGGGGTAGCAAACCAAGGTGTGTCTTCTTGGCAAGTAAGCAGGTTTGATATTGGATCTGACTGAATAATTGAAGCCACCCATTCTGAGCATATAGACACACGTGTGTGTGGAGGCAGGCAGCCCCAGTAAGGAGTCTGCATGCTTTGTTAACAGCAATAGTGATCCTGCAAAGGGATGTAGCAGAGGCAGAGCCATAAATAACCAGCCCATAATCGATGATGGTAATGACAGAGCTGAAAATTGCTATTCTTAGTGCTTCAGGACTGAAGCTATGCTTGTGGCTGTGGAGTAGGCTAATCCTTATGTTGATAGCTCAAGCTACATTATCAATATGTTGTGAGTAGGTGAGTGACCTATCAACAGTGACCCCTAGATATTTGAAGGAGTGAATCTGTTCAAGTGGGATGCCAATGCAGTTTGTGATGAACAAATGTTTATAATTGTGTTTCTTATGGGCATTGTTGAAAAGCATCACTTTGGTCTTTTTATAGTTTAGCACCAGTTTTGAGTTCTGAACCACTTTTCCACTTGGAGAAACTGTGTTGAAGGTTATCCTGCAGGATCTTAGGGTCAGGGTTACTAGAGTAGATCACAGCATCATCCGTGAGAGCAGAATCTGTTCTTGACAGGCTTGTTGGAGGTTATTCAAGAAGTTACTGAAGAGAAGGGCCCCAGTATAGATCCTGAGGCACTCTGAATGGACTGGTTTCCTTTCAGAGAGGACATTGGTTATCTTGACCTGCTGTGAATGGTCTTCTAAGTAACTTTTGAACCAGCTGACAGCATCATTCGACACCTCTGTGAGCGATAATTGCCTGAGTAGCAGTGTTTCACAGTATCAAAGGCCTTTGTCAGGTCCATAAATGCAGCCCCTACTAGATGGCCTTGGTCAAGTGAGTTATGTGTGAAACCAGTGAATTCTAACAGTGCAGTGATAGTACTATGACCTTTACAAAAGCCATGCTGCTGGGGACATTGAATATTGTATTTGTCCAGGTATTCCACAAACTGATCTGCAATTATATGCTCTAGTGTTTTGATAGAGGAGGTAGAATGAGATTGGCCTGTAGTTTGTGTGCTGTGCCTATCCCCACCTTTGTGCACTGGGGTTACTAGGCCTGTTTCCATTTTGGGGGAATTGCCCAAGTATGGAGAGAGGTTCAGAATCTTGCTACTAAGTGTAAGAGCTTACTCAAGGGTGAGGGCAAGAAATTTGAGCTCTAGACTGTCCCCACTGAATCTTGATTTACCGAGTACTTTGCATATGTACTTCCTAGCCTCATGCTTAGTGACCTATTTGAAGTAAAAGGGGGAAGCCTGCTGCTGAGCATCATAGACTGGGGGTGGCTGGGGCAGAGACCATGAAAAATCAGGGGAGGACACTGCTGAGATCTGTAAAGGCACTATTAAAAATATTGGCTATGACCATTGGGTCAAGAGTTGGGCTTCCATCAATGTTAAGCATGGTGAGTTCTCTTGGAGTCTTTGCCAGTGATATCTTTTATGTTGTTCTAGAAATGTTTACTGTCACACCACGAGTTGGAGAGCGCCTCCTAAAGTATTGATTTTTTGCAAAACGGATGGCTCTGGTACAAACATTTCTGGATATTTAGAAGTCTGAATATCTTCTTGCTTGCCTGTGGCTTTGGTTATGAATGCTAGAGACAGATTCTTTGAGTGGTATGTAAACAGATAGCACAGTTAATGTTATCTTTTGGGCCCCTAGGGTACCTTGATGGCCAGGGCCTAACAGGAGTTTTCTATGCAGGTCAATTCAAGGGCATGACCCATTAGTGTTTCTTTTAAGTAATAACGAAGACACCACATCTTTCAGTGAGCCTATCCCACCTAAAATAGAGTAGCCAGGTATGGTGATAGCAGAATTAGGGATTTTGGGTGACAACCAAGTCTCTACGACAGAAAAATATCTGGGTTGTGTTGTGTAATCCATACCTTGAGGTTGTTTAATGTACATAGAAGACTACATGTGTTGATAGCCGAGAGGAGAACGTGTGCAGGACATTTTTGTGCTGCAGTGGTCCATTGCCCTAGTGGGGGCCAGGGTTAGGGTACACATTTCAAAGTTGATGTGCTAGTGGCATGGAGGCACATAGCCTGAGAATATGGGATGACCTTGGGGCTGTTGCATGAACTCATGCAGGCCTGTTTGGTGCACCAGCATTAACAGGATAAATAGGTGAAGATATAGGAGTGGCGAGACTACATCATAGGATTTATCTGACCCAGATATTTCAGGCCTGGAGAGCTGGAGCTGATTCCCAACATCCTCCTTGAGCTCCAGAGCTCTCACAGTTAGCAGTAGAAACCAGAGGACAGGAAAGGACCCACCTACTACAGTATTTCCAGTCAAAATTAGGGATGGAGGGTGAAGCAATAGAGCATTTAAAAGAAAGCAAGGTGGTATGTGGCGCTGGCCAAAAAATAGCCAAAGACAAGCAGCAGCTCCTAAGAAGCGAGTACAAATTACAGAGATTAAATTCAGGACAAGCAGCAACTCCTAGGGAGTTTCAAATTTAAGGCTTAAATTAGCTGTCCAGGGGTGAATGCACCAGAAAGGTGCCAGATTCAGAAGGGAGCTTGTCCCGCACCTTCACTGCAGCAGGCTGGTTCCACTGGGGATTGCGGCAATCACAGCAAGGGTGCTATGAAGGACTAAAGTCATAAACAGCCCTCAGACCCTGTAAAAGAATGTGACAAAAGAAAATTAACCTCTGCAGTTGAGTAAGAGGGCATCAATGGCTGAAGGGGGGAAAGGGTCCAATGGTCATAGGAGGGAGGGCCAGAGAACCAAGAAATTACAGAGGAGAGTACTAAAAATAAATAAATAAAAACAAGTAGACAGTACGGGAAAAAGTAGGAGGTGAAGAGTAATGAAGCTGGAAAAAGCAGTGTAGAAATAACTGCCAAACAGCTTAATAAAAAATAGCAGTGCAGAAATAACTACCAAAGCAAATAAAAAATAGCCAAAGACAAGCAGCAGCTCCTAAGAAGCTAATACAAATTACAATGATTAAATTCAGGACAGTGTACAACTCCTAGGGAGCTTTTTTCAGATTTAAGGGCTTAAATTCAGCTGTCCGGGGAGTGAGTGCACCAGAAAGACTCCAGGTTCAGAAAGGAGCTTGTCCCATACCTTCACTGCAGCAGGCTGGTTCCACTGGGGATTTGGCGGTGATCACAATGAGGGGCTGGGAGGAATAAAGTTACAACCAGCCATCATACCCATCACTGCAGCAAGCTGGTTCCACTGGGGATTCGGGCGCAATCACAGCGAGGGGCTGGGGAGGACTAAAACCATAAACCAACCATCAGACCCTTCACTGCAGTAAGCTGGTTCCACTAGGGATTCAATGGCGATCACAGGAAGAGGGCTGGGGAGGTCTAAGTCATAGACTTTCCATGAAACACTGGACTGTGGCACTGGAGGCCCCAAATGTCCCTTCTATTATAGTGATACTGCTTTCCATTGGCTTGTATGACATATGCTTGAGGAGTTTGTGCTGGCATAAGGACTACTGCAGGGGACCATTCATTTTCAGCAGTGTGCAGAGGCAGATTGTCCTGGAATCAAAGCAGGTAAGGGATGTGCATTTTGGTTGTACTGGTACTGTTGCATTCTCTGGTTTTCTAAGGCAAGCACGCACATCAGTCTCTATTAATTTAGGTTCAAGCAGTTTGTGTCTTGTAGGAATCAGGGTTCTGGTTTGATGTCCATTAACAATTTTGTTGGCAACTTCAGACCTTCAATAGGCATGTTTCTTAAATCCGACAGTGCAAGGTGGGGATCTTTCTGGTCCCTCTTGGTCTTTTGAGCAAATTCTTGATGGTTTGACTGTCTTTCTATCATTCCATTACTCTGAGGATATCTAAATGGGAGGTAATATGCTTGAACTTGTACTTTTTGCAAAAGTCTCAGACTCACCACCAGCAAATTGTGGACCATTATCAGTAATACAGACTTCAGGTATTCCATGTCTGGCACATTGAGATTTTATGTGATTAATCACAGTTTCACTTGCTGTGTTTTGTAATCTTGAAATCTCAAGGAATTTTGAATAGTAGTCTACCATTACAAGGAAAGTTTCTCTGCTGAATTCAAATAAGTCAGCTCCCACCTTTGCCAAGACCTCTCAGGGTTTTGTGGGGTTTCATGTGTTTTTAGGCTGCTTTTCTGCAGCTGGTGCAAATGCCACAATTGGCTACTAAACTGCTGATCTGGCCTATTCATTCCAGGCCAAAACAAAACATCTCATGCTCTTCTCCTGCAGTTCTCTATTCCTAAATGACTGCCATGGATTTTGGTGAGCAGCTTCGTGGTGAAATCTTCAAAACAACCAGTATGGTCTGATATCAGGATCCACCTGTGATCTTTCAGAGGGCCAATCTTGTAGTACAATCTCTTTCAGTTTCTGTAATTCTGTGTCTCTTTGTGTTTCCTCCTGAAACGGTCTTAATTTTTATCAGTAATTAGTGTTTTGCAATTGTGTTCACTTCATATTTATCAATGTCATTTCAGGTAGTGGTGCTTTGACTGCCTTGCTGAGGGTGTCAACAAGGTGAAGCTCCCATCCTGCCTTGTACATTATTTTCAGATCCTATTTCTGTAACATAAGCATCATTCTCTGCATTCAGGTTATAACAGTATGCAGTGGTTTCTTGAACAAACTCTCTAGTGGTTTGTGATCAGTTTCTACCAGCATTTTCTGTCATATATATATATATATATATATCTTATATATATATATAGATATAGATATAGATATAGATATAGATA
Source organism: Neoceratodus forsteri (assembly GCA_016271365.2). Classification (NCBI taxonomy): domain Eukaryota; kingdom Metazoa; phylum Chordata; order Ceratodontiformes; family Ceratodontidae; genus Neoceratodus; species Neoceratodus forsteri. Next base: position 666,280,794 of record CM057455.1, on the reverse strand, counting down.
TAGATATAGATATAGATATAGATATAGATATATAGATATATAGATATTATATATATATATCAGCAACAGGTTCATTGCTTTGTAACAGACATGCTCCAAGCCCTTCTGATGAGGCATCAACCAATAGGACCACTGGTTTCTACAAGTCGTAATAGGCTAGCACTAGTGGGTGCGTGATGACTCTCTTAAGTTAATTAAATACTTGGTCATGTCTGGCATCCCAATGCCATGCAGTTTCCTTTTCCAGCAGTTCTCTCAGAGGCTTTGTTATGGTTGAAAGCTTGAGTATAAATGTTGCTAATTCATTAGCCATCCTAATAAACCTCTGTAGTTCTGTTACAGTCTTCAGTATGGGCATGTCCACAACAGCCTTAATTTTTGTCTGGCCAGTTAGACCTTCTGACTTAATTTATGCCCAATATAAGGAAATTCTTTCAGTCCAATTCTGGATTTTTATTTTCAAATTCAAGGTAAGGTGGAGTTCTTGTCGCTCTATAACACTCTTTTCATGCAAATCTCAGCCCCAAATCAGTATATCATTCATGTAAGTCTCTATGCCATCTAAGGCTTTGAACATTTGTGATATATTTCTTTGAAAAACTCTGGAGCGTAACAGATCCCAAATGGCATTCTCTTACATTTGTAATGCCCAAATGGTGTATTAAATGTCATCAATTCTCAGCTAGGCCCATTGAGCTGTATTTGCCAGAAGGCATGCTAGCATCTAGCACTGACAATATTTTCGTGCCATGAAGTTTAGCGGCAACTTCTTCTACTGTTCTCATAGGGTAATGCTCTCTTAATTGCTTTGTTTAAATCTCTGGGTTGATGTATATTCTCACTTTATTAGGTTTCTGTATGACCACCATTGAATTAACCCAACTTGTGTGTCTCTTGACTTTTCAATAACAACCAGCGTCTCTATATTATCAGGTTCAGCTTTTACTTTATCTTTAAAGCAAATGGGATTTTTCTGGGTGGGGCTCACTGACTTATCTATTTTGATGTGGTGTTCTCCTTCTAAACACCCCAGCTCCTGAAATACATCAGTAAAATTAGATATTATATCTTCAGTCATATCTCTGCATATACTGAGAACAATTTCTTGACCAGTCTCCTCTTGAAACATGTGGGCAATCCCAGCACTGGAGTTACATTAGCATTCCCCACTTGAAACGTTACCACATGGTACTGATTTTTGAATCCCACAACAAGTGTAACTTACCCAAGCAGATTCAGCTGATGGCCTGAATAGGAAACCAGTCTTGCTTTCAATTTTTGAATAATCTCTCTAGAGATAGCTTAGCACATGTTCATGGGCATAACATTACACTGAGCTCCAGTGTCCAGCTTAAAGGTCACGATTTTTCCTTTGATACTCACATTCACTTTCCAGTTGGTATCCACAGCCTTGTCAGTTAGCATTTCAACAGCAAACACATTCTCACTTTCTCTACTAGTCTCTTCATTGACAACATGCACTTTTGTGCCTTGTTCAGCAATCACGCATTCTGGCAAAATTATTATGTCTATTGCATAGTTAACACCTTTGGCCAAATGCTGAGCACCTATTTAGACCATGCTCTTGACCACATCTCCCACATCTGTGCATTCTGGACTCTCTTGCTGGAAAACTCCCTCTAACTTTGTGCACAGTCTCTCATTCTCCCCTTTTGGGAACTGCCATATTAACTGCAGTTTGCTCCCGGGGTCTCACTCATACTTTTAATTTGATGCTCATTTAATTCAGCTGCTCTGCAAATATCAATAGTTTTAGCAAGTGTCAAATCTACTACTCAGAGTAGCCGGCATTGCACATGATCATTTAGAATGCCACATATTATTCTGTCTATAATTAGTGAATCACCAGGCTGCCAAACTCACAAGACTTACATCTCAGGCTCAACTCAATAATATAGGCATCAATGGATTCTCTTGGGTTTTGATTCCAAATGTTGAACAAATGCCTCTCATATGTCAAGTTCTTGCATGGGTTGCAGTACCTCTCAAATTGCTTTTGGAACTTTTTCCTTGTCTTCCTCCCTGCCCATTCAAAAAGTGTTATATACTCCAGGGCCACAGAACCAGCAACATGCAAGAACATCATAGCCTGTATCTCCTGGGACTTCTCAGCAACACCTGTGGTTACCAAAAAATGTCAACTTGCTGCTTGAAGCAATGCCAGTTTTCAGCCCGGTTGCCAGTGAGATCAAGGCATGAGGTGGCAGAGCTGCTCCATCTTTTCACACCATATAATAATATGCGGAAGCAGGTAATTGTACTTTGTAACACTTTTCTTAAAGTTGCCAGCTTTGGAAAGTGCAGATGCATACAGTCTCAATGCTAGTATTAATCTGGTGGGTCATCCATGATGGAGTCCTGAGGGCAAAAGGAAGGAGAATGCGAGGAGTTCAAAGCAAATTCTTTTCAGAGACTTCATCATTAGCGGATAGAGCTTGGGTGGACAGCAACAGGGAGAGGGAGGTTGTGCCTGCCTGGTGGCACAGTTCAGAGGGAGGCAGGTGGATCCTAGGGATCACTAGGGTGGTGACAAGGAGGGGAGCTGGACGTTATTGTCCACATGGGGACAAATAACCTGGCAGATGAGAGGACAGACATAGGAAAAGTGCAGGAGAAATTTAGGAACGGGTAGTGTCCTGGGCCAGTAGCATACTCTGTTACCTTCTCAGAGGTTCTACCTGTCCATGGCAAGAGAGAAGGTTGAGACATCTGCACAATGGAATTCAACACATGGCTGAAGAAATGGGGCAGAGAGGAAAGGTATGGCTTCATTGAGGACTGGGATCTCACCTGGAGGGATACAGGACTGTATTCACCAGGTGGCCTACATCTATCCAAGGGTGCAAAGGTATCCTCACTGAAAAGTTCAAATGCTTCCTCCACTAACATTTAAACTAGCCAAGTGGGGAGACAAAAAGCGTCAGGAGGTTAAAGGCAGCCCCACTACATAACATATCTGAAATAAGGGAGAATCTAATTAGTACAATGGCACTATCAAACCCGATAAATACATTAGATACAATTTTTGGGAGGACAGAAGATGGAACCCAAAAACGTCACAGGGCCAAAAAGGTAAAAGTGGGGGGGCACAAGCTGTTAAGTAATGTGCACAAACGCCCACAGTCTGGGAATACAATCCCAGACCTAATGGCATTAATAGAAGATGCAAACTTGGACATAGTAGCTATTACAGAAACATGGTACACAGAGAACCATGACTGGGATATAGCTATACCATGATACACACTTTTTAGGAAGGATAGGGAAGGGAGAATGGGAGGGAAGCTATGTACAGTATGTGAAGGAGGGATTAAAGCAATAGAGGCTCAATGGTTACAAAAAGGAGTAGAGGCACTGTGGGTCATCCTGGAGGTGAGAAAAGGACAGCCATTTGCACTGAGTGATTTCAGGCCTCCAGCACAGGGGAGGAATCAGATAAAGGTCTTGTGGAAACCATCCACAAAATGGCAGCCAGAGAGGAATTGCTACTAATGGATGACTTCAACCTGCCTGAGGTAGACTGGAGCATTCAGACTGTGAGTATGACAAGGAGCAGGGACTTCATGACTTCCTTGAATGGGGAAACTTAAGACAGCTTGTAGCAGAACCAACCCATGACAAGGCTATACTGGATTTGGTCCTGACCAATGGGGACAGGATCACAGATGGAGGTGTGCAGTCCTTTGGTACCAGTGACCACAGGACAATATGGTTTAAGGTAACCACAGTGGAGGAGGTAAGTCATACAAGGATAAGGGTCTTAGATTTCAGGAAGCTAACTTTAAGGAGATGGGTAGAAATCTCAAAGAGCCTAGCAGCAGAAGGTACAGGGGAGATGTGGAAAATCAGTGGTCTAGACTCAAGAGAGTCATAACAGAAGTAACAAGTCACTGTGTCAAAATGCATAGCAAGAGTAAAAGAAAGTAAAGGCCATTATGGTTCTTGAAGGTAGTGTCTGAGAAAGTAAGGAAAAGAAAAGAGCTCAGAAGATACAAGGCAACACAAAAGGATGAGGACAGAGGACAATATCTGGAGATGGAGAGGAAATCTGGGAAAATAATTAGAAGGGCTAATGCACAAACAGAGGAAGGTATAACCTGGGCTATTAAGAAAGGTGACAAGACCTTCTTCAGATACATTAGCGAGAGGAAAAAGACCAGAAATAGGATTGATAGGCTGAAGAAGGAAGGAAGGAGGAGAAAGGGTGAGGAGGACAACCTAGAAAAGGCTGAGATACTGAACAAGTACTTTTGCTCAGTATTCACAAGGGAAGGGAGGATGAGGAACTGAGACCATTAAGAGGATATTCAGGCGAGAGAGAGATAGACACCAGCCCATTCATAGTAGAAAGAGTCCTAGAAAAACTCAGGAAAATAAAAGCAGATAAGGCAATGGGGCCAGACAGGATCCACCCCAGAGTACTAAAGGAACTCAGGGAAGTGCTGGTGGATCCACTGGCAGCTCTTTTCAATGCATCACTAGAGATGGGGAGGTACCTGAGGACTGGAGGAGGGCAGATGTGGTCCCTCCCACAAGAGTGGAAGCAGAAAGGAGGCAGGCAATTACAGGCCTGTAAGCCTGACCTCAGTAGTGGGAAAACTAATTGAGTCCTTACTTAAGAAGAGGATTGTGAAGTTTCTGGAAGATAGCAGGGCACAAGATCCAAGGCAGCATGGATTCTCAGCGGAAGGTCCTGTCAGACAAATCTTATAGATTTCTTCGATTGGGTAACAAGGTTGGTAGATCAGGGAGGGAGGTGGATGTGGCCTACCTGGATTTTAGCAAGCCTTCAACACCGTCCCACACAGGAGATTGCTAAATAAATTGGGGAGCCTGGGAGGGTCCTATGGTGGTAAAGAGGGTTGGAAATTGGCTAAGGGACAGGACTCAGAGGATGGTGGTAAATGGAATGACATCTGAGGAGAGGGACCAGTGGGGTGCCACAGGGTCAGTGCTGGGGCCAGTCCTATTCAATGTCTTATTAATAACATTGCAGAGAGTCTAGAGGTGTGCCTCTTCGCAGATGACACCAAGATCTGCAACAGAATGGACATACCGGAGGGGTGGCAAAATGAGAAAGGACCTAAGCCTAGTAGAGGAGTGGTCAGGTGTCTGGCAGTTGAGTTTCAATGCAAAGTGCACAATCATGCACCTGGGTCACAGGAAATCAAGGAGGAATACAGGATGGGTGGGAAATTCTGCCACCACAAGTCAGGAAAGAGATCTTGGTTACTGGTTACTTGGTTAAGATGGACAAAAGGGGCTATTTGCCCATCTAGATTGTCCTACACACATGTGGAACATGTAATTGAAAAGAACTCTGTCAAATCCCCTATTATAACAGCTGTATCAGCAACCATTTGTCTAATTTATTTTTATAGTATTTATTCCAGTGCAATCTACAATATCTTGTGTTAGTAAATTCCATACCCTTGGAGTTCAACAGTGAAAAAGATTGTCTTTATTAGTTCATGTTCTTCGATTCCAAGCTGTTTACTGTGACACCTAGCCACAATTTTTTCGAAGTGAATGATAATCCACACTGAACCATTAAAGATGGATTCTGAGTTATTTTGAAGAGTAGAAGAAGATCACCTCGTAGTCTTCTCAATCTGAGTGGATATAGTCCTGTATGTCTCAACCTTTCTTTTGTAGTCAAGGGAGCAAGTTGTTATACCAGTTTAGTTGCTCTACATTGAATCTGCTCTATTCTTTTCACACCAGAAATTAGATAAGGGCTCCAAAGTGGGGATCCATAATCTATGTAGGGCTAACCTGAGACCTATATACGGTCATAATGCATTCTTCAGATTTAGAAACAAATATAGAATTTATTCTACTGAGAAGAGCATTTGTTTGATTTGTTATTCTGTTTCAATGTTCTGAAAAGATAATTTGTTATCGATTAGTATCCACAGGTCTTTTTCACACTAGAAACTTTAATTTTACTGTTATTTAGGAAATAAATCTGTTCAGGGTTATTTCTACCCAAGTGCAATACTGCAGATTTGGATACATTAAAAACATCTTGTTTGTTACTGCCCATTGTTCAATGATGGACAAGTCAGATCTTAACTGGTTGATGTTTGTTATATCATTGACACGGCCCCAAGTTTGGTATCATCTGCAAATTTAACAAGAATGTTTTGAGACAAATAGTCATATCACTAATGAAGATATTAAAAGTGATGGCCCTAGTACTGAAACCATGAGGAACACCACTAGTTATATTAACTTTGTTTGAAAAGTACATTGTTTACCCTAACCTTCTGTGTTCTATCATTCAGCCAGCTATGAACCCATGAAACTAGTTGTGCGAAAACCTGAGTTTGATTACTTTGGCTATTAATACATTATGTGAAACTTTATCAAAAGCCCTGCTATAGTCCAGCAGGATGACATCGACTGGAAAGTTGGAATCGAGATTTTTACTTATCATGTTGTAAAGAGATCAGTAAGTTATACAAGAATAACCTCTCTGAACCCATGTTGTGTAGGGTCTAAAATATTCAGTGATTTCATTTCGCTTCTAATAGTCATTTAATTTTTTTCTCCAAAAGTTTACATGGTATTGAAGTCAGACTAATTGGTCTATAGTTCTCAGTTTTAGAATGGGTACCTTGTTTGAATATCAGTGTGACTGTAGCTGCTAACCAATCAGATGGTACTTTGGATACCTGTAGGGATTTATTAAATATAATAGTAAGAGGGAGAGCAATGGTTTCAATAGTTCCCAAGATAAATCTTGGACTGATGTTGTCAGGTCCTGGACTAGTTCTTTTTTAAGGTAGCTAGTAGTTTCTTAGTTTCTTGAAGTGAAATATAGTAGTTGGGAGAATTAAATGAATTTAAGGTAAATGTATTAAGTCTGTCATGTTCAAATACAGAGCTAAAGTACTTATTGAATTCATTGGCTGTCTCGATATCTGTTATAATGGTAATGTTATCTTTAATCAAGGGCCTACTGATCTTGTGTTACCGTTTTTACCATTTAAGTAGGAATAAAGGGATCTGTGTGAATCCTTAGTGTGAGTAATGGAATTCAAGATTCCATTTTGCTAGGATGATTTGCTTTAAATCCTTATCTACTAACCTGTATTTACTAAGGATTTCAGCTTTCTGTGCAGCACATTTCTTCAATTGTGAGAATAATTTCAGCTTTTAGCACTCAGCTTTTAATTGATGGATTATACCATGCTGGAATCTTACCTCTAGTATTATATTTCCTTTTTACAGGAATGTACTGTTGTTCCAGATCATGTAGTGTCTCTTTAAAAATGACATGGCATCTTCTAAATTAAGGGGACTAAGAATATGGTCCCAGGAATAGTTGCAAGATGATCGTTGATTTTTGGAAATTTGCTTGTCGTATTTTCTTAAGGTAACATTATATACTACAGTTTGAACTTTCAAAGGAAATGCAAATGAATTGGACATATGGTCACTATTGCCTAGGAGTTCAGTAATTCTTAGGTTAATTATAGGGTATCCATGTTAGTTATTACTAAATCAAGTAGGTTTTCACCCCAGTGAGCTCGTTGACTAGCTGAGTGAGACCAAGATCAACTAATGTCATGAGTAGGTGAGTGTCATGCTGGTTGGATCCAGCTAGAGTGTTCCAGTTAATAGATGGAAGGTTAAAGTCACCTAAGATGAGAACTGTACCATTGTTGGCAAACTGTGACATTTCGGTAGTAATTAACTTGGTGTAGGAGATATCTGCAGATGGAGGGTGATAACAGTTGCCAACCAGTATTTGTGGACGTCCTGTAGGGTTTATGTATACCCAAACAGTCTCAGTTTGTACATTAAAAGGAGGTTCAGAGGAGGAATAGTATTTTAACATAGAGGCTCACCCTCCCACTTTCCTGTTATCAGGTCTATTTTAAAGAAGTGCTTAAAGCCTGGGATTTCAAGAATCCGTTGTTTGTCAGAGTTTCCCCAAGTTTCAGTTATAGCAATAAGTGCCAGACTGAGAGTTAAAATTCTGTTTCTAATTTGGCTATTTTACTTATAGATAGGGATCGAGCATTTAGTGATAGAATGTTCAACATTTAGTGTCCAACTCAGTGATTGTTTTAAGAGACTTTGATTTTGACAAGGCTTCCCCTGACAGTTAGTTTAAATGTTTATGTATAAATGTTGAAATTTGGTGTCCCTGAAATATCTCCTCTTCTGCTGAGATGGAGACCATCCCAACAGAAGAGCGAGTAGTTGTTGAAAAATTTTTCCCAATAGGTGAGGCAGGTAATGTTCTGATTGTAACACCATTTCTGAAGCCAGTTATTTAAAGCTTTAATTTTGGCTGTTGTATAGTATGAGGTTCTAGGGACTGGTAGTATTTCCGATATACAGATATTATCCTCTTTCTGCCAACATATTACATATGGCTACATAGTCCTGTTTTAGTTCCTGGAGTGATATTCTGTTTATGTCATTCATCCCCACATGGACAATCACAAGAGGATTTATGCCAGCTGCTGAAAGTGATGTTTTGAGCATGGAAGTTATGTCAGATACACCTGCCCCTGAAGCTTAAACACGTTCTATTTTGTTTGTCTGTATTGGAAACAGTACAGTCGATATATTTTGTTATGGAGTCCCCAAGACAAATATTTGTTTTTACAGGTATTAACATCTAGTGTAGAAGCTGTCTGGTCAATAGTAACAAAGTGAGAAGAAGAAGGAATTGTATTGACCAAAACATTGTTTTGGGGAGAATCGTCCATGCAAGTACTGTTAGAAATTGAGTGTAAAGGTTCAAAAGAATTATGCAATGATAGTGGTGGACATGTATCAAGTTTCAGATCTTCTTTGGGATGCTTATTAGATGTTGCAACTCTGGACCATGTAGATTCATTGAATTTCACTTTTGTTTACAATGATTTGAAATTAGTGGGTGGATGTACTGACAATGTCTACATTATAGGAAGCAACAAAAGTTTTACCTTGGTTAAAATAGGTTGAAATGGCAGCCCCATTTGTTTCATGAAAAGGCTTAGGTGGTATAGCTAATGGAGATGCATGGGAAGCCGAAGGGTAGAGACATCAGCCAAATGTTCATCAATTGAGGGATCACATTGCAGGATTAAGGGAGTTTATAGGTATAGCATTAACCTGAGATACAGAAGACGTTTGCTCTCTATGAAGAGACATGTGGTCAATGTATTCCTCTAAGTCCTCAATTTCCGAGTTGATAACCCTTTTAGTCTTTACACATGATATCTCCTCCTGAAGGAGGTGACAAGTTACATCTATCACATGTAAAGTCTGGAGTGCATTTACCAACCATATACATATTGCAAGAAACACAGATTTTATTTATCTTCTTCATTTTACTGTTACGATATAAGTATAAACCTGCCTGTCAAGGTTTACCTGCAGTGATAAGGCCAAAACTGATGGAAGGGTCTTTCTTTCCTGTTTCTGTAGTCACAGTGGACATGGTAGACACGTTGAGACACGCATTTCTCTGTGCTCGTCTCCATGTGCAGCCCCTGCCGCCGCTTCTCAGCTGGCCTGGGTCTTAGTAGCGCTAAACCGGAAGCAGCTCTCCGAATGCTTCCGTAGCCATGGTAAAAGTCAAATAAAATAGCTTGCTGCCTATGAATTCATGCTTCCAGGATATGTTAGAGTGTTATTACTTGGATATAAGCACTTAAAAGTGCTTGAGTGGAGCAAAATGATGCTTTTGCAGAATAGAGAATACCAGAAAGTCATAAGACCCCAGTATCCCACAAAGCACTGCACACACACACACACAAAGCTAATGAGTACAGATGAGACCCTTTTACTTGGGTCAACTAAAATAACAATGTTTCAGTAATGTTTCATACAGTAAAGCAGATTAAGTTTCATCCAACACCTCTCTCAGAGGCTCTTAATAGACTTGGGCAGTTATATCTGTTTCCCACTCACTAGCACGGGTCTTTAAATAGCTAAACTGGAAGCAGCTCTCTGCGGTGCTTTCAGTAGTGCTCGTGGTAAAAGACAAATAAAATAACTTGCTGCCTATGAATTCAGGCTTCCAGGATATGTTAGAGGTGTTATTATTTGGATATAAGCACTTAAAAGTGCTTGAGTGGAGCAAAATTATGCTTTTGCAGAATAGGGAATACCAGGAAGTCATAAAACCCCAGTATCCCACAAAGCACTGCACACAAACAAACAGAGCTAATGATTACAGATGAGACCCTTTACTTGGTCAACTAAAATAACAATGTTTATGTAATGTTTCATACAGTAAAGCAGATTCAAGTTTTATCCAACACCTCTCTCCAGAGGCTCGTAATAGACTTGGGCAGTTTATTATATCTGATGACATGAAGGTGAACAAACAGTGCGAAAAGGCAGTGGGGAGAGCAAACAGAATGTTGGGGTGCAAAGAGGGGCATAACAAGCAGGAGGAAAGAGGTGGTGATGCCACTGTACAGATCACTAGTGAGGCCTCAGCTGGAGTACTGTGTCCTGTTCTGGTGACCACATCTCCGGAGGGACACTGAAAAATAGAGGCAGCCCAGAGAAGGGCAACAAAGATGATACATGGACTGCACCAGAAACCCTATGAGGAAAGACTTAGGGACCTTAATATAGTATCTATTCACTGGAGGAAATAAGGAGGGGAGATATGATAGAGACTTACAAGTACCTTAGGGGAATAAACAGGGTACAGGTGGAAAGCATATTTCAGAAAACTCTGCACAAGAACAAGGGGTATGATATGAGGGCTGATGGGTGGAAGGCTCAGGGGTAATGTTAGGAAGTACTTTTCACTGAAAGAGTGGTGCAGCCATGGAGCAGCCTTCCAGCAGAAGTGGTGGGAAAAAACAATATGGGGTTTAAGAGTGCATGGGATAGACATAAGAGGTACCCTGGGATGTGCAGAGCAGGAGAGCCACTGATCAGCAGTGAGTAGGGAAATGAGCAGACTAGGTGAGCCATATGGTCTTTATCTTCTGTCAGATTAGATGTTTCTATATTTATATGCAGATTCAAATGTAATGACATCATGTTAAGCGTGCATCATTAATAAGCATGCATTCTCATTAATACACATATCCTCAGACTCGTAATCACTTCCTATACAGCTTATTGTTCTGTTTAGCTTCCATTTTGGTAAAAGTATGAAGCATTAATTCCTGTTGAGGTTATACTGTATATAAAGAATGTAACAGATATCAAGAAGAGTTAGAAGTGCAGAAAATCATGCTAAATTGGCATATGCCTTTTAGGGTAGAGAAGAAACATGTAAACTGAGCCTTTCCATCTCTACACTTCAAAGAGCTATTCATGCCTCAGAGAAAACTTTGAAAAGCATAATATCTAGACAGTTTTTGACAGGAAATTAAAACTTATTGATCTTTGGATTTCTCTGGGCATTCTCTTACAATAGTGAGTGGGATGTATTTTCCTTCATCATGCTTCAATGTATTGGATCTGACAACAACAACCTAAACCATTTACTGGTGAGGGTCAGTCAGGGTCATAAACTCTACCACTGGTTTTGCATAACATGATAATGCAGTAAATCATCATGCTAAACAGCACTCAACATTTAAAAACAAATTTAAATAAGAAGAGGAAATGCTGAGAATGAACATATTTTGTTGCCATGTCCTTAATTTATACTTGCATTTGAATGAAAAGAGGAACTGTCATACTTTGAACCTTGACTTTATGTGCAGACTGCTGGCAGGACAACATTCTTTTCATGCCTTGCTAAGGACCAAGGAGGTGAGCAGGAGGACTAGTGTCACTTCTGACTTTAGATTACAATGGCCCACATATTCAGATGAGATGTGCGATGCTTCCCAGGATACTTCACGCATCCCTGGACTTACACAGGCCATCGGTGGGCATAGCCATATTCAAAGGCCATTGATGTGCCCTGCACCCCTGACTGCACTTGGAAGTAGGGACCCTACACTATGGAAATGGGGATCAGGTTTGTTTTTATTTATTACAGTGATCAGGCCTGGAGGGGCCCTACATATGGAAATCGGGATCAGGTTATTTGTTATATGGTACAGTGATCGGGGCTGGGGAGGGGTCCCTATACTATGGAAACAGGGATCAGGTTAATTTTATTTATTACAGTGATCAGGGCTAGGGAGGGTCCCTGCACTACAGAAATGGGGATCGGGTTATTTCTTATGTAGTACAGTGATCTGGGCTGGGAAGGGTCCCACTATGGAAATGTGGATCGAGTTTGTATTTATGTAATACAGTGATCAGGGCTGGGGGATCCCTACACTATGGAAATGGGGATCGTTTTTGTTTTATTTATTACAGAGATCGGGGCTTGGGGGCTGGCCCAGTGCATTCTACCAGATGCAGCCAAACAAATGAGCCCATAATGGGCATGCAAATGGCCCCTTTGTGTCGTGCATGCCCAATGGGCTCATTGCATGTTTGGATGGAATATCATTCATGGTGGCTGCGGCACATACAGGTATCATCGCCATTCCCATATGTGATCTTCAGCCCGGCACCCTGGATGTGCTGCACTAAGCATGGTGGAGCGCTTGCTGTGCACCATACATCCAGGGTCAAATATTCAAATAGATAGCTTGATTGGTGCTTACTGTATATAAGTAATACTGTACATGAAGCCATATTCATAAATATTTCAATTCTATTTCAATTCAGTTTTATTCAGGATAAAACCATTGAGCAGCACTTATTTATAATGGTGTCCTGTTAAGGCAGAAATTCTGAGGACAGCAAACATGTTACAGACATGAGCAGTGCTAGATACAGTGAGTGTGCATAGCATAACAAAGGTCTCAAATGAAAGGTAAGGCCCAAAGTATGGAGTATAGGGACAGAAGTTTGCAGTTGGTGCTACTATGTTTATGCATGTTTGAATACATTGACTTGTTCAATAGTATTGCCATCTGATGCTATAATTGCAAGTGGATCAGCTGAATGTGATAGCAAGTTCTGGAATCCAAACACCATAGACTCGGTTTTGGTTGCATTATGGATTAAGCAATTATTGATGAACCATGATGGGACTGTGTTGAAATCGGATAGAAATTGAAATAACCTCAAAGATTGTCATTGCACTATAGTAGAGCATGGTGTCATCTGCATACATATGTGGATAATACCTGATACTGTACTTTGGGAGGTCATGAACAAAAATTAGGAACAACAGTGTGCCAAGATTGAGCCTTGAGGAACTGTTAAGGTTTAAGATAGCAAGGTCTGAACTAATGATTTGTATAGGTGCTATGTTGTTTTTTACTCAGTTAGTTTTCAAACCATGTGTTTTTGGGTGTCTGAGACCTAGGTTCTCAAGCTTCAGCTAGAGGACTGCTTAGCCCACCAGGTCAAAGGTCTTGTGAGGTCCACAAAATGGCTCCAGTGAAGAGACCATTATCCTTGCTATGTGAGGATCATTGGTTTCTTTGAGAAGTCCAGATATGATGAAATCTCCTTCCTGAAGCCAGGTTGACTGGAAGAGAGCAGATTGTACAGACTGATATGCTCTGTCAGCTCTGAGTGAATGTACTTTTGAGAACCTTGAGAGGGAAAGAAGGATCAAAACAAGTCTATATTAATTTAGATTCTGTTTGGCCCTCATTTGTCCACTGCCTTGCATATACTCTGCACCTAGGTTCAATTTGGGAATACCTGTGTTCCTAAATGTTTATGTTAAAACCTTGTAACTACATGTCCTGTGTACCCCTTGTAACTGTCCCCAGGTCGCATCTGAAACAAGTGGTCCCCCGCTCAGTATGCCTGCCTAGTTAATCTCGTAAATAAATAAATAAATTTGTGAAAGGGCACAACTCTGGCACATTTCCAGACAGTAGGCATCTTACTAGAATCAAGGGAGAAATGTAACTGTGTGGTAACTGGAGCATCCCCACACCCTTCTGACAGCTTCACTGAGTTCCCCTGGTGTATGTGTTTCCTCTGAGTGTGAACAACTCCTGCTGCCTATCTTGTTTATCCCATGGGAACCTATTCATCTCGGTCATATCCCCTCTCCCTTCTTGCCTCCAATATGTACATGTTGAGGTACTCCAACCACTCCATGTAAGACTTCTCTTGCAGTCCCTGAACCATTTGGTTACCCTCCTCTTCACTTTCTCCACCCTGTCCCTGTCCTTCTTCAACTGTGGGTTCCAGAATCACACACTGTACTCCAGGTGAGGTTAAACTAGGAATCTGTACAGAAGCAGGATCACCTCTCTACACTTGTTGCTGAACCCCTTCCTATGCTGCCTAGCATCTTATTCACCCTCCCTAGTGCCCAGTTATTTCACTGTAATGATGTTTTCCAACTGTCCATAATTATCACTACCTGTTCCCTCGTCTCAGATGTTCTGTCTACTGCTACCTCTATCCTGTATTCTGTTTTGAGGTTCTTGGCCTATGTGTATTACCTTACACTTTTATGTGTTAAAGGATACCTAAACAACATTTTGACAACAAACTATTCAAAAATCTGACCTCAAACAGGTCTAAAGGAAATGGTGTTGAATTTGTTAATGCTAAAACTACATTTATATAGGTTACCTAAATGTGGTTCCAAAGCATTTGAAAAATGTAAAATCAGCCATCCAATTTAAAAAAACTGCCTTACCTGCTTCTTAAAATGGCCTCCATATGTGTTATGTGATGACATCATCAGAGCCAAAGTCAGAGAGCTACATGGCTCTCTATAGTTCTAACTAGTTCTTTTTTCCCTTTGTATAGAATTGTTTCACCAAAATGGTCAAACCATGTGCATTATTTAAATCAGTACGCATGTTAGGCTATGATTCTGTTAATTTTATTTACTTTCACATGCTGAAATTGTGTTTTAATCCAACCGACTTTCTCTTTGGCAAACCACAGTGCAGTACACATCTTGAATAACCTGGTGGTCTAGGGGTTATGGCAGATCTAGGATGCTACAATTGGGGGTGCTGGGAGTGTGTGCGTCTTGATATGCACTTTTAACAGTTTTATGAAACCTTTATATTTTCTGCTATTATGCTTTTCTGGTATGTTTTTGACTGAAATTACAAATGTAATCCATATTTTTGAATGTAAACATTTGTACAATCAATAAATCAGACTTCTTCAGCAAAGTGAAATGCAGCAGTAGCAAGCAAGTATTTTACAAATCAAATTAAATCAAATTGTATTCATAATGCGCTTTTCTAAAACCAAAGCACATATACAATACAAACCTGCTCCCTCACCCTGCCTGTCTCTGTGGGGTCCCTCAAGGCTCAATCCTGGGTCCCTCCTTTTCTCCTTATTTGTTAATGCACTTCCCTTTGACTGCCTCAACTGTCACTCTCTCCTGTATGCTGATGACCTTGTCCTCTTCCACAGTGACAAATCCATGGCTGCATTCTCCTCAGTTCTCTCGCACAACTATGCTGCGCCCACAGCTGGTTCTCAAAAACCTTCTTAGTAAATTCCAAAAATGAAATCCATGCTGTTTTTATCTAAGCCCTTTCTGGCCAAAACTAAAACCATGCCCCTACGCATTCTCACCCCAGATGGACCAGCCCTGGAGGATGTCAACACCTACAAATACTTACAGTACTGCTCGACCCCTCCCTTACTTTCAGTGAGCAGGCAAATTCCCTTGTCAGAAGGTTCCATCAAAAGTTAGGTGCGCCTATAGATTCAGGCAATACCTTACCCCTGAAGCCAGACTAGCCATTTTCCAAGGTAATCTTCTCCCTATTCTTGACTACTGCTCCTCTATTAATGCCAGAACCTCAGCTACTGCCATGGCTAAACTCTCCACTGCCTACAACAGCGCCTATCACTTTGCTTTATTGTTCCCATTCTTCACCCACCACTGTACCTCTATAATACCCTTGGATGGCTACGCTACAAGGTTGCTTTGACCTAACCCACTGCTGCATGGTAGACAATGTCATCCTTTCACTCCAGAATCCCCCTAACTGTCCTTCTGAAAACCAGAATGCTCCTCCACAACCTCGCTGTAATGGTACTCCCCTCTAGCTGTTCTTAGGGTATCCAACCAACATGTGTAGCAGAGCTTGGTCTGCAGCTGCCCCTTTGCAGTGGAACAAACTACCAGCTGAACTCCATTCCATTGACACACACTCCAGTTTCAAGTCCCACCTTAAAGTCTGGTTCCTGGCAAACTCATCCTGCTGCTGCTCCTGGGGTCTGACACCAACCCACACTAGTCACTCCCCAGCCCAGGGTTACCCACCTACCCACACTAGTCAACTCCCTGCCTACAACTGTTATATCGTATTTTCACAGTAATATTTGACTTCCTTGCCTGTACATATTGTATATATTTTTTTACTGAGTATTCTGTGTATTAACAAATCATGGGAGGATGGGGTGGTACCTGAGGACTGGAGGAGGTCGATGGATTCCCTCACAAAAGTGGGAGCAGGGCAGAAGTGGAAACTACAGACCAGTTAGTTTAACCTCAGTGATAGGGAAAATGATGGAATCACTTCTGAAGGAAATAATTGTCGAGTACCTAGAGGCCAGAGGGCACAGGACCCAAGGTAGCATGGATTCACAGCAGGAAGGTCATGCCAGATGAATCTAATAGATTTCTTTGACTGGGTGACCAAAGTAGTAGATCAGGGAGGGCTGTGGACATGGTCTACCTAGACTTTAGCAAGGCATTTGACTCAGTCCCCACAAAAGATTAATATACAAGTTAGCCATCCTGGGAGTGGGTCCCAAGATGATAGCCTGGGTAAAGAATTGGCTGGAGAACAGGACACAGAGGGTAATAGTAAATGGAGTCCACTCTGAAGAAGGGGGTTACTAGCGGGTGTGTGAGGGTTCAGTATTAGGACCGGTCCTCTTCACTGTCTTTGTAAGTGACATTGTAGAGGACTGGAAGGAAAAAGTATGTCTCTTTGCAGATGACACAAAGATCTGCAACAGAGTTGATGCACAAGGTGGGATGGAAAGGATGAGAAGGGACTTGGCAAGGTTAGAGGAATGGTCAAATGTATGGCAGCTTAGATTTAATGCTAAGCAGTGCAAGGTAATGCACCTGGGAAACAAAAACCCAGGGAAGAGTACACAATGGGGGTGAGATGCTAACAACAACAAAATGGAAGGGACCTGGGGTAGTCATATCAGATGACTTAACAGTGGGCAAGCAATGTGAGAGGGCAGTAAGGAGGGCTGGGGTGATACTGGGATGCATAGGGAGAGGCATCACCAGTAGAAAACAGGAAGTTGTTATCCCTGTGTACAGACAGCTGGTGAGACCCCATCTGGAGTACTGTGTGCAGTTCTGGAGACCCAATCTCCGCTAAGACATTGACAAGATGGAAGCTGTCCAGAGGAGGGCAACTAAAATGGTGTAGGGTCTGCACTGGAAGACATATGAGGAGAGACTAAAGCAGCTTAATATGTATACCCTTGAGAAGAGAGAGAGAGGGGACATGATAGAAACTTTCAAGTACCTCAAGGGAATCAACAAAGTCCAAGAGGGTAGCATCTTTCAAAAAGAGGTGTGCAAGAACATGGGGCACAGTTTGAAGATGGGGGTGACTCAGAGGTGATGTAAGGAAATATTTTTTCACAGAGAGGGTTGTGGATGCATGGAGCGGCCTTCGAAGGAGGTTGTGGAGTCAAAAACAGTGATTGAATTCAAGCATGCATGGGACAGCCATAAGGCAATTCTAGGGGGTGGGGGTAGAAGAAGTAGGCTGCTGGTTAACTAGGATCTGCAGCTTATCCATTAGGTAGGAAATGGGCAGATTGGTGGGCCAAGCGGTCCTTATCTGCCGTCAAATTCTATTACTTGCTCACTGGACAATGCAGTCACACATTGTACACTGTGCCTACGATTTGTTTGTTTTGTACCAAATCTCCTCGTGTCCGATATTCAATCCTTGTATTCACTGTTCTCAAATGGACCTATGCATCAAACCTGTATATTGTGCTTACTATTGTTGCTTGTATCAAATCTGTTTCATGTATATTACTGTTACCTTGTACTCCTCACTCCTCACGCCATGTGTTATGGCCCGGTCATGCCTGAAAACGGTCCCTGGATCAGTGCACTCACCCAGTTATCAAAGTCATAAATAAATAAATAAAGAAATAAATAAAATAAAAATATAAAACCACATATACAGTCTAAAATAAGATAAAAAGGCAGCAATAATAAAACTAAATATTGTTCCCAAAAGCTAAATCAAACAAGTAAGTTTTTAATGAGGACTTAAGGTCTCAGCAGACAGGCACTCTCTAATCTGATGAGGTAGAGAGTTCCACAGGGTCAGGGCTACTAAGAAAAAGCCCTAGCATCTGATGTTGAAGATGGACCCTGGGAACCTTTAACAACCCTCGTCGGTCGAGCTAAGTGGGTGGGAAGGAGTAAGGTCAAGGAGGTCTTGCAAGTAGCCCAGTCCCTGCCCATGCAGGGTCTTATAGGTCAGCAATGTGACCTTGAAGGTGATCCTCCATCACACCGCAGCCAGTGCAGTTTTACGCGCTTTGGGAGTGATATGGCCAATTCTTGACAACCCTGTCAACAACCTGGCTGTAGCGTTCTGCACCAGCTACAGGCGACGGAGATCCACCCTGCTAACCCAAGGTATACAGCATTACAGTAATCAAGATTATCAAGGTGGGATTTCAGCTGCGCCCTTCACCACCCCATAGATCCACCACTTGTTTGTAGTAAAGTTCTTCTGTTGTCCAATGCCAGAGTTCACACTTTCTTGGAAATCAAAATATACTTGTCTTCTCTTCTCTTCTCTTCTTTATCCATGGAAAATAATAATAAGAAGAATCAGTATTTATAGAGTGCTTTCATACATTGTATCCCAAAGTGTTTTACAAGCAATACTAGACTGGTAGTAAAGTGACTGAATATGTAGTGGCAGCCAATTCACACACTAATACCCACACACAGCCTTGAACAATTGCATGAACTGGTTTTATTGGAAGGGAATGTTGGCCAGGACAATAGGGTCAGGTAGCGATCATGGTGCTGGCAGCCCCACCTCTTGTTTCTCACAGTGATCTGCTCATATTTCTTCCTTCTGTCTTCCCCTTCCCTGAATATAGCAGTACCTTGCAGGAGTGGCCTTCTCAGTCCCGCTCTGGTATTCATTCTCACTACTTCTCCCCACACCAAAAACTGGTGTGCTCATCACTGCATCATGAATGTAGATAGTACAGTCCCCAGGTTTTGTGACATATCAAAACAAACAAATCTTTCCAGTAAGTCAGGCTGATTGCAGCAGGGGACACAGGGAATGATAGGCTTTCCTGTCCTTAAAAGATCTAGCTACCTTTGATTAGGCATTATTAAATGATGGGTGTGCATCATTATGCATATCATTTAATAATGCCTAATCATGGTGGATTAGATCTTATATGAAATAGGAATACCTGTATTTCTGTGCCTATAGCATCAACCTATTACCAGAAAAGATCATGTTTATTATTAATATGTAAAATGACATGGGTGACTGTATTAACCGCATTCATGATGCAGAAGGGCAGTGAGCTCACCAGTTTTGGGTGTGGGGAGCAGAGAGAAGAAAGAATGCCAGAGAGGGACTGGAGAGGCTATTCCAGCAGGGACAGCTATATTCAGGTTAGCTGAAGATATGAAGGAGAACGCTAAACAGATCACTGTGAGATCTGAAATCTGAGTCTGAAGAGGTAATTCCTGCAGGGTACAGCTATATTCAGCTTAGGAGAAGACAGGAAGGGGATATTTAGCAGATCATTGTGAGATCTGAAATATAGGGCTACCAGCACCATGATCACTACCTGACTGAGAATGAGCAGCCAGCGATGACAAATACTCAGTGACAGGGCTGCACTTAAAGTGTTACTTGAATTCAATGTAGGAGATTACCCTCAGGTGGGAAGATGTTGATGTTTGTTAGACAGTACTGAGGAGCTATGTATAGATCATTCAAGATTTAGAAGGGTGGTAGCCAACCAGCTCACATTGTGGAGTAGGGCACTAAAGAATACTGGAGAAGATTTGCAGGGAACTGTTCTGCAGGGTTCTGAGATCACAAGTAAAGGAGTAGACTGACATTGGAAGTCTGCTGAATTAGCTCAAGGCATTAGTATGCTCTCCTGCTAATAATATTGTTATCCATAGTAAGTAAAGCCCTTATGAGGCGTGAACAGCAATTTTTCTGGTGAGTCCTGAGAGCTTATTGCTTGGCCTCCTTGAAGACCCAATTGTTGGTTAATGAGGTGGAACGAAAACACAACAAGGGAACTGTATATACTGCCTTCACTGTGCAGAAGGGTGGTGATCCACTCAATGTTTACTGTGGAGCAAAAGTCAAATATTGAAAAAGTGGACTTAAGTGTGATTTGAGAGGTATTTTTTAACAATGCCAGCTGATGATCCGATTGAGTGCGTGTATGCACAACTCTCTGAGGTATACAATTACAGTCTGAGGTGTAATAATTCTCTTCATGAGACTGCAAGCCCATATGCAGCCCCAGGCAGTACTAAGGACATGGTATGGATGGTGGGGTGTTCTACAGAAGCCAGGCTAGGTGCAGGGGTTCACTTGGAAAAAGAATACAAGAGACACTTTTTGTGGGTTAACAAAAATGCATGAGCTTTGGAACTGGACCAGACTGGTACTTAGCTAGCGACCCTGAGCAAGTCATTTAACTTCCTTGTGCTGCCAGGCCACATCTGTAAACAAGGTTTCAGCATAGTGTGTCTCTCCTGGTTAACAAAACAAAATTCAGGGCATCACATAACCACTAGATCATCAGGTATTTGAAGTGTTGTACTGTTCTGCAGTTTGCCAAAAGAAAGTCAGCTAGACTGCAAAACATTTTCTTTTATTTTTATTTTCTTTTATTTAGTTGTTTTAACCAGGTATTTTCAGCAAGTTACAGTGAATACAATGAAAAAATCATAGCCTAACATGTGTACAGATCAAAGCAATCCACATGTTAACACATGGTGTTGATCATTCTGGTAAAACAATTCAAAACAAAGAGGAAAGAAGAATTAGTTAGCCTATTGGAATCTATATTGGTCTCTGGCTCTGCCTCCGATGATATCATCATGACTCATCACTTAACACAGTTGGCAGACATCTTAGGGAGAAGGCAAGGCTGTTTTTGTAAATGAAAGGCTGATGTTTACATTTTTCAAAAGCTACAGTATGAAACTGCATTTGTTATTTACATAAATGCAGTTTTAGCATGAATGTAAACAGTAGCCTTTACTTTACCTCTCAATGAAGTCAGATTTTGGAGTTTGCAGTTTAGAAAACTACTTGTTTAGGTATCCTTTAAATTTCAGCAGCTATACCATTGACCATTTTATAGTCTTTTCAGAGCTTCGCCATGGTACCTTCACTATCCATGCTGTCTACACTTCTGCAAATCTTTATGCCATGTACAAAGAGGTAAATCTTCTCCTGGATCCCTTCACCAATGTCGCAAATGAAGATGTTTAAAAGGACCTGTTGTAAGACCAATCCCTCAAGCCCCACTGTCTATCTCTCTGACCCCTGAGTGCCCCATCTATGACAACCCTCTGGGTTCTACCACTGAGCCATTTTTACAAATCACATAATCATATCCTCCACCCCATGGTTGCTCATCTGCTTGACAAACCATTTATGTGGGACAGAGTTGATAGCTTTAGTGAAGTCCAGATACAGGGCATCCACTGCCTGGCCATTGTCCACCACCATTGTCATCCAATGAAAGAAATTGATCAGATTTGTGAGACACATCCTCCCTCCCGTGAACCCATGCTGCCTAATGTCCTGAAGTCCATTCACTTCTAGAAGCTCTACAAGTTTCTCCTCTGTTATGGTCTCCAACTTCCACACTATAGATGTCAGTCTGACTGATCTATAGTTTCCTGGTTTGTCCCTATTTCTGCTGTAGTACAGAGCACAACTGCTGTCCTTCAATCTCTTGGCACTTCCCCATACCCAGTAAGCTGTTAAAGAGATCTGCCAGTGGTGTGGCTAGGACCTGTCCCATCTCTTTTAGTATTCATGGATGTAGCCCATCTGGGCCACTGATGTATCCACTTTTAATGCATTTAGTCATTTAGTACCCATCCTCTGTAATTAGTCCTATAGTAACACCCTCCTTCCTTTCTTGCCTCGATGACATATTCAGGCTGCCGCCTCATCCTCCACCATGAACACCAAACAGAAAATAAGAATAAGAATGTCTGCCTTTCCTTTGTCCTCCTCAACCCCCTCCCTCCTTTTCCTGAGTCTAGCTATCTCCTCTTTGGGTTTGCATTTCTCTATATATGTAACAAAAGGATATTTTGTCCCCTTATACATTCCCTCTGCTAACCTCAATTCAGTGTTTGACTTTGCCCTCTTCATTGTCTTGCAGGAACCCACATTTTAAGATAGTCCTTCCTGTCATCAGCTGCCTAGTTGGTTTTCTACTTTTTAAAAGTCTTCCTTTCTCCATCACTGTCTCCCACCTCTCCCATTTTCTGTACCACAATATTTGCTTTCTCCATGCTCTTTTCTCACACCTTTAAACAGAGATTTGTGGACCCTAACACATCATTTTGATTATGTCCCACTTGTTGCCCACCTCCACTGCTGCCCCAACTCCCTCCAGTTTCTCCTTCAGCAGTTCCCACATTCAAAATATACCTTCCAAAGTCTAAGACCTTTGTCTGTGACTGTTTTCTGTTAGCCTATAATTTGATATTAGGGCACATAGTCTGGTGATGACTGGTTCCCATTGGGTCCTGAGCTATGACCTCCCCAATACTATCCCTGTTTGTTAGGACCAAATCAAGTATGTCTCTTTCCTTGTAGGTTCTTGTACTCTGTGTCAGAAATGCCTCCTAAAATTTCTCTACCAGTAACTGGTTCCTTCCACTTACTGCCACATGGATACTCTAGACCACATCTGTAAAAGTCTCCCATTAGCATAGCCAGCCAGTGGCACTGAGGTGCTGGATGCCACACTCATGCCACTTTGGTGACCCACATTCGGGAATGAGCACAGACCACGAGTCGGCCAGGGTGGAGATGGATCGAGCATCCAATGGACAGCTCTCCATCTCCGGGGAGGGGGTAACCTGTGGTTGATGCAAGCCTGACCCCTGGCAGAAGCTGGGGCTTGGTGCTGCCACAAGACAAGTGGGTGGGAGCATGGGCAGATACTTGGTGGGCCACACGGGTGGGGCTGCCACAGGTGTCATTGTGGCTGCTGAGATCCCGCAAGGGGAAGAAAAAGAGAAAAGACCCTGGTGGCAGGTCATTGCTGCTTGATGGCCATCCCTGTCAAGCTCTGTCTCCAGAGATAACACCTCAAACTGGATCCTATTAGCAAGTGAGTAAGGGGTTCCCGCTGCCTCACCACGGGAGGTAAGCCATGGGGGTTACAGGGGTGAAACTGAAGGACCAGAGGTGATGGCGGCAGCCAGAAGAGGGACCGACTAAGGCCAGAGGTGGGGCAAAGAAAGAATTAGCAAAAAAAAAGTATCCCATTAGCATCACATCTCACTGCTCTGCTGCCCTTCTAATCTCTCCCTTCCCCATGTTCCTTATTAGTTTCTTTTTTCTGTGATGTTAGTCACTACCTTTTTCTGAATCTGTCCAGACATACAGGGACAGTATCAGGAGAGCCACAGTTCAGGATCCACTTGGAACCACCCTTTTCTGCTTCTGACGCTATATCCATACCTTTGCCCTTACCATGTCCTTGCCCTCCATAACTCTGATGAACTCCTTTACCTATAATGCCACCACCCCTGCTTTCCTGTTCGCTGGCCTTCACAAGCTTGGCATAACCTAGAATGGTCAGGTCCCAGTCATGGTTCTGTGTAACCAACATCTCCAAAGCCTACATCTCCAACTGAGCTTCATTCACCAATGCCTGAATGTTACAGATCTTGTTACCCAGGCTGCTGGTGTTTACAGCATATAGATAGATGTATATATATATATATATATATGTATATATATGGGGCATTAGGGGTGTGCATTGGGGTCGTCAGCCTATCTCACCCCATCACATGTGTAAAGCAGCAGAAGTATAGGAGAATGGGGTAGAGTTAGGACCGATGACACCAATGCACACCCCAATGCCGGTTGGGGGGTGGGCAGGGGTCCAAGGGGGTTTTCAAACCTAACACTGAATTTCCTCACTTTTGTCACTGTGGAACAACCCTAACTAATGCATTAAACAGAGTTTTTGCCTCTAATTTCCCTTCTTTTGAGAATGATAACTAGAAATAGTAGAATGTAATGCAGCAGCGAGGCCTTGGGCCCTCGGGTCCCGCGCTCCTACGTGTGTGGCGGTGGGAGTTGGGGCCCACCACATGATGTCTTGTGTCATAGTAACAGGAACAGCAACGCAAACAGAAGCGCTAACAGTGGCGCACATGGTAACGCAAGCTAATGAGAACAGAAAGGGTAACGCACACGGTGGCGTATGACGGAATGGTCTGCCAATGAATGTGTTGTCACATAGTAACATGGTGCCTGCAAACAGAAATGTCAATGGGCATGGTGACACACAGTGAAACAGAAAGAGAAACAGTACTGTAGACACAAATGGCAAAAAATAACAGAAGCGCTGAGCGCACATGAAAGCATAAGGATAACGCACATGGTGGCACAGACGTCAACGGGTGAAACGGGTACAGAATCACAAGCGGAAAGGGCAACAGTAACAGTAATGTAAGTTATCAGGCTGGTTTTCCCAAAACCTGCATAGAGAAAGACAGTGAGTACAAAGAATGTATGCATAATAATGGATATCGGAGCAGAAAATGAGGACTTGGAATACTAAATAGGTCATATCTCAGGAACCGTCTGACGTGAAAAAAAATTTAAAAGTCATATGATTTACGACTGTCCTGGCTAGTTTTATACTTAGCCTAAGCATTTTCCGACGAAAAGTCCATATCTCGCACTGTTTCCGAGATATGGGCCCTGAAAGGCGCCGAACGCCATAATGTTATCCTATGGGAAAAAAGAAGTTCAGAGCACCATAACTTTGCCTCCCTGTAATATTTTTCACCAAGACACATCTGTGGGCTGTTGGCTGTCTTCCTCCAAATTTCAGGAAAAAGACCAAACCGTTATTTTGCAGCAGGGTGCCAAAGGATTCCTGTAATGCATCGGGCGCTGTAATGTTATCAATGGAAAAAATGTCAACTTTGGAGTGCCATAACTTTGCCGCTGTGTAATATTTTCAACACAACACTGAAAGTCACATCTGTGAGATGTCAGCTGTGTTCCTCAAATTTCAGCCCAAAACTCCCAACCGTTCTTTTGCAGTGCAGTGCCAAAGAATTGCTGTCATTTCCACAGACTAGAAAACTACTGTCGCAATTTGAAAGCTTTCAAAGAAATTTGAGACACTTTCAGAGTTACCTAAAGTACTTTAAGTAAAGTACTTTTTCCATAAATTTGAAAATATATTTCTGGGGTGTTTTACCCAAAATAAAGACATGGCTAGCATCCTCAGGGTCTGACTAGGTGAATACAAAAAGAATTAGGTTGCTAGAGGGTCCCAAATTTAAATGCCAAGCATTTTTCTGATCACCAACTGAAAACAAAATGGTGGATTTGCAAGTAACAGGCCCATTTGAAAAGAAAAATGCATTTGCGACACTGTCAAACTTTTTGTTAACTTTTCCCATTGACTTATAATGGGAAATTGTTTTGAATAACTTTTGAACCGTTTAATATTTTTCACCAAATCTTTGAAAGGCACATTGGGGACCCTGGCTGCACGTTCCCTGAAGATTTTGGGCAGGTTGCGCAAACCGTGCAACCTGTAGGTCTGTTTCCGTAGAATTCAGAAAAAGTGTAAACGCTACGCAGATCATGTTAATAACTCTGCAGCTGTATATCTGACTGGTACAAAACTTAGTAGATCCCAAGGCCTATGGCTCTTGATCGTGTATTCAAAATTCAGGCAAATCCGTCAACAGTTGTAAGTTATTAAGGTGCAAAATTTGGGGTTTAACATAGAAATGGCTCCTCAACCCTAACTATGGTAGCACTACCGTGCTACCATACTATATATCAGCCCTCCAGGCCCCCAGCTTCCATCTTCTCTCAGAATTCTTTATATCCCACCTTCCCTCTGCCCCTTCCTTGTCTCAGACTCTGCCGTATTCCTTCCCTCCTTTTGTACACCTGTTTTCCCTTCCCAATTTCATTTTCTGCTTACCCCTCCCGGTTATTTTGTGTGTCTGTACTAGCACTGGCTAGGCCTGTTTGGCTTCACTCAGTTGTACTGAGGTCCTGATTTCAAATGTTCTTTCTCCCTTCTCCTCATTTAAATGTGAATTGATATGCTCTGAAAATGTTTTTGCCAACACCTGCTGCCCTCCTCACTGGGGTGTGGGCCACCCCATTGAACATCCTTCTGTCCCTCCAAGTGGAGGCCCTAGGTGCCTAGTAACTGAAAACTCTCCCACTTGCACAAACCCTTCAAACCACACATGTAACTGGCATATCCTAAATTGCTCCCTTGCATTATGGCATGGTCTCAATGGGACCTCAGAGAAGATTACTGCCCTGCTCTTTCTTCCACCTTTCTCTCAGTGTCCTACCTAGGACATAGAAGCTCTCCTTTACTTCTTTTGTACTCCTCCTGTCCAGATTGATTGAGACTATGTGACCACCATGTCTAGCTTTATCTCCCCTTCCTAGTGATTTCCATCCCCCTGGCTTTGAGTCCAGCTACTGTGGCCGCTGGGCAGAAGTGGGCTAACTTCTAACCATTCTAGTGAAACCCAACATCCTCTCTGTCCCCAACTATGGAACTGCACACTCTGTGCTTCACAGTCTTGCATAGATTTTGACTTCATGCAAAACTTACTAAGTGACTGCATTGTCGCTATAAAAGAAGAAATGCTGTTAGAATTAAAAAAAATACCTTCCCCAGCATACATAGTACTCCTCCCACCTACCAGCCCACATCCATCCTTAATAGATACAATAACAACTAACCCTCCCATTCCCCAAAGACACAGCTACTGTAAAACAGGGCACTTGAGAAGTAACAGGGTCTCCAAAACTTTAAAGTTCAATATGCATTATTAATTTACTTCTTCCTTCATTTAAAGTTCAAAGCTTCATTTAAAGTGTAAAGCTGTATGTACAAGCATTCCTTGGTATTTAACAAACCACTAGCAGGAAGAAGGAAAGTGCAATATAGCAATGCAGCCCCAGCACTTTGTGAAACAAACTACTTCATCGAGGTGTGTTGCTCTTTTGATTACATCCCAATTTATGGGGAGGAGTAAGGTCAGTCATTGTAACCCCATTTAAAGACCTACTACCCTAGTCACATGAAAACTAATACATTAAGATATTTATGTTTACATATTTAATTTACAGCCTAATGTCAAAACCATTATAAAATCATCTCCAGTCTGATAGATAGTGATGTTATACAAATAAGCATTTGTCAATGCTGAATGTTTGTTTGCTGGCATTGGCATTGGTGGGGTGTGCCTTTGGGTCGTCAGGCATAACAGCCGCCATTTCACCACCTCTATCCTGCAGACACCGACAAGTGTCACGGTGTGCCTTGGGTGTTTGGCCCTTATGCTCACCCCATTCCATCAGGAAATACAGTGAGATGGGTGCAGTATAGGAGAATGGGAGAACTTGGTGCTGAAGACCCCAAGGCACACCTCAATGCCTCTCACTGGTTGCAGGGTGTGGGTGGGGTGGAATGGTATGAGCATTACAGGCAACAATCCCAAGTCACACCCTGATGCCTGTCAGTCTCTAAAGTGGGGCATTATGGTGGAAACCCTAATGCCTCAGGCGTTCATTATATTTTCACTCCAAATTTTCAACATGGTTTTTGTGCCCCACCTTATGAACAGTGGCAATATCAGTTTGTTAGCGAAGCTGATTTTGCACAGTGACTACGAGCATTTGGAACCACAGGTGCAAAACATATTTCGAACAGGATGTGAAAAATGACATCTGTACTGTTCATGGGGAGGTGTAAAAAATGGCATTGTTGAAAATCTGCAGTGAAAATGGTAAAAACTGGTGAAGTCATGAGCATGCGTAGAAACTGCACAACACAACCCTTAATGTAATTAGTTTGGGGATTTTTACAGCAGATTGTCAACACAGGCATTTTGGGATCTCCGCTCTTGAACAGTGTCACTGTGATTTTCTTAATCTGTCCCGAACAGTGATTTCCCACAGGGACCACGCGTTTCTGCCCAGAAAGTGTGAAAACACATTTCGGCCATGTTGTGAAAAATGACAGCTGTACTGTTCATAAGGAAGTGTGGAAAAATGCCACTGGTGAAAATCTGGACTGAAAGTATTAGAAATTCATGAACTTACAAGGGTGCATGGAAACTGCGCAATGCTAAGCTCGTAACACAGTCATTTTATGGACTTTTCACCAAATTTTTAACATAGCCATTTTAACACCTCTGCTCATGAACAGTGTCACTGTGATTTTCTTAATCTGTCCTGAACACTGATTTTCACACACCGACTGCGCCATTGTGCGCTACATGCTGAAACACGCTTTGGGTGAGATGTGAAAATGACAGCTGTACTGCTCATACAGAGTGTGGCAAAATAGCACTGTTGAAATCTGGACTAAAAATATTGAAAATTCACGAATTTACGGGCGTGCATAGGAACAGCGCAACACAAGCTTGTAAAACAGTCATTTTGGAATTTGTCCACCAAATTTTCAACATAGCCATTTTAAGACCTCTGCTCATGAACAGTGTCACTGTGATTTTCTTAATCTGTCCCAAACATTGATTTTCCACACAGACTGCGTCATTGTGCGCTACATGTGCAGAAACACATTTTGGGTGAGAGGGATAAAAATGACAGCTGTACTACTCATAAGAGGTATGGTAAAATAGCAATGTTGAAAATTTGGGTAAAATATTGAAGAAATTCGCGAACTTCCGATGTCTTGTGAACTGTGTAACACACCCTTATAAAACAGTCATTTTTGGAATTTTTTCACAAATTTTCAACATAGGGTTTTGGGGCCTACCTCATGAACTGTAACACTGTCATTTCATAAATCAGTCCCAAAAGGTGGTTTCAGGCAGTGACTGCGAAATCACCTTTCGAGCCCAATTAATAAAATGACAGTGACAGAATTCATGAGTGGGGTCCCAAAACCCCATGTTGAAAAATTTGGTGAAATAATTCCAAAATGCCTGAGATATGCATCAAAGTTGAAAAACCTATTTATTCCATTATACAGCTTACCAGCATTTCCTCAGTTTGTGGTCGGCTTTGAAGAGTGCAGACATGTTCCTGGTCCACTGAAGATCATGCGCACCGGACTCCGGAGGTAAGTATGGGGTGAGGTGGGGTGTGTGGGAGGCAGGGTGCACAGAGGGTAGGCTGGGTGGGAGAGGGGTCAAGACAGTCAGTGTGAGACCATTCTTTCTTTCTAGGTTTATTTTAATTGTAGGAAGATGACGGGATGTTTGCCACGCTGGGGTGGGCTCCTAGCGTGACAGCTGGTCATTTTTGGGGGTCCAGCAAAGCCGATGGGATTGGGCACCCCATCGGCCATAAGAGCTTTGCAATGCTGTGGTGGGCTCCCAGCATGGCACCTGGAAGTGTGTTGGGGCACCAAATGGACATTTGCCATGCTGGGGTGGGCTCCCAATGTGGCACCTGGAAGCCTGTTTGGGGGCACTGTAGCTGACAGGTGATTGGGCATCCCATCAGCCATACTGTGTGTGGGGGAGTGTGTTAGCTTGCTGAGGTGGGCTCCCAGCGTGCTACTTGTTGGGGGAGCTGTCTATGACAGCTCTTGCACTGCAGTGCCAACTTGGAGGCACTTTGCATACTGCCGGCTGACAGCAGTATACAAATTGCCTACACTGCAGCTTGCTCTTTCAACTGTACACGCTGCATTTGAAAACACTGTCATAGACAGCTCTTACATTCATTGGCACAGTGGGGCCGCACCTGCAAAAGGCAGCAGGGCATTTGGAAATGGGAGGCACACCTCGAATTCTCGTATGGTGGCACTATGTTCTTGCACATGCGTGCAAGCAAGCATAATGAATACCATAGAAAATCATGAACACAAAGCATAAATGTAATCAGTAAACATCATGGGCCCCATATTCAAAGGTTAGCACTGGTGCAAACATGGTTAGCATTGGTGCTAACCTGGCTTTCTAACACTCTGGGTGGGGCCATATTCAGAGGTGCCCTGAGTGCTTTTCAAAACCCAACAGTACCAGTGCACTAACTATACCATTGTGCCTATGCAAATGAGGAGGTCCCTCATGCATACCTGTGCAGCAGCATATTCAAGGTTTGTGGTAGTGGAAACAGTCACCAGAGTGGCACAGTTTACCAGTGCTGAAAACCATGTCTTAACTCAGCACTAAACCCATGCCCCACAAAGCAGGGTAGCTGTACTGTAGCTGCCACCCTGTGCCAAGCTGATTCCACCCCAATGATCCTGTGTCCATGAATTAGTATGCCCTGTTGGTCTAGTAGTTCCCTGACCCCTGTTGCCCAGTGTCCATGAATCAGTATTCCCTGGTGGTTTAATGGTTCCCCTATTACCCAGTGTACATGAATCAGTATGCTCTGGTGGTCTAGTGGTTCCCCTCACTCCCCACCTGTACACTAACCACCCTCTGCCCACCTGCTAAGGAACTCTGCGCATCTCTCCTCATGTTGAGTGCTGGTCTTCATGAAATCAGTGGCTGGTACAACCCTCCCTTCCTTGAGCATCTCCCATCTGACAGTCACACAGTGTGACGCATATATGATCATGCACTATGACTGCCAGATGGTGACTGACTGAAGAAGTGAGAGAGAGGGCCATGCCGCCACAGATTTTATGGAAACCAGCACTCATAGTGAGGGAGGGGTGCAGGGTGAGGTTCTCTGCAGGTGGTCAGGGAGGTCAGTGTACAGAAACATATAGAAACATAGACTTTGATGGCAGATAAGGACCGCTTGGCCCACCTAGTCTGCCCATTTCCTACCTCAAGGATAAGCTGCAGATCCTATTTAACCAACAGCCTATTTCTTCCTACCCCCACAAAAATTGCCTTATGTCTGTCCCATGCATTCTTGAATTCTTCCACAGTTTTAGACCCCACAACCTCCTCATGAAGGCTGTTCCATCGTCCACCAACCTCTCTGTGAAAAATACTTCCTCACATTGCCCTGAGCCATCCCCTCTATCTTCAAATTGTGTCCCCTTGTTCTTGCACATCTCTTTTCTGAAAGATGCTACCATCTTGGACTTTGTTGATTCCACTGAGGTATATAAACATTTCTATCATGTCCCTCCTGTCCCTCCTTTCCTCAAGGGTATACATATTAGCTCCTTTAGCCTCTCCTCTGTGGCTTCTCTTACAGACCCTGCACCATTTTAGTTGCCCTCCTCTGAACTGCCTTCCATTCTGTGTATGTCCTTGCGGGGGGTCTCCAGAACTGGATGCAGTACTCCAGATGGGGTCTCACCAACTATCTGTACAGGGGGATAACAACCTCCTGTTTTCTGCTGGTGATGCCTCTCCCTATACATCCCAGTATCCGCCCAGCCTCCTACTGCCTTCTCACATTGCTTGCCAACCTTAAGGTCATCTGATATGATTACCCCAGGTCCCTTTCCATTTTGTTGTTTTACTACCTCCCCCATTGTGTAATCTTCCCTGGGTTTTGTTTCCCAGGTGCATTACTTTGCACTTCTTTGCATTGAATCCAAGCTGCCATACTTCTGACCATTCCTCCAACCTTGCCAAGTCCCTTCTCATCCTTTCCACACCTCCTTATATACAACCCTGTTGCAGATCTTTGTGTCATCTGCAAAGAGGTATACTTTTCCTTCAGTCCCTCTGCAATGTCACTTATAAAGACATTAAAGGACTGGACCCAGTATTGAAACCTGCAGTACCCACTAGTAACCCCTCTTTCTTCAGAGTGGACTCATTTACAATTACCTTCTGTGTCCTGTTGTTCAGCCAATGTTATACTCAGGCTACCACCCTGGGACCCACTCAAGGCTGGTTAATTTGGCTACTAATCTTTTGTGTGGGACTGTGTCAAATGCTTTGCTAAAGTCTAGGTAGGCCATGTCCACAGCCCCTCCCTGGTCTACTACTTTGGTCACCCAGTCAAAGAAATCAATTAGATTTGTCTGACATGACCTTCCGTTGTGAACCCATGCTGCCTTGGGTCCTGTGCCCCACTGGCCTCTAGGTACTCAACAGTTCTTTCCTTCAAAGTGATTCCATCACTTTCCCTACCACAGAGGTCAAACTGACAGGTCTGTAGTTTCCTGCCTCTGTCTTGCCCCACTTTTGTGAAGGGAATCACATCAGCCTTCTTCCAGTCCTCAGGTACCACACCATCCTTCTGTGATTTGTTATAAAGGGTAGTCAGTGGTGTCACTAGTTCTCTGCTTAATTCTTTTAGAATTCTGGGGTGAATTCCATCTAGCCCCATTGCTTTGTCCACTTTCAGTTTTAGGAGTTCTTCAGAACCCTTTCTTCTGTGAAAGGACTGGGATCAACCCCGCTCTCCAGAGTGCTTCTGTTAATTGGATTAGCATCTCTCCACTTCCTCTTTTGTGAATACTGAACAGAAGTATTCATTCATATCCCTGCTTTTTATTTGTCACTCTCTGCCCACCCACCACCATCCATTCTATTCAGCCTCACTATTCCTCCCTTTGTCTTTCCGCTCTCTGATATACCTATAAAGGTTTTATCCCCTTCTTAACCGAGTTGGCTATCTTTTCCTCAGTTTGAGCCTTTGCTATTCTGACTACCCTCCTGCTTCCTTCTGCCTTAACTGGTACAGTTCTCTGTCCTGCTCCTTCTGTGTTTCCTTATACTTCCTAAATGCTATCTTTTCTCCCTAACCTTCATCGCCACTTCTTTTGAGAACCATAGTGGCTTTTTCTTTCATTTTGATTTGTTTATTTGCTTCACACCAAGGCTTGTTGCCTCTGTGATGGCAGTTTAATATTTCCCCATTGTTGCTCCACCCTCCTTCTAGCCTGTTTGCTAGTGCTTTTCTAAGGCACTCTCCCATCTTGATGAAGTCAGCTCTCCTGAAGTCCAGAACCCTCACTTTTATGGCTTGACTCTGTAGCTGAGTTTATCATGAACCATACTGTTTGGTGGTCACTTGTTCCCAAATGGCTACCCACTTCTAGATCTGAGATCCTCTCACCATCCCCATTTGAAGTACGAGGTCTAAGATTGCTCTCTCATGAGTAGGTTCCAAAACTAGCTGTCTGAGGCATGCCACCTGAAGGGCATCAAGAATGGCCCTGCTTTTGGATGTGGCTGCAGCAAAGGTGCTCCAGTTAACGTCTGGCATATTAAGGTCCCCCATCAACAGTATCTCCCTTTCTGCAATCCTAAGTATGCCTTCTATCATATCCTTGTCCATTCCTCCTGACATGGGGTCTGTATACAACCCCTGTGTGGATTGTGGTGCCATTCCAGTTTCTAAGGTGATGCACAGTGCCTCCTCTCCTCCTGTTTACTCTTTTGTTCAGTTGATTTTGTCCTTCCCTTACATGAGAGCTACTCCCCCTCCTCTGCCCCCCTGTCTCTCCTGTAGGTTGTGTACCTGGTATGTTAACATCCCAGTCATGGTTCTCTGTGTACCATGTTTCTTTGACTGCTATGATATCCAGGCATCCCTCTTCCATCAAGGCCACCAGTTCAAGGGCTTGTTGCCCACACTATGGGTGTTGGTACTCATTACCCTCCATTTCTTGATGGCCTTACCCCTTTTGCCCATCCCTGTTCTTATTGCATTTGTCACTTTCTCTATTTACCCTGTACTTCTCCCTATTGACATCTCCATGTAGGTGTCTACCTCACTAGTACCCTGATTTTTGGGGGCTAGGATTTCCTGCTCCTTTCAGTGCCTCCCCTTGGTTAGCTTAAATGCTTGCCAATGAAGTATTTAAACCTATCATCTAGGATCCTGTTTCCCTCCTGGACAGATGCAGACCATCATGCCATTATAGGCCTGCATACATCCAGGTGGACCCCAGTCCCCAATGAAGCCAGATCCCTGAGCTCTGCATCAGTTTTCAACCACTGATTGGATCCCATGGTGTGGAGCACCCTAGCCTCATCCGTGCCATAGACAGGCAGCACCTCCGAGAGGTTACGTGTGTGCTATTTGTCTGAGGCCCTCCCTCTCCACAAACACTTCTTGCACTGCTCTGATCCCTTTCTTAGCCAGGCCATTTGTCCCTAGGTGGACAATGACATCCAGCTCCCTCCCTGTGCAGCTGCTCTTGTGATTCTGAGGTTCGCTCCCTGTCCCTCCAAGCCATGGCACCAGGCAGGCACCTTTCCTCCCTCTCCTTCCTGCCCCCAGTTCTACCTTCCTAACAATGGAGACCCCCATCAGGAGTTGTTCCTTCCCCTGTGGGGTCCCATGCCACCCTCCTGAGGGTCTCCTTGTGGAGGTTCCCAGCATCCTCCTTGGTCTCCACTGTGGGTGCCTCCATAGAGGAACCACACTTTTCCAGAATGGCATAGAAAATTGTGAGAGGTACAACTGGAGGGATGCACTCTGTTCCACCACCCTCACCCTCCTGAGCCCACTGTGGTCCAATTGCTCCTCTTTCTTGGCAACCTCTGAGGCAATGGCAGTGACCCTGGTGATCCCTGGGTGGAAGAGGAGGTCCCACAAATCCTGTCCAACTCAGCCTGGAGATGAGCAGCCTCCTCCCTCAGCCCAGAGGTGCCTGCAGATGGGACAACACTGCATCCTCAGAACATCTCCCGGAAGACTGCTGCTCACATATGATCAGGGACTGAGGAGAACCACTAGACTATGCAATGTGGGAATACCTGACTATGTGGATAGGAAACTGGCTATGTGGGAGGACTCAAAGGGTGGTCCAAAATGGCTTATTCTCTGAAGACAGGGACATCACAAGTGAGATCTGTCAGTGGCCAGCCCTGAGAGTCACTTTCTTCAATATGTACAATATATCTGTAATATAGGGAAGGAGTAAAGGAGAAAGAGTGCATCGTTTCAGATAATGCTAAGCTCTGCAGGAGGTTGGCTACTTCAAAGGATTACCAATATGCAACAAAAGTGGAAATATTTAAAAATTGTCAACATCTGGTGGTTAAGTTCAACACGAAAAGGCATATAGTAGCATATGGGAAAAGAATCCCAAGACAGTTTACTTGATTGATGGCGTGAAGGTGGGGTAAACAGCAGGAGAAAGAGATTTGGGAGTGTCATTAGTGATACCATAAAATCCACCTTAGTGTTCAAAGACTTACAGAAAGCCAGCAGAATGTGTATAGGTAGGGGTTTTACCATCACGAAAGGAGGTGACCCTTCCACTGTACAGGTCTGTGGTGAGGTCACACCTGGAGTACTGTGTGCATTTTGGAGCCACATCTAAGAAAGGGCTGAGACGGTCTGGAGACAGTTCAAATGAGGGCAACTCAAATGATAAAGGCCCAGCAAAATATATATACAAGAGGCACTGGTGAAACCTGATCGAATATTCCATGGAGACCAGAAGGGAATGGGGATGGGGCAGAAACCTTCATGGTATCAACAGGTTGGATTCATCTGAGCAAAATGACAAAATAAGAGCTTGTACACCAGAGGCATAATTACAATTTGCTGGTGGGCAGTTTTAGAAAGGACATGAGGAAGTACAGTATCCCTTCACTGAGCAGTTAGTAACTGAATAGAGTTGTTTGTTAAGCAATGTGGCCATTGCTAAAAACTGCAGCTGGAATGAAGGCTGAGTAGGACAGATTTAAGGGGCAAATAGTGGTGGCACTACAAGGAGGCATGGAGGAAACCTGAATGTCTGCTCAGGTGTAGGGGTGCAACTGTTTGGAGCTAAGCTTAAGGCTCCTGAGATGAAAATCAATTTCCTAAGAGCCAAGGCCAGAAGCAACAATGGGGACTACAGGTGCTACTGCCTCAGTAAGCCAAGAAGTCAAACCAGGGCCAGTGGAACATAGTCAGGAGGAAGGGTGGGAGGCAACATGAGCACATATCAGCAGTGTAGTTGATACCCATATATAACAGATTCCATACACTACTGAAGGAGACTCCTAGATCCCCACCCCCCATAAGGGAAGGTACCAGCACTCCTGATATGGGGTCTCCAGTCACTGTGCATGAGCCTGGAAATTGTTGGAAAGCCATAGAAGATAGCAAAGGGCCATGGTAATAGGGATTCAGTTGTAAGGGGGCACAGGTGGGATGGGGCTTTCTACATCAGCTTTTATGAAGTCTTTTTTTTTTCACAGGGCAACAGCTGACACCTGTGAAAATAGGTGCTGGAGCTCACCAGGACAGCTAGGGGAGGCCAGATAGGAAAGTGTATGCAGGCATAAATGATCTGGCTAGGAAAATGCAGAGGAAGTGAAGGAATGCTTCTATATGTTAGGCAGGATGCTAAGAGAAAGAGTAGGAGCTGTGATCTTCTCTGAGATCCTAACACAGCCACACTATAGTCACAGAGAGCAGATAAAGATAGAGCAGTTCAATGTATGGCTAAGGGCTTGCGTCAGGGAAGGATTTTGGATCCTAGGGGACTGGTGCAGTGGCTCTGAAGTGGAAAACACAAAAATACAAACAAAAAAGAAAGCACAAATAATAGTAATACAACAACCCTAAGAACACAAACGAAAACAACTAAACACAAACTAAAACAAAGCATATACAAAAGCAAGGAGTGCAGAACACACAAAAATAAATACAAACAAAAAGAGCACAAACAATAATAAAGCAACAACACAAAGAAGTACAAAATCCAAATCAAAACAACTAAAAGCAAATAAGAAAACAAAGTATGCAGAATAATAAAGTACAGACCTAAAAACTAAATGAAAAGAAAAAGTAAAGCAACACAAAATGTAAAGTACAATCCCATCCCATATAAAACTCATACAACAAAATCCCAAAAGATATAAATGGTATACCATTGTTAGAACACCATGATTAGGGTGCTGTCATGTGGACACCACAACAAGGTCATGACGATAAGGGCATCCTGGATTTTAGAGCATCCTGCACTCACACCGTGTTAGGCATCTCCGTTCACCTACCCTTCATGGCATGCCCGACCTGGAAGCTGTTATATTTTGTATAGCAGTGAAGGGTTGAGCCCCCTGCAAAATGTAAGTATCTCTGGGCACAGTTGTTTGGCACTGTAACTTTCTGGTGGTGCAATGTCACCTGCTATCATGACGGGCAAACATTTTTCCTGTGCTCTAAGTTACCACGCCCACATCTCCCCGTGCACCATCATGGATGAACCTACATAAACCACAACTACAAAGGTAACAAAACTATGTAAGTCAAGTGCAAACCCAAAAAAAGGTAACTGATCACAAAAGAACAAAACAAAAAGGAAACAACAAAACTGTACGGCACAGCCTGAAAATATTAATGGAACAAAAAAAATAAACTGCAACCAAAGAAGATAGGTCACAAAAAGTTAAAGCATAAACCAAAAGAAGCTAAGAGATAAATCAATGATATACAAGTAAGCCCAATCACTGTAGTAAAACAACCCACAATGACAGGCACAGATAAAAAGATAAGAAATATGTGGAGAAGCAAAAAAATCAATAATAACCAAACAAATGGAAACTAGAATGCAAACACTAAATCAACAAAAAAGACCTTGCCTCTTGATACTTGACCTTGCCTTTTTGAGCAGCAGCTTCTGTGGACTCCCTAACATGGCATGTTGGTAGAATAACAGTTGTACAACCTTTACTAAAACCCCACCATCAAAGAAGTCCCGATTAGGAGTTCACATAGTAATAAATTTAAAACCTAAATACAATGGAGAGAGACACACTGTGCGATTGCAAACATGACTGCATGTCACAATGTTACAGATAGCCCTGAAAGGAGGACATCACCATCCTTTGTCTGTCTTTTCTCCTGGTATCCAGTTCTCCCCACCCCTGATCAGCCCTCTTCTATCCTTCTAAAAATTTCCCGGTGTCCAGTGGTCCCTCTTCCCCAATCCCCCATTGTTCTGTTAATGAGATTTGCTTGGTGTCCAGCAGTTCCCCACCTCTGTTCGCTCCACTATTCTGTTAATTAAATTTTGCTGTGCAGTGCTCCCCCATAGGTGTGAAGCCCCCACCCAGAACTACCCACACGCTGATTCCTTGGTCACCCCTCCATCCCACTTAATAGTAGAATAGATACTGTATGCCCTCACTCACTGGCGAGTGGCACAGACACTCTGCTCACCTCTGTGGCCAGATGCTAACTGGCAGTTTGTGATCATGTGCAGTTGATGGCCAGTCAGAGAGTGATGGACAGTCTGTGCAGGTTGGGATGGGGGCATCCATTGGTGATGGAGGAACAGGGTAGGCAGGTGGGGAGGAGAATTCATACCTACAAAGGTGGGTGGAAACACTAAACACCAAGGAAATTCATTAACAGAATAATGTAGATTGATTGGGGACCACTGGACACCAGGGAAAAGTCAGAAAAGAAATGGCAGGAGATGGCACAGGGGCCACTAGACACCAGAGGATATTTCTTAAATGGAACAGTGGGGTGATTAGAGGTTGAGGACTGAACCACTGGGCACCAGGAAATTTCATAAATGGAACAGTGGGGTGAGCAGGGGCTGCGGGACACTAGACCACCAGGTACAGGTAGGCAAGCTAGAGGCAGGCTCAAGCCTGGTTCAGCTCCTTCAAACTTCTATAAGCAATTGAGAGTCAAGGTCAAGCCAGAAGCCAGTTATAGTCAAAGTAAGCATTTTATCCAGCCTGAGCAGTTAGAGGTGTCTGAACTCTTCAACTCCTATATAGTAAACAACCTGCAGGAGCCAGGGCCCATGGCTTGTGTTTTGCCCGTGGGGTGAAGCCCAGGCCCCTGCCTCAGCTCTGGCTAGCTCTAGATGAAAATTCTTAGCTTGCCTACCTCTACTACCAGGCACTGACAGCAGGCAGTCCTGACAGGTGCTCTGCGTGGTGTGTGTGGGAGGGGCAGGAGGCACAAACAAACTGTGCTCCATGCCTTTAATATTTAAATATACAGATCCATTAGGTGGCAGGTACATCTTGAGAATGTTAGTAAAGGAGACTAAATATCACAGAAAACATCAAAAGAGACCACTCAGAACATAATTTACAGTATGAATTGTATTAAAAGAGATACTTGTTTTAACCAGATAGGGTGCCAAACCATCTTCATAGCTGAAACTGTATTTGCCATTAATCATAAAGCAAAGCACAAAGTAGACATCACAAGGCTGGGGCTTGTGTAGTTAATTACACAGAAATACATGTGAGTTTTCTTTTCTTTCTTTCTTTCCTTTCTTTTTTTTGTTTGTTTCATTCTTTTTGTTTGTTTTTTTTTAATTACTGAATATTGATGATCTTGAGCAATGCACAGTAATCAAGCCTTTTCAGAAAATATTATGCCATTAGTTAAAACTGTTAATCTTTTAGATACTGAGCAACACAGCTTCACCTCAGGAAGTCATGTATAACAATTTACATTGCTTTTATAAGAAAATCTACCAAGCTTTGGATGATGGTAAATCTGTGGATTGTATCTATTTGGATTTCAAATGCATTTGATTCAGTCCCGCACAGGGCTATAATTCAGAAAATGAATAATCTATGCATTAAGACCTATATAATAAGATGGATTCAGAGATGGTTATGTAATAGAACACAAAAGGTATGTATAAACAGCTATTATTCAAACATGGGTAAAGTGACTATTGGTGTACCACAAGGATCAGTTTTAGGACCAGTATTGTTCCAAATTTTCATTTCTGACATGTGCAGTCAAGTGAGTAACTGGTCTAGAAAATATGCAGATGACACAAAATTGGGAGGAATAGCACATGAGCAGAAAAGGAATACAGGCAGATTTGGATAAAATATACAATTGGGCTAACAGGACGGGAATGACTTTTAATTTGGAAAAGTGCTGTGTATTACACATGAGTAATCATCACTCAAATAATCATATCAAATGGGCAATAAGGTATTAAAGGAAGTAAGATATGAAAAGATCTGAGGGTAATTATAAATAACAAATTAACACCAACTAACACCCTAATAAGCAAATTTCAAAGGTTAATCACATATTATGAACTATAAAAGAAACTTCATAATTAGAAGGGAGGAGGATATTATGCCTCTTTATAGGGCATACGAGAGGCCAATCCTGGCTCATGGAAGCCCTGTTTGGAACCCATTGTATAGGAGTGTAATCAATAAAATTGAGAGGAACAGCATGAATCACCAAACTAGTAAAAATACAAAAAATCTAGGTTACCATGAGCGACTTAAACACCTTAACCTGATGCCCTGGAAACATGTAGAATGAGGGAGACTTATTGTTATGCTATAGAATACTGCAGGCAATTACCTTATGAGTGAACTCAATCTTGAATTTAAAATGATAATCTAGGCACTAGGGCCTCCTTTACAATCTAAACCAAGGATTTCTCATTCTAACAAAAGTAGGGTTTCTATACACAGTGAACAGTTAACCCATGGAACAGGTTACCTATTAACATAATCATAGGTAAGGATAAGAATGAATGTAGTTGAGATGGGAGTTTGAAGGGTGAAGTTAGAAATTCTGGTTGATCTTGGTGTTAAGCAGTTAATACAGGAAGTCACTAAGCCTAATTATAAAAGCAGTGGAGGGACTGTTCTAGATTGGATTTTGGTCTCTCACGCAGATAGGATAACCAATTGGGAGGTTATGCCCAATGTTAAGAGTGACCATCATCCTATCAAATGTGAATGGTCAGTCAGGATGCCCAAAGGGGCCCCCTACATATATTGAGGTTAGAATTTGATGAATCTGACTTCTCAAGAAAATGAAGACTTGTCAAAGAAATAGACTGGTCTCCTTCTTTTTCTGCACCAATATTGATGCAATGTGGGATTTTTCTGTGTTGCCTATAATGCTATTGTTAACAGGGTCTCCCCAGAAAAGAGGTCAGGATTAAGACCTCATAAACAAGAATGGGTCTAGAGATATCATCTCGTTAATGAGAAAAAGTGATAAATGCTGGAAGCAATGTAGGGTATCAGAGAATTCTGTTCATCTTCAGGAGTATAAGACACTTA
Organism: Neoceratodus forsteri; assembly: GCA_016271365.2. NCBI lineage: Eukaryota > Metazoa > Chordata > Ceratodontiformes > Ceratodontidae > Neoceratodus > Neoceratodus forsteri. Next base: position 666,239,699 of record CM057455.1, on the reverse strand, counting down.
GACATAAATGTAAATCTGAGGTTAGGAAGGCCAGGGTTGCACACTGTCTTAATGAGCAGAGGAATTCAAGGGCAAACCTAAAAACTTGGGATCTGCTTAACAAAATGATGGGAAGACAGAAAAAGATTCTGTCCCTTCATTCATCAAGATGGACAGAGTCCGTCCTTGGTTTCCGATGTCTTTAATAGACATTTTGGGAACCTCAGTCCCTTGAACTCCCATAGTCCTTGATAGTGGAATCGATCCTGAAGATGTTTGTAATGACACCAATCCTAAATTTTATTTTGAATATGTCACTCCTTCCTTAGTGAGAAAATACATTTTGGAAAATAACCCAAGACCATTTCAGGGTAATGATGGAGTGGATTTCAGGATTATTAAACTGGCATAAATTGTTTTGCTTTTCCTCTTACTCATATTTCTTTGTATTATAATGTTTTTCCTTCTAGCTGGAAATTAGCTACCACTAAACCTATTTTGAAGAGTGGAAGTCCAACTGCTGTTTCAAATTATCAACAAATATCCCTTTTGTCACCCATTTCTAAAATTCTCGAAAAAATAGTTATGGATCAAACCCTGGCATTTCTTAGGAAATATTCCTTCTTTCACCCAACCAACATGGCTTTAAGCCAGTTTTAACACCGAACTGGCCTTGGTGGGGTTCACAGGCAATGTACATGGTGCATTCGCTACAGGATATTCATGTGCGGCATTGTTTGTGGACCTCACCAGGCCTTGAACCTGATCGAATTTGATCTTCTCCCTAGTGTTCTTCGTGGACTTCATTTTTCTGGTGAGGTAGTCAGTTGGTATCAAAGTTATTTAGACACTAGATATCTTAGAACAGCCATTGGCTCAACCACTTCTCAGATACTTCCATCAGTTTGTGGTGTACCCCAGGGTTCAATCCTGGGGCCACTAATTTTTCATGTTTTATGAGTTCTGCTCCTAGGATTTGTACTCAAAATGAGATGATTCTTTATGCAGATGGCGCGAGTTATTTTTGTTCTAGTCCCAGACCTGAGACTGCCCTCTCTTGTCTGCAGACTGACTTTGGGCTTTTTCAGGTCTGGTTGCTTCAAAATCATTTGGTACTTAATTCCAAAACAACAAAGATAATATTTTTCCTGTAATAAGAAAGAGACTCTTAATTTTCCACCAATTATTGATAAAGGGGTAATATAATTGAATTTGTTTCAGTTTTTAAATATCTAGGAATTATTTTAGATACTCAGTTTACTTTTGAACCGCATATTCAAAGCTTTAGGAGAATTTTGCATTTAAGGTTGGGTACCTTGTATCGGATTAAGCCATTTTGACTCTTGAATCCAGAAAACTTATGGTTCATAGTTTTCTGTTCTCAGTGTTGGACTATGGTATCCTGATTTACACCTCATCTTGTAGTAGTGCCTTGAATTGTCTTCAAGTAACATATCACTGTGCTCTGAGAGATTTTGGCTTAATTTGCCTTTTCGATCCCATCGTTCTGATCTGTATGAACAGTCTTATACACTATCTCTTGAAGATCGGTGTGCTATAAAATGGGCACTTTTTATACAAAGTTAAAGGGATTTCTCCCATATCTATTTCATCAATGTTTCCCAGGGCTTTGAATGTTCTATTTACTAGATCTCAGTCCAGATTTAAGTTTAAGATACCTTTATTTAAGAAGGTTTGGGGCAAAGATCTTTTTATTTAGAGCTACAACTTTTTAATAAGATACCAACTGAAATTGTCAGTAATTATATTCAGTGTTTTAAGAGAAGTCTAAAACACTGGCTTTTCTCTAGAAAATGAATGTTTCCTGTAATATTCATGCACTGAACAGCACATGCACTTTATGGATTTGAGTGGTTTGCTCTGTATTTGTATTTAATATTTTGTATGTACTTTAGGTATGACTTGTCACCTGTGAAAACATGCAGTATTGCTCATCTGGTTTTACAAGTATAAAAAAAATGAAATTTAAAGTAAGACTGGATAAATACATACTTTAGGGTTGCCACCTGTCAGGTTTTTACCTGGTGATCAGGTTTTCAGGGTCCCTATCAGGTAATCCAGTTTTGCTCTGTGCTGGTCAGGTTTTTGAGCCATTTTGAGTGCTCATATACTTTTGAAAGAGATTTTGTTGTATCATGCATTGTTTCAGCTGCATGTCCAGGTTACATAAAGTTCTGTTTCAGTATAGCCCTCTGTTTGTGAAAGCAGTCAAACTGGGAGGTGTAAAGTATGGCCATTAACACCATTATCACTTATTTAACCTAATCATTCCTACTGCATCTTAAAGTGGCATAGCAGCAAAGCTGCCCCCACCTTTTGAAACAGTAACAGACCAGTTGTCTTCCACTTTCATTTGCTGGTAAGCATTTTCATATCTGTAAATGAGATTTTTTATCTCTGTATGTTTATCTGGTAAACCAATGTCAATAAATAAATACATAAGTAAATAAATAACCTGGAAGAATATAGTAAAATAACTTTAACAGGTACAGTACAGTATCTTAACATTGGTGTTGAACTGTTGCTTTAAGCATCTTCTTTATTGATATAACAAATGGCGTTCTAGGAGGAACAATGCATGATGAGTCATAAAAGGGGTGGGGCTAGGGGCGGGGCTTAGGATCCAGTTTTTGCTTCATTCAAAGGTGGCAACCTAACATACTTGAGGGCAAGACATTTTCTACTATGGGTAATGGGATGGAGCACATATGGGCAAACCACCTCCTTCGCTTCAACTACTTTAGTATGAAATTTAATAAACTTTGCAAACTGTGTGAGAGGCCTTTGGCACCATGCAATTCTGCTAAAGTTGGACCAGCATAACATTCTGTGGTGATTTGCATATGCAGCCCATGATGCTTTGCATTGTGGGGGCATGTGTGATTTTGTACTTTCTTGAAACTTGGCTTCCCAGCCAAATGCCTTTAGGGTAATCCTTGCCTCAGTGTTTGCACAGAGGTTCTTTGTCTTTAAATAGTTTTTATTTTAATGGGTTCACCACAATATATCAAGGCACACTGCCTTAAGGTAGCTAGTCCATTCCACTGGGGTGTCAAACAGGCAGGGCATACTGATGAGTTCTGGTAGAATGGCTCGTGTCTATGTCTTCTGTTAGCACCCTTTTGCAAACTGTGTGAGGCCTTCGGCACCATGCAATTCTGCTTAAAGTTGGACCAGCATAACATTCTGTGGTGATTTGCATATGCAGCCCATGATGCTTTGCATTGTGGGGCATGTGTGATTTGTACTTTCTTGAAACTTGGCTTCCAGCCAAATGCCCTTTGGGTAACCCTTGCCTCAGTGTTTGCACACAGAGGTTCTTTGTCTTTGAAATTTAGTATGAACTGCTGAAAAAAAATAAAACATTTTCTAACCATCTGCCTAGTCTGAGATGTGCATAAATGTTTTATATTGAAACAGTGACGTCTAGTAATTCTGATTAAGGTTGCCACCTATCCAGTTTTTGACCGGATAATCCAGTTTTAGGGTCCTTAGGGTCATCCAGTTTTGATTAAATGCAGTCCAGTTTTGGGGCCATTTGAGTGCTCATATACTCTTAAAACTGATGTATCAAATCATTCACAGTTTGGCTGCATTGCATGTCCAGATTACAAAGAAGTTCTGAGGGCACAGTCATTTCAGACCTGCCTTTGTTTGTAAAACCAGTCTGTCTGGGAGGTGTAAAGTGTGGCTATTAAGATAATTAGCATAAATTAACCTAATCTTTTCAACTCTGAGTTTTAAGCATGGTCTTTTACTGCTATGACAGAAACAGCTTTTACACCTTTATGTGCTCTCATGTGTTTCTTTTTGTTTGTCCTATACTGAGGTATGTTTTAGACCATTTTTGTTAAAGTAATATTTTAGCTTTTATTGCCTTTACTACATTTGCTCTCATTTTTGTATTACCTGAACATTCCATGATATTAGCTATACTTTTACAGATCATTCAGATAAACAGCATGGATTGGTGTGTCTGAAATTGTGGAATGTCTTAGAAATATGAAAAGGAACAGTAGTAGCTGCGGAGGTAAGGGAACATAGTGCAGCAAGGGTACCACAAGCACCAATAATTGAGTTATAAAAATTGGTCAAAGTATCAGAATACATGATTGACATGGAAAGGAAAATGAGAGAGTGTTTAACAGAGGCTGAGCAATAAGCTATGGATGAGCCTAGCACATCCAGCAGACCTGAGTTTGATTCCCACAGCCTCTACTTAATACTGTGTGACCCTGAGCAAGTCACTTAACCTTCTTGTGCTCCTGGGTCACTCCTGTAGAATGGCTATTTGCCCTATTGGAGTTAACATGGTTGCCAAAGAATAAAAATAAATAACTGAATAAATAAATCAAATAAATAACAGTATAACAATGATTTCCTATCACTAGTAATGTCTATTCCAACATTACAAACAGCTTTGGAGGGAGCAATCTACTGCCAGTCATAAAAGAGGTGGAGCCAGAGGCGGAGTTGGGGTGTTTTTAGCATCTGTTTTTACCTCATCCAAAGATGGTGACCCTAATCCTGATAGAACTATAATTTATAAGAAATAAAAGCAGCCGTCTTTCTGGTGCAGAGGTGGTGATACCACTTGCAACACATGTGACACAGGTTTGGAATCAAGCTTGGATCGCTGGGTGCTAGCCAGGGAGGAGTAAGCTTCCCATAGGACTGAGGCTCTCCTACTCTGGAGAGGGAGGGTTGACAGCTCTTTTGCTAGAGTGCCATCTGAGTGACCACAAATGGCAGTGCAGTTGGACCTCTGTTGCAGGTGGAATATGCCAGGGCCAGATTAAGGCATAGCCAACAAGGTCAAGGCCTAGGGCCCTTACTTGCAAAGTCCCACAGCCCTGGTGGCTCATCCTAGATGCAGAAAGCAGACTCTGTCAGTCTAATTTATAATCATTCCTATCTGGGACATTTTAGCCTAATCTCTGTAACAAAGCACTGCTGTTCCAGCACCTATTGACTCCTTCACTAACCAATTAACACCTCTGAGTTACATACCTAACCATCTTCTCACCTGTAGAGAAATTTGATTGCCTGTAGTTGCTGTGGTGCCAGGTAAACACATTGTACTTTTAACACTCTTAAAGATGACCCCTCTTTCCTAGCTCCAGTGACCTGTCTCATGGAGACATTAGCAATGAGACAGTTTCTTTATTTAGGCAATAAACCATGACAGGGTGTAGGTTATGCTGGGATTTATCCACACCTGGTGTGATGCAATCATCAGGCCAAAGGCCAAGTGACAAAACCACACCAGAAGTGGAGAAATCCCTTATAACCCACACCTTGGGTGGTTTGTTACAGTGCAATGTTCCCTTTTTGAAAAAAGGGATTTTTGTAGTTTGGATTATTTTATTGAGTTTATTGCTCTGCTAGAAAAATACTTCTGTGTTGCTAGGAGACTATGCTGGTGGTTCAGCCCCACACACACACACAAACAGTGACAAACAGAAACTTGCAGGCATGCTTTTCTTTTTTTAATAAAGAGGCATTGTTGGACTTCTGGTGGCTGTCTGCATGGTGGGAGTTCTGTAGAATTTAAGGTCTGGTGACAGTGTGTTCTGACCACTGACAGGTGGTTGTACCTAACGGTCTGCTTCTGAGGTGAGTTTCCTTGTTGAGGAGCTACGTTTTGTGCTACTGACTTGAAAGTGTTTTTGTTTTTTTTATGGGGACATTGGGCTATTATTTATTTTAAACTGTCGTGCAGTGTGAATTTGTGAGCTGTTATGGTCTGCAGAATGCAACAAAGGACAAGCGGACGATGAAAAACAACAGTGGTAAGCTGGGTGGAAATGGTTACAGAAATACATGAATAGCACTGTTTTGGCATCAATTTGGGTTTTCTGAGGGTTTGTGATTCTATTTTCCTAGCAGTTACTTTCGGGGTAGCTTATGTGGAACAGAGTTGTCAGTTTGAAACTCGGCGCTGTAACAAGGCTCTTTAGTGGCAATTCTATATGGCATTTTTCTGCTGCTTGACAATCAGGGGTTGGGTGATTTTGAAAAGCTGGGGATTCCAGATGCAGCTGATTGGCACACTTTGCATAGGTTATGCCAGGATTTACAACGCATTGGTTGAAACAGAGCCCACTCACCCAGCGTAAAAATGTTTTGTATATCTATTTTCTTAGTCTTTTTCTTTCAATAATGCAGGTTACATTAGGATACAGTATCAATATTCATCCTCAAACATTTTCGACAGACTTCCTTCATCAGTAAGTCATACTGTATGTATGATAACATAAATATACATATTAAATATTTGATATTCTTTCCTATAACAGGTTATTGATTATATATAATTCAATTAGACTCACTATCTCACCATAAATCTGTCCAGTTGATATTTCTGTACCTAAAAATCAATTCAAATAACTGTTTCTAAATACCTGTAAAAATCTCAAATACACTCATATTATTTGCCATTTAATAAAATTCATTCCAATCAAAAAATCCATTTAAGGAGCAACATCCATTGAAACACTCTCTTATTGTCATATTCACAACTGTCCCATATAGCAGCCAGCAATCAGTAAGCAGTCATGTATAACTGTTTGCTTCACTTTAATTTTCTGAAAAAAGTAATTTCACAAATAGAGGATCCAACTCCTAGTCCCTTATACATGTACTATTATTTCATATAATTCAATATATTTAATTATTGCCTTCATGTATCTACAAAATAATACATAAATTGTACCTCTAAAGAATCAAGTTCCCATATCACATTTCAGCTAGTTCCTGTTATCCAAAACAAATATTTAAACAGTTTAAATCATATGTCATTTAGTCCCATGGGTCTGAAGCTTCATATTTATTTCTACTGTCTATAATGCGTTTGGTGTCATATTAGATACCTGAAATTCATTTTTAAGGAATTTGTGAGCACTGTAAATATAAAGGGTAAATGTAACTAAATTATTTTACTTCTTAGTTATTTAATTAAATCTTTACATTTTTATTCTGTTTTATTTAAGGCTCAAATCTACTCCCCCTGCTGCCATCTTGCTTGAGACCCATATTTGAATATTAAATTTGTGTATGAGAGCCAGAAGACATACCTGTTCCCCTCGGTCTAAACGCTCTCTCGATATTCTGTTTAAAAATTATCTGAAACTTAGATTCCAACCATTTTACTTATTCCTTATCATACACAGTTCAGATACTGTGTAGGCAATCTAAATCATGAGCATAATGGGCACAAACTTACTTCCTTTCAGTAATTTTAATTTTAATTCATTTAGGGACATGCTCCTCACCTCCCTCTCTCAGGTTAATGGAGGTGAGGTGTCTAAGCAGTTTTAAATGTCTTGCTTACTCACAGAGAATTGGGCATTTGGGTGAGGTGGGTCAGATCATATGACCTGCTCACTCAGACCCTGCACACCCAACCTGCTAATAGCAGCACCTGGTGATAAACAACAAAGTTCACTAACCTGCTGCCTAATGCAGCTCACAGATGGCTCCACATGGTCCTGAGAGAGGCTAAGAGGCCTCTGTGAGTCACCAACCCTTGGCACACTCACCTGCTGCCTAACACAGCTCTGAACGGCCCCACATGGTCCCAAGAGAGGCTAAGAGGTTACTACATCCTCCCTCCTCGCATCTTTCTTGGGGTGTTTCAACAGCTGAATCGCTTTTATGCCCTCTGAACTGGGCTGATAGACTCTGGTGGACATTGTCTCTGGAGCTCACTGCACAGGGTTTCTCATGTTTTCAGCAGTAGCTTTAAGGGCTTTACTTGTCATCTCTGTACTATCGCACTGATTTGCAAGCTGCACTGTTTGACTCTGCTGTCGCTAATTTTAGTGAACTCTGCTAGTGTTTGTATCTACAGATCTTAGCACTGTAATGTAGTCAGACATATTGTGTGTAACTGGTACCTGAATGCAGTCGTGATCCAGATGGGGAGGTCTCCATGCTTCTTTCCTCTCACTCTGTCTCAACAGTTAGGCGCATGCGCCCAGAGGAACAAGGCATGGGAAATTTGCACAAGAGCCTGCGCATGCCTGGTATGACCCGATACCTCCCGCTGCATACTAAATTACTTCTTTGTTCTCCTCCACTACTTTAGGCCTCCGTGGATTACCAACCCTTGGCACACTCATCTGCTACCTAACACAGCTCACAGACAGCTCCACACAGTCCCAAGAGAGGCCAAGAGGTAACTACAATCCTCCCTCCTGCACATCTTTCTTTGGGGTGTTAGCCCATCAACACTGCATGCCAACTGCCCCATTCACCCAAGCCTGACCTCAATATAAGCCCCTCCCTGGTCATGTGACTTATTGTCAGGATAGTTTCTAAGTCCCCAGTTTTCCATTAGCAGCTTATCAGCTGCCACCACTAGAAGGGCTTTCCCTCCACCTGGCCCCTCCTACTGTATCTCTCTCCTCTCACTATCCATTGACACCCTAGCTCCTCCAGCACTCTACTACCCCCATTACTTACTCCTCCAGCTTCTCCTCCTTCACACCTCCTCTATCTCTAACCACTTACCCCTTTTTTCCCAACTGCTCCCTTACCCCATTAGTTACTCCCACTGCCATCCCCCTGCATTGCCCTTCCAACTGCCACCACTAGAGTCACTACTGTACCCTCCTTTTCTAGCCTTTCACCCACCACCGTGGACCTATTCCATTGGTTCATAGGTGCCACCAGGCCTCTATGCAGTGTCTCCCCGGATTTGAACCTGGTACCTCCAGCACCAAAGTCCATCACCTAGCACTGCGCTACTGAGACCACCACAGTGATGGGTGTCAGCTTGCTCCCTTATACCATCTCTGAACAAACTGCCTCCACTGTCCACTGCTCACCCACCTGTCTCCCAGAAAACTATCCCATCTTCTGCTGACCATTTTATCATACTCCTTACTGGGCCAGCTTGCCCTTTCCCCAACCACACACACACCTCACCCCAGCCTTCTCTACTCATTCCCACCTCCCACCCACCCTGTCAATGCCTGACAAGCATCCACCCCCTGCATAACTTACTACCACCATACACCCACCCAACCCCCATCAACTCATCTGCCTTACCTTTTCTGCTCCTCAACTTACTCATTCCCTGTGCCATCTCTCTAAACATGTGCACCACCCACACCCAACTACCAAGCGGTGGTCTCTTGTCCTACTCAGGGTCCTAGCCCTATTACTTCTTTTATCAGGAAATATTTACCCCAACCCGAGGCCTGCTACCCATAGTCAACAGAAGCTATACCTAGGCTGTGCATAGCCACCATTAATATCTGCAGCCTTCCTAAAAAAATGCATCACTCCAAAGCTGGTTTGTGCAATACCAGCCAGATCTCCTTGCACTCACAGAAACATGGCTTTCTAAAAAAGCCTGACTTATTCATCACCTTCCTGGCTTTACCCTACACAGAGCTGACTGAGTAGGTAAGCGAGTGGTGGATGTGCACTCTATGTTCATGACTCCTACTGAACCAAGCACTTCCAGCCCCTCTCTGGACCACAGTGCTCAAGCCTATCTATAAAACTTACCCTAGACCCCGCCAGGACCCTCTAACTATCACTGCAAGGGTATGTCCCCATGCAACAAAGCAATGGCCATACAATCCCTCACAAATTATATTTCCAATTTCCCTCCCAAATGGAGCATATCCTGGTTGGTGATCTTAATGTAAACTGGCTTGCCAATTCAGCAGCTGATAATAAGGACACCTTTGTGGCACTGGACCATACCCAGCTGGTTTGCCAACCCACCAGGGTGCACACCTCAGACGATCCCAGACCCCACTAGGCATACTACTAACCAATGGCCACATAGAATCTCTGACCTAGTGGTCCTTCTGATTCTCTGACTGACACCCCCATCCTCTTCTCCTGGTCATGTCACCTGCCCAAACCTCAACCTAGTGTGTCCACCTGCCGGTGCCTATGGCAGGGTGGTCTTAAAAAATCAGACATTATCTGGACCAGTGTGACTGGTCCCTATATCAGTCCCTAACATTGACATTGCCCTTGATTACTTCACACACTCCTTTAACACAGCGTGTGACATTTATGCCCTCTAAGTAAAGCACAATCTGTAAAACACAATGTCCCATGGATCACACCTTTATTACAGCAGCAACTAAAACAAAGGAATGACCTCTGGCACAAAGCCATGGAATCTGGCTCACAGGCAGGTGGTAAGCCTATAAAGCTGCACGTAATAGGTGCACCTGGACCATACACAAGGCCAAGGCTAATTTTATAAAGACACCCTGGAGTCCTCCTGGGGCAGTGCAAGGATATTCTGGGGCAACATTAAAGAACTTAATGGTAAATCCCACCTCCCCCACCCTACCAGCTCTGCATCAATAATGCCACCTCCACTGACCCCCAGGCCATTGCCAATTGCCTTAACTCCACCTTTTCTAATCTTAGCACAGTCCTTCCAAGCAATTTCTTCGACCACGCGCCAGCTACCTTCAAACCTAACCTCCAGCGCCCCCTTTCTACCTTAGGGTCATTACAAAGTGGGAGGCCAAAACCTACCTCTCCAAAGCTCTCAGTGGCTCCAACTATGGCAAGACTCCTTTGACATGAAAATCCTTTTCTGGGTTCTTAACACTGTTCTCTCTCCCTGACTGACCTCCTGAACTGCTCCCTATGCCTGGGACAATTCCCAACCACCTGGAAGACTGCAACAATTACCCCAATACTAAAAATGGGGACAACAATCACCCCAACAACAACTATCGCCCATCTCCATCCTTCTCCCTCTCTCAAAGCCCTTGAAAAATCATTGCCGACCAACTCTCTGGTATCTGCTTGCCCACAATTTACTATGTAGCGAGTAACATATCAGGACATAGCACAACCACTGCCCTCATCAAATTCTCAAATTTCATTCACTCTGCCCTTGACCATAAGCATATTACTGGAGCCATCTTCATAGACCTCTCAAAGGCCTTTGATATGGTCTCCACCCTCTCCTGTACACTCTCCACCTCACTGGTCTATCAAGCTGACCCCTCTCATGGTTCAGTAGCTATCTTACTGCTAGATCCCAATGTGTTAAGATAAATGACACCCTATCTTCCACCCTGCCTGTCCGATAGGGGTCCCCAAGGTTCTATACTGGGCCTCTACTCTTCAGTATCTACTTAAATGCGTTATCTAAATCCTGCTCGGGCAACTTGTTGCTATACACTGATGATGCAGTTCTCTATACGCACACCCTGCCCTGCCATCCTACAGTCCTCTCTCCAAGATTCATTCAAGTAGATTGAAAACTGGTTCACCAATCACAGACTCATGGTCAACATCAAAAATAAAGGCCATGCTCTTTGCACACCAACAAAGCAAGGCCAAGGACGCTGAACTAAAATCTTCTCCCAAGCTCACCTCCCTTTGGAACAAGTACATACCTATAAATATCTCAGCCTTACCTTTGATGCCTCCCTATCCTTCCATGCCCACATTAACATCCTATCCTCAGCCATTAATTCCCACATAGGCCTTCTTTACCGGAACAAGGACTGTGACACCAGAAGCACTCAACCTAGCTGTCACCTCCTCTGTCCTCTCTCTCATTGACTATGGGCTCCCAATCTACTCAGCCGCTGAAAACACCACCCTAAACAAAATTCACATAGCTATTAATAAAGTGTGCCGACTCCTCCTAGGAGCAGACAAACGCTCCCATACTTGCACCATCTATGCCCTCACCAACATTCTCACCCTAGATGAAAGACTAGAGTACCAAACTTGTCTCACAAAAAAAATCCACCTGGGGTTAACGTCACTGGGGTCTCTGCCTCCCTACTCGTGCTGAACCATTGCAGCTACTCATGCTGCCAACAAACACCTCTGGACCGTGCCCAGGGTCAGAACCTCCTAGCGCAGTGATTATTCCACTGTGGAACCCCTGCTTGGTACAATGAACTCCCCACAGCTATAACCTCAATTCCCAACTTAGGATACTTTAAGTCCACCCTAAAAAATGCATCATTCGTCATTCCCAATGTAATTGCTAATCCCCTAACTGACCCTTCACAAAGCTGCCCTATCCTTGTCCCCTTGACATGGCTACCAACAGTATAGGCCCTGCTGTATATCTCATCTTTGTTACTGATCACTGTTCCAACTATATGACAATGCCCCAGAGGTTGCACTTACAATGTAACTGTACCACCTGTATCAACATCAGTACCCTAGCTACTATATGTATAGGTCAACAGCCAACTTGGCCATTATCTGTAAATACCTTGTTTAACTTTGTGATGTCTCATTACTGCTTCTGACTCATTGTATGTATGTATGACTATGTTTGACCCAGAGCCTTTGTAAATGAGTCTACAACTCAAAGGGTTGTAATTCCTATGATATGTTAAATAAATAAAACAAGCATCTCCATGCTCACGTTTACAACTCAGTTCTCTTTCATGGCTATTTGTTTTGCTACAGAATTATTTGCTCATCTACCCTACATGTTATTTAATTCATTATATCTTTCATTTTACAAAAATGTTCCAACCACCATAGACCAAATCCCTCCTCTCAAAGGAGGTCAAGGGTCATGAGCATCCCTGAATGGTGGATCAGTGCAGGGTTGTATATTTCCTTCCAATCCTTTATCAAATAGCCTAAGTCTGCATCTAGTTTTGGATAAATGCATTCAGATATTCGTTTCTTCAAATCTCCCTTCAAAAAGGGGACATTTACAAAAGTGTCAACTTCTCTCTCCTGTCATAAACCTCAAAGGTTAGAAGAGTCATATATCAATTAGATCAAATACATCCATGAATAAAAGTAGTTCATAACCCTTTAGTTTCATTTCCACATCATTTTAAATGTTATAAAGCATTTTTTAAAGAATATATAACCTGGGGTAAACCTTTTATACTACTTACCCCAGCAGTCACAGGGGTCATGATCATCTTCTGTTCCTACAACCTGTTTTGTGACATATCCCTACTATGAGCTCTACTTTATCCACTACCCCTGTAACTCCTTTGGATTATAAATATTATAAGCTATGCCTGGAGGTGTCACTCTAAGATCAGTGCCCTCATGTGTCCCTCCCCTTTTCTTTTCCTGAAACTGAGAACTAGACTAAAAATGTTTAGTAAACACTGGGTCATATTACTCATAATTTTAATTTATTAATTGTTTGTTAGTTGTTTCTACTTGTTGTTTTGTATTTTGCTGTATTGTCAATTTATGTGGAATCCCTAATGACATTTGGAACTTCATTGAAAATGAGCTATGCTAATCCAATTATTCGTATTTGAATAAAAAATGATTTACTACTATTACTACTACTACTACATAGTATCTGGCTAGTGGATTGATTCACTCTAATAGTCATATGGGAAAATATTAACCCCTAAGCAAGTATGCTCTTTGGGTCCCTTCTTCTCCATATTTTACAGATCTGTTATTGTTTCTTTTCAATAGTGACTGTGACTGTGACTGTGACTGTGAGTTAAATTATTGTTGCCAAATGATTGAATCATTTAAGCCAAATCTTGGATGTATGGCCTCAAATCTCTTAATGTAATAAGCCTCTCTTTGTCAGTATATATGTCCTGTAGTCACACCCCCTTGGATTGGGCTCCATGTTTTCATGCCAAAAATCTTAGGGTAATTGATGTCTGGCTTCCAAAAGGTGCTTCACTACCGTGAAGTTAAATCAGATCTTCTAATATCTAATTTATGTTCCCCATTCTGGTTTTTAAAGCTCTCTCTGTTTTCCTTATGTAAATTTTATCACAGGGCATTTAACCCTTGCTGTGCCTTGTACTGATATACAAGTCCAGAATTCCTATACATTCTAAATCAGTTGATAGCCTAAGGGTTAAGATAGTAAATAACCCCTCTGTAGAGCAATTAATACATTTTTTATATTGATATCTTCATCCCTGACTGTATTCCTTACTTATTTGATTCTATAAGTATTATTACAGTGGATGCAATGACCACATGGGTAATTTCTTAATGTCCAAAGAGGACATAAAGTGTTGTGGTTTTGTATCTGGTGTATTGCATGCAGTCTTTGATAGTATATTAGCCAGAGGCCTGTTCCTCTTGGCCACTACCATTGGTGGGGTTTCTAAACGCATTCCCCAAAGCCATAACTTTGAGCACATCTCAGTGTTTATGTATGACTTGTTTAATTTGTCCAAAGCTATCATTAAACATAGTGGCAATGCTATTTTTTCCTTTCTCTCTATACCTGTACCTATGTTTCATTGCCCCCAGTTCAATAACATATCCCTTGGTTTATCCTGTATCTTCTCAGTGGCTTTCTCAAGAATGCTCCTCATCATAACCCTCCTTAAATCTCATGCACATATCAATTTGTGCTCTCTCAAATTACTCTGTACTACTACAGTTGGGTTTGGCCCTATTTGCCCATATGGTATAGACTGGATTAGATGCTTTGGATGGAAACTATCTGCTCTAACAGTGAATTCCTATCTGTTGGGTTTCCATACATTTTGTTGGTCAGTTTGTTATTTGATGTATATATCAATAAATCCAAATAGGGTACCTCAGTCCTATCTGATGTCATTGAAAATCAGTTCTGTGTTCTTGTGTTCAGGTAGTCATTAACTAAGCAATAATGCCTGACATGGTGGGTGGTACTGGGCTATACCAGACTGTCCAGGGGGTGTAATGAGGCCCGACACCACAAGTGGAGGGCCTTATAGCCCTGAAGGTCTGGTATAGCCTATACCACCCACCCTGTAGGGTATTATTGCGCTTTAGGAAATGGGTTATAGGTAACATATTTGTATTATGGTAAAAAAATCAAAGAATTACAAAAAAACAGTAAACAACTATTGAAAATGACTGTACTTGCAAAGTAGTCCCTCTACTGGTATACTTGCCAGTAAGAGTACTGATGAGTTTTACAGCCTTTACTTTTTTCTTATTGATTTCTTTAGTAATCCCCAGGAAGTTCTGAGTGGTGAGCAAACATCAGCAATATTACTTTTACTATACTTGAATTTATGGCAAAGTTTAATTTTGGTCAGTTTAGGTCAGTAATGGATAGTCAGGAAGAAAATCAGTGACCCAAGACCCGAAGTAACAAAGTATGGAATGGAGAAAAATCAGAAAAACTGTACTGCATAAAGGTTACTTTTATTTTTGGAACTAACAAAGAAATAAAACAAATATTGTATTTGGTTTGTTGTTACTGATGGTATTGCTGTTACTATCGGGCCAGGAGAATGTTGTAGCATGGCTGAGTGAGAGTGGTTGAAAAATATTGAGAGGGCTGATGTTGCGGTTCACTTTTGTGCTTAAATGGTAAACCACAATGGCTGGGAGACGGGACGCTGCCAGACTCACTGGGTTGCTGCTCGATAAGGAGGATGTAATTTAGTTGCACAATCACCATGTTAAGCAGGTTAGCTGGCTTTCCAGCATGAAACAAAATGGACTGACGCTGGTTTCATTTTCGTTCAGTTCAGTAGTTCAAGAGCATGGTCGGGAGAGTGGTGCCATTGTAGAAGAACACAGCTATATAAAACTGGTATGTTATCACTCTTTCCGCCGAGAAATATGTGGACTGTGGGCTTTCTTTTTTCACTGAGCTGAGGGGAGGAGAACAGTAGCGTTCGCTAACTTAGCGAGAGAAAAACATGCGGTGATTTGAAATTTCACCTGGTGCTGTTAGCCAATGAGAAACTAGGCTGAGCAATCCTGTACAAGGGTATGTGGTGAGGTGGCACTTGGCTGGTATTTATTTTAGCTGGGCATCTATTAAGAAATAAATGCCCAGCTAGGAGGCTGTATCAACCAATCAGGATTGTGAATTCATTTTGCCATTTTCTAAACTCTATTAATGCTGCCTCACTTCCTGTCCAAATACAGAATATATTATCAATAAAACAACAAAACACTCTGATGATTTAGATGTACGTTCTCTGCACAAAATATGTATTTATTTTCAAATTCATTCATATACAAATTTAGAACATGTAGGCCATGCTTGACCCCATCGCAGTGCCTGAATTCTAAGAGAAATTCTTTCTCAAATTTTAAAAAGTTCTGGCTAAGGACTAATTCCATCATTTTGACTAATAAATTATTCAGTGGTATTTCTTCTGTCCTTTGTTCCTCCAAAATGTTAGCAAGTGCCTGACATCCCTTCTGGTGTGGAGAAGGTGTATAAATCTTTTAGATCCCAAGTTACTATATACATGGTTCCCAAATCTGAGTGATTTGCACTGTCAACCAATTTTATTATATCTGATGAGTCCTTGGTGTAAGTTCTAGTTTGTTCCACCAGGGTCTATTATGATAGTCAATATAAATCTAAAGTGGTTCTCATACATAGTTAATCCCTGAGACTATGGGCCTACCTGGAGGATTATACAGATCTTTATGTATCTTAGGTAAAATGTAAAAGACAGGAATCAAATGGGTTTTTCTGAACAAGGCACTCTGCTCCCATTCTGTGAGGCACTTGTTTTCAAGAGCTATTTTCAGTAATGTTCTCACTATATCCTTTACTTGTTCTGTAGGATCCTTCTGTAGTTTTAGATAGTTATTCTGATCTTTAAATAATTTTAAACAAACCTCTTTGTATTGGTGATGATCCATGATGACCCTCCCCTCCCTTATCCGCATTAATATTAGAATCATTCTCAATGTTTCTTAATGCCCCACATTGTGCTGCAGTCAGATTAAACTGTGTTCTTCTGTCCATGTTCCTTTCTTGGTAATTATTTTATCTATGTCCCTATTAACAAGGGAAACTTCCTCCATTCCCTTATTCTCTCCCTCACTTCCTCTCTCTCTTCACCTGCTAGCCTGCTCCCAGTCTCCTTGCAGGGTTCTCTGCATCCTGATGGGGACTAGGGTGTGGCTTTCTATCCCCACTCTCCCTAATCTCTCCCTCACCTCTTCTCTCTCTACTTGTTTGTCTGCTCCCAGCCCCTTGCAGGTTCTCAGCATCCTGAAGGGAATAGGAGTGGCTTCCTTCTCCCTCTACTCTCCTTTTCCACTGTCGCCTGCTCCCAATACCCCTTGCAGCATTCTCAGCATCCTGAAGGGTATAGAGTGTGGCTTCCCAATCCTACCCTCTTCTCTCCTCTCCACTGAGTAAATTACATCAAAATACAGCACTTGTCCACCTTCCCCTCCTCCACACTTAATTTATTCACCACTGACCTTCAGAACTTGCCACTTCACTTTACTTTATTGCACTCTGTTGTATTATGTTCTGATGTGTCTGTATCATGAGTTTGTAGCCTGGTTACTCCTAGTTGATATACTATTTCCTATTTCACCAACTAGATTACCTGTCCCTCCCCCACACAATTTTCAACTGCATAATTATGCTGTCTACCTGCTATCTGTTTCAAAATACAATCCGTAGATTCCTGTATGATTGTATGTATTTCAGTTTACCAACACTTACTATTTGAATTCCAAATGTAACCGTTGTTTTCTGTTTTTGTTAAACTGTATGAATCTCTGTATTTCCATCCTAATCGTACCTCCTCTCCCAGGTCACACCAGGAGACGAGCAACTTGTTGCAGTGTGCTTTCCTGGTAAAACATTTCAATAAATAAATTAATTAAAAAATGTATGCCTCTATAATGTGTGGCATTCCCTGAGGTACAAAAATAGATTTAAGGTTTGATCTACTGATCAGCTCCATTTTCTTCACCTGTGTCTGTTGGTCCTTTATTGGCTGTTTCACCTGTGTATCAAAATGATATCTGAGCCTATTTTATTTATTTTATTTAGTTTTGTTAACCAGGTAGGTGCACTAGTCAACAAGACTATTTTCAGGCATGACCGGGAGGGTACAGAGACAAACTTACTGAATACATTTAGTACAATACTACAAATGACAAGTAAGTATTTGAGTGAAATTAACGGTGGAAAACGTGACAAGAACAATGCATCATTTAGGTTAAGCATTTATCAAAAGTACAATCAGGGCAATTTTTAGAGTGACTGAGCAGTGTCAGAAATACTGGGAGGCAGGTGAGAAAGCTGGCAAACTTTTGGCTTGCCGTCTTAAAAAACAAGCTACTTAGAACCATCAATTGTATTTGACACCATATTAATAACACAACAACCTATGACATGAAAGAAATCAACAATATTTTTCAACAGTATTACTCCTCCTTTATGTTCTTCCTAAAAATCTAAGGTCCAACTTAAGTTCAAACTCATTTAAGGGACTGTGTGGGCAGAATAACATCCCTTTGATAACACCGCCTATTTTAATTTAGTTAAAATTGTTTGATACATTGTAAACTAGATTGGTTTTGTGAGTCTGTGACCTCAGAGATTCTTCTCCTGTTGTTCCCTGTTGTTGTCTCTTTTCTTTTCTTCTGTCATCTGTGTCTGTAATTTTCTCTATTTCTGTGTCACCTGAAGTTCCTGCTTCTGCCTTGTCTACCCTGTGCTGTTCTTTGGTAGCATGGATGTACTGGTAACCTCTCCTTCTCTTGCCATAAAACGGTCTCCTTCCCTTCCCCTCCCCCAAAATGCCCTCGACTTCCCCCCTCAGGCCAATGTACCACTGGTTTCTGTGTCACTGTGGTAGTTTGACCCCCTTTTGGAAAGTAAGCTTTGGCATTTCTTTTCCCCAAACATCTACTGCAGTAGCACATCTATCTATTCTATTTTTCTAACTATAACCTTTCTATTATTATGGGTAGGCCACCCATAATAGTATCTTGTCTCCTTGGCTATTCCCCTGTATATTTATCTTTTTATCCCTGCCTTATGCCTGTCAGTTAACTCATTGCCTCCTCAGGTGCCTCTGAAGTCACAGCACTTGTGTCCTGTATACTGTTACAGTGAATCCTGGGCCTTTCTAAGCAAAATCAAGCCATAATCAGCATGCAACAAACAAATGCTAATAGCTCAAGAACTGTAAGTGTGAGACACAAAGTATGAGTGGCAAACTTGTACAGCATAAATTTACCTTTCCAATGGTAGTTTTCAAGTAATAATAAGTATTTTTTTTTTGTATGGTTGAAACAGCAAAAAAAAAGTGCACTACAAAATGCACCTTAAGCCTTTTTTGTTGGGAAATATGTAACATATTAACACCAAATTAAGCATCCACACACTAGATGCAGTTTTAATAATTTTATGTAAAAAAAGTTATTTCTGTGGTATAAAACATAGTTTTTACCATTTTAGTCAAGGTGCTTTGTGAGGTTTGAGGCACTAATCTGAACCATACACAAAATGCTATAAACAAATGTGTATAACTCCTAAAGTATACAAGATACACACAACATATCGGTGTCAAAGTTGTTCATCACAAAATTTTCCGGCAATGCATGCAATCAATTGTGCTCAATGTGTTTTTGTTTTATACTTGCTGAGATACCCAGAATGTATGTTTTATTCAATGTGCTTAGTGGGTCTTGATGGGACAAAATGTCAGCCATACACACTGTGCCATAAACAAAGGCAAATAACTCCTAAAGTATACATGATACATACAAAATGTCAGCAATCTGTTCATCACTAAATTATCTTTATGCAGTCAATTGTAATGAAAACATGTTTTTATACTTTGCTGAAATGGCAAAAAGTAAATTTTTTTCAAGCTGCTTAGGTAACTCTTGGCTCTTTCATATAGACACATGTTAGGCTCTTTATATAGACACATGGCAGTCATACACACCATACCATAAACAAACTGTGCATGCCTTCTAAAGTGAGCAGTATGAAAATATCCCACTGTGATTTCATCATCAAACACAAAAACACACAAAACAGTCTGATTGTATAAAAGGACTACGTTCTGGCCAGGTAAGTGATACAGAATAGATCTGAACTTGTGTCAAATGAGCTCAGGGAATCATCACTTGTGGCAATGCTATGCTCCGCCACTTGTTATATTCCCCAAGTTCACTGCCACTCATTCAGATAAATTCTGCAAAATATATATATATATATATATATATATATATATATATATATATGTATGTATGCACGCACACACACACACACACACACACACACATATAGACACACATATATGTGTGTGTGTGACACATACATACACACACACACACACACACACACATGCACACACATAGTCATATTCACAAGTGTGTATTTTGGGATCAGAGCAGTGCAAGAGGAGTTTGCAGAGTTGGGGAGGGGCCTTAGACAAGTAGCATATGGTAACCTTCCCGGAGGTGCTGCCTGTCTATGGCAAGGGTGATGTTAGGTACTCCTCACCAGGGAATTCAATAAATGGTTGAAAACTGGTATGGAGCTCAGGGTTTGGCTTCACTGGGGACTGGGGAGCTACCTGGAGGGATGCAGGCCTACATTGGTGTGATGTTCTGCATCTGTCCAGGTGGGGAACCAGGATCCTAGGTGAGAGGTTTAAATGCTTCACTGGCAAGCATTTAAACTAGCCAAGGGTGGAGTCACTGAAAAGGATCAGGAAATCCAGCTTCACCCACAAAACACAAGGTAATTTGTGAGGTAAACACCAAGGTACAGAAGTCATTAGGGAGCAGGACAGAGGTAAATGTAAAAAGGCAAAGGCAGTAAGGACAGGGATGGGACTAAAATGGGTAAGGCCATCAAAAGTGGAGGGTGATGAGTACCAATGTCTGTAGTCTGTGTAGCAAGATCCCTGAACTAGTGGCCTTGATGGAAGAGGGGTTGCCTGGATATTGTGGCAGTCACAGAAACATGGTACACAAAGAACCATGACTGGGATGTCAACATGCCAGGATACACAATCTACAGAAGGGACAGGGAGGGTAAAAGAGGAGGAGGAGTAGTGCCCTATGTAAAGGAAGGATCAAAGCAACATAACTAAAGAGTAAACAGGGAGCAGATGAGGCACTCTGGGTCACCCTGGAGACAGAAAATGGGACCACAATCTGCATGGGGTTGTATACAGACCCCATCTCAGGGGAGGGAATGGACAAGGAAATTATAGAAGGCATCCTTAGAATGGCTGAAAAGGGAGGTATTGTTGATGGGGGACCTGAATATGCCATGTGTTAACTGGAGCACCTTTGTTGCAGGCACATGCAAGAGCAGGGTCATTCTTGATACAAGAATACAAGAGGCATGCCTCAGACAGCTAGTATTGGAACCCACTCAGGAGGGAGCAATCTTAGATCTGATACTCTCAAATGGGGATGGAGAAAGAATCTCAGATTTAGAGTGGGTAGCCATCTGGGAACAAGTGACCACCAAACAGTGTGGTTCACAATACAACACAGCCATACTATCAAGCCATACAAAAGCAAGAGTACTGAACTTTAGGAGGGCTGACTTTGGGAAAATGAGAGAGTACCTCAGGAAAAGCACTAGCAAACAGGCAAGAAGGAGGGGTGGAGGAACAATGGGGAGTAATCAAAACAGCCATCACAGAGGCAACAAGCCTTTATGTAAAGCAAATCAACAAAACACAACGAAGGAAAAACACTATGGTTCTCAAAAGAGGTGGCAGGGAAGGTTAAGGAGAAAAGGATAGCATTTAGGAAATATAAGGAAACACAGAAGGATCAGGACAGAGAACTTTATCAGTTAAAGCAGAAAGAGGCAGGGAAGGCAGTCAGAATAGCAAAGGCCCAAACCGAGGAAAGGATAGACAACTCTGTCAAGAAGGGGTAATAAGACCTTTTATAGGTACATTAGAGAGTGAAGAAAGACCAAAGGAAGGATACTGAGACTTAATAAAGGGAAGGAATGTGGGCAGAGGTGATAGTGAAAAAGCAGGGATACTGAATGAATATTTCTGCTCAGTATTCACAAAGGAAGAGGAGGGAGGTACCTAAACCAAACAAGAGAAACACTCTGAAGACTGTGGGTTGATACCAGTCCATTTATAGAAGAAAGTGTTCTGGAAGAACTAATAAAATTGAAGGTGGACAAAGCAATGGGGCCTGATGGGATTCACCCAAGATTTCTAAAGAACTAAGGGTAGAACTAGCAACACCGCTTGACTACTCTCTTTAACAAATCATGGAGGATGGGGTGGTACTGGAGGACTGGAGGAGGGTGGATGTGATTCCTCTTCACAAAGTGAGAGCAGGAGAGAGCAGGAAACTACTGACCAGTTAATTTGACCTCAGTGGTAGAGAAAATGATGGAATCACTTCTGAAGGAAATAATTGTTGAGTACCTAGAAGCCAATGGGGCACAGGACCCAAGGCAGCATGGATTCATAATGGGAAGGTCATGTCAGACAAATCTAATAGATTTCTTTGACTGGGTGACCAAAGTAATAGACCAGGGAGGGGCTGTGGACATGGCCTACCTATATTTTAGCAAGGCATTTGAGACAGTCCCACACAAAGATTAATACACAAGTTAGCCAGCCTGGGAGTGGGTCTCAAGGTGGTAGCCTGGATAAAAAATTGGCTAGACAACAGGATGCAAAGGGTAGTAGTAAACAGAGTCCACAGTGAAGAAAGGAGGGTTACTAGGGGGTACCGTGAGGTTCAGTACTGGGACCAGTCCTTTTAATGTCTTTATAAGTGACATTGCAGAGGAACTGGAAGGAAAAGGTCTCTCTTTGCAGATGACACAAAGATCTGCAACAGGGTTGATACACAAGATGGAGTGGAAAGGATGAGAAGGACTTGGCAAGGTTGGAGGAATGGTCAAATGTATGGCAACTCAGATTCAATGCAAAGAAGTGCAAGGTAATGCACCTGGGAAACAAAACCCAGGAGAAGAGTACACAATGGGGTGAGATACTGACAACAATAAAATGGAAAGGGACCTGGGGTAATTCTATCAGATGATCTAAAGGTGGGCAGCAATGCGAGAGTAGTAAGGAAGGCTGGGGATACTGGGATGCATAGGAAGAGGCATCAATACTAGAAAACAGGAAGTTGTTATCCTTCTGTACAGACAGTTGGTGAGAACCCATCTGGAGTATGGCAGTTCTGGAGACCACATCTCCACAAAGACATAGAGTGCAGGGTCTCCAGAAGAGGGCAACCAAAATTGTGCAGGGTCTGCACCAGAAGGCATACGAAGAAAGACTAAAGGAGCTTAATGTGTATACCTTGAGGAAAGAAGGGAGCGAGGAGCATGACAGAAACTTTCAAGTACCTCAAGGAATCAACAAAGTCCAAGAGGGTTAGTATCTTTCGGAGAAAAGATGAGTAAGAACAAGGGAGCACACTTTGAAGATAGAGGAGGACAGCTCAGAGGTAATGTGAGAGTATTTTTCTCGGAGAGGGTTGTGGATATATGTAACAGCCTTCCTGAGGAGGTTGTGGAGTCAAGAACAGTAGGGGAATTCAAGAATGCATGGGACAGGCATAAAGCAGTCCAGTGGGGGTAGGAGGCAGTAAGCTGTTGGTTAACTAGGATCTGCAGCTTATCTGTTAGGTAGGAAAATGGGCAGACTAGGTTGGCCAAGCAGTCCTTAACTGTCATCAAATTCTATGCTTCTATGTTATATATATATATATATTTAGAAAATGGCAAGAATAAATTCTCACACCTGATTGGCTGAGACAGGCTCCAAGCTGGGCATTTATTTTCAATAGATGCCCAGCTAAAATAAGACCAGTCCAACTGCCACTTTACAAGGTACTCTTATACCTGCTGCCCAGCCCACTTTCTCATTGGCTGAAGACACCTGGAAATAATTTAAAATCCCAGCCATGTTTTCTCGCTTAGCAAGAGACTACTGTCCCCATACACTATCCTCAGTAGCAGGCAGCAGTAACTAGATAAAAAAAAAAGACATTCCGTAACTTTGTGGTCAGAAGAGTATAAACAGTTTTCTTGTAAACTGCACCTCTCTCTTGACCGCTATCTTTATGGCAGCTCACTAGAAAGACAACAAAGCCGTCACTCGTATCAGCTTCATCCTTCACTTGGCAAAGCGGAAATCAGTAATTTCAAACCACACTCTTTTCTTTCAAAAAATGAGTAAATGTACTCGCAAGTTTCCTCACACCAAATACAGGGGATTACGCCGACTATAACAGACTATGAAAGAGAGAGAGAGCAAATGAAGCAGGAGTGCTCCTCTTACTTTACTGATATGGACCGCCTCTCCTCTCCCCAGTTAAATTCTTCTATTCCTCTACTGATCGGTGGCTGAAATATTCAAGAAGCTGCTCGGCTGCCAGTGTCCTGCTAGTTTGGTTCCAGATATCCAATGGTTCCGAAAGACAAACGGGCATACCGTGGTAATTATGTATGCTTGGCGCTGAACGACTTGCACTGAACAGGAACCAAACCCGATGGCTAGTAGTAAGTTTGGTACCGCTGCTTTCTGGGGTGGACAAACATTTCTCCTGACTGATCTGCTGCTTGCAGGAGCAAGACTATTGGATTGGAAAATGACGCAAATTTCTGATAATGTTTTAAAAAGAACTGGGCTTGTCCTGCTTAATATACAGTTTTTTTTTTCTTCAGTCTGCGAGTGGGTGTGTTGGGAGGTCAACTCCATCAGAAGGACTCTAGACAGGATGGAGGAGCAACAGGACCTGGAACAGCCTATGCACTACTTTCTCAAAGTGTTTTGTAATACTTATAGACATTTTTGACACTAAATTACTGTCTTATTTCATAACTTCCCAAATATTTACTTAGATGGCCATTTTCTAAGTGCAATAATACTACGACAGGGTGGTAATGGGAAATACCGGACCTTCAGGGTCTATAAGGACCTCTGCCTGCTGTGTCGAGCCTCATTATGCCCTGGGCGGTCCGTATTTGGTCAATGCTCAATTGTCGGCATTATTGCTTGCTATACAGAGAGAGAGAGAGAGAGAGTTCATCATTTTATCCAACTATACACACACAATTCTCCATTAACATATCCAAAGACATTCAACAACACAGCAGCATCACAAATATCATGACATGCAGGGCGGCACAGTCTCTCACACAACCGCACAGGTATTAATGAGCAGTGTTGCACACTTTATGGGCATAACAGCACAACTCAGACAAACATGTGCACGCAGCACCCATGGTATTCGGCATGGCTGCCACAAGTCTTATCATACAGAATAGAGAAAGTCAACAACAAAATTATTACAATCATCACAATCACATTTTCTTACCTTTTCAGATGGTGTCCCCTGATGATCTGCACTGAAGAGATTTCTACATTCTTACTTGGCATAGTTCCAACCTCTATTCGGCTGTCTGTGTCATCCTTCTGTAAAAAGTAGTTTCATCCTCTCCTCTGTTGCCTGTGGCATTCTTTTATAATAAAATCTACATGTCATCTGCTCCTCCTCTGCCATTTCCTCATCCTGCTCTACTATGCATCTCCTACCACCTCTGCACATCTCATCACTCCAAGTCTCACACTCTGGTCTCTAAGTCTCACACTTTGGTCTCTCAAACTACGCACACCCGCCTCCTGAACTCACACACTCTGGTATGTCTGTTCCCTTGCCCTGCAGCCCCTCATCATGTACACTCAAAGAAGCTGCAGAGGAACTACTGGGGCTAAATGTTTTCTTGTGTAGCCAGTTTGAGCCTCTATCTATTACTGGTGATACTTAGGAAAACAATTGATGCAGAGGTGTACTTTGCATTGCTGCATGTATATGAAGGTCTGCACGTATTTTCTCTCATGAACAATTTCTGCACCTCACCTTCTTCCCTTTACCGGTAGGGTAGTCCAACACAAGTCGGATTCTGCATGATTACTGGAATTGAGGCACATCATCTTCATGTGCATATCCTTCCAACAGATTCTCTTAGAGGAGCTTGTGGAAATTCAGTTGTCTGTGCTTGGTCACTCATCCATTCTTTGATCACTGAACATGATTCACACTCTCTATGAACAGAGTAAAGCATTTGCCAATGCCATGTCCCACAAAAACAGAAAAGGTATATCCACCACTTCTTTGATATTCTGGTGCATGGGTATTGCCCCTGATGCTGGTCAGTGACGTCCACACCATTCATGTGCATGTTATACTGCTGCAGTATGTCTGGACATGCAATTAATACAATGGTGCAATCTCCTTGTCTCCTGGGCACAGACGTTGCTGGTGAGGTAGGGTCATGGTTTGTTGACAGCAAGAAAATGGGATGGTTGTCTTTCCACTCTGTGGCAACAAGTGAACCGTTCTGTTGTTGTTCATAATAACCATGAGTTTTCTTCTTCATTGATATTTTTTAAGTTCTGAAAGGCCATCCAATCCTGTTGAGTCGGCATTGTTCCACATAGAGTACAAGTCAACTTTCAATAGTTCTTTTGCCAGGTGAACCTAAGTAAAGTAATTGTCAAAATATACATGGTGCCTTTTGCCACGCAGATCCTTAGTCAGATCTTTCACAACCCTCTGCAAGGCCCACTTACACAGTGCCAGCAACCTTTCCGTGTACACTTGGAAGTCGGACACATAACGTTATGAGGATCCATACTTTTATTCCATACCATTGAGGCTTGCATTGCATGTATTGCTTGAATGACAGTCATCCCTAAAGCCCACCATTGCCTCATCAAATGACACTTCTTGGTGTAGGTTGTACTTCTGTCTTGCATGTCTTGATAACGTGGTTGATAGTTGGTCACACATGATGTAGCTTGTCGTGCTCTTCCGATCCTCTTGGTGGATTTAGCATGCTGTCACTGGCATGCAGATACTGTATAATCTTCTCTAATGCTCACGGGTCAATAACTTTGAAATTGGTAAATGGCCATAGAGATGGTGCTTCCCCAGTACATGCGGTGTGTGGCACCTTAATAACTGACATGTACAGTCGCATTCCAAGTAAAGCTTTTATATTCGCATTTGTTACCAGAGTCCATCAGTGGTGAACTTTGTTTGTTCTACCTGTTTACGGGCACTATACCAGTTTGTCTCCTCGGCAATCAGTTCATAAAGAATTAGTGGAAATGTCAGGTTTATGAAATCCATGGAGTCTTCTCTGCACTCATCAATGTGGTGGGGCCCCAGGCTCCTTGAAATTCTCAACACTCACCTACTCTAAGCAACTTGTCCATCCATCATTGTGAACCGCATCCAGATGTCGAAGGCTGCTCAGGTTATTCTGCATCAACTTCATGTTGTTCATCGTCATCATCAACTTCAATTTGGGTACTCATGCATGCAGTAGCCAAAGGAAGATCATCTTCACTGTCTGTGTGCGTTCCTCTGCCAATATGGCTTGGCCAGTAGCACATCATCATCTTCACTCTCCGGAGTGCCTCTTCCACCGCAGCATAGCTAGGGACAGATCATCATTGTCACTGAAGTTACTGTCATTGTCTCGGTGTAATCAAAGGCATCATACACACCAAGTCCACTTCGATGTCGGAATCATCAAAATCTTTAAATTCATCCTTCTCATTGTCACTGGCACTATCAAACAGGTCTAACAGGTCATTTTGTAGACGCTCACCATATTTTTGGTGTTGATCTTTGGGGTTGTGGTCTCTCTCAGGATGGCTGTCTTTCTTTCAATCTCAGGGTAGTCTCTTGATCTCAGGTTAGCCTCTTGATCTCAGGTTAGTCTCTGTCTCAGAGTAGTCTCTCTCAGGGTAGTCTCTCGATCTCGGGTTAGTCTCTCTCAGAGTGGTCTGTCTGTGTAGCACCCATGTAGAGCACTGATTATTGAGCACTGCACTTTTGAGCAACTCAATGATAGCTCTCTACAAGACAGGAGAGTGCAATACATGCTATATCCTGTATAGCGAGTATATCAAGGCTATACTCACTACTACAGGACATAGGATCCTGTGTGGCCAATTCCCACAGAGCTGTTTCAGAGCATAGTGGTGTACACCACCGCTAGGATGCAAGCAGACCCGGTTCAGGTCTGGCTATGGGTGGAATCATTTCTTTGCCATAGAATCTAATAACTTGCCCCTGTGGTCTGCACCCCACTTGGAGCTGATTATTTAAGTTTATGGGGAGTGGGGGCTTCTCCCCACATAAAAATTACTTTGTGTGCTTCATTAAAGTATTGTAGCGAATGTCACTATCCATGCTGTGTAATGCTGTGTCAGGTGCCCCACCATCCAAGTGCAATTTTGTGGCATTGAGGAGTGATGTTGAGGGGGAAGCCCTCCACTCTCCATCAGCCAGCACCAAAACATTCCCTGGCATCTATCCCCAAGATCAAGAGACCACATCATCCAATTACTGGCACCATAACCCACCTCTCCGACTGCAAACATCATAACACAGAATGGATTCCTGGAGGGTGGAGGAGCCCTCAGACATCAATGAATCTTTCTATTTGATGGTGCCATGTCTTAGAGGGTTGGTGTGAGCCACCAGAATTCAATGGATCCCTGCCACCCTCCAAGCATCCCCAAACACCGGGCACCATCACATGAAATGCAACACGGTGGCCCCAACACCACACTCTGAGACCAGCTTCTATCACACAATACACAATGTCAGGTAGCCCCCACCTCTGGAACCCCATACCATTCAAAAACATGCACCCGTACCCTTACAAAAGCAAACCCAGCATCCATGACCTACAATACTGTCACAGGCATTTCAGGACTCAACCCTTGCAAGGTGTAATTTCACATACTTGGTCAGCCAGCAAGAGAAGTCATTTCTCTTGCTTGAGCCCAAAACAACCTGACCATGGTGCTCTCTCAAATGCTCTCTTGGGACAGAAAACAGTCTCTAACAGAAAAAAGTAGCAATATAGCAAACAGGCTGTATTGGGGGCATATGCTGGCCTTCTCCATTCCAGTCCCATGACGCCATAAGGATCTCTCACCACAGAATAAACAGATGGAAAACAAAAGAAAAGAAAAGGCATGCAAGGAGATACAAATGAAAATAAAGAAAAGCAGCTGACTTGGAGAGCATTCAGAAGAAGCACAACTTCGGTTTTGGCGGCTTCCCAGTGACCGCTCTCCAAAACAGGATAAAATACATGAAAAGCACCACATTTTTCAGTAAATAGGGCGAGCAGAAAAAAGGACATACCTCGGACAAAGAAATATAATGCACTGGACTGGGAAGCTGATGCCAAACACTGAATTCTGGGCAAAACACAAATCAGCTCCTTCTCTGGTACTGCAAGCAACTAGAAGGGAGCACGCTGAACTTCACATGAACTTATCAATGATTTTTCCTATGGGACCCATACCCTTACTAGTCAATCACTGAAGGTTACAAAGTGTAGTGACCTAGGACTGATTTAATAAAGGTGACAATGATTGACTGGCAAGTTATTTTAACTTTTAGAGCTGACATTTCCAAAGCGTACCGTGGACACACAGGGACACTGCTGCTGCCGACTCAACTCGTTTCCAGACACATCTGGTGCAGTTTTGCTGCTCCTACAGAACAATTCCCGAGACAAAGAGTTAAAAACTAAGGAACCAGTAAGAAAGAGCTGGGTATCGTATATGCTCTGTTGTAATACATGATTTCAGTCAGGAAAACAGAGCACAGTTTGTGCTATAGTCCAGCCCCTGTGGAGATCTGGTAGAGCCATGGACATCTTTTCCTGCAAGAAGCTGTGTTTAGCTTTGCTGGTAGTGGAAAAGGCTGCCTCTTGTTGAGGTTAAATGAGCTGAATGGATCTCGAGAAGAGAGATCTGCCATGGGAGAAAGCCCATAGCATAGAATGCTTCCCCATTGTAAAAAGTGAGAGACTATTTTTAAACAGTCCGGGAGATTACTCACGTGCCTCAGAACCCTGAAAGTGCAAGACTGTCACTTTCCTTGATGTGCACCTTAAAGAAACAATTTATTCTTGCTAAAAAAAGTAACCCTTCAGAAATAGACAGAGAAAATGGCAGAACTGAAATGTTTTACCAATGGCTTACCTTTTCAGCTGTTGGGTTTAGAAGCTGCTGTAAGGTGTTAAGGTATTATTACTGTATGTGTGACAGAAGAATCATTGGCTATATGAACTAAATACATGTTTGCTTTCTGTTTGAAGAAATAAAGTGAGTTCCTACCTGGGTCCTGGGAGTTTGGAAAAATGAGCCCTTAGGAGCCAGCAGCCCCGTGATGAGGCTGTTATATAAGAAATGACAGCTGTCACTCTATTAGAGTTGGGCGAGGAGCTACACAAATTACAGGCAATTAGTAGTTATTTGTTCATATCTTGTCCTGTTCTGCCAAAAGAGGACAGAGATTGGTTATAATGAACCACAGTATTAAAAGCTGAACAAATGGTCCAGCTGATTCTCCAACCTATGTGTATTAGGAGAGGAATGATTGTAATTCAGGTGGGGTGGAGCAGCTGACCTGATGACACTCTAGGGAAGAGTATAAAAGCTGCACTAGTGTTTAGAAATGGCAGATCAACCTTGGAGTGAGTAGAGAGAGGTGGTCTCTTAACACAGAAGGTTGTAGTAAATTGTGTTTAAAGAAATGTATCTCATTTGGCAGAACTACTGAGGTAGGGTAGTTCTGGAGCATGAGGAAGAGCTATTTCCTTTGTTATGTATTTTCTTCTTATTTTATTGTCTGAAGCTTAAGACTTTTTATCATTTAAGGTTGTTTATGGATGTTCTTTTATTTTTGTATATATCTTTTACAGAAAAAGCAGTCTTCAGGACTAATAAACATCACACCGAGCAAAGGTGTGTTAACCTTAAACCTAGGTCTTGTGTCACTCATTTATCCCACCCACATAACCGGTCACCCTCATCAGTTGGAGTCTGAGGGATAAAGGAACAGAACAGTGAAAACACCACAGCTGGTAGAATGATAGGTGACCCCTATAGGAGGCAATTAAGGGCACTGAGCTGTAAACCTGGAGACCTAGGTTTAAATACCATCAGCTCCCACTTGCAAACTGAGTGGCCCTGAGCAAGTCACTTAACTTCCTTGTGATCCCAGGTCACACCTGGCAACAAGCTATGGCTTATGTGCCTTTCCTGGTTAAACAGTTCCCTTCTCTTCCTTCACAGGCCCTTCATTGGCAACCTAGGCACTGCTCAACTGGATCCTGTAAGGACAGGTCGAGCCAGCTCCTCTTTATGGGGATTATCTATGTAGAATTGTCGAGTACGGGATCACGTGATGCAGGGTTGCTGGTAGCAGCACTGAAGCGGAGCTCCGACACCTCGCTTCTCTCCTGCTTAATTTTTAAGGTAATAACTGAGGAAGACCCTGACTAAAACAACACCAGGTGAACCCCTGAGCTATAGTATCAGCCCTGCATTAAAATTGGCTTCAGATTGATTACAATCATTACAATGGAGGCCGATATGAAATAGGCCTTGCCTAGGCACACTCCACTGGCCACGCTGGAAAAACGCCCAAGAAACAACGGTCTCAAGGGCTGCTGCTGGAAAGTCAACTCCTTTAATCTCTGCCATGACTCCACTAACAGAGGACCGTTTCCTACAAGAAATGCTGCCCTTTAAAGAAACCCTCCGACATCTCGACGAATTGAAATCCCTCCGTAGTGATCTGAACGCCTTATGAGGAGGGTGGGAGATACAGAGGCCCATGGTCTCCTTGGAGAAGTGAGAGAGAGAGAGAAACAGAGCCTGAGATAGCACATCTACGCCAGCAAATCCACAAGTTACAGCTTAAACTGAAGATTTGGAGGCAGGAGCCGACGAATAATATCCTGATCCTCGGTCTACGGAATCGGAGGAGGGGCCAATATCATTCCTTTTCTGCAGAAGTTCTTACAGAAAATAGTTGGCCCTTCTCTTAATTCCAGCTACCAAATTGAAAGAGCGATCGTACCTCAGGCCATGACCTCCACCAGGAGCCCCCAGGCCAGTCATCGTGAAGTTCTTGAGTTTTGTGGAAAAGCAGCATGTTCTCACCAAAGTTAAAGAGCTTCAGAAAATTATGTGGGAGAGTGCTACCTCAGGATAACACAGGATTTGCCTCTGGAAACATGCCAGAAGCGGGCTGCCTTTCAGGCCACTGTCAAGAAATTAATCGCTGCCGGAATCCCTTTCGGATGCTGTACCCAGCTAAACTCCACGTGTCAGTACAGGGATCCTGGCTTACTTATGACACACCTGAGCAAGCAGCTTCAGATCTTTCTACAAGATTGCCTAATCTTTTTAAAGAAGGCTGAACATTTAAAATGGAACTATTTTTGTTCCCTGTAGTTAAGGATATGGTTTGTAATTAGTTTACAGTAACTGTTGAATGTGGTAGGCCTCTTTGCCCTGTCAGGTCTGTATGGGAGGATTCTAGTGAATATTAAACCACCAGGCTAGGTTAGTGCAGCATCCTAGTCAGGGGGCCCTAGAGATACCTTGTTCCATAGTAGGAACCTTTTACGAAGGGGTGGTTTCCTAGCAGGGAAATAAGCAAGGACCGACGTGGGTATCCTCCTTTTATTTCCCCAGTTAGTTAATGGGCAATGGAAATCGCAGGTCTCAGGTCAGTTTCTCCTGGCTGTAATTCCGGGTTTTGATGTCTGGGATACCAATATTTAGGTAATGGGCAGTGTTATAGGAGACATCACCAGGGATTGATGCAGTTCTGGCCAGTCGAATATGTGCCCTAATCGGCTATGCTGATCCGAGGTGGCCAGCTACTTATGTTCGAGTAGCTCCCTTTAGGAGTTATATTCCCTTTTCTAATGGTATTTATTTAGGGATGTAGATGTCCTTACAAGGTCAGGAGGACCTAATAAGTGGTTGCACTTGTTTGTACCTCTTTCTTTTAGGGGTACCTTATTTAAGGTTAGCCAGGGATTTTCATAGAGTGGCTCTGGATCGTCAGGGTTTTCTAATGTCAAGTGAGGTCCCTTACCTTTACAGGGTGAAGACACATTGAGTTGGGGGGTAGGGTGCAGGGCTCCGGGTTAGAGCAAGCTCGGGAAAGCTGCATAGTGTACCAGTTTTGGGGGTGATGGCATTTGGAGTTTCTTTACCTAATCTCTTTTGTATTAGAGGCCCATTGGATCATAGGTTAACTATAATGTCTTGTGAGCAGCAAGGGTTAGCGATCCATTCTTTGGTTCTTTTTACGCATTATAGATATAATAATCACCATCTGGGTTTGGCCAGTCACTAGGAAGCTATACCGATACAGGCTTGTTCAGAGTTGGGGTGAGAGGCCTAATGTAAATAGTTATAGGGTTTTATTAAAGGGGGAGGCAGGGCTTTATTGGTATCAGGGCTTGATACTCTTGCTAAACACCTTAGTTATTCCTCGAATAGAGGACTTAAAGGTAAACATTGTAATGGATAGCGACTTTATATTTTTATATTGGATTGGTCAGTTTCTAATTATAATGTTATAGGGAGGAAGGGAGGGGGGGGGGGGCTGGAGTGTGCCTTATGGGGTTGGTTTATGAGATGCTGGGGACTTTATGGTTGATACCTGGAGTTGATAAGAATGGCTAACAGTCCTATTAAAATAGTCACGTGGAATGTCAGAGGAGCAAGAGATGCTTGAAAAGGTATCAGATACTCAAGCATTGTGCCCTTCTGAAAGCAGGTATTATTCTACTTCAAGAAATGCACTTGGTATGTGCAGAATTGCTTTGCTACGTAGACAAGGAATATCTCAAGTTTTGCAGCGGGGCTCATCTTCATGTCGAGGGTGGCCATATTGATTAAAAGGAATATCTCCTTTCAAGTAGATATGACCATCACTGACCCCTGGGGAGATATGTTTTAATTAAGGGTATTTTGAATAACAGTATGGTGGTTTTGGGTTCGATATATGATCCGGTGGGAGGAGATCCAGATTTCTTAATGGACTTAGCTAACAAAATAGCAACGTTCCTATCCTCCCCTTGATTTTAGGAGGGTTGGAACATCCCTCCCATCCAAGATCTGGATAGCACTTATAGGCCACTGAAACCACCTTCGCCTTTGCAGAATGCTTTGAAGGATTTAATAGCTTTGTTGGGGCTGTGTGATCCATGGCATACCTTAAATCCCTCACATCAGTTATATACATTTTATTCAAATATTCATCAGTCCTGGTCAAAATTAGACTACATTTTAATTAGCTGCTCCCTCATGCCCGGTCTTTGCCAGTCTGGTATATAGCCCATAGTTATATCTGACCACTCAGTAGCCTGGTTAGTTTCTCTCTGGACTCCATACCCAGAGAGATACAATCTGGAGACTGAATATGCAGTTGTTAAAAGACAACTCCACTGTTTCCACATTAAACCTCTCATTTCTACTTTTATGGAACACAATAGAGATTCAGTATCAAGATGTGACCTCTTATGGTGTACCCTGAAATGTTACCTTAGGGGCTAATTTATCAAGATTGCCTCTAGAAGGAAAAGGTTTAGGAATTTAAAGCCCTATCTTTATTAACCCAGATTAAAGAGAAAGAAAATGCTTTATCCTCCACTACGCCCTCAGCCACCCTAGAAGAGTTGTTAGTGCTGCGTAATGAATACACAGACCTAATAAGAGAAAAGGTGAAATATGCCTTTTAAGGACCAAAGCTAAATATGTAGACCAGGCCGAAAAAGCTGGGAAGCTACTTACCTTACATCTGCATCAGTTAGAGAGCTCCCATTTAAAATGACAGTGTCAGTGGCTCAGTAGGTAGCACACTCGCCTCTGAGGCCGGGAAATCAGAGGGTTGTGGGTTCAGTTCCCACATCTGGCACTTGGGTTAATATCCCAGTACTGACACTGTAGTGCAGCATGAGAGGGTGCTGCACTTCTGAGGTGCCGCTTCGGATGAGATGTTAAACCGAGGTCCCATCTGCCTGGATTGGTGGTAGTTCAGGTGGATGTTAAAGATCCCATGGCACTTATCGAAAAGAGTAGGGAATTTCCCGTGTCCTGGCAAATTTCCCTCATTCACTAAACATACCATCAACAGCTTAATCTGGTTCAAGGTCAGTTGGCATTCATCTGTATCCCCTCCCGGGTCATGCCTGAAAATAGGCAGGATTTGTCTAGTGCACTTACCGGTCAACAAAAGCTAAATAAATAAATAAATAAAATAAAAATAAAATCCTCTATACGGGCCTCTGATGGCTCCATTAAAACTGAACCTCGAGAGATTGCGAGGTCTTCAAGCCTTCTCAAGACACTCTATGGGAAATGCCTTTCCGAATACCACCTCAAGATATAGAAGCTTACTTGAAGTCTCTGGACCTTCCTGTGCTGGATGACATATGCCAGTCTTCTCTAGTCTCACCGATATCTACTACCGAAATTGAGGTGGCCATTAATAGTCTCGCTTTAGACAAAGCGCCAGGACCTGATGGTTTCTCTCTAATTTTACAAAACATTTTCTAAGGAGCTAGCCCCCTTCTGCTTAATGTATATAGTTACATGTTCAAGGCTGATAAATTAGACCCAACCCTTATGGAGGCAACAATTATTCTCTTACTCAAACCAGATAAGCCCCAACTAGATCCGGCTAGTTATCGTCCAATTTCTCTCCTAAATTGTGACATTAAAATCTTGGCTAAACTACTCTCACTTTGGATAAAAGCACTTTGGACCCAGCTCCTAAGCCCTGAACAAGTTGGATTTGTATCTGGACGCTCCTCAGTTGACCACCTGAGAACGCTTCACATGTATTCCAAGCGCCCAATCTTCCCAGTCCCCAATGTCCTTAATCTCTTTAGACATCGAAAAGCATTTGATAGGGTGCACTGGGAGTTTCTATGGATAACTTTGAAGAAAATGGGCTTTCCTCCTCATTTTATTGCAATGATACAGTCAGTCTATTCCTCTCTGTTGGCCAAGATTTACTGCAATGGGGTTTTCTCTGTCAGATTCCCCTTATATACGGGCATCAGGCAAGTTGCCTCTCTCACCCTTCCTTTTTAATCTCTATTTAGAACCCCTTCTTCAACATATTAAACAGTCTCCTCAAATTAAAAGTATCCCAATTCACAATCAGACTCCAAAACTCTTGGTATATGCAATATTCTCCTCCATTTGGTGCAGCCGGCATCCTCTTTGGAACACATCTTAGACGTTGTTAGTCAATATGGCAGGTTATCTAACTGTAAATTAAATATCTCCAAACTGAAATTTTTCCACTGAATAGTTATACTTCAAAATTGGAGTTTGTGCAATTGGGTATTAAATGGTCCTCTCAGGCAATCAGGTACCTAGGTATCTACTTAACTGAGGATCCCAGTACCACCAAGAAACTTAACCTGAACGATCTAGTTGGGATCATCCAACAGGATCTCCTGAGATGGCAGAACCTACC
This sequence comes from Neoceratodus forsteri, assembly GCA_016271365.2. Taxonomy (NCBI): domain Eukaryota; kingdom Metazoa; phylum Chordata; order Ceratodontiformes; family Ceratodontidae; genus Neoceratodus; species Neoceratodus forsteri. The sequence continues at coordinate 666,203,645 of CM057455.1, read as the reverse complement.
CCATCCTTATGGGAGCGGATAAGTATAATTAAGATGAATATTCTTCCACGTCTTTTTACCCCTAAATCTGTTGACTTTATGGCTTCGGTATCCTTTTTCAAATGACTACACTCCATGATCTCAGAATTCATCTGGCTAGGCAAAATCCCGTCGTGCTTTTACAAACTCAGTGTGCCCAAGGCACTGGGTGGTCTTCACCTTCCAAATTTCCTTTTTTACTATTGGGTGAGTCACTTAACCAAGCTGGGGAGATGGGCTCTCAAAGGGATATGGATTACACTCCCATTTGGCTCCAGATAGAGAATGACCTTTTAAAGTCTAATGACATTTCTCTCCACCGTTTTCTATCTGACAAGAATATCACTGCCATGCGCACTGCAAGACCCGATAATTAGTACTTCCTCAGAGTGCTATCACAATGCTGTTCACTTTAAGATACCTCTTAAATACAACATGGGCCAACCAGTTCTACTAGATCCCAATATCAGAATATGTGACTCCTGCCTTTCCGTCAATGGCTCCCACAGCTACAGGAGGCACGAGTGAGGACCTATTTTCTCAGGACAACCTTCTCTCTTCACCTGAAATCCTCTCTAAATTTGACATCCTGAGGATTCAGATTTTTAAGATGTTCCAACTAAGACATTTTATAGGAACTTTTTGGTGTCAAGCCTCGGTCATCATTGTCAGACTCCTAATGACTCAAGTAACTGAATATGCCTTAAATCCACACTGTGTTTCCACAGTATATGCCCTCCTTTTGACCACTACATGTTCTAACCCCTCCCTGGTTCTTCAATCTGAGCACCTTCCTTCTGGACCTGAACCTTGATTGGGCTCAGATCTGGAAGGACCTTATATATACCAGTCCCAAGACAGACTTAGACTCACCCAATATCATATACTGAACAATATATACTATATGCCCTGAGATTGGCTAATTTGGGTGAGCTACCAGATCCCACTTGCACTAGATGTGGCAAAGCAGAAGGAACATGGTGCACATATTTTGGTACTATGAAAAGTAGCCCCTGTCTAAGAAATTGACTAACTTGGACCCCTGGTTAGGGGCTGGAAGACTTCTTCACGATTGAGGTATGTCTTCTAGGCCAGTACTTTGGTATCCAAGTCAAGGAGCATAGATTCCATGTGGTTCTGATAGCCATTATTGTCAAAAAGCTTGTTCTTAAGCATTGGATGGATCAGTTAACAATTTCCTATAGTGAATGGTTAAAGGATATATCTATTTACAGGCTGGCTAACTTATGTATTAATCTTTTGTGTTGGACTGTATCAAAGGCCTTGCTAAAATCTAAGTAGGCCATGTCCACAGCCCTTCCCTGGTCTACTACTTTGGTCACCCAGTCAAAGAAATCTATTAGATTCATCTGACACGACCTTACCATCGTGAATCCATGCTGCCTTGGGTCCTGTGCCCCACTGGCCTCTAGGTACTCAACAATACTTTCCTTCAGAAGTGATTCCACCATTTTCCTACCACTGAGGTCAAACTAACTGGTCTGTAGTTTCCTACCTCTGTCCTGCTCCCACTTTTGTGAAGAGGAATCACATCTGCCCTCCTCCAGTCCTCAGCTATCACCCCATCTTCCCATGATTTGTTAAAGAGAGTAGTCAGTGGTGTCACTAGTTCTACCCTTAGTTCTTTTAGAAGACAGCCAGCAGCAAAAGATAGCAATTGGCCTTCTTGATGGACAGATCAATCCACTAGTCAGAACAAAGGAAATGGATATAAGCCAGGTTGCAGCATGACAAACACCAGTAGTATCATTTTGTTTTTCTTTTCCACTCCACCCCCACAGTATTGGAGGTATCTATGCATTCAGAGCAAAACACATCTCTGTTCATCACTATGAGAAGTTGTGGCACACTGACAGAGAGCATGAAGGAGAGGAGTAAACTGTTTACCAAAACACTCTTTTAGGAGCTTATTTTCATCCAGAAATAAAGAAAACATACCCTCCTATAGTTTTAATAAAAGAAAGACTATAATAGGGATCACTTTAGAGAAAAGGTCGCTAGACTTGCTGAGTGTCTGAGGAGAGGGTTTTCTGAAGTTCTTTTAAGAGCTCAGTTTTAAGAAACAGGCTGCTTATAGCTAGGAAAAATGGCAGGCACAGAACATTTTATTCTAAAGAGATAGGAGCAGATAGAGAAGGTGTAACAGATCAAGTGATACAAGAGAGCAATGAGAGGGTCTGAACTCTAAAGCTTTTCAGAGCTCATTTTCTGGATTTCTGGAAATAATTAACAGCCCTGATCAAGGGGTAATTTCTCAAAGAAGGATGAGAGAGAGAGAGGCTATCATTGTAACTTTTGTGCTTTATTTTACATATTCTGTTTACTGTAATTGTCTTGATTCATCTGTTCTTCCTGTCATTTTTGGATCACTGCATGTAATTAATTCTGTGTCACTCTGGAAAAGGGAATCTTTGTCTTTGTGAGTCTTCTGAATCACACTGGTATATTGCATAAAAAACTATTATTTTAAACTTAGAAAAGCTTGAGGGACAGGGATTCAAACAAAACATAACAGAAGAGGGTACACACTTTCACAGATGAGTGAATGTAAGTGGCTGCAACTTTTACTTTGCACTACTGGAGGGTCCCCTGTGTGAGACAGGCTGCAGCAGCACATTGGGCAACATAGTTTATAGGGCAATTAGAAATCTGTGCCAGCCAACCAAATTAAGGTCCTGGTTGCCCATGGGCAACTTTTTCATCTAAAAAATGCCATAACTTGTGGGCAGGGCTTTAAAATAGGTACAAATGTCCAAAATGATCTTAAAAATCAGCTCAATTATAAGTGTCTTCCAGTAAAATGCATTTTATGTATGACTAGACAGTAACTGTAATGTCTGGCATAATTATTTACTTTCAACCCTAGCTTTTCAATGACAAACAACATCAATTTTAGGTGGGGTGGGGATGAATTTTTAAAGCAGTATCATCAGAAATATCCCTGAAAATGAAGAGCAGTTGAGCAGTATGCATGAGACACTCCTTGGACTGGCATGTGTCACTGTATACTGCTCTCTCTCTTGATAGTCTCAACTGTTCATGATTTTTAGGATGTCCTTGATTTTTCTTCAGCAATATCCTGGGTTCCTCCTAATTTTGATATTTCTGTTATTTAAGAATAGGCATTTGATGCACATAAAATTAGGTACATAACACAGTTATAGTCTAGTTCTCCTGCTGACGATGTTTTCATGCTAAACCATACAATTTAGCAGGATTGAGCACATATTACTGTATAAACTGTGACTGTGCCCTAATTGTGATAATTGTTCCTTGATGGTTTGGTCTTGTCCCTGTTTTTGAAGGAGGAGATTAGAGATACAGCATGTCTGAGTGAACAGAGGCATCATAGACCTCACAAAAATATGTTGAAGCAGCAACATTTTCTTTTATATATATTTATTTATTAAATTCTCGGATTACAAATACCTTTGAGCAGAAACTGCTCGTTTACAAAGGTTCCACATCAAAGGATAAGGGTCAACATACATACAGAGGTAGTAAAGAATGCACAATAAACAACCAAAACAAATAAAAAGAAAAATAAAGATACTCAGTTACAACGTACTTTGAGATAATATTCATATAATGAGCAGCTTGAGTAGGCAGCTGGCTGCAGTAACAATAAGAGATAGAAGGCACCATAGGCAGTTAGTATTGCAGGCGTGCGACTGGGAGAGGAAGTTGGCAGGCTAATGGGCCACTGTCCGATGGTGGTGGAAAATGTCTTGTACCAGTGGAGATGTGAAGCAGGAAAGGAGTCACAAGGAAGGCCCAGTGCCAGAGGGATGAGACTGGGAAAGGGCGGGCTGTGAGACATGAGTGAGCTGGGAGGTGTTTAGAGAGATCTCTGTTCAGAAAAGCAGTCACATTGAGTGGTAGAGGTGAGGTAAAGTTTGAAATTCCTTTTGAAGGGTCCAAGTGTAGTAGAGGAAAGTGCTTCTTTATTGAGGGAATTGAACCATTGAGTGGCTCTATAGAAAAGGACCACTGACCCATGGAGGTACGACATCTGGGAACCTGAAAGGTTAGAGATTGGGCACCACGTGTTTGTTGAGTGCCACTGTAGGTAGTAAAGAGTGAGCTAACACCAGGTGGCATGAGACCAAGGAGAATCTTTTGGTAAGTAAGCAGGTCTGGTATTGTATTCTGCTGCGTGAGGGTAGCCAGCTGGCCTGCACATAGAGGTCACAGGTGTGAGTTTGTCGGGCTGCACCCGTTAATAGTCTACAGGCTTTGTTGAGAGCAACTGAGATTCCTAACATAACAAGCATTTGTCAATGCTGAATGTTTGTTTGCTTGTACTGGCATTGGTGGTGCAGGAGTTGAGAGATGCATAATAGGAATGGCAGTGGAGTATTGAACTAATGCCAACCACCACCCTTCAGAGACTGAAAGGTGTTGTGGCATGCCTTGGGTCTTCGGCCTTACGCCACCCATTTCCATAAGGAAATATGCTGAGGTGGATGCAGTATAGGAGAATGGCTGAACATTAGGGCTGAAGACCCCAAGGCACACCTCAATGCCTGTTTCTGGCTGCAGGTGTGGATGGAGGCAGAATGGCAAGAGCATTACCACTGATGACCCCAAGTCACACCCCGATGCCTGTCATTCTCTACAGGGTGGACATTGCAGTTGAAAAACATTATGCCCAGGGCGTTTGTTGGTATTTTCACTCCAAATTTTAACATGGGCTTTTGGGACCCACCTCATGAACAGAGGCACTATCATTTCATTACTCAATCCCAAAAGGTGATTTTGCACAGCGACTGTGCCATTCATCACCACAGGTGCAAAACACATTTCAGGCAGGATGTGAAAATGACAGCTATTCTGTTCTTGAGGAGGTATGACAAAATGGCAATGTTGAAAATCTGGAGTGAAAATATGAAAATTGATGAAGTTACGAGTATGCGAGAAACTCTGCAATGCACGCCCCTAACACAATCATTTTGTGGAATTTTTTCACCAAGTTTTCAGCATGGGCTTTTGGGACCCCACCTCATGAACAGTGACACTGTAATTTTGGTGCTCCATCCCAAAAGATGATTTCACACAGTGACGTGCCATTCTGCGCCACAGGTGTGAAAACATGTTTCGGCAGGATATGACAATGACAGCTATACTATCCATAAGGAGGTCTGAAATAAATGGCAATGTTGAAAATCTGGAGAAAATATAAAAAATTGACAGTTATGAACATGCATTGAAATTGCACAACACATGCTCATAATGCAGTCATTTTTGAATTTAGTTCACCAAATTTGCAACACGGGCTTTTGGGACCCCACCTCATGAACAGTGGCACTGTTGTTTTATTAATCAGTCCCAAATGGTGATTCCACACAGTGACTGTGAAATCACCTTTCAGGACCAAGAAACGAGATGACAGTCACATTGTTCATGAGGTGGGGTCCCAAGAATCCCATGTTGAAATTTTGGAGCCACAATTCCTAAATATGGCTAAGATATCAACCTGAGTTTAAACCTCTCATTGATTCCTATTATATGGCTTACCACGGTTTCTCAGTTTGGAGTTTGTCTTTGAAAAGTGCAGACGTGTCCCAGTCCAGAGAAGATTGCAGCACTGGACCTCCGGAGGTAAGTATGGGGTGGGGGTGCAGGGAGGTGGGGTGTGCAGAGGAATGGTGGGGATGGGGAGGGGCATGGGAGATGATGAGGGACTGTTTTCTTTTTACAGGAAAACAACAAACAAAAAAGATGTTAGGGATGGTTTTCTTTATTTACAGGTAACTATTTATCTTTAGGCACACTGGGGTGGGCTCCCAGTGTGCCAAACTAATGTGTGCATGACAGGGACACAAGCCAACATGGGGACTGGGCACTTCGATGATGGCTTAGAAAAGAACAGGCTTGGGAGGGCATCTGACACTGGGAGGGTGGCATCCCATAGTCAGAAAAGATTTATGAATTATTAGGGCACACTGGGGTTGGCTGTCAGCATGCCACATGAGTTGGGGAGGGTGGGCATACATGATGCCAACTGGGGATTGGGCACCCTGTCAGCAATGAAAGATGGGGTAGGCATCCAACACCAGGAGTGAGCATCCTGATGTTGGAATGTAAACAAAAAAATTTATCTGGGGACACTGGGGTGGGCTCCCAGTGTGCCACAATAGTGGAGTGGAATGGGAGGCATGCTGACATGGGGATTGGCCACCCCAATGTCAGCTGTTGAGGGACTTTGTGGTGGGCAGCAGGAGCCTCCAATCTGCAAATCCACGGTGCAGCTCATTATTATGTTTTGCTTCACCATGAAAGGCACACTGAGCAAATGGGTTGCTCTTAACTCCAGACATGCACATTACTGTGCACTGTAATTGCATAGCTGGAGTCTTCTCCACTGCTGTGTGCCTGGTTGTGGGGGAGAGCTGCCACTGCAGTCAGGGATGATGAAACTGTCCTTGATTGGAGCAGCAGATTTCTTTCAAGTCATGCGCTCACTGTGAAACTCCTGTCATCGGCAGCTTCCTTGTTGATTGGTGGCTGACAGATGCACTCCTGAAAGCAGTCACTGGATTGGCCAAACACTGCCACACCTCTGCAATGTTTCTGTTAAACTCAATATGTTTCTTGTGCTCTGTGCACAAACAAACATAATGAGGAGAGATGGCATGATCCTTTGTGTCAATCAAATCTGTGACTAGAGGCCTTAATGGATATAACTATATTTTTCATGGGGATGGCATGGAAAGGAGCACATTATTATTGCTCATTTTGGATACTGTAATGCTTTCACCTAATGTTATCAGAATTTATTTACTTCTTAGCTCTGCAGATGACAGGATGATCATGCATCAGGACCTCAAGACCATCATCGCATTATGCTTTTCCCAATAAATGTCAGAGCCTCAGCTTTCCACAGTCCTCCAAGATATGGGATCTTCTCAATGCTCCATAGCAGCAAAGAATTACAACTTTTGGAGAGGCTGTGCGCCTGATGCACCACCCTAAGTGGTATAAAATTGTGTGTGTCCAAGTGTCCCTTGGAAACTTGGAATTTTTCTGGCCACCTTCTTCCCTCCTCCTCCTGGAGCACCTTCCTTTCCTTCGGCTGGGGCCTTCTACCCTGAGGTGTATTTATTCTCATGGAGCTTATACCAGCAACACCTCTAGGGGCTGTAACACTTTCATGAGGGTTCCTGTGTACTTATGACACCCTTACAAAACAAAACATAATACTCAGTCTTTATGCAATCCAAAGTATACTCAAAGAACCAATGACCCTGAGAAATCACCAAAATCTATCACAAATAATACAAACTTTATCTTCCCATCAGTCTGACAAAAACAGTTTCACTAGCTAGTGCCACCCCAAGTTTTTTTTTTTGTGCTGAATATTAATCAATGCATATAGATTCTGCTTTATAAAATACATCTAGGCCTTTTTGAATATTGCCTTTTCTGCAGCATTTTCATGTTGCAGTCTGTGATGCTAATTTAGAGCAGTTTAATTAGAAATGAGGACTTGCAAAGCAGAAAACTTGGATACATATTCAATTAAAATACAAAAATCCCAATTTTAAAGAATGTACCATCTGCACTGCTTTTTTATGCGTGGCTTTGTGATAAATTGTTAAAAGACTTTCTGGTTTCCAGAAAAGAAAACTGGCATTAGAATTCAGCTACACAACATTACCCTACCCTGAAATCTGAATTTCAAAATCTTGCCATGTTATGGCTGCATAGTGAGACTATGCTGATGTATACAGAAAAGGGGCTCTGGGGACCTGGCAGTGGGCAAATACCGAACTACCACAGCTATCTCCTTACATGGATTGGGTTGAAGCACATCTCTCTGTCCCTTTCCCTTCACTACAGTGCACTTCCTTCTCTCTCTCCACCTGCCACTATTTTCTTGTTCCCCACAGTGAGATCAGATCTCAAACATTAAGCGCAGTTGTCAGATCCAGCAGGGGAAGAAGCAGCAGCTTTCAAGACCAGACCGAGCTAGATAGATCTTCCTTACCTGCCCTCTTGCCACAAACCAAACCCTGCACCCACAGCTCAGAGCAGAGAGCTCAGGGAACTGAGAAGGGAGGGGCAGCCTACTGATGGACTGGCCAAACTCCCCAAACCCAAAGGCAAGACAGTCCATATCATGTCTATTACCTGCAGTCTCAGTTCGAGCCAGAGCTGACCGTGTCTGACTGTTTCTATTTCCCTCTTCAGTCTGTATAAATATAAGCATATGAACTGTATGATCAGGAAGGACTCCTGAATAGTTTGCTCCTTAGCTTGCTGCAGCCCCTCTAGCCCAAGCCAGGATTCAGCATGGAGATAACCAAGGGTTTTAGGGGAACAGCAGCAGCAGAATTGACACACAGCTAGAGGGGTATTGGTGGCTACTGTGGCACTGTTGTACCTTGGACAGGGTGAGAGTGGGCAGCAGTACTGCAGTTCAGATGCCAGAAGAGAGTGATTTGCTGAGAAAGTGGAGAGTCGAGACTTGGGCATTCCTGGGACAGTGTGACCAAAGCATGACTGCAGCAAGACTGTGAGCAGGACCAGATGGTGTCATTACTGCAGTGGGAATGCCGTGGCATGGTGTGTGGGTGACTCAACCTCTGTCTCACCGCTGGACTAGAGGGGAGGCAGCAGTGTTACAACAAGGATGACACCTTCAAGAAGCACCGACTGACTGTGGGCTGCAGGTAAGGAGTTCCTCTCTGCCCTTTTCCCATTCTCTCTATCTCTGCCTCATCACTGTACCCTGTGTAACCCAATCTCTCCAACTTCATTTGTTAAAAAGAAATATGATCTCTGTGGCTTAACTTACTTTTCAAATGGTTTTCTGAAGAAGTATCCTCTCCTGGAGAGCTAATGATTAACTTAAGCCCCATTCCCCACATCTTCAACTCTGCTCAAGTTTTGATAGGGTTTTCTTTGCATGGTAAAAGGCAAGGCAATTTTATTTTAAGGCACCCAATCCCTGAGGCTCTAGGCACCTAACAAAAGCATGACAAAATAAAACAACAATTAAAATCAAGAGATTACAAACAGATAACAATCAGAGTTCTAGTTGTTGCAGTTACCTGTAATAATTAAAATAGTACAGCACAAGATCACTCTATAAAAGCCAGGCTGAAAAGGTGGGCTTTTAGCCTCTGTGAAAATACCTATTGAGGGTCCTCCAGACTGCAGATGAAAGTGTGTCCCATAGGATCGGCCCAGAGACACTAAAGCTTTGTCATCAGATGTCTTGAGTCAAACCCTGGGAACATCTGAGAGGCTCTAAGAAGAGTGGAGGGGTGAGCAGAGGTCGTGAGGTGGCAGGAGCTCCGACAGGTATTCAGGACCCAGTCCATATAGGGCCTTATAAGTGAGAGACCTCACCTTGAAAATGTTCCTCCACCTGACCAGCAGCCAGTGCAGAGCACACAGGATCGGGGTCACATGACAGAACCTGGGCAGGTCTGTCAGCAACCGAGCCACCGCTCTGCACCAGCTACCATGCAAATAAAACCCATTGAAAATCAAGCAGTTTGAAAATGTGGGAACAGGGCTTAAGTTTACTCATTAGCTCCCAGGTGGACTGCTATTTCCAGAAAACCATTTGCAAAGTAATTTAACCCTTAGGCTGCCAGAAGATTTTGAACATATAGGTTTTAGGACATCCCAGTCCGATCTTGCACTTGTCACCTGTAAACTCCCATTTTCCTCCCTCCGAGGAAAGGAGATCAATGGAAACTGAATGACCAACTTTAAAGACCCAAGGGCAGTACAATACATTTCTGAACATATAGCCCAATTTATCTCTGTCAACCACAATTCCACGGTAAACCTGATATAGAGTGGTGTGCACTGAAAGCATACCTTAGGGGTTTATTAATTGGATTGGCCACACGACAGAAAAAAGAGAGCAGAAGCTACTGTCTATTCTATCCCAAATCAGGGAAATTGAGGATAAACTATCCTCTCACTCTTCAGCCCAACTTAGACAAGACCTCGTTAAGTTTAGGGCAGCATACCTGGACCTTCTGAGATAGAAGGCAGAATTTACCATTTTAAAGGCTAAAGCAACATACACTGACCAGGGGAAAAAGCTGTAGGATGCTTATCTTAAGACTTAAACAGCAAGAATCCACCAGGCTCATTTCCACCATTCGCTCCGAGATGGAGAATCCATAAAAACTTCCCCAGAACCTTAAATGCATTTGGCTTTCCTTTAATATTTCAGAAATGGGTACAAGCCCTATACTCAATGCCAACAGCACATATCTCAAGTAAAGGAGCAATCTCTTCTCGATTCCATTGCAATCTGGAATGAGACAAGGCTGTCCCTTATCCCATTGCTCTTCAATTTATACTCGAACCTCTGATATGTAGATTAATCAACTGCCAACTGATTCAAGGCATTACCATACAAGGACATAGGTTTCATAGGTTTCATAGGGTATCAGAGCAGAAAAGACCGAGGTCCATATAGCTCGCTAGAGAAATTTAAGTATAACCATTTATTGAGTTTTTACGTGGATAAATATCTAATCTTGACTTGAAAATGTCCATTTTATCACTAGTTACCACATTTATGGGTAATTGGTTCCAGTCACTAGTGACCTTATTGTAAACCAAGAGCTCCTTTTCTTTGTTTTACAGCATTCTCCCTTAAGTTGGAAGGTGTGACCGAGTTTCATGAAGTCAAAGTCTCTGCATATGCAGATGTCCTGTTTCTCCAGATATCCTATCCAAATACCTCCGTTCCGCCAATGTTACATATCATCTCAGAGTATATGCCAATATGTCTAATTATAAACTGAACCTGGACAAGACAGTGGTCTTTTCCTCAATCACAAAACACTAAAATCCCCTATCACAGATTTAGGCCTTTCATGGGAGACAGGAGCCCTGAGATACCTGGGAATAACACTTTCTAGAAATCAAACCTGTTTCCAAAATCAAATCTAAACTCTCTCCTCCAGACAATCAAACAAGATCTATATAGATGGTCGCTTCTTCCAGTTCCCTCTGGGGTAAAATCAATTTAACTAAAATGAATATCTTCCCTCAGCTTTTTACCCCTTAATCTCTTAAATGTTTGGCTCACCTTACCTGGTTTAAAGAGTTAATCATCTTATTACTGGTTTTATTTGGTCAGGCAAAAGCCACGCTTAGCCCTGAGCAAAATAACTGCACCAAAGCCAAAGGAGGCTTATGCCTCCCACATCACTCTACTATTGGGCCAGTCAGACTAATAAATATCTGCAATGGCTAACTGTGGATGCTCTAATGCAACCTGCTGCTTATACCCCTACCTGGCTTAAAATAGAATTGTGCCAAATTAAAAAGTCAGGGTCTCTCTCCTGGCCCTTCTATATATGAAACCCAAATTTCTTCCTGCACCATTAAAAGCTCCCCAATCGTAATTTTGATCAAAATTCACACTCAGCTCTGTACTTTCCTTAAATACAATTATACACAAGATCTGACCCAACCTTTAAAAACAACCCCAATATCAAACTGGCAGGTAAGGTTCTTTACCTTCTTGGCTCCCACAATTGAACAATTACCAGCTTGCACATTTGAAGAAAGAGGATGGATCGTGGCTCACCTCTACTGAAATCCTGAGCAAAGCTTCCATCCCCAATTCTCTAATCTTCAAAGTGTTTCAACTACAACATTTATTAGTGAAGTTATTTCGAACCACTCTTTCACAGCCCCTGGAAGTGCCCTTTCATTCCAAACTGATTCCTGTGGCAGGAAGTCCCCATGCAGTATCCAAATGTATAGTTTATTACATGAAACAGTTTATCCAGAGCAACTTGGACCAACTGCATATTGGTCTCCATTTTTCCCAAATATGACTATAGATTGGCCCAATATGGAAGGGATGTCACAATTTTATAACCCAAAATAGACTCGCCTTATGCAATTTCAAATCCTTCATAACATATACTACTCCCCATAAAAATGGCCAGGTTAGGCTTAATTGCATCCCCACTTGTGCCCGTAGTACAAGCGGAAGGATCCCTACCCACATATTCTGAAATGTCCCAAGTGTTAACACTATGGACCTCTATCAAACAGAAACTAGACCCTTTACTAGACCTGGAAGGTCTATTTACTCAGAAATTTGCATACTTGGAAATTTTGTGGGAATAGCAGTACGACATAGTAAATACCACATGACCCTATTCTTGATGTCAGTTAAAAAACTTGTACTCAAGCACTGGAAAGACATGGAAGTGATTTCATACACAGAATGGCTACAAGAGTTACTTGCAAACTTCAAAACAGAAAGAGCAATTGCAAGTATCAATAATAAGCTCATACAATTTAACAAGATCTGGGGTCCCTGGACTCTTTATACTCCTTGCAATCCACATAAACAGGCTCCTCATCCACATTTGTACTTTGCCTCTTTAGTGCAATTTTTCCACTGTGCTAGGATGTAGGGAGGGGGTGGATAGGGAGAATTGAGGGAATACTGGGGAAGGATGGGTGGGCAGATCTCGTATGAATACATACATGCCTTCTCATATTCCTGATATAATGTAGATCTGTTTTGTTTAAATATGTTAAAATGTTAATAAACTTTGAATGGAAAAAAAGGACATTTATACACACCAGTAGCACAGCAAGAGTTAAGTCATGGAGATCATAGAGGAGTGTGTGTGTGTGTATATATATATACACACACACACACACACACACACACACACACATATATATATATATATATATATATATATATATATATACATACAGTATATAGATATATATAAATATAGAGACAGAGACAGACAGATTTTTTTAATGTACAAAGTTGGAGAGATCAGGGTGGGGTGAGGGGTCTGGTTCCAGCTACTGGTATGTTTATGTTAGGGAGAGATTGCATCCCATGGCTGAATTTTTAAGATTTTCATGTTTCAAGATATATAACTCATGACAATGCCTGAAGTTTTGCTGGAAAATAGCATTTATTCGATCATTGGGTATCTGAAAATGCTTATGATATTATAGGCATCATGGAGACATGGCTTTCAAAAAGCATCCAGATTCTGAATTTCAAAAAGAAAATTATGATTTTTATAGGTACGATAGGCCAAATAGAGGAGGAGGAGTTGTAGCACTCTATATTAGAAATAATCTGGGTCAAGTAGAGTTGCTTTTTCAGGAAATATTGAGGGTATTGAGATAATACTGGTATATATAACTGGGTTGAAAATGTGTTTTGGAGTGATATATTCCCACCCAAGAATTAAAACATCAGCTTTTGAGGTGTTGTCCTTAAGATTAAATGAGTTGTTAGGGCAAAGGAAGTACTCTTGATTGGAGACTTTAACGCAGCATGGGGAGCAAAAAGAGGTTTTAAGCTTCAATCTGAATTTCAGTTCCTGGGCCTCAACCAAGTAGTAAATACTCCAACATGTAGAAGTACCCATGCCAGTATAGGGAATATCTTGGATTTGATATTTATAACAAATGGTATACACCTGTTGGATTACAAAGTGGGTCCTATGAATCTAGGAGATCATAGCTATCTTGAGTGCAATATAAAACAAAACTCTGGAAATACTGATACCTTAAAATGTCGGTATGTCAGAGACTTCACTCATTTTAATAAATCTTCTTTTCAGTTTCAAATGGAACAAGTAAACTGGGCTCATGTAGATTTGATCCAGAAGTAGATATGACTGTTAGAGAGTTTACAAAGATTTACCTAGATATATGAGATGAAAATACCCCTTTTAAAAATCTAAAGAAAGATATAAACATAATCCCTGGGTAAATGAAGCAATTAAAAACAAATAAGATGGAAAGACAGGGTATGGAAAAGGCAAACTGATCTTTTAAAAGTAGAAGACTGGGAATTATTCAAAATGATTAGGAATAAAAGTAAACCATGACAAATCAAGGAAAATATATTATAGAAACAAAGCAAACCAAACAAAAATCTAGCCCAGTACTGGAATCTAATTAAAAGATTTGGAAGGTAGGAAAGGAAACATTTGAGTATAACTTTTAGGATGAGTTGGGAGGAGATGTCAACAAAGCAAGTAGTAAATAGCTTGAACCAATATTTCTGCTATCTCTCAGACATAGAAATGGAACAGGAAGACGGCAAACAGAAATATGCTTTTCAATAAACTAAGCAATTGAGAGACACTATAGTGAGAACATTCCATGCTTTTATTTTCAAGTAATCAAAATTAGTGAAGTAAAGAAACAAATAAGCCAATTAAATCCACAGAAAGCAATTGGCATGGACAAAATAGAAACAATCTTCTTAAAAGCTTCAGTTGAACAAATAAGCCCAATTCTGACTAACCTCTTTAATTTTAGTTTACAGCAAAAGTTTCCCAGACTTTTGAAAAAATTCTAAGTGATTCCTGTATTTAAGGGAGGGGACAAAATAACTAATCAAATTATTGTCTGATAGCCTTGCTGTCAATCATTTCGAAAGTCTTTGAGCGTCTGGTCTGTGCCCAGTTATATGAATATCTGGAGAAGTACAAACTATTGACAGATTGCCAAGCAGGTTTCAGACCTGGAGGTTGACAGACACTGCCCTGATGGACTTCTTGGACTCTGTGGCAAGTGGACTTAAGGCACGGGAGTCTGTCGGAGTGGTGTTCATCAACCTCTCTAAGGCCTTCGATTTGGTCGACTTCAATATATTATTGGGGAGGTTAGCTCAGATAGGCATGTGTGAACCTGTTCAAACCTGGTTACTATCTTATTTAACCGAACAGGTCTGTCTAAATGACACATTGTCAGATATGGAAGGTACTTTAGGGTGTCCCTCAAGGTTCAGTTCTGGCGCCCTGTTATTTTTGATCTATATAAATCCTCTCCCATCATATCTCAAATACAGCAAGATTTATTAGTATGCCAATGATACGGCTCATAGGAAAAGCTACAAATATAGATAATTTACAAAAATTCTTCAATTTGATTTTGATATTTTACAAAATTGGTTACTACAATCTAAAATGGTTCTTAGTACCAAAGAAAACTCTGGTAATGCTTTTTCACTCAAAAGGTAAATTGCCTTACAATCGAACATTAAATATATATTCACTAAAGGGTCAAGTGTTAGAGCAGACTCGGCCTGTAAGTATTTAGGAGTCTATATGGATAGTTCTCTTACTTTTCTACACATATAACAAATGTAGCTAAAAGGTTAACTCTAGATTGGGTGTGCTAAGAAGGAAAACATTGATTCTCTAGAGAGAATCAAGAACTAGAGTGTCTGTTCAGTTACTCTTACCAACATTAGAATATGGTAGCTTAATATACCAATTTGCCTCTAAAACATCATTGAACTGTTTGAATAAAACATATTACAGAATGGCAAGATACTGGCAAAATGCCATTTTTCCACTCATCATTGCATTCTACTTCAAAATCTAGATTGGGATTCTCTTGCAATTCATAGAAAAAAACTGTAGGGTACAAAGCCTTCATGGAGTATGGGGGAAGATAAGCATGAAGTGAACTCCCTTGATGTCTCTACTTCCTATAGGTATAATCTGAGGCAACTGAAACATAGATGTCTAAAAGTCCTCTAGAAATTAATATTTATAGTAGAATGCAAAGACATTTCTATTTACCAAAAACGTGGAATGAGATAGATCCAGAAATTAGGACTATTGATAGTTTAGGTAAATTTAAGTACTTTCTAGATTTAATCTGGAGAGAAGATGTGCTTGCTATGGTGTTATCAAGTGATACTACCATTTGCTTGTTTGCCTGGACTGTAGATTGCCCCTAAACTCTTTCTGCTTTATTGTTGTTTCTATGTTGGGGTATTAGGTAGTATTAGGGATTATATTACTATTCCTCTCTCCTCTCTCTTTTTATGTTCCTTTCTTAGACCTGAAATCCTAGAAAATGCCTTTGTATTAATTGTATACATATATATATATATATATACTGCTTTGCCCATTCTTTAAATGGTTATATTTATTCTTTAGTACAACATTTTTATTCAGATTTATGGTATATTGTGTATTTCTGCTTTGTATGTATTCTGGGAAATTAAGTGAGTGATGTCCTTAAGACTATACCTGTAATATATTTTATTACATGACATTTTGTATCTGTTGAAACTGCATTCTAATACAGGACAACTTTGATAAACAGGGCCTTCTGGTCCTAAAGTTATTTTTCTGTCAAAAATAAAAGTTTTATCTATCTATCTACCTATCTATCTATCTATATGTGTCATTTCTTCCTATGTGTGCATACATCTCAAATGCCCCTGATATTCTGTGATGTCCCTGATTTTGCCTAAAACATGCCGTGCTCCTCCTAAATGTAGCATTTTGTCACCGAAGAGTGAGGATTCAAAACATTAAATTATGCCAGACATAGGTGATATAGTCTAGTTCTCTCACAAAATGTTTTTCACACTAAAATAGTCACACATTATTGTAAACTTCTTAGGCTGGTGACAACATTTCTAGGACACGTCCCTGATTTTCAAGACAGGAGGTTGAGAAATGCGATTTTTGTATGCAGTTTTTCGCCATCTAAAGATTTATTTTTCATTATAGATCAAATTGTGATGTGGATGAGTGAAGGTAAAGGTCTGAAAGTGGCATCTGTGTTTGGGACATCTGAACTGTGCAGTGTGCAGCATTTGGAGAGAAAAGAGTTGACTGGTAATTGTACTATTCCTCTTCAGTTCCTACAGCAACATCTGAATGTTGTCTTACATTTCGAGGCAAAGTTTCTTTCCAGCTGCTGCTATCTTCTTTTAAACTGTGTTAGCAGTAATGAAATGAAGGAGGTATTAATCTAGTTTGCAATTTCAATAATGCTAGGTATTGAAATATTGTACTCCTTAGCAAACGAACTTGGGCTTAAAAGTTTAATTCTAGGAAAACTGTTTTGCTTCACCTGTTTCAATTTTAGCCTCTGTGTTCGCATGGGACACTTGCCATGGACAAGTGTTCCCAAGCAGCCAAAATAATCAACTGTCAACAAAGGCTTAACACACATCCCCCTAAATATACCTTCTTATGTTCAAACCCTTTTTATGGCTGCATAGTGAGAGCTGTGCTGATGACTTGCTGACATATGCAAGAAAGAGGACTTGGGACTGTGGCAGTTGCCACATACCAAATGCACCACATCTGGCTCCTTACACTGGAGTGGAGTTCAAGCACATTGTTCTGCAAATCTCCACATCCTCTCCATTAAATAAAGCATACTTTTTCCTCTCCCCCACCACCCTATATTCTTACTCCCATAACAGGATCAGGGAGAGTTTCGGACTCACACTCACTTCTGAAATGTAAATAATAGAAGACAAGCAAGAAGGAAGTAAAAGGAAAATGGAAAGTAAGTTTTACCCTTTAAATTTTATTGAGTAGTCTGTGTTAAATTTAGGTTGAGTATTGATTATCTTTCTAGGATGATCTTGCACAATCTTTAATATTTTCTCTCTCTCTCTCTCTCTCTCTCGCCTCTCTCTTTCTCTCCTCTTGATTGCACAAATTAGCCATTATTTTCAGAGACAACTTTGAAGAGTTTGTGGACATATACATTGAAAGCTGTGTTTTCTTTTCTGTGAGAAGAACTGTGAAGTGTCTATGGCAGAAGACATACAACAGGCAAAACCCATCACTGCCAGAAACACTTTTTAGGCAAAAGTTTAGTAAATCATCCCTTTTTCTCCAGCATTTTACAGTAATTGCTTGCTATGTATAGATGAGGTGAGAGGACAAGAGAAGGAGCATGAGAGAGATATTATAGAGTTTTATGGGTCACTTTTGATTCCAAGGATCAAGAGCAAGAGAATCATGTTGTGTGTCAGTTTCCAATACTCCTTCTTTTGACAGATACTGTCCAATTATAGAAACTGAAGAGAGACAGGCAGACAGAGGAAGAGGCAGAGCAAGAGAACGCTACTGGAGTTGTTCATTTTACATACAAAACTGGATAAGATGGTTTGCAAATAAAACAAACAGTCTATTTTTTAGATCAGCTTTTAGATGTTGATCTTACATATTCCACCCCAGGAATTAGACTACAAAATAAGGTGCTGTGTTTTTTTTGTTATTTTAAGCAAAATATAAATGAGCATTCTAACATTTTTGTAATAGAACATAGAAACATAGACTTTGACGGGCAGATAAGGACCACTTGGCCCACTTAGTCTCCCCATTTTCCTGCCTATTGGACAAGCTGCAGATCCTAGTTAACCAACAGCCTACTTCTTCCTACCCCCACAAGAATTGCCTTATGTCTATCCCATGCATTCTTCAATTCCACCACTGTTTTTGACCCCCACAAACTCCTCACACTGTGCCTGAGCTGTCCCTCTATCTTCAAATTGTGTCCCTTGTTCTTGCACATCTCTTTTCTGAAAGATGCTACCCTCTTGACATTGTTGATTCCCTTGAGGTACTTAAAGTTTCTATCATGTCTCCTCTCCTCCTTTCCTCAAGGGTATACATATTAAGCTTCTTTAGCTCTCTTCTATGGCTTCTGTTGCAGACCCTACATCATTTTAGTTGCCCTCCTCTGACTGCCTCCATCCTGTCTATGTCCTTATGGAGATGGGGTCTCCAGAACTGCACACAGTACTCTAGATGGGGTCTCAACAACTGTCTGTACAGAGGATAACAACTTCTTGTTTTCTACTGGTGACGCCTTTCCTATGCATCCCAGTATCCCCCAGCCATCCCTACTGCCTTCTCACATGTCTTGCTTACCATTAGGCCATCTGATATGACTACCCCCAGGTCCCTTTCTATTTTTAAGGCTGCATGCTGTCTTTTGCTAGAAGTAGATTAGAAGGGGCTTGAAACAGGACAGTTATTGTGTGTACTTACTCAGTGGTTAGTCATTGGCATAGCATTAGTTTTCCACTGCCTTCCCTCTGCCAGACCTCCCACCCCTCACCACCTCCCTCCCCCGTAGAGGCACTGAAGAAATAGTTCTATAGAGTTTTAAAAACACAGGACATGATCATGAATGTCAAAGTTTATTCTGCTGTCAGTTGATTATTTGACTGGCACTAGAACCGCGGGAACTGGGAACTCTAAGCCAAAGGCAGATGTTGATCAATTTCCGGTGGTCATGAAGTGTAAGATTACAAGTGAAATGCTGCAGACTGAGGAATAAACTGCTAAACTGCTCGGAATTTGTTTACACAGCTCCTTATAAGTAAAATGATGCAGACTGAGAAATAAACTTCTAAACTGCTCATAGTTTGTTTATACAGCTCCAGGTAAATTCAAATTAATGTTTATATATATTAACATAATTTTCTTTTATGATTCAAAACAAGATTGTCTTTCAGATGTTTAATAATGTAATCCCACTGCTTTCTCAAAACTTTTAACAGTAAAGAACTGCATGAAACAAATACCTTTCAATACAGTTTGCAGTAATAATTGCTTTAATAGTAGCAGGACAGTACTGGGGTGGTGATGGTGATTCAGGGATGATATACATTTCAGGGAATGCAGAGGGAGATGATGTGCTAGTGGGATTAGAAGGAAAAAATACTGAGGGTTCCAGCAGTGATCTGTAGGCTGGGACAGACCTTGAGGGAACAGGCTGCAAAAATTAGGTGTGGGTACTGGAAAGCAAATACAGTACAAGTCACATTAAACTGTTCCTTCAATTCACTGATGTAGCATTGTTCAATGAGTTTCCTAATCTGTGCAGTGTTTAATTCAATGAATTAGTAAAAGCTTACTATTGGTTTGCTACTAGCTGTTAGGACTATAAGCTTTATTTTCAGCTGAGTACTTATGAGTTTCATTTCAGAAGGTAGATAAACAACTCTTAAGGAATGCTGTGATATTTATAAACAATGCTCTTAAAGAATGCTGTGATATTTATAAACAATGCTCTTAAGGAATGCTGTGATATTTATAAACAATGCCATGAAAATGCATTGCATAAACACTGCAAAACAGCTACTGCCATATCACTAAACAGGTACAAGTGAGTTGAATAGAAGTGAAGAATTGTTTGAAAAGAATTAAAAGCTTCAACAATTCAAGTTACCACTGCAGTAGAATCACAAAAAAAATGTTACACCAGTGAGTTGATGGAACAGTTTAATGTGACTTGTACTGTTTGTAGGGGTAGTTAGTACCGTGGATCCAACTATGCATCCAGGTAGCACCCACAACCTCATTAGTCCTGCAAAAATCTGTTTAAACCTAATCTTGGCTTTAAATGGTAATATTTTACATTTTGGGGAAGAGTTGCCCCTGAAAAAATTCTAGATGCACCCTGGTGATCAGCAGTGCAGAAAGGTATCGCAATTATGTGCACAAAATCTGCTTTGTATGGATCAGAACAATACACAACTGCCCACAACTCAGGTAAGACACCTCACCTGGGGAACAGGTGCCCCTTGTAAAATTCTAGATGCACCCCGTGATCAGCAGTGCAGAAAATTACCATAACTTATATGTGCAAAATCTGCTTTATATGGTGCAGAACAATTCACAACTGCCCATAACTCAGGTAAGACATGTCACCTCTACTGGTTTTGCAGGACTACTCCCTCATCACCCTCCTGATGATGCAGTCATCCTGTAAAACTGGTTGAGATGTCTTAACAGGTCCAGCTGCAGGTGGTTGTAAATTGTTTTGCTTCTAATAAAGTTGATTTTGCACACAGAATTGTGATGCCTAAGACTTAATGTTTTACATTGGGCAGATTGCATACCAACACAATGAGGTCCATTGTTAACCTATCATACCTTCTGGACAAGGACACAGACCAGTCGCTAGATTGTTGTGGAGGAGCATCTGTAGCAGGAATCAGTGAAAAGCTACATTCTATTCAATAACAGGTATGCCATCATCGCCATAAGTGGATAGAATTGCTATTTTCTCTGACCTTTCCAGAATATCTTTGGGTCTCTACCCTGTTAAGCTTGAAGCAAGAAAGAAAGTCGAATTGGGAGTAATGGACTGCTCAGGCCTCTGGGCCAGCAACGAGTTTGGGAGTGAGTCCTTGCAGTGGTAGGAGCTCTTTCTCGGAGGCTTGAGGCACCAGAGAGACCCGAGGGGTGAAAATGGCCTGACTGCCTGTCTCCTTTTGCACGCCAGCGCCATAGCAAGAAAACTTGGAGGAAGGAGTTGACTTTAATTTTGTTCTGTTATTCTATTAATAATATTAATTATATTGGGGTTTTCCCAAAAAATAGCAGGATTTTTATGCTTCTTGTTGTATCGTCCTTACTGCATTGTGTTTAGTAAGAGTAAAACTAAATGCGGAAATCGAGGGAGAAAATGTTTTAAAAATTTTTATATCAAAGAGAATGCTCCTTAGTAACTAGTTGCTTATATTTTGTTATTAACGCTGTCTTGAATTTTGTGTGGTTGCAAGGTTCAAAGCTTTTGTCTTTTACTAGGATAGGTTCCACACTGCCGGTGTTTAGATGGCAGTTTACAGGTTTTCCAGGTGTACCAAAGTAAGGAAAATGCAGAAAACAAATTGGGTGATTTATAAAATAACACAAATATATTTTAATTATTCAGTGTTTGGATAATACAAGACTCGGGTTTATAAAAATGGGAGTGAGGGAAAGAAAAGGATTGGTATTGGGTAATACGAGTCATATGGTGCTGGCCTATATAGTGTATGCGTTGACGTTCTGTGGGACAGATGCCATTTTGGCTTGTATTAGCAGGGGGACTGATTTGAGGTGGTGCAATTTTATCACAGTTTAAAATAGCAGATTTGCTGAGTAATTTACTGCATCGGAACATAACTACAAACTCTTGCGACTGTGCTGGGGCCTTGTGTATAGAGATATAAGATAGAGGTCCTCAAGAATAAGATTTCCATGGCCATTTGTACCCTTGAAAGCACAGTGAAAATATTGAAGGAAGTTGGGATTGCATAACAAGCCAGTAAGTAAGTAAGCAATAGTAATAGTAATAGTAATAGTAATAGTAATAGTAATAGTGTTAATAATAATATTAGCAAGTTACTTGTGCCTACCAGCCTGCTAATTGGAGGGTGGGTTAAGGTTTTTTAAAGAGGTTTTGTTTTAAAATAGAGATATTAATAATCAAATTATTATCAAATTTATTTTATGTCTTCCTCACAGCATCATAAGTGTGCAGACTGCTCTTCCTCCCTATCAGGTGCTCCATGTTAATACTACTATGCATTAATGGAGCAGGTGACCACAGGAGAGATAGCTGTACACAAAAGAAAGGAATCATAGATGCAGAACAGCATGATGTAATAACCTACAGAAAATGTCAAGTTGCAAAAATCCAAATACTTTAATTCAAGGCAGGTTACCCCACAGGCACACACCACTGTGCACAAGGTCTTTGAACTTTAATAGAACAGGTGCACTGTGGAGGGTGAAGACTTAAGGTAGCAATGATTTACATACCATTGCTCCTCCCTAAAATTATAGATCAGAAGTCAGGAGGGAGGAACCCAACATTGACATATTGATCACAAAACTATGGGGCTTAGGTGGGTTTAGAGGTATCCTTGACTTCTGGCATGCAGTGTCAGGGAACCAAACCTATTTAACAACAACAGAAAAAGATTGTGGTGGATGGTGAGAAATGATTGCATTGGGAAGAGGGTGAATGACTTAAGAATGTACCTTAAGCTACCAGGGAACTTTTGGGCATTTACTTTTCTTAGGCCCAAACACGGAGTCCTGAGAATCTATAGGGACTCACCAACCCTCCCAGTTGCCTTGCAGTGTTGTGCTGCTGGGGATGTCCAATGTCTCTGTATTTTCAGCCTTCCCTCTCCTGGCAATTGTAGTCACCATCAGAGATACTAATATATCATGATGCATTCAAGCACTGATGTGGTGACTAGCTGATCAAGTGTCAGTATTTTCTGGGTAGTGGTAGTGATTGATCAGTACAATAAAACATTGTACGGGCCTCCTCCGTCACTTCTATGTAGCCCCACAGTGTCAGAGGTGTTTAGACCTAAGCATTTGGTCAAACCACAGCCATGTGTTTAGAGGTGGGTGGGTACCATTAACCAGCACCGAACTGCTAGCAGCTGGGAGGCAGCACCCACCATGAACTCAGTCTTTCACACAGTCTCTGCTTAGACCAGGGTTGGGGAGTGAAATGCTGCATGCCATAGGGCTGAGTTGTTGCCCCTCACATAGAGATACTCACAATCGGGTGAAAACAAATTGGATGAAGGTGATCAGAGCACAGGAAAACAGAGAACAGCAAGATGCGTGTCCGGCAATTGCATTGTGCACCTTGTTGGTCAAACTGCATTTTGGTTCCATTGCAGTAGGATTCATCCCCACCACCCTTAAATAATATAAACATCTCCAGCCTGCACTTAAGAGAATGGACCTCAGTTGGGGCCCCACTTTCCGGTCCACCCACAGTTGCCACTGTATTGAAGTCTCAGCCACCCAGATTGCAGTCTCTCATAGTGCATCACCTACTGTACATTCCTTCTCCTAAGTCTTGTATCAAACTGATGGTACACACCTTCCATGCAGGATCCTGCTCCTTTCATATCTACCCTTAAAAGCTTTTTTATCATTTCAAGTTCCTTTCCTTTCCTTTCCAGTTTCAACTGCTGCACCTGTGGGTGGCACACCCAAAGGCTAAACCTCTCTTGTCACAGTGTGAATGTGAAAGGATTGACAACAGTAGAACTATACTTACAGGTACATAGATTGGTCTATTACTGCTATTTACTTTAGTTCTTTTAAAGATAAATTGAAAATGTTTAAATAGATTAGTTACAGGCTGCCTCAATAGCCAAGAGGCACTGCACCACGAGGTCAACCTGAATTTGAGAGTAAGTCTGAGTCTCCAATTGTTGCCTCTGAGCAAGTAAGGGGTCTACTGAGAAATATTGGATCTTCTTGTCTCAGAACAGGACGATCAGGAGCTTAAAGGGCACAGAGGCAGTAAGTAAGTAGGAGAGAAGAAAAACAGAGGAAAGAGTAAGGATACCAAACAACAGTGAAGGGCCAGAAATAAGACATGAAAGGAGTGGTAAAGTTCAGCGGCTGTGCAGCAGCAGTCTTCTGGGAGACATTCTGAGGATGCGGTGTTGTCCCATCAGCAGGCACCTCTTTGGGCTGAGGGAGGAGGTTGCTCATCTCCAGGCTGAGTTGGCCAGGATTTGGGGACCTCCTCTTCCATCCAGGAACCACCAGAGCCACTGCCGTTGCCTCATAGGTTCCCAAGAAAGAGGAGTGATTGGACCACAGTGGGCTCAGGGAGGGTGAGGGTGGTGGAACAGAGTGCATTCATCCAGTTGTACCTCTCCACAATTTCTATGCCATTCTGGCAAAGTGTGTTCCTCTATGGAGGCACCTGCAGTGGAGACCAAGGAGGATGCTGGGAACCTCCACAAGGGAGACCCACAGGAGTGTGGCATGAGACCCCACAGGGAAGGAAACAACTTCTGGTGGGGACTCCATTGTTAGGAAGGTAGAACTGGGGGAGAAAGGAAGAGGGAGTTAAGGTGCCTGCCTGGTGCCATGGCTTGGAGGCACAGGAGCGAATCCTCAGGATCGCCAGAGCAGCTGCAGAGGAGAGGGAGCTGGATGTCATTATCTACCTAGGAACAAATGACCTGGCTAAGAAATGGATCAGAGCAGTGCAGGAAGAGTTTATGGAGTTGGGGAGGGACTTAGACAAGTAGCACGCATGGTAATCTTCTCAGAGGTGCTGTCTGTCTATGGTGTAGTGAAGCTAGGTGCTCCACATCATGGGATTCAATCAGTGGTTGAAAACTGGTGCAGAGCTCAGGGATTTGGCTTCACTGGGGACTGGGGTCCACCTGGAGTGATGCAGACCTATACTGGCATGATGGGTTGCATCTGTCCAGGAGGGAAACCAGAATCATAGGTGATAGGTTTAAATGCTTCATTGGCAAGATTTAAACTAGCTGGGGGCACTGGAAAGGAGTAGGAAATCCTAGCCCCCAACAAAGTCAGGGTAGTAAGTGAGATAAAACACCAAGATAGGGATGTTGATAGGGGAAGGGCAGGGGTAAATGGAGAAAGTGACAAAGGCAATAAGGACAGAGAGTGGGCAAAAGGGAGTAAGGCCATCAGGAAATGGAGGGTAATGAGTACCAATGCCCATAGTTTGGGCAACAAGCTCCCTGAACTGGTGGCCTTGATGGAAGAGGGATGCATGGATATGTAGCAGTCATAGAAACATGGTACACAGAGAACCATGACTGGGATGTTAACATACCAGGGTACATAACCTACAGGAGAGACAGGGAGGGGAGAAGAGGGGAGGAGTAGCTCTCTATGTAAGGAAGGGATAAAAGCAACTGAACAAAAGAGTAAACAGGGAGGCAGTGAGAGGATCTCAGATCTAGAGTGGGTGCCATCTGTGGAACAAGTGACCATCAAACAGTGTGGTTCACGTTAAACTCAGCTACAGAGTCAAGCCATACAAAAGTGAGGGTACTGGACTTCAGCAGGGCTGACTTTGGCAAGATAGGAGAGTGCCTCTAGAAAAGCACTATCAAACAGGCTAGAAGGAGGTGTGGAGCAACAATGGGAATCATCAAACTGCTCATCACAGAGGCAACAAGCCTTGTGTGAAGCAAATAAACAAATCAAAATGAAAGAAAAGCCACTATGGTTCTCAAAAGAGGTGGCTGTGGAAAGTCAGGGAGAAAAGATAGCATTCAGGAAGTATAAGGAAACACAGAAGGAGCAGGACAGAAGACTGTACCAAGTTAAGGCAGAAGGAAGCAGGAGGGAAGTCAGAATAGCAAAGGCCCAAACTGAGGAAAAGATAGCCAACTCCGTTAAGAAGGGGATAAAACCTTTATAGGTACATCAGCGAGTGTAGAAAGACAAAGGGAGGATAGTGAGGCTGAATAGAATGAATGGTGGGTGGGCAGAGGGGGACAGTGAAAAGCAGGGATACTGAATGAATATTTCTGCTCAGTATTCACAAAAGAGGAGGGGGAGGTGCCTAATCCAATTAACAGAGCACTCTTGATAGGAGGGTCGATCCCAGTCCTTTCACAGAAGAAAGGGTTCTGCAAGAACTCCTAAAACTGAAGGTGGACAAAGCAATGGGGCCTGATGGAATTCACCCCAGAATTCTAAAAGAATTAAGGGAGGAACTAGTGAAACCACTGACTACCTTTTAATAAATCATGGGAGGATGGTGTGGTACCCGAGGACTGGAGGAAGGTGGATGTGATTCCCTTTCAAAAGTGGGACCAAGACAGAGCCAGGAAACTACAGGCCTGTCAGTTTGACCTCTGTGGTAGGGAAAGTGATGGAGTCACTTGAAGGAAAGAATTGTTGAGTACCTAGAGGCCAGTGGGGCACAGGACCCAAGGCAGCATGGGTTCACAGTGGAAGGTCATGTCAGATGAATCTAATAGATTTCTTTGACTGGGTGACCAAAGTAGTAGACCAGGGAGGGGCTGTGACATGGCCTACCTAGACTGTAGCAAGGCATTTGACACAGTCCCACACAAAAGATTAATAGTCAAATTAACCAGCCTGGAGTAGGGTCCCAGGGTGGTAGCCTGGGTAAAACATTGGCTGGACAACAGGACACAGAAGGTAATTGTAAATGGAGTCCACTCTGAAGAAAGAGGGGTTACTAGTGGGTACCGCAGGGTTCAGTACTGGGTCCAGTCCTTTTAATGTCTTTATAAGTGACATTGCAGAGGGACTGGAAGGAAAAGTATGCCTCTTGCAGATGACACAAAGATCTGCAACAGGGTTGATACACAAGGAGGCGTGGAAAGGATGAGAAGGGACTTGGCAAGGTTGGAGGAATGGTCAGAAGTATGGCAGCTTGGATTCAATGCAAAGAAGTGCAAAATAATGCACCTGGGAAACAAGAAACCAGGGAAGAATACACAATGGGGGGGAGAGTAGTAACAACAACAAAAAGGAAAGGGACCTGGGGTAATCATATCAGATGACCTTAAGGTTAAGCAATGTGAGAAGGCAGTAGGGAGGGCTGGGGGTATACTGGGATGTATAGGGAGAGGCATCAGCAGCAGAAAACAGGAAGTTGTTATCCCTCTGTACAGACAGTTGGTGAGACCCCATCTGGAGTACTGCGTCCAGTTCTGAGACCCATCTCCGCAAGGACATAGACAGGATAGAGGCAGTCCAGAGGAGGGCAACTAAATGGTGCAGGGTCTGCAAGAGAAGCCGTATGAGGAGAGACTAAAGGAGCTTAATATGTATACCCTTGAGGAAAGAGAGGGAGAAGGGGACATGATAGAAACTTTCAAGTACCTCAGTGGAATCAACAAAGTCCAAGAGGGTAGCATCTTTCAGAAAAGAGACTGCAAGAACAAGGGGACACAATTTAAAGATAGAGGGGGGGTCTAGGGCAATGTGAGGAAGTATTATTTCACAGAGAGGGTAGTGGATGCATGGAACAGCCTTCCTGAGGAGGTTGTGGGGTCTAAACTGTGGAGAATTCAAGAATGCATGGGACAGACATAAGGCAATTCTTGTGGGGTAAGGAAGAAATAGGCTGTTGGATTAACTAGGATCTGCAGCTTATCCTGTTAGGTAGGAAATGTGCAGACTAGGTGGGCTATGTGGTCCTTATCTGCCATCAAAGTCTATGTTTCCATGTTTCTACGTTTCTATGTTGGCAGCATGGGGAGGAGGATTTGCCTTCCAACTCCCATAGCAACCTCAATAGTTACCTAAAGAGGTCATCAGATGCATGGAAGATGTGAAGGTTGCAGGGAGGTAGGTGAAGGGAGGCTGCAGTGAGTGCTGGATGTGCAGTTGGTGTAATACGCTATGAGGGAGAGTATTTTGTGTTGTCAGTGTTGAAAATGGGGAGTGCTTGATCATCTGGTTGAGGTCTGCTCTGCAGTAAGACACATAGGCTAGTGCTCGAAAGGCAGCTGTTCAGTCAGTCTCTCTGACATGAATGGAGTGTGGGCCAGTAAATATATTCGTTTTTTGGATGGGATGGTTTGATCAACTGACTGGGTCAGAGAACATGACTAGGGGTTATGGGGTAACAAAGATTACTGCAGGAAGTTGCTGCTTTTGTTTATTTTGTTTTATTTTATCCTCTATCACTATGTCTCTGTTGTTTCTACCTTGAGTTAAAGAGCAGCTCTGCATTTCAGTACATGAATTATCATAAGATCCAGCTGTTTACAGTTTAGTAGAAAATACACTTTTTAACTGTCAATGTTCCTTTCCAAAATTTTCAGTAATCTTGACAGTCCATCTGAAAAGTCTGTATAGAAAACATTTGCCTCTCTCCTGTTAACCTCACAGTGCCTTGAGTTTTTAGTGCTCACCATGACAGACCATGATATTACAAACAGCAATAGTGTGGTTAGCAGGGAAGTAAGTTAATGTTGAAAAACTAAGTAAAAAAGTGCTGCATTACCTACAATATTTAGTAGACCAACAGCATAGGGAAAAATAACTATAAAACAAAGTTAAACACAATTGGTATAAATCTACTGTTTTAAAGTTTTTATTATAGTAGAGAAATGCTCTTTAACTATCTTTTCAACTTACTCCTATGCTTTTATAGTACACTTTGTATCTATGTGTCCTATCTCTACTCACACTACTATAAGTACCTATACTTACCTAATTTTACCTTTATTTCCATAGGTCTGGTCAGATGGTGGCTGTCTGACCTTCAGATAAGTATCTTGTTTAATTCTGACTACTATAATCTCTCTTAGGACCATAGACCTTTTGCTTCTCCAGAACCTTCTCTGTGATTTCCTTTTAGGTTCTACCAGATTATCCCAAACCCAAAAGAACCCTCGTTTGTGTACACTGTAACTTGTACAGTGCAGGTATGTCATATTAAACGTATGGGTCAAACTGAGTTTTGTATCCTCTAACCAGCAAGGCTAGTGACTGGGGAAAATCCTCACAGAATTTTCCACTGTACCAGTTGATGTACTCTACCATAGTGTTATCCTCTCCAGCACATGCCTGCAGGGCTACCTAAAGGAAAATCTTAATAGCTGGATACAAAATCTACCAACATATGCTAGTGGGATGGTGACAGGTCTGACCCCAGTAAAGGAGGTGAGGTAAGTGCCAGGGCTGGGGGATAGCGTCTTGGGAAGGAGTTGCTAGTGTTTGGGGACTTTGGAAGGTGGGTAAGCTTGCAGTCAGGGGCTTTGAGGGAGGGAGGAGGGGCAAGTGTTATGCACATGGAGGTAGAAGTGTAGAATGAAGGGTGTATGCATGCCTCTGGTGTCTGAGTAGCTGGTGTCCAGGAGGACCTTGCAGAGAAGGTGTACATTAAGGGTATGGATGATTCTCAAATGGCTAAGGAGGAAGGGGTGTGGCTTCTGTAGTCAAGGGACAAGAGGAGGTGATAACCACAGAGATTAGAAAGTGGGTACCTAGAGAGTGATGGGTGTTCAGATGGATTGTGGTGAAATTGGCAAGGACTGGTGTGTGACTAGGTTGTGTCAGCAGGTGGAGGAGGAGGTTATTGTCTGGATGATGGGGGGCTTGTAAACTTTTGGGGACTGTGCAGGGTGTACATTCAAGAGGGCTACAGTAATGGAGCCTGTAAGGAAAAAAAACATGCTAGTGCCAGGTGCTGTAGAAGGAAGGGCTAGTGTGTCGAGGTGTCTGGTGGAGGAGGGAGGCTAGTGTCTTGGCTAGAGGAACGAGATGAGGCTAGTGTCTGAGCTGTAGGCTAGTTAACTATACAGATTAGGGTCACAAAGTTCCATTTATCCTCAAGAAGATGTGTTCTATTGTAAGCACCTAAAGTTTCTTCCCAGTTTTTTATTTATTTATCAAGTGTAGCTCTTTAACAGGCTTTGATACAACTAAATTGTCCAGTGATATATATATATATATATATATATATATATATATTCATGGCAAATAACTCAGTTTAATGCATCAGTTGGGGTTGTTCCACAGTGACAAAAGTGAGGAAATTCGGTGTTAAGGTTGAAAACCCTAACTCAGCATTCCCACCTCACCCCCACACACAACACACACACACACACACACACACACTCACACACTCACACACCTCACACACCACACACCCTCACACCTACCACACATATGCAAGTAGGGGAGGACCAGGCTATAATGACCAATCACAGACAACCAGCAGCAGGTGACAGAAATAACATACAACTGTCTAAATGAACTACAAGACACATCCATCATCATGGACCACCATGTAAAAGTCCAGCTGCCATCCAAGTGACTGTGGTGCTATGCATGCATACTGCCCATCAGTTGCTGCTGCATCACATTAAACATTTTTTATATCTAATAGATTTCTTATATCTTCTGAATGACAGTGTGTCATTAATCATCACTCTAATAACATGCCAATATCTGGTAGTGGTTTTAGGACCTTTGTTGACTGTTAATGTCTCCTAATGTTACCCCAGAATAAGACAATTATGTGTCAGTAGATTATTATGTGCACAGTACTGCTGTACCATTATCTTACATTGTACAATTCAGATCTGTGTGAAACTGTCAGACCCGATAACTCACATGGTCCCACTACACAAATAGTTGAGTTCTGGAAAGTTTCTCATTTTAAACAGGTAAGTGTGTTTCTACACTATTTGATATTTTGCTGCTAGCATGGTCTTCAAAGGCCCCATGTTCATATGTTTTGTGTTTATGACTATGTAGTACCACAGATCACTGTAACACAGTTTCATGTGTCTAAGTACCCACTGATCTTACCATGCCATAAGAAAAAATTGGATCAGCACAGTATTAACTACAAAGTCCTTCTCGCTTTATTTGAACTCTGCACAGCTGTATATGGACTGTGTCACCCAAACTATTCCATGGTACTACTTCACTCTTCGCCTTGCTGTAAGTTTGTCAGTGCAACCATGTTTCCGTTTGTATACAAATTCCTACCTATGTGGTAACAGACGTGGCCAAACACAGCATGCTACCACTTCTGTACCTATGAATGGACAATATAGACACCATTCACACCAACCTTCGTGTGTGAAAATGGTCTTAATGTTACCCTAACAGTAGTAAATAATGTATCAGATACTATTATATATACTGTGCTGCTGCACTGTTATAATCCTAAACAGTTCATTACCTACGTGGTGCTGTAGGTCACAAACTGTTAAATATCATCATGGCCCATGGTTGACATTATTATACAAAGCATTTCACATATTTACGGTACTATGACTATTATCATAGGCTGGAAACATCATGCTGCATTCATACCACTGTTAGTTCTGGTAGTGCTTCTGCATGTGGAAGTAAAATAACCAGATATTCATTCTGCATACTATATTAAATCGTAAATAACAGAACTGGCATAAAACTATTGAGCACTGCATGTATTAATAGATTTGTGACCAGAACTCATTATTCATACAACATGTAATTGTCAATTGACCATGCCCATCTTGATTTGAGCAGGGTAAATTGGATGGTGCATGTTACTAAAAGGTCCTATACTATAATTTTTTTCTGTCTATGTCCACATTATATAACACAATATTTATACGTGCTTTATTCTTTGTTGATACCTCATGATATTATTACAGCATAAAACAAACAATGCATATCATAGGAATTCTGTATAGAGTACTATTGTTCTGGCATGTGACCTGTGAAGCTGTCCACAACACTGTGTGTACAACCATACCTGCTCAAATGCTACAGTTGGTGGACCATGATGATTGATGTATCTTGTAGTATGTTTAGACAGTTGTATGTTATTTCTGTCACCTGCTGCTGTTGTCTGTGATTGGTCGTGTTGCCTTGGTCCCTCACTACTGTTGTTGTGTGTGTGTGTGTGTGTGTGTGTGTGTGTGTGTGTGTGTGTGATGCTGGGGTGGGAATGCAGAGTTAGGGTTTCAACCCAACACTGATTTTCTCGTTTGGCTCTGTGGAACAACCCTAACAGATGCATTAAACTGATTTTTTTGCCATGAATTTCCTGTCTTTTAAGAAATCATGATCTCATACTGTATTGTACATGTCAGTGAGAGTATGCCTCCTTTTGCATCACACTGTGACCAAGCTATAGATAGCTTTTATCAGAATATTAACTTGTCTTACGCTATTCATCCAGCAATAATTCATGTGCTACACCTTTCACATGAAAAATGAAGTCATAAATAAATGGAATAGTAGTAACATGTGTGCCACATGGACCAATAGTACATGTACTTGCTTAGTAGAAAATATGCACAGATGAACCTCGTGCACTTTCTTTGTATGCAGCAATATACCAAGACCAGTATATATATCAGCACTGTAACTTAACATATAATTATAGACACAACACAGGTAGATAAGGCTTAAAAGATTTATTGCTCAATTAATAGTTGATTAAAAAGCCAAATTAAAAGTCCAATTGAGTACACAAAATCAGTCTCACAAAACAATGTTTAAAAAGTATTACATCAAAGTTTAAAATACATGTAAAACAGTATGACAGGTACTTCATGAGGAAGCTGTGACAGTAGCACAGAACACATGAACACAGCTACCATGATAGTCTCTGTACACTGCTTGTATGCATCAAACAATGATGATGTTATTATCATTGTGTGACTGATAGTGTGAATGTTCCTGTGGGAAAAACCAGATGGCAACTGTTTAAACAATAGCAGCAGAAACACATAATGGTGTCTAAAAAAGATACATCTGTAACCTATTTAAAACATGTAATTGTAATATATTTATGTGTAGACATATGCATATATATATATATATATATATATATATATATATATATATACATGAAACATATAAACATATATTTGATGGCAGATAAGGACCACTTGGCCCACCCAGTCTGCCCATTTCCCTACCTACTGGATAAGCTGCAGATTCTAGTTACCCAACAGCCTACTTCCTGCAACCCCCCACTATAATTGCCTTCTGTCTGTTCCATGCATGTTTGAATTTCCCACTGTTTTAGACCCAACGACTTCTCAGGAAGGCGGTTCCATGTATCCACCACTCTCTCTGTGAAAAAGAATTTCCTCACATTACCCCTGAGCCATCCCCTCCATCTTTTAAATTGTTCCCCTTGTTCTACACATCTCTTTTCTGAAAGATGCTACCTCCCGACTTTGTTGATTCCTTGAGGTACTTGAAAGTTTCTATCATGTCCCCCGTTCCTCCTTTCATCAAGAATATATATTAAGCTCTCTCAGTCTCTCTTCATATGGTTTCTGCTGCAGACCCTGCACCATTTTAGTTGCCCTCCTCTGACTGCTTCCATCCTGTCTATGTCCTTGCATAGATGAGGTCTGCACGCAGTACTCCAGATGGGTCTCACCAACTGTCTGTATAGAGGATAACCACTTCCCTTTTCTACTTGCGATGCCCTTCCTATGCATCCCAGTATCCTCTGCCTCTTACTGACTTTTCACATTGCTTACTCACCTTAGGTCATCTGATATGACTACCCCAGGTCCCTTTCCATTTTTGTTGTTGTTAGTACCTCCCCTGCTATTGTGTACTTTTCTCCTAGGTTTTTGTTTCCCATGATTACTTTGCACTTTTTGCTTTTGAATCTAAGTTGCCTTATGTCTGATCATTCCTCCCACCTGCCAAGTCTCTTCTCATCTTTTCTACCCTCTTGTGTATCAACTCTGTTACAGATCTTTGTGTCATCTGCAAAGAGGCATACCTTTCCTCCAGACCTCTGCAATGTCACTTATAAAAATGTTAAAGAGGACTGGACCCAGTACTGAGCCTTGAGGTACTCCACTAGTAACCCCTTTCTTCAGAATGTGTTCCATTCACTATTACCTTCTGTGTCCTGTTATGCAGCCAGTTTGCTACCCAGGCTACCACCCTGGGACCCCACTCCAAGGCTGGCTAACTCTGATTATTAATCTTTGTGCAGGACCGTGTCAAATGCTGTGCTAAAGTCTAGATAGGCCATATCCACAGCCCCTCCTCGGTCTATTACTTTGGTCACCCAGTCAAAGAAATCAATTAGATTCATCTGACATGACCTTCCTGCTGTAAATCCATGCTACTTTGGGTCCCAGCTCTGCTGGCCTCTAGGTACTCAACAATTCTTTCTTTCAGAAGTGATTCCATCATTTTCCTACCACTGAGGTCAAACTTACAAGTCTGTAGTTTCCTGCTTCTGCCTTGCTCCCACTTTTGTGAAGAGGAATCACATCTGCCCTCCTCCAGTCCTCAGGTACCACCCCATCCTGCCATGATTTGTTAAAAGCGTGGTCAGTGGTGTCACTAGGTCTCCCTTAGTTCTCTTAGGATTCTGGGATGAATCCTGCTAGGCCCCATTGCTTTTGTCCACCTTGAGTTTTAGGAGTTCTTTCAGGACTCTTTCTTCTGTGAATGGACTGGTGTCAACCCCCTACCCAGAGTGGTTCTATTGTCTGGTTTAGGTAACTCCTCCTCATCTTCTTTTTGTGAATACTGAGCAAAAGTATTCATTCAGTATCTCTGCCTTTCACTGTCTCCTCTGCCCACCTCCCTCTTTTATTAATCTTCACTATCCTCCCTTAACCTTTCTATGCTCCCAATGCACCTATAAAAGGTTTTATCCCCTTCTTAACTGAGTTGTTATTTTTCCTCGGTTTTGACCTTAGCTATTTTGACTGCCTTCCCACTTCTTTTTCTGCTTTAATTGATACAGTTCCTGTCATGCTCCTTCTGTGATTCCTTATACTTTTGAATGCAGCCTTTTTCCTTAACCTTTCCTGCCACCTTTTTGAGAACCATAGTGGTTTTTACTCCGCATTGTTTTCTTTTATTTGTTTACACAAGGCTTGTTGCCTCTATGATGGCAGTTTTGATTTTTCTTCATTGTTCTTCCACCCTCCTTTTTGGCCATTTGCTAGTGCATTCTTCAGGTATTCACCTATTTGCCAAAGTCAGCCCTTCTAAAGTCAAGTATCCTTGTTTTTGTATGGCTTATTTCCATGGTTGTGCTAATTGTAAGCACACTGCAGTGGTCGCTGTTCCCAGATGTCTACTGACTTCTAAATTTGTGATCCTCTCCATTTGAGAGTACCAGGTCTAGTATTGCTCTTTCCCGAGTGGGTTCCAACACTGGCTGTCTAAGGTCTGCCTCGCAGGGCATCAAGAATGACCCTGCTCTTGGATGTGCTGAGTACATGTAGCCCAGTTAACATCTGGCATATTCAGGTCCCCCATCAACAGTATCTCCTTTTCAGCCATTTTGAGAATGTCCTCTATCATTTTCTTGTCCATTTCCTCCCTTGAGACGGGGTCTGTATACAACCCTGTGTGGATTGTGATGCCATTCCTGTCTCAAGGTGACCCAGAGTGCCTCTTGTCCTCCCCTTTACTTTTTTAGTTCTGTAGCTTTGATCCTTTCCTATGTATAGAGCTACTTCACGTCCTCTTTTACCTTCCCTGTCCCTTCTGTAGATTGTGTATCCTGGTATGTTGATATCCCAGTCATGGCTCCCTGTGTACCATGTTTTCCATGACTGCCACATATCCAACTGTTCATCTTCCATCAGGCTACTAGCTCAGAAGCTTGTTTCCCAGACTATGGGCACTGGTACTCATTGCCCTCCATTTAATGTTGGCTTTATCATTTTTTCCCACACTCCTGCTCTTATTGCCCTTGTCTATTTTTCCATTTATCCCTGTCCTGCCCTGTGTTGAGCTCTGTACCTCAGTGTTTACCTTACTACCTGTAATGTTTTGTGGGGGAAGCTTGAAATTTCCTGCCTTTTATCAGCATCTTCCCCTGACTAGTTTAAAAGCTTGCCAAGGAAGCATTTAAACCTGTCACCTAGGAGTTTGGTTCAGCCTCGTTAACAGATGCAGATCATCATGCGAGTATAGACCTTTATCTCTCCAGGTGGACCCCAGTCCCAATGAAGCAAAGCCCTGTGCTCTGCACCAGTTTTGCAACCATTCACAAACTGCATGGTGTGCAGTACCCTTGTCCTCACTCCTGCCATAGACTGGCAGCACCTCTGTGAAGGTTACCGTGCTTTGCTACCCATCTGAGGCCCCCTCCTCAACTCCACAAATTCATTCTGCACTGCACTGATCCCATGCCTAGCTAGGTCATTTTCCCAAGGTGGACAATGATATCTAGTTCCCTCCTGTGATGCTGCTTCAGCAATCCTGAGGATTCACTTCCTGTCCCTCCAAGCCATGGCACCATGCACACATGTAAGACATATAGATCTATGGGTGCATTTGGAAAATTCCCACCTGACCCCTCAATAGAGGCAATCGGAAATTTTATCAGAACATAAAATTCAGTTGTTATCAGTGAAAGTGTCTGATTTACAATAGTGCACAATTGTACGCGATATTTAATTAACTTCTTACACAAACTAAAATTAAATGGCATATGGTAACAGGTACTATATACATCAATGAAAATCATCAATGCTATAATCAGCATTTATAGTAAATTAATGAAGTATCTATGTCAGTAAAACATTTAGTTAATAATAGTAATGGTTAGTTATAATGCTATGAATATTACATAAATAATCTGTTATTCAGAAAATGCCACCTCTTGGCAATAAACAAATATCTACCACAACACCTCTATATTACTGTTAATGATAACTTATATGAAATTACTACAAACTAGAAAAGTTCTACTAAATATCTATGTTATATTAATAAATATATCAAGAATATGTTTAAATACTTGTGAATCAAATACTGTTAAACAGCAAAATATTTAACATTGTTTAATACTTTCAGTTACATAGCACTAATACAACTGCTTAAAAGCTAGCAATACTGACTTTAATCAAATAATGTATTAATAATCGTACATACATATGTACAACACAGATGTATGAAAAAAACAGGCATAGTACTGCCACTGTTGTGGTACAATATGGATGTATTAAGTCAAGATGCAAATAGGCAAAAAAAACACAAGCTACACCTGGTGATACTCAACACGTCACAGAGTGATGTGTATTTTAGAGTATGGTACTCTAAGTAGAG
This sequence comes from Neoceratodus forsteri, assembly GCA_016271365.2. NCBI lineage: Eukaryota > Metazoa > Chordata > Ceratodontiformes > Ceratodontidae > Neoceratodus > Neoceratodus forsteri. Next base: position 666,166,704 of record CM057455.1, on the reverse strand, counting down.
GTCAGCAGATCATGTAAAAATAGTGTTCAATTGTGCTAATACAGAAGTGGCACAAACAAAAGCAGGATATCTTTTACTCATAAAGATCCAAATAATATCATGATGTAGACAAGTTTTTAAAAGACATGCGATACACAGTTTTTCCTCTGCATGGACAAGTATTGAGCCTCATAGAGGCACAATAATTGCAAGTGTGCCAAGTAGAACTTGTTATGGCTGCATACGACATACTCAGAAGAAAAGACAATGACAGAAGAGGATGACCAGATAGGTATATTTCTTTTCCATTTCAAAGTCTTTCTTAGACATCTAAGTGTGGTTTCTCTAGTGACTGCGAAGACAGTTGTCGTCTTTATTGAAGACCACTGCAACTATTTTCACTGTGTCACTGATCAACTCAACAATCTTATAAGTCAGATTGAGTAAACATATGCATGTAGCTATGTGATGTGTTAACAGTGTAAACTTGAATGCAGATTTGCATAGAAAAAATGTTTATCTAGCAGAACCCACTCTGTAACAAAATGGATGCAATTATTTCACATGTTGCGTGACTATTCTCTGATGCATGAAGATTGTAGTTCTTCAATATCAGCATGTATGCATTTTTAAGTGTCATGGTATCCTCTGTTTAAAAGTGCTTGTGGAGTCATTGCATTCAACCCAGCCAGTTCTGTACCCCAACAAACAAGTGTAATGTCCAGAATGTACAGACTGGCTATAGTGGTAGATCACAACCTGAGTGTCAAACACTGCTTGGTTAAATACAGTTCTACCAGCTGTGAAATCTGTGATAGGTGTGTCAACTCTGAGCCTGTTAGAGTCAAATCTATGCAATACAGCTTAAGATATTGAGATGAAGTCCTCAGACGTATGGACTGAGTACATTTACTCCACACCCTTACACATAAGTGACCACTTTCTGCATTGGTAAACAGCTGCTGGAACTTGACACTTTGAGACCAAGACACAACAGAGAAACCCAAGCATGTCCTCAGTGGTTTCTCGCCTGAATGACCACATGACAGACATTCATATCTGGTAACATATGAGACAGTGAAGTACTGATGCATTGAATCCCTCTTCATCCAAACTGTTTATGATGGCCATCACAAACTCGGTGGCATCCTGTTGTATGTTAGCAGCAAATGTACTGCACCCACCATATGTACCTAAGACCTGCCATAGAGGTGTCAGTGACTGTACATTGTTTGACTGATCGAAGTCATGTTGACAACTTTTTCAATGCCTTTGATAAGGAGTGTCTGTGAAGCTGATATTGCCTGTGCAAAGTGTGGCAAGTGGAGAAAAGCATGCATAGCTGAATTAGCATAGCAGTTTACTCTAGTACTGTTATCAAACACTGGGAAAATAGCTATACCAAGTGACTTCTGAGCAACAGCTGGTTCTGCATCTGCATTTGACATTCTAACCTTCTTATTACTGTGCACAGTTTGATCTCACTAGTGGCAGCTCATTTTCTTGTTGCCAGCTGAAGCTGTGACTGTGGGAGTGAGACAACCACATACATAGGTAGTGGGATTAGAGACATCTGTGGCTGATACAGAGTATGTAATCTGTTGTACTTATAATACATCGCTTGTCAGCGCATATCTTCTGTGGTGTGGGTGTTATGAAGGGCAACCCAGAAAGACTGCAGACGCTGCAAGTGCGACGTTGCTCATGTCATCTTTAAAATGTCTGTGCCTATGTCCACCATTGTTGAATCCAAACTCAAGCCCTGTGACTTTTGAATGGAAACAGTATACACAACACATATTAGGAACTGTTTCCTGTTAACATACATATGCTTAAATACCTGGAACTTAACACAGGTACAATCAGCCTGCACAGGCAATTCCATGTTGTCAAAGTGGACAAGTGTCTTGATAAACATCTTCTGAACATTGTATACGTAAGTCGATGATGTGGGCTCACACCATTTGCCATGCCACACTCAACATCAAGATTACTGCTAGCATGACACATGCATTCTTACAAACTGTATGAACAGCGTCCAGGTCAGCTGTGCTTGAAACAACCAACTTCAGTTCAGAGAGTCGTTCAGTCATCTTTGCTACCAGCTTCCACCTTAGAATGACACCATCAACTATATCAACAGCATGCAGTGTGAGCATTTCTTGATTTCTCTCTCTCTGCAACATACCAAGTCATGGCATGAGACACACAATCCATGTGCCCTTGAGTACACATCGCTGAAAACATCACATGATGTATGTATGGATGTAGTATCCATTGTGAGTCTTCAACCATGTAACATTGAAATATGTTCTGGTGACAAAGAACCTGTACGAGCATGATCCAACAGTGCCTTGTAAGCCAGATCACCACTCTGCTGCATGTTCTACACAACTCAACATAGGTAAATAACTCCCACAGGTTAAAACCTCCAGTGCAGCCTAGTGTATTCTAGCCTGTTGACAGTCAGAGCTGCAAAGACATGTTCCGGTTAACTGGTGCAAGTTGTAAAGGTCTCCAAATACAACGATGCTTTTACCACCAAATGCATCTCCATAGTCAGTCCCCAAAATCTCTTGTAGATGTAGGTGTAAACAGGCAAGCATCAAATTAGAGACCATGCTAATCTTATCAATGATGAGCAACTTCATCTTAGTAAACATAGAACAAAGCTGAGATGCAACCTCAAATGACAGCTACGATACTCTCCTGCTTTGCCATGCTCCACTGGCAAGATAAAGAGACAGTGTAACGTAACTCCACCAGTGTTGTAGCCAGTCCAGTGGGAGCACTAACAGTGGCAGACATTGATGAGCCTGTCAGTTTCTGTATTTCAGCCATAATGGCCTCTGTAAGGAAGCTCTTTCCTGTACCTGCTGAGCCACTAACAAACATCAGTAGTGGCTTGTGATCAAGACAGTCACATTTCTTCTGTTCATGTAGTATACTATGCCAGACAGCATCAGTGACTGCAGTGTGCACCACACGCTGTTGCTAACTGTGTAGCTCTCTCTCAATTCTGCTTATATCGACAGTGCAGTGTGTGCCATGTTCCATAGCACTCTTCATTTCTGACATAAGTACTTCTGGGGCATTCAAAGGCAGACGATTTCAAGTATACCTTCCTTCAGATCAAGGTTGTCCTGTGAACTAACAGGAGTATCCTCTTCAAGTTGTTTCTGTGGCTTTTCAAGCTGCTCCTTCTCAGCGCTTAGTCTCTGTATATATGTATCAGAGTATTCAGTTTTGAATGTCTCGTAACTGTGATTGAATTGTTCCTCAAATGTATCAGTCACCTTTAATTCAGACTCATTCCTCTAGAGTTTAAATAAGAAATAGGGCAAAGCAGTAATGCTATCTGCTCAGATGTGTCTAGATGTAATTTGCAGTGGTCAATGAGAAAAGGCTTATGTCTCTTACATCCAATCCTCTGACCTTGTAAATGTCATGTGAGCAATCAGGTGAGACATCTGTCCTGAAGTCATACCACTTAGCCACCTCAAATAGAGACATACCATCCATGTCTTCATCTCTACAAGGATAGTACATGTCAATGAGGTTATTCTTCAAGATATGTCTTGAAGAGGGTCTGTTGAGAGCCAGTTCCTCAATCTCAGTGTGAGGAATAAGTACACATTTGCACTTCTCTTGTAGTTTACTCTGAGAAATCGCACAGCATCAGATTTGCCCTTACAAATGTGTACCGATCAAGCGATTGCCGCCCCATATGCACCACATTCTCTGTGTGATAGGGTCTTCAATCCCAGTGACCACAACTGAGATGTCAGTGACTTGCTTGAACTGGCAATATCTTCCCAAATATCTTGCAAGCTAGTCTGTTCATGTTTGGTGATGTACAAAGTGGCGTGCCGAACCACAGCCAATGAGTTGTCAGCAACAAACTGAACATCTATGTTTGCTTGCCACATTAGAAGAAGAGGGGGTTGTAGTCATTGATGTACACCTCATTCTCATCCCTGTAACTCATATACCCTCTTGGTTGATTTTGCCTTTAAGTGGTGTCACATAGCTGAAAACAGTTCATTCATGTGACCATCCTGACAGACACATCTGGGAAATCTGAAGCGACATCTTGTGTACCAATCAGATTTGTTCTTCACTACCTGGTGGCAGTATTTTGCACAAATATGGCATTGGAACTTCTGCACCAACTTCCACAGTGTAGGACTGTCATACTTGTCTGGTATGCGGAAGTGATGTATCGCTTAATAAATGCTAGCACTTCTGCTGCTTTATGTTACTGCATGTGTGGGCATCCTTGATCCACAGTAACATATGAATATGAGGAGTGCCTCATGCCTGATATTCCATCTTCCACAAGTAATGCTCTACAATACCAAGAGGTGAATTGTCCTTTGACAAAATGAAAGTCAGAATATCATGGAATCACTTGTGAAAATGTCTAGTCACAGACACTGGGTCAAGTGAGCACATTTCTCAGACAGTCATTGATAAAATGCCCTCATCACAATTTGCCCACTTCAAGAGTTCAATTACCTCCTCCCAGGTATACTCGGCACAGCTGAGTGTGATTAACTATGTGGCTGCCATACTCGCAGCATAGTCATCACCTCAGAGTGTCTGCTATGCCGGTATTCTTTGGTGCCACTAGACTTGACAGTATGGAAGACAATTTGACTTGCACATTTTCATCCTTTGCCTTAATTTCTGCAAAACTCTATGGCAATGATTCCATCAAGTGGAGTTGTGAGCCGTATAGTATGTGCAATAGATGCAGACAGTATGCTAGCTCACTGTCCCAGAGGAGATGGAACAGGTACTGTACGTTGCATCTCAATTTGCCATCCTTACTGAGCACACAACTAGTATGGTATTCAGCACCTTACACACACACTTCTATCATCTAGACATCCATCTGACCCTTTTGGGAATAAATCTGAAAGCAACTTGCTTCCAATGTTGCCTCCCAAATGCTGACAGGCTCACCTTCCACCTGTTTTATTTGGTACAGATCAATGTTATCCCCTACTGGATCTCTGTAATGCAGTGGGTGTATTGTGTACTGTTCATACACATTATCATTTGTCTCTACATTGACCTTCTCAGTCATTGGTTTTGTGGTATCCAACACTTCGTGTTCAGCACACACGCCACTCATACGATCAATGTCAAGGTCTGCATAAAAGGGATTGTCGCTTCTTCAAGTAAGTAAGAGCGAGCTTCACCTTCTCTACATTGTCAACATCCTGCCAAATGACCTTTGACTTTGTTGGAACACCATTGACAAGAATCACCAAACTGTTCTCACTGGAGATTGTCTCCACATTTTCCTGCAGAGGAAGTGGAAGATACATAACGGAACCTTTAAGAGACCTAATGAGTTCTTTTTGTGGAATGTTCCATGTTTTGTATTCAGACATAGAATAGTTTGAAACAGTTTCATAGTCTGAATAAGAATCAGTTCAAACATATTCAATGTGGCAATCTCAGCAGGTGTAACATGTGCCTCCATATTGTTCAACAGTGACCTTGGTGGCAGAGTGTTAGCCTTCACCTTGGAGAAACAGTGCTTGCACATCACAATGATTGGGTCTAACTGGAAGTCACACTTTAACAGCAGAAATACAGACAGTCGAAACCACATGTCATTGTATGGTGATAAGGTTTCCAGGTTCACTGTGACTGTTTGTTTCTCATAACAGAGCCGATCACATGACACACATACAGAGTCAAATTTCTCTGTCTTTCCAACTCAGATTTGGCAATGGATTTCAAACTGCTTGAGAATATCTGTTTCTAAGACAGAGATAAAATTTCCATCAGCAATTGTTGACTGATCAATCACAGTATCTGACACTGCTGTGTCACATTGCAGCTGTTTCAGATGTCATGGCACCATGCATGTCACCAGACTGCAGTAACACATTTAGATGAGTATACTGTGCAACAACTCATCGCACCTCAAAACCCTATACATAAAGTTCCGCATCCCTGATTGATGCACTCTCAGCATCCGCGAGGTGAAATACACTGTCGCAAACACCACTATCTAGGCATGCAAGTGAATGACCTATAAGTTCAGTATGTGGATGGATCTCACAAAGGTCTATAGTCTCAAAGAGTGTATGTCTGTCTTTATGATCAGTAAGGACAAGCAGGTTGATGAGGTGCTCGACTTTGTCCAATGATGATTGCCTCTGGTTGCAAGTCGCATCACATGTCCATGACAGACAGTGAAGCTTATGAGGCTGAACAGTTGCCTCAGACTCATCATCTGACTGCATTGTAATGTCATCACACACACTCAACACATTACACAGTTTACCAGACTCATCAATGCAGAACTCGCTGTCCTTTTCTGTGAGTAATATGACCCTCCCAGAAATATGCCTCTGAGTGCTGTGTGTAGCCAGCTACCTGTGAAATGTCACAGAAGTTGTGTTGGTTCAAGACAGGATAGCACTGTAGCCTCATCTTAATACTGTAGACAACTTTCCTGAACTGCTCAAGTACAGTACATGTGCCATTTTACCCCTAGCGTTGAAGACCAAACAGTGCTCTGTTGACAAATGTATGGACTCTGAGACACAATTTCATCAAAACAGATGAGTCTTTAGTTTTTGTGCTCAAGTCTCATCACAGCAGCAATAAGTCTATCAATCTTAGCTTTAGAAGCTAGTGATCGAAATACTTTTGCTTCCTCAGATGAGCATCAGCAGCCATGCTTTTATACTGTTGCTTAGTACGCTTCTTTATGCTTGCCTTTGCAACATTAGTGTTCCGTCTGAAAGATTTCTGCAACTGTTGCTGAGTTGTGCATTTTGCCTTCAGTTAAGCAAGGACGTACTGTTTCTGTGGAGTATGCAACCTGTGAAGTCATTCCTTGAGCGGATTGCTGATTCAGTTTACATCTTGATGTACCATATGTGGTTTTCAGATCACTCTTAAGCAATAGTGTACTACTATGATACCTGTTTCATCTCTGCATAGGACTGCATCTCTGCTTAGAAGGCATCTTTCTTCTCTAGAAATTCACAGTAGTGTGGAACAATGTTACAGAAGTATCAGACACCTGTATAAGAAATAGAGAAAACAAATATTTAGTGGTGAGCAAACATTTGTGTAATAACATTACTAGTCACACACTGTTCATGTGTCATTTTATGGGAATAGATAGCATTGCTAACAAAACATTGCACAGACAGTCCTTCTCACAGCAGAACACTTGTGAAAGCAACATACAATGCTTTTAGATGTTGCAGAACAGAAGCTGACTTATACCACAAAACAATATCTATAAATATGGCAGAAACTAAATAATTGTAGACATTTTAACTATCCACACTATTTTTCTCAAAACAGTTTTTTGTGACATTTTCACAAGTAATATCGAATGTATGACAGTGTCACAAATATTGATGTCGCTAGCATGACAGTGTCGCAAATTCTGATATCAGCAAGACGCGTCAATATGTAAGTAGTCGCAAAATAGTGTTGCACATACGACAGTGTTGAATAATAGTGTCAATATACATGATAGTGTCACAAAATGATGTCGCCAGCATGAAAGTGTTGAATAATAGTGTCGTGAGCATGAAAGTGATGAATAATTACATTAAAAATACCCTCTTTAAGGCTAAGCCAATCACACACTGCTTTGTACTTGAGTGACGGACGTTCACACCAATGGAACATAACATTGATCAGGCCATGTCAGGCAACCAATCACATGTGCTGAAGACTGAAGAAGAAGGACATAGCAGCCATCTTAGGAGAAACCAAGAGACCCTGCTTTACATTGTGTAAGTACATCACATTTTTATACAATTTTTCTAGCATCATAAAAACTGATACTACCACAAAACTAGCATTAAAAAACTTTTTTACTCCTCTATTTGACTATGGCAATATAAATAACCTGTTATGCTGTGAAAAGAAGTTATAACTGTTGAAAGTCAGAGTGTCAATGAGTACTTACTAGCACAGATAGAGCTGCAAATGGAGGCAGAAAGCAGGCAGCACGTGTATCATAATACAAAAGGCAACCAATCATAGCTGTCTGTTTACTTGTGATTATTTAAAGTAGCCTATGACAATGTAGTATTTTCCCACCTAGAAACCTTGCAACATTTCTGGTTGACAGGAGCTGTACCCATTCAGTGTAGTCATAGTGCATGCATCCACTGTATTGGTTAACCAGGAGAAAGCATTAACCAATTAATTTGTTTATCCCTGTGTTTTGGGACAGCACACCAAAGCAATGTTGAAGCAGAGAGGAAATTTCAGTTTCATATTCAATAATGACTAGACACTGCAGGACAAACACTGATTTTTGGGTAGCTCTCTGTCCACTTCTCAGTTTAAAACCTCAGAATGGCAGAAAACAGCAAATGGACTGTGTTGGTCATTGGTAGCAGCATAGTACGATGAGCTTCAGCGTATGCTCAGACGAGTGATTTTGGCAAAGACCTGCAGCTCCAAATTGCTCTGTTAAGTGGTTTGGCAGGAGAGGCATGAGTTGGGAGCATCTCATGCCAACAATGCACAGACTAGTGAGCACTCAAGCTCATCCGGACATACTGCTGATTCATCTCAGAGGCAATGATTTAGGCACCAAACAATGGGTAGATTTAGTGACAGAAGCAAATTGGACCTTGCTTCTATTAAGGGTATGTTACCTGCCTGTAAGATAATTTTTTCAGATATTACAGAGCATAGGTTCTGGTAAGCACAAATATCTGGATATCTGCATGTCTGGGATGACACCATATATGCCCTGAAAATGAACAAGCTGCATACATAACATACATAACACACACACATGTAATCTCTGCTATATTGGGAGCCGGGCCAGGGCAGAGGTGGTAGGGGGCTGGGGGTGAAAATTAATTGGCTATGTGACTTACTGTAGGCATGAGTGCTGTAACAGTTACAAAATTAATATCAGAAAGTTAAATCATTCTGATGATCATCTCTGTCCACACTGTGGAAAAATGTTAAAACTAAATCCACCTAGCCTGACAAGAACACATTTACACACATATACTAAATAACTATTATCTCTCTCCTATTTATTTCAGAAATAAAACCAGTCTAAAACAAGCATCATGAGAATCTGGCACATGAGGGAGGTCTGCTGTCTGGTGGAGGCGGCAGAAACAAAAGGAACAGCAAGGTGCTGTTGCGCAGCACCAACAGGAAACTGGACCACATGTGGAGGCACATCAATGCATATCTGAATTATAGATTCAAGATCAAGAACAAAAGATCAGAGATGTGCAAAGGAAGTGGAAACTGCTGTGCCAGCATTTCTACATCCTGAAACAGCGTGAAGAGATACAGGAGAATGATGTCAGCTGGCATTACCTTGCCCATGAGATGTGGAGTCCGCCAGAAAGCCTGCTTCTGGGAATGCCTACAGCATCATATGTATAGAGCAAACTCAATACTATACAGAAAATGTTAAACACAATAACATTGCTGCACAGTCACATTTGGTAGCAATGTCAGTGATTCAACAGTTGTACTTGAGCTGCAGCATTACACAGAACCCAGTACCTTTTCTGGGGTGGGGCATTGCCTGGCTCAGGCCATGCAACTCCTCACTATCCTAACTACTCTACAGCTGCTGTCACAGAGGTACCCCAATGAAGTCCATTGCATTAGTTTTGCTTGCCTATCCTCTCAGGATGCAGTTCCTAGTCTGGGGAGCATTGCCTGACTGACACCATGCAACTCCTAACTGCACTAACAAGTGTGCACCTGCAATCAGGAGGTGTAACGTTGATGTCCATGGCTTTAGTTTTGCTGTGGCTCTCCACTCAGGATGCACTACCTTCTCTGGGGGCATTGCCTGGCTGATGCCGTGTAACTCCTAACTGTGCTAACTTGTGTGCACCTGCAATCAAGGAGGTGTACCATTGATGTCCATGGCTTTAGTTTTGCTGTGGCTCTCCACTCAGGATCCAGTACCTGGTCTGGGCTAAGGAGGGGGCATTCCCTGGCTGATGCCATGCAACTCCTAACTGTGCTAAGTTGTATGCAGCTGCAATCAGAGTGGTGTACCACTGATTTCCATGCCTTTAGTTTTGTTGTTGCTCTCCACTCAGGATGCAGTACCTGCTCTGGGGACTTTGTCTGGCTGACACCATGCAACTCCTAACTGTGCTAAGTTGTGTGCACCTGCAACAGTCAGAGGCGTACCATTGATGTCCATGGCTTTAGTTTTGCTGTTGCTCTCCACTCAAGATGCAGTACCTGCTCTAGGTGAGCATTGCCTGGCTGACAACATACAACTCCTAACTGTGCTAAGTTGTGTGCACCTGCAATCACGTAGGTATACCGTTGATGTCCATGGCTTTAGTTCTGGTGTGACTCTGCACTGAGTCTAGTACCTAGTCTGGAGGCGGGAATTGCATGACTGAGTCCTTGTACTGGATTATGTTTCATTAAATCTGAGTGAAGAAACCTAAGAATAGCCTTAAGTAGTAAACAAAGACTAGTACACAGGTCTCGATAAAGTAACAGAAGAAAAAATATAAATTAGTAATTTATAGAAAATATTAGCAACAGTTAAATCAATATATACTGAACTGTACAGTGATGTATACAACAATGTAAATATGTATTATTATTCATTGACAGAACATCATAGGCATTCTCCACCTCAGGCCGAGGTAGTGCCAGCTGCGATGGAAACTGTGGAGGGCCATGACTCAGACGAGAGTCTCATTCTCGTTGAGTCAGAAGGTAAGAGAAATCCATTACTACTACACCAATGACAGATAACCAGATGGCTGTAACAGGGGAATATTTCCTTAATGAGGTAATACAACTCAGCAATACCTCTGCACAAAAGCTTCTGCATGACTGCTATCAGTGAATATAATATAAAAAGGTACATGTCTTAAATTGAACTGTGTCATCACTTAGTTTACAATGCCTAGTCATGGGTGGTGGGGTGCCATTGCCAAGCTCTTCCTGTGTAAGTCCTCACTGTAACAACCCGTGCATGACCACTCTCAATTAGTTCTGTTATTAATATCCACGACTTCAGTAGCTGTGTTGCTAACCACTGTGGATCCAATAGATGTTCTTCACGTGGGAAAGGGGGCTGTCTCATTGGGGAGACCACTGGTTGACTAACAACATAGAACATGATACTGCAGCAAATTGTGCAGCTGGTGTCAGGCACCTATATAATTGACATACTGATGTTAAGTTCAGCTGTTTGTTAGCACTCAGCATCCTATACCTTTTGCTTTCAATGGAGGGGAGGCACTATCCACCTGTGGCTCAACACCTGAGATCAAATACCTAATGTGTCCAGAGTGTGTGCTGGAGTGGAGTGGGAACAGCATTGGTTTGCTAAGGGATAATGTTGTACAGTACCCAAACTTCTGTGCGGACAGTAGCATGTATTCATGTAAATGTAATAAACTTATTCACTTCAGACTCAGGTCACAATATCTGCGCTTTTGGGGGTGAGGAAACAGCTGCATTTCCTTCTTTAACATATCAAGCCAATAACTGTTGTAACTTGTGTTCACCTGCTAGCACAAAACAGTGATGTTAATGTCCAGTAGTTTACTTGACTTATGTCTCACAACTTAGCATGTAGCACATAATCAGGGAAGAGAGCATGAAAAACAATTCCATTCTTAATGAACATACAGATAGCAATCAGATCTGTTATCAAAATTTTTTTATTTTGGCTACCAGGAGACTGGATCAGACCAGCCGCTGTATGTGGTGAAGAAAGAGCCAGCTGGCGGTGCCGAGCGTACGTGCTGCAACATAGTACATGCATTTGCGATATACAGGAGAAATAAAACTTACATGTCACTCTCAGGAGGTGTACCATTGATATCCATGGCTTTAGTTTTCCTGTGGCTCTCCACTCAGGATGCCAGGATGCAGTACCTGGTCTGGGGGATGAGGGCATTGCCTGGCTGATGCCGTGCAACTCTAACTGTGCTAACTTGTGTGCACCTGCAATCAAGGAGGTGTACGTTGATGTCAATGGCTTTAGTTTTGCTCTGGCTCTCCCACTCAGGATGCAGTACTGCTAACGGTAACACCAACAATGATGCCAAAGTAAAGACAAACACAAACAGAAGTGCGTACACAAATGCAAATGCTAATGCACACAAGTACACAAAATGAAACACAAACAGAAACCAGTAATGAAATGCAAATTGTAACAATAACACAAACGCAAGCACAAACATAAATGCAAAGCGTAAGCATACAGTGGCGCAGACGTAACGGTAACGTAAACAGTTACGGAAACACAAGTGGAAACACTAACTGTAACAGTAACAAAAGAGCACACCCTACTTTTCCCCAAAAGCTGCATTGAGAAACACAGTGAATACAAAGAATGTATGCATAATAAGGCAAGGAGCAGAAAATGAGCACCTGGAATACTAAATTGCTTATATCTCAGGAACCATATGACGAAAAAAATTAAAATATCATATTATTTATGACTTTCCTGGCTAGTTTTGTACTTAGCCCCAGCATTTTTGCAATGAAAAGTCCATATCTCAAAGCGTTTCTGAGAAACAGGCCTCGAAAGGCGTGGCAGACGCCTACAATGTTAGTCTATGGGAAAAGTATCAACTTCGAGCACTGTAACTTTGATTCCTTGCAATATTTTGCCACCAAGCCACAAACAGCACATCTGTGGGATGTTGGCTTTCATCCCTCAAATTTCAGCCCAAAGACCAAACCAGTGTTTTGCAGCAGAATGGCAAAGAATTCCTGTTATTCTGGCCATAGTGTGCATAAAGTAGTGTCGAAAAACACAACACTTTTGCAAAACAATCATGAAAGTGTCGGGTTTGACACTACTTTGTGACACTGCCATTCCCAATAATTTCAAAACATATTTCTGGGGTGTTTAACGCCCCAAAAAGACATGCCTAGCATCCACAGAGATCAACTAGGTAAACACAAAAGAATTGTGTTCCTAAAGGGTCCCAATTTTAAATGGCAAGCATTCTGTGATCAGTAACTGAAAACAAAATGGTGGATTTCGACACTACAGGGGTCATTTGCGACACTAAAAATGCATTTGCGACACTGTCATACTTTTAACTTTTCCCATTGACTATAATGGGAAATTTGTTTTCGAATAACTTTGAACCGTTCAATATTTTTCACAAAATCTTCAATAGGCATGTTGGAGACCCCAGCCACATGTTCCCTGAAGTTTTCAGACCAGTCACGTAAACCATATGACCTGTAGACACGAGCAAAGAATGTGCAAAAAGCATAAATGCGCTATGGAATGTCACTTTATAACTCTGCAACCGTGACATCTGACTGGTACAAAACTTGGCATATCCTAAGATCTATGGTATTGCCAAATTTCAGGCAAAACCATCTTATGGTGGCAAAGTTATTAAGGTGCAAAATCTTACACTTTAACCTTAAATGGGGTACTCAACCTAACTATAGTGGCACTACCATGCCACCATAAGATAGATAGAGATAGATAGATAGATAGATAGATAGATAGATAGATAGATAGATAGATAGATAGATAGATGATAGATAGATAGATATATTCATGGCAAAAGAATCCATTTAAAGCATCAGTTAGGATTGTTCCACAGTGACAAATGCAAGGAAATTCAATGTTAGGGTTGTGCCCCTTACACCCACCCCCCTAACCAGCATCAGGGTGTGTGTTGGGGTCATCGATCTAACTCTCACCCTATCCCATTTATAAACAAGCTGAGGTGGTGAAGTATAGGAGAATGGGGTGAGTTAGAACCAATGACCCCAATGCACACCCCGATGCCAGTTGGGGGTGGGTGGGTGCAAGGTGGGTTTTCAACCCTAACATCGAATTTCTCGCTTTGTCACTGTGGAAAACCCTAACTGATGCAATGAATAGAGTTTTTGCCATGAATTTCTTCTTTTCAGAATGAGGACTATAAATAGTGAATGGAATGTGGTGATGGGAGCGCAGGCCCTTCAGAACCCGTCTCCCACCACGTGATTTTTGTCACATAGTAATGGTAATGGTAATGGTAACTGCAATGCAAATGCAAGCACAAATGGTAACAAAGATGGTGATGCAAACGTAATAGTAATGCAAACGGTAAGAGAAACGCAAGCACAGCAAACTGACGCTAATGCTAAAAGTAACACAAACGGAGACGCAAAATGCAAGCTTGTACAGAAAGGCAACTGGTTACGACATGGTCACCGTAATGCATTTGGAAACATAAATGGTAATGGTAACAGCAATAATAATGCCAAAAGAAACAAAGCATAGCGTATGGAAATACAAACCATGTCGCTGATCACGGTACCACATTTGGAAAGCATAGATGGTAATGGTAACAGCAACAATAACCCCAAAGGAAATAGAAATGCAAATGCAAGCATGTACAGAAATGCAAACCGTGAATGCACACGGTCACAATAACGCAATTGGAAACACAAATGGTAACGGTAACAGCAACGATGACGCCAAATGAAAGACAAACGAAATGGAAGGGTGGCCGCAAACGAAATGAAAATGTGCACAGTGACACAAATCAAAACGCAAACAGAAACAGTAGTGGAAACACAAATGGTAACAGTAATGCAGACAGAAGTGCAAACGAAAACACAAAGGATAACACACACAGTGGCATACACAGGATCACTAATGCAAATGGGTATGGAAACACAAGTGGAAACATTAAGTGTAATAGTAATGGAAGTGCACACCCTGGTTTTCCCCAACAGCTGCATTGAGAAACACAGTGAGTACAAAGAATGTATACATAATAATGGGCCTCGGACTAGGAAATGAGCACTTGGAACACTAAATTGCTTATATCTCACGAACCATAAGACGTGAGAAAAAATGAAAATGTTATATTATTTATGACTTTCCTGGTTAGTTTTGTACTTAGCCCCTATCAGAGGGTTCAGCATTTTGTGATGAAAAGTCAATATCTTGAAGCGTTCTCGAGATACGGGCCCCGAAAGGCACTGCATGGACACTGCCATCTTAGTCTATGGGAAAAGCATCAATTTTGGAGCACCATAACTTTGCATTCCTGCAGTATTTTGTCACCAAACCATGAAATGGCACATCTGTGGGATGTTGGCTTTCATCCCTCCAATTTCAGCCCAAAGACCAAACCAGTGTTTTGCAGCAGAGTGGCAAAGAATTCCTGTTATTTTGGCCATAGTGTGTAAAAGTAGTGTCGGAAAACACAACACTTTCACAAAAACAATCATGAAAGTGTCTCAGGTTCAACACTATCTCCCAAAAACTTCAAAAACATATTTCTGGTGTGTTTAACCCCCCAAAAAGACATGCCTAGCATCCTCAGGGCTCAACTAGGTAAACATAAAGAAAATGTGTCCCTAGAGGGTCCCAATTTTAAATGCCAAGCATTTCCTGTGATCAGTAACTGAAAACAAAATGATGGATTTGCAACACTACAGGGGTCATTTCGACACTAAAAATGGCATTTGCGACACTGTCAAACTTTTGTTAACTTTTACCATTGACCATAATGGGAAACTTGTTTTTGAATAACTTTTGAACCGTTCAATATTTTTTCATGAAATCTTCAAAAGGCACATCGGGTACCCTGGCACATGTTCCCTGAAGTTTTGGACCAGTCACAAACCATGCAACCTGTAGGCAAGAGCAAAGAATGTGCAGAAAAGCATAAATGTCACTTAATCACTCCGTAACCATATATCCCACCTTACTGAAGCTTGCAGATCCCAAGATCCATGCTGCTGCTCTGTGCCTGCCAAATTTCAGATAAATCCATCAAATGGTGCCAAAGTTATTAAGGTGCAAAATTTCACACTGTAACCTTAAATGGGGTACTCAACCCTCACCATAGTGGCACTACAGTCACTATAATATATATATATATATATATATATATATATATATATATGTATATGTATGTGTATATTATATTCATTGCAAAGAACTTCATTAATGCATCAATTAGGGTTCATATTAAAGTGACAAAGTATGGAAATGTGGTGCTAGGTTCCCAACTCTAACACCCCACCCCCAGCCAACCATATCACCACACCCAGCCTCCATCCTACACACACCAACAGGCATGGGGTGTCTTGGGGCATTGACCCTAACACTCTCCCATTCCATGTAGGGAAACCGAGATGGTATATCATAGGAGAATGGGGTGAGGTAGGGTTGATGACCTCAAGATACTCTCTGACACCTGTTGGTGTGTGGAGGGGTGGGGTTGGGTGCAGTAACATGGTTGGTTGGGGTGGGGTATTAGGTTGGTAACCCTAGCACCACATTTCCACATTTTTCTGTAATATGAACCTAATTGATGCATTAACTTCAAGGTTTTTGTGATGAATTGCCTTGCTTGGATAAAGTGTAATCTTATCCTTATTTGACTGGCGGAGGCGCCTCCCCAGCAGTCCATAGTGTGTTGTGGGAGGCCTCACATGCATATTGTAATTATCCCTGATTTTCTTGTGGAAGTGCAGGGCCCTTGGTATGCATATGTGGAGCACAAGGCCCTATGAGCTCCGCGTCCCAACTATCCCTGAGTGTAGAGACATTGTAATTAACCATCATCTCTCATTGGAAGCACAGAGGACTCTGCCTCCCATCACTCCATTATGTAAGATCCATAGGGAGCACAGAGTCCCCCTGGCCCTGCTCTCCCACCTATCCACAAGTGTTGAGACATTGCATTAACCCTGTGCTGCCAATGGCAAAATATCACAGTCACCATAGGGACATTGATAGCATTTCCACCGCAGCTGTAATCAGTGCCTGGAAACATGCATAACTGCATGTTTACTAAGCTCTCTATGTATATATTTATATATATATATATTTATATATATATATATATATATATATATATATATATATATATATATATATATATATATATATATATATATAAATGTATTTATAAAATGGAGGACAACATCCTCCTCCAAATCCAGTGTTCTAATTGTATAAAACACATCACATGACCATGCGATATCAGAGTGCGACTGTACACCTGCACTTTTACCCCCAAAAACAATTTTACTATTTTATAAGATAGATAACCCACCTAGGATCTGCAGTCATGCTCTGACATATGCACGCCTTGGTGGTTGACGCAACACCAAGGCATGCGTATATCAGACCATGACTGCACACCTAAGAGTGGGCTATCTACTGTGTGTGTGTGTGTGTGTGTATATATATATATATATATATATAATATATATATATATATATATATATATATATATATATATATATGTGTGTGTAATAGATAAACCACTCTGAGGTGTGTGGTCACACTCTGATATCACATGCGCCTTGGTATGCGTTGTTATGCCTGAGGCCCGCAGGCCAAGTGCGTCAACCGCCTAAGGTGTGCGATATGAGGCGTGACTGCACACCTCAGAGTGGTTTATCTGTCTTATAAAATGTCAAAATTGTTTGGAGGGAAAAAGTGGTGTGTGGTCGTGTTCTGATATATGCATGGTCATGTGATGCTGTTCAGCTAATGATATTGCTGCAATTTCCTACCCATTTTATAAATATATAAATATATGTATGTATATATATATATATATATATATATATATATATGCCTTATTATAGTGGCGCGTAGTTAGGGTTCAGACTTCACTTCCATGTTAAACTCAAAAGGTGTACTAAGCTGTGTTTCATCAAAAATCAGTATCTCAAAGCGTTTTGAGATATCAGTAGCCCCAAAAGGTCCCCCAATGCCACAATGCCATCCTATGGGAAATTTAAAATTATGAAATCCATGTACATTTAATCAGCAAATCATCAAAAGGCACAAGCTTTTTGTACATATACAGAGAGATTTGCAGGTACAACATTTCAGAGAGAGGGGTTACAGTGATATTGTAATAGGGGAAGCAGTGGATGCAGTTAACAACATGTCTAGGGATGGATACTTTGATAACAAAGACAAGAATGAAAGAACATATATATCAGGATATTGGCTTTGTGACAAAGTACAGTGCAAGAAGTACAAAATTGAGGGAGATGCTTGTGAGTAATTGGGACATTGTCTTGACAGAAGATAAGTTACAGAAACATGTTGGGAGAGACCCAGGATGGTCTTTAAATGAGCACCTACTATAAAAGACAAGGTAGTTAAATCATATTTACCCCAAGAGAAACTAGTACAACTATGTGGTCTGTTAACCCACCAAGCAGGACCAAGAAATGTGGTAAATGCAAATTTACCCCATGTAAAAACTACTAATGTATTTGAAAATCCTATTACAAAACAAATATTTGAAATCAAGGATTTGATTTTATGTAATACTACAACAGTAGTATATTTGTTACAGTGTTCATGTGGTTTCTATTACATTGGTCATACAACTAGAAAGTTTAAAGTAGGATAAGCAAACATCTTAGAGCATTGGAACATAAAAATATAACCTATGCTATAATTAGATCCAATCTGGATTTTGGAAGAACCACTCCACCACTACCTCCCTTCTTAGGCTCACAGATTTCATCCATTCAGCCATAGATAATGGTCTCATCACTTCTGCTATTTTTGTCAACCTCACCAAGGCTTTCGACACTGCCTTCCATTCCTCCTCCTTGATACCCTTCTGTCAGCGGACTGTCCCAGGTGGCCTGCAACTGGTTCTGTGACAACCTAGTGGGTAGAACACAATCAGACAGAATAGCTGATTCCACATCCCGCCACTCCCCATCTACACTGGTGTGCCTCAAAGCTCTGTATTTGGCCCACTTTTTATTCTCTATCTTCCTTAACAACCTACCATCAGCATGCTCATTGTCCTCTATCTATGTATACGCTGACAATACAGTCCTGTTTACCTCTGGCCACTCCCCTTTGTTGTGACTACCAGCCTCCAGCTCAATTTCAATAATGTTCAGCACTGGCTAAGTTTGCATCAACTCTTCCTCAATGCCAAGAAGACTGTTTCCATGACCTTTGGCACAAGGCAGAGACTCTCTCAGCTGTCCTCCCTGCCCTCCTTCCATATCTTAGATGGGACCACATTTGAGGACACCACTCATTCAGATACCTGGATGTCAGTCCAGACCAACATCTAAACTTTTCTAATCATGTCGCGCTATCCTGAAAAACTGCCCCCCAAGCTCAGTACCCTTTACAGGAACCAAAATGACATACCTCTACTCAGTGAGTGCGACCTTGTTAGGAAAATGATTCTCCCTATCCTAGACTATTGTGGCATAGTCTACAGTGCTGTTACCAAGTCTTCCCTTCTAGGTTGGATTCACTCTTCAATGCCTTCTGTCACTTTGCTCTCGACTCTTCCTCCCCACACACCACTGCACCTCTACCACTCTTAAACTTCCCATCCCTGGAAGATCGATGACTCTCTCACTGTGCAAAATTCACCTTGAAATTCTGGCTTGGGACTCTCCCTCTTCTCTAACTGCTCCACCCCCTCATTCCACTCTCTTAGATCTGTTGATTCTCATACTCTGTCTATTCCTCATTGATCCACCTCCATAGGCCAGTCTGCCTTCTTCTACCATTTCCCAAACTCTGGAACTCGCCCACCTCCTATTAGGCACTCTTCATCCCTCCTCATCCCTTTCACTGGCCCTGCACAATTTCTATTCCTCCAACTGCACTTGCCCTAAATTTTAAGGCAGGAGAGTAGTGCTCAGACTGTACCTATAAGACACTGTTCCTCCTCCTATTATACACCCTTGCCCTGCATATTTCTAACCCTCAAGCTGCACTTGATTATTCCCATGAGCACAGTAAATAGTCTAGTTCGCAACACTATTCCTGTCCGTACAACACAGCACCCCTCATTTGTCCTTGCATATATATTTTTATGTTTTGCCAAGTCTGTGTAATTGTTGTCTGAAATGCTCAGTCAAGGGCCAGGTAACTCCTTGTACTCATGTATACTAACTGCATCCTGATTTTTGTTAGATATTTACCTATGTAATCCCTCTACTCCTTCCCCAGGATGCACAGTGAGATGAGCAATATGTTGTTCAGTGTGTTTTTCTGGTCAATTCTTCAATAAATAAATTAGACAGGTGGAAAGCTGCAGAGATATAAATATAAAACACCAGTTATAATTTACTTGACTTGAAAATGTAAGTGTGGGGCCCATAGGTGGGAATTTGAAAAACATATAGGACAAAGGGAAAGTTTTTGGATTTTTGTTCTGAGATCAAGGAAGGCTTGGAGTTAAACGAAAATGTAGACATAGCAGCATTAATATGAAACGATGGGTGTAAGCTCCTTTGTAGATAAGGAAGTACATGAATAACAAATACCACTGTGTCCAATACTTTTTATAGCTTTTTCTTTCTGATAATAAACAAATGCATTATAGGCAGTCAAATGAATTGGCCTCTTTTAAATGTAAATGTTACCTTTAACACTTACAAAAATAAAGTGTGGTTGTGACATTTAGAAACAGCAATAAGTGCTGTGTCTTTAATTGCTATGGAGTATGTCAAATTAGAGGCAAAGTGAATCCACTTAGATGCTCAGTGGGTTATGTTGTCTTTTAGTGGACAGCGATCAATATAGGTTAATACTGTTATTCTAACTGTGGTAGAAAGCCCATTGTCTTGGTTTGGGCATTCATTAAGTACCAATATATGGTTACCATGGTAATAGCTAATGGAATGATTTGACAGAGTCTCAGCAACCCATTACTAGAATATATTTTTATGGGTTCAGTTTTAATCATATTAATTGAATAGCACATTTTTTTTCACTATTGCATGAGATTGAGGATATATATAAATGTGGTTTTAATGTTGGTTGTGTATCTCTGATGAAGCCTAGCGAAGGCTGGGCAAACGTAAGAGTTTAATATTCCTTGTATAACAGCCGTTTTTTTATAGCATGATGCACCAGCACTTTAGTTTGTAACAATAAAAGTATTTATATGCCCTGACTGGGTGCTGGCTTTATTTCTTTGTTATTGTGCGGTATGCATATCATCCCTGGTAGTCTAGCAGTCCCTCCCAACACCCAGGCAGCTGCTCACTGTATGAAATATAATATCCCTGGTGGCTGGGGGTCCTCCCCACCTGATCATCCACCTGCTTTATGAAATATTATATTCCTGGTGGCTAGAGGTTCCTCCCAGCACCCAATCATCCACCTGCAGTATTAAATATAATATTTCTAGTGGCTAGTGGTCTCTTCTCCCACCTGAACACTCATACAACATTAGTATCAGAGCCCCTAGTGTCCAGTGCAAACTCCCCATCCCGATCCCCTGTATGGGGAATATAAATTCCCTGATGTCTAGCGGACCTCCCATCCCTGATCTCCTGTATAGTGCAAGTAACTCATTCCCTGGTGGTCTAGTGGACTCCCACCCAGGCAGATAGTGCCCTCCACCCTGCTTTCCCTTCCCGAAATGGAGCCAGTGACCAGCACATCCCTCCTCTCTCCACCACAGTTGTCCATCGACTAAGCTATCAATGAGTGTGGGAAGGCGATGGCTGGCTGCACAGGTCCAACTACCACATAGTGAAGAAAAAACTTCTCTTGGTGTAGGACCATGCACCTCTGTATCTGTGGCTGCCAGAGGGTGCTACACTGACTGACAGATGGACTCTTTCCATATGCATCTGTGGATGTAGCCACATGGAAGCACAGGGCCCACTGCAGCTTTACAGACAATCCCACAAATTCTTGACATCAGTTTCCACATGGAAGTGCAGGGCCCCAGAAGGTCCTGCAGAGTTGATTCAGTTCATGCAGGTCCCAAAGGGACCTGCATGAGTGAGGATACGATTCCGCTTATCTCAATAATGAAATTAATTGCAAAAGCTGTGTTAATGCACCACTTAGGGTTTAACTTACTGCCACAAAAGTAGGGAACCAACCCTAACTCCCCACTCCCACAAGCAGCAAATGACAAGTCCACACAATCAACCACAGACAGCCACCATCAGGTAAGACAAACAACTGTTTACAAATTATACAAATGCAGTAACACAGATGGATACTGGATTTGTATCTATGACTGCAGAAGAACATGCCCTCCGGGTATGTTTTCTATTACCCTGTGGTGCATGTATGTTTTAGCATGCATGAGTATCTGTGACTGCAAAAGTACTGTTGCCATTTAGGTATCATGCATTTCTATATGAAGTTAAGAAAATGCCGTCCCAAAGGGGCCTGCATATTTGCAAGTCAGTGTGTATGTCTGATGCCTGTGGCTGCAGAGGTGCAGACCCTTCAGAGGCCTGTGCTTCTTCAGACCAAAGTAGTGTTGCAATTTGGGTATTATGAATTTTAGGTGCCTGCACTTCTACAACCAGAAGTCCATGTGTATGTCTTTCACCAGCAGTTGCAGAAGTGCAGTACCCTTACAGAGAGAACTGTGTGTGCTGTATGTCTTGTATGGTGCATGAGTAATTGTGCATAGAAGCACAGGCTCCATAGTAGCCTGCACTTCTTCAGACAGAAGAACTCTTATGATTTGGGTATTGTGGATTTATATCAGTAACACAGAAGCAGTTTTGTGATTTGAATATTGTGGATTTCTATCTGCAGCCAGAAGTGAGTGTGTATGTCTCACAGTGTGTGTACCACAGATAAAATCCACAAAGGTAGCACATCAGTTATACTGCATTTGTGTCATTGGGAAACAGCTGTATGTTGTTTGTTCTACCTGATGATAGCTGCTTGTAGTTGCTTGTGTAATCTTGTTCCTTTGCTGCTTGGGGGGGTAGGGTTATGCTACATTTTCCTACTTTTGCTACTTTTGTAAGTTAAACACTAACTGGTGCATTAATTCAGTAATATGTCTCCTCCTCCTACTAGTTCAGTGGAAATACCCTGTCACCCCCATTGTCTTCAAAGTATTTGTTAAATTGTAAAGTCAAAGCTTGAAGGCTATTTAGAGCCCATCTTTTGAGGCATACTCCTGTGAGTATTTCTTTGCTGGTGAAAAGGTTTGATATGATCCTAGTTTTGCACTTCACTCAACTGCTATTATTAGGAAAGGGTTTCTGATACATTCTGTCCCTGCTTACACCAAATGCCTTACAGGTTTTCTGCTCAACAAAGATACTAAATATCCTTGTGTGGGCATCGTTGACCAAGGGTACAAAAAATAACCTCGCAAATAATTTTCCCAAGGCAATTTGTCTAGGTTTTTCCATTACTTGTACAGCAAAGGTCTCTGAGTCAGCAGTTTTTGCGCATGTTGACATGAATAGGAAAGCATTTCCAAAGGGACCTCTGTGTCCTGGGCAAGGATTGTGGAAATTGATGTCCACTTGTGAAAATAGACATTATCTGTACATCATCTTTCTAGATACATCACAGTTTAGAGACTGCAGCTCCTATGATTGCAAGCCTGTGGTACAATATCTTCAGCAACAGTTGAAGACAGCTGAATTATAGCCAAGAAGAATATTTTACCTCTCAGTGCAGATGCTACTACTGCTTCTTAGGTTCAACAGTTCTGAATAATATCTCTCCCAGTGCCGATGCTATTATTGCTTCATAGGTTCAGCTGTTTTGAATAACCTACAGTAGTGACATTGTAAAGGATTTCTGTTAGTTCCAATGTTAACACTGGAACTTGCTTGAGGTGTTTTCCTCTTTGGAGAATATTCTTCAGAAATATAATTTCTTGACTGAGCACACATTTCTTATAGCTTAGTATTTTTTTCTTCAGACACACATGTTAAATTTGGCTAGTGTTTTGAGACATGTATTATTGAACTGACTTTACTGTCTGAAGAACTTGTAGCTCATGAGACCTTCATGGTGAAACAAATATTGTATCTGAAAGGAAACTGGTAACAAAACCAAACAAAAACAAATGCTGTACAAGATGAAAGAGCCAAAGCAGCTCAATGCACTGTTGAATTCTAAAGGTCTGCAGCAATCACTGAGATGAGCTTCAGCTTAAAAGAAGATTTCTTGGCTTATCTCTATTCATTGATTAAAGCTAACTGAGTAATTATCAACTTGCCCAAGGCAAAAGAATGCTGTAAGGAGCCCCTGCTGTCCCAAGGCAAACTCTGGAAAAGTAACATGTTTAGGCACAATTCAGCATATTTTGCATATTATGTGTGTTCAGCATCCCATTTTCTTTAAAAATAATATCATATAGAATATTGGATGGAGTGTTGTACATTATGAGGTTCTTTATTACACACTTGAAGTGTGCTATACCACTAAACCATGAGTGTGAAACATGAATGGTTTGTGATAGTATTACATGTGGTGAGTAATATAAAGGAAAATATAACACCCCATCTTTTATTTTATTGTATATAACTGCTGGTATAAAAGTGAGACGTAGGTGACTCCTGTCAGCCCACTGTAGGATTTTGTGCCAAAGCTTCAATTTTGAGATTCATTCTGTATGAATAATATGTTTCCACCCTTTGTTAGTTCACTCTCAGCAAACAATTATTAGAAGTGATATTTTCTGTGAAATGGGTGGGAGGATTCCATGTTTCAACATGGAGCTATGTCAGCAAAGTATTGTGATGGGCTATAAAGTGCTGCGGCTGCATCGGGAATGATTTCTCAGTAAACATTTCTTAAACTGCTCTTAATTAAATTCAAGTCAAGTCATTGGACATGCCTGATGTCAACTTCACAACAGAGGAATGTGAATCATTACTGTGTTGATGCAGGTATTGTTAAATCCTACTTATGCTGGCATCAGACTGTGCTGACACCATGCCATCAAACCAGCCAGTTATTATGGTATGGAACCTGGTTATTACAGCATTTGAAAGTGGTGTCAGTCCAGTCAAGGCTCACTAGTAATTATATATAGAATAATAGATAGGGTAGTATGCACTACGAGAATTTTATAAGCACCCGAGGTGTGTGATGCTACATAAACCCCAGAGAGCAAAGCCATTGAAAAATTGATGACCAGTTATTATATTATCATAAAACCTGATCCCTGTAGCCCAGATTTCACCTGCTCTGGCTATTTGTCTGTACCTGATATCACAGTCTCCAACTAATGCATCATAATCATTTCCTCAGAAACAGATTGTAAAGTAACAAGTTTATGACTATAGTGCCAGGTGTCCAAGCAGACAATTTAGATGAAGTCAAGGACTCTTTTTTTGCTACTATATCAAACAAAACAGGACAATAAATGCATAAACTACATTATATGAACTATAACATGAAATGTGTCTAAATTTGTATTTTTTTCAGGTTTCCCAAGACACTTGGGGCTTTTTAATTCACTATTCAGAGCAACTACATATTGTAATGCCATATTAAATTTCAGGGACCAGCTATTCAAAAGCTAGCCTGGGCACTAAGGGGTGTTGCCATGCTAACCATTTATTGTTCCCAAGTCAATGGTGGGGTATATATTGAGACATCCCTACAGCACAGACAAACCCGTTAGCACCCCAGCACTAAGTTAAGGCTGTGCCCATGCAAATGAGGAGGTCCTCCCTGCATACAAGTACAGCAGTAAATTCAGAGGTTTGCACAAGCTGTAAATGCCTCCTGAATGGGTGAAAATTACTGCCTTTGCAAACCCTGACTTAATGGGGCACAAGGCCCTGGTGGCAAGCAGTAGTGGTACTGCAGCTGCTCACCCACTCACCTCCAAAACCCCAGCCAATAAAACAATGGAAGCCCTGGTGTACAGTGGCACCCTTGCCCTCTGATCCCCTGATACAGGTGCTCTGCTGCTGCAAGCAGCCCAGTGGGTCCCCACTGTCAGACTGCTGCCTCCTTGCTGTACTGCCCACCAATCACCAGATCGAAGGTATGCTGCTGAAATGTCTGGCATCTCCATGCTAATTGGCTGGAACCATCAGCTCTGCCTGCTGACTGGCTGCTGCACTTCTTTAATTCTTTGCTACTCCCATTCCATTTGGTCTTTAAGCTAATGTTATTTGCTGATTCTGGTACTGGTTAAGTTTCACCAAATTGTCCGGTGAATCCTAATTTAAATGTGAATCTAAGCCTGTTTACAGCAATTTTGCACTCCAAGGGTAGTTTCAAGTGCAGGATCTTTTAGAGTGCAGGTTTTTAGGTTTTAAATATTATAGCTGTCTTTGTTTTAAGGTCCTGTGGTATTTTACTCTGGATCAGAAACTAAGTTTATAGTGATACAGCTTTTCTGAACACCTCTGTTTAGACCAGGTTTCATTTGTGTTACAGTTGTAAGCTAGGCCCAGCAACTAATCCTATTCCTGTTTCACTTTCTCTCCTCCCAGCTTGAATTTTTCTCCCACCCCTTCCCCACCGGCAGCCTTTTATTAAATACTCTCCTCCTCCAGCTGCACCATCCCTAGGCAATCTTTCATCCTTCCTCTCACTAATATTGCAACTCCCTTAAAGATGCAGAATGCAGTTATAGGGCCTAAAACTTCATAGTATCATAGTAAAAGCCAGCTGAATAGGCCCCATGGTCGATCGTGTCTGCTCAGAAGCTAGCCTCTACTGGGAGTTCACTCCTCCACCCCCCAGCCCCAGAGGTGGCCCTCCTGGCCTCAGTTTCCCTCGTACCTGTCCCAACCCATCTTGAATACTTCCACTATGATCTCTTCCACCAGACTCCAGGCAGTGCATTCCATGGTTCCACCACCCCTCTGTGAAGAAGTGTCTCCTGCACCCCCCTGTACTTCCCCTTCCGCTTCCACTCGTGCTCCTGGTAGTTCCCCCTCTTAAGCCTGAACACTTCCTGGCTCCGCCCCTTATTTATCCCTTTACATACTTGAAAGTCTCTATCATGTCCCTCTGTCCCTCCTCTCTTCCAGTGCATACAGATTGAGTTCATCCAGTCTCTCCGCATAGGTCCTTCCCTCCATGCCCTGAATCATCCTGGTCGACTCCTCTGGACCCTATCCAGCAGCGCATGTCCCTCTTAAGATGGGGCTCCAGAACTGCACACAGTACTCAAGATGTGGCCTAAACAGGGCATTATGGAGGGAGGATCACCTCCTCCTCCTGGAGGTAATCCTGGTTATGCAGCCCAGTATCCTGTTTGCTTTGCTGCAGCTCTTGACAGTTCTCTGTGTTATTCATTTTGCTGTCCACCACTATCCCTACTGTAAGTCTCTCTCACCCGATGTGACTTACAGTGTGGTCCCCATGGTGTATGCATGTCCAGGGTTTCTTGACCCCAGATGCAGCACCTCTACATTTCCTGCATTGAACTTCAACCCCACTTCCTTGCGCACTTCTAGTGTAACCAGATCCTCCTGCAGGACCTCTCCCTCCTGCCCATCTGCCAGTGCTCCCAGTTTTGAGTCATCCACAAAGAGCCTCAACCTACTTAACACCCCACCCTATGTCTGAGACATAGGAATTGAACAGGAGTGGCCCCAGGACCGAACCTCAGGAACCCCACTGATGACCCTCCTAGTGGAGGAGACTATCCCTCCAACTACCACTCACTGTATTCGCCTCATAAGCCAGTTTTCCACCCACCTGAGCAACTGCCCCCCCCCCCATCCCCAGCTTTGTTAGTAGGCCATTGAGGGTACCGAATCGAATGCCTTACTGAAATCCAGATAGAGGACATCCACCGGCCTATGTCGGTCCAGGGCACCCGCCACCCAGTCATAAACTCCACCAGGTTAGTCTGGCACGACATCCCCAGAACAAAACCATGCTGCCTATCATCCAGGTGCCCCAACCTTCCCAGCTGTCCCCAGCCTCTCCTTGGTAATGCCCTCCATAACCTTGCCTCACCACAGACATTAGGCTAATGGGTGTATTCCCTCATCTCTCTCTGGACCCCCTGTGGATAGGCACCACATGAGCCACCTTCCAATCTTGAGACATCCACCTTGGCTTCAGGTAGATGTTGAAGAGTGAGGCCAGTGGAGCTGCCAGCACATACTTCAGTTCCTTCAGCACCCTTGGATGCAGCCTATCTGGCCCGGCGCCTTCTCAGTCTTTAGCGACTGGAGGACCTGTCTCACCCTATCCGCTGTGATTTCATCCTCCCATCCCCCTCCTCATGCATCCTCTCCTCTCCTTTTAGATACGACCCATCCTCTGCCCTAGTCTCATCTAGTACTTCAGTCTCCAACTGACTCCTGGTTCAGTGGGCTCCTCTACCCTCCCATCAGGCTGGAAAGATCCCACCTACCCCAGTAAAGACAGAGGCAAAGTCAGTTGAACCCCATTTATCCAACCAGCATGGGGACATCTGATCAGTTCAGATAAAAGGTGTCCGGATAATTGGGATTTCAGCCTGTTAACCACACACACACACACAGAATCAAAAAGTGAAGTGCCAAAAAATCAGTCAGTTTAAAATACAGTTCTGTACTTGTGATTCCAAGTACAGTATTGTTTTGTTTAGAGTCCTGATCTTCCTCTTTCTCCTGTTGTGTACGGAAACCATCTCCACAATGCTTGCGTCTGACAACACGACATGCCCTTCTTCACTTTCATCACAATCTAGCCACTGTCGCACTTCATCTTCGGATGGTGGATTTGGAAGATCAAACAAGCTGTACGATCTCTGCTGCAGAAACATCAGTGTCAGTGCTGTCAGTGTTGTCAGGAGATCAGGGCTGCACTGAGCCTTCGCCACAAAGTCTGGAGCTGACGATTCTGTGGCGACGCTGAAACGATCCAGCCAGCCAGTCCTCGCTAGCTGAAAACGGGCCACTTGCACCAAGGAGTACCCTTCTCTCGCTCTTGGTGGAATCAGTACAGTACATGAACAGATACAGAGGCAGGGAGTGCCTTAATTACTTAATTTAAACAATTAACACTTGGTGGAACCAGTACGTACATGAACAGACACAAAGACAGGAGTTCCTTAATTGCTTAATTTAAGCAATTAACACCAACCGCAAGGTGGCAGACTGACAGCCTATTTAAAGCGGGGACACAGTGCAAGTTCGTTAGACAGAGAGTCGGCTTTTCGGGGCTCTAATAAACGGGGTTGAACTGTACTAATTTAGCACCTCTGTTTGTTCCCAGCTTTCCTGCTCCCATTCCCCCAGTTCTAATCCTGCTGATCTGTGCCCTCACTTTTCTTTTCTCCCTATGTATCTATAGAACCCTTCCCCTGTGGATATCCCCTGCCAGGTTAAGCTCCTTCTTTGCCTTGGCCCCCTTACCACCCTGGTGACCCTCTTAGCCAGAAAATCATACTCTCCCCTCTCCCTAGCCCCTCTTGAGCACTTTAAGAGCGCAGCAGGCTTTTTCTCCTCACCACCTCTTTTCATCCTGGTCCACCAACACGGCTTACTGGCCCTACATTGCTTGTGCCTTACCTTTGCAGGCCCTCAAAGCCCTGCACCCCCTCTTCTTAATGGTCTCCCACAAGCTACCAGTATCCATGTCTAGCCTTATCTCATCCAAGCACCCTTTAAGAATCCTTCCCATGCCCTCAAAGTCCGCCCCTGAAATCTATTATTTCTGTGTTAGTGCCATTTCCTCTCCCCATGGAACATAAGAAACCAGACCATGGCATGGTCACTGCTGCCAACGGGCTGCTCACCTCCAGGCCCCTTATCTGGTCACTATCTGCTAAGACAATGTCCAGGATCTGATCCTGCCTAGTAAGATCCCCACATGCTGGACTAGGAAGGCATTTGAAGACATCCATCAACCTCTGCTCCCTGGCCATCGAGGATGTCATAGTGCCCCAGTCTGCCCCGGCATGTTCTGGTTGCCCATGATCACCACCCTGCCCTTTCCAAGGCCACAGTGACCCCTGATGTTCTCAGCCAGATCATCTTCCAGTTCGCTTCCATTGCAAGGGGTCTGTACACCACCCCTATTTTTAATCTTTTACCCCTCATTTGTAGGGTTACCCAAACTGCCTCCATATCTCCTTCTGCCTCCTTGATTCCACCAACTATTATGTCATTTCTGACCATCAATGCCACACACCCTCTTCCCTCTCCCTATGCTTCCTAAGGATTGTGTATCCCTCTAAATTTAGGTCCCAATCAAACCTCTGGGTGGCCCATGTCTCAGTAATGCCGCCAGGTCTGCTGCACCCTCAACTAGCATTGCCTGAGCTCTGGCATTTTATTGCCCATGATCCTGGCATCGATCAGGACCATCCTCCACCCAACCCCTGATCCCCTCTCCAGTCTTCTCAGCCCATTGCAATCCCCCATCTCTCCCCTCCCTCAGTTCCCCATGTCTTTAATGCTACCTGCAGCCCACTTTGCATGATCTAGTCCTGAACCTCAAGCTTCTCACTGTGGCTTTACATCCCTCCCTTCTTTACAAGTTTAAACCCCACCTATCACCAATGAATCCAAAAGTTTTGGTTTAAGGATCTCCTCATCTCCAAGTTGAGGTACAGCCCATCCCTGGCATATAGCCCCTTGTCTTCCTATGTATCACCCCAGTTCCCCATCAATCCATACCTTCTGACATGTATCACTCCCTGAGCCACTGGTTAACCCCCTAGGTTTTTGCTTATTTTCCCACTTGCCCTTGGTACTGGCAGTATCTCAGAAAAGGAGATTGAGCATCCTATAGAGTGGCAAACCCTGGCCAATTCCTGAATCTTGCCTGTATCTCCAGCTCATTGTCAATGTTAATCTTATAGTACGTACTGTATTTTTGTTTCCTGATCCAAAACTCTACTCCACCTTCTCTGCAGCTGTCGTCTTACTGGTCTATAAGAAATCATTTTTATTATCTGATGATACTAATTTCAAATATAAAAATGTGCTCTCCTGTGCTTTTCATTGCATTATATAGTAGAATGTTTTTTTTTCTACTTATTATTCATGCTTATTACTCTGCTATGCATTATAGATTCATGTGTTACTCCACACCAATCTCCCTTCAGCATGGTCACATATAGTATCACCCTGGACTGCCATGAATCTCTTGACCCCTCAGACTCTTGCGTTTTGGTTGTCTTGATACCTACCTTAGAACCTGCATTACAACCACCGTGGCGAGTTGGTACTGCAACTGCATGTGCTATAGAGGATAGGATCCTGCACCCCTCTGCAATGAACTCCCAGCATTCTCTGCTTTTTACGGCTAGGGACTCTTCTACATATTGCTAGGCCCTCTAAGTAACTGCCTCAGGATTCCCTAAAGCTTAATGTTAGCAGTACCCGGTGGGATAAACCCCAAAGCACATAGACTACTCCTTGAGGCTACCAAGAAACTATTGCTGCTCCTATTGATGTGCTCTGGAAATGTTGAGCTCAATCCTGGTCCCCTGCAACTATTTTATCCCCTGCCGACCCAGCCAGCACCAAAGGCTTGAGCTTCATGGACATTAATGTGTGAGCCTCCTAAAAAGTTTGCATCCATACAAGCCTGACTAGCCATACTCTGCCAGATGTACTTGTGGTCACAGAGTCTTGGCTCTGACCAGGTACAGCCAATCGAGAGGTGACCATTCCATCATATTCCTTATTCAGAACCAATAGGCCTTTCAGAGGAGGAGGAGTTGCCATCTATGTCAAGGATAAAATTTCTGCCTCTGTCATAGAGTCAGCCTCAATCCCCAAAGAATTTGAAAGCCTGACCCTCAAAGTCAATCTCTCTCTTCTATCTCATTCTGCATCCTAGGATGATATACGCCCCGTCTGTGGGTCTACAGTTGTTAGATCATCTAACTATTTTGCTGAGGTCCTTGCAGTCCGAGATTATATTAGGAGACCTTAATTTGAACTGGTCATCCAATGTCTCCTTACCTCTCAAAACTCTTTGTGACTCCATTGGACTGTCACAACTCATCTCAGAGGCAATGCGTCATAATAAGAAAGACCCAAACAACAGCTCCCTACTAGATCTTATTTTAGTAAACAAACCGCATGTTTTCCCATGTCAAAGTGTTTTTCTCTGACCATAGTGACCACTGCTTCATAGCTGTGTAAGATCCATCCCCAAAGTCCCATCCTCTTCCACATTATCTCTCAGGAGGAAATGGCATAACCTGGATATTGGTGATTTCTCTCTGACCTGCTTGACTTCTTGAGATGGCAGGACTTCTACCTGACAAACTCAGTGCTTACGGCTTATGATATCTTTCAGGAGATTGTGCTAGGAGCACTAGATAGGCATGCACCCTATGTCAAACTACGCCTAAGAAAAAATCATGCCCATGGTTTACAGTGCAGTTAAAGGCTTCTCTACTGCACAGAGACTGACTTTGAAAAAAGCTTGGAGAACAAAACTCCCTGCATATTGAGTCTTGTTTAGAAAAGCTAGAAACCATTGTACTAGGTTGGTTAGAGAGGCCAAGTCTAGTTATTTCCATAAACAATTGGACTCTTCTACCAATTCCTCAGCCAAGTTCTGGAAAACTATCAAGGATATTGAAGGTCCTGCTGCTCCAACACCCTGCCCACAAAAATCACTATCGGTGTTTCTATGGTGTCTGACAAATCCTCCATCCTTGACTCTTCTAATGACCATTTTGCAACTGCAGGACTTGCATTCAATACCTCTCCTGCCAATACCCTCCGCTCACAACTTGGCTAACTGGACACATCAGCTCCAGTCACAAGCATGGCGTTCTCCCTCCAGCCTACCACTCTAAAGGAAGTTGAGGATCTTCTCCTACATCTGGACACCAGGAAGAATGCAGGCTGACCTCTTAGATCCCTACTTCTTGAAGCTGAGTCATTGTGACTGGCAGTGCCTATCACACATCTCTTTAACCTCTCTCTTTCACAAGGCATTATTCCCCACTCTGAAAAACTGCCCATGTAATCCCTCTCTTCAAGTCTGAGACCCCTGTGACCCAAACAACTATAGACCAATCTGCTTACTCCCCACCCTATCCAAATTATTGGAGAAAATAGTGATTATAAAACTCAGGAACTACCTTGATATTGCTAACTTGTTAAACCCCTACAGTCTGATTTTAGGCCACATCATAGTACTATCTCAGCCCTTGCAAAAGTGACTAATGACTGGCAGTGTGCCCTGGATACTAAGAACTTTATCTGCTACTTATTTCTGGATTTAAAAGGCATTTGATACTGTTGACCATGATCTACTCCTTGTCTCCTCAAAGCATCAGCTTGGACTCCTATCCCTGAGATGGTTCACAAACTATCTTACTGGACAGCAACAACAAATTAAGGTGGAAGGGAGCTCTCATCCCTGAAACCTCTTCTGAGGGGTGTACCACAAGGCTCGATACTGGGTCCGTTGCTCTTTATAGTATACATAAACAGAATCAATGCTGATGGCAAAGCTGCTAACATTCAGCTTTTGCCGATGATACGGTACTTTACATTGAAAGGTCCTCCCAGAAGCAACTTGCAGGGATCTGCAGCAGGAATTTAACCTGCTACAATGACAACTCCTGTAACAGAAACTGCTCCTGAATGCAAAGAAAACAAAGGCGATGCTTTTTTCTCCCTTGCAAATGCTAATAGCCTTGCAATTCAAGGTAACTTACCTTCATATGCTCCTCTGCGAACCACTGACTGTGTCAAAAATTCAAATACCTGGTGATCTGGATAGACCAAGAGCTTTCCTTCAATGATCACATTGATGAGTTGATAAAGAAGCTGAGGTAGAGGCTTGGTCTCTTTACAGGATCAAAATCCTACTGTACTAACATTGGAGGCAAAAAGAGACTGGTCCAAACCATTTCCCTCACCTTATTGGATTATGCAGACTTTCTATATAGCCAAAGCACTGCCACTGCTCTGGCCAAACTCGACACGCTATACCATAGAACTCTGAAATTCATTAATGGACTTTCTTGTTCTACTCATCACTACTCCTCTACGCTGCAGTAGGTTGGTCCTCCCTTGGGTACAGACACAGAGAAATGCAGCCCTCTGGACCTACAGGGCTATTACTAAATTACTGCCCTATATATCTCGGACTGTCTTCCTCAAATGCAGTAGGTAAATATGCCCTAAGGAGTTCTACTTACATCTCTCTTGCAGTATCTAAGTTCAAGTCACACTTTGGTAGGTCTGCCATTAATCACGTTCTACCGCACTATGGAACAACCTGCCAAAACCTCAGACTGGCATTCACAATCAAACTATCAGCCTTCAAAGCACTATATTCTCCTTCATTCAAGGAATCCTGTAACTGCTTCCCTGATGTCACAGCCTCCCAGCATCCCCCTCCCGGATTCAGTTTCTAGCCTGTCAGGAACATTCCATTACTGGTACTCCTGCCCCACTACTCAGTATGTTTGTGTCTATTTGTACCCCACCTGATAGTTCCCCCAGTCTAAGTTGGAGTCTCCCTTTCTGAGTCATTCTGGCATCTACTAATATTACACTTCTTGGCACATCACCCTCGGCCCCTGTTCCTGGTGGTATCACATTGCAACAGCGAGGAAATATCAGCAAGACCATCACAGTGACATTTTTGGACTGTTCACTGTGATGGTCTCCACCTTCCCAACACTGTTGCCTCTGAGGTGTTTTCCCTTCCCAGACTAACTCTGACTGAAGTCAGTAATCCTAAGTCTTGAAGTGCAGGAGCAGAGCCCCTGCATGGGGATTGGGGTGGGGGCAAAGCCCTCCAAAGAAAACAGTAGTTCCCCAGGCACGGCACAACACCAACTGCGGTGTTGTGCCATCGCTGTACTGACGGCTGACAAATTCAGATCGCTGCAGCATGGTGGAACCATTCCTGGTGTATTGCACCTAGCTCTATAACCATTGCCACCTACCCTGGTGCTCTAAAGCCCTTCAGGCACCCCTGCACTTATGCGCTCATTCCCGAGTTCCTCACCCTTCCTCCCCATGCACCTCCTTGCTGTACATACTCAGTACTTGAATCCAAGCCTGCTCCATGAAAACTCTGTGTATGTGGTTGTATAGGTTTACTCTGTATCTTTTGCAGCACAAGTTCTGTAGTACATGGTATTTAGCTTTCTGTCTTATTTTATAAATGTATTCCAGTGCTGTTATTAACCTCTGTGTGTAATCCCTATTCTATGTAATGACTCTGTAAGTTGGTATTCCTCTTTATGTATTGTTCATGCATCTTGCCCAGGCCTATCTCAAAATGAGCTTGCTTAGCAGTGTTCACCTGGCTAAATAAAATGCTGATCAATTGATTGATAGATTGATCCCTCAGCCCAGTGATAGAAGTGATATCCCTGGTGTCCAGTGGCATCCCCATCCTCCCATCCCCAGCCTGGTAATGGTAGTAATATCCTTAGTGTCCAGTGGCACCCCCACCTCTGATCATCTGCTGCCATAATATAACAGCTTTCCCTGGTGTCTAGTGGCACCTTCTACCCTCTGATCACCTGTTGCTATAAAAGAAATGAATTCCCTGATGTCTAGTGGCACCCCAGCTTCCATTCACCCGCCACTGTCATGTGAGGGATGTTCTGGTGCCTAGTGGCACTACTACCTACCAGTCACCCATCCTGCAACAGAATTGATGTCCCTAATCTAACGGTATCCTCGCCCACTGATCACCCATTCCTGACACTGCACCTATTTCCTGGTATCTAGTGATGCTTCCCACTTGCCACTACCCGGCCCTGACACTGAATCCATTTTCCTGGTGTCTAGTTGTACCCTAGCCTGCTGATCACCTCTTCTAGTGCTCCTCCAAGGCCCTAGTGGCTAGCACTCCCCAGACCACCAAAACCAGGCACACCACCAAGCAAGCCCCAACCAACATACCTCTGAGGAAGGGGCCATGCAGCAATCCTGATATGACAACTGGCACAGCCCTCTTCTCACCTTCTTGGCGGCTGCAGTATGGGATGAGAGAGAGCATGTGTACATACTGTATGTGCACTCCCTGTCATCCCATATGGCGCTCAGCCAAGAAGATGAGAAGGAAGGAGCTGTGCCGGAATCATCCTATCAGGATCACAGCATAACTCCTTCCTCAGAGGTACAGGGGTGGGGCTTGCCTGGGTGGTGTGGTCAGGTCCAGCAGTGAGGGTGCCACTAGCCACTGGGCCTCAGAGGGAGCACTGGAACAGGTGATGGGTGGGTGGGGAGGACCACTAGAAACCAGGACATGGATGCAATGTCAGGGACAGGTGTTCAGTGCATGGGGGTACTTCTAGATACCAGGGAAATGGATGCAGCCACAGGGATGGGTGGATCTGTTGGTGGGAGGTACCACTGGACACCAGGGACATCAGTTCTACTACAGAGACAGGTGATCTGAGGGTGGGGATGCCAGTAGATACCAGGGACACCCACACTACTATGGCAATGGGTGATCATAGGGTGGGGTACCATTAGACACCAGGAGGACTATTGATCATATAGCAGAGGGTGACTGGAGGGTGAGGGGTCACTAGACACCAGGGTATTCTGAATTATGCAATGGAGGGTGACTAGAGGGTGGGGTGCCCCCAGACATGAGGGAGCATATAAATTTATGGGATGGGATTTGGGGTGCAAGGGCCACTCACCACCATGCCTGGAGCATAGCGGCAGCCATGGAGGGGTGCAAACCTGCTGCCACTTTCCATGCAAAGGAGCCCATAAATGGCATGCATATGGCCCCTTAACACCGTGCATGCCTAATGGAGTCATTTGCATATTCTGGCTAAATATTGTGCCATGGCTCCCAGCACTATCAGGTCTGGGGCACAGTTTCATGTAGTTCCCTATGGGCTGCATACAGCCCAGATCCCTGTCGGGGCAGCACTACTAAACCTAACATTGCACCAACAGGCACTATATTCAGTGAGATAGTGCCGTGTACTATTCAACTGAATATAACAACCTCAAGGTCAGGCTCAAGGGCAAGCATGTTACAAGCCTCTGTGCTCGTGTTTGCACATAGTTGAATATCAGGCTCCAGATATCTTAAAGATCAAATGCAAATACATTTTAAAAATTAATTATTTTTCATGATACAAGGACAACCAGGTCTTATATACTGTATTACAAATTAACTGTAGGAATTGCCCTTTCTGATGAATAAATGCTATTTAACTGCCTCTCTAATTTGATGGCTTCACAGAAAGTCCCTCAGACTTTTTCAGACTAGCTGGCAGAATCATGGGTGAATGGTGATGTTATTTAAGCAAGAATGACATAATTTTCCTCAAGGTCCTTGCAGCTTAGTATACACACATTATATCAAATTATGAAATGACAAAAATCTGTTGCCACTTCTAACTATTAAATAAACTATTTAAATATCTAGGAACTTTCACAGGCTAATTGGTAAAACTTTAGGGGACACTATTAAACAACAGAAGCAGTACCCAAATGTCATCAGGTCATGTACATTTTTACCATTTTCTTGACAGACTAATCTAATTGCAGCTCTATTTGAGTCACCCCATTTGCTGAAATTCTACCACACCCTCAATATTTATGTATTTTCTAAGTAAGGGTTGTTCTTCTCCCAGAATTTGTACAGTTGTCCTTGAAACCCTTCCAAAATATTTAATTATGTCCTGCACCTCTTCCTAATTTGTTATTCTACCCTGTCCTCTGCTAATGACAGACCTTTATCCATCTTTTTCCAAAATGTGTACCTTTTACTGTACTCTCTTCCTTAAAATTTGCACTTTTACACCTGCACCCATCCAAATATGAACCCTGTCTTCTGCACCCCTCTCTGCTTACGCCACACCACCATATATGTGTGCATTTCCCTGCACGTCTTCCAAATATACACTGCTTGCACCTCTCTCAAAATCTGTGCCTACACCCTCCCAAAATTTGCACTTACATCCCTGCAACCCTTCTGAAATTTGAACATGCATACCCAAATTTGCACTTGCACCACTGCATCCCTCCCTAAAATTGTACTTGCCCTGTACCCTTCCCAACATTTGACTTGTACCCTGAACCCCTCCCAAATAATAGACTTGTACCCATGCACCCCTCCCAAAATTTATACTTGAACCCCTGCACTCTCTCAAAATTTCTACTTGAACCCTGTACCCTCCCAAAATTTGTACTTGACCCTTGCACCCCACTGAAAAAAAAACTGCCCTAAAAAAACTATTAAGTTGGTAACTGTCAACATCTGCAGTTTGCAGACTAAATTTAATAACCTCCAGGTATGGGTCTTGCAACATAGCCCCTGACATTCTGTCGGTGGTGGAAACATGACTTTCCCAAAAGTTCCTGACACTGCAGTTGCTTTACCTGGGTATACCCTTTACTGGCTGAATAGGCTCACCAAGCGTGGTGGTGGCTGTGCCATCTACCAGAAAGAGACATTTAAAGGATACACCCTACCTATGACAAATCTGGTGCTAATGGACCAGGCACTAACCATTGAAGTACTGCTTGGGGCCAAAATAAAGCTTTGATAGAAATCTCTGCCTATGTTCCTCCAAAAGACAATAGGACAGGGTTCCACAGCTTAATGGACTACATTCATAGCCTCAACCACAAATCTGAAACTTTAGTACTGGGTGACCTAAATGTCAACTGGTTATCCTCTAGTGCTTCTCCATACAAAGATGCTATCTCGCTATCCCGCCACTCCACCTTTCCCAACTTGTTACATTCCCAACTAGGACTAACTATAAGATGGGAACAAGTATCCTTCTGGACCTGATACTTCCAGCCACCCACAATGACTCTCCAATGTGGCAGTGCACCCAGATTCTAAGAGTGACCACTCCTCTGTTTCCTGCAGTTGGTCCAATAAATTCCACCAGCCTCCATCTCTGACTATCTACAGTAGATTGTTAAACGTGGACATCTGAAACATCTAAAAATGACCTCAACAACATTGACTGGTCCCTCTTGATGCCTTTGATGATGTCAACCTGGCACTGGATTATTTCATAAAACAATTCAACAATGCCTGTGATACCATGCTCCCATTAAGAAAATGAAAGTTTGTGGCACTGTAAACCCTTGGATTATACCAAAACTGATTGCTGTGATGAACTAGAGATCACCTCTGGCACTGAGCCAGGGCATCAGGCAAACAAGCAGATGTTCAGGAATACAAGAAGGTTGGAACGCCTTTACATGTGAAAGCCGCACAAGAAATCCAAACATCATAGGGAAATGCTTGCCAATAACAAGGAAACAGCAAAAACGTCTGAGCAACATAAAGATGTCACCGAAAGACTCTAAGGTCTCACCCTCCTTGCTCAATATCGATGTAATTCCAATCCTGGACCCGCTAACCATAGAAAACACATTGAACTATGCATTCACAGACCTATCCAGTGTCCTCCTCCAGACTTCTTCATGGATAGTGACTCGCCCAGTACTTACTGTCCTGCTAATAATCCCCTTGAACCACCTCCTTTTACTTCAAAATGGTCTCAGCATGAATGGCCAGGAAATACTTTACCAAAGCGTTAGGTAAATCATGGCATAGCTGTGACTTGCTGGATCTTAAGCTCATAGCTCTTAGTCTTGAGGAAGTGCTGATGCCCTCACTAAGATCATCAATCTATCACTACAATTCTCACAATTTCTCAAGTTTGGAATCAGCACTAGTCACAGTGCACAAGAGTGGAGACAGGACCCATTATGCAAATTACAGACCCATAGCTATCCTCCCACCAATATCCAAGACACTTGAGCACATTGTTGCTGACCAACTGGTGGACTACCTTGAAAAACACTCTATCCAATGCCTGCAGCAACATGGGTTCTGGAAGGTGCACAGCACCACCTTGGTCCTGATGGACTTCACTGGCTTTATTCATCAATCTCTGGATCAGGGCACCTTAGTAGGAGCTGCCTTCATAGACCTCACTAAGGTGTTTGATACTGTCCATCACTTACTACTCCTCCAACAGCTTACCACTACTGGCCTCTCCTCTGACACAACACTTTGGTTCAAAACTATCTTGAAGACCACTCTCAATGGGTGAAAATAGCCAACGTCGTATCTCACCGACAGCCCATCCACTTTGGTGTGCCACGGCTCAATCCTGGGGCACTCCTATTCAGCATCTTCCTTAATAACCTTTCTCATTTCTGCCAACAAAGGCTCCTCCTCTATGCAGATGATGTGGTCATTTACTCCTGCAGCCATGACCCCAAGCAACTGGAACTTCACCTTCGGAGTGGGTTTGCAGAAGTGGAGGACTGGTTCTCTAAACATAAACTGATCCTCAACTACAAGAAAACCAAAGTAATGATATTCAGCAGCACCTGAAACAAGCACAAATCCCATACACTTACCATCAGAAACTGTATTGGAGTTCCTCTTGAACAAATACCACATTTCAAACACCTGAGGGTTACCTTAGACAATTGTCTATCCTATGCTAAACATATACTGTAGATAATGTAGCCAGGGCTGTCAACATCAAGATTGGTCTCCTACATTGACATAAACACTGCCTTACTCCAGAAGCCCTCTGACTTGCTATATGTAGTTCCGTCTTATCCATTTTGGACTATGGTCTTGTAATTTATGGCGCAGTTCCATATCTTCATTGCACAGGATATCCATTGCTCTGAACAAAGCATGCAGAATACTCATGGGGTCACATATTTCAGCCACACCTGTGATCTTTACGCTGAGACTGGTTGGCTACAGCTCTCTGGGAGGATCAATGCCAAACCTGTCTTTTGGCCAAAAAGCACTTCTTGGCCTCCTGCCGCCAGGCACCACAAACCTGCTAAGCCCCATAGCAGTTCCGGCATACGACGCTCGAATAGCCATCCTCTCCATGTTCCTAGATGCTGGACAGCCAGGGGTGGTTCTATGTGATAATAGCGATCGCTGAAAGGCATCCCTTATTGTCAAGAACTGCATTATCACCGAAAACATTTTCGCATATAAACTAAAAGGCTACTGGGATAACTGTGTAGTGCGGGGGCTGCACCCTCCGCACCCCCATCTAAGAGATTCTCAACTCCAGGGAAATACATGGGGAGGAGGCACAGCCCAGTTTAAAATGAAGTCCCAAGAGCTGCGGGACGAGCAAAATTGTACCCGTCTGCAGTACTGAACCCAGGACCTGCTCTGTCAGAGCCAACCACCCTACCCACCACACCACATGGCTGGCTCAGCGGAAGCAGTCACACTACAGGTTACAACCCTGTTCCCTATCCCTCTATGTCCTGTCACCCACCTTACCCTCACAACAGTAGCCATCCCCATACCATCACCCATGATGATAGCGCCTCATATGGGCACCGCTTTGATGGTCACCCAAATGCATTCACTATTATCATGGTATACAGCCTGGGGCAACATTCATTTGCCTACAGAGTATCTCACTGGTTTAATACCTTCAGAGGATATAACTACCCTACCTAAATTGGGACCATTCAAATTGAAGTGACGCCAGCATCTCACGGCCAACAGTTCTTGTGATTGCTTCATCTGAGACTCCCATCTACTAGCATATATTCTCCTCACAACTGATAACCCTGTGTCTCCACTGTTACCTCAGTAATTCCAAGGCTACCCCTTTCGCGACTTTGACAAGGCCCCAACACCCTGCACCTCACCCCTCCTGCCCCTACCCTCCCACACCAGCTTGACAAGGCCTATGGCTGCCATTTCTACCTTTCTTACCCCCACCCACCTCACCCCCGCCCCTACCCCACACCAGCTTGACAAGACCTATAGCTGCCACTTCCTACCTTTCTTTCTCCAATCTCTATCCTTCCCCGCTCATCTACACTTTCCTCTATTAGAATGATAAAACTGCATACAGATATATATATATTTGTTCACTTTATTTTACTGTTTTGGAAACATTGTACTTGCCTCCTTTGTATGTTTTGTCTCCCCTCTCCACTGATGTGGAACCTGTGTAAATGAGCTGTCTGTGTTCAGAGGTATTGTAATCTGAGAATGAATAAATAAATAATTAAATTAATGAGTACTCATATCCTGCACCCTCCCAAAATTTGCACTTGAACCCATGCACCAGTCCCAAAATGTGCACTTCAACCCCTGAATCCCACCCAAAATGTTTACTTGAATCAATACACACCTCCCAAGATTTGTGCTTATACCCTGCACCCCATCCAAAATTTATACTTGTACTCCTGGATCTCACCAAAAATGTGTACTTGTACCTTCTGCATCCCTCCCAGAATTTGTACTTGTACTTCCACATCCTCCCAAATTTGTACTTGCACCCTGCATCCCTCAAAATATGTGTACTTGTGCCTCTATACCCTCTAAAATGTGTACATTTATCCCTGCAGAGGTATATATTTTAAGAGGGTGTAGTAGTAAGTATATATTTCAGGAGGTGCATGGGAGAAGGTGTTGCTTATAAGAGTGGTGCAAAGTAGAATTAGCAACTTGAGAGATGCGTATGAGCACGTTATGGAACAATTTCAAGGGAGGGCAGGGAAGAGATGTACATTTTGTTGGATTACATTTTGGGAGAGG
The DNA here is from genome assembly GCA_016271365.2 of Neoceratodus forsteri. NCBI lineage: Eukaryota > Metazoa > Chordata > Ceratodontiformes > Ceratodontidae > Neoceratodus > Neoceratodus forsteri. The sequence continues at coordinate 666,124,516 of CM057455.1, read as the reverse complement.
TACTAGGGTAGTTGTACACTTTTATGAGTGCTATGGAACCTCAGCAAAGGAGTGACTCTGAAAGAAGAAATAAAGAGGGACTTCTACATATAGAGCTGGAAATGAAATGCAGGAAGCTAAAATTTACATTTACAGTATGTTTTTTTGGGGGCTTGTTACAGTGCTCAAAAGGTTAGTGATCAACATATGGAACTTGCCAGACAGTTACTATTTTTGTTCTACTGGTATACCGTAAGTCTATCAATAAAAGTCCCATCAGAAAATTAGTAGCAGAGACTGATTTTGCCCATTCACAATTTGATGTAGGTGTGTGTACTAAACTGGCAGGACCTGGAGGAAAATTATGTCATTGTTGCTTGAATTACATCAGCACTCACACAAGATTTCACTGGCTGGTTTAAAAAGTCTGATGGATTTTGTAAAATCACAAATTAAAAGAGACAAACAAAATGGCATTTCTACATGAGTAACTGGAATCTCTGAACATTATTTGTGACAAATGAGGCCTAGTTGCCCTCATGGTGGGCAAATAGTATATTTTTAAAGCATTGCATTTGATCTTTAAAACAGACATATGTCATTGTAATGATTCTGTTGCTGGTATGCAGGCCATTTGTTTTAAAAATAAAAAAAATGTGACCAATAGTGCTGCATTGATTATTGCTTAAAATACATGTAAGTACATGTTACATCTTCTTTGTGACGAAGATATTGCTAGTCTGATATATTATGTATTGTATTTCTACCTGATTATTTGTATGTATGTTTCTATGTGGGTCGACCTGTAAAAGGAATTCAGTTTTCAGTGTGCTTACCCATTAGCGAATAAACAACAAACAACAACAACATGTAAGTAGATGTTTTATTAATAATTAGAAAATGGGCTTTTTATTTGGGGCATCTGATTGGCTGGTACCCATTCCACAGGGTACATTAACTTTCAAAAGATGCCCACAAATAAAAGTCCTAGCCCCAACCTGCCTTATGCCCAGCCAAATATCCTTGTGCCCAGACTGCTCAGCCATCGGCTGTAGCGCTGGGCACACAATTCAAACTGCCACCATTCTTGTTTATCACTAAGCAAATGAGTGAGCGGGAGAGTGAATGACCAGACACCACCCAGAAAATAAAACAAATTCACAGCTCCATACACAGAAAACATTATTTTGAAAGCGACAGGCACAAGCGACTGTCAGATATTGTGACTTGTGTTCTATTTGAAGCCACCTGTTCCATTATGGCTCCGCTTGACCCTCCTCCCCAATTTTTCACAACTTCCACCACTTGCTCAAATAAATTAAAGCAGGATTCCTGTACTGTCAGCATTGCCTCTCTGTGCCCTTCTGCTGCCGATTTGTTTTCTTTTTACAACACCTCTCATTTCCCCAGCATCACTGGATGTCCCTCTCCTAGTCCCTACAAACTTTGGCTGTCATACAGATAATCTCCAGGTAGGCAATTGCCAGACAAACGAGCACCAGAGGGGGAAACGTCCTTTGCCCTTGTGTTTTTTATTTGTTGCAGAGGCAAAGAAAATGGGTAAAAAGCAGCTTGCCTGCCAACTGACAGGAGCAACAGAGAAAGAGAGAGAGACAGCCCACTAGCTCCGGAACTGCAAATATGTGCGTGTGTGTGTGTGTTGCGTGTGAAAGCTTCTGTCAAACTTTGTAGCGCACTGTCTCTCTTACCCTCTCACTCATTTCCTTCACCCAGTACAATGCAAATGTATTTCTTCACATGCCAGTGCCTCTTTCTCCCTCAGAAGTGAAACTGATTTGGAAATACAATTAAAATAAAATGGCACAATACAGCTCTCACTGTTCCTGATAGCCTTTTCCTGCCAGCTCGAGCTCCTTTCCTGCGTGCTTTGTGGCAACCGGACACAGTATAAAAAAAAGTGGGTTGACTGCAGTGCTGGGGCAAAATAAAACATAAACACTAACAGCAGGAGCATTAAAGAGCTTTACATCCCAGGTGTTTCTTGATCTGAACAAACCAGAAACCCTGTTCAACTGCATGTGTGTGTGTGTGGGGATTACCAATCTCACAACAAAAAAAAATTCCAATGCAGACATAGGAACTATTTTATTTCAAAAATGTTTTTTAAACAATTGTTATGTACATATTTTATTAAACTTTTTCTTTTACAGTGCCCATTTTCTAAACGCAATAATACCCTCCAGGGTGGGTGGTATTGGGAATACCAGATCATCCAGGGGCTATAAGTCCCTCCACCTGCAGCATCGGACTCATTGTGCCCTGGGTGGTCCGGGTATTCCCCATCACCGTCCCACCCTGTCGGGTATTAATGCTACTTACGCCATTACTTACATTAATTGTTTAAATTAAAAGCACTAAGTTTGCTGGCCAAGGCACCTAGTTTCACCTGAGCTCTTTCCTTCTAGGTTGCTTGAAAGGACGGACCAAAGAACCTTACCAGAGCAAGGGAAAGGATTAACACTTCTTTTGCCTAGGCAGATTTACTGGGTGATGTTATTTTATTTTGTACTCACAGGGATTGTTACTGTTTGTTTCTAATATTTTATTGATTTATTTTCTCTGATTCAAATTGTTGTTGCTGGGTTTACCTTCTGCTGCATTATCACAAGGTGTGCCTACAGGTGTGTGCTAACAGATTACTGCTGTAATCTTCTGTTTCAAATTGTCTTTTGCAAGATATATCTTCTATTACTGCTTATTTTTCTCTGTAGCAAGTGTCTCTTACAGGGTATATCTCCTGTGAAAATATTACAGGTGGTGCTTTACAGGTTTTACAGTTTTATCTATCATTTGGATACGCCTTCAGGGTTACTGCATTTGTTGCTGACTGATTGTTTCTGCTCTTACCTCCTTGTTTCTTTCATCCGTGGTTCTTCCTTTTCGGCAGGGAAGGACCCAGCCATCCACTCCCATCCCCAACCACCCCACACTACACTCCTTTTATAGGGTAGCACAGTCGTGACATTTCCTGTGGCAAAGCAGGAAGGGAGGATCAGTGGGTATCCACACGTGACCTTATTTACAGGGCACTAGTAATTTAACTTGTTATAACAAGTTATACAGAAATAAACAAACAAAACACAAAATCATAGAAACATAGAAACATAGAAGTTGATGGCAGATAAGGACCGCAAGGCCCATCAGTCTGCCCATTTATTTTTCTACCTGATCAATGTGCCATCGGTCTTTGCTGTCAGTGGCCTATCTATTCATACTCATCTGTATTGCTTCCTTATGCCTATCCCATGCCTGTTTGAAGCCCTGCACTGTATTCATAGCCACCACTTCCTGAGATAGGCCATTCCATGCATCCACCACCCTTTCTGTGAAAAAGAACTTCCCTCACACTACCTCTTAATTGGCCTCCTCTAATCTCATGCTGTGTCCTCTTGTCCTGCTATTTTCTTATATTGAAACATGTTATACTCTTTCACCTTGTTAATGCCCTTAAGGTGTTTGAATGTTTCGATCATATCCTCTCTCCCTCCTTTGCTCTAGGGTATACATATTGAGCTCAGTTAATCTGTTCTCATATGTCTTCTGATGCAGTCCCTGCACCATTTGGTTGCCCTTCTTTGGACTGCCTCAATTTGGTTGATGTCCTTGTGAAGGGTGGCCTCCAGTACTGCATGCAGTACTCAGATGAGGCCTAACCCATGTCTTGTAAAGAGGATTATTACCTCCCTCTTACGACTTGTGATACCCCTACTAATACACCCTAACATCCCCCTAGACTTACATACTGCTTTAAAGGTCTGCTTGATGATTTCAGGTCATCAGTGATGATGATGCCCAAGTGTCTTTCTTCCATTGTGACTGCCAGCAACTCCTCCCAGCCTATAGGTGGCTTCAGGGTTTCTCTTCCCTATGTGCATGATCTTGCACTTCTTTGCATTAAATCCCAGTTGCCACGTCTCGACCATTTTGTTAGTTTATCCAGATCTCTCTCATTCTGCCCACCCCATCTGGATCATCTACTCTCTGTTGCAGATCTTGGTATCATCTGCAAACAGACAAACCTTACCCTCTAGTCCATCTGCAATGTCACTGATGAAGATATTGAAGAGGACTGGCCCCAGGACTGATCCCAGAGGTACCCACTTGTTACTTGCATCTCTTCTGACTGCATACCATTTACCACCACTCTCTGTTTTCTGCCCATCAACCAGTTTGCCACCCAGTTGACCAACTTCTAACCCACCCCAAGTCTACCCAGCTTGTTTATCAATCTTCTATGTGGAACAGTGTCAAAAGTTTTGCTGAAGTCAAGGTAGGTGATATCAACTGCCCCTTGGTCCACCACTCTGGTTACCAAGTCAAAGAAATCTAGGAGATTAGTTTGACAGGACATTCCTTTGTAAACCCATGCTGTCTTGGTTCTGTGCCCTATGAATTCCAGGTGTTGCACTATCCTTTCCTTAAGGAGTGCCTCCATAATCTTGCCCACTACTGAAGTAAGACTGACTGGTCTGTAGTTCCCTGCTCCTCCCTGCTACCACCCTTGTGGAGCAGGAGCACATGAAACCCTTCTACAGTCTTCTGGGGCCTCTTCTGTGCTCAGAGACTCATTAAACAGTTCTGCTAATGGCTCTGCTAGTTCCACCCTTAGCTGCTTTAATGCGCTGGGATGTATGCCATCAGGTCCCATTGCCTTGTCCACCCTGAGCTTAGCGAGCTCTTGTAGGACCCTTTCTTTTGTGAAGGGACTAGTGCTCACCTCCCTCCCCTCCCCCGTGTCCATGGTGCTGAGCTGTGGGTCCTTCTCTACCTTCTCTTCAGTAAATACTGAGCAGAAGTATCTATTTAGGATAAATGCTTTTACATGGTCCTCTTCTCACATTCCCCTTATCTCCTTTGATCTGTAATACCCCTCTGGACCTTCTCCTTTCACTAATGTATCTATAGAAAGTCTTGTCACCTTTACTGTTTGTGCTAGTGTTTCCTCAGTTTGGGCTTTGCCTGCCTTACTACCTTCCCTGCTTCCCTTATGGAAGTTTGGTATGCCTCCTTATCTTCATCCGCTGTGTTCCCTTATATTTCCTGAAGGCCAGCCTTTTGGCTCTGACCTTTTCTGCTAGTATTTGAGAACCAAAGTGGTTTCCTTCTTCTTTGCACTTTCTTTCTCTCTAACACAATGGGATGTTGCTTCAAGTATTGCATCCTTAATGCTTGCCCACTTTGCCTGTATCCCTCACCTCTATTTCTTTTGCCAGGGCTAGCTTAACTCTGTTGGCCATCTTATCAAAGTCAGCTCCTCTGAAATCCCATATTTTTGCCTTGGAATAGGATATTTTAGTTGTAGCAGCAAATTGAACCATGCCATGTGATGGTCACTGGCCCCAGGTGACCTTCTACCTGGAGATCTGTGGATCCTTTCCCTGTTAGTGAGCACTAGTCCCTTCACAAAAGAAAGGGTCCTACAAGAGCCTCGATAAGCTCAGGATGGAAAAGGCAATGGGACCTGATGGCATACATCCCAGGGTACTAAAGGAGCCAAGGGTGGAACTAGCAGAGCCATTATCAGAACTGTTTAGTGGGTCTCTGAGCAGAGGAGAGGTCACAGAAGACTAGAGAAGGGCTCATGTGATCCCGTTCCACAAATGTGGTAGCAGGGAGGAGGCAGGGAACTACAGACCAGTCAGTCTTACCTCAGTAGTGGGCAGATTATGGAGGCACTCCTTAAGAAAGGATAGTGCAACACCTGGAATCCATAGGAGCACAGGATCCAAGACAGCATGGGTTTACAAAGGAAGGTCATGTCAAACTAATCTCATAGATTTCTTTGACTGGGTAACCAGAGTGGTGGACCAAGGGAGAGCAGTTGATGCCACCTACCTTAACTTCAGCAAAGCTTTCGATACTGTTCCACATAGAAGATTGATTAATAAGCTGGGTAGACTCAGGGTGGGTCAGAAGTTGGTCAACTGGGTGGCAAACTGGTTGATGGGCAGAAAACAGAGAGTGGTGGTAAACGGTATACAGTCAGAAGAGATGCAAGCCACAAGTGAGTACCTCAGGGATCAGTCCTGGGGCCAGTCCTCTTCAATATCTTCATCAGTGACATTGCAGATGGACTAGAGGGTAAGACTTGTCTGTTTGCAGATGATACCAAGAGCTGCAACAGAGTAGGTGATCCAGATGGGATGGGCAGAATGAGAAGACAGCTGGATAAACAAGCAAAATGGTCAGAAGAGTGGCAATTGGGGTTTAATACAAAGAAACCCTGAAGCCACCTATAGGCTGTGAGGGGAGTTGCTGGCAGTCACAAGGGAAGGAAGAGACTTGGGCATCATCATCACTGATGACCTGAAATCATCCAAGCAGACTTTCAAAGCAGTAGGTAATGCTAGGGGATGTTAGGGTGTATTAGTAGGGGTATCACAAGTCATAAGAGGAGGTAATAATCCCTCTTTACAAGACACTGGTTAGCCCCATCTGGAGTACTGTGCAGTACTGGAGACCACACCATCACAAGGACATTAATCAAAACTGAGGCAGTCCTGAGAAGGGCAACCAAAATGGTGCAGGGACTGCATCAGAAAACATATGAGGACAGATTAGCAGGAGCTCAATATGTATACCTTAGAGCAAAGGAGGGAGAGAGGTGATATGATCGAAACATTCAAACACCTTAAGGCATTAACAAGGTGAAAGAGTCTAACATGTTTCAATATAAGAAAAATAGCAGGACAAGAGGACACAGAATGAGATTAGAGGGAGGCCGATTAAGGCATAATGTGAGGAAGTTCTTTTTCACAGAAAGGGTGGTGGATGCATGGAACGGCCTATCTCAGGAAGTGGTGGATATGAATACAGGCGAGGCTTAAAACAGGCATGGGATAGGCATAAGAGAGCAATACAGATGAGTATGAATAGATAGGCCATTGACAGAGCAAAGGCCGATGGCACATTTATAAAGTAGAAAGGAAATGGGCAGACTGGATGGCCTTTATGTCCTTATCTGCCATCAACTTCTATGTTTCTATATACTGACTTTCATGGGTACTATGCCCAGTACAATTATGATATAAAGATAATACCATTTATAAAATGGGCAAAGGAGTTCAAGCAATCTGATTGGTTGTTAGCGTGCATTAGATGTGTCTAATGCTCATCTAAAACTAGAACCCCCATTTAGAATACATGGGCCCATTTTATAAGTGCAATAAGCCATAGAGGATGTGCATTAGGCAAGTTCAATACTGACTGGGGATTGGATGCCACTCGGTCTGTGGCCTCATGCCTCCGCTACATCCTCTAGCTGCATTAGAACTGTCTAATGCACACCCCATCATGGCTTATTGCTTACACAATTGCAATCTATCACACAGTGGCACTCTATTAATCAGCTTTGATTTTTATATATTATTAGCTTTTATTGAAAAGGTCAAAATAAACAGACAGAAAAAAGGAGCAACTGCATGTGCTTCATTTCCAACAAGTTCTCTTTCACCAAAACACAATTTCAGCTCTGAGTTCATCCTGCTTGAGACCTGGGGTGTCAGCAGACATATGCACTGTACTCAGCAGAGTACCGTAAAAATTCAGGCAGGGCAACAACAAGAGGAAAGCAAGGACATTGTGAGTCACATTGTGTCTGTGTCGCACTGAGCCCTTTTGCCTTTGTTGTTCTCTATGGGGCACTGATGCCACCAACCAAATACACAAACAAGTTCATCTTACCAGGCAGGCAGAAAAACAAAGGAAGGAAGATTACAGGAAGACACTGATTACTTGAACTCAGACATGGTAAACAAGCGGGCGCAGGCCTATTGGTGTGGCGTGGCTGATATTTTGTTTTATGTTTACATAATGGGGGGCAACAGTGTGTCAGTTTTGAGTACAAGTTTAAAATTCCTAGCTACACCCCTGCTTGAGGACCCTTTCCATTAACCTATTTCTCAGACAAAATAAAACCCCCACCTCACCACCTAATCTTCCCCAGGAACCCTCCTCCAACCTGGAGTCCTTGCTAACCCTCAAACACCCTCTCTCTTAACAGGAGTGGGTTCTTCTCAGAACTTCAACATAAATTGATTCTCCAGCCAAGCCAACACTACCAAATCCTGCATCACCGACCTCGGCCTTCACCAGCTTATCCCTACACCCACTAGGACAAATTATGAGACAGGCACTCAATCGTTAATCAACTGGTCATCTTCTCAACCCTCCTGCATCACCAATTCCAGAGTATTGCTGGACTGCATCAGTGATCACTGCACTACCTACTGCCTATGGTTGGCCCAGTGCCCAAACCCCCCAAGTTCATCTTCTCTAGGCGCTGGACAAATACCTCCATTGAAAATACTACACAATCTCAACCTAGTTGACTGGTCATTCACCACTGTACCAGGGTAACCTCAACTTAATCCTTGACAGATTCTCTACCATCCTCAACAGTGTATGCGACAAATACGCCCCTCTCAAAAAAAAAATCAAGGTTAGGTGACGTGCTAATGAATGGGTATCATCTGACATCATTAAATTGATGAGGACCAGAGGCAAGGTCTGGGGCCAATTACACCAACGCACAGAGACCCTGCCCAGCTCTCCTCTACAAAGCACTCAGAAACAAGTGCCAAATCAGTCATTAGAAATGCCACAATTGCCTTTTTCCATAATAAACAACTCAGGAAAACATCTAATCCCCTTCAACTTTGGGTTACACTCAACTCACTACTCAGGAAACACAAGAATACTGAACCTATCACTCTGATCCATGGTGGCAAGACCAACAACCCTCAGAAGTAGCAAATATTTTTAACTCATTATTTGGTGACCTCGATAAATATAAACCCTCCCCTCAATTCCCTCCTCCTCATCCACCCTCTACCCCTTTAGCCCCAATACTACTTCTGAGCCCAGCCTCAGATTCTATTTTAGGGTCCTAAAATGCTCAGACACCATAAAGCTCATCCAAAGTAACAACCCTAAACCCAGCAAAAGGTCAAACAGAATTGACTTTAAAATCTTTAAACTGGCCATAATTCATTAGCGGTCCTCATCTCCAAAATACTAAACTGCTCACTCTGCCCTTGCTATTTTCCTAGCACCTGCAAATCCCCCACTGTCAAACCATTGTTCAAGTCAGGGTCAAAGGAATGAAGTAGGGAATTATTGATCTATTCCCTCCTTGCTCTCTCTCAGAATAATTGAAAAAGTTGTTCATACCCAGCTCACCACCTTCCTCGATTGTCATAACTTGCTCTCTGTTGCCCAGCATGGTTTCAGATCTGAACATAGCACAGAAGCCACCCTGGTCAAGTTCACCAGTGATATCCTCAAGGCAAGTGATAAGAGCCAGTACACAGGCTGTCTTAGTGGACCTGACCAAGGTGTTCAACTGGACAACCATTGCCTTCTTCTGGACATCCTCAAGGGCTTGCACATATCTGAAAATGTTGTCAAATGGGTTGGAAGCTACCTCTCCAGCAGATTGCAGAAAACTAATATCAACAGTCATTTTTCTGCTGAATGTCCAATTAAATATGGGGTACCCTAGGCCTCCATTATGGGCTCAGCTCCTGTTCTCACTCTTCATCAATAACCTCCCTTCCATGTTCCAAACCACCCAACTAGTCCTTTATGCTGATGATGCAGCCCTCTACTTCAGTGACACTAACCTGGACACAATGGTCAGTAACTTGCAGGCTGACTTCAGTAAGCTACACACTTGGTTCTCTGCCAAAGGTATGGTTCTCAACTCAGAAGACCAAGTTTATGATCTTCTCGGCCCAAGAAAATCCCCAGTCATGGGCCAATCCTCTCAGACAATCTTGGTAACAAGACAGAACAAGTCTACAAATTCAAATACTTGGACTGTACTTAGACCCTCTTCTGACCTACAATATCCATATTACCAACCTCATCAAAAAATCCATATGAGGCTAGGACTCTTATACTGAATCAGAAAGTTCCTTATCCCCATCTCCAGACTATGCCTCACCAGCTCCCTTCTCCTGTCCCTCCTTGATTATGGTTCTATTGTCTACTCCCCAGCACATCCTCCCTTTCTCCAAACTCAGGACTACATACAATAATATTGCATGCTTCGTGACCAGGCTTCCCTGGATGACCCATCACTGTACCCTCTATGCCTCCCTCAACTGGCTCACCCTTGAATGCAGGTTCCAACTTAAAATGCTCTATTTCCTACACAAAGTTCACTGTAACCTACTGCCAATCAGCGTTAACTCCCTTTTCCCTTATCGGTTCCCAGTACAGAGGAGCCACCTGTCATATCTTTGACACCCTTGTTACCGCATGAAGCATCGCAGAACTCCATCACATACAAGGGCCTAAGTTTTGCAGTAAACTGTGACCTGAACTTCAGGCCTGTAGTTCAATTGGCTCATTCACCTCCTCCAATCCACCACCTGTGTCTGCCCGTAGGTAACCCCATGAATGTCCACCAACCCTTGAGTTAGCTTAGAGTTTATATGTACTGTATCTGTATACTGGCTCTATTGTTGTGTGCTCTGTATTTTTTCTAATCTAGATGATCCTGTCATATACTGTACCTGTTTCTTTTGTAAATACTGTAACATTTTGCAAATATTGTTTTTACCTTTTCTCGGTATCATCACATTTCTGTACCACTGGACATTTGTGAAAATGGACATTTTGGTCCATACCTTCCAGTAAAAAATAAAATGTAATTGAATTTGAATTGAGATAAGTGCACTAGATACAGTTGTGCCTATTTTAGGTACAACCCAGGAGAGTTACAAGACAGTCAATACAATAGTGACAAGCAAATATACCATACAATAAATTACAGTACAGTAAGGACAATACAATAAGGACAATGCAGCAAATTAACAAATACAACAAGGCATGTTGTAGGCCAGAAAGATAAAGACACAAATACGAGGTAGTTCATGAAAATATATGAGCAGGCCAGAAATCTAGTGAGCTACCGCTGACTCAAATGCATAGGCAACAAGAACTGAGAAAGCAAGAGAAATGCAGTCTTCCAGCACATTTTACCTAGTGATGGGAAAAATGTACATGGACTGGTTTAGTTTAGATCTGCTGATGGCAGGCCTGACAGCCTAAGGGCAGGGACACCCTGGAAAGCATGAAGATACAGCTCAAGTTGGCCTTTAGCTGAACTCACTGAGTCCTTTAAAACTGAGGGTGGGAGGAACAGCTATGAACTGCAAGTGGCAGAAAGTCCTATTTTGGGTGCAATAGCACTGAAGACCCAGTCCCCATGTGGACAGATATTTTGGAGACAATGAGAAGGGACTTATCATTAGATCTGGGGGTAGGACAAGTGGGAGGACTTGAGCAGGGCCACAATGGAGGTGGCAGTGCCAGTCCTAATTATTTCAAAGTGATCACTATTTACAAGTATACCAATCCAAAGTGTGATCTGCTCAACTCTGGCTTTATTAATTTAATTATTTTTCTTAAGGTGCTCCTGGTTGTAACTAATATCAGTAAAGAAGTAAAGTTCAGAGTGCTGCCCTCAAAAAAACTACCCTAACAGGACTGTGATGGAGGATTTTGTATTCTTATTCCTACTGCTTATGCTGTAAACAGAGGTTCTTACTGTAGTTATCAAATTTCAGCCGAGACTTGAATAAGTCAAACCACCGTTTCATGGTGAACTCTATCAGTTCAGTCCTACACTATAAATTATTTTAAATGTTTATCTCACTGATCTGAGTTGAAGTCCTGCTGTTTCATTCTGTCTGTTTGCAAAGACCTCCCCCAAAAAAAACCTGTGCTTTGATTCTACTGGTGAAATTATGTTTATCCATCACACTTGACACTTGGGTTAAATTCCAATACTGACACTGTAGTGCAACATGAGGGGGTGCTGCACTCCTGAGGTGCCATCTTTCAGGTGAGACATTAAACCGAGGTCCTGTCTGCCTGTTCTGGTGGTTATTCAGATGGACATTAAAGATCCCATGGTATTGAAAAGAGTTGGGGAAATTTTCTATACATAACTTAAAAGAACATATAAACAAATCAGTATTTCTTCATGCAAAATCATGAAAAGGAGAAAACATAAGCATAAGGTATTGCTTCATACTTTAAACCCAAACATAACCAACATACTGTAAGCATACCCCTCTCCACTAAAGGGTAGGGGAAATTTTATTCAAAACTTCAAAACAAAAATACAGGAATGGATTACAGCATACAAAATCATAAAAGAAATCAAGGAAAAGCCATAAATAGAACATTTTAGCATACAGGAATGTCAAACATAAATAAATCATATTACTGCCCCACACACACACACACTAAAACAGTAGGGAATTGATTATTCAAAACTTAAAACAAAATATACAAAAGTATTTGACTGCATACAAAATTATAAGAAAGAACAACAAACCCATAAATAAGTATGACATCATACAGAAGCAAAACATAAACAATCCATATTTATACCAAACCCACTTCCCTGCCCCACTAAAAGAGGAGGAAAACTGTTTCTAACACAAAACCAAAATAGACAGAAAGGTATTTTGCCATACAAATCATACAAAAAAGAAAATGAAAAACTATAAATAAGTAGTACAGTATACAGTGAATGTCAATCATACTGTGCAATACTAAAATGCAATACACAAAATTCATATAAGGAAAAAGGATCAAAAATACAACAAGTATAAAAATCATACCCAGCTCTAGTAATGAAAATATGATATATTCCAACAATAATCCAAGACTCTTAGCCTGTATCAAGCCAAGATAGGAGTTTCCATTTTTCTGTAGACATGGGAAGGAAGTTTCTCTTGGTCATCGCCTGATTTATTTAAAACGGCGTCTCTAATTATCCAGACTAAATTATCTGGAGTTACAAAATTTGCTGTAGGGCCATTTACATCAGGCCTGCCAAATATGGTATTTGATGCATCCCAAAATGCTATGGAAAACACCCACATCATAGTGCTTCCCTGAAAGTGGATAATACCCAAAAATAAAGCGTTGGGTCATAAATTAGTAAAGGGAGAAGAGGCCCAATGAATAGAAAGTATCGACCAAAACTGCAGGGCATAAGAACAGAAAAAAACAAATGCTCCATTGTCTCCACAAGTGTTTGACACATATTCAGATGTGGACATGCCTTTCCTCAACTCATTTATACTTAAGGTTGCCCTTGACATTGAGCCTGCCATGAACACCCAACCAAGTGACATCCCACATGTACTGCGGCATCGTGTAATGAAGTAGCATGGCCTTAATATCATACCTATCATGTTGTGGATGTCTCACAAATTCAGGGGTTGAAAAAATACGAAAGTTGGATGGCAGTATAAAAATATTTCCTTTTGGTGTTCAAATTGTCAATTTTGTCACTTGCCATAATTTTAATTTTCCAAAAAGTGAGTAAAATAAAGAGGAAGATTTTGAATATGTTTTGTTTTGCAATGGGTGTGTCTAATCCCCAATCCTTCAGCAAGGAGAGAACATCAACAACCAAGGAGACCAATGATGAGGAATTACTCAATAAAGTTTGAATATTAACACATAAAAAATTGAAGAAAAAACTACAGGATTCACCAAATGTAAACCGCCTTGTTCTTTAGGTAAATACAAAATACCTTTTTAATTGGATTCAGTCAACTGCCCCACAGAGCTTGAAAGAACAAGCTGAGCAGAGAGTCTCTAAATTCTTAGGTAGGGAATAGATGGCAGCCAAATGTAAAAAGAAACCCAATAAAAGCGTTTCAGTCATAAAACCGTCTCAGTTTCAACATTTTCCATCTATTGCAGAGCTGTATTTTAGTCATGGCTTCTTTAATAAGTTTTCCCAATTAAAATTTTCGACATTGTCAATGCCAAAATAGACAACCAGGATTTTCACTTCGAAGTCACAACAGAATACCCATGACTGTACCATAGTGAGAGGCACCCCACCTAGAATCAGACACGTACTTTTGTGCCAATTAATTTGTGCTCCTGTTCCTTCCATAAAAGCCATAGTCACTGCTTCTGCATCTTTGCTAGATGGAATATCTGCCAAAAGAGGCAAAGATCATCAGAATATGCCACTGTGCAAACCTCAGGGACCATACTATTAAAGAGAGCCGCCAATGCTCTCAGTTGTGTTGAGCTGCACTAAAGGGATCTAAAGCTAGAATGTACAATAAAGGGCTGCAAGGACAGCCCTGGCATTACCCTGGTGTGTCTCGAGATTACCAGTCCAACTGCTTACATAGGAGCTACCTCAGCTTGATCATAAATCCTCATTATCCAAAGACAAAAGGAGTCTGAAACCCAAAGGAACATAAAATTTCCATAAATAGAGGTGAGACACTCTGTCAAAAGCTTTAATTGGCTGAGGCTGAGCAAAACCCCATGACCTTACCTACTCGCTTCTATCAAAATTCTCTAATCAATATCAGTGCAGCCATAATCATCATGCCAGGCACAGAACAAAATTGGGAAGCATGAATAATAAAACTTAAAACCAATGAAATCCGAATACTTAACAATTTAGTCAAGATTTTACTGTCAGAATTTAACAAAGTAATTGGCCTCCAGTTCCTTAAGTCTTCCCTGTCACCTGTTTTATAAAGAAAATTACCAGCCCTTGATTGAAGTTATTGGGAAAATTCCTTGTTCCAAACTGAAAATATACATTTGAAGGAGTTCTGGTCCTAATATCTCTAAAATGGCAGGATAAATTTCACATGGAAGGCCATTGTTACCTGACGACTTCCATTTAGGCAAAGCCTTTACAATGGTTTCTAATTCAGCAAGGTGAGAGGCTGGACAAGAGTAGGAAGGAAACATGCCAGTATTTTGGGTATGGTACAAGAGGATAACCAGCGTCCATCTTGTCCGCTGACACCGTGTGGTCCGCTCTAAACAATTGTACCAAATATTTGTCTAGTTCAGAGAAAATGCCTTTCTGTGATGTTACCTCTTCCCAGATGACATCAAAAGCTTCTTCATATCTTTTTTGTCTGGCTGTGCACAACTTTCAAAAGGATTAATTGACTCCTGTCCACCCTGAGTGCCAAATCACTGCTCAATTTCCAGAGCCTGTCATCTCTCATAATGAACCCAAGCCAATTTTGTGTGAGATCATGCAGTGCAGCAGGTCAACATACTCTCCATCATTTAATTTGGAATAATCCTGTTGAATTTTGTATCTGAGATCATGATATAGAGGTCTATTTATGTTTCCCTAATAATTTGTCAATGTCCTGAAAATACTGCCTAATATCTAATTTTGTTTCCTCCTACCATAGTTGGATCAAGTCATAAAAAAAAATACCAACTCCGTGCCTGAAGGAGGAGATAAAACCTTGTTTACAGTTGGGATAGCCAATAAAGAGACATTTAATTTCCAATACCCAGTACCTTTTGATGTTTCAGGATAACCTGAAAATATGACTTGTAGGAGCACATGATCCGAAGTCGCTACCAGTATTACCATTTGGGATCTGTACTGCAGGTTGGAGAAACAAACCAATAATTAATTCTAGAATGACATGTCCCAGAAAAGTAAGTATACATCCCTTTGTACCTGTAGTATCGAAAACATCCCTCAGTCCTGTCAGGGAATCATTTCAATATAAACGTTTGAATCATAGTAAAGTTTAGTGCAGGAGCCCCTCTATCTTGTTGAGTTCTGGCAATGTTGAAATCACCCCCAAATAAAACATTATGTCTAGTGAAGAAATAAGGTTGCATCTTAGTTAACAAATCTATTCTTTCAGATTTCAATTAAGGATTATATACATCAATTAATCAAAACTCTGAAGCATGAATTGAGACATCCAACAACAAACATCTCCCTTCTATTTCTACAACATCCTTGACCTGAATGTCAGGGTTGCAGAAACAGATACCACCACAGAACAAACCACTTCTCCTTCCCCAGACCAATAACAGGGGCCCCAAAGCCACACTGCTGAAGCAAGCGTCAAAATTTTCCACAGTGTAAATTCAGGTATCTTGGATAAAAAACAGATCAATTTCTCAATCAGAAAAAAATCAAAAGTAGCCAACCTTCGTTTGATAGATCGAATACTGTTTACATTGAAGGTAGCTACAGTAAGATCATAACCAAGACACAGTAATGTTGTTGGAATAATCAGATAATAGGCAGTTTCTTACGGGCACTCTTTCTAATCCCAGGTCTAGAACACACTTTTTTCTCCGTTTTTACAGATGTTTGTGAATTATGTAAAGCTGCCACTTGTTCCCCTTCAAAACATGTTCTACCACAGAAGAGGACTGAGCAGCATCAGAAATCCTCTTCTTCCATACTGTCTTCACAGGCAGGCCTCAAATTTGTTACCGTTGGGATACAAGGAGCAGTAGGTAGATCTACCTCTGTATGGGTACTTGGGAGATCAAGAGGATGACAATCAGGACCCAGAGAAGTCTGGAGGGAGTGGAGGGGCCAAAATACTAACAGGAGGGTATCCACTAGAAGTGGGGTGAGTCTGTGACAGGAACAACCATATCCTGTGCTCGTAATGGAGGCACAATAGTCTGATCTAGAGTGGATACCAGGATGGGTAAAATGGTATCGACCTCAGGATGCTCTGCAGAAGCAGGGAGTGGGCCTACAAGGTCTCGGGGTCTAAGATCCAAACAAGTTCTGACAGAATGGGCCATATTATTATAAAAATCCTGAACAGCCAAGTCAGCATCCTCAGTGTTGTGTGATGCCAGGGGACATTCAGTAAAAGTATGGCCAGGTTCATCACAAAAATTGCAGAGGGTGCATTAACACATTCCGATCCCTGGTGGCCTACGTCTCCATCTAAAACAAACTACCTTATCACAAGATGTACTAATGTGTCAGGGGACCCACATTTACAGCAATGTCGAGTTTGACCAGAATAAAAATAAACCCTTATCCCATCCAATGAAAAACAATTGGGTAAATGCTGGAATCATTCTCTACTTGAAACAAATTTAATCTTCAGTCTCTATCCTGTTCCAGAACCCTCAGAGTCTAAAATTGGCTCCAGGGAGCCTTACATCACATTTCTTTTCCAGCCATCGTAATATATCAGTCACATTCACACCCCATTTCTAAACAGTATAGTAATAACACAAAAGGACTGCTTCATCAGTGAAATGACTTGAAATGGGGCCCAGAGTGGATTCATTTTAATGAAGCATACTTGGTACAAAACACTCCAAAATACCCTGTGTCCTAAAACTGACATCAACGGTATGCTCACCCGGTGCATGTATCAGAGCATAAACCTCTGAGGGAAAAGCCTAGAGACTGTTTTAATAACACACAGCCCACAAAAACCTATCTGAAGTTCTGGCATCCCACCAAGATATCTCAGGCGGATGGCATTCGTCTCTTTGCTTGCTCCACGGTTTGTGGAAAAGTAAAGCAAATTTTTCTTAGTGGAACCAGGAGGGGCCGCCAAACCAGCCTGCCTGGATGAACCATTTTCTGAGGAAGTATCAGACGTCGAGGGACCAAATCATGCATAGTAATAGCAGCAACCATGTCCATGTTTAAATTAGAAGAAGAAGGGTCAGTAAAAGTACCTGGTAGAGTAGTGTCACATCCCCATCGAGAAGCTGTTGTGATACAGATGTAGAGGTCTCCAGGAGCACCCCAGAAACAGCTGGTCCTGTAGCCTGAGAGGCCTGTGACAACAAACTCTGGTGATCATCAAATTCAGAATCAACAACTCAAGTGCCATCATGGTGCTCGTTCACCCAGCTTTCGACAGTGCATCCTCTGCCGACCAACCTGGATCTCCGGTGAATGATTCAAAATGTGCACCATATCAGGCACTACTGTGATAGATTGTTTTCAGTATCAAGTGCTGGTTCCAAAAGAACATTTTAGCCAAGGAGGATTCCAGAGAGGAGATGCACTCCCCAGGTGTTTTTGTATCTTCTTCTTGTCTTGCAATTTTGCCAAAGCTTCAAAATATGCTAAATTCACAAGCCGAATATGTTCTTGCAACTTCTGTTGCAACACAGACTCTTAGTCAACATACTGTGAACTGGTAGCAACCATTTGGGTATTCTGCAGTTCTCCACCTACAGCATTAGGGAAAGAGGAAATTGTTTAACCAGGAAAGGCACATTAAGCAGGAGCTTGTTTCCAGGTGTGACCTGGGAGCACAAGGAAGTTAAGTGACTTGCTCAGGGTCACACAGTATGCAAGTGGAAGCTGTGGATTCAGATCCAGGTCTGGTCTGCTGGATGTCACCAGATTTGCAGCTCAGGCATTGAACCACTGCGCTATACTGCCTCCTCAGCTCCATTAGACACGCTTCCAGGAGAAACCTCCACCGTCCACATGCTGACCGATCCAGTGCTACACTGAGCTCCTCCAAGGTTCTGTGAGACAATGACCCCCTACAAAGAGTAGTGGAATTTCCCGGTGTCCTGGCAAAATTTCCCCATTCACTAAAATACCACCAACAGCTAAAATCTGGTTCAATTTCAGTCAGTTACCATTTGTATCCCCCGTCGCCCCTAAAAATGGACTTCTAGTCTAAGTGGGCCTACCGGGTCGCAAAATTCAATAAATAAATAAATATTAAATGATTACCTGTCATGTTCAGAAGGAGGGGTCATAAAAGACTCTTAAAATGTTGGGGTCAGAATGTCAGAAAAAAAAAACTTAATGAAGTAATGTTGTTCTGAGGGATGTTCAATGGCCCAGTAGGGACCACTTTGCTTTCTGTGCCAGTGACCTGAGATCGGATGTGAACTCAGTAAGCCAGTTTAATGTACCAAGGCTGATGGTGAAGGTACTGTAGCATGCAACATCAGCACCAGCCTGGATAGGGATGGAGCAGTGTTTTGGCACAGACATGACACCCTGTCGTGGGCCAGGAGCCTTCCAACGAGGTATTGACATGCATATTAGGGCCCAATGGGGCTATGCATTGGGTCAGAACTGTCTCCAATATTTTATTTATTTCATGGGACCTGCTCAAATGAGAATATAATTGTATTTTCAGAAAAGAAGGGAAATTAATTGGTAAAAACTGCATTAATGCAGACATTAGGGTTAAAGAATGCAAATCACACAAACATAAAACATAGAAACATAGACGTTGATGGCAGATAAGGACCACAAAGCCCATCCAGTCTGCCTATTTCTTTTCTACCTTATGAATGTGCCATCGGCCTTTGCTCTGTCAATGGCCTATCTTTTCATGCTCATCTGTATTGCTCCCTTATGCCTATTCCATGCCCATTTGAAGCCCTGCACTGTATTCATATCCACCACTTTCTGAGGTAGGCCGTTCCATGCACCCACCATACTTTCTGTGAAAAAGAACTTCCTCACATTACCCCTTAATCAGCCTCCCTCTAATCTCATGCTGTGTCCACTTGTCTACTAGGGAAAAGGAACAACATTTCAGTGGATAGAAAATTGCACTAGTCTGCAGATGGTTTTAGCCCAAAATTATAATGGTAAATCTTTATCACTTATACAGAAAAAATTATAGCCAAGAAATACTCTGATTATTGCACAAGCAGTAAAGGAAAAGACTTTAGGGTTTTGGGTCCCTAAAGTTTTGGCAATTCAGTGGTGGAATCTTCCTTGGGTTGCCAACCCTAATGCTTGCCCCTCACCCACTCCCCATAGCCTCCCGGTCTGAAGCACGGTGTATAGCCCCTGCCAGTGCCTCATAGTGATACACTCTTCAAATGTAGAGAAGCATGTCCTGGTATCCGTGATATGGGTGAAGAAAACTGAGCAACTCAAATATGAGTGACTCAGTTATTTACTCGAGTGTAGCAATGGTGAAGGTATATAAAGTAGGGAGGGAATAGCAAGGGTGGAGGGAAGGAATAGAGACAGTAAATGATGGGGTTGTGTATGGTGCTATGGGATAAGCAGAGGAGTGCAGTATGCTGCTGCCAAGCTGGCTGCATAGAATGATACACACAGATACCACTTACAGTGCTAGTGGTCCCAGGTTTAGGACTGCCTGCAGGTACAATTTTGTGTAGCTGTGTTGGGTGTTGGAATTTTTTTTCATTCTCTGGTTCCCTGTGTCATCCCATCCACGGTATCCTCCTGCTTATTGTGGTCCCCTCCGTGTATTCTCCTGTCCCCAGTGTCCCTGGCCCCAAGAGTTGATTATATTAGTATGGGGTGTGGGTTGCCCCCACAAAGGGGGGGTGGGGCATAGCCCTCAAGACAAATAATAAATATATATATCGCCCGCTTTGGAGTTATGGAGTGGTCACAGTGATGGAGCTCAGTGTAGTGCTAATGGCCCAATATTGTTTTTGGTGGTTTCACTCACTGTATAGAATAGTCATGATTCTATATTCACTGTTATGACATAGAACCATATATCTCACCACTTGTTGTCAAAAAATTTGATTTAGATTTCTTCACGCTGGGCCCTGCAAGAAGATGAGACATCACATCTGATATTGTTTGCTCAGGGAGGGGTGGGCATTAGATTTGACAACTCCAAGGAAGACCTAACCACTAATTCAACAAGACTCCAGAGACCCAAAATCTTAATGTTTTACCTATTGCTTTTTGATGTGGAGGTGGGGAGTTAAGATTGGAAACCCTATTGCCATATTTCCATACTTTTTCATTCAGTTGAGCCCTAGCTGGTGCATTAATGCAGTTTTCTTGAAAAGAATATCCTTTTTTGAAATTAGTGCAATTATATTCTCATTCATGAAGGTCCCAAGAGCCCTGCATGAACAGATGCAGACAGGTAGGACCCAAGGGAAGACTCCACCCATCTATTTTATTTTATTTTTGGTAACCAGGTAAGGCCCACTAGGCACATGTGCATGTTTTCATAGGCAACCCAGGAGCACTGGGGTGGTTAAAGTGACTTGCTCAGAGTCACACAGTATGCAAGTGGAGGTTGTGGGAATCAAACCCAGGTCTGCTGGATGTAGCAAGCTCATTTACAGCTCATTACTCTAACCTCTAGGCTATACTGCCTGGAAGTGCTGCGAGAGATGTCAAGAATTTATGAGGCTGTCTTGTGGACTGTGAAACAACAGGGCCCCTTTTGGTTAAGCACTTTCATGTGACCACAGATACAGATACAGACACAGAGGGCAAGGAGTTCATCTGTCAGTCAATGTACAGGATCTTCTGCCACCCAAGGGTGCATAGATGCAGGGCTCTATGCCAGAGAAAGAGTTATCTTCATTATATTGTACCTGAAACATACGGGCAACCCTGCACCATTCCTTCCTTGCCTGGCTGTTGGTGTTGCATAATAGCACCATCCCCAGCCTCACCCCATCCAGCTGGCTCACTGAGTCCACCCCAAACTCAGCTCACTGCCACAGGATCACTAAACACTACCTGCAGGGGTAAGATGACACTATGCACAATGCTTCTTAATATATATATTTTTTTTATTTTGACATCAAATTTTCTAGTCATTTTGTGACTCCTATAAACATAGCATGTGGTATGTATAGTATATTGGCGAAACATCATTTCACACTAAGTATGAAAACATCTCTCAGCCAGGATTTGAACTATGACACCCATCCATTTATGAGCTAGTTTGAGAAAATGGCTATGTTGGAAGTTGGAGTCGAATATTGAAAATTAGCTAAGTATATGAATGAACATTGAAATATTTCAATGTTCACTCATAACTTAACAGCAATACCATATTTTACAGCAGATTTTCAACGTAGTCTTCTTATGACCAAATCTCATAAACAAGGTAGGTGAAATCTTTCAAATTCTGGAACAAAACATGATTTTCTGGAGTGACTGCAAAATCAGCTTTTGGCCCTGATTTGAAAAATTTCACTTGTGTTGTTCATGAGCTGGGAATCCCAAAAGGCCATTTTGAAAATTTGGTGGAAAAATATTGAAAAACTGTGAAGTTATATGTGAACATTAAAATATTTCAATGTTCAGTCATAACTTGGTTGTTTTAACACATTTTTTCACCAAATTTTCAACCTAGCCTTCTTGAGACCCCACCTTATGAACCTGGTAGATGAATATTTTAAAATCCCTGCTGAAATGTCATTTCATGCCACCAGTGTGAAAACACATTTTGACTAGGATGCGAAAACAACTGCTGTCACATTCATGAGGTATGTGAAAAAATGGCTATGTTAGGGCCAGCCAACTGACACAGCAGAAAGATTCACCACTGCAATGCCAATGACCCAGGTTTGAAACAGACTTGGGTGTCAGAGGCAACCGGGGAGAGAAGGCTTGAGCACCCTGACACTTTCGCCTTCTCTTGAGGAGGTGTGGGTAGATGACCAGTGCCTACTGACCTCTGGCAGAGGCCAGGGTACAGCAGTGTGTCAGGTCCCACTGTCTAAGGATCATGACAGATGCTGGCATCGCCTTGTGTCCTGCATGTCATGCTCCTGTGGGAGAAAAATGGGAAAATGGTGCACTGGCCGATCGGGTGAAGGCCTCCTGGATCCTCACTGCTGGAGCCCCTGGACCTCCATCAGCCACCCCAGCAGCACCCAGGATCATTGGCATGGCCAGTGAGGCTTATTCCTACATAGGCATGGGACTCACCCAGTGAAGGGATACATCAGGGGCCCTGGATGGCTGTGATATGGGATGGTGGGGAAGGAGGTAGCTGAGGTGAGAAGGTACCTGTGAGGCCTGAAAGAGGGATCTGCCATGGTGCAGAGTGGGAGCATAAAAAATTGCTCTGTTGAAAAATTGGAGACAAAATATTAAAAATTAGCAAAGTTATGAGCGTGTGTAGAAAAATTTCAATGTATGCTCATAACTGTGTTGTTTTTTAAATATTTTGATCTATATTTTCAACATAGTTTTCTTGAGGATCTCACCCCATGAACCTAGTGTACTTAAATACTGCCTAAAAGATGATTTGCAAAACAACCACAAAATCAACTTTCAGGCCAGATTTGAAAAATTCCACTACCTTGTTCATGAGGTGGAGTCCCAGAAAGGCCATGTTGAAAATGCGGCATAAATATGTTAAACAATTACAAAGGTATGAATAAAAGTTGAAACCTCATTGAAATACATTAAACCAGATATACCCTATTTCCTCATATCGCAGTCACTGGTTCCAGCAGTAAGGCATCTTTTAAATCAAAAAGTGGATCTATGACATGGGACAGTTTTAGGTGAGGGTGTGTTGGGTGTGGAGTGGTGGGTGCTGAATGGGGTGTGGGGGTAGAGTGGCTGGGTGTGGGATCAGACTGGTAAGGTACCTTTCATTGTACAGATTTAACTGTAAAACAAGATCAGCATGGGATGGTTTCTTTATTTTACAAGAAAGCCAGCACTGGGGATTGGGCACCCCAGTGTAGGGATGATCTTTGGGACCTTGCTACCTGAAAGAACTCCTGACTTCTTACTGTCCCTCCTGCTCCCTCCGATTCTCTGGTGAGGATTGCTGGAGATTCCCAGGGTAACCTAAAAACATCTGGTGGAAGAACATTTGCCTTTATGGCCCCTACCCTGTGGAATTCTCTACCTTGCCAGATACGCAATTGCCTGACTGTGGAGAGCTTTAAAAAGCTTTAAAGACCTTCCTTTTAACCAAGCATTTTTTAGTGATTTAAATTATACTGGATTGTTCTTGAATTTGATGTTGTTTACAGTTGTGGTTTCGATTTGTATGACTGATATTGTAAAGGCACCCTGAGCTTTGGAAGGGTGCCTTAAAAAATAAAAATGTACTTACTTACTTTACTTACTTTGGTGACTACCCTTGTGCCACCACCTATTTTGCGGGGTGAGTCAACAACCTGGAGGGGAGGGGGTTTTGTGAGGAAGCAGTAGCAGGAGTGGCAACCCAGAATCTGATATAATATTTCAGTATGGGGAGCAGGCAACCAGCAGGGAGGGCAGAGAGTAGTGTCACCAGGCGTGGGCACCCTGGTCCGCTTAAGATACTTAGGATAGGTAGGCAGGTAGATAGATAGATAGATAGATAGATAGATAGATAGATAGATAGATGGATAGATAGATAGACAGACAGACATACTGACAGCCAGACAGAGATAGATAGCTACATCAATTGATCAGGGCATTGCTGGCTCACTGCTCCAAGTGAAATTGGCAGCGCAACTCCAGCTGTGGCTTCACAATTCAAAAGTTCTGCTGTTCTCTTACTGAGATACCATGCGTGAATGGTTCTCTCACTAAGATGAGCACTCAAGTTTGTGGGTGCCAGAACCTACTTCCAGATGTATTTTCAAAAAACGAACACCAGAATCTAGGTTAAAGGGTTACCAATTACCTAAGTCCAGGTGTTTGTTTCTTGAAAATACTGTTCATGATTTTATGTATTTTCAATGTTTTTAGTTAAAAACAGGATGGCGTCCATTATGAGCGATTTTTCTCACAAGTAAATAATTTCTCACTACAAATATATCATAAAATAAGTCCCCATGATCAGTGTTTTTTACCTTTTATGTCAGAGGGCTATCCCAAAAATTTTACATCCTTATATCTCTGAATCATTAAATATGTTTTCATGAAACCTTTGAAAAGCACAACGTTGGCACAGGCCACTTCTACCTTGAAAGTTTATTGAAAAATTCTTTACCATCTAGGCTGTGTGAGAGCAAAAAAAAAACTGTTAACCCACTGGGAAAAAATCATTATTTTCCAAAAATCAGTGTTCCAGATCTTGTAACCACAAAATGTGCTATCACAAAAATGTTCACATCTTGAACTTTGCCACCCTGACTGTGCGTGCATATGTTTAGGCTATTTTGATGACTGGCACCACAGTTATTAAGATGTAAAGTTAGGGTTTAACATAAAACACCCTACTCAACCTTAACTATAGGGGTGCTACCACACCATTATAACATGTAGTAGATAGATAGATAGATAGACAGATAGACAGACATTTATACAACATGTGTGTACTAATAAATAACAAGATAAAAGTGTTATGGTGACCCAACATAGCAAGATAATATTATTTTGCAAAGTAAGGTACAGTATGTCACAATGCATACTGAACTAATCAGAGTGCAGCCTTAATGCTGGTGACATCACAATAGCCAAGTGCAGCACTAAAGCGAGCAGTTGAATTAAATAGAAACAGTTACACTGTATTTTGATATAAACAGCACATGTAAAAGTCATAACTAGTAAACTGAAGTTGCATGAATCAAACATACAATGGTCTGACTCAAAATACACAGTTTATCATCACTTGTTTGAGGCAGGATTTTATAACTCATGTGTGGCTCCTCCACATATGAGCTATGATCCTTCCTTCTTGCATGTGAAAAGAAATGGCATATTTTGAGTCTAAGCATACACACACACACACACACACATATATATATATATATATATATATATATATATATATATACACACACACACACACACACACACACACTACTACTAGTTTGGGAACTTTTCCCATACAAAAGGCCAACATTTATTCCCCTGTATACCTGTAAGTAAAATATCAATCAACGGTATATACCTCCACTAATAAAACAATTAAAAGTACAGTATATACCTACACTAATAAAATAATAAAAATATATACCTTTACTAATTAAAACTAAGAAACAACATTCAGACCTGAAGACCATCATGGCAGAGGCCAGCCCTGGATTTGGTGGAAATAACATAGAGGATAATGTATGGTACTCTATCGGTAACCGATCTGTTAACCATTGAGAGGGTTGCCAGGGTGACCGTGTAAACCTTGAGCGGCTTCCGAAGGTTCTGTCGCCATGGCAACCTCGAGATGGTTAACATTAACTGGTTGCTGATAGAAGGACCGTACATTGTTTTTATACTGTATGGTCCCAAGAAAAGGAAAACAGCTCCTTACTTTATGAAATAGAGTCACCGCTGTGGCTGTTCAGTCATTCCCTTACTGCTGCGGCATCCGCCGGTCCCCGGAGAGTAAAAAAGGTGGGCTACGCAGACCGATCCCCTTTGTTAACCTATTGATGTGACATAGCATCGATAGGTTAACCACATTATAACGTCACATCAATGGTATAACAACCTTAGAAATGATGATTTCCTAAGGTTAACAGCGTTCTACCATACATTATAAAGTTATAGTGCATGAACAACCATGACTGGGACATGGCCATACCAGGCTACTGTCTGCTCAGTAGAGACCAGGAAGAGGGAGGATTTGTATTTTGTGTAAGGGAGGGAATCAAGGCCATGGAAGTGCAGGGGACCTGAAGAAAAGAAAGGCCTGGAGGTGCCGTGGGTCATCCTGGAGACAGGAGCTGGGGACGCTGTCCTTACAGGAGTGATATACAGACCTCCAGTACAGGGACAGAAGTTGGATAAGGCACTTGGGAAGCCATCATCAGGATGGCAAGTAAGTGGGAGATGCTGCTATTTGGTGACTTCAATCTACCAGACATGTACTGAAGCCTTCCAGCTGCAGCTTAGCCAAGGAGCAGGGCCATCCTTGACTCCCAACAGGGGCTTTTCTCAGGCAGCTAGTCCATCGAACCCACTGTGGATGGCACAGTGCTGGACCCAGTGCTTACAAACAGGGATGGCATTGCAAACACCACAGTGGCGCAGTCACCTAGGTACCAATGATCACTGTACAGTGTGGTTTAATACTAAGATGGGAACCAAGGTAAACCACATGAAGGTGAGGTCCTGGACTTAGGAGGGTGGATTTTAAAGAAATTAGACACTGCCTCAGAAACTGTCACATGGGGGAGTGCCAGAGGGCTAGAGGAACAGTAGGGAAAATAAGGAGGGCCTAATTAAGGCAACCAGCCTCTGCTTGAAGAACTGAAGAAAAGCAGAAGGGAAAATAGACTATTACTGTTCTCTAGGGAAGTGGCCAAGGCGGTGAAGGAAAAAAGGGTGACATTCAAGAGGTATATTGGACAGAGGAGGAAGATGGGAGGCATACCAAGTAAAACAGAGGAAAGCAGGAAAGGCAGTGAGGGGAGCAAAAGCATAGACAGAGGAAAGGATAGCCAAGGGATAGCTAAAAGGAATAAGACTTTCTGCAAGCACGTAAGTGAGAAGAGGATGGCAAGAGCTAATGAGGATAAGGAGGGTAGTGGGAGGGTGAGGGACTGCACAGAAGAGGATCAAGGAAAAGCAGACATCCTGGACATATACTTCTGTTCAGACTTCACAGTGGAGAGAGATGGGATAGACCACTAGGGAGCTGCAGTAACAAAAGGAAATGGACGCAAGTCCCTTTTCAAATAAAGGGTCCTGAAGGGACTTAAAGTTCTGAAAGTGGACAAGGCTATGGGACCATAGGGGATACATCCAAGAGTATGAAAAAATTCAGGGCTGGCCCTGTGGTGTGGAGGGCAGAGGTGCTGCAAATGCCTTACATCCAGCCACGCTGGTGACCCGGGTTGGAAAAAGACTTGGTCATCGGGAATCAGCTGGGATGGAAGGATTGAGCATCCAAGGGACTACTTTCCTCTCCCATAAAGGGATGGCTTGTCATCCCAGCCTTGGCTATCCCCAGGTGGAGGCCTGGGGTAGAGCAGGTCAGAGAGGCAAAAGTATTGGAGAGACCTGTGGGGATATGTAGGATGGGCATGCCTCCATGTGTGAGTCCTATGCTCCATGGAGGGATGACCTGGAAGAAAAAATGGGAAAAATGGGTGTTGGGGGCTTCATGAGCCCAGCCCAGCCATCTCCATACCCATGCCACTGCCTGGTGAGTGACCTGGTCCATGTCGGACTTGATAAATTTGAGGAGGATGGCCCTCCTCCTCAGCCCTTTACATGAGGTGAACTCATGAGGAGAACTATAATCAAGTGCACACTGAGGAGGTGGAGAGTTGGCCTGGAGGGCTGGGGATCAGGCTGAGACAGTCACCCCAGGCACAGGAGGATAAAAACCTATATAGAAAAAATAAGAAATTCAGGAGGTGCTAGCTGCCCACATGATGGTTTTACTTAGCAGCTCCTGGAAACTGGAGTGTTTATGGAGGACTGGAGGAGAAGATGTGGTTCCTCTACATAACAGTGGCAGCGAGAGGGGAGTTAACCACTATGGGCTGGTCTGTCTAACCTCAGCGGTGGGAAAATTAATGGAAAACTTTAAAAGAAGGGTTGATAGATTATCTTGAATCAATGGGCTGCAAGACGACAGGCAGCATGGATTCATGGGGAGGTCATGCCAGATGAATCTGATTGATTTCTTAGACTGAATGGTTAAGGGCACTGAGCTGCAAACCTGGAGACCTGGATTTGAATCCCATCAGCCCCCACTTTCATACTGTATGACCTGAGCAAGTCACTTAACTTCCTTGTGCTCCCAGTTCATACAGGGTTAACACTTTAAGAAGCCCAAAGTGGGACATTTCTTACTGAAACATGATTTTCGCAGGACAGTACGTAACCTTGACCAATGCAACAGACTTATTTTCTCTATATAATCAGAATTAAGGCCAAGTATTGCAGTTTCTTAGTTGCTTCTATTGTTTCTTGTCATTTTAAGGTATTTTAGTTAAGGTATTATAGTTTTCTGCAACATTTAGTGGAAAGTTAGAAAATATTTTTCTACTATAAAGTCAGGACATGTAGTATTTTTCATGTTTTTTTGCAGGACACAGCTGCCCAAATCAGGACAGTCCTGCGAGAATCAGGACAGGTGGTAACCCTAAGTTCATACCTGGTAACAAGATCTAGCTTAGTGTGCCTTTCCTGGTTGAACAATTTCCCCTTCCTTTCCTTTCCTTCCTTTCCTTTCCTTTCCTTTCCTTTCCTTTCCTGAGTGACCAGAGAAATATATCAGGGGAAGGCAGGAGAATGGTCTCTCTGGACATTAGCAAAGCCTTTGACACTGTACCACACAGGAGACTAATAAAATGAGCCCCTGAGGAAGTGTGGGCTAAGACAAATAAATGTGAGGTAACTTTCCTGTGTATTGACTTGATTTTGCTCCCTTAAAACAGCACGTCATAGTCTTCAGTGAGTGTGACTGTTTTTTTTTTGGGGGTCTTTGGGATTTAATGGACAGCACCTTAGGAAGGTCCTACACTGTACACCACATTTTTGTTGTTCTTAAATAAATTGAGCAGTCTGGGGTAGTATCAAAAGTGATGAACTGGGTTAGAAACTGGTTAAGAGGTAGGAGACAGAGGGTGGTGGTTAACAGCACTCACTCCAGTGATGGCAGAGTGACCAGTGGGGAGTCGCTGGGCTCTATTGAGGGTCCTCTTCAATGTGACATCATAAGTGACGTTGCAGAAGAACAGAAAGGGAAGGTATGCCTTTTGCAGATAACAGTTCAATCTGGAATATGGTAGACACCCAGGAGGGGTGGAGAAAATGCATAGGGATCTTAGGAAACTCAAGGGACTGGTCAAGAGCATAACAGTTGGGGTTCAATGCTAAAAGTGCAAAACCATGTACCTAGGGCATAGTAACCAAAGAGCTGAATATAGGACATAGGGAGGTATTTGACTGTCACTAACCATGAAAGGACCTTAGGGTTATCATATCTGAGTACCTCAAACTGCAGGACACTTTGACAAAGCAGTGGGTAGGGTCAGTGGGACGCTGGGATGCATAGGAGAGGTATCTCATGCAGGAGGAGGAGGTGGTGTTGCTACTATATCACTCATTGGTGAGACCCCACGTGGAGTATTGTGTCCAGTTCTGGAGGCCACACTTCAAGGAGGACATAGACAGTGCTGAGGCAGTCCAGAGGAGGCAACTAAAATGGTGCAGAGGTTGCACCAAAAGCCCTATGAGGAGACTGAGAAATCTTAACCTGTACACCCTGGAAGAGAACAGTGCAAGAGGAACATGATAGAGACCTACTAATACCTCACAGGGGTAAACAGAATGCAAGAGGCAGGCTCTTTCAAATGAGAAAGAGCACCAGGACCATAGGGCATATAATGCAGCTGGGAGGGGTTAAGAAGGATGTGAGGAAATACTACTTTTCTGAAAGAGTTGTAGACACCTAAAACTGACTGCCAGAGAAAGTGGTTAAGGCAAAACAGTAGGGGGCTTTATGCATGCATGGGATAGAAATAGGAAAATCTTAGTAAACAGGCATGTAGAAGGAAAGATCACTGGAGACAAGTTAGTTTCTGCAGATAGACTAGAAAGGGAACAATCTGAGCAGACTGTGTGGGCTAAGCAGTCCTATTCTGCAGAGAAATTCAGTTTCTATGTTTCTCTGTACCACAGTACATTAAACCCCATGAAACAGCACTATTACCACTCAGTTGCCAAACCTATTAACCAGTTATCAAACTCTCCACAACTGGAAAGCACCCTCCTTTTAAAACTGTAAAATAAACAAAAAAACTACAGCACAACAAAATAGCACTAAAATCCCAGGGAGAAAAACAACCTGCCCACAACCTGAGAGAAAAATGACAAAACGAGGGAGAAAAATAGCCTGCAAAATAAACTGTCCCTTTAAGCTCAGCTCATCAGATGTGGCATCCTGTAGCTTGTTACTCAGTGCTCCAGATCACACTGTTCACATGCTGAAGTTTTGTACAACTTCATAGCAAGGACATATTTAACATAAACAAACATAAATCGTATGTGCAAACATTATTAAACAGCAAAGGTGGGCAGGTAGAGGTGAAAATATGATGCAGCAAAGATATATTTACAAAAGTATTAAGAAACACAGTGTAAAAATGCAGTGTTAAATGAAGCAGGTTGTCAAATGGGCCAAGAGACAAACAAAAAGAAACAGCAGAAAATGGTGGGGGCATGGAAAATGAAAAGTCCAGGGAGGGCAACTAAAATGGTGCAGGGTCTGCAACAGAAACATATGAAGAGACTAAAGAAGCTTAATATGTATATCCTCTCGAGGAAAGGGGGGGATATGATATAAACTTTCAAGTACCTCAGGGAATCAACAAAGTCCAAGAGGGTAGCATCTTTCAGAAAAGAGATGTGCAAGAACAAGGGGCACAGTTTAGAAGATAGAGAGGGGACACTCAGGTGCAACGTGAGGAAGTATTTTTTTCACAGAGAGGGCAGTGGGCGCATGGAACGGCCTTTCTGAGGAGGTTGTGGGGTCAACAACAGTGAGGGAATTCAAGAATGCATGGGATAGACATAAGGCAATTATAGTGGGGTAGGAGAAGTAGGCTGTTGGTTAACTAGGACCTGCAGCCTATCCAATAGGTAGTGAAATGGGCAGACTGGGTGGGCAAATCAGTCCTTATCTGCCATCAAAGTCTATGTTTCTATAGAAAGAAAACAAGGAAGAGAAAAGAAAACAAAAATGGTTTAAAGGAAGAGGAAGAGGAAAAGGAAAGGAAAGTAGTAAGAAAACTAGAAAAAGAGGGGAGTACATGATCCAGACAACAGACGTATGAGTTAGTAGTTATGTATTGGATACAAAACCAGACATAATTGAAAAATAAAGTGTAGACAATGGCTTAATACACTACAAAATAAAGTACTGGCATAGTTACAGTCAGGAAAGGGTTCAGCTGGTTCTTACTCTACCTCACTCCACATATAGTAGGACTAACTGCATGTACTGTACCTATGTTTGGAAATGTGAAAAATTACATTTAACATAGAAACAGTTTATGCAGAACACAGCCACCGCCATTTTGTGCTACTGACTCAATAAGTAGTATGCTTTCCTCTTGGGCTGGAAGTTTAGAAGGTCATGGGTTCTAGTCCAATAGCAGGTACTTAGGTAATACTGTACCCGTAGTGCTTTATAAGGGAAGTGCAGCATTGCTAAGGGGCTGTCCTTCAGAGGAGATGTTGAGCCAAGGTCTCTTCTGACCATCTATGGACGCTGCCTAGTAGGGAGTTTTCCTGGTGTCATGGCCAACAATCCTCCTGTTAATAATTATCCTCCTTAATAATCCTGTAATAATACTCCGCTATCGTTGAACCCTACCTTCTCCATGAATGTATCCCTATTTGGTTAAATTAAGTAATCACCAAATATGTCTTCATCCACAGTTGGCATGTCTCCTTGAGCATCTTGTCACTTTTTCCCAGTCCTGCTTATGTCTTGTTATAACTAACGCTCACTGTGACATTGTTGTACTATGTATTTCATGCTCTAAGGTGTTCCTCCTATTTCTGGATTGCTGTATACGCTGTGTTACACATGCTGTATTACGAATTGTATGTAATTTACTGTAACATACTTGCAGTAAGATACTTGCTGTGTTATTTAAATGTATGTAACTAATTCAGGGTCGCCCTGAAAAGGACCTCTGGTCTCAGTGAGTTAACCAGTTATCAAAATGCTACAAATAAATAAATAAATACATAAATAAAACAGGTCCATGTAACCACCCTCAGGATAGAAACATAGAAACATAGAAACATAGACTTTGTGAATAAGGACCGTTTGGCCACCTAGTCTGCCCATTTCCCTACCTACAGGATAGACTGCAGATCCTAGTTAACCAACAGCCTATTTCTTCCTACCCCCCACAAGAATTGCCTTATGTCTGTCCCATGCATTCTTGAATTCTCCCACAGTTTTAAACCCCACAACCTCAGGAAGGCTGTTCCATGCATCCACTACCCTCTCTGTGAAAAAATACTTCCTCATGTTGCCCCGAACACCCCCCTCTATCTTTAAGTTGTGTCCCTTGTTCTTGCACATCTCTTTTTCTGAAAAATGCTACCCTCTTGAACTTTGTTGATTCCACTGACGTACTTAAAAGTTTCTATCATGTCCCCCTCTCCCTTCTTCCCTCAAGGGTATACATATTAAGCTCCTTTAGTCTCTCCTCGTCAGCTTCTCTTGCAGACCCTGCACCATTTTAGTTGCCCTCCTCTGGACTGCCTCTATCCTGTCTATGTCCTCGCGGAGATGGGGTCTCCAGAACTAGATGCAGTACTCCAGATAGGGTCTCACCAACTGCCTGTACAGAGGATAACAACTTCCTGTTTTCTGCTGGTGATGCCTCTCCCTGCATCCCAGTATACCCCATCCTCCCTACTGCCTTCTCACATTGCTTGCTAACCTTAAGGTCATCTGATATGATTACCCCAAGTCTCTTTCCTTTTTGTTGTTGTTACTACCTCCCCTTCCATTGTGTAATCTTTTTCTGGGTTCTTGTTTCCCAGGATGCACCTAGAAACAAGCTATCACAGCTCAATGTGCCTTTTCTAGTAAAAAAATAAAAATTACAAATAAACCATCTTGGTGGTATGGTATTAAGTGCCAATGATATCAGCACACATAATAATTTCTACCCTTCTGTAAAGCAAATGATGAATTTTGAAGCAAAACTAGCATTCACGTAATATATAATCTCTGAGCAAAAGGGTAATCTCATCCGAAACAGAAAAGCAAAACAATGACCTTGATAGTATGCTTCTCTAGAAAACACTTCATAAAGCCCTAGTTAGAACTTTAATTAATTTGAACTGTCAACATGACAATGTAAGGAATTCAAAGTACAACAGAACTGATAAGATGATTTGGTATAAACAAGACCAATAGTGCTAGTTGAAAAACTGTTGTGTTGAACAAAAGTCTGTTTTAAGTAAACAAAAAAAATTCCAAGTGACAAAAGACAGGTCTTCTTCGTAAACGGAATGCCAACATCCCAACAAGATGCAAGGTCAGTGCTGTCCACTGGGCAGATAAAGGCACAGAATAGATTGGATTCTGATATACTGTAGTGTCTGATAACAAGAAGAAAACAGCAAAAAGAAAACTGAAAGGCTAAGATGAAACATCTGCAGTTGCTGTATTTAGAATTAGGTAAATCTGACTGCCATTTTATGTAATTGAAACAAAGTGCATCCTGAACTACCACCAACAGGATACATCTCATTACCACCATTACTGCTGCATTTCTTAAACCCAGCAGCTGATGTGTTTATCTGTCACATTTGTCCTTCAGCCTGAGAGAGAAAAAATAGCAATTGTCTTTTCCAAAGAAGCCTATAATTTATGGGGAAACATCAGGAAAAATTAGACCTCAGCAGGAAAACATAGTTATGCAATTAAACAATATCAGCATGTCTCCCAGAAAGGGCTGACAAGTAAGCCTCACACCCCTTCACTTTTCTGCATGTCAATGCTCAGGAAATTAGCTGAAGGTGCTTCCAGATCGAAACTTGCATGGAAAATTTATAGTGCAGACTGAAGCCATCTGTGTGGATGACAGAGTTAGTTATCGGAAGAGCGGAGTAACATAAAGAGATGTCTTAGCACAGCCCATAGAGAAAATGAGAGCTGACAGTATTAGGCAGCCATGGACTCCAGGCCTCTTTAAAGCCCCTGAGCGATGGACATGTTTACAAGTACAAGAACTATATTTTACTGCACCCTGAATCTACACATATGTTGCTAGACTGCCCTTGTCTTTCTATGATTTTAAAGTGATCACCCTTTTCTGTAGTTTTCTATCATGTCCAATTATCTATAAACCAGAAAGGACAGGAAAACAACTTATACTTCCTCAGTTTATCAGCCATGACTTAATTTTCTCAAGAAGATACACAGCCATTTCTCCAAAACTAAGAAAGTAACATAGAGTTCTCAAGTCCAAGATTACGAACATTTAGTTTGCCAGCCTAGTCCTTGTTTACTAGGATATTCTGATTTCACTCAGTCAATGGAATACAAAGGTCTCTGATAAATAAAACCAGCACCACAGCAGTCATTACATGTAAAATAGTCTTCTATGTTTTGCTTAGAAAGCTGATGATGTTTATATAATATGATCTAGTATTTCTGTTTTTACAACAGAAAACTGAACTTTAATGAGGCACACTATTATTATTAATGGTTATCCAACTGATGACAGGATAAGTTGCTTACTGAGCTGCCAAATTATCACTTAACTAATGCTTATTCTGATAAACATGTATGGTCAAGGCCGGAATACCATGAACTGCTGCAAGAACAGATTAAGTACTTAGCTGCGTATCCTTAAGTTATAGTTTCAAGCCAAACTTCAGCTCTGGTTGGCCCATGATCTACTCTGC
Source organism: Neoceratodus forsteri (assembly GCA_016271365.2). Taxonomy (NCBI): domain Eukaryota; kingdom Metazoa; phylum Chordata; order Ceratodontiformes; family Ceratodontidae; genus Neoceratodus; species Neoceratodus forsteri. Next base: position 666,089,676 of record CM057455.1, on the reverse strand, counting down.
TTACGTTAGGATAACAACTGAACTAATTAACAGTGTAATAATTAATGCTTTTAACAGGCTGATAATTATTTCTATTCTGCTAAAGTTTATTGTATATAACTCTATCTCATAAACTGCTGCTATCCAACTGAGTACCTGGCTATCTAGAACCCTGCCCCAACTGCCGACTGTCAGGAAGGCCTAGGCAGGCTGTGAATCAGAGAGCCCAGCCTCATGCCCAACACTGTAAGCCCTGGTACCTCACAAGGGGCATAGAACCCCAGGCCACTGCAATGGGAGGCTCAAAGTGGCAAACATGCTGCTGCTTATCTTCTGTATCATCACCTCTAATACCACCTCCCAACCACCCCATTTTAAAATGCAGACTCTCACTTTGCAGATATTCACCCAGGTCTTTTGCACCTGAACTGGCTCTGCCTGGAGTCACTGATGAGGCTAATCTACTCCCACCCTAATTGCTCCTCCACCACCCAGCCACCTCCCAAGAAAACTCCACCACAGTGCAGGTATCTTCTAATCATTCTGTCGTTCCTTCTGGGTAGTGACGTGGAAGACAACCCAGGCCCACTGGTCTCCCCCAACACCAGCAGCAAACCTCTCCTCTTACCTAAGAACCTTAAAATCTATCATGTTACTGTCAGGAGCCTACTCCCCAAGACTGACTGTCAAAACTTGCATAACCCTGAAAACCAACCAGAATTTCTCACTAACCAAAACCTGGCTGTCCTTCTGAATCTCTTCCTCAGCCATTGACATCCCTGGATACATATCTCACAGGCAAGACTGCTGCAAGTGTGGAGAGGTGTCTTTTGTCTATTCAGCATGCCTCCACAGCTTCTTCATTACTAACCCAAGAAGACATCCCCAAATCACATAAACTCATCTCTAGGGTCCTTACCCCTCACTCCATCCCAATGCAGATACGAGGTGTCTACTGTATGTTAGGCAAACCCTCCAGCTTGGTCAAAGATATACTCCAGAAAGTTCTAGACTTCCTTCCTAAAGGTGACCATATCGTGCTCGGTGACTTTAATATTAACTAGTCAGCTGGCACCAACCTCCCTCACACAGCAACCTTCACTCCAAGGTCAAAGCCCTGAATTTGCACCAACTAATCTCAGAGCCACATGCTTCAACCCCAGATCAGACAATAACAGCACAATAGACTGGAAACTGGTATCCACCACAAAGAATCAGTCCTCTGGCACCTTACAGACCTTTTCAGTGACCACTATATGACATATTGTATGAGGAAAATAACCTGTGCCAGATCATTTAAATAATTCTGCTCTCACAGTTACACTCAGGGTCTCCTGGCAGCCAGCTGATCCCTATCCTGTCAGCCCTTGATCTGGATGAGGCATTGGCACATTTTCTTTATATTCAAGATATCTGTGACAAACATACCAACTGAGCAGTGCAGAGTCCATAGCCACCACCTCCACTGGATCACACCTGACATAACTGAATTCTTCTAGTGGAGGGATACAGCCTGGGTCTAACACAAGTCAAGCGGGCTACCCCAGGACAGGCAAGCCTACACTGCACTTTGGAATTGGTACACCAGGAACATATGTCTAGCCAAAGTCAAATTCTTCCAGAGTACGCTATCTTGTAATGCCCTTGACCCTTCTATATTCTGGAAATGATCAATAGCCTAATTAAACCATCTGCCAGTGGGGCATAGTACCCACCTGGTTCTCCCTTAACTACTGACACCCTCAATCAGTACTTCATAGAAGGGCACATGGCTTCTATCCTAACCTTCCCACCCCCACTACCCAATCCAATCACCAGTGGCAACTTCTGTCTGCATGCAATCTCGGTCACTGATGTTGTAAAGAACTTCAGCACTAAATGCAGCATCTAGCTGTAGAGCCAACTGGTGCTCCAGTAATTGCTGTCCCATTGCCCACATATAAAATAGATCACTATGTACCAGTTCCTTTCCTCACAGCTGGAAGCTTGCATTGGTAGTTCTGATCCACAAGGTGGCCTGGATAACTCACCTGCAACTTCTGGCCAATCTTTCTGCTCCCCATCCTTTCCAAAACCCTTGAGAGGTTTCTCAGCAGACAGGTAATGAACTACTATCCCAAACTGTCTTACTAACTCTCTACCAGTCTGGCTTTCACTCCAACTACTCAGTCTCCTCCTTCCTCCTTTGAGTCACCAGCCACATACACCCCGACATGGACAAGGGCCTAGGTACAGGGGCCATATTGATAGACCTAGCAAAGGCCTTTGCCACCGTGGATCACCATCGGCTCCTACTGAGACTAGCCAACTCTGGTGTCTTCCACTCAGCCCTGGCATGGTTCCAGTCATACAAAGCAGCACTCCAGCACTACCCACCATTAAAAAACACCAAGAAGCAATGATATGCAAAATGAAGAGTATTTATTCCATAACAATGCGTGCTGGCCTCAAACATGTAGAAATACATGAAACTGGAGAAATGCCAGCAGGGCCCCATCAACTCCACTTGGAGTTCGGAAGGAAAGGTTGACAAAAGAAAGATGGTCATTGGCCCAAACCTGCACCCAGGGCTTGGAACATATTTTCAATACAAGATCTACAGAAAAGGGGAAAGTCTAGCTGGAGGAGCATAATATAGAAAAGGCCAAGAAACTCTGTTAAACACTTTCTCCATATCAGGGCTGAGGGTCAGAAGAGGGGAACCAGAAGGGGATGCATGGTGCAGAAGAAAGACAGTCCATTGAATACTGTGTGTGGTCTGTCAGGAGAGGATAAAACTTGCTTGATCTTTAAGAATTTCAGAAAGAAGCCGATCCAACCTACATGCTAATAAGGACATAAATAACTTGTAATCTGTGTTTAACCCTGATATCGGTCTGTAAGATTCACACAGATCCAGGGATTTCCCAGATTTTGGAATCATGGAGATAACTGCATAGCTCCTTGAAGCAAGTGGATCAGCTCCTTCCAGAAGGGAGTTAGAGACTTTTAAGACTAGAGATGAGAGTTCAAGAAACAACTGTTTAAGAAATTCAGACAGGTAGCCATCAGAGCCAGGGCATTTATCAGTTCTGAGGTGTCTCAACACCCTTACAGTTCCTCTGTTGTGATTAGGGCTAACAGTGCTGTAGATACCTCTGGATTAAGTCCAGGGAGATGCAACAAGTCCAATAAGGACCAGATATCATCTGGGGATGTTTTTTCCCTGCAGATAAAGCTTGGAGTACTAGGAAGAAAAAGTATCTGTGATTGAATCCACATCCCAGGTAAAAGTCTGATGGCAGGGTGTTGCAGTTTCAAAATGGAGGCCCTCTGGCAGAAATCTCTCACTCTGTGTGCCAATGTCCAGGCTGTCCTAGCTCCACCGTCATACTTTGACGATATAGAGCAGTGCCCTTTCAGTTTGTGCACATAAATCATCCAATTGTCTTTTAACTTCTGTCAATTGAGTGCTGTCAGTCAGGGGCTCCAAGTCAGGACTGTGCAAAGACAGCAAGGTCAATAACAGCATCATCAATAATGCAAAAGAAAAACACGCCCATGTAAAATACAGATGATCAAAACGCGTCATGACAACATATCTCAACACATGCACTCATACAAGATCATGTATTATATAACTGCCCATAACCTCATATAAAATCAAATCAAATCTGTCAACTCCACTTTTGTCCCATGATCACCCTTTCTGAGATGATTCAAATGTCCAAACCAATGTACTGTATGGGTGCACTAATGCAATCTGATTTTATTCACACCACTATAAATAAACATTCTGTACATATGTATAAATCAATCATCTTTCAAACATTACAGTTTATGCAATTGTCCACATTATTCCCAATTCAGTCTTGCATTGATGCACCCTTTTGTTCCTTCTTCTCTCGGCACGGATGCATCATCCACCTGCCATCAACCACCAATTTTCCCTACCTGTAATTTAGCTAGGTCAGATGCCAGAGATCGACCCTAACCCTTCTATCTACACCTCCCCCAATCATGTCCAGGTGATTTCCCCTGGCCCATGTTCCCTACCCCCCCCTCCCAGCCCTGCCTGTTCTCCCCTTTTTCCCTCTAGGCCCCTCCCTCCTATCCCTAATTTCCATTCACCTCCCATTCCTTTTTTCTTCTGTCCTTCCTCCCTTCCCAATCTACCTCATGCTCTTTCAGCACTTACGAGTACAACAGGAACTGTCCACCTGCCCCAGGACTCTCAGTCCTTCCATATCGACGCTTGCCTTGTGTGCCCCGGTTCGCCCTGTCTCTGTGCTTGGCGAGGGTGGGTGGCAAACAAAAAATCCCAGCAGAAAGAGGGTGAGTAACCTCAACCTGGGCTTTTAAAGCTTTAACCCCATGCAAGGACCCTCCAAACCATACCCTGGGCCAATATGTGCCCCTCAGGTACACGACATCATCCCATTGCGTCTGACCTCACCAGACCCCACCCCTTTTTCCAGCTGTCAATCATTGTGACCTCACCAGGCTCCTCCTCCCTTCATAGCCTGTTTCCCTTTTATATCCCTCCTCCTCTACCTCATCCCCCCTTAAGCTTCCTTCATTTCCTCTAGGTTGCCATTAGACAATTCAGGTTGCCTTTAATTGGCAACCTTACTTATTAGTAAAAGCAGGTAATGTAGTCACTATTTCACAATTCAGTTCAGTTACTATTTTTATATTTTATTTTTCTTTCTAGTGTGATTAAGATGGAGCAGTTTGACCACACTTTTTTGGATTGTGTGATTTTGATGGGACAGCCAGCCAGGGTGCCCAGCTTGTGTTAGGACTGTAGAAAGATGAGGAAGGCTAACAGAATGTTGCTGAGTGCCCATCTTTCCTTTCTTTTAATGCTTCATAGCTGATTAAAGAGCCATGGAGCACATGTAAGCCCCCACCTGCCTTTTGCAAGATGACAGGCGGTATGCTGTTTGAATCTGACAGCATTACCAGGTGAGGACTGGGTTCAGGGAGGAATAGGTTACTCGGCACAAGGGCTAGGTTAGGCTACTCTGCACAGGGGCACCCAAGTAACTCCAAACACAGGAAGCAATAACTGTAATGTCCAATACCAGAAATGGGATTCTAAAGTGTGGCTTTATTCACATCCAAACAGAACAAACAAAGCATAGACGGACCCCCATGGGGCTACACTTCTGGTAATGCAGATTAAAGAATCATGAACACTCCTTCAACACTTCAGCCCTCAGGCTCTGAACCCACTGGGCACACAGCCCGGACTTACCGCCTTCTTTGGGTACACAGCTTGAACTTGTACACTATTCTGGGTTTCCTGGCTCGGCTCCCCTGCTGGCCACTCAAACACCTTCCACATGTCATGGAAACCTTTTCTGGTGGCTCCTCAAACCACCTAAGAGCACCTCAGCGCTATCAGGAATTCTCCTTGTAATCCCACATCTAGGTACTTTCCTCGGGCACTGGCCAAGTACCTGAGAGAAAGTAAAGGTGCCACAGAGCAACTCCAGTGAAGCTGAATTTGGTTACTACTGATGGAGGGGTCTCCACCTCTCACTCCCACAATTCATACCCGGCCATTTCTCTGGACAGTAAACATCTCATTCTGTAAAGCCTGGCAATGTAGATTAAGGTTAAATGTATGTCAATTTTCTCTGCTTGTCTTGCTTTCCCATTGTGCTGGACTTGAACATACTTTTACTTGGCTAGCCCATTGCTCTAGGCCCCCACTGATTAAGCAGTCCAGTCCCACTTTACTTCACTCTTTGTGCTGGACTTGAACCTACTTGAATTAACCGGCAATGTCTATTACACTAGATCTCCTACAGATTAAGTAGTCCAATCCCACGTTCCAACAGTTCAGGTGAAAACATTGGCCCTCTGTCAGAGTGAACTCAGCCTTTGGTTGCAGGTGCCCCACAGGTGATTCCTCGGGAATTTCTCTCCCACAGCTTCTGGTGCCACAGCACAACTTGAAATAGGCAGCTTCTTACCTTAGCCAGAACCAGGAGGGTTGCCCTGGAAAATAGGCAAACCTTTTCCCCATCCCTCAGGGATGGGGCATGGACCAGTAATATCTGTCTCCACCACTTCAACAATCAGCTTCTGTGTTCCTCTTATGGTGGAAACACACACCTCCCCTACAGTAGCTCTAAAACAGAGCTTAAGGCTCTGAGAGCCTGCACACAGACTGCTGTGCTCTTCCTCTCTCAAGACTGCACACAGACTCTGTTCAAATTCCCCAACATTCTATCCTAACTTCCAACTGCAGCATTCCAGTGTGGCTCATGCAGCTGCGAGAGTTCTATGGTGATGTCATCCCTCAGTCTCAGCTGAGACTGAGAATAGAGTGAGACAGTATTAAATCCATTTAACTGAAGTTTCACAAGCTGCCTTCCTGCCTACCAGTAGGTCTTACTGGGATTCTAGTAACCCGGGTAACAGGGGTTACACACAACTTTAAGTGTATCTCACAGCACACTAGAGAGGGATATGTCAGGGGTGTCATTCAAGGACATTATATATTTTATTTGGTTCACTCACATTGGTGCATTAAGAAACTTGTGCCATCAATGGGTGCAGGCAAAAGATTGCCCAGCAAGTGAGTGCCAAGGAACTGGTCACCTGCCGACAGACTGCACACAGTGTGTGCATGATTTTCTGCAGAGGTCTATGTCCCACACCCCTGTCATGGGGGCTATGCCCCATGCACCCCCACTATTTTATAATCACCTGCCCTCTGCCCTGCATCAGGGATGTGGTGGCCATAGTGTGATCAGCTCCAAATCCCAATCACCCACATTGTGGCACCTTAATGACAATGCCCGCTAATGGTATACACTTTTATTTGATCTCTAAGAAACTGCAAGAAGTCAGATAAAAGGTATCAAACTTCAACTAGTTCTTTTACAAAACAGACCTAAAGATATTTCTGCCATCCCAGGCACATGGTAGAGATGCGTTACATAACCAATATGGCATGAGTGCACTTTATGAAAGTTTTCTCTATGTACAAATGCATAATTGATGCATAACTGATGCATCCGAATGAGTGGTGAAGGTTGGAATACTGAGTATAGTCTAGGTGCTGGGGTGGAGTTCTCTGCAAAGCTCAAGCCAGCCCAAAGTAGGTGGCAAATGCCAGAAGTATAGATGAGAAGGTGGTTAGGGAGTACAGAGCTGGGCCCAAAGTATCCCTGTGACAGTCCATGGAGAAATGAAAATGCCTGTTAAATACAGAAATCCAGTTTTATTTTCTAAAACCATTTGCTTAATTTTTCTTATGAAAGGGTATGAGAACCAAGCAGAAGATAAATGGAGGCTATAGTGATCGGTTGGCCCTGAGGTTCACCTGAGACCACAACACAGCATCTATCCTTATCCTTATCTTTACATACCTTGGTGTCACCAAAGCAAAGGTCTGGGAGATCAGGTAGCCACCCCAGACACTTCCCAAATCCAAATTTGGCCAACTTCTGGCATTCTGCAGGGGATAAATGAGTGTGTTGCAGTTCTTGTAGGTGAGCGATGCCTGGTTGAGCCTTCTTAATAACTGAAAGGAACCAAAACCTCTTGATGAGATTGGTCAGACCATTTACATTGACCAAATACATTTTTAAACTGAGGGGAGATCCTGGGTTCCAAAAGAAAGCTGGGAAATACTAGCTACTAGTTGTTCGGGTGAAAAGGCATAATATGTACAAGTCAAGTGACACTGAACCATCAAAATCCCAATAAGAGAAAGCAGAATACTTCAAAACTAAGTAGAACCATTCTAAGTTGACCAGACTAAACAAAAACAAACACAGGAACACGAGCAGTAACGATATAGTATACAACAGATCTGTGCATCTGTCAGATTCAACAGGGCTCCTTTGTTGCAGCACACATAAAACTATGTACAAGGAGTTATGTTACCCTGGCTTCAAGGCTGGGGTTCTCTAAAATAGAGAGACGAGGGAGCAATGCTACCAGGGGAATCAGGAGAGGCACTATAGGAAAGGATTGACATCAGGCCAGGCTATGGTTAAAGATAATCGAAGTCCACTGACCCACATTTTATCATAGCACCCTTCTAACAGTGTGAAGTGCTACCTACTCAATGGGTGTATAAGATAGCAGTAGTCTTAATGGGTGGCCACCGGGGAGAAGGCAGTACTGGATAGATAAAATAGCACCAGCAGGCCAATACACATGGTAAGTTAAAGAGGTTTCAGTTGTACAGTTAGTTCAAAAGAAAGGACAAGTTCAACAGTTATAGTCTGTATAAATCCCAAACATTTGTTAACATGTGGTAGTATCCTCTGTAGCATATAATCCATCCCTGTCCCTAGGTTTGGTTGGGTCGTGGCAAGCCAAAGACAGGAAATTCCATAAGGGTATGTATTAATAAGGAAAACCACAACAACTCCACTCATTAAGAGAATTCCCATCTGAGGGGAGGAGAGGAGAGCACCACCAAAATAAAAATGATTCAGCTGGCAGCTCTATCAAGGAAACCCCAATATTTCAACTGGCTAAAGGAGAAGAACACACTCACCTTTAGATGACGAGGTGTGATATTTCAGAGAAACAGTACAAAGCAACAGGGTATGGGTAACAACTCTTTATATTCCTCCGGTGCCCATTCATTTCCTTACATGGTGCCCACCTGTGGAATTCTTTACCACAGCAGATCAGAGAGTCTGACAGTTGAGAGCTTAAAACTGCATTAAAAGCACATGTATTTCAGATTGCTTTTTCAGATGTTGATGTTATTTAACTATTTTACTGCTTACTTAAGTTTTGACTGCACTTTAAGTATTCTGATTAATATTATTTATTGTTAGTCCTAAATATTTCTTAAACTGTACAGTACTTTGATCTTTAGAATTAGCGCTTATAAATAAAGATTGATTGATTGATATTCTGGAGGATCTGCAGTGCCTGCTCATGTGTTGAGCAAGAAAGCAGGGCATGCTCTATGCCCTGACAAGGTTACTTTCCCGTCTTGACAAGTGCCTGGATTGATCACTTGCTAAGTTGCAGCAAATCTCTCACAGAGGTAAATATAAGATACCCAGTACATTACATAATGTGTATACAGAAGGATCTGCTACATGATATCCCCCGCCAATGCTCCCAACCTCCTATGAGACTGCTACACTCAAGGGGATGACCATATAAAGAAAGGGGATCCAGGGCTGAGTTACTTTTTTAGGAACAGCTACTACAACCTTCAAGCCAATCCACCATGACTCCCCTCTCCTGTCAAACTGCACCCATCTGTCTGCAGTGCTCACAGCCAGTTTCATTGGTAGTCCAAAACAGGAAGCCAGTCTCAGCCTATTCAGATGGGAGTAAACCTACTTTCCCAACACCATCACCTATGCTCATTACCTCTTAAATTTACAAGGTCATGAGAATGCATGCTAGAAGTCAAGGAAATAAGATTCCAGGCCTAGAGGCCACCATGGCAGAAGCTGACCTGGATATTGTGGCTACTACTGCATCACAGTGCACTGAAACCCATGACTGGGACATGTCCATAAAGGGCTATACTCTGTTCAGGAGGGGCAGGGTGGGAAGGAAAGGAGGGATGTGGTGCTTTCTGTGAGGGAAGGCATAAAAGCAACAGACATCCTGGAAATACAGGAGGGAACACAGTTACTGTGGGTCACCCTAATGATGGGGAGGGAACCTCTACTTGCACTGGTGTGATCTACAGACCTCCAGCAAAAGGGAGCAGTTAGATAAAATACTGTTGGAAGCTATTGGCAAGATGGCAGAAAAGAGGAAAGTGCCACTGGTGGCGGACTTCAATCTGCCAGATGTAAATTGGAACCTCCCAGCTGCAGCTTCAGCTAGAAGCATAGGCATCCTGGACTCCTGCAAGGAGCATTCCTCAGGCAACTAGTCAATGAACCCACTCATGATGAGGCAGTACTGGACTTGGTACCCTTATGGGGACAGTGTTGTAGACATCAAGGTAGGAGGCCACCTGGGAACATCAACCACCATACAGTGTGGTTCAATACAAGGATGGCTGTGGAACTGAACCACACAAGTGCAAGGGTCCTGGACTTCAGGAGGCAGATTTTAAAAAGATGGGGAAGTGCCACAGTGATGACCTAGCATGGGGAAATGATCTGGGTGGAGTGGAGGAACAGTGGATGAAGCTAGAAAGGGCAATAAGGAAGGCAAAACACTTCTGCATCAACCAAGTGAGCAAAAGCAAGAGGAAAAAGAGACACTGTTGTTCTCATAGAGGTAGTGGAAAACTTGAAGGCTAAAGGGTAAATTCAGATGGTATAAGGAGATGCAGAAGGAGGAGGAGGACAGGAAGTGTACAGGGAAACGAGGAAGCAAAGAGAGCAGTAAGGAGCATGAAGCACAAACTGAAGGAGAAAATAGCCAGGTGGTGAAGAGAGGACAAGACATTTTCAGGTATTTAAGTGAAAGATGTAACACCAGGATAGGATTGTAAGAGCAAAATGGGAAAGGAAACTGTGCAGAGGGGAACCAGGAAAAGGCAGACATTCAGAACAAATATTTTGTTCAGGGTTCAAAAGAGGAAGCAGAAAGAAAGGGCCAACAAAAAGTAACAGGAGCATTAGAAGGAGGAGGTAGATACTACATAGAAACATAGAAACATAGAATTTGAAGGCAGATAAGGACCGCTTGGCCCACCCAGTCTGCCCATTTCCTACCTGATGGATAAGTTGCAGATACTAGTTAACCAGCAGCCTACTTCTTCCTACCCCCACCCCTAGAATTGCCTTTAAGGACTGTCCCATGCATGCTTGAATTCCACCACTGTTTTTGGACTCCACAACCTCCTCTGGAAGGCCGCTCCATGCATCCACAACCCCTCTCTGTGAAAAAATACTTCCTTAAATTACCTCTGAGCCACCCTTCTATCTTCAAATTATGCCCCTTGTTCTTGCACACCTCTTTTTGAAAGATGCTACCCTCTTGGACTTTGTTGATTCCTTGAGGTACTTGAAAGTTTCTATCATGTCCCCTCTACCTCCTTTCCTCTAGGCTATACATATAAGCTCCTTAAGTCTCTTCATGTCTTCCAGCAGACCCTGCACCATTTTAGTTGCCCTCCTCTGGACAGCTTCCATCCTGTCTATGTCTTTTGCGGAGATTGGGTCTCCAGAACTGCACGCAGTACTCAGATGTGGTCTCACCAGCTGTCTGTACAGAGGAATGTAACTTCTTGTTTTCTACTGGTGATCCACTTTCTCCTATGCATCCCAGTATTCCCCAGCCCTCCTTGCTGCCTCTCACATTGCTTGCCCACCTTTAGGTCATCTGATATGACTACCAGGTCCCTTTCCATTTTGTGTTGTTAGTATCTCACCCCCATTGTGTACTCTTCCCCTGGTTTTGTTTCCGGTGCATTACCTTGCACTTCTTATCATTCAATCTAAGCTGCCATACATTTGACCATTCCTCTAACCTTGCCAAGTCCCTTCTCATCCTTTCCACCCCACCTTGTGCATCAACTCTGTTGCAGATCTTTGTGTCATCAGCAAGAGACATACTTTTCCTTCCAGTCCTCTGCAATGTCACTTATAAAGACATTGAGAGGACCGATCCTAATACTGAACCCTCCGGTACCCCACTACTAACCCCCCTCTTTTCAGAGTGGACTCCATTTACTATTATTCTCTGTGTCCTATTCTCCAGCCAATTCTTTACCCAGGCTGTCATCTTGGGACCCACTCCCAGGCTGGCTAACTTGTATATTAATCTTTTGTGTGGGACTGTGTCAAATGCCTTGCTAAAGTCTAGGTAGGCCATGTCCACAGCCCTCCTGATCAACTACTTTGGTCACCCAGTCAAAATCTATCAGATTTGTCTGGCATGACCTTCCGCTGTGAATCCATGCTGCCTTGGGTCCTGTGCCCCTCTGGCCTCTAGATACTCAACAATTCTTTCCTTCAAGTGATTCCATCATTTCCCCACCACTGAAGTTAAACTAACAGGTCTGTAGTTTCCTGCTTCTGCCTTGCTCCACTTTTGTGCCCTCCTCCAGTCCTCAGGTACCACCCCATCCTCCCATGATTTGTTAAAGAGGGTAGTCAGTGGTGTCACTAGTTCTACCCTTAGTTCTTTTAGAATTCTGGATGAATCCCATCAGGCCCCATTGCTTTGTCCACCTTCAGTTTTAAGAGCTCTTTCAGAACCCTTTCTTCTGTAAATGGGCTGGTATCAACTTCTGTATCCAGAGTGTTTCTACTGTTTGTTTTAGGTACCTCCCTCTTCCTTTGTAAATACTGAGCAAAAATATTTGTTTAGTATCTCTGCCTTTTCACAGTCACCTCTGCCCCCCTTCCTCCCTTTATTAAGCCTCACTATCCTCCCTTGGTCTTCCTTAGCTCCCTGATGTACCTATAAAAGGTTTTATCCCCTTCTTAACTGATTTGGCTATCTTTTCCTCGGTTTGGGCCTTTTGCTGTTCTGACTGCCTTTCCAGCTTCCTTTGCTTTAACTGATACAGTTCTCTGTCCTGTTCTTCTGTGATTCTTGTACTTCCTGAATGCTTTCTTTCTCTTGAACCTTCACTGCCACTTCCTTTGAGAACCATAGTGGTTTCTTACCTCGTTTCATTTTCTTTATTGGCTTTACACAAAGGCTTGTTACCTCTGTGATGGCAGTTTTATTATTCCCATTGTTCTTCCACCTCCTTCCTGCCCATTTGCTAATACATTCCTTAGGCATCACCATTTTGGCAAAAGTCAGCCTCCCTAAAATCCAGTACCTTTGTCTTTGTATGGCTTGGACTCTATTGCTGTGGTTTATTGTGAACCATACTGTTCGATGGTCGCTAGTCTCCCAGATGGCTACTTCTACATCTGTGATCCTCTCTTCATCTCCATTTGAGAGAACCAGATCTAAGATTGCTCCCTCTCAGGTGGGCTCCAATACTAGTTGTCTAAGGCATGCCCCTGTAGGGCATCTAGAATAACCCCACTCTAGAAGTGCTGCTGCAACTGCACCCAGTTAACATCTGGCATATTCAGATCACCCATCAGCAATATCTCCCTTTATCTGCCATTCTAAGTATACTTTCTATCATTTCCTTGTCCATTTCCTCCCTGAGAGGGTCTGTATACAACCCTGTGCAGATTGTGGTGCCATTGCTTGCCTCCAAATTGACCCACAGTGCTTCTTCTCCTCCCTGTTTACCCTTTTGTTCTGTTGCTTTGATTTCTTCTCTTATGTAGAGAGCTACTCCTCCTCCTTTTACCCTCCCTGTCCCTCCTATAGATAGTGTATCCTGGTATGTTTATGTCCCAGTCATGGTTCTGTGTTGTACCATGTTTCTGTGACTACCACAGCCAGCCTGTTTTCAGAGCAGAGTGTCTTGAAGGACTCTCTAATCTAAAAAGTGGACAAAGCAATGGGGCAAAATGGGGTCCATTGAAGGATACTGAGGGCTCCGAGTCTGGCTGTACCTCAGACAGTCCTATTTAACAGCTCTTTGGAAAAGAGTGATTCTGGAGGTCTGAAGGAGGGTAGAGGTAGTCACACTGCATAAAAGTGGTAGCAGGAAGAGGCTGGTGATTCTAGGCCAGTCAGCCTGACATTGGTGGTGGGAAAGTTAATGGAGTCACTGCTGAATGAAAATATTGTGGAATATCTTGAATTCAGTGGGTTACAAGACCTAAGGCAACAAGGATTCACAGGGGATCATGTCAAATGAATCTGATAGATTTCTTTGACTGGGTTAACAAGGAATTAGATCAGTGGTGGAGCAGTGGAAGTGGCCTACCTAGATTTCAGTAAGGCTTTCTACAATGTTCCACATAGAAGGCTAGTAAACAAAGCTGGGTAGCTTAGGAGTGGGTCCAAGGTGGCATACTGTGTAAGAAATTGGTTGGGGATAGGTGACAGAAGGTGGTGGTAAACACAGTTTACTTAGAGGAAGAGAGGTGACCATCAGAGTGTCTCAGGAATCAATGCTGGTACCAGTCCTCTTTAATGTCTTTATAAGTGACATTGCAGAGGGGCTTGAAGGAAGGTATGCCTCTTTACAAATGACACCAAAATTTGCAGTAAGGTTGATACTCTGGTGAGATGGTGGAAAGAATTAGCAGAGACCTGAGAAGACTCAAGGAGAAGTCAAGGGTATGTCAGCTGGGTTTCAGCATGAAAAATGCAAAGTAATGCACCTGGGCACAGAAACCCAGGGGCAGAGGGAGAAAATGGGAAGATTGGTACTGACAGCCATCAAGCAGGAAAGAGACCTGGGGCTATCATATCAGATGACATAATGGTGGCCAGACAGTGCAACAAAGCAGTTGGGAGGGCTAGAAAGACAATGGGGTGCATAGGAGTGTATCACCAGCAGAAAAAGATAGGTGGTATTGCTTTTGCATAGATTGCTAGCAAGACCCCACCAGAGTACTTGTCCAGTTCTGGAGACCACATCTATGGAAAGACATAGACAGAGTGGAGGCAGTCCAGGAGGGCAACTAAAATTGTGCAGGGTCTGCATCAGAAGCCCTAAAAGGAGAGAGACTTAAGAACCTCAAAATGTACACCCTGGAAGAGAGGAGGGACAGGAGGGATATGTTAGAGACCTTTAAATACCTCACAGGGGCAAATAAGGTACAGGAGGGAAGTATTATTTCAGAAAAAGAGGTGCTCAAGGACAAAGGTGCACAATAAGAAATTGGAGGGGTAGATTTAGAAGAGATGTGAAAAGTACTTCTTCACAGAAAGAATGGTGGATTCATGGGACAGTCTTTCAGCAGAGGTGGTGGGGCAAAACAGTCACATGGTTCAAGAATGCATGGGATCGGCATAAGGGAATCTTAGGGAAAGGAAAGAGGGTGGGTGCATGGGTTGGAGATCAAGTAGTCTTTGTGGTGATACTATAGGTAGGAAAATGGGCAAACTAGGTGGGCCAAGCAGTCCTTATCTGCTGGCAAATTCTATATTTCTATGTTTCAGCCACTCTCCCAGACAACAAGGAATCAAACTCGGTAACCAAATCCTGGCTTACACACCTTGCACTAGTACAATTGTGTTAGAAGGATACAGACAGGGATAATATCAGTTCACAATTGCCTGTTGCTTTGTAGTAGGAGGATCTTTCTGCAGCACTTGTAGCTGGGCTACTAGTTTTTTGTGATTATGTCCTCTGCATGGTACTTGCAATCAGAACTTGCAATGTTGTACACCTCATGCTGCAGTCTTTGGGAGGGGTCACTGTCTATCTGTGATTAATTGAGATTACCTTGCCCTGCAGACCTTTCACTGCCTCCTCTGCTGATCCAGATCTTCATTATTCCTCTAGAAAAATTAAAAAAAACAAAGCAGCAGGATAAGGGATCTAGAACCAAAGTTGTTGCCTGAGAAATACTTGTAGAATTGGTATATACTGTTGGCTTCCTCATGGTAAGTGGTGGGGGTAATCATGGTCAAAATACACTGATATTATTGTAAAATGTCTCCTTCATCCTCCGTGGCCAGAGAACCAGATTTTGCTTTTTTTGTAACAGAGAAAGCCCACAATTAGAGAGTAAGGCCGTGCAAATGGATCTGATGGTTTAGTGTCCAGAGCCCACTGAGCCCATTCAATGTCCAAGAACAGAGCTGGATTAAACTGAAAAGTCTCCCAGAAAAAGTATTCAAGAAATACTTCCAAATCAGGTTTTCAAAATTCTCTGACAAGCCATAAATTTGGGGATTTTTACAGAGGGCTCTACTTTCCAAATCCTTCTGCTGTTCATGTGTGTTTTTAGGTGGGAAGATTTGTAAGATGAGAATGTCAAGTCAATCCACCCGCTGCTCTGTAGCTGTCAGCTGCATATCTGTTTGTCTGTATGGTGCTGTTGCCGGCAGATTCTACACCTTTTCACTCTGTGTACATGTTAGCATACTGGTTCAGTTCTGTCCAAACAGGTCCTGCCACAGTCGCCATTTGTTGCTGGCAGATTCTACACCTGTTGGCAAAACATGACACAGGAGCCTGGATAACACTTAAGAAAGGTTGTTCCAAAACATGAAGAAAGACAGCAGTCTTTGCTGGAGTTCAAAACCCCAAACATCATACTGTAGACATGCAAACACAGAGAACAACAGGCTTGCATATGCTATTATACTAAGAGAGAATCACAGCACTTTACTAGGTGACAGGACTTTCCAAGAAGGCAGGTAGTAAATACAGCAATTCTATTGGTGGACAGTGGTGAGCAGTTAGCACCTAGGACAATTAGATCATTGCTTATTCTGCTCATACAGTGATAAGAGTAAAGCTGGTGAAAACCAGTTCTGGGTACAATATAGAAGATGCTTAGTTTGCACAATAATAAAAGCTGTGTCAGCTGTATCATGAAACCTGCATGAAACAATACTAACACTATTTGGGACAAAGGTTTTCTTTCATAGCCCTGTTGTAATGCTACAATCATATGCACATGTGTATTACAGAAGCACATATTATATCCTACCTTGCTAAGCATATCATGAATAAATGTATGTGTACCATATGCTGTACTAAGTATAGGATTGTAGGGGTGGTCCAGGCCAACATATTTCCCCACTTGTTGCCTGCTAAACTGGCAACACAAGATGGTGAGTTAGGATCGAATGGGCAGCATAGCTGTGTGCATTTATGCCTGAGGGTTTGACATAGGCAGCAAATGGTACAAATAAAAATAGAAATCAAGATAGCCTGGAAAATAAATGCTTTTACAAGAAATGTCTAGTATTGTATGAGTTAAAACAAGATGTAAGTCACCATCAAGTATTAAATTATTGAAATCTTTTCAGCTTCCTGAATAGTATTGCTGATACATAGATAAGATGAGTATCTTTTCTATCTAACAGATTTAAGATTCAGGGTGAGTGTCTATATGCACAGTAATAACTGGCAAATACTGGTCTATAGCATTCAGCTAGTCAGGGTCACTGTCAAAATAGTGCTGTTCAGGAATGGGTACAGGGTAATCATGAGATTGACCAAGAATGGTTTGTTTATGAGGCACAAAGCAGAAGTTAGGAATGTCAGCATCACAACTGATATGTCAATAAGAAAAGTTCTTGATGTTTGTCACAATACAATATTGTCCATTTATATTGTATTCAATCTTGACTTGCAGAAGATGCCACTTGTTGAATTACCGGGCAGTGACAGAGTCATTGCTCTACATTGATCTAGTAGTAACTGGGTTGTTAGATGGTGGATGGCTGGATATATTTCATTGCATTTGTTGTATTAGGGACATTTTGAGAAGGTTTAGTAACATTTTGCTTATTGAGTCTGTCAGTGGAGAAGCCACATCGGGTGCAACAATGAAAACATCACACCTGCACAGGTATTGATAGCCTTTATTGAACAACAGTCTGTACAGTATGTGGATCCAGCCAGGCTTGTAAATGAGGGTAAAACACAAGCAGTGGAAGAAGGCCGATCTGTTCCTTGTAGATGTCTTCTTCTAGGTATCCCATGGAGTGCCATCTGCCAATCTGTGGAAGATCGAAGAATCCTTGCTGGATATTGGAAATGCCACTGTAAGTGAAACATACATAGTCTCTGGAATGGAACAGCGGTGGCGGAATAGCAAGGCTTTGATATGGATGTGTGTGACATAACCCAAGTTCTAGCTGTTGTGAGAGAAAAGTGAGGAGTCGGCCATGCACTTGAGGTGCAAGCAGAGGTCTGACAATGAGGGCAATGCCATTTGGTCATCCGTGAGTCCTTGACAATGTCAGGGATACACCCTGCTTCCAGGTCTCAGAAGAGGTTAGGGACAGTGGTTAAAACATAATTTCCCTGCCTATATGTTGTTGTCTGGCCTAATCTTGGCCTATGTGTTATTAAATAAACATGCAATATTGTACATGTCCTACACCATGAACCTTTTCTTCATTGGTAAGTCATCAATACCATGTAGCATATGTTTTAACATATTTCAGCTTGTGATTGTGAAAATAACTAATATGTCTCTTAATCTGATGTATATCTTCTATTCAAGATTGACCAACCCAATCCAAATAAACCTGATATACTTCCCACCAGGCCTGTTTACACTCAAATCCTGCTTAGGGTGTTTAGAGTGGAACATCCTTGATGTGGACCCGTTTCCTGCCCAGCCACAGGGTCTTGAGCTCATACTTGATAGCTGCAACAATATTTAACAACACTGTAGCAAGTAACCTGAGACATATTGGTAATGGAACAATGACCATATTGGTCATGTTTCATGCAATATATTTAAAACAACAGAAACATGCATAAATTAAACATTGTTAATCAGTCTCAGGAATGAAAATTGCAGTCAGTCCACTAACTGGACCTGACTCCAGCTTAGGGCATTTTAAAGGTTGTGGTGGAAAAGTGGTGGTGTCAGAATATGTGAAAACAGTTGTTTTTAGGCACAGTAGTGGGGTGAGTTGTAGAGGGTGGGTATACAATTAAGTTTGTGGAACCAAATACTGTTCAAGAAGCTGCATTATGATTTCAAAAGTCCAAGTCCTTTGGTCTGGTTGTTATATGTTCTTTATTAAAAGAGAATTGTTTGAGTATCTCACTACTCTGTCTTTGTAGACTTGGGAAGGGCTTGGCTGTCCCTGTTGTCAGGTGTTATGGTTAGGATTGGCAGGTCATTTTCTGGATATGCCATTGGGAACCATGGTACCACAAAGTGGATAAATCAAGTGAAACTCATCTGTGCCTGGAAAAGAGGATATTTGCACCCAAGCTGTCAGTGGTCATTTGCCTTTTGGCCAGTTAAAGTATGCTGCATTGTCCTGAAAGACAAAGAAGAAATAGGTGAAGGTACAACCCACTCCCCCCAGATCAGTGGATTATTTATTCAGGGCCATCAGGGCCCTTGCAGCAAACCTGAACTGAGTGGCATGGAGACACCTGTTACTAGATTTCCTGCGATTCGACAACTGCACCTGATAAACAGAGGGCTGAGTTTACTCCTGATGTCAAAGTACATTTTGAGTTTTATTGGGCCTTGCCCAACGTTAAGCAGCAAAATGGTGAATTTCAACCAAAGTTACATATAACTGTTTCACATAGGTATCAGCCAGTGCTCTATTCATGATAGGGGTTTGGACATCCAACTACAAGTGTTCTGGCAATCTCATTTGCCAACCAGTCATAACCTCAAGGATGTGTACTGAATAGATGCTGATGGGGTAACTCTAATTGTCATTAGGTGTAAGAGTAACAGAGCATCCCAATGATTTGCATTTTTCTTTACAATTTTAACAACATCTGCCTTGATTTGCCTATTGGTGCTCTCTCAGCACTAGAAGATGAAAGATGGTAGGTAGGCCCACAGATGTGTCCTCTGGAAGGGCAAATCTCATTACTTCCAACAAGGCAGTCTCTATGAACAGAAGCCATTTCATCACTGATGGGCGTTCCCATATTCCTGAAAGACAAAGAAAAACAAAGTAGGGCCCTCAGGTCCCTGCCTCTTTAATATGTTAGTGTTGACCTATAAAATGCTGATGCATTATTTTTATACAGATGTATGCTTTTGAAGTATTGTCCAACATCTGCTACTACCACTGCCAACTGTGCATGGGCAGGGCAGGAATGTAAATAGTCCTGTGGCTGCCAGCCACACATTATTTGATTTTCTGAAAACAAAAACAAACAAAAATCCAAAATAGAGAAAAAAGGCATCCCTTCTTCACTGGTAGGTTAGAAAACTGTTTCAACTTATTTACATGAAATCCTGATCAATACCATATAGTTGTATTACATGGCATTGTTTTCAATTAACATTTATTTTCCTGTTGAGTCACACCTACACTGGTAGCAGAAAAGTTAACATCCCCAGTTCTGTATTTTCAAAATTGTTTTGTCTGCCCCTGATAGCCTTTCATGGGCACATCAGGTACTGAAAAATTAAATTCCTGGATAACAATTGTAATTTCTTTCCAGCAGTTAAACTGCTTAGTAAATAGGCTTGATTTGTTTTGCCTCTGTGGGTTGCTAAGTTAAATGGCTTTTAGTTTTCTGTGAGGCTTATCACAGATTCTGGTTGTAGTGGGGAAGACCTGTGGGTCTCCCAGTTGATCACCTGCTTGGAAAGGGGATCAAATTTGTCATTGCAGTGGGCAAAGGAGGTTGGATTTAAAATAGATTTTAAAGTTTTGTACTGTCACATAGACAAACCCTTCATGAAGGAACAGCAAACTTACATTGAGTCCAGAGGGTAGAGCGGAGCTAAGAGATGAGTCAGAGGGTTACTGACAGTAAGCCATACAGAAAATGCCCTCCTCCCTCTTAGTCACAATGCAATTATCAAACATATGCTTTTAAACAGTGAACTCCACGAAACACCACTTGATTTGTGTTTCTTGAAAGCTTTTCATTCAAGGAAAAGGGAGATTGTTTGACCGAGAAAGGCACACTAAGCCAGAGCTCGTGTCCAGGTGCAACCTGGGAGCACAAGGAGGTTAAGTGACTTGCTCAGGGTCACACAGTATGCAAGTGGGAGCTGATGAGATTCAAACCCAGGTCTGTATCTCAGTGCCCTTAAGCACTACACTATACTGAGGGTGCAGAAGGTCCATGCCTCCACCTTCTCCCCGATCTCCATGCCTTCCTTTGCAAGAGATTGTCTTGGCATTGCCATTGCTAAAAGAACTGATGTTGGAGTGGGCTTTTAATAATGTAATGCCATTTACATAAAATGAACTGACCATTAAAAATAGCCAGAAGACAACATTCTATGATTAAAAAAAACATACCATCTGAGGCAGTTGAATCATCATACCACCAGGCATTTGGCATTTAAAATACACTGTACTAAGGAATAGCTGCTTAAAGGGTGGGGTTGTCACAGACCCCCGAGACACAGTGCCATATTTACACTATGACTGCACAAAACAGATAAGCACACATTACAGGAAATCTCATGAATAATAACATTGTAAAAGCCTTAAATGTAGTTTGAGAATATAAACTTCACTTCCCTGTTATTCTGACAAGAAAGGGTGTTGGAGTGCAGTGCTATGTCATATCAGCCAGTCACACCCTGCTGGCTGCAAGGAATGCTGATGTGGATGTGAGACTGAGAAGGCAAATTAGCACTATCTCAGTCATTTTCTTTTCCTTGCGTTTGAGAAATCTCTTCTCCAGAAAGTTACCCACCCACCTTGTTAGAAGGTGGATTAAAGAAAAAAACAAAATTTTAACCGCTGATGCCTAGCTTATAGTATGACATCAAAGAACATGTTGCTTTTACACAATAGGGACATACTAAGAGTCGGGACTCCCTTGCAATTGTGATGACATCAACTGTGTCATTGAAACAAGCAATCCACAAGTGACTTCAAATAAGCAAACATTACATGGAAGGAGGAGCATATTTTTCTTATCCCTTCACTTGCCATTCAAACCAGTAAAGGCATTTTGAGCTGTCTGGACTCCAAACTCATTTATAAACCTTGTAGACTAATTCTGCATTACCTCATTCTGCATTGAAAAAATTCTAAATTCCATCTGTGCTATTCTGCATCCATATTTTATGCCATAGAAACACCATATCAGACCCACACATACATTTTGCAACTTCCTCAGACCATATTCACATACCAAAGCAACCTGAACACCATTTCACCCCAGACAAGCATTTTATTTCTGAAAACATCCTGTAAGTGGGGACTCTGCCCATATATTTCTAGAAACACTTGTGAAAAGGGTAAAGAACCACTTTTGCAAAATGTGGAAAAAGAAAACCTCTTTAGATCTCAGCCCACCCTCTTTCACAGAGAACAAGAAACACATTCCTTTTTATCTCACTGGTAGCTTGTTGAAACCTTGAAGTATAATAAAGCCACTCATTGTTTTGTTCAATGAGAGCAATAAAACTGTTAGTTTAAATTCACATAGCACACTGCAGGACTGCAAATTCACAGTATACAATTAAGTTCATCAGATTTTTAGTGCACACTAAAAGAACGTTTTCTTTACACAGCAGACTGCAACTGTAACAGCTGTGTGTGTGTGTGTGTGTGTGTGTGTGTGTGTGTGTGTGTGTGTGTAACAGAAACCACCTGACATTTCAGATCAAGATCAAAATTATTTAGAATCTTAGAAGATGAGACAATGGCTGTCCAGCCCATAAATGGACAAGAAATTAGAGTACAGATAATAAATCAAGAGAGTACATGGCATGCTTTAATTCCATTTTACACACTCACCTTGTTCTATGAACATAATTGCTGAAAAGAAGCATTTCTACCATTTTGGGTCTTTGGAAGGAGGTTTTGGGAAATGCGTTCCATCCAGGCTACTCAGTCTGTCCCTAAATTAGGGGTTATCTACAAAGCTTTATTAAAGGCTAATGCACCAGCTACAGTATGAGTAAATTTCAGCAGAGATGGGAGAGCCTGTTGGGCTACCCTCTGACACCAGAGGAATGGAAGGTGGTATGGATCAATGGGTACACAAGGGGTAGAGATGTAGTGGGCAGACTTATGCAGTTGAAGACTTTATGGCCTTGGTATTGGACCCTGGTGGTCCAGCACTTCATGAAGCTGGCTAGGCATCCTAGATGTTGGAGGTGCAATAGGGACTGTGGCACATTATTGCACATTTTCTGGGATTCCACAGAATCCACCTCCTGGAGGCAGGATTTAATCAGAATAATGGAACATACTTTAGGGTTCAGGGTGGCACTCAATGCATCTCTACTAGTCTTAGACAACACTCTCTTGCTACCTCAGGCAACAGCTATCAGAGGACTAGTTCATGTCAGTGATAACAGAGGCCAAATGTTTGCTGCTACATCAATGGTGCTCATCTGATGTTATAATAATAATAATAATCTTTATTTATAAGCGCCTTTCAATTATCAAGGTGCTGAACAATAAGAATAACTAAAACAATAAAATCCAACAATTCAGACAAATAAATACAGAACTAAAATCAGTTTGGGTGAGCTTGAAACCATAGGTGAGTCTTTAGGGTCTTCTTAAACCCTCCACTGTCATGAACTCCCATATCTGATGGGATAGAGAATTCCACTGGGCTGGGGCCACATACATGAATTCAAGGGCTCCCAATGTCTTCAAAGACACTCTGGGGTCTCTAGCAACCCCTCGTCAGCTGAGGCAGTGTTTGCCGCGGGGCAGTAGTGGAACAGGAGCTCTTTCAGATAGTCTGGATCCTGTCCATGTAGGGCTTCGTAGGTCAGAAGTCCAACCTTAAAGGTGATCCACCACTGAATAGGCAGCCAGTGCAGTTCAAGCTGCACCAATGTGATGTGACATGCCCAAGTGGTCCTTGTCAACAAATGGGCTGCAGCATTCTGCACTAGCTGCAAGCGGCAGATATCAACACCCCAAAGCCCTAGGTAAGGGAGTTGCAGTAATCAAGGCATGAGGTCACAAAGGTGTGGATCAATGTAGGAAGGCTGCCAGATGGAACTAAGTGCTTGACCCTGGCAATGTTCCTCAGATGGTAAAAGAGGACTTGATGACTGCTGACACCTGAGACTGCAGCAACAGCCCATCATCAAGAATCACCCCAGGTCCCACAACCATTCAGAGTAAAGAAGCTGGGAACCCTCCAGGCAAAGTCCGGAAGGTTGGCCAGCCCTCAACCCTCTGTCTGGTGGCTTAGATCCACAACCATCACCTCAGTCTCTTTCCTGGAGTTCAACTTCAACCAGCTGGAGTTCATCCAGTCCTGGATTTCAGCGAGGCAGTTGTTGAATACCAAGCGCGCACTATCCTGGTAGGGTGCAAAGACAGGCAGAGCTGGGTATCAATCAGCATAGCAAAGCAACCTCAGCCCATACCATCTTACAATGTCTCCGAGGGGCATGTACATGTACAACAATGGGGACAACACCTATCCTGGAGGAACTCCCACATGGCAAGAGAATGGGTCAGAATTGAAAATCCCTGACACCACCCTCTGAGTTCTGCCAGTGAGGAAGGACCTAAACCACCTGAGAACTATTCCAGACAGGCAACAGATGATCCTCATGCACGTGAGGAGCACCCGTGGTCCACAGTGTCGAAATCTGAACAGAGATCAAGAAGTAGTAAGATAGAACAGCACATATGATCTCTCACCATCAAAAGATCATTAAGCACCTGAACCAGAGCAGTTTCAGCACTATGCCTCTTACAAAAATCAGATTGGAGAAGTTTGTAAATGTCATGGATGGTCAAATGGTTCTCCAGTTGCAGCACCACAACCTTCTCAATCACCTTCCCAACAAAGGGAAGGTTAGAGATCGGTCTATATTTCTGCAAGACTGCCTGGGTCCAGAGCAGCTTTCCAGGAGAGGTGTCACCACCGCCTTCTTCAGGAGCTGGGAAACTCACCAGACTCAAGGAAGCACCAAACTATCTTGCAAGGACCGGCCAATGATGTCACAGCAACCTATACTCAGGGAGGTTGGGCCAGGGTCCAAACTATAGACATTGGGCAAATACCCTGGGCAATCCACACAACATCCTCAAATTCCAGCTGGTCAGAGGAGCTCCAGACAAAATGAGGAGGAGTGACAGTACATTGACCACTAGCAGCTCCCACAGAGTGTGCCAGTTGGATTCTCCACCCTGATGCTGGCCACCTTATCTGCAAAGAACCGAGTGAGCTCATCACACTCAATCTGTGAAAAGGCTCTTCAAGACTGTAGACAGGTTGGGTTGCACAGGCTGTCCACAGTTCAAAAGAGCTGAGCCAGTCAGTTCTGAGCAGCAGCATTCTCCCGACAGGAACTCTGCCTTCTTATGGGTGATTGCTGATTGATAGACTTGATAATGTTCCATCAATCTAAGGCGGTCAGCCTCCAGGATGGATTTCCACCAGCAATGCTCTAACCTTTGTCCAAGTCACCATAACTGCTTCAAGGTCCCATCAAACCATGGGGACCAAGGGTGAAGGGAAAGAGGACGAACTTGGACCGGAGCGATAAAATCCAGGGCCATAGTAACGGACTTTATTATAGGCCTGAATCAGGCTCTGGACTCCCACTTGCATCTGGAATTACCAATAGGTCAAATACTGTCGCAAGGCCATCAGGGCTCACATCCTGTAAAGGGCGGTATCTGACCATCTCCACAGGCCGCCTATGCGGGGGCACAGAAACTGAACCCCACAGTGTGATGATCTGACCATCTGACCGGTTCAACCACCAAGTTGGAGGTCTCGATCCCTAGGAGGAAGACCAAGTCAAGGGAGTGATCGATTTATGGGTAGCAGAGGTAACCACCTGTGTAAAGCCCAGTGATATCATCAACTAGAAGAAATCATGTCCCAATCGCAAGAGTTCATTGTCAACCCAGGCATCAAAGTCTTCCAGGACCATCAACCATGAAGTCTGCTACTTCCTGAAGGAATCACTTCTCATCCCAGGTGGATGGTAGATGAGAGCAATCCTACAGCCCACACCTGCTACCACGGTACACTTGAATGTGTTGGTCTCCTCAACAGGCACATTTGTGAGGTCCAGTTCCATCACGAAACAGATCGCTACCCCCCAAGAGTCCCGATCTCGATCGGTGTATCACCGAGTACCCAGCCGAACAGCAGCCTCCAGAATGGGGCCACACCTCGCCGAGCCAGGTCTCAGTGACACGAGCCAGATCCGCTGTCCCGACATGATCTGCAATTGTTGCAGTCTTGTTTTTAATAGATCTGGCATTGTACAACACCGCCGAGTTGATGGGATTCCGGGCCACCCGAGCTACCTGTCCACCAATGATGAAGCCCTTGGGTATGGACACCAGTCATGGAGGACCATGTTCCAGAGACCATTTCATCCCAGGGCATCTCCTGACCTCACTACCCCGATGTGAGAACTTTGCTCATTCATCCTCTGACGTTTGCAGCCTCCAGCCCATCCCCTCCCCGATGGACAATTCTCAGCATTCTACAGCACTGGTAGACTGTAAACTGCAAAGGGGCAGCAAATGGGCAGAGGTCACTAACTCGGAGGATGAACAGTGCCCGACCTGAGGGTAGACCACCAACACATCTTAATACCCCAAATCTTAGATTGTATACCTAAACACAAGCACCCAACAGATACAACTACCACAAAGTAAAACAAATAAAATAAAACGATCCCTAGGAGGAAGACCAAGTCAAGGGAGGATCATACTTAAGGGTAGCAGAGGTAACCACAAAATAAAATAAAAATCCACAAAACAATTAAAACAAGTCAAATTCTATTCTCTCTCACAGAGTAAGAGATAACCTAAAACAAATAATAACCCAAAATAAGATACCTCCCCAAACAACCACAACAGAAACCAAAATATAATTAAATTAAATTCACCACCTCTCTCACTGGTGGGGAATCAAGTAAAATGAAATCAGAAAACACAAAATAAACCCACCCTTCTATTAGCTTAATACTCCTACTATCTGTCTCACAGATAGGACGGAGATTTGAGCAAAGCAATTTAAAATGATAATAAACAGAAACAATAATATTAAAATAACAAAACCCTTCACTCCCTCCCCAACCCTTACAATGCCCTTCACTGTACAACAATAATTTCCACTGTCAGAGAAGTCCAATATAAAGATTGGGCTATAGCAGCAGCAAGCAGACAGTAACATAGGCTGAAAACTGTAAAACCAGTCACCAAATGTCTCTTTGTATGAGTAATTCAATTCAGGAGCTCACACCCACAAAATAAATATCCAGATAAGTTCTATATGCACCACATCTCATGTAGGTACAATAGATCCATAAAAGTTTTGAAAATGAGGGGTTGACCAGGCACTCTCACTGCCTGAGAAATTGCAAAAGTTAACCAGGCACTTTGACTGTCTGAAAAGTTGCAGAAATAAAGCATCAAATAGTAAAGAAAAGGAGGTCTGCCCACGCCTGAGCCGGGCCCACATTAAGATCCTAAGGCAGTCCTTCTTCTTCTGAAATCCAGGGTCCAGTCCACCTAGAGACTGGGGGCCTGAAAACTCTGCCCCAGGAGACCGCCGCTGAGATGTTCCACTGCTGCAACTTCGACCACAGCTAGTGTCAGCCCACCAGCCGACCCCTGGAGGCCTAGGAGCACCTAGAGCTCATGATCATTGGATAGAGGGATGTTAAGGGTGGTTGGTTTTGAACAATTGCACTATATTGCTACAGGAAAATATAAGAGTTGTATTCGTATCTGGTCTCCGTTTTAGAATATTTGGGAATACCTCTCCCAGTTGGGCAGCTGTGGATCCTCCCTCGCACATCTCTAGGTCAATAATGCAGCCCCTGAGGTGAGGCTCCTCGGGGCTGTTGTTTGTTTACCTAATTGCCCTGTGTGGTAGGTTATCACTCCTATGCGAAGCCTTGGCCTCATCTCCCTCTCATCTCCTTCTCTCCTCCTCTCTTTCCTTCCTCTTCCTTTTTCTGATTATGGGGTTGTTTATTTGGACCACTGGAGGGCACCAGCAGGGTTGACTGAGTGATTCTAAGTTTAGTTTGTGTGACAGACACTTGGTTATATTACTTTAGATTGCTAGATATACAGTTTATCAAGATGTTTGCAAAGTTCTGAGATTGTATGTCTTTTTTGTCTTTACAGTGAAAGGTACTCCTAGATTGTAACTCTAAGGAGTGATTACTCTGGCCAGGAAGTTTTGTGCAATTGTTATACTGTTTGTATTTAAATTTTTGTAAATTGCTGAATAAAATATGAATAAAAAAAGAAGCATTTCTTCACACTGATCTAAAATGTTTCACAGGGTTAAGGTGGGTCCTCCTGGATCCATGACTGTTTCTGTTCTCCGCACATCCAGTGTCCCGAGGCTAGCTATTGGTCTTACTATACCCCTTTGAGGACAGCAATTCTGATGGTAGGGCAAACAGCATATCCTCCACATGACCCTTCAGGATTGCCAACTGATAATGGTATCCGTTATCTTAATGCTGCAAACCGAATGATCCATTCTGCTTATTCTGCCTTTAACTGAACCTTGCTCACCTGATCCACACTTTCAAACTCAGTTGGGTTTCATCCTAAGCTTTTCAATTTCTCGTTCTGAGTCCTCTGTTGCTTGCATCTTCCTTGCCCTTGGAGTCAAACGCTTTTCTCAGAGCCATTCTACTCCACTGCTTTTGATAAAGCATACTGTGCTGCAAACTATAATACCTTCTTGATCATGTTTCTTGGCTGCAGATGTCATCTCTGTGTACAATCTGCCCACATACTGTACCAGATCAGTCTTCAATTTCACATCCTGTGTAAAATACCCCCACGGTAGGAGGACAGGAAATTTAAAACATCTAGTTTGAGCTCAGTTTCAATAGCCATTTTTATTGGAGGTTCCGCTTTAACTGCACTATCTGAGAATCACAGGCTTACCAGATCACCTTGAATACCGCAGCCACGGTTACATCCCTCCCGACAGTGACATTTCACCAGTGAGCTCCCCACAGTGACTATACAGTGCCATGCTACTGTGGGAAACCCGGCTGGCACCAGGCACTGTTTATCGGGGTCCTGCACCCCAATCAGCTCCCGACTGGGAGTTGATAATCCCTAAAGGTGGGGTGTGGGGGCACAGCCCCACGTCGGGGGTTCGGTGAAGCCCCGTGGAAAACACAGGCAGCTTGTGGAACCGCAGCTGACTGCAGAATCGCGATCGATCTGCTGGTGTCACTGACGGGCGTTCAACAAAAATATTGTTGAGCACCAGTGGTGAATCCTACAACCAGACAGCTGCATGCAGTGGTACCAAAATCTACCCAGGCTATGCCACAAGTTGAACAAGGGTCATAGGTCCTCACACCGTCATGATTCCGATTCCCATTCAGGATGCAGAGGTCCTGTGGCGGTACTCTGATAGAGTTGAGCGAGGGATGTGGTTCTCATGCCTTCATGATTCCCAATCCCATTCAATCTGTGTACCTATTAGTATACTGGTTCAATTCTGTCCAAACAGGTCCTGTCACAGTTCAATTAACAAAATACACAGCACTCCAGGCTAGCATTCAAAAATCTTTACATATTAATGAAATGGAAGCATAAATAAACAACGTGCATTACATATTTGAATACATATTGTAATAGTTCACATACCAGTGAAGTGCAAACAGCCCAGCGCTTCAAGGCCACCAGGACCTCTTTGTCAGGGGTCCTGCCACAGTGACCATTTGTTGCTGGCAAATTCTACACCTGTTGGAAAACATGACACAGAAGCTGAGATAACACAGAAGAAAGTTTATTTCAAAACACAAAGAAAGACAGCAATCCTTGCTGGGAGTTCAAGAACCCAATACATGATAATGTGGACATGCAAACTCAGAGAACAACAGGCTTGCATATAATATTATACTAAGAGATAAGCACAGCACGTTACTAGGTGGCAGGACCTTACAAGAAGGTGGATTGTAAATACAGCAATTTGTTGGTGGACAGTGGTGGGCAATTAGCACCTAGGACAATTAGATCATTCTTTATTCCGCACATTTACAGTGATAAGAGTAAAGCTTCATGAAAACCAGTTCTGGGTAGCAATATAGAAGATGTTTAGTTTGCATAATAATAAAAGCTGTGTCAGCTGTATCATGAGGCCTGCATGAACAATACTAACACTCCCCTTCACAAAAGTGGGAGCAAGGCAGAAGCAGGAAACTACAGACCTGTTAGTTTAACCTCAGTGGTACAGAAAATGATGGAATCACTTCTGAAGGAAAGAATTGTCGAGTATCTAGAGGCCAGAGGGCACAGGACCCAAGGCAGCATGGATTCACAGCAGGAAGGTCATGCCAGACAAATCTGATAGATTTCTTTGACTGGGTGACCAAAGTAGTAGATCAGGGAGGGGCTGTGGACATGGCCTACCTAGACTTTAGCAGGCATTTGACACAGTCCCACAAAGATTAATATACAAGTTAGCTAGCCTGGGAGTGGGTCCCAAGATGACAGCCTGGGTAAAATTGGCTGGTAAATAGGACACAGAGAGTAACAGTAAATGGAGTCCACTCTGATGAAAGGGAGGTTACTAGTGGGTACCGTAGGTTCAGTTAGACTCAGTCCTCTTCAATGTCTTTATAAGTCATACTGCAGAGGGACTGGAAGGAAAAGTATGTCTCTTTGCAGATGACACAAAGATCTGCAACAGAGTTGATGCACAAGGTGGGGTGGAAAGGATGAAAAGGGACTTGGCAAGGTTAGAGGAATGGTCAAATGTATGGCAGCTTAGATTCAATGCTAAGAAGTGCAAGGTAATGCACCAGGAAACAAAACCCAGGGAAGAGTACACAATGGGGGTGAGATACTAACAACAACAAAATGGAAAGGGACCTGGGGATAGTCATATCAGATGACCTAAAGGTGGGCAAGCAATGTGAGAGGGCAGCAATGAGGGCTGGGGGATATTGGGATGCATAGGAGAGGCAACACCAGTAGAAAACAGGAAGTTATTATCCCTCTGTACAGACAGCTGGTCAGACCCCATCTGAGTACTGTGTGCAGTTCTGGAGACCCAGTCTTCGCAAAGACATAGACAGGATGGAAGCTGTCCAGAGGAGGGCAACTAAATGGTGCAGGGTCTGCACCGGAAGACATATGAAGAGAGACTAAAGGAGCTTAATATGTATAGCCTCGAGGAAAGGAGGGAGAGGGGGACATGATAGAAACTTTCAAGTACCTCAAGGGAATCAACAAAGTCCAAGAGGTAGCATCTTTCAAAAGAGGTGTGCAAGAACAAGAGGCACAATTTAAAGATAGGGGGCAGCTCAGAGGTAATTTAGAAAGTATTTTTCACAGAGAGGTTGTGGATGCATGGAGCGGCCTTCTGGAGGAGGTCATGAGTCAAAAACAGTGTTGGAATTCAAGCATGCATGGGACAGTCATAAGGCAATTCTAGGGGATGGGGGTAGGAAGAAGTAGGCTGCTGGTTAACTAGGATCTGCAGCTTATCCAGTAGGCAGGGAAATGGGCAGACTGGGTGGGCCAAGCAGACCTTATCTGCCGTCAAATTCTATGTTTCTATGTTTCTATTTGGGATAAAGGTTACCTAGCACATAGCCCATTTGTAATACTACAGTCATATGCACATGTGTATTACAGAAGCACATAGTACTACATTATATCCTACCTTGCTAAGCATATCATGAATAAATGTACAGTATGACCCAGATATTCAAACTGCATACAAAGTTGTGCAATAGCAGGAGCAGCGCAAGTCCTCTAACCCATGCACAACACTTGCGATATTCAAACACTGCATAGCTCAAGATGCACCTGCGGCACACCACTGAATATCGCGGCACTGCGCCATAGCACAACCAGGGATGCAGTGGTGCAGGTCAAATGTGCAATAGCACAACCAGGGATGCCCAGTGGAGCAGGGCAGCAGTGCAACAGCACAACCAGGGATGCACAGGGACAGGATGCAGGGCCCACCACCCATGGTAGGGATGGGCAGAGGAGCACACAGCAGAACAGACATCGCCCCACACCCCATACACTGCACAACTGGAGGAGAGGTGGAAGAACCACTGGCCCAGGGACACCAGCAACAAACCCACCGCCAGGGCATGGTGCCTAGCATACCCCCTTGCAAGCTGTGACCGTCACACATGGATGCCCGGCCAACCTGTGCCACACCATCCCACCAATGCAGAGCACACCCTGCAGCATGATCCCCATACACCCTGCCCAGAAGTAGCACCCAACAGTGCAGGACACCCCATGCATGCCACCACCCCCACTGTGGCAATGCAACCCTGTGCACCACAGAACCACACACAAGGCAGACCCACCACGAGCACCCTTCAGCAGGCGGCAGCAGACAGTGATGCAATGACTGCATACACAGTGCCACCACGCATGTCCCCCCCACATACAGCTGAGAGACCGACCATGCGCTGCACACAAGGTACCCCACACGTAACAGGGCATGCCCTGACCCCACCACCAGTGGTACAGCACCCTGCACACCCTCCCAAGGACACACTCTCATCCCAGCACTGGCCACAACAGCCAGCGCAGACACCCACAGTGTTGCATGGAAGCATGTGCCTCACAGGATGCAACACAGTGCACAGACAAACAGCCACCCATACCCAAGGACACACCAACACAGGGACACAGTAGCAGGTCAACCAAGCCCCAGCATGTGGCCACGGCAGCTATGTACACACAGCCAGAACCCTCCATGGCACAGGTGTGCCAGCAACCCTGTGCAGGCACCACAACATCGTACACCACCAGCATGCTACTGGAGCACAAGTGACAGACAGTGGAGCACATCCCCTGCAACAGACACAAGTGACAGCATCAAGGTGGGACAAGAACAGCAGAGGCAACAGTGCCACTTGAGGCAGACATGCACCACACCAGTGACAGGAGGCAACCCGGCATCGTGCTGGGTACAGTGGCTGTCCAGCATGGGCAGCCACCACTGACATGCCAGTGGACTGTGCAGGTCACAGACATGCAAAGGTGGCAGCTGCACAGGCCATGGACGGTCTGACAGGTATGCCATGGACACAGTGCATGCATCGTGTACCACTGCACACAGTCATCCAGTGCACAGGGAACAACACACAAACCACATACAGTGACTGAGAGCTACGCCCACAACAAACTCACCTCCCGTGTGGACACACACACACACCCATGATAGCACCACCCCAACGCCATGCGCACACCACTGCAGCTGAGCACCATTAGCCCGTTGCAAATCAGAGACCACCACAGTAGGCATAACAAAACAAATGTATTGGAACAGTATAAACAAAACTATTTACAGATATATACAATACAAAAGGGGTGAGGGCCACAAACCAGGTGGGAGTGGGTAAGGGGCAGGAGTGAACATATGGGAGAGGGAAGGAGGGTGTGAGGGTGGGTCCAGGGGGGTAGGTGTAGTCCAGGGTGGATGCAGTTCAGCAGGAGCCCTGCTCCCTGCTCCAATGATGCCTCCTTCCATGCCTCCTTCTCACTCCGAGCTGCTCACCCGCTGGAGAATTTCCAAGGAGGCCCTGGCCACATGAAGAAACTCCTGCAGCACCCTCCCAATTTGCATCATCTGCTGTCCACCTAAGACAAGGAGCAGAGTCAATAGGTGTGAATGCACAGCCCCTGAAGCCCACCAATTGTGCATGGCATAGCTGTGGGACACGCCTCTGTGATGGTGTGCGACCACCCACAGTGATCGTGTCCACAAGACCTGCCCACCCAGGCACACACAGCCATGCAGACCACTGCACACACCCACCATCCCAGTCCCACAGCACCACTGTGGCTGTACAGTGACATGGCTATGCAGTCGAAGGCAGTGGCACAGCCATGTACCGGTGCATGCGTGGACCACCAGTGATGCACACCTAGACATGCAGTGCCACTGGACAGTGCTGACTGTACCATGTGGCGTGCACGCAGTGATGTCAATGGATGGTGGCTATGCCCCACCACCCAACCTGCTACACAGCATGCACAGAAAATCCTGGATGGAAGGCACTCACCATCATTGGGCTGATCCTGGCACTGACCCCTATGGGACCTCCGGCATGGGGACGTAGCTCCCTCCCTCAGCTCATGTCTCTGCCTCTCCTCCCTGCACGGTGATGCTCTTCAGGGCCTAGGGTGCAAACATCAGTACATTGCAGTAGCAAAGGCTACCCCCAGGTGTGTGCGATCCCACACAGTCAAACCATTCAGCCCCTTCCCATACCACCACCACCACCACCACCATTGCCCACACTGGATGGACCCCCCATGTGGTGGACACATGCCCACCGCAATACCCATACGGACACAACCCGTGTATGAATGGGGCACCTACCTGGCCGTGGAACAGCACCTCTCCTGGCACATGTCCACAGGCGGGCAAGCCTATCTGGTCCCTCCGCTGGAGGTCCTCGTGCACGTGTCGTCACTGCTCAGATGTCCTCTCTATCCCTGTGGCCTCCTCCAGCGACACCGCCACCTCCTCCCACACAGCACTCCTGGCCCTGTCCAGGGGTGCTCACTCAAACAGAGCTCCAGCATGGAGCTCCACCAGTGCAACCAAATTGGCCAGTTCTATCTGGCTCCATATTGTTGCTCTTGACAAGCCATCTTTGGATCGTCTCTGATTCAAAATGGTGCTCCCTAGTGCTCGTCTGCCACATATGGATGCTGTGCAGTACTGCACTGCCATTCCCCATCATGCTGTCACTGAACGGCATGATAGAAGTGCACCCATCGTATGCATGGCACCTAGAGGGCAAGGTTGGGCACAGGGTCAAGGGTCTCTCAGCATGGACCACCACAGCACGATTGGTGCTCCTGCATGTAGCATGGTAGGGCACCCTGTGGGACTTCCTGTAGTGGCCTACTGCACTGTGGCACCACGGCACCAATGGCGCCCAGAGCAAGGGCTCTATACATGTGAACAGCACACCAGCACCACTGGCACAGTGGTGGACATGCCTACACTGCCTCTGTGCTCCAGCACGTCCAGCAGCACAGTAGGGGTCGGTGTCAGCACCCGGGCATGCACTGTGTGGTGCCTACTGCATGCCGTCACAGAGCAGTGCCCCTGCCTGAGCACGCTCAACACAATTGTGCAAGGCACAACAGCGATATTCAGCCGCATATGCAAATCAGCTCATCAGCAATTCCATGGCGCAGCTACTGCATTAGCATCCACTTAAATTTGAGCCTCACCTCATTTGCATGCGTTAGCGCTATATAAATGTGACATGGGCCTACAGAGGCCATAGTCTGGTATTGCAGTCTATTAT
Source organism: Neoceratodus forsteri (assembly GCA_016271365.2). Taxonomy (NCBI): domain Eukaryota; kingdom Metazoa; phylum Chordata; order Ceratodontiformes; family Ceratodontidae; genus Neoceratodus; species Neoceratodus forsteri. The sequence goes on along the minus strand of CM057455.1, from coordinate 666,055,048 downwards.
AGTGGGTTGCATGCTGTTTGGGAGTATGGACTGTGGTGTGTGGGAGATGCATGGGACTGCACATTCAGAGGAAACACCTGTCATTCCACAGATCAATAATGACTGAACGTGAGGAGGAGGACGCAACAGAGACATGGGAGATGGAGGAGGCCCAACTTCACCCAGGCAGAATCAGATGCCCTGTTTGAGGCCTACCTTGACAGGGAACCGCTGCTCAGCAGACAGCGGGGAACACAACAGGCCCATGCTGCGGCATGGGATGAGGTGGCACGTGCCATCAACCAGCATTGCAGCCACCAGCGTTCCATGCAGGAGTGCAAGAAGAAGGTGGGCGCAGACAAGAGGAGGATAAAAATAAGGTGGCTGCCATCAGGGCAGCGCGTGCTGCGACTGGTGGTGGACAGCCGGATGTGGCACCCTGATGCCACAAGAGGAGCGGTGGCTGGCAGAATGCGGCGTTGTGCCCTAGAGGGCATTCCAGGTGGTGGCTTCCAGACAGGTGGCAGCCCGTCACTGCATGGTAGGTCCTGATCTGTCACTGTGTGGGGTGGGGAATGCCACAGGGTAGGGCAGAGACATTAATGCTACTGTGTTCCCTTACAGCTCCTGAGCGTCTACATGGGTCAGTGGTGGTGGGTTTGTCCACTGAGGCGATACCTTGGACATGGAGGAGCACCCATCCACCTCCACAGGTGTCCGAGGGTCAGGACAACATTGTACCGCCTGTCTGTCTGGACTGATGTTGGTGGTGCTGGTGGGGAGGAGGCCCTGCCCATGTCCCAGCGTGACAGCATCCATGGATGCCAGCATTCTGCGACACGGACTGGTGCCAGATCCAGCACAAATGATGATGGAGCTCACATCATGGACAGTGATATGTGTGGGCTGCGGGATGGCCCCACAGCAGGTAACAGCACGGGCATAGCTGTGGGTGGTGCCACCGTGGAGGCCTGAGTGACATCACAGTCCCAGCCTGTGCCTGTATGCACCAGTGGGACAGCACTGGTGTGTGTCCAGGCCAGTGGGGCTGTTGCAGCTGCTGCGGTGGCACCATTGAGCCCTGGTGAGTGGCGGCTGGAGGGCAGTGTCAGCAGTCGGCCAATGGCGATGGAGAGACAGTGTTGTGGGGTGGCATCAGTGCACCATGTGTGGTCATTCCCCGCATGGCTCTGGTGTGCAGCGCCCATCATCAAGGGGTGATGCCCAGCACTGCCAGGAACACCATGAGGGACGCCATGCTGATCCGGCGGATGACCTCTTTGATGAGCACAGCTGACTACTCCAGGCTTCCATGGATCAGCAGTCACAGCTTGTTAGGGTGGTGGACGCACTCAGTGCCATTCTGCACCAGGCAGAGGAGTGGCGCAGCAGAGACTATGATCTGTTCCTGGCAGAGATGGCCCGGCAGTGGGAGGATGTGACCACTGCCATTGACAGGCAGACATGTGCATTCACAACTGTCATGGCCAGATTGGCAGTGTCATGTCCACCCCTGTTCCGGCGTTGTACGACACCTCCATGTCGACACCGGGTTCAACTGTGGGCATCCTGAGCATGCCTGGTGCAGGCATGTTTGGTGAGCTGCAGACCCCTGTTCAAACACGGTCGTGTTCCCGCAGCGTCACCCTGAGGACTGTTGGTGCCACCCATGGGGCCAATGGTCAGCGGTCACAGATGGCAGGTCTCAGCCCGGGCGCATACGCGTCTGTGGCGGCCGTGGCACTGTGCCGCGTGACTGACCTGTCTCCCACCATGGCTACTGTCTGGCTGCCCTGTGTGCAGTGTGGTGTGCAACGGCCGACAGGTGGGGTACCAGCCCCGCACACACACATGGTCCATGTGCACACCTCCCGGCTGCTGGCCACTGTGGCATGTGCATGATGATGTTCGCGTGGCGCTGTCCACCACTATGCAATGGTGCCCAATATCTGAGACACGCACAATGACAGGCACTGGGTGTGGTCATCTGTGGACCTGTGTGTGGCTCTGTGTAGCAGTTAGGTCGGTGTGCCCTCACCCCTTGTGCATGTCTTGTGGGGGTGGGTGTGTGTGTGTGTGTGTGTGTGTGTGTGTGTGTGTGTGTGTGTGTGTGTGTGAGACCATGTGTTGTGTTAGGCCTTGCCCAGTCCTGACAGCATGTGCAGTTCCATGCTCAGCCAGTTCCCTTGCCGGCATGCACCCTGGGGTTCGTCCATGTGAGTTTGTGGGTTGTGACCTTGCCATTGGTGGTTGCACATGGCCCCATGACCTACCTGGGTTGGTTGAAGTACTCCTCTGTGATGGTGTCCTGGTGCAGCTGCGACATCCGGATCAGGTGGGGGTCCCTTCGCTGAAGGGGCTGCCCATCACCGCCTGCACTGGCGTCCTCATCGCCCCCATCGCTGTCCCCTCTTCGACCTCTACAGTTATCCCACAGTCGATTGGCCATGTTGTGCAGGATGCAACAGGCCGGGAATAGCCACAGGCCTTCAAGGGGCTGTACTGTAGGACACCGCCAGGACGGTCCAGGCAATGGAAAAGTGCTTCAGCATCCCGAACACCCGCCTATGACATTACGGTGGTGGCATGTGCCTCATTGTACCATTGCTGTGACGGGGTCATGGGGCACCGGTATGATGTGAGCAGCCAGGGATGGAGTGGGTAGCCACTGTCACCTGTATGTAGAGGGTGTACATTAGTATGGTGGTCAGCACCGCTCTGCTATGGGCCGTCAAGGCCAGTACCCATGGCACCTCTGACTATGCACTCAAAACCCATGTCATCCCTGCGTGATGTGCATACTCACCCACTAGGTGGCCAGTGGGATGTCCCCACTCCGACCCTGTGGCACAGTGCATACTGGTGCCAGATGAAGGCATCATGTGCTCTCCCAGGGTGCGTGGCACAGACATTGGTTATGCACCACCTGGCATCACACCACCTGGCATTTGATGCTGGCATAGCCCTTTCGGTTGATGTATGCTACATATTCCAGGCCAGGTGGCGTGTGGATGGCCACATGGGTGCAGTCAGCCGGACGCCGGGCATACGTGCTACCCTGTGGAACTCTTGTATGTGTGCTGTGCACTCTGCCTGTGTGATGGGAATTGGATGTACTCCACAGCATGTGGCAGCAGTGCACTGAGGAATTGTGTGGGCAAGCATGACGTGGCCGACTGGGTTATGCCTGTTGTGTCCCCTGTTGGTCTCTGGAAGGTGCCCGTGGTGAGCAGGCACATGACAGCTGTCACTTTGTCTCCACTGACAGAGCATGGCTCCGCGGCGTGGGTGCTCGCATCTCATCACTGCACAGCTCACAGAGCTGCCTCAGGATCGCCTGTTCAGGCGGTACTGGCCCAAAATCTCTGTGTCACTGTTGTGCTCAGAGGTGGTGCGGCTCAGTACCACCTGTTGGGGGCATACCGCTGATGGGCCTTCCACGGCCGCGCCCCTGCTGTCTGCCTTCTCACCCCTCATTACCACCTCCATCTGGAAGGTGGCACTGGCCATGTCCCTGGCTGGTGTTCTCCGGCAGCTGTTATCCCATTCCCCGCTATCTTTGTGATGCTCCCTCTGCACCGGGTACACCTACAGCCTTTGGCTGTCCTGCCTACTGCCACTGCCCTCAGTCCACTGTGGCACTTCCCTGTCTCTCCTGCACAGTGGCACAGGCTCCCCACTCCTGTCCTGTTGCTGTTTGTTCCCAGGTGTGCCCTGTCCTGCTGCTGCCCAGTCCCGCTCACTGCTACCCTCTTTCCTGTTGCTGTCACCTTGCTCCCACCTCTGGCTTCCTATAGCGTTCTTGCACCTCTCTCTTGTTCCTTTTTATTTGGGATCATTTCCGCTATCGCAACTTCTGCTTGCTCCCCTATTGAGCATGGAACATGCTGTTGAATATCGCACTGCACCATTTATTCATGGTTCCTCCCCTACGGTTGCGCATGCATTCATTACCATTGCACTCTTAGCATTGCAACTGGCCGGCGCAGCTGCCTGCCGCTGAATATCGCACAACAGCACATTTTCGGACTTGCGCTGGCGATTCTAGCTGCGCATGGGGTAAACCCTTTGGAATATCTGGGCCTATGTGTACAATATGCTGCACTCAAGTATAGGATTGTGAAGATGGTCCAGGCTAACAGTGCTGCAGGGTTTAATTTTGGCACCAACATTGAGCTTCTGTGAGACAACCTGCCTAAATTCCAGCAGTTCTTGCTGTATTAAAGCTAATTTTTTAGGAGATGATCTGTCTGGCTCAACAGATGCAGGAGTTGGATGCCTGAGGCATCTGAATTGAATGAGTCTAGAGTCCATCCTTGCCATCTGAGTGTCCCAGAGACCACCGAGTTGATTAGCCTTCCTCATCGTGTCCTAGAGAACCTCCTCAGCAATCTGGTAAGCCAATTTACAGAATATAGTAAGTCTGAAGGATGTATTTTGGGCTGTAATCAGCAGGAGCAAAGAAGCTAGGCAGCCATGGGAGCTGACATCACCAGAAGTCCAGGTTCTCCTTTCTCCCCATTTCTTCAGCTCATGCAGTAGAGCAAAGGAAGTTTAAGTGACTAGCCCAGGGGCCAGCCTAGTGGTGAGGAGGGCTAAGGCAACAGTGTCTTACCTCCCAGCACCAACGACCTGGGTGTAGGAACAAACTTAAGTCATCTGAGTCAGCCAGGGCAGGAGAGGATACAGTGTCTGAGGGACAGCTCTCCTCTCAGGGTGGGGAGGCATGTATGGCTAGTTTTAGACTGCCACCAGCTGAAGGCCTGGTGGCAGTGCAGTGAAGTGTATGGCAAGTAAAGGAGGGCACTGTGTGAAACATCATATGGGTGCACCCACATGCATAAGTCAACAGCTTAATCTGGTTCAAGGTCAGTTGGCATTCATCTCAATCCCTTTCCTGGGTCATGTCTGAAAATAGGCAGGATTTGTCTACTGCATTTACCAGTCAAAAACAAATAAATAAAAATAAACAAGTCTGATGCTCAGTAGCAAGGGTAGGGAAAAATGCAAAAGGAATGTCAGGGGTTTAATGAAGCCTGCCCACCTGTCCCAACACCTGCACCATCACCAAGAGCTCAATGTTGGTCCATCTTGAATTGCTGTACTGAGAGAGGACAGCCTTCCTCCTCCTGTACCACCACAAGGGGAATTCTTCGGGAGAACCTGACCATGGTAAGTACTGGGAAGTGGAGCTGGTTTGGAGGTGGGGACAGGACAGATTAGCCACTCCTGGATGAAGGAAGATAAAATATAATGGAAAGAAAAAGATGACTTGCCCAAGGTCAGATAGTGGGTATTCAGCTCTGTTCATGTCTGAGCCAGTAACCTCTTGGTCCTCAGTTAGTGCTCTAACAGCTCAGCCACACCACATCCCCAAATTGTAATATGGTACAGCACATCCTGCTATTATAAAGATTCACATTTGGACTAAGTGATTGGGTAGTGAGCTGTTTTATGTCACACCAATGAGACAGGTTTCAAAGTTGTTTATCTAGGAAACACATGAGTCAGTATTCCACAGAGTACCTCAAGAGTTTGTTTGGCTCTCTACTTTTCTGTTTTTCTAATCAACTGTTATATGTCCCACAAAATGTAGTAGTAAAACATATGCTGATAAAAGAGTTTAATTTTGCTTAAGAGAACGTGTCACCAAAATTGACCATATATTATAATCTGATCTCCCACCTGGTCTACCATTATACAATATCTCAGAAAAAATTTAATTTAAATACAAACAGCCAGCACAGAAGTGCAGCTGTAGTGCTACCACTTACTACACTGGCAGCCAGGGTTCAGGAACAGATCTAGGTCACTAGGGGCATGGCTGGTGGAGAAAGAACTTGGTGTCCCTAGGACAACTCTTCTGCTCCTGGAAGGGGATCACAGGGTTCAGGAACAGATCTAGGTCACTAGGGCATGGCTGGTGGAGAAAGAACTTGGTGTCCCTAGGACAGCTCTCCTGCTCCTGGAAGGGGGATCACAGCTTTACTGCTTGACTGACACCCAGCAGAGGCTGGTTTTCAGTGCAGTATAGAGCTCCTTAGCAAGAGCAAGAGCTCTGATAGATGCATAACATGCTTTGTGCACATAAGTGCACATGCATCATGTCAAGCCAGAGCTCTGGGAGAAAATGGATCTAGAAAATACACACCCACTCATTGTTGGATGATGCTGAACCTTCACAGGCCTGACACCACTGACTAGGCAACCACTGTGACTAGATACTACTTTCCTTGGCTTAAGGGCCCACCCCTGGGACCCCATCACAAGGACAAGTCATAAGGGTAAGCTGGGGAGGTAAGTACTGAAAAGGTGGTGTAGGCCTTGGGATCTGGCTGAAGGAGGGTCAAACAATAATAGGGAAGAAACACCTAAAAAAAACTTTAAAATACAAAGAAGACAATAACAGTGCTATTTATGTCCCAACATAGATAAAAAGTACATTATCAAAATACTGTAATTTGATGATTTCTGCCCCAAGTGGTATCACTCGGTCCACTAGCCACCACACTGTGTCAGAACCATCCACTGCTGAACCTGACCCAAAATGGCCAACTGGACTCAACAAGTTAATTGAAATGAGCAGATAAGTTCCAATGCCTGTATGTTTCACTTTGATGTTTAATTGCAATACTATCTGCATTTCAAACTATTAATTTTAAAGCTGACAACCTTAAAAGAGCATCACACTAGAGGCAAGACCAATCAAGCAAGGCAGGAGAAACTGCAGAGGCACTGAATAAATACTGTGTCAGCATTCAGCCAGGAAGTCAGGTGGCATGACCAGCTTGGGCTATAAGCTGTGAAAGAGGTGCAGGTCAAACATGAGGTAGAGCTGATTACACAAGAATTGATTGGTAAGGTCTGAAGGGTGCAAATCTGGGAGATGCTTAGGTCCTTATGGTATTCTCCCAAGAACAATAGTAAAGTAAGAGGGGTTATACTTGGGCCCCCACTGATATCTTTCAGAACTCTGTACAGACAGGAACAGTGCTAGAGGACTGAACATAGACAATGCCATCCCCCTATTCAAGAAGGGGGCAAGGTCAGACCCAGGCAACTACAGACCTGTGAGTTTCCCTACATGTTAAAACATGTCATTCATAAAAGATGTGTGAGTTCAGCAAATTAATGAAAATGGGCAGTTCTGTAGCATACAGTCTGGTTTACAAAAGGATGATTCTACCAAACCAACATTGTTGCCTTCTTCAAGAGGATTAACTACGGGGGTGAATAGGGGCCAGGCTGTTGATGTAGTATGCTTGAGTTTCAGCACGGCCTCATCACTATACCACATGGAAAATCCATAGAGAAAGCAATATGGGGTCCACAAAGTATACATTAAGTGGACAGGAAATTGACTGACAGATAGGAAGCAGAGAGGGGTGGTAGATGACCTGGCTGAGAATGGGATAAGAGCACTGCAATGGGAGTTTGTGAGTTAGGAGGGCCTTAGACAAGTAGCACAACACTGTAACTTTCTCGGAAGTGCTACCTGTTCTGGCATGGATGAGGCTAGGGTACTTTGCACCATGGGATTCAATGACTGGTTGAAAACTACTGCATAGCTCAGGGATTTGGCTCATTGGACTGGGGCTCCACCTGAGGGATGCAGGCCTATACAGGCACGATGGTCTGCATCTATCCAGAGAGGAACCAGGATCTGAGGTGTTAGGGTTTAAATGTTTCATTGGCAAGCATTTAAACTAGCCAAGGGGGAGGCACTGAAAAGGAGAAGGGAAACTTAGCGACCCACAAAAACCAGGGTAGTTAGTGAGGTAAACACCAAGATAGAACAGTCAATAGGGAGAAGGGCAGGTGTAAATGGAGAAAAGACAAAGCAGTAAGGACAGGGATGGGGTAAAAAGAAATAAAGCCATAATAAAATGGAGGGCAATGAGTACCAATGCCCGTAGTCTAGGTAAAAGCTCCCAAAATGGTGGCCTTGATGGAAGAGATGCCTGGATATCATGGCAGTCACAGAAACATGGTACACAGAGAACCATGACTGGGATGTCAACATAGCAGGGTACACGATCTACAGGAGGAACAGGAGGGAAGAAGAGGAGGAGGAGTAGCTCTCATGTAAGGGAAGGGATCAAAGCAAAAGAACTAAAGGGTAACCAGGAGGAGAGGAGGCACTGTAGGTCATCCTGGAGACTGGAAATGGCTCCACAATCAGCACAGAGGTTGATACAGACCCCATCTCAGGGGAGGAAATGGAGAAGAAAATGACAGAAGGCATCCCTGGGATGGCAGAGAAAGGGAGATATTGCTGATGGGGACCTGAATATGCCAGATGTTAACTGGAGCACCTTTGCTGCAGCCACATCCAAGAGCAGGGCCATTCTAGATGCCCTACAGGGGCATGCCTCTGACAGCTAGTTTTGGAAACCACTCGGAAGGAGCAATCTTAGACCTGGTACTCTCAAATGAGGACAGAGTGAGGATCTCTGATCTTGAAGTGGGTAGCCATCTGGGAACAAGCGACCACCAAACAGTGTGGTTCATGATAAACTTAGCTTTAGAGTCAAGCCACACAAAAGTGAAGGTACCAGACTTCAGGAGGGCTGATTTTGTCAAATGGGAGAGTGCCTCAGAAAAGCACTAACTAACAGGCAAGAAGGTTGGGTGGAGCAACAATGGAAAACATCAAAACTGCCATCACAGACCCAACAAGCCTTGTGTGAAGCAAATAAACAAATCAAAATGAAAGAAAACACTATGGTTCTTAAAAGAAGTGGTGGGGAAGGTAAGGGAGAAAAAGATAGCATCTAGGAAGTATAAGAACATACAGAAGGGGCAAGACAGAGAACTGTGCCCGTTAAAGCAGAAGGAAGGGAAGGCAGTGAGAATCGCAAAGGCCCAAACTGAGGAAAAGATAGCCAACTTGGTTAAGAAGGGGATAAAACCTTTATAGGTACATTAGGGAGCCAAGAAAGACTAAGGTAGGGATACTGAGACTGAATAAAGAGGAAGGTGGTTGGGCAGAGAGCGACAGTGAAAAAGCTAGGATACTGAATGAATACTTCTGCCAGTATTCACAATGGAACAGCAGGAGAGAGACCTAATCCAGTCAGGAAGCACTGTGGATAGTGGGGTTGATATTAGTCCTTTCACAGAAGAAAGGTTCTGAAAGAACTCTTAAAACTGAAAATGAATAAAGTAATGGGGCATGATGGAATTCACCCCAGAATTCTAAAAGAACTAAGGAAGAACTAGTAACACCACTGACAATCCTTTTAATAAATTATGGGAGGATGGTCTGGTACCTGAGGACTGCAGGAGGGCGGATGTGATTCTTCACAAAAGTGGGAGCAAGACAGAGGCAGGAAACCACAGACCTGTCAGTTTGACCTCAGTGATAGGGAAAATGATGGACTCACTTCGAAGGAAAGAATTATTGAGTACCTAGAGGCCAGTGGGGCACAGGACCCAAAGCATAGATTCACAGCCGGAGGTCTTGTCAGACAAATCTAATTGATTTCTTTGACTGGGTGACCAAGTAGTAGACCAGGGAGGGCTGTGGACATGGCCTACCTAGACTTTAGCAAGGCATTTGACACAGTCCCACACAAAAGTTTAATAAACAAATTAGCCAGCCTGGGAGTGGGTCTCAGTGTGGTAGCCTGGGTAAAACACTGTCTGGACAACAGGACACAGTGGGTGATAGTAAATGGAGTCCACAGTGAAGAAAGGTGGGTTACTAGTGGGGTACCGCTAAGGTTCAGTACTGTGCCGGTCCTTTTAATGTCTTTATAATGACATTGCAGAGGGATTGGAAGGAAAGTATGTCTCTTTGCAGATGACACAAAGATCTGCAACAGGGTTGATACGCAAGGTAGGGTGGAAAGGATGAAAAGGAGTTATGTTGGAGAAATGGTCAAATATATGGCAGCTTAGATTCAACGCTAACAAGTGCAAAGTATTGCACCTGGAAAACAAAACCAGGGAAGAGTACACAATGGGGTGTGAGCTACTGACAACAAAAAGGAAAGGGACCTGGGGATAGTCATATCAGATGTCCTAAAGGTGGGCCAGCAATGTGATAAGGCAGTAAGAAGGGGTTGGAATACTGGGATGCATAGAGAGGCATCACCAGTAGAAAACAGGAAGTTGTTGGTCCTCTATACCAACAGTTGTTAAGACCACATCTGAGTACTGTGTACAGTTCTGAGACCCCATCTCCATAAAGACATAGACAGGATGGAGGCTGTCCAGAGGAGGGCAAACCAAAATGGTGCAGGATTTGCAGCAGAAGACATATGTAGAAAGACTAAAGGAGCTTAAGATGTATAGCCTCAAGGAAAGGAGGGAGAGGGGACATGATAGAAACTTTTAAATACCTCAAGGGAATCAACAAGTCCAAGAGGGTAGCATCTTTCAGAAAAGAGATGTGCAAGAACAAGGGGCACAGTTTGAAGACAGAGGGGACTGCTCAGGGGCAATGAGGTGTATTTCTTCACAGAGTGGGTTGTAGATGCACGGAATGGCCTTCCTGAGGAGGTCATAGAGTCAAAACCGTGGGGAATTCAAGAATGCATGGAACATACATAAGGCAATTCTAGTGGAGGGTAGGAGGAAGTAGGCTGTTGCTTAACTAGGATCGGCAGCTTATCCGTTAGGTAGGGAAATGAGCAGACTAGGTTGGCTAACAGTCCTTATCTGCCATCAAATTCTATGTTTCTATGTTTTTATGTTTCTATGTAGGGACGTGCTAAGTGGAGTATAGTACCTCAAGGGTTGGTGCTGGGTCTGTTGCTCTTTAATATATGTATGTACGAGCAGGAGGAGGGACTGCAGAAGTTTGCTGATGACACTAAATTAGCAAGAACAGTAGACAGCAGCAGAAAGGATGCATTTCAGGGTTCCTTTCACACATTGGGGCCATGGGCTAAGAAATGGGGGCTTAGATTTATTGTGTGGACGTGCAAGATGCTACACTACACTCACATTGCACTACACTACACTACACTAAACTACAGAAAGAATTTGGGTTGCAAACACAGTACAGTGTTCCCAGTCTTAGGTTGCCAAATGTCTTGAGATCTTGTGACATTACTGTAATGATGTCCTTAGTGATGACTACTCATAATGTTTTGAAACACAAGGCAATTAAGCAACTGTCAAGTGCTATCCTAATTATTCTTGCCAGTTATTCACAGAAGATCCTGATTGACATAAACAGACAAGTTGGAGATCTTGTTCTCCTTATTGGAGACCTTGCTCCCTTCCTAGGCTTCAGCCTCATTGGGTCATCCAGCTGGGACCTTGCTCCATGGTGTCTGTGCAGTCTCACTCCAGCCAACCGTCTGGGCATTATTTATTTATTTATTTATTGAATTTTGATGACAGGGTTGGCCCACTGGGCCCTGAAGGTTTCCTTTCAGGGGCACCCAGGAACAGAATCATAACAAGACATACAATCAGGTGATCCAGAAGTAATTCAAAACATACAGTCAGAAAAATACAGGGGTGCTAGAGTTAGAGAAAATTTATGAACATTACAGTTATAGGTAGGTTATTATTGTGCATTTAGATCATAAGTGCAACATTTGGGAGGATTATTACGGACCTTCTTCCTCTTCCCTGCCACAACTACTTCTGTTTGGGAACTTACTCCCTCTGCCAGTTCTGCTCTTGACTGCCCTTCTTGCCGGTGCCTTGCCGTTATTCAGGCCATGTGCCTTGCCTTAATTTTATTTAGATTTTGTTTACCGGTAGGTGCGCTAGCCATAGAAATTATTATTTTCAGGCATGACCCAGAATTCAGGGCTGCTGCCTGCATTTTGGGACCCTACTGCCAAATTGCCCACAAAGAGTCCTGGTCATTTTATGGAAATTAGCAGTTGCAGCTCAGCCTGCAGTGCCACAGCTTGCAGGCTCCAGCCACCCAGTGGCCATTTTTCATGCTCTGATGGTACTCAGCAGTCCACTCCAGTCAACTATTCAGTCCTGTGTTTCATGTAGTACTCAGCTCCTGCAGTGGACCATTGCTTGTCTGCCTCTTGATTTCAGCGGCTGGTAGACTCAGCTGCTAGTTGCCTACCATAGTAGCTGCTCTTGTTCCGCCATACTTCACAGAGGCAGTGTAAGGATCACTGCAGGCATTCCTTACTGCCATAAACTGCCTATCACAGATAGGGTTATGAGTAACCCTATATGTACTGCTGGCTGTGTTTTTGTTCTCAGTGGCAATGATGTCCTGCTCTGCCATCCTTCAGCTGATGGACCCCTGCAGTTAGCATGTGCTACTTCCACAGTGTTTAGATGGAGTCCTGTTGTGTCACTGCTAATTTCTGCTCTTTCATTCAGAGGCTGTTTCTCAATTAGGAGGTATGAAATATTGCACACTACCTGAAGTAGCATGAATTTGCCATGTGGTATTTCTTTCATGAATCTAGCCCATTGTTTCTGACCTTAATCAGAAAAAGTTAAAATAATTTATCTTGTTCCCATTTCTTCATCCACCATTTCCATCATATGAGATCAATCCCACTGATATTACTACATGTAAGTTCTCCGAAAGAAGACTCTCATGGGGACCTCTGTACCTCACTCATATGATGTTTCCAGCATTAACTCTGTCATTGCATCAGAAGATTTCTCTCTTTATATTCCTGTACAAACAATGTTATCAAATACATTAAAATGGTAGGACAAGGCACATGGCTGGCTAAGGCAGATATAACCAAAGCCTTCAAGCTACAGACTATGCATTTGTCACTGTGGCATCTATATGGAATCCCTATTATTTCACTGTTTGGCTAACATTTGTCTGTAAAAGCAGTCCAAAGCTCTTTCACATGTTATCGGAATCCCTCTACTGATTACTGCTTAACAACTGGAGAACCCATCTCCACAAGAACATAGACAGGATGGAGGCAGTCTAGAGGAGGTCAATTAAAATGGTGCAGGGTCTGCAACAGAAACCATACAAAGACAGTAAAGGAGCTTAATATATATACTCTTGAGGAAAGGAGGGAGAGGGGCACATGATAGAAATTTTAAGTACCTCAAGGGAATCAACAAAGTCCAAGAGGGTAACATCTTTCAGAAAAAGACATGTGCAAGAACACGGGGCACAATTTGAAGATAGAGGGGGACTTGCTCAGGGGCAATGTGAGGAAGTATTTTTCACGGAGAGTTGTGAATACATGGAATGGCCTGTCAAAACAATGGGAAATTCAAGAATGCATGGGACAGACATAAGGCAATTCTAGTGGGGGTAGGAGGAAGTAGCTATTGGTTAACTAGGATCTGCAGCTATCCATTAGGTAGGAAATGGGCAGACTAGGTGGGCCAAATGGTCCCTTATCTGCCGTAAAATTCTATGTTTCTATGTTCTATGGCTGCAAGCACACACTGATGTGTTATGATTGAACCCACTAATATTTGGATTGGTAGCTTGCACTGTGCCTTTGCCACAGAAGGACTGCTTTCTTCAAAATCTGTTGACCTCTGTGTATGGAGTTGTAAGGTGGCAATCATTGCAATGCTACAGCTGAAATGTACTATTTGCAGCACTCTCCAGAGTGACTAAGACTAGTACCCAGTAGTTCACATCACATAGAGAATAACATTGTGTGAAGTCAGTTCAGTGACTGATTTTAGCCATTTATATAACTCCTTTCCCAGAGGCTCAAGGGTATTTCAAGGTACATTACAAGAACAAGATTCCTCAGCCCACTGTGTTGTATTGGCCCTATTCAGTAGTTGTCCCCATTGCATGTGTTCTGCTTGCCTTGTGATGCAGTTGAACATCAAGCCACTCCTCTAATGTCACCAGTGGATGTTCATTTCAGCCGTTAGTGAGTCCAATCCAGGCTGAGGGTCATTATAACTCTCAGGGTGGTCATTCTGTCAAGTTGGTGGTCATTCTGGGCCTCAGGCAGTCATTGTGACCCTCAGAGGCCATTTCAGCACAAAGGTGGCTTCCAGCCCCTTTAGTTGGTATTCTGGCCTCCAAAATTGGCATTCAAGTGCACAGACTGGGCAATCTGGCCCCAAGAGTGGGCATTCCAGCACACTGGGTGGATATTAAGACCCACAGGGTGGGGTCTGACCCCCAGCATGGGTGTTCTGGCACCTAAGGTGGGTATCCAACACAGTGCAGGGATTCTGGCCCTAGAGTGGGAACTCTGGAACACAGGGTGAGTATTCTGGCCCTAGAATGGTTCTTTCAGCCATCTGGGTGTGTGTTCTGTCACCCAGGGTGGGCATTCCAGAACACAGGGTGAGCCACTCTGTCCCTCAAAGGATCATTGTCCCCCAGGCTGGGAATTATGCCCCAGAGTGGGTATTTCAGAACCCAAAGTGGATATTCTGGCCCCAAGGTGGACATTCAGGCACACAGGTTAGGAATTGTAGCACATAGGGTGTGCATTCTAACACGCAATTGGGTGTTCTAGCCCAAGGGGTCACATTTCAGACCTCAGGGTTGGACAGTCTGGCCCTATGTTGGTCCTTCTAGCCATCAGTATGAGTATTCTGGCACACAGTGTGAACATTCTGAACCCAAGCTAGGCATTCTGGCCCACTGGCTTACCAGGCTCCCCATGGTGAGCATTTCCACACACAGGATGGGACTGTGCCCCTCAGTATGAGTATTTTGGACCTCAGGGTGGGCATTCAGAACTCCAGAGTGGGCAGTCAGATACAAAGGATGGGCATTCAGGCACACACATGGTGGGCATTTAGGCCAACAGATTGGGTACTTTGTCCCAGTGGTGCCCATTGTGGACTCAGTATGGGCATTTCAGCCTTTAGGGAGGCATTCCTATAACCAGTGTGGGTATTTGGGTACAGTGTGTTGGCATTCCAGCCACCAAGGTAAACATTCTTGCACACAGAGGAGGTGGTGTGTTCCTTAGGGTGGACATCCAGGTTGGTATCCTAACCCTAGTGGCACCTAGGGAGGGCATTCAGGCCCCTGGGGTAGGTACTGTGGCACACAGGCAGGGCATTCTGGCCTTCAGTATAGGAATTCTAGGGCAGAGTGTGAGCAGTATGTTCCACAGTGTGGGCATTATGGCCCCAGGCTGGGCATTCTGGTACTCAGGGTCTATCCAGGGTGCAAGAATGCACACCATATGTGCACACATCAGAGTGGGTATTGTGACACACAGGGTGGCATACAGGCACACAAAGTGTGCACTCAGAAACACATGATGGTCATTCCAGCACCAAGGGCTGGCATCCTGAAACACAGGGTGAACACTGCCTCTCAGTGTCAGTATTCCAGCTCCTTGTTGGGCATTCCAGCCACCAGGGTAAGACATTTTAGCATAAAGAGTAAGCATTCAGGACTATAGTATTCTGGCCCTAGGATTGTCTTTCTAGCCATTAGAGAGTCCATTCATGCCCTAAGATGGTCCTTTTGCCCTTTGGGTGGACTATTTAAGCTTTTAGGAGGTCATTAAGTGAGTCAGGGTTGCCATTCTTATGGGGTAGGTTCATTCCATAAGTTAGGGCAGCTGTTGTGGCTCTGTTCTGGATTTTACCCCACATAGCACGTGGTAAAGTGTAGAACAAGGGAACTCACTTAAACATTTGGGAGGAGACTCATGAAAGAAGTCAATAAACATTTTTCACAGAAAGAGTGATAAATATGTGGAACAAGCTGCTGGAAGAAGTGGCAAGGTCCAAATCAGTAAGTAGTTTCAAGTACATATGGTACGAGCATATGGGCTTAGGAAAGTGGGACAGAAACTAAAGGGTGGGATTGCCACCAGGGCCTGTGCAAGGTAGTAAGGAAGGAAGTCATACTGGATGGGCCAGTATGCCATTTTCTGTCCTCAGTGTCTATGTATCTATGTAGAACTGCAAGAATGGCCAACACAAAGGAACACAGGCAACATTTGTGCACACTCCAGAAGTTCTGACTGTTCCAGATTTTACTGCTTTTGCAGGTTCCAGCATTTCAGCAGTTCCATCATTCTGTCCACCAGTCATGCCTACAGTATGTGGTTGTAAAGCAGCAGCAACCACTTAGCAACAGCTATAGTTAGTAACAATAGGGACCCAGATCTTTGTAAAATGCCTAAGGTGAATCTAAGTCTGGAAAGCTGACATTTATTCCTCAGCCTAGTCATGGAACTTGCTACCTCCTTAACTCTATAATATCTCCTTTCACATACAGTAATAAACAAGCTAGAAGAATGTTCTAAAGTAGAATTTATATTTCAAACAGTATCTTTCATTACTAACAGGATGCTCCTGTTAACATAATACTATATTCGGGGAGGGAGCACAAGACACAAGTGAGGAAAAACGGGAGAAGCTGTCAATATTAATATGGGTAGTTAACCACAACTTTACTGGGTATAATGGCATTGTCCAGAATCATTAAATTTATAAGCGGAATGTTAAGGGGCATGGCAGAAATCCAAGCAATATAAAATCCTAAAGCATCTAAACCTTTAAAAGCCGATACAGTGTTTCTGCAGGAGACACACCTGCTTATAATGAAAGTAACTGCATGAGGCGCCTTCAAATAGGGACAAGTTTTTGCCTCTCAAGGTAACACACACAGTAGGGTGTAATGGTGTTGTTCCACAGGACTGTGGCTTTTACCCTCTTCAAGTAATACAAGATAATGCAGGCAGATACATTTTAGTTAAAAGGAAGCTATATACTTTTGAAATTCTGTTAGGATCTATATATGGGCCAAATACAGACACACCAGCTTTCTTTGTGCAGCTGATGGAGGCATTAACACCCTTCATAGATATCCCTATTGTTATAGGTGGGGATTTTAATTTGGTACTTGATCCCTTAACAGGTAGATCTAAACCCTCCAGTCAGGGTCTCTCCCCAGCCCAAAGAGCACTGAGGGAGCTACTGGACCAATCTGGTCTTTCCGATGTATGGAGAATTCTCCATCCAAAACTCCGGGAATACACTTTGTCTCTCAGTTCATGGTTCAGCATCTAGAATTGACTACATTCTTATTTCTCGTAGTCTCCTTTCTGGGGTTTTGGTGCTGAAATTCTTGCTGGGTCTCCTCTGACCATTCCTTAGTATCTTCTTCAGTCTCCTTTCATCCCTTCCTAGAAAGAGTAATAGATGGAAACTAAATAATCAAACCTTAAGGGACCCTAACTTAGTTAAGTATATTTTGTCACAAATATGTGAGTTTGTCTCAAATAATGTCAATGTCAATACCGACCAGATATAGTGTGGGAGCATTCAAAGCATTCATGCATGGAATTCTAATAGGTCAGGCAGTCAAAACAAAAAGAGAAGGAACGATATGTCAGAGCTTCTGACCCAGATTAGACTTGAAAGGCTAATTTATCCCATTCTACGGAGGAAGATAGGCAGGAGTTAATTAAACTGAGGGAATTATATTTAAAATTATTGGGGAACAAGCTGAATTAGCAATAATAAAAACAAAGGCCAATTATTTTGACCAAGGGAGAAAGCGGGTCGAGATGTTGGGAGGCGATTAAGCAAGTAGAAGCTTCCAGAATAATTCCTGCTGTCCAACCTACTGATGGTGGTCTCGTTAAGACCTCCCTAAGGAGATAGCAGAAGAGTTTAGGAAGTACCTTGAATTGCTTTATAGTGCAAATGAAAAATCCCCATCAGAAGAAAAAATATATTCCTTTCTAAAGGATCTGAACCTTCCTTCTCTTTCAGAGTCCCAGCAGACTCATCTCACCACCTCTATTTCCCAGAGTGAAATAGACACGTTATTAAGAATCTCCTCTTGATAAAACGCCAGGCCCTGATGGATTCTCATCAAATTTTTATAGGGTTTTTCTAAACAACTGTCCCCACTTCTGATCTCTTTATTCCAATATATTCTCAACGGTCAGGCAATGGACAGATCATTATTTGAAGCGCTTATTGTATTACTCCTAAACCAGACAAACCACCTGAACAACTCTCTAGTTACAGGCCCATCTCATTGCTCAATTATGATATAAAAATTCTGGTGAAGTTACTGGCTGACCATGATAAATAAAAGTTCTACCTGTTCTAATTGGAGTGGAACAGGTCGGCTTTATGAGAGGTAGATCATCAAACGACTACCAAGGACATTAGGGCATGTTTTTCTGCGTCCGAGGAGAGTAACCTCCCACGGTGTTGGTCTCATTGGACGTAGAGAAAGCCTTTGATAGGGTTTATTGAACTATCTCTTAATCACAATGAAAACTTTTGGTTTCCCAATGTATTCTGAATTGGATCAGATCATTATATCTGATGCCCTTAGCTAGATTTCATGTAATGGGGTCATTTCAGACCCTTTCAAACCACATGTGAGCACCAGACAAGGATGCCCGTTATCTCCTATACTTTTTAATGTCTTTCTCGAACCCTCATAAAGAGTATCTCATGTAATCAAGAGGTACATGGCATTAAAATTCAGGATCATATGGTTAAAATAACAGCATATGCAAATGATCTTCTGTTATACATATTGCACCCTATTAGGTCTATTCCGCCTTACTAAGAATCATACAGGAGTTTAGTGAATTAGCTAATTATAAACTAAATTTGGAAAAATGGTTGTATACCCCTAATAACAAAATTTTTAAACATGAAATTACTGCTTTGGATTATCCTGGAGATCTGACTCCATTAAATATTTGGGTCTCATTTTGGCCAGGAGTTCAAGACAGATCCAACAGTTAAATTTGGATTCCTGGTTCATACAATTGATTTAGACCTGGAAAGATGGGCACTGCTTCCAATCTCCCTGTGGGGAGAATTAACCTAATTAAAATGAATGTGTTTCCCGACTGTTCTATCCTCTGAATATGTTAAATATCTGGCTCCCACCTCATGGTTCAAAGAAAATTCATGGGCTCATCTAACTTTATTTGGGGTTATAAAAGCCAGGATGGCCTATCACAAACTAGCTGCTCTTAAGTTACTAGGTGGGCTGAGACCGCCTCATTTTGGCCTGTATTTTGGGGTGGTCGCACAAATAAGTATCTTAGATGGGTACATGTCATGGACCTTTTACCCAAGATACTTTATATACCTTTATGGCTACAGATTGAATTATCCTCATTAAGAAACATGGTTTTTCACCTAAGGCCTTATTAAATCTTAACCCTAAATTTTTACCCGCAGTGTTTGGAAATCTCCGATAGGTATATCAGTAAAGGTCCACCACAGTTATGTGGATTTTTAAACATAATCAGTCCAGGGATCCTTTTCAACCTATAAGAGGTAATCCTCGTTTCTTAATTGAGGGTAAACCTCTTAATTCCACTTGGCTTATGCAATTGGGAGAGTGCCAGTTAAACGATATAACTACGCCAGATGGACATTTACTTACTGCACCAGAAATTTTGAATAAATTCAAACTGCCAAATATGGATATCTTTAGGGTTTACCAAGTTTGACATCTCATAATAAAATGTTGGGCCCTAGTCCCAATATCGGCACCAAAATAGAATTTCAACTAGTTTTGAGTCCCTTAGCTGGCCTGCCACATGCTGTTTCAATTTATATAGTACTTTATATAATTGGGCCTACTCCCAGAACTTGGCACCGATTTCTTATTGGGCTTCATTATTTCCGAAGGAGATTTCAATTGGACAGCACTGTGGCACAGTTGTCACAAATGTATTCTGCAAGATCGGCTTAGACTGATGCAATTTAAAATATTACATAACATTTACTATTCCCCCAGAAGTTGGTGAGCTTAGGAATTGTTTCTGCCTCAACCTGTACAAGATGTCAACAAGGAGAAGGGACCTGCTCCATATTTTTGAAATGTCCAAAGATAGTCCCGCTCTGGACTGCTATCAAAAGAAAGGTAGATCCTAAACTGGGTCTAGAGGACCTCTTCACATCTGAGATATGTCTGCTAGGGGCGAAGCTCATATTCCATTTAGGAACAGGAAATTCCATATAACTCTAATCTCAGCATCCCTTAAAAGGTGGTCCTCAAGCACTGGAAAGATTCTATTGAAATCAGTTACACTGAATGGTTACAGGAACTACTTACCAACCTTAGAGTAGAAAGAACTATAGCTATTCTTCAGAATAAGCTACTAAGGTTCAATAAGATTTGGGGCCCCCTTCATGCTTTTATTCCCTATAAGAATGGGGTTCGCTCTCCTGTGTAAAAGGTATCATTACGGATGTCTAGTGCTGGGGTTTAATGGGGAGGGAAGGGGAGGTAGTTGGGGTAGTAGTCGGGTAGGCAGAGAATGGATCCGAAGGTTATCTGAGATATGTATGTATATCCACATTGTATGCTTTGTTTCTCGTGGATGTATTCTCTGTACCAAATAACTTTAATAAAATTTTAATGGAAAAAAAAACATAATGCTATATTCTAGTTGGTGTATTCTGTATAAATAACTAAATAAATAAATTAGAAAACATGTTTAGGCACCAGTAAGGGCATAAGACAAACCACGAGAAGAGAAATGCAACATTGGGGTAAAGGTTCACCTGAATATTAAAGACTGTGGTGCAGATTTCCAAGGGTTAGAAGTGTTGCTGCAGCCCACATTTTGTGAACTGGACCTGGGCCGACACATCTCCTTGTGAGATGTGTGGAGTCGATGGGCCAGCGTCACCAAAATTGTCTGGTGCTCACTTTCTGAGGGGCTGTTCCCTAACGCCTAAAAGAGGCACTGCTGAGGCCCCTCCTGAAAAAAAATCATCTCTCAACCCTGACATCTTGGTGAATTATAGATCCATTTCTAACCTGCCTTGTTGGGCAAGGTTACTGAGAAAATCATGGCGTTGCAGCTTGAAGCCCACCTTGTTGCTTTTGACATCTTGAGCCCTTCAGTCTG
The DNA here is from genome assembly GCA_016271365.2 of Neoceratodus forsteri. Classification (NCBI taxonomy): domain Eukaryota; kingdom Metazoa; phylum Chordata; order Ceratodontiformes; family Ceratodontidae; genus Neoceratodus; species Neoceratodus forsteri. The sequence continues at coordinate 666,034,298 of CM057455.1, read as the reverse complement.
GATTTAGAACAGGGCGCAGTACTGAAACAGCACTAGTCCGGTACATAATGACCTTCTCAGGGCTAGGGATAGAGGTGGGTGATTACTTCTCATTTTCCTCAATCTCTCTTCAGCTATTGACATTGTGGACCATGGTGTGTTGTTGGATTACCGTAGGGCTCTGTAGACTCACCAGTACAGTTATCAACTGGTTTGAGTCCTTTCTCACTGGCAGGATGCAAAGGGTAGTGAAGTAGTTTCTCCTCTCATCCGATGCACCTGCCATGTGGACCCCCTCCCCAGGGTTTGATCTGCCTCACCCATGCTGTTTCCATCAGAGACAAGTTCTATCTCATATTGATTGGCCCAGAATGAGCAGAGGTGTTCCATCAGTCTGGGATGAGTTTAAACCAGTAGAGGTGGCTGAGGTCATTGAGGTGATCTCAAAGCTTAAGCACATTTATTGTGAACTGAACCCAGCCCAGACTTGTTTCTTGAAGAGATGTGCGGGACCATTGGCCTGGTGTTCTCTGGGATTGTCCGGATTGCTCAATGTCGGAAGAATCTTTTCAGATGCCTTAAAGAGGTTCTGGTTAGATCCCTCTTGAAAGCTCGTCCCTCAACCCCGACATCCTGGTGAGTTACTGTCCAGTCTCCAACCTGCCATTTTGGGCAACATTGTCAAGAAATTAGTGGTGCAACAGCTCGAACACCTCATGTCCTTTGATATCTATGAGCTATTCCAGTCAGGTTTCAGGGCTAGGCATAGCACCAAAATGGCATTAGTTAGGTGCATAATGACCTCCTCAGGGCTCGAGATAGAGAAGACAGGTCAATTCTTGTTCTCCTTGATCTCTCATCAGCTTTTAATACTGTGGATCACATTGTGCTTCTTGATTGCCTTCAAGAGTATTGTGGACTTGCCAGTACTGTCATCAATTGGCTTGAGTCCTATCTCTCTGGCAGGAGCAGTGGGTGGTGATGGGGAATTTCTCCTCCTCCCTGAGGCACCTTTCATGTGGAGCACCTCAGGGTTTGATCTTGTCACTGATGTTATTTGCAGTATACATGCTGCCCTGAAAAAGCACATTAGACAGTACAGTTTGGGGTTTCACTGCTATGCAGATGATACCCAACTGCATTGTCTTTGCCCCTGGAACACATGACACCATGGAAGTCATTAACAACTGCCTGACCAACATCAATGACTGGATATCCTCTAGCTGGTTGAGACTGAAACGGACAAGATGGAAGTACTGGTGACTGAGCCAGATCGTGGGCATGATGTGAGTGCCTCTGGAGTGGGTACAGGACTGTTTCTGGGATCTGCTCCATTGATGGCCTCCCTAGGGTTTGGGATCTAGGTGTTGTTCTGGACAGCAGATTGACACTTGAACCTCAGGTGTCATCTGTGGTCAAAGTGTTTTACTACTTGAGCAATATTGCCAGGATTAAGCCCCAAGTTCTGCCTGAAGACCTGCCATCACTGGTGCATCCCTTTGTGACTTGAGACTTGATTGCTGAAATTACCTAGACTTCAGGGTCACTGGAGGGACCTTCTGCCACCTGCAGCTGGTGCAGAATGCAGCAGCTCGGTTGCTGACAGGCCTGGCAAGGTCCAGTCATGTGACTCTGGTACTGCGGGCTCTGCACTGGCTGCCTGTCAGGTGGAGGATCCTCTTTAAGGTGGGCTTGCTCACCTACAAGGCCCAATACAGGCTGGGTCTGGGCTATTTGGCTGATCTCCTTACACTGTCCTCTTCAGTCTGCTTCCTCTGCTCTGCGACTCGAGGTCTTCTTGATGTTCCTGGGGTCAGGCTAAAAACATCTGGTGATCATGCTTTTAGTGCCAGCAGGCTGACCCAGTGGAACACTTTACCAGCTGTTATCAGGAGGCCTCAAAAGTCGAGTTGTTTAAAAAGGGCTAAAGGCTCATCTATTTCGTAAGGCCTTCCCTGATGAAGGTAACTGACCTACACTAATTTTTAAGAAGTATTCTATTTATGTTGAGATTTATTTATTGTTTTTATATCTTTTATTGTATGTTGTGTTGTATTGACCCTACCTTTTAATGCAAGGTACCCAGAGTCCCAGGGATTGGATGCCAGATAAATAAAATTTGCCTTGCCTGTTTGCAGTATACATGCTGCCTCTGGACTGAGATCAATCGATGCTACAGCATGGGTTTCCACTGTTAGGCAGATGACACCCAGCTGTACATGCCTTTGCATGTAGGACCATTGGTGCTGGGAGGTATTAAATGCATGCCTGGCTGAGATCCAAGACTGGATGTCCTCTAGCTGGCTGAGGCTCAACCCATACAAAATGTAGGAACTAGTGATTGAGATTGGTCACCAGCAGGAAGTGAAGACTACCAGGGTGAGCTTCGCTGATGTTGGGACTGATCCCATTGGTGACACCCCAAAGGTGAACAATCTGGGCATTATCCTCAATGACTGCTTGACATCTGAGGCACAGGTGTTTCTCCATTGTCGTGAATGGTTTGTATCACTGGAGGAATAGCACCCAGATTAAAGCCCTTATTCTGGCCAGAGGACCTGTCCTCACTGGTGCATGGATTTGTGATGTCCAGACTTGACAACTGTAATGCTCTTTATCTCAGGCTTTGTGAAGGGTCCTGCATTGCCTGCAGCTAGTGCAGATGCAGTGGCCAGGTTACTGACAGGTCTTCTGAGGTCATGTCATGTGACCCTAGTACTGCATGGTTTGTACTGGCTGCTGGTGGTGAAGAATCTCCTTCAAGGTGGGTCTTCTCACCCATAAAGCCTCTATAGTCTGGGTCCTAAATACCTGAGTGATCTCCTGACTCCTACCACTCTGGTGCGCACTTTGCTCCTCTGAGGAAGGCCTCCTAGCAATTCCCAGGGCCAGCTAAAAACATCCGGTGAACTTGCATTTCAATCAATCAATCAATCAAATCTTTATTTATTCAGGCGATCATCATTGAGCAAGGCTCATTTACAAGATGGACCTGATAAGGTCAAGTTTCACGTTGATACACAGCAAATACATCACACACTTATGAGACAGTTATACATACAGAAAAAATGATGTTTATAACACAATGATATACAGTGAATTCACATGTTGAAACTCGGTTAAGAGAAGGTTAAACTAATATCTACAATATGTACAGTACATATATATCCCAATGAGGGTCAGGACAGTCATACACATAATGAGTACAAGGATGGTGAAGGAAATATTGGTGCCATAAACTGGGGTGTCTGACTGGAAGGAATATGTCATATATGATTGGAATATAGGTTTGTGGGATGACTATTCTATCTCTACCGGTAGCAACTGCATTTCTCTGTGAAGAAGGCTGTACAGTGCTGCTTAAAGGATGTAAATGGAATGATAATGGACAGTTTTAGGGATTTTTGTAGGGTGTTCCATGCTATAGCTGGAGAATAGCTGATTGTTGCCTCCCTAGTTTGGTGTTGACTTTGGGCAATTTGAGCAGGATGATATTGTTGCTTCTTAGGGCATAGGAGCTAGGGTGGTCTGGTTGAAGCAGTCCAGGATATAGCTTGGGAGTTTTTTGACTAAGCTCTGTAGATCCATAGAGCTGCATTTCTGCTCCTCCTGACATGAAGGAAACCCATCCAACTGCGTCATAGAGAGAACAATGGTGGGTATTATATGGCAGGTCTGTAATGAACCTTATTGATCTATGATATAAGGTATCCAACTTTTGAAGGTAGGAGATGGGGCAGTGACTATAGAGGAAGTCTGCATAGTCAATGACTGATATCAAAGATGGCCTGGACTAACCTCATCTTTGAGTCTCTGTTAAGGAAGGGTTTTAATCTATAGAGGAGGCCAAGCCTTAGGCGAAGCTTTTTAACAGTTGTTCTAGATGCTGAGTGAAGTCAAGTCTGTTGTCAATCCACAACCTAGGTATTTGAAATTTTCAACATACTCCAGATTTTCTCCAAGTATAGTGCATAGCTGTGGGAGATTGATTGAAGAGGATGTGTTGGTGGAGTTTTGAGTTGTGAACATCATTGCTTTAGTTTTCTTTTGCATTTAGCAGAAGCTTTTTCTAGTAGCTGATATTGTAACAAAGAGAATTCTGTTTGTAGGATTTCATGAGCCACTGTAGGTGAAGGGTTGCTGACATACAGAACAGTGTCATCAGCAAAGAGGTGTACTGAGGACTTGGTAAGGGTTGAATCAATTGTAGTTATATAAATGGCAAAAGGATAGGACCCAGAATAGAGCCTTGGGGACTCCTCTTGACAGTGGTCTTAATGGGATAGGTCACCTTCATCTTTTACCTGCTGTGACCTACCGGAGAGGTAGCATCTGAACCACTTAAGGGAGGGTGGATCTAGGCCAATGGAGTGTAGGGATGAGAGTAGCAGTTCATGGTCCACAGTATCGAATGCTTTGCTCAGGTCCAGGAATACTGCACAGACATTGTTCTTTTTATCCAATTCGGTTTGCCAGTCATTTGTGACCTTGGCTAAAACAGTGATAGTGCTATGTTTGGCCCTGAATCCAGATTGAGCTGGATTTAATAGGTTAACATTGTCAAGATATTCCTTAACTGAATACTCACTAATTTCTCCAGCATCTTGAATAACACAGGTAGAATGGAAATGGGCCTATAGTTATTAAGATCCATAGGGTCCCCTGATTTTAGAAGGGGACCACTTGAGCTGTCTTCCACAATGTGGGAATAGAGCCAGAGTTTAGGAAAGGTTAAAGAGGTGTGTTAGGGGACTGCAAGCACATGGCACGCAATCTTTAGAAAGAAGGGGTCCAGAAGGTCTGCTCCTGCACTTTTTGGTATCCAGATGCCATAATAGATCCTCAATTTGTTTCAACAGTATAGGTTGAAGCTAAAGGAAGAGTCAGCTCTTTGATCACCAATGTAGTGGGAGCGTAATTGGTCCCTTAGTAGGTTAGCTGGGAGGTGTCAAAGGCAAGGCCAGCTGTTGTGAAGTGGTTGTTGAATGCATCCAGTATTTCCATTTTGCCAGTAATAGGGCCATAGTTATTGTGTAGTTGAGTTGGAAGGGGTTGTTAGCGTCCTGTCCAATCATATCCTGATGGTGCCCCAAAACCTAGCAGGATTATGGTAGGAGGAGTCGAGCTCGGCCAGGTAGTAGGCAGCCTTTGCATCCCAAACTTTCCTGGTGCATTTATTCCTGGCTTTCCAAAATCATCCAGTCATTTGTATTCTTAGTTTTTCTTGCTACTTTCCAGAGTTTGTCTCTCTCCAGCAGTGCAGCTTTGAGGTCAGCTGAAAAACAGCGACAGGATTTGTTTTTATTGGATGCTAGAGATTGGGGCATGGGTGTTAAGGCATTTATTATAATGCTATTTAGCACCGGCTGAGCTTTTTCTATAGAATCTGACTCGCAAGATGGGAGAGTGCCTCAGAAAAGCACTAGCAAACAGGCTAGAAGGAGGTGTGGAGCAACAATGGGGAATTATCAAACTGCCATCACAGAGGCAACAAGCTTTTGTGTGAAGCAAATGAACAAATCAAATGAAAGAAAAAGCCACTATGGTTCTCAAAAGAGGTGGCTGTGAAAGTCAGGAAGAAAAATATAGCATTCCAGAAGTATAAGAAAACACAGAAGGAGCAGGACAGAGAGCTATACCAGTTAAGGCAGAAGGAAGCAGGGAGGGAAGTCAGAATAGCAAAGGCCCAAACTGAGGAAAAGATAGCCAACTCAGTTAAGAAGGGGATAAAACCTTTATAGGTACATCAGCGGCGTAGAAAGACAAAGGAGGGATAGTGAGGCTGAATAGAAAGAACAGTGGGTGGGCAGAGGTGGACAGTGAAAAGCAGGAATACTGAATGAATATTTCTGCTCAGTATTCACAAAAGAGGGAGGGGAAGTGCCTAATCCAATTAACAGAAGCACTCTTGATAGGGGGTCGATCCCAGTCCTTTCACAGAAGAAAGGGTTCTGCAAGAACTCCTAAAACTGAAGGTGGACAAAGCAATGGGTCCTGATGGAATTCACCCCAGAATTCTAAAAGAATTAAGGGAGGAACTAGTGAAACCACTGGCTACTCTTTTAATAAATCATGGGAGGATGGTGTGGTACCCGAGGACTGGAGGAAGGCGGATGTGATTCCCCTTCACAAAGTGGGTCCAAGACAGAGGCAGGAAACTACAGACCTGTCAGTCTGACCTCTGTGGTAGGGAAAGTGATGGAGTCACTTCTGAAGGAAAGAAGTCGAGTACCTAGAGGCCAGTGGAGCACAGGACCCAAGGCAGCATGGGTTCACAGCGGAAGGTCGTGTCAGATGAATCTAATAGATTTCTTTGACTGGGTGACCAAAGTAGTAGACCAGGAGGGCTGTGGACATGGCCTACCTAGACTTTAGCAAGGCATTTGACACAGTCCCACACAAAGATTAATAGTCAAATTAACCAGCCTGGGAGTGGGACCCAGGGTGGTAGCCTGGGTAAAACATTGGCTGGACAACAGGACACAGAAGGTAATTGTAAATGGAGTCCATTCTGAAGAAAGGCGGGTTACTAGTGGGGTACCACAGGGTTCAGTATTGGGTCCAGTCCTTTTAATGTCTTCATCAGTGACATTGCAGAGGGACTGGAAGTAAAAGATGCCTTTTGCAGATGACACAAAATCTCAACAGGGTTGATACACAAGGAGGCGTGGAAAGGATGAAAAGGACTTGGCAAGGTTGGAGGAATGGTCAGAAGTATGGCAGCTAGGATTCAATGCAAGAAGTGCAAAATAATGCACCTGGGAAACAAGAACCCAGGGAAGAATACACAATGGGTGGGGAGGTAGTAACAACAACAAAAGGAAAGGGACCTGGGGGTAATCATATCAGATGACCTTAAGGTTAGCAAGCAATGTGAGAAGACAGTAGGGAGGGCTGGGGGTATACTGGGATGTATAGGGAGAGGCATCAGCAGCAGAAAACAGGAAGTTGTTATCCCTCTGTACAGACAGTTGGTGAGACCCCATCTGAGTACTGTGTCCAGTTCTGGAGACCCCATCTCTGCAAGGACATAGACAGGATAGAGGCAGTCCAGAGGAGGGCAACTAAAATGGTGCAGGGTCTGCAAGAGAAGCCGTATGAGGAGAGACTAAAGGAACTTAATATGTATACCCTTGAGGAAAGAAGGGAGAGGGGGCATGATAGAAACTTTAAAGTACCTCAGTGGAATCAACAAAGTCCAAGAGGGTAGCATTTTTCAGAAAAAGAGACTTGCAAGAACAAGGGGTCAATTTAAAGATAGAAGGAGGGCAGTTCAGAGGCAATGTGAGGAAGTATCATTTCACAGAGAGGGTAGTGGATGCATGGAACAGCCTTCCTGAGGAGGTTATGGGGTCTAAAACTGTGGGAGAATTCAAGAATGCATGGGACAGACATAAGGCAATTCTTGTGGGGGTAGGAAGAAATAGGCTGTTGGTTAACTAGGATCTGCGGCCTATCCTGTAGGTAGGGAAATGGGCAGACTAGATGGGCCTAGCGGTCCTTATCTGCTGTCAAAGTCTATGTTTCTATGTGCAAGATAGAACTTTTGCCAGTGTGGAGAGTAAGCTAGATCATGCAGATATCGTTCAATATTGATGTTTTCTTGGATCTCCTCATGATGAATTTTGCAGGATTTGTTGTTATGTTGTTGGATCTTACCCTGCGATGGGGCAGTGATCACTTATGTCGCATAGGAGCACTCCAGCATGTGTGAATAGATGTGGTTTACTCACTAGCATGATATCAAGTAGTGTACTGTTACTACTATTCATTGTATTTAATCTTGTTGGTTCATTAATTAACTGTGTGAGCCCATAGGTGTCACAGAATGATACCAGAGGTGTAGCTGCTGGGCGAGCCAGTTGAAATTCAGGTCACCTAGGATAATGACTTCTTCAGTACTGGACTTGACCAGGTTTCCCAGGTGGGATAAGAGCTTGTGTTCAGCAGAGGGGGTCTGTAGCATCCAATTAGTTGGAAGCTGCTGTATTGGGAGAGAGACTTTTAGAGATAGGCATTCAAATTCCTTGGGCATAGATGTTGCAGCAGTACAGGATACAACTATACCAGCTTTTGCATAAATGGCTACTCCTCCTCCCTTGTTTGGCGATCAGCTCTGAATAGCTGATAGTTAGGTAGGTTAACTTCCCTGTCCATTGTGGTGGGTTTGAGCCATGTCTCAGTTATCACGAGAAAGTTTGGCAAGGTGTGGAAACCCAGGCTTGTATCAATGTAAATTTTTTCAACAGACTGCATACATTAATATGCAGGAAACTGAGGCCTTTAGTTGAGGTTAGGTCTGATGGAGAGGTGATATTTTCAAGAGGTCCAGAGTTGATTTCCATTACCAATACAGAGTAATAGAAAGATCAGTAGTTTCATGAGGGCTGCCAGTGATAGGGAGAGGGGCTGTCTTTGGTCCTCCTTCTTTTATTCTGTTGCCACTCTTTTTGGGTGCTCCCTGTGGTTTAAGGTAGTGTGTGGGATACCAATTAGTAGTTTGACGACTAGGCTTAGGGGGATCTATATCCAGCAGTGGGTCTTGACTGCAAACACATATGCGTGATATGTGTATCTTTATGGTGATTGTACCACTGTAGTTGATGCAGCAATGGTAAAGCATATATGAGGGTTTGAGTGTCAGCCAAGGGGTTGTTCCAGAGAAACTGGGTGGATTGACCACTCTAAATTGTATTTACTGTGGCTGCACAGGCCCTGTGGAATTCACTCCAATGTTCTTGAGGGAGACCCCACGCTTGTGGCCTTTCAGCAAGGGAAGATTTTGAGAGCTAATCCATACTGGTTTTATGTGCTTAATTGCCACTATTTTATTTTAGTTAATAATGCTCCTATTAATTAAGTTACTGTTGTTTCTGTGAATTGTGGATTTATTCCTCTGTTTCACTGTCTGCACATTGTAAAGTGCCCTGAGTCACAGGGATAGGGTGATTCATAAATAAAGAATTGCTTACTTACTAAAAAGGTTGCTCAGAGCAGTGTTAGAGCAGTGTTGGTATTACCCTAACTTTTAAGGTATGGAATCTTACCCATACACCAATCCATCCTTTAGTTCTGCTATGAGAAAGGGGAGGAGGTTAGGTGATGATGAATCTCCTTCAAGCAGTCTGTCAAACCACTGAACAATACACCACAGAAATACACAGTCACAAGATTCAGGGAAAGTTTACATTTCTTCTGTTTTGCAACTATGGGCTGAAACTTTCACTGATGCTTAACATAGAGAATAACATATGGGCAGCCTATTCACAAAAGCTGTGTCTCCATCAAAGTGAGAGATGATGTAGAACTCAGAGAATGAAGCTCATGTTCTATAAAGTCATCTCACCCCAAGATGGAACTATGAGCCATGTTGTGTACAGAATGGTTTCCATACATTATTTTACATAGAATATGTTTGCATTCATTCACCTTCTTTCTAACTCTGCCTTGAACTGTAGTCAAATAAGCAGAAAAAGCAAACAGCAGGATAAGATTCAAACAAATCTTATGGGATTTAAATAATAACTACATGAGCTGGCAACATTTCTAGTAGTTCATCTTTAACAAACAGTTCACTTGGGATGTTCTCAGTCTCATGATATTTTCATTATTATGAACCTACAAGTGTAGGCAAGCATGACAAATCTTAACAGACACAGAACTCTGTGCTGTTGTGTCACAGTAGTGCCGTAGCTACTGTTGTACACCACCATTGTGGGTCACAACCTGTAAGGCACTCCCAGACCATTACCTCTTGGGTTATGTCCACCTGATAGGTTATCAATGCACATGTGACTTCAGTTCAGAATCTGAGCCTCTAGCCCCTCACCATCTCAGGTATCTATTCAGAACCACCATTTGATCTTCTCAAAACTCACCCTCAGGTTTAAATACCAACCCAACATGCCATCCCCATTCAGTTATCCAGTATCATGGTGTGTGTGCCCCATAGCCCCAGTTTCAAAGCTATAGTGCAAATGCACCACATTGTTCCCAAACGCGCCCACTGTCTGCTAGTGGATGCTCAAGCAGAACTCACCAGTCGCAGCTGGTGTCCCCTGGAGTGCCCATTGCAGCAGCTCTGGTCAAGACACTTCTTCCTCTCCCTACATGGAACATTGAGCAGAGACACATACAGGGGAGAGGAAGTGCCAACTAGCCATTTTCTGTTAAGTGTTGCAAGGCTCAATACCTACACTCAGTAAGTCAGCTCCAGATGGGAGGTCACTTGGGAGTCATGTCTAATCCCATACAAAGTCCTAAAAGTTTTCAAATTGAATTAAGCACTTACTTTGCTCCTCTTCCCAAGCACAGCACTCCTTTGTTTTGCCTTCTGGACCCAGGCATACCACTGCTACCCCTGGCATGCCCAGGTCCCACCATACTTCTGGCCCTGCCCTCCCATTTACTCCTAGCAGTGTCTGCCAACGATCCCTGACATTCTTTCATGTTCTCTCTCCTGACATGTCAGGAATGTACACTCATGCACAACCTCTGGGATGCCATCAGGCTGGAAGTGATGCACCATGTCACCTACAGCTGCTATACTGGACATGATGGCCAGGTGCTGATGTTACTGAGTGCAGAAATGACATATCATTTCCACTGGCCATCTTAGGTAGGCATCAGCCTACTTAACAGCAGATATGTTTACTGTAGGTCAATCAGCAGGCAGCCATTTTAGAAAAGTACATTCAGATGGTATCGAGTCTATTTACCCTGTAGTGACCTACCTCTGGTCAAGTTAGGCCAGTGACCAGCAAAATGACATTGTTCACTTCCATGCTATACTATCCACATTGAATACCAGTAGTCCCCGTGATATAGCATTTCTACCATATTGCCATACAATTGTAAGAACTGTGAATTTTCATATCAGCTACATGTAATAAACTTGGAGCCTATATGCTTACTTGGGCCATGTGAATTGATGCTTTTCCATATTGTCTCCTGTAATTTAACTCAGAGCTTATGTAATTATTGTAACCACGTGAATTGATAATTTTACTAAACAATGGCCAATTCAAAGTTTTAATAAATGCCACTTTTCTCTACTGTATTTGCCATATCCAATTGGTGTGAATATAGGAAGAGTAAAACAGTGCAAGACATGCAGTGTCCCCTGACACACCTCCAGCCACATCTAGCAATAACACCAACCAGCCTGGGAACACTCATACCCCATCACTACCACCCACCCAACCCACTTCACAATCCAGATGATGTCAATCCAGATTCCCACTACACAGTCCCACCATCAGTTCGGTACATAAAGACCACCATCAGCTTTCATCCATTCCTTCTCCAGCAGTAAACAAGCTTATCCCAATACTACAACCACAACCAAAAGCCAGCAACATCGTCTCAATGTGCAAAGCAGGAGACAAAGTAATCAGTAAGGAAAAGGAGGCTTCTGAACCAGCCAGAATTACTGAGATAACATTTTGGATAGATTGTACCCAATCCAAAATTGCAAAGTAAAATGGGGTGTAATGCTCCCACCATGGACCCTCAACTCATATCCGTAAGTAAGAAGACCACGTTACTTGCCAGGGGTTCCACTCCCTAAAAGATCCTTCTGATAGAAAGCTAGATGACATGCTGAGGAAAGTCTTCTAGCTAGCCAGCTTGCCACCAGAGCAGCGACTAAGCTATTTATACCATGAGAGCACAAACTATGTGGCTGGATGATATGGCTAAATCTATGGGCCCAAAGTCACAGCACACTGAAATTTTACAACAGCCCTGCAAAGATCTAATTATCTGGCAGACATGGCTGTTGATTCACTAAGATTAATTCTTAACTGATCATTCCCCTGTCTTCTGCATCTGGAGTACTGAGGCTGCTCCATCCCTCCACCATGCATGTCACCTTTACAAATTTCGCCAACCTGGATATTGAGACCTTTTGTCATGATGTCCCTAGGATAAACTGGCCTGGTATTTATCTTTCCCATAATGTTGATTCTGCACCAAGTATCTTCCCAGTGAATTCCTATCCATCCAGAACAAGCATGCCCCAAGGTGACATGAAGGGTGATGGTAAACAAACGAGATGGCTTCACAAAGACTTACTGAAAAATCTACACTGTGGGAACAAATGCTGGAAAAAGTACAAAGCCTTGGGCTACACTCTGACTATGCCACCTACAGAACCCTAAGTAACTTCTGTAAAAAACAGTTCAGAACAGCTAAGAGTGCCTATTGTAAAAGAATTGCTGCTAGGCTCTGCTGGGACCCTAGAAATTATGGGCCCATGTCAAGACCTTTCTCAGTGTGTCCCAGTCAACTAACACCAGTGACATGGTATTAAATGGAGTACATTGCAATGACTCCAACACCATTGCTAATTCCTTCAATCAAATGCTCTCAGACTTGTCTCAGTATACTGCTGCCTTCCCATCTCCCCAGGCAGCCTCTCGCTTGCAACATCAGCACAGTCCTCTACCCCCAGCTATCCTTCCCAACAAATGTCTAAAATCCCCATTCTACTCAAGGCAGTCTCAAGGACTGAGGTCTTAAAACTATTATGGACTGTCTCTGACAACACTAGCTCTGGATCAGATACACATGAGCCTCAGCTCCTGAAACTAGCACCATACATAGCCTCCCTTCTGGCTAGAATTTTCAACTTGTCTCTCTCTAATAGCCAAGTTCCTGACCTCTGGAAGATTGATGGGTATAGCCTGATCCTTAAAAGGTGATACCAAGAAGATTACTTACTACAGGCCTATAGCCATCTTATCAGTCCTAAGTAAAATTCTGGAAAAACTTGTTGCAAATCAAACCATTGATTACCTCACAAAGTACAGCTTTCTCTCTGACACACAACATGGCTTCCATAAGGTCACAGTACCTCTACAGCACTTCTCAAATTCACTACCGATGTGCTTACCAGTATGGATGCTGGCCAGCTGACAGGGGCAGTTTTATAGACCTTACAAAGGCCTTTGATCTTGTTGATCACCCTCTGCTCCTCTCCACTCTTTGCAATCTGAGCTTTTCCTCCCACTTGTCACCTGGTATGGAAGCTATCTATCAAATAGAACTCAAATTGTGAAATTCAACTCTTCTTTATCTCATGGTGCTACCATCAATATTGGGGTTCCCCAGGGCTGTATTCTGGGACCTCTTCTTTTCTCACTTTTTATCAATAACATAGATGAGGTTTTTCTTTCATGCTCATCTATTCTCTATGCAGATGATCTTGTACTCCATTCAAGCTTTGATAAGGTCACCAGCATAAATGCATCCCTTTCTTCAGATTTCACAAATGTCCAAAATTGACTTCTGCACATAAGCTTGTATTTAATGCTAAGAAAAGCCAAGCAATGTTACTTGGATCTGCCCCTAAACTTAGGACATGTCAAACTCCTCTATTGGTGCAAGACTGCAGTGGCAAACAAATAGAATGCATTACATCTTTAAGTACCTGGAAATTCTTCTGGACCAATCCCGGACTTCAGCCTGCATATACAATCTGCCTGCAAGGCAGTGGATGCTAAACTGGGGTTGCTTACAAGTCAAGTTTCATGCTGACTCCTCTGCTAAACTTGCTATTGACAGAGGCATATTACTCCCTGCCTCATCTATGGCATGCCAACCTTTGTTGCCACACACAAACCATCCTTCATAAGTGGGATGTCACTTATAATAATATCTGTTGATATGCCTCCTTGTCACCATGGCTTAAGCACCACTGCCAACTGTACAGGGACCTGGGCTGGTTATCCCCCTCAGCTTGCTGTCAATACTCTCTTGGCTCCCTGATTGACTCTATACTCAGAAACCAGACCCCTTCAGCACTCACAACATTGCTGGTACCTCAAACCTCCTCCTGTAGACTGCAATTGGTAGATAAATCCCTGCTGAATGTACCTAGATGTAAACATCAAAAGGCTCTGTTGCCTTCAATCACTCTGTTCCTAAGCTTTGGAACCGTTCCCCAAGCACTTCAAATATCTGGATCCCATGACAGCTTTAAAAGGAGCTCAGCCATATCTGTCCCTTGCTGATCTCTGCACTTTGTTTTAATCCTCCCTAATCCACTCACCCGCCAGATGCTGCCTGGCCTAACTTTAACCTCCTACCTCATAGCATTTCTTACCTTACTATCTCCTTGAGAGCTAATCCACCCCAACCCCCACACACCTGAGTCTTGTTTCAGAGGCTGTGATAATGCATCCTGCTCAGGCAGGAATTTGCCCTTGCCTTGTTTCGCTGCCTATTTGAATCTTCATTGTTGTGACTAATTTGAACAATATCTCTTTGCTGCTGTGTTGTGGTATCTCTTCCTAGACTGTGTAGGTTTTCTATGCCTAAAATTCAATGTGAATTTCATTTATTGTTATTTTCATGGCTGCATGTATTAATTACTAACTGTTTTGACCTATGCTATCGGAATCTCATTGTACTCATGCTACTGTATGTACCTGTCTTTGATTGTTGTACTCTCTGGGTCATGCCTGAAAATAGTCATTTCATGGCTATCTGGGTCATGCCTGAAAATAGTCATTTTCATGGCTAGTGCACCTACCTGGTTAACAAAAACTAAATAAATAAATAAACTTCAGAACAGTTTAAGTAACCAACAGAGATAGTAAGGCTCTGTAGCCAAAACTTTGGGAGGCAGATAATGAGAGAAACAATTGCTACAGAAGCTGTCATTTAAAGGCAGAAAATGGTTTGGAGAAAGCCTTGAGCAGTTTCTAAAAGTAAAAGTGGAGAGCAAGAACTTGGGAAAGATAAACAGCCTTTTAGATACCTTCTTTGGCTAGAAACAGGAATTATCAAAGAAACAGAAACAATTTTCATGGCTGTAGACATCACTATGGCACCACAAATAGCAGTAATGCCAGACGATTAAACCAGGGCAGCAACAGATTCAAGAGTAGAGGTTGCACCAAACGTGGCCATTTCAATTCCAAAAATGTCCTAGGCAAAAACAATTAGATGTTATTGGTACAGTAATAGTCACTGCTAACCAATTTAAAGCACAAACTGTAGTGAGAAAGACATAATGACCTATTGGTGCTTATAACCACTGCATTATAGGCTCTGCACGATTGGACCTGACACTTCCTTTCTCTGGTATGGCAAATCCTGCAACTAGGCATAAAACAGTCATCTCAGTGTAAAAGACAGAGACAAACACCAATAGGGATGCCTATAGGCAGTTACCAAATAATGGTACACAGCAACAAAAGATAAATGGTAAGGGAAGCAGTAACCTATGGTTATGCAATAGAATTCACAGAGAAACCAAAATGGACAATTATTATATCCTCAGCAACAAAGAAAAAGGCCACAGCTCGACAGGTTCAGGACATCCTCAGACAATTTATAGCAAACAAAGCTATCACAGAAGTCCCACAGGACCAATGGGGAAATGATATTTATTCTATATTCTTTTGGTCCCCATGAAGATTGTAGACTTGTGCCCCATACCAGACTTAAAATTTTAAACCAATTCATACAACCAAAGAAATTCAAGTTGGATACCATCAGGTCAACACTGAAAGCCATTGACAATGGGATTTCTGAACTCCATCAACATGAAGGATGCATACTTGCACACACCAATTCATCACACTTTCAATACCTCAGTTCATGATTCTGAGACATCACTTCCAATATGAAGTTATTCCATTTGGACTAGCATCTGCACCCAGAAGCTTCACAAAATCTCAATAGTCCTGGTGGTTTGCTAAGAGAACAAAATGCATGTTGTTCCCTACCTAGACAACCAGATAATAAGAACAAGATCAGAACAACAGGAAACAAGGGACAGCAAGATACCCTCCAGGAAAACAGATGGATTATCAACTCTGACAAAAGTACAGTAGTTCCAAAGCAACAGATAGAGCATCTGAGAGCCCTAACAGACACCTCCACTGGGCAAGTCAGGCTATTAGTCAAGAAATCAACATGTGGTCGCACAAGCTATAGCACTCACTAAATCAAAAACAACATCACTGTCACAGATGTTGCAACTGCTGATATCGTGGCTTCCTGCATCGATGTACTCTTATGGGCCAGATGGTGAATAAGGACTCTTAAGATCTTAGCCATCCAAAGACTGGCAGAAACAGGGAATGACATGATGGCAAATGTGCTGCTCCCCAAATGGTAAGACACTCACTCAAACGGTGGGCTCAGAAGGATAATTTATCCAGGGTGCACCACTAGAACAGGAGTACAACTTCATCATATACATGGATGCCAGCCTGACAGGGTGAGAGCACCAACAGAGTATAGAACAGCACAGAGCAGATGGTCCAAATTAGAGTCCAAACTGATGATGAATGTACTCAAGATGAGGGCAGTCTACAATGCCCTCATATATTTCCAGGTGTCAATCAGACCGAAATCATGTCCACTGTATTATATGTCATGAAACATGGTGCCACAAGAAGCAAATAAATGCAGAGGGAAGCAGCGAAGGTCCCTAGCTGGGCACAGTTGAACATCCAACACATATCAGCCATTCACCTGGTGGGAAAACTAAATACCACAGCAGACCGACTGAGTCACCAGCAGATCCACCTGTTGGAATAGCACCTGAATGTGAAAATATTCCAAAAGATAGACCAGAGGTGGGGGCCTTTGAGCTAGATCTTATGGTCATCATCAAATTATCCAAGCTTGACATTTTTCTCAAGGTTCAGAGAGCCACGCTCCAGCAGCATAGATGCATTGTCACTAGACCAGAACTTCCACAGAGCCTACATCTTCCCACCATTTCCACTAATTCCACAAATCTTGTGGAAAATCCATTAAACATGAACCACTGTGGTCCTAATCATGCCCTATTGGCTGAAACTCTGGTCTGCCATTGAGATTTCCATGGCTGTGGACCTCTGAACTCTCCCTTACAGTCATATCTTCCTGACACAGGGCCGGTGAGACACCTCAGCCCAAAACATCTCAGATTAATGGCCTGGCTCCTAAAATGGAGAGATTCTGAGAGGCTACAATGAATCAGTCATCGGCATGGTGCTTCAGTCAGAAAAGGCTTCTACAACAGGCAAGTACTGCTAAGTATAGGAGTCACTGGTCAGTTTTTCAACATTGTGGTCCCAATACAAAATAATATCATAGTAAGCTTCTATTCCTCAGACACTGTTATTTTTATAACACAACATGGACGAGGGGTTGTCTCCATCATCCTTACAAGAGCAACTCTCAGTCAGAGCTGCAGTAAGAGGATCAGTAAACAGCATCCTCCAGACTCACACCTGGAAAGTATCAGATTCCTAAAGGCCACAGCATTGATCAGACCACTACCCCATCAAGTGACAGCACCCTGGGATTTCACCCTAGTACTAAAAGCTCTCACTAGAACTCCATTTGAGTCCATAGACATTGTAAAATTCGGTGGATGTCACTTAAGACTGTCTTCTGAGTAGCCATATGCCCTGCAAGAAGAATTTGTGAAGTTCAATGTCTTCTGTAAACAATCATTCTTATTGTTTTTCACAGCAGACTGATTCTCAGGACAGAGCCTTCATTCGCTCCTAAAGTCTCCTTAGCTTTACATGACAATCAAAGCATCCAACTACCTTCACTAGGACCAGCTTCAGTGTCTCCTCAGAATTCAGACCTAGTGACTCTTGACATGGACAGGGTCATAAGAACATATCTCAGAAGAACAGATGACCTGAAATGTACCAACAGACTGTTCATTATCAGGAAGGGCACAAGACAGGTCTGGAAGCCTCCATTGTATCATGAGTAAAATGGACAATGAATGAATCCTACAAGGCAGCAACTGTATCTACACCACGGAACTTCAGGGCTCATTCATCTAGGGCTGTGGTTACCACATGGGCAGAGAGAACCTAGCATCTGTTCAGGACATTTAGTAGTTGCTATCTGAGTGCATGTCCATACATTCACCAGATATTACAGACTGGACATTTGTGTCCTTCCAAGGGCTACTTTTTGAGAATCAGTGCTCTTGGCTGCCAAGAATCTTGACTCTGTACCTGATTGCCTCCCTCACCCTAGAATCCTGACTCTACTTAATTGCTCCACCTCACCCTAATGAAGGTTCATGCTGCTTTTAAAACCCATGAGGTAATGGTTTGGGAGTGCCGTAGAGGTTGTGACCTACAATAGAAGTTTATTCATCTGGTAAAGATGATTGCGGGAGCATATCTCTATGACACTCCAGGATCCTTCCTGGTGAGGAAAGCCATCAGCCTCAGAGTCAATGAACATCTGTATTTCTCATATCAAACATCCTGAAATGTGGAGACAAATAACACTGATTATAGCTTGATATTTATCTCCTAGTATTATTAGAGTCACTGATGTTCTTTGTGTGATACCTAACAGTTCTTGTTCGCAGCATTGGAAGATATCATTACTGAGCTGCCTGTGATGGAGAGGGCAAGAGGCTCAGATTTTTAATTGAAGTCACATGTGCTTCGACAGCCTGTCAGGTGGACATAGCTCATGAGGAAATGGTTCGGGAGTGCCATAGAGGTATGCTCCCACAATCACCTTTACCTTTCTGAAAACCCCTCCCCATGTCTAGGAGTATGTTGGTAAAAGTCCTGGGGAGGGGGACACTATACAGCAGAAAAGAGTCCACATACTTGGTTGGCCTGATTACCAGACCTGATGGAACTGGGATGTCCCATGCTTCTAGGGGTAGCGAGGAGGATGAGAGAAGTGGAGACTGCTGGTCTTCACCTGCCTGGCCTTGCCATCTTCACCTCTGAGGCCTTTGTTGAACATTTTTACCAGGTAGGCCTCCCGCCATCTTCATCAATGGGAATCTTGTTCTTCAGCCTAGGGATGGCACTGGTGTGGTGTACTGAACCTCCGATGCACACCCCGGATACACACACACATGGCAGCTGGGCTGTGGAGGCAAACTCTTATTAGCAGCAAACAGTTCATCAAAATGAATGAGGCAAACACCAGAACTGTAGGAATGGAGATCCCATTTAATGAGTGGTTGATTCAGAAGAGGAAACAGTCACTGTATGGAGAAATAAAACACAGAAGTTGCTCTGGACTGAGAGGTCACATCAGAAGCTAAAAAGTACTATGGACCATACAGGTAACAAACCAAGCTTAACTGCTTAAGTCCAGTTGACTACCCTTTGGCTAGGCAGCCAAAGTGCAAACACAGGCAGCTTAACTTGTGGCCAAACCAGGCCTTTAAATTACAGGAAGCAACTAGTCACACTCTTTCTATTCAGTCTCTCTTAGTCTCCAGAACAGAGCTCCGACCTCCTGAGGGATAACACACCCTGACCTAGGCCACGCTCATCGTCAAGGTCCCTTTAGGAAGAACTCTTGAACACGTGTCCTCCCTTCCAGGCAGCAAAGGGTGAATGTCCCATCGTCCCCACCTACTCTTTCCTTAGAAACTAGGCAGTCTCAAACCTGTGCCATTTCAATATAAGCAGTCTGGGACCGGGGGCAGAACCCAGACCCCGGATCCCACCAAACACCTCACCTTTGCCTTCTTCATCTTCCCCTATACCTCTCAACTCCTACAGAATCGGGGTCTGTCCCTCTGATCTGCTCCAGCATTTCCTTATAGGGGTTACGGCTCAGCGGTGGTCCTCAAGGCCAAAGCAGAAGATGAGCCCATCCCCATTGCCATATTACCTTTACAACCACTGGGTTTTCACACTTGCTGTATGGGCTGAACTCCCAGCCAGCCCCATCATGGGCTACTTAACAAAATGGCCACTGCCACATCCTCTCAACCAAATACTGCACTACCACAAGAAAATAAACAAACCACAGCCTTAAAGGCCGAGTGAGCAATCACCTGTGCTCAGACATCTCAAAACTAGCCAGCCCAAAACTAAGCCCAATCATGGACTAGTCCCCAGGGTGCCAAAATAACTGTTTCCCAAATCCCTGTGAGACCTGTAGTCCCAAATAAACTATTTACAATTGTGTCCCTGTCAGCACCAGCGGCAGAACTATCCCCTACTGAATGGGACAGCCCTTGGTATTACTGCTTGGCAGCCACGCATGCACAGTAACACAGGCTACCATGACTATTTACATTATTGAGTCATTTATTTGTCCCATGGCCCCAAGCCCGCCAACCCAGAACATCAGCCCCAGGACTCTATGCTCCTGAAGATGCAGAAGCAATTACCCAGCACTCCAGCCCGCCTGCCAGAGACCAAGCACCAGGTTCAAGCAGCCAAAACTGCAAAAGAAGGAGTGCAGATCTGAACTCACCAGGGACCACTGACAGGTACCACTGGGAGCCCAGAGCCATGGCTCCATAACAGGTAAGCCCACTTGGGGCTTACACACTTCCCATGCTAAATGCTCGATGTCTCAGTGAGACAAAACCTACCATAAACTATTTACACATGTCTTACACTAAACCTGAACTATCACTACTGAGACTAACACTAACCTGGCTCCAAAAAACTGCCCAGGACCGCTCCTTCCTACTAGGCCACCCACCGACAGAACCTACTGACCCCATGTTTTCAGCCTAAAATGGTGATGCCCCATACTCCAAACAATCTTAACCTCAACCCCATTAAAGCTGACAACTGCTTGCATTGGCCTGCCTGGAAATTCAAAAGGAGATGAACTATAGTAGATAGAGAATTTTAGCATTGATAGCAAAATACAGTCGACTGACATACACAATAAACATTTCCTCACCCTCCGCTATCCAATACAGAAGACTGTGAGCTAGAAAAACCATTATAGTAACCAATAACCATCTTCACACAGCGCATTTTCTTTCTGTTTCCCAATGAAACATCCCTCCTTTAAAACAGTACACTACATTAAACAAAATGCAATTTCCTTTAAGAACTGAACACAATAAAAGCATTATTTACACAATTAATAAAGATAAACCATTATAACAGTTTTTTTTTCTTATCATTCAACTGAGGTATCACTTCCCCAAAGAGCCTACTGACCATGTAAAACACTTCATAAGTCTCTATAGCTTAGTCCTTGTCTGTTTATATGGCCTGTTTAAATTTATTGCTAACATTTTTATTGTTTTATTTTTATGGATGGTTTGTTTTGATGTGTACGCGCCCAGAACCTCTGGGATTGGATGCCTGAAAAAATGTGCCTTGCCTTGTCTGGAAGGGGCTGCTTTCCAGTCCATGTCCATGGGGCTCTAAATAACCAGGGGCAGACCACCCACTTTAACTGGGCCCAAAGTAAAACAGGGGCATCTCCACAGTACAGTCTCTGCTCTCAACAATCCACTCTTGCTTCGGGTCCCCACCACAGACAGAAGCAATGGCAACTGCAGTTCCATAGGAAAAGGTACCTAAATGTCCCAGTCCAACACGCCATCTTTACTACACACTTAATGGTCAGCTGACGTGGGGACTTCCACATTCTTGCCCAGCACCCCATCTCACTGCCTAACGAGGTCAGCACCCCCAAAATCACATCCCAGATGAGCCCTTATGTTGGAAGCCCCTTCCCCGTGTCTAAGCATATGGTGGTAATAGTCCTGGGGAGGAGGGAACTATACAGCAGAATAGAGTCCACATACCTGGTTGGTCTGATTACCCGACCTGATGGAACTGGGATGCCCCATGCTTTCAGTGATAGAGCAGGAGGATAACAGAAGTGGAGACTGCTGGTCTTCACCTGCCTGGTCTTGCCATCTTCATCTCCAAGGCCTTTGTTGACCATTTTACCAGGCAGGCCTCTTACCATCTTCCTCGATGGGCTTCTTGTTCTTCAGCTTAGGGATGGCCCTGGCGTGGTTGCCTAGACCCTTTATGCCCACCCTGACACACACATGGCAGCTGGGCTGTAGAGGGCTGGGCTGTGGATGCAAAACCTTATTAGCAGCAAACAGATCATCAAAAGTGAACAAGGCAGAACACCAGAACTGCAGAAACAGGGGATCCCATTTAATGAACGATTGTTTCAGAGCAGGAAAAGTCACTCCATGGAGCAGTGAAACAGACAAGTTGCTCTGCATTCAGAGGTCACAACAAAAGCTAAAAAGTACTATGGACCATAGAGGTCACAGACTGAGCTTAAGTCCAGTCGGCTACCATTTGGGTTAAGCAGACAAAGTCCAAACATAGGCAGCTTAACTTAGGCCAAACCAGGCTTTTAAACTACAGGAAGCAAGTAGTCTCACGCTTTCTTCAGTCTCTCTTAGTCTCCAGAATGGAGCTCAGACCCCTGAGGATGACCCACCATGACCTAGGCCACCTCATCGTAAGGCCTCTAAGCAGAACTCTTGAGTAGGTGACATCCCCTCCAGGCAACAAATGGTAAATGTTCCCACCAGCTCTGCCCTTGGAAACTAGGCAGTCTCCAAAACATGTGCCATCTCTATAGGGGTGATCTGGGACCGGGGCCTGGCCTGGACTCTGGATCCCACCAACCCCTCACTTTCCTCCTTCCTCTTCCCCATACTTCTTGACTCCTATGGAATCTGGGGCTGTCCCTCTGATCTCCTCCAGCATTTTCTTATAGGGATTATGGCTCAGCATCGGTCCTCAGACCAAAGCAGAAGGCAGGCCCACCCCATTGCAGACACCATAATGGCCATTGGGTTTACATGCTTGCGGTACAAGCCAGAGCTCCCAGCCACCACCAGGGCTACTTAATAACTGCCACCTCACATCCTCTCAAAGAAATACTGCACTACTGCAAGAAAAGCAAACAAACCACAGCCTTACTGGCCAAGGGCAGTCGCCTCCCTCAGACCTCTCCACCTCTTCTCCTCTCCTCCTCTCTTCCCTTTTATCCTCTCCTCTATGGTGCTAAAATCACCCGCCCAAAACTAAGTCCAATCATGGTCTATTCCCAGGTGCCAAAAAAATATTTCTGAAACCCTATGGGCCTGTAGTCCCCAAATAAACTATTTACAATTGTATCCCTGTCAGCACCAACCGTGCCAAACTACCCTACCGAATGGAACAGCCGCCTTTACATTTTACTACTTGGTGGCTGCACATGCACAGTAGTGTGGGCTGCCATCACTATTTATATTATTTAGTC
This sequence comes from Neoceratodus forsteri, assembly GCA_016271365.2. Classification (NCBI taxonomy): domain Eukaryota; kingdom Metazoa; phylum Chordata; order Ceratodontiformes; family Ceratodontidae; genus Neoceratodus; species Neoceratodus forsteri. Next base: position 666,011,324 of record CM057455.1, on the reverse strand, counting down.
ATTTATTTCTCCCATGTCCCTGAGCCGGGCTGACCCAGAAAACTACACCCAGGACCTGCCTATGAACCCGGAAGTATGGAAGTAACTAATCCGCACTTGGCCTGCCCACCAAAGATTAAGCACCAGGTTCAAGTGATTGAAACGGCAAAAGAAGGAGGCAGCCCGAATCTTGCCAAGGACCACTGACTGGCACTGTGCGGAGCCTAGAGCCATGGCCCATAACAGGTTAACCCACTTAGGGAGCTTACATTTCATTATGTCATCACTCCTGTGATACAACAGCATCTTGCAGCATATGCATTTGCCTAGCCAACATTGGACCATATATCGTCTGTTTTTACAAATAATTTCCAGCCTTTTTAAAAAAAAATATATATTTAATTGCAGATGCCACACATGAATTAACACTGCTGGTTGACTACATCTTGTGCCACATGTCCAGTGGCATCCTCTCTCTTCCCATTCTTTCCAAGAAGCCTCTAATGCCAGTGGCACAACCCTCCTTCACTTACTCCTGTGACAGCATTCCTGTGTCCTAGTACCCCTCCTTCATCCCATCCTGTACCAAGAACTCCCCATGTCCAGTGGCACCCCACCTATCTTTTGCCAAGTACTGTCTGATGTCCTGCGGCACAACCTTTCTCTATTTATCTTATGCCAAGCCTTCCTTGCTTTTGGTGGCACCCACTCTCTCACCTATCTTATGCTAAGCAATCCCTTTCTGGTGGGTTCCTACCCTGTCCCAAGAGGTGAGGAAACAAAACAAAAATTTAACTTCATGGAAGGGAGGAACAGAAAACAGTAAATGCATTGATCAGATGACCAGGAACAGAACCCAGGTCTTTAGGAGGATTCCTGCCATAGCTGCTCAGGGCCTTTACCCTCTGCCACAGGAGCAGCTCAGTGGGCACCACACTGCCGGATACTTTACTCAGCAATGTGCCTAGACAGCTACAGGAGTAGTGGTAACTGCCTTGCGCTTATGCTATTCCTGTTACTATTTAGGCACACGCTATTATGGAAGCTTGATTCTGGTTGTGCTATTGTGGAATCACTGTTTTCACCCAGCACACCCTGGACACACTGCAGGTTTCTGGTATTTAATGCAACACCTGTCATTGAGCATTAGATGGTGGCAATACTGGCAGAGGCAAGTGTCTGCCCATGTCAGCCAGAGTCAGGCAGGGAACAAACCTGAAATCCTTACAAAACAACATCATGGGCGAGGAGTGATTGTTTTCTTCACTACTTATAAGTTAACATTAGCAATCATAATAGTACCTCCTGAAGAAAAAGTGTAATGTAATATGCAGTCAGGATCTAGCTACCAGATGCGTTCCCTTACCTCTCTTCTAATCAATAAATCTACGCAGCTGTACCTGCATTCACCCTACCTGTATACACCCAGTGCCTACAGTGAAACTCTCTCACAGGAGGGACACCTGCACAAACAGTGCAACTTTACTTGTCAATGCTGTCTGTACACTCACCATACCTGAACTAGAGTAAGCAAAAGATAATGAGGAGCTAACACGCTTGAAGAAAAATTAGAAAATTTGAATTTTGAAGTCACTCTTATGAACACCTTCCTAATAATAATAAAAGTCATTCCAGAATAATAAAGTAAAGAGATTGCTCCTCTGATGATGATTATGAGCAAGACTGGACAGGAGTTAAATCTAAGCTGTGGAGAAACAAAGGCTGAAGGAGTGACTAGCACCATTTATTTATTCATTTGATAACCAGGTTGGTGCACTGATCCAAGACCTTTTGAGGCATGGCACAGGCCAGAAACTGACACAAACAATACAACATACAGTGAGAAGAGTAGATCATACAGGAACATAACAGGGAATCAGAGTAGTTTAAGCTAAACAGAGAAAATATAAGATAAACAGTATCAGATACATCCACAGTTGAACATACTAAGTTATATAAAATTCAGGTAAACAGTGTAAAGTTGCTCCATTATTCAACAATAGGAATGTTAAACATCAACAGAGCCAGTAAAGTACCTGGAGGTACACAGAGTTTAATAGAAACACTTAGACTTAAAAGCAAAGCCATATTACAGGATAAAAGAATGATCTTTGAGCCAATATTCAGGGTGGGAGAGGAGAGGAGCACTAGAGGAGAGGGTAAGGGTGGGCTGCAAGAGAGGGCACCTGTGTTAGAGACATGTGGGCAGATGCAGGTCAAGGAGGGCAGAAAGTGCATTCTTAGAAGGAAATTCAGATTTAGAGGGGTCAGGGGGACATAGGAGAAGGGGAGGTTGTTCCATTGAGGTCTAGGTAGAGAAGGCTGTTAGGCCCATCCTCGTAGTTATGTTAGGACATTCTAGTTGGAGGTGGAAAGACTGACATAGATTACAGCAGTAGATTCTGGGCTGGATAAAATGGATAGAGAAGAGTAGAAGAGATTGTGCAAGGTATCAGCACTTGTTCAGGCCAGCAGATAAGAGTGCCATGCTTGTGGAGAGAGCCAGTTTAGGGTCTGGTAAGAGCAGTGATAGTGAGGACAAGGGAACAGAGAGCAAGGAGTTATATGCGATTGTAGGTAATGTCCAGGCTGTTCAGATTGGTGAGGAGTACACCAGGCAGCCATAGTCAAGGAGGGGAGGAGTTTCCACGGGCAATAGCAAGCTGGGCTTCTGACGAGAGTTGGTCGATCAGGCAATAGCAGATCCCTCATCTTCTGGTTGATATGTCTGATCAGAGAGGCAATGTGGTTAGTGCAGGTTAGGGACTGGTCCAGGATTACCCCAAGATACTTGAAAAGTGGGAACAGTGTCAAGGGAGAGCCATCTGGAGATTTGGCAGTGAGAAGGTCACCGCTGTGGGCAAGAGAGGAGAGCTTTGGTTTAGAATCAAAAAGTATGGCCTTTGTTTGGCAGCACTGACCAACAGTTTGTTGGTGGAGAACCATGTACATATACAGCTGAAGAACAAGTTTGAAAACCTTAGTCCAGAGCCCTACACATTTGAATTACCCCCACCACTTCCTCCTCCACCACCACTACAAAATGAATTGCTAAGACAAAATACAGTATAGTCCTGGGTAGCTCATTTATAATGTACAAGGCACAGACATTTGCCATTAGGATAAAAAGGGACACAATGATCTCAAGTTTCTCTGGAGCTAAAATAAGGGATATTACTAATATGATGGATATTGTCTTGTCTAATGAGTAGACCCTGTCTTAGTAATCTACATGGGCACACATGACATAAATAAGAGATCAGATGATGACATCAAGGTTGATTTTTTGAGAAGCTTGGAGAAAATCTAAAGTAATACAGTAAACACACAATTATCTCAGAGGTCTTGCCATCCAAAGGCCCTCAATGGGTAGACAACACCAATTAAATTAATAAACATCTGGGTAAGAAGATGAACAGCAAATGAAAACTTCTCCTACCTGAGAAATTGGATGTGTATTGGCAGTGACAAGACCTACAGTATGTGCAAGGACAAACTTCACTTAACCTGGACATGGGCTAGTATTCTAGGAGGCAGGATCTGGGCAGTATTTCTGGGAGATCACAAGGTCTGTATAGATAACAGGAAGAAATGGGTGTTACTAAGACTTCAGAAAGGAAGGGAAGAGAACATTTGCCTACTAATGCTAGAAAGGGCAACAGGTCTTAAAACAAAGTCTGAAAGTGCAGCTATTTTAACTCTTACAGTCTAAAACAACAAAAAGGAAGTATCCAGAATGCCTTGTGTACCTGAAACATCTTACAGCAATTACAAAAACTTGGTGGGTGACTAATGACTGGCAAAAATGATAGTTTGTTAAAATGTTTTTAATCACAACTGAAGTAACAAAATGGTGGTGGTAGTGGGGGGTGGGGGTGGTAACCTGCACTATATACTGTGGATTCAGTTATGGCAACAAAATGTTACAGCTTAATGAATACTATCCTCACAAACAGAATCCTCTGGGAGAACTTACTGGTCTGAGGTTACTCTAAAACTATTCTTGGGGTTTATTACAGACCACTGAATAGCTCTGAGGATATGGGCAACTAAATAAATACTAAAATTAGAAAGGTTTCTATGTACAGTATAAGAACATGATAGTTGTTAGTGATTTCAGTTTTCCAGGTATTATGTGAACAGCTGGAGCAAGAAACACCCAACCTAATATTGAATTCATAGACTTACTAAGTAAGCAATAAGGCACAAATGGGTGTGTAAACCATATTTTACAGCATGGCTAGGTGTAGTAGGCACAAGGCCAACAGCTGAGTGGACTTCAGCTGCTGGCAGTGCTGTAAAATATGGTTTACACACACCCTGAGTGCTTATTGCGCTTTTAAAATTAACTCCTTTTTTTACTTTGACTATTGGGAAAAGCATGTTTATATATAGAAAATAGATTTACTTTGTGCATTTGTGATAAAATAATCCTTCCGCTCACTGCAAGTGATGTCATTGATGATGTCATTGTAATATTGCCTACTTTCTTCTTCTCTGTTTTTTTCTCTGTTGTTCCCCACATTCAAGATATGGAATGTTTATCATGGAATGTTTACTATGGAATATATGGATTCAAATCTGCTCAGTTTCACTGGCAGAATGTTTTACTCCCCAACACACTGTACACAGACAACAAAGGCCTTTGTTACAGCCAGAGACTCAGATATCTCACTGTCAGGGCAAGAAGAAGAGAGTTCTCTGATCAGCAGGTAAAGATAGAAGGGGATTGTTGACTATCAGCAAAGAAACAGTTGTAGAAAACTAGAAACAATACTTATTGTTTCTAATTTGTTTATGTATGTAAGGTGAGTATGATAATCAGGGAAACAGCATTTCATTCGCTTTTATTTTTATTTAAGGTAGTTTTATTTTAGGGCCCAGTTGAAGTTTTTTTACAGATTAAAGGTAGCAGTTGTTTGTGGTGGAAGATCAGCTCTGGCAGTAGAGGGCTAATTGAAATGTCTGTGTTCCAAATGCCCACTGATCTGTATTGCAGACTTTTCACTGCTGAGCAGTTCTTTTTTCACCCATGTGTAAACCATATTTTACACATAAATAAGAGCAAATCAGATTACACAATTTTACCCTGCCATTTTATAAGTGGAAATAAACTCCAACCATTTTGTAACAGTAGCCAGAAGATATGACCACACATTGGGCCTTGTTATAAGCAAAATGAAGGTCTGATCAATGATTACAGGATGAGAATGACCTTTTCAAATGGTCACATAATACAGTATCCTTCGAGAGTAATAGTACTACCATGAGGAATAGGGGAACACTACCATATAAAACTACTCTCAGGCTGATTCTTAATTTAGCACCAGGAATGGAAGAGAAGGATGCACATACATCTTGGCATATGCTACAAACAGATTAAAAACTCTCCTTGCCAGCTATGTTCCCACTAAAAAATCATAATATGAGGCGGAGCTCTGTTAGTAAACACTGAGGTAAGGGTTACCCCAAAGGCATTTGGCTGGGAAGCCAAGTGGTGATTCTGTGGTGATTTGCATATGCAGCCCATGATGCTTTGCATTGTGGGGCATGTGATTTTGTATTTTCTTATAATATGAGGGGTGTAAAACCTCCATGGTTTATACTCTAGGATTAAAAGATCAATATGAAAAAGGAAGAAGCATATAAAGAAATGGTGTATGCATTTATAAAATGGCAGGGTAAAATTGTGTAATCCAATTGGTTCTTATTTATGTGTAAAATATGGTTTACACATGGGTAAAGGACTGTTCAGCAGTGAAAAGTCTGCAACACAGATCAATGGGCATTTGGAGCACATGCATTTCAGTTAGCCCCTAAAGCCAAAACTGACCTTCTACCACAAACATGGCTGCTACCTTTACACTGTAAGAAAACTGCAACTGGGCCTAAAATAAAACTACATTAAATAAAAATAAAACAAAAGAATTAAATGCTGTTTCCTGATTATCACACTCTCCTGACATACATAAACAAATTAGAAACAATAAGTGTTGTTTATAGTTTTCACTACAACTGTTTCTTTGCTGACAGTCAAAAATCCCCCTTCTATCTTTAACTGCTTATCAGGGAACTCTCTTCTTGCCCTGACAGAGAGATGACTGTGTCTCTGGCTGTAACAAAGGCCTTTGTTGTCTCTGTGTATATGTGTTGGAGAGAAACATTCTGCCAGTGGAACTGAGCAGAATTTTGAATCCATATATTCTGTGGTAAATATTCTATGATAAACATTCCATATCTTGAATGTGGTGAACAACAGAGAAAAAAACACGAAGAAGAAAGTAGACAATAATACAATTATATCATCAATCACATCACTTGCAGTAGTCGGAAGGATTAGTTTATCACAAATGACAAAGTAAATCTATTTTTCATATAAAGTCTTTCCCAATAGTCAAAAGTAAAAAAAAAAAGGAGTCAATTTATAAGCGCACTAAGCTCAGGGTGTATGTAAAATATTTACAGCACAGCCAGCAGCTGGAGTCACTCAGCCGCTGGCCTTGTGCCTTACTACGCCCCGGCCATGCTGTAAAATATGGTTTACACACACCCTTTGTGCCTTATTTTATGTATGTATGTATGCATCGTATGTATTGATTGATTGCTTGATTGATTGATTGATTGATTTGAATTTTGTTAACCGGAAGGCCCACTGAGATATGATATCAGTTTTTCTGGGGTGACCAGGAGTTAATTACAAACAGGGATAATACTGTATGGATACAAGTCACACATTCAAGAGTACAGAGTTAATTACATACAGAGACAACATATTATAGCATTTACAAGTTTTACATTCAAGGTTTTAGACATTAGATCAAAGGCCTTGTCCACATTAGAGGCAGTTTTAAAATGTTTTTAAAGCGTTTTTATTTCCATGTCTGAGCATAGTTGTCAAAGCGTCCACGCTGTGCTCCAACACTGTGCTTGCCTGCTTTGAGTTCCCAGGCATGATTGCTGACAGAACCACAAAGCAAGTGGTGCGTAATGCATGTTGGATACTCTTAATGGGTCCCGTAACAGATCTGAATAAAATGGTACCATGCTGTTCAGGAGCTCACTACAAACTCATTCATGTGAGTAAGTCTATACTGTTCTATATAAACACTGTCATAGCTCCTAACTTGCAAAACTTGATACACTCTACCATAGAGCCTTGAGGTTTATTACAGGACTCCTGTTTACCACATCATTGCTCCCTCTATGCAACAGTGGGATGGACTTCACTTCAATTCAGGAGGGACAGAAATGCTGCCACATGGACTTCCAGAGCATTAAATAATCAATTGCCATCATATGTCTCAGACTGTCTCCAGCAAAACATAATAAGTAATTATGCACTAAGAAGCTACCTTATATCACATTGAAAGTGCCCAAAGTTAACACTCGCGATGAAGGAATGTCATTAGTTGCACGCTGTCCTATTTGTGGAATAAACTACAAAAATATTGAAAATTATCCAATGGCAAGAATAAATCCTGGACTCTGATTGGTCAGTCTTAGCTGGACCCGTGATGTTATCCCAGTACAACATCACGGGTCTAGTCTCAGCCTCACTGTGGAACTTGTAGATGACTGTTTGCTTGATTTGTTTCTGCTTGATTGTATCATCGCCTCATAAAAACAAAAATATTTTTCTGCACAAAACATCTTTAAAATTATTTTTTTATTCTGTATAACACGAGCCATTGTATAATAGCAATAGTCCTCAGGTGTAAACATGGGGATAACGCCATGCCTCAGTCGTTGACGCACTGGCCTGGGCGGCCTCATACCCAACCACCTGAGGCGTGATGTTATCCCAGCACGTCACACACTCCCTGTCAGGCATTATTGCTAATTAGTTTTCCCATGACCATTACCTCCTTTAAGTCACTTTATTCACTACTCATTAAGGAACACTGCCAATGCTTCCTCAAGATCGTTAGCTAGACCACACATTACACCGCGCCACATCTTGTGTGTCTAGTACTTCTAATCCTATGCACAAATACTCTACCTTCCACCCATTATCCTCACCTCTTTTCTGTGGGATTCTCCAATGTGTCCCCAACACTGCTCTTAAATTAGTCTATATGACTCATTACCTGAACGAATTGCAATATTCTCTTGGCCCCATACCCTACTCCTCACATTGCTCTTATCTTCACCCCTTGTCCCCATTATCTCATTTTTTCACCCCTACTAACAGCCCACGTTCTACAGCTCTCCTTCCCAGGTTGGTCCACCACTGCCAGAGACCCCCTTCCCATCCCTCACGGTTATATCTGTGAAGGATGGAAAGGATTACAGGTTAGGTATTTATCCCAACTCCTTAAATATTTTGTTATTATACTGTACAATTATACTCAGCTGCTATGTATACATATATATGGATTTTCACCAGTATGTTTTGTTTTTGTTTTGTTTTTATTGTATCACCAGGATTGATGTTGTATTACCTGTCTTATCCTATGTACACCATGTGTTAACCCTTTACTCTATAAATGTTTATGCTTACTTCTCGTGCAATGTCATTGTCCATTTGAATTTGTAAATACCATTGTATTAACCAGGTCCATCTTCAAAATGAGCTTGGAATGATGCCTGCCTGGATAAATAAAGATTTTGATTGATTGATTGATTGATTGAAGTCCTTCTTTTCGTCATGGCTGCATTGTAAGCTGCAGAAGAGTTACAAAGGTTGCCTTAAACTGTGTTACAGCATGGTTTGCATCCACACTATTGTTAACACAGTTTAAGGCAACTGTTTGGTCATAGAATCAGCTGGAAACCTGTTCCGATCAGGTTTCCAGCATGTTTTTAAACACACTTTGTAGCATGGTTTCACTGTGTTACAGTGTGGACATGAACCATGTTTGCCATTCTTGAAACGTTACAAACTGCCAGTAATGTTACAACAACAGAAGTGTGGACAGGGCCATATTGATGAGTGCACATACAGCAATAATGTTCAAAGTCACAGGAGGACATTAAAGAGCCAATGATGCCAAAACGCTACATTGCAGAATCCAAACAAGCATATTCCAGTAAACATCATACCAAAACTAGATTTTTACGTTACTTGGTTTTAAACTTATTAGCCATTTTGTAACTTTGATTGCACTACCTGTGCAGTAAAAGCAGGTGTCAGTAAAGAGCTGCTGCTGATGTCATGTAGGGAGTTCAAAGTTCGTAATGACTGTCAGCAAGCTTATAAGACCCATTTCTCCAAAGTTGTAAAGATCATGTGCAATGGTTTTCACAAGTAAAACAGACAGCACCAGTCAGTAAACATTGTTATACATACTGTATATGTTCCAGGTTTTGTAACAAAGTTGATAACATTGTATTATTTAATGTTGTTTTTGTGTGGTCCATTTCACCAGGGTTGCTGGATAGGAAGTCAGCATGCTTCCAGACTGCTGAAGCCAGTTAGAGTGCTACTAATTTTATTGCTGTTTGTCACTGTCTGCTTTACAATATGTTTTAATAGGGACTGTCTATGTGTTAATTTCTAGTAGGGGTGAAGTGTTGGCTCTGGTAAAATTATCATTGTAATTCAGAGTAGAACACAGATGAATCTGCCCCACCCCTCATTAACAAGGTGATGGGATAATTGTTTTAAATTGCCATTCTTAGAAGTTGCCTCAATTAACTGATAGGTGTGAATGAGCTCAGCTTTCATCAGAAACTTATTCAGTCTGCAAACCTCACAGTGTTTTATGATCCAACACTCAGCAAAGGACCTCAATAAAAGGCATCCAGAGAAAATATTGCCAGTTTTGTTACAAAGCCTGAAACACAAAGTTTTTAAAGTAATGCTTACTAACTCATGCTGCCTGTTTTACTTATCAAAACCATTGCACATGAGTTTTACAGCTTTAGAAAAACAGGTCCATAAGCTTGCTGACATGGAAGAATAAACCAAGGTCCCTAGATGACATCAGCAGCAGCTCTTCACTGGAACAGGCTTCTTGAACAGGTAGTGCAATCAGGGTTACAAAATGGCTAATAACTTTAAAGTGAAGTAACATGAAATCTACTCTCTGGTATATGATAGAAACATAGAACATAGCATTTAATGGCAGATAGGACTTGCCCCACCCAGTATGCCCATTTCTACCTAATGGATAAGCTGTAGATCCTAGTTAACCAGCAGCCTACTCTTTCTACCCCCCACCCTCTAGAATTGCCTTATGAATGACTGTCCCATGCATGCTTGAATTAACCACTGTTTTGACTCCACAACCTCCTCTGGAAGGCGTTCCATGCATCCACAACCCTCTCTGTGAAAAATATTCCTTACATTACCTCTGAGTCGCCTTCCATCTTCAAATTGTGCCCTTGTTCTTGCACACTCTTTTCTGAAAGATGCTACCCTCTTGGACTTTGTTGATTCCACTGAGGTACTTGAAAGTTTCTATCATGTCCCCTCTCCTCCCTCCTTTCCTCGAGGCTATACATATTAAGCTCCTTTAGTCTCTCTTCATATGTCTTCTGGTTCAGACCCTGCACCATTTCAGTTGCCCTCCTCTGGACAGCTTCCATCTTGTCTATGTCCTTGTGGAGACTGGGTTTCAGAACTGCACACAGTACTCAGATGGTCTCACCAGCTGTCTGTAAAGAGGATAACAACTTCCTGTTTTCTACTGGTGATGCCTCTCCTGTGCATCCCAGTATCCCCCAGCCCTCCCTTACTGCCCTCTCCATTGCTTGCCCACCTTTAAGTCACCTGATAGGACTACCCCCAGGTCCCTTTCCATTTTTGTTGTTGTTAGTGTCTCACCCCCCATTGTGTACTCTTCCCAGGTTTTGTTTCCCAGGTGCATTACCTTGCACTTCTTAGCATTGAATCTAAGCTGCCATACATTTGACCATTCCTCTAACCTTGCCAAGTCCTTCTCATCCTTTCCACCCCACCTTGTGCATCAACTCTGTTGCAGATCTTTGTGTCATCTGCAAAGAGACATACTTTTCTTCCATTCTCTACATTGTCGCTTATAAAGACATTGAAGAGAACCAGTCCTAATACTGAACCCTGCTGTACTCCACTAGTAACCCCTTTCTTCAGAGTAGACTCCATTTACTATTACCCTCTGTGTCCTATTCTCCAGCCAATTCTTTACCCAGGCTATCATCTTGGGACCCACTTCCAGGCTGGCTAACTTGTATATTAATCTTTGTGTGGGACTGAGTCAAATGTCTCTAAAGTCTAGGTAGGCCATGTCCACAGCCCCTCCCTGATCTACTACTTTGGTCACCCATTCAAAGAAATCTATTAGATTCATCTGGCATGACCTTCCCACTGTGAATCCATGCTGCCTTGGGTCCTATGCCCTCTGGCCTCTAGGTACTCGACAATTCTTTCCTTCAGAAGTGATTCCATCATTTTCCCTATCACTGAGGTTAAACTAACAGGTCTGTAGTTTCCTGCTTCTGCCCTGCTCCCACTTTTGTGAAGGAATCACATCTGCCCTCCTCCAGTCCTCAGGTACCACCCCATCCTCCCATGATTTGTTAAAGAGTGTAGTCAGTGGTGTCACTAGTTCTACCTTTAGTTCTTTTAGAATCCTGGGATGAATCCCATCAGGCCCCATTGCTTTGTCCACCTTCAGTTTTAAGAGTTCTTTCAGAACCCTTTCTTCTGTAAATGGGCTGGTATCAACTTCTGTATCCAGAGTGCTTCTATTGTTTGTTTTAGGTACCTCCTCTTCATTTGTAAATACTGAGCAAAATATTTGTTTAGTATCTCTGCTTTTCACCGTCACCCTCTGCCCACCTCCTCCCTTTATTAAGCCTCACTATCCTCCTTAGTCTTCCTTCGCTTCCTGATGTACCTAAAAAGGTTTTATCCCCTTCTTAACTGAGTTGGCTATCTTTGCCTTGGTTCAGGCCTTTGCTGTTCTGACTGCCTTCCCAGCTTCCTTTTGCTTTAACTGATACAATTCTCTGTCCTGCTCCTTCTGTGATTCCTTGTACTTTCTGAATGCTTTTTTCTCTTGAACCTTCACTGCCACCTCCTTTGAGAACCATAGTGGTTTTTACTGTTGTGTTTTGTTTATTTGCTTCACACAAAGGCTTGTTACCTCTGTGATTGCAGTTTTATTATTCTCATTGTTCTTCCACCCTCCTTCCTTCCCATTTGCTAGGGCATTCCTTAGGCACTCACACCATTTTGGCAAAGTCAGCCCTCCTAAAGTCCAGTACTTTTGCCTTTGTATGGCTTGACTCTATTGCTGTGTTTATTGTGAACCATACTGTCGATGGTCGCTAGTTCTTGATGGCTACCCACTTACATATCTGTGATCCTCTCTTCATTCCATTTGAGAGAACCAGGTCTAAGATTGCTCCTCTCGAGTGGGCTCCAATACTAGTTGTCTAAGGCATGCCCTCTGTAGGGCATCTAGAATAACCCCACTCTTAGAAGTGGCTGCTGCAACTGCACTCCAGTTAACATCTGGCATATTCAGATCACCCATCAGCAATATCTCCCCTTTATCTGCCATTCTAAGTATACTTTCTATCATTTTCTTGTCCATTTCCTCCCCCTGACAGAGGTCTGTATCTAACCCTGTGCAGATTGTGGTGCCATTGCCTACCTCCAAATTGACCCACAGTGATTTACTGTGGATATGCTTATTCTAATTCTGCAATGTAGCACTTTTGGCCAGATGGCATCAGCAGCTCTTTAACTCTACATGTGTAAGCTCAATAACCTTGGGTATGAGGTCAGGTATCACCAACAGTTGCCATTGTAGTGATTGCCCCCTAGTAAATAGGCCTTATGGCTTTTCTTATAAACAGCAGAGAGGAGGAGCTGTTTTGGACTTTTTGAGGAAGCTTATTCTATAGGGATGGGGCAGTAAGGCATAGGACCATGCCTAAGCCTGTCTTTGCTCTTGGTACTTCAAGCAATGGATAGGACAAGAGCAAAGGAGCCTTCTCTAGACTTTAGCTTTGAGAATGCCCCAAGACTGGGGGAGGAGAGATCTTTGTTATTTTGAAGGTGAGGCAGAGCAGTGGGTAGCGAATCTTAATTCAAGTAAGGGCCAGTTCTGTGGTAAGAAAACATCTCATTGGTGCCCCTAGGAAGCCTCTGCTACAAATCCCCTACTTTGTTGTACATTGTTTTCAGCCTACTTTGCTCCATTCTCAGAGGGACTGAAGGAGCAGAGTGACATACCAAAACAACTGGCAGCAGTGTGCTATTAGCAATAGCTTCCTTGGTAAGGTATAGGCTAAGCATGTACAGAGAGCCAAGCTTCTGATATATAGACTTCTGATGTACAAACATCATTATAGCATTGACATGAGAACTAAGTGTTATGTCCTAGTCCAGTACACTCGATGTACTTCGCCAATACAACCCTTTCAGTTGTGAGCCAGGAGAGGGTGGTCATCTTGAGCAGATGTTGCAATCTTTTCCCAGGAGTCTGGGAAAAACAGCATAGCTTTCTTATTTTTTTTTTTTTTTTAACATTAAGGACTAGCTTGTTTTTAACAGCCATGCTTCAAAGTGTTTGAAATCACTTTCCAGTTCAAGTAAATCTGGTTGTTATCTGCTGAACTTCTGTAGAGTGCATCATTTTCCACATAAAGTTGCATTTAAGCCCCCAACACACACACACACACACACACATACACAGTTACCAGGCATGTACTTAATAAAAGGAGGAAAGCAAGAGACCCAGTACTGAGCATTGGGAAACACCATCACTTACAGTATGTCTCTTTGCACAGATAATCTGCCTTGCCACTTAACTTGTTTGTCTCTGGTTGGTCAGGTAATTCTTAAACCAGCTAAAAGTAAGATTGTGAAGACCCACCTGCCTGAGCTTTAGCTAACAGGAGGTTATGGTCTACCAAGTCAAACACTTGGTAAGGTCTACAAAGATAGCATCAGCTGCAAGCCTCCATCCAGCGTGTTTAGGATATCAGTGGTCAACCGACAAGGGCAGTGTCTGTGAAACTTTTTTTCTAAAACCATGTTGACCTCAATCAGGGAGTGCTGGAGCTCTAAGTAATCCTGTTGCTAGTTATATACCAACCTCTCTTAAATGGTAGCTAAGGAGATATGTAGTGAGATGGGCCAATAGTTCTCAATTGGTTCAACAGGACATTCTTTGTGTATGAAAACCACCAGGGCAATTTTCCATCTTTCTGGGATGGTTCCTGGAGTATGGATTTGTTGGAGAGGTTTTTGAGAGTAGAGGCAATGACTGGGCAGTAATTGTGAATTTTGGCCCAGATTGTCATAGCTTTATGAGCCATCCCTCTAGACCCATCTCAGCTAGGGGAGAACTTTGTTTCTTGAGATTAACCAAAATGAAATTTGGATAGGGGTCCATGAGTTGAGGATTGATCAGAGATGGGGGCAGGTGAAATCCCACTTAGTGGAGCCTTAAACTTATCTGGGTCTGTGAAGAATTTATAAAATGCATTAGCTGCTGATGTAGGTTAAAAGTACTTATCAATCAGCAAAATGTTGTAAATGGAGCTCCAGAGCACACTTTCAGGAAACAGTTTGCCTCTTTCCAGGAATTATTTAGATCTGATTGATTTTGACTTGGAGACTGTTTAAATAACTCCTTCTCAGACCCTTAAGATTTATTTTACAGGATTCATTAACTTCCTGTAAATGTGCCAATCAGATACCTGACCAGAGCTTTTAACTGACCTCAGGGCTTGTCTCTGTCTGTCTCATGTCTTTCCAGAGCTCTCTATGCAATTATTTTGAGTAGTGTCCTTTCACCCTTCTGTGTTTCAGAAGGGCATGTTTATTTATGATACTAATAAAGTTGTTGATGAATTAACCAAGGGTAAGATCAGCATTAGGAGATCTACTGTAGGTCCAGTGGATGCCAGCAAGGCTATTTAAGAAGGAAGGAAGTGGGTTAGGGGGCATTATGTTTCCAAATACAGAACACGGGGAGGGGCAACTGGAGAGAATTGAAAGTATGCCTGCAGTTTTCATTCTGTCGGGTCTGTTTACAAAGACCCAGTCAATGAGTGTGCAATTACCGGTCTTGATATTCAGTCCGTGGATTTGCCAATAATTTGTGTGAGGTGTACCTCTAACATGGCAGACTTGTACCCACTGTTACCAGCTCTAATCCAATTAAGACTGAAGTCTTCAAGAAATTAATTCCCCATGGGAATATTCAGACAAATTACTGGTGAGAGAAACTAGAGCAGGGCTAGTTACACAAGGTGGATAATAAATACCTTTGACATAGAGTGACTTTACAGCACCAAGTGATAGGTTCACCAACAGACACTCACAATGTGAATTCTCTAGGGCTGCTATGTTGCCCTCCTTGGCATTGACTGGTAACCTAATACAGTAGTATCCATAGTCTTTCTGTCATAGAGGCATAAGTCAGGAAGCACAGCCAGAACCAGAAGTTATAAAATGTACAGGTAGTGTTTATTATTAACAATAAAATATGTACGGATAGCTCAAACAAAGAATAGAAACAGCAAGTAAAGGAAAGTAGAAAATGGGAAATTGTGGGACCATCAGAGTGCAATTCCTAGGTCCCACAAGAAAATTTAGTGCCCAATCAGACAAGCAAGAGATAGACAAGTGACAGAATAGGAGAGAACAGAACATATCCTTGCTTTTCATTCTCTCTGAATAAGAAATGGGCACACTGTCACATACCCCTCTATTTAAGAGGGAACCTGTTTTTTTTCTTTTAAAACAGCTTTCCAAAACCTTCTTTTATTTCTCTTTTAACATCACTTTATAACATTTACAGTTCTTTGCATATGCAATATCTCTTTTCATGACCACGTATTACAGCAAACATTTCAATTAAGCAAACACATTTGTTTCAACCTTCTAAATTTCAATTTTGAACCATATCATGACAGAAAATCAACACTGGCATTCTCTTTTCCAGATTTGTGCACCACTTTTAATTTAAATAGCTGTAGTGTCAGGTGCCATTCTGTGGTTCTTATCCCTTATTTGATTAAGTAAGCAGTGAGGATATTGATCTATTATAAGTACAAAATCAGCTCCTACCAGATAAAACTAGAAGGACTTCATTGTCCATGTTGCAGCAATACATTCTTTTTCAATGGTGGAGTGCTTTTTCTTTCTGTCATGCAGAATTATACTGATATACAGAATGGGATGTTGTTTCTCATCTATATTCTGACTCAGGACTGCACTTAGGTCTACCTCCAATGAATCCGTCTGTAATAGAAATAGTTTCTTAAACTCTGGACTTCTTAAAACAGAGGATGAACATAATACAACTTTGATGGCCTGAAAAAGCATCGCACTCTGGGAACCATTTCACATTATTTGGGTACTGTTTTTGCATGAGTTCAGGGATTGGAGTTGCTAACTGGGCAGAATTAGGAATAAATCTCCTGTAGTAATAGTCAGACTAAAATGACCCTACATTTTTGTGTGTTTTTGTTTGTTTGTTTTAGGGACAGGACTGTTAGCTATAGCTTCTATCTTGGAAATCTCTGGCTTTACTGCTCCATTTCCCAAAATATAACCCAAATATCTGGTTTCCTGCATGCCTAATGCACACTTGGTGGAATTAATGGTCAGTCCTGCATTTTTGATAGATTGGATAACTGTCCATAGGTGTTCCAGGTGGCTTTTCCAGTCTGGGCTGTACACCATGACATCATCCAGGCAAGTAGCACAATAACCAGTGTGAGGAGCTAAAATTGCATGCATGTACCAACCAAATGGCTTAGCGGTGAACTGATATAATCCAACTTGAGTGAAAATGTAGTTTTGTCTCTGGATTGTTTAGCTAGGAATTTGCCTGTAACCCTTTGTAAGATTGAGGGTACTAATGTACTTAACACTTCCCAGGCTGTCTACCAAATGATTTATCCTGGGCATAGAATAGCTATCAAATATGGACACTTGATTAAGTTTTCTAAAATTCAGGCAGATTCTTACACCCCTTCTTTTATTTACAATCACCATTGGTGATGACCAAGCACTTCTCAAGTCTTCAATGTTACCAAACTCTTATATTTTTGAATTTCTACCATGTCTGCTCTTAATCGCTCTGGTAATTTGTATGTCTTTTGTCTGATACGTGGCATTCTCCGTCAGTGTTACTTGCTTGACCCCTTTGCTCAGCCTGGTAGTGTGGTACTTCAAATGTCTTTACCAAGTTACACATTCTGCAGTTTGTTCTGTGGGTAAGGGAACATTCACTTTTACATCATCAGGAGTTACAGTATGTTCCAGTCTGTCATAAGTTATATCAATATTGTCTTTAGCAGTTTCAAGTAACACTAACAAAGCAACATTTGATGTTTTTCAACCCATTTCTTCAGGAAGTTAGCATGATATATTTTGATAGGATTTTTCCTGTCAGGGTTCTCAGTCCCATACTTACTGTACTGGTATGTCTAACCACTTCATAAGGCCCTTGCCACTTAGTTAACAGTTTGTTTTTTGTAGTGGGTAACAGTAACAAGACATTTTCACCTGGCTCAAAACTTTTTCTTTTACCCAGTGGTCATACCACACCTTCTGCTGATTTTGGGCCTCTTCCTGGTTACTATGGCCAGTTTCAATATATTTTGCCAGTTTCTTTCTCAGTGTGCACATAAAAGATATAATAGATACTTTATGAGTGGTATTATCTTCCATGTTTCTGTTATTACATGTGGTAGCCCTCTAAGTTGTCTACCACACATTTCAAAGAGTGAAAACCCATTGATGCACTCTCTGTAAACAAATAGCAGGTAAGATAAATATTGGTCCCATGTTTTGCATCACCTTTCACAAACTTTTAACACGACATTTTACGGTTTAAGTAAAACACTCAACAAGTGGGTACAACACACCACACATTGGTTTCTGGATCCACTTACCAGAACTGGAGGAGCTGGAGAGTATCAGGTAGGATCAGATCTGTCTCTCTTCTGCAGCTTAGGCTGGGAGGAGGAACAAAATACCGAACCCTAGCAAACAGGTGTAGCTTTATGCAAATCAAGTAGGAACATAATTGGAGTCACAGTGCACAGATAGAGGTGTCAAAATGCAGCTATGATAGAATGCAATGTGCAGAAATAATAACCCTAGAAAAGCTAGTTGGGTGCCAGCTTAATTCAATGGTTTGATGTAACACACTGTTTCATGAGGCAGCTACTGTAGAGGCGTAATTTGTGTAACAATTGTATTAGTATGACAATAAAAATACTGAATTAAAAAACAAACACTCAACAAGACCACCTGTCTGAGGATGATAAGGGAAGTTCTTATGGCAGTGCTATCTAGTAGTCAGTACAGATCATTCAGTAATGGAGTACTAAAATTACTATCCTGATCAGTAATGATATGTTTAGGTATGCCCACCATGTTGAAAATTTTGGCAAGCTCTGCTGCTAATTTTGGGACTGTGACAGTACGCATTGGAATTGCCTCTGGGTATTGAGTAGCCTAATCAGTAGCACATCAATTGAGCAATTCAGTTTGAGCGAAGGAATATGAGGGCTAATGAGCAACAGTCACTTTACAGTGACTGACACATTACAGCAACTCCACAAATACAGTGAACCCCAGAATCAATGTGTATCATGGAGTTAGAATCCTAGAGATGGGGGTCCTGGGGCACAGCCCTTGAGTGCAGGGGTACAGCCTTACAAAACATGGAGAAGTGTGTATGTAAATATTTAACTGAATATGATTTGCTCAGCTGTGCATCGCCTCATGTTGCAGTGGCTAAAAAATATTCACTGACATTGAAATCACTGTAAAAAGTCATTCAAATGACATGGAACCCAATTCTCTCAAAAGGCACTTCTAGCAATAATTGGTGCACATGGGGTACTTTTTCTTATTTAGTTACTAGGGCTACTTTCTGACATTCACCACAAGAAATGCAATCAGTAGCAACATCCTCATGAATCCAGGCCAGTAAAATCTATAAAACAGTCTGGCGAGAAATTAAATCCCTCCTCAGGTGACTAGACATATTACTATCATGTGCTATCTGTAACAACTAAGTTCTATACTTCTTTGGTATGACCAATTGTTCTGCCTGCTCCTGCATCTAAGGATTAACCCAAATGTTGTACAGTAGACCATTACATTTTTTTTAATTGGTTCATCCTGTTTTGCTTCACCCCAACTACTTAAAATAACTCTGAGAGAATCATTATTAGTTTGCTAAGAAATAAAATCGTTAGTTATCAGATTAGCTTCAGCATTTTCATATATCAACCCTTCATGTATATCAGTCTTTTGTTGCATTGTTTCTTTTAAGGCATCATCTTTCTTTCCTGTACTTCTGGATTTTGGAGCTGGGCTCAAACAAATCTGAATTAAAGGCACCAAAAGGAAAAAGTTTCCAGCAATTGAGATTTTCTTTGCCTGTCCCTCTTGTTACCACAGCTGCTGAAACAGCAGGATTTACTCCCTCTGTGATTAACTTCACAAATCCTGGAAAGTCATTTCCAATAATCACAATAGAATCTGACGATAGATTAGGACTGCTTGGCCCACCTAGTCTGTCCATTTTCTCAACCTACTGTAATACCATAGATCCTACTTGATCTCCAGCTGTTACCTCCCTTTCCTAGCAGCAGGTTCCTTGTGCCTATCCATGCTTTCTTGAATAATTATTTCTCATGTTTCCCCAAGTCTACCCCTTCCAGCTTCATAGCATGACCCCTTGTTCTTGAACATATTTTCTGAAAAATGCCACCCTTGTCCTTATATCTACCTGTGATATATTTGAAAGTGTCTATCATATCTGCCTCTCCTCCTCTCCTCCAGAGTGTACATATTGAGGTCCTTTAGTCATTCCTCATAGGGCCATTGGTACAGATCCTGCACCATTGTAGTAGCCCTCCTCTGGACTGACTGTACTCTGTGTGTCCTTCCAGAGATGCAGTCTCCAGAACTGGACAAAGTGCTCTCAGACGAGGTCTCACCAATTATTTGTACAGCGGTAATACCACCTCTTTCTTTCTGCTGGTGAAATCCTCCCCATGCACCTAGCATCCCACTGGTCTCTTCACTCTCTTGTCACACTTTTGGCCACCTTAGGCTCATCAGATATGACACGAGGTCTTTTCCTGTTTGGTGGTTGACAGTGCCACTGCCCCCACCTTGCACTCTGCCCCCATCTTGTACTCTGCCCTGGGTTCCTGTGCCTAAAAGCATGGTTTTGCAGTTCTTTGTATTGAAATGTAATTGCCATGCTATTGACTACTCCTCAAGCTTTCTTGAATCCCTCTTCATTCCCTCCTGTTGCAGATCTTTGTGTTATCTGCAAAAGGCATTCTTCCTTCTAACCCCTCTGCAATGTCACTAATAAATAGATTCAAGAGACTGGTCCCAGTACTGATCCTTGTGGCACCCTGCTGGTCACCCTGTCTTCCTTGAAGTGAACTCCATTTACCATCACTCTCTGTCACCTATTCTGCATGCAATTTCTTACCCAGTTGACCACCATAGGATCCCTCCCAGACTGCCTAGCTTGTTTATGAGTCTCCTGTGAACAGTATCAAAGGCCTTACTGAAATCTAGGTAGGCCATGTCCACCCTCCAGCCTGATCTAATCCCTTGGTCACCCAGTCAAAGAAATTTATCAGATTTGTTTGACATGACCTCCACCAGTGAATCCATGCTGTCTCAAATCCTGTAAGCCACTGGATTCTAGATATTCTACAATCCTTTCCTTCAGAAGAGATCCCATTACTTTTCCTGCCACTGAAGTTAGGCTAACTGGTCTATAGTTTGCCAGCCTCCTATCTGCTACCACTTCACAAATACAGGTAATTTAGGTACTACCCCTACTTTCATGTGGTGTAACACCCCAGTAATGTTCAGAGTCATTTGAATAGTGGGATATTATCAATGTTACCATGGGTACATATGACCCCAGTACCTGGTCTTTTTGCAGTCTTTTTCAGACTTCAACATGCACTAGGGTCCATTAGCTTCATGAATTTATAACTCCATTCACAGTCTTTTCCCCATCTATTAAACACTTGCCCCAATTTGCTTGAGGTCGAATTTGCTCCATTGTTAACCTCCTTATCTTTATGGCAGTTTCTTTTGCACATGACCTGGCTTATCATAGTCAGCAAGTAAAGTCTTTGGGTGCAGATTTATCACACCCTCAAACTTGTTATCTGACCTGGAGTTAAATCAGGAAAAGAGGTCTTACAGGTCCTTGGCTGTTACTTCACTGACACGGTGTCTGTCTCAGCCATCTGATAGTCCTCGACCAATGAAATGGCCTTTTCTGCACTTTCTGGTTGGTGTTCTTTACCAAAGCTGCATGTCTGTGGTAAGGATGTTGATGAATTGCTCCATTGTTAATTAAATAGGATTATTATGTGTCTGCATGGGTTGCCAGTGCTCAGGCATTATTCTCCCACGGCTCAGTCAGAGAAACAAATGTCCACCATGGTGTCCTGCAGACTGTGTGACACCAGACTTGCTGGCTGAGAGGAGGGCAGATGGGAAGGCAGAAAGGAAAGAATTGAGTAAGCACAGAGATCAAACAAGGAAAGTCTGGCACCTTTTTTAACAAAATAAACTTTCTTTGCAGAAACTAACAGTGTTATTTTTCTTTCTTTTTTGCTTTGCTAATTAATTATGTAATTACTAGAAAACAGGCACAGCAGGATCATATTACATTACCTGCAATGACTATTACTGATGATAGAGATGCATAAAAGGACAAAATTTAGATCTGAATGCCTTAAACTAAAATAACGGATCATTTAACATCTATTAAGGGACAAGAAAAATTTCAACCCCTAATTTCTGAAGTAATGTAGAGAGCTCACTAATGTGTGGGAAACTTTTACTGCTGAAGTAGCAGATACTACACCTATAAGGGCAAGTAACTCATTTACATGTAGTAAGGATTTGGAACAGACACCTTGTTATATTTTTCTGATGCCTCAGATGCTCTAGCTGTTTCTCCTGCTCCTAATTCTGTTTGTTCCACTTATGAAGATAATGAGTCCCCATTAGAGGTCATTAACAGCTTCAGTTTCAAAACAACTTATTAGAAGCTTGTTGGGCTCAGGAAATTCAGAAGACAGAATAAGTATGAACAGTACAACTTCAGACCCTGCCCCAGTTTTAACAGACAAACGTAGAGCAATTTCTGCAGATCTTCAAACTACAATTGAGGGTCTCAAATTACTTAAACTGCCACATCATTTATTTGATGGTGGTGAATCTATTTAGTATTTAGGGAACAACCAATTTTGAAAGAGAATATGGTCTGTTTTGGTGATAATATTAAGTATCCTACATCTCTGAGTAAAGATTTAACTCAGATGCTTAAAACAACTTTTTCTGTGAATGTCCTCATTATGGAACAATTAGTGGCTATTAGAGAGAAATAGGAATGATTAAAGCTGGTATAGTTACTAATCAGACAAAAATTGAGGAAATTAATGGAAAAGTGGATAAAATAGTACCCCTTTAGAAATCTGAATCTATTGTACAACATACAGATGATGAAGGTAGAGATATAAAGGAACAATTTTCCACATTAATTATTCCAGATTCCCTAAACCAATAAGAAAAATAAAGAAAAACAGACAGACAAAAATTAAAAAGCGAACGTGTCCCTCCAGTTGTTGAGACTGACCAGTTGGGATTAACAGGGTCAATAAAGGATAGTCTGGTGGATATTGATATTACAAAAGATCATAAACAAGAGGACAAGGTGGTTAATAAGAAGAGATACTTAGCTTATTCTGGAATACCCTTTAGAATCTTGTGTAGACCCTCAGTTGTCTGTGATAAGAGGATTTTAAATTTGAATGTAATTTGGGGCTAAATTGAATGATTTAAAAAGAAATCAAGTTTTATAACTGAATGATCATCTGCTATAAAGGATCCAAAAATGAGCCAGATACCACTGAAGCTATAATACAGTATCCTATACAGATGGATAATTGGACCAGAGGAAGGCAGAGGATTAGTCAAAATAATTCAGTTAGTGATGGGATAAGTGTAGAGCCCTGTAGGGAAGAAAAAAGATATGGGTTGAATCTCCTAGGATTAGGTTTAAAGGGCAACCCTACTGGATACAAGGGACTGAGATTGAATTTAAAAGGCAATTAGTCTTGCTTTTAGGATTAATCTAGGGGCTCTTATGTTGGAAACTGATATACAAAATGTAGAGTTCCGTATTGATTCGGAAGGAAACTCTGACTGTAACATTATTTTGTATTCACCTAGACTGGCCAATGACATCTGGCACAATGGTGAAATTCTGAATGAGTTTGGAATACCTGACCTTTGTTAATAGGAACCACTTTATCAAAGGAGCCTATGACATACTGAATTTGGAAAGGAAAAATAAAACAGATAAGTCTGGTTAAGTATATTTGGCATTCCTAAGATTTATAATGAGAGCAATAGAAAATTGAAAGGAGTTCTAAGTAACTACTTCAGTAACCTATTGAGAATACCCTGGGAAGGATGGTATCCTAGAAGTGAGTAGGTGTTCAGATGGAAGTCAGATAGATCTATTAATTAAAAATTCCCAGATTGCTGATAAGATGCAAAGTAAAGAGCGGTATATTGGATGCCATGGGTTTTCTTATGGTAAATATGGATGGTATATGGGTTGATCATCCCATAAGTAGAATTAAAGACGAAATATCATGAAACATTTCCAGGTGGAAACTTCTAATAAATTTCAAATTCTGGCAGGTTTTCGGATTGACTTCCTATTGATTTAAATGACTCCTTTGAAAAAGTGGTTCAATTTCTAATTTGGCTGGGAACTTTATAGTTCTTTCATGGAATATTGCAGCATGGTCCACAAATATAGCAGATAATAGCTGGATTAATTATGTTACTCGATTTGAAATATTATGTTTTCAGGAAACATGGCATGGAATAGATGATTCAATTAATATTAATGGTTATGTAACATTTGCTCATCATGGATATAGGAAAGTCAGTTTTGGTAGGAATTCTGCTGGACTTGCAGTACTTTGTAGAATTACCTCTGATTTGAAGGTAACCCTTGTAACATGCAGAATTTTATTGCTGTTTATTGAGAATTTTAATCAAAGGTTAATTATTGGTGATGTATATATTCCATCCTCAGGTTCTGCACACTATAGTGATGAAATATGGCCAAAATTAAAAAATGTGATTAATAAATATAGTCAAAAGTTTCCTAACATTGACATCCTGGTGACTGGTGATTATATTGCCAGGATTGGTACTTCTGATGGATTTATAGATAATTCCTTCTTGGTATATAATTTCAGTCATCCCCTTTAGTATGAACTTCTCAAGACCTGGGTGTTAATAAATCTGGTAAGATCCTGATTGAATTAATGTCTGAATTTGATCTATACCCTTAAATGGTCAAATTTTTGGAGATGAGACTGGGAATTATACTTCTGTTAAAGTCCATCATAAATCATTACTGGATTTGGCCTTATGGTCAGGAGATATACAATTTGGTCTTCTTTATGTATTCCAACTAGGGCAGAAAGTGACCATTTTCCACTGTTACTGAGTACTGAAAAGGGGTAGGGATGCCATAAGTACACAACTTGTGGTCCCTCTTGAATGTAGAGTTAATAAGCGTATTAGATGGAACAGCTGTTTACAAAGTAGAGTGATGGACCAGATTTTATTGTATGATAAGTTATTGAGTAGAGATATATGGTTGACTCAAGATGCAGACAGTATATGGGAGAGTTAGAATATCTTTTAAAGAATTAAGGCTGAATTTGTATAAAGATGTACTGATAAGTAAATGTAAAGAGAAACAAATATGGTTCTATCAGGAGTGTGCCATTTTAAAAATGATTTAAGGAAAATGATAAGGCAAGTGAGAGTACATAAAATTAACTATTATCAAAGCAGCTTAAGGTAAAGAAAAGTAATATAAAATAATGCTTATAAAAAGAAAAGGATTTTCAAACTATGAAATGGACTCAAACAATGGACACAATTGAAAGAATAAATGACACGGGCTTCTGGCAGCTTGTGGTAAGGGTTCAATAAATAGTAAAACTAATGCAGATTGCTATATAACAGAACCACAATGGTTGGATTGTTTTGAGAAGGTATTCTTTGATCCTTCCATTGAGGAGTCTGAGATAGTAGTGCCCAATAAGCATAGTCTATATCAGTTTATAATTAAAGATGTTTATTTCTCTGTAAAGCTATGAAATCCAACAAGGCCCCTGTGCTAGATAAAATTCCAGCAGAAGTTTATAAATGTAATACTTAATTTTGGAGTCAAATTCTGAGGTTTTTTTAATAAATGTATTGAAACGTACTATTTCCTCCTTTCTGGAATGGTGCAGAAATTATCCTAATATATAAAAGGAGATATTGGGATCCAGCCACGTATTGTCCCATTAGTGTAATGGATGTAAGTCTTAAAATATTCTCACATATTATCTTGGAAAACACAAATGTCGAGAGGGATAAGTGATGCCCAAACAGGTTTCTGTTGTGGGACAGCAACGATAGATAATTGTTTTATTTTGAATCATTTAATTCACAAGTATGTTAAAATAAGGAAGCAGAAACTTTACATAGCATTTATTGATATGTCTGCTGCCTTGATGTGGTTCGTAGAGTACAATTATGGGAAATTATGTATAAAAAGGAATAGATCAGGCCTTAATTTCGATAATCTCTGCTTTGTATAGTAATACCTGGGCTAAGGTCAGGTTTGTGTGGCTGGGGAGACAACTAAACCATTTAGAATTAATCTGGGTGTAAGGCAAGGCTGTATATTAGCCCCAACACTGTTTAATTTGTACATGGATCCTTATTAGGAACTTGAACAAAGTGATAATGATGCACCAAAGATTGACTCAAGGCTGACCTCTATTTTAGCATATGCAGATGATTTAGTTTTGATTTCTCAAACTGAAAGTGGCCTGCAAAGGCAATTGGACACTCTGAAAATGGGCACAAATTCTTTACAGTTAAAAATAAATTTATCCAAGACAAAAACTTTAACTTTTGAGTCTAGTTCTGTCGAATGCCTCTTTAGATTAGATAATCACAGAATAGAAGCTGTCAAACAGTATACATATTTGGGACTAACCAATACAAATAATTATAAGTAGAAACAACATCAAGAAATAGTATCTGGAAAAATTAAAAACAATGAATGGACTGAAGAAATGTAATTACTCTTATGGGGGCCTTTTTTAAAGCCCTTGCTCAAAAGCTTTCAAAGCTAAATGTTGGGCACAGATGATGTATGCAGTGAAGTACAGAATTTTGATGATGCTAGTACATATGATTTCAATCTATAAAATATTGCAGGCTAAATTACAATTTACTCTGTCTTGCCCATCAGTTTACTTGGGAGCTGAACTTGGATTAATAAATGTTAATACACTTAGTGAGGAAGAAAACTTAAATATTATAGTTAAATAGACTAGATGAAGATAAGTTATTAAGGACATTTTTGAACAGCTGTGTTGGGTAAAAATGATAGTGGGAAAAATGCTGGATGCAAGATATATGTAGTATATCTCTTCGATGCTCATTGCTGTAGATGCACCTAATTAATCCAAATGTGGATCCTTCTGTCAGGCCTCCTGACTTGACAACATCCTCTGGACAGCCTCTCCTCTCTCTCCTTCTCCTCCCACCCCACTTCCCATCCCTACCGCCACCCTCTCCAGGTATTATCTACTGTATGTATGTTCAGGGCTATATCCCCAATGTAACCCCTGGGTACCCTGTATTTGACTGTAACCCATTATAAGTAACATTATTATGTAATCTATGTGTACTCTGTGTTTAATGTTCTGCACCTGTACTGTTCTCACTGTTGTAACCACACTATGTAACTCTGTCTACCCCGCAATGAGTTGCCTTTGTAAATGAGTCCATTACTCAAGGATTATAAATCTGACTTTTCTAATAAATATATAGATAAAAAGTAAATTGGATCAATATGGCTTCTCAGTATTAAAATCATATTTTCAAAAGAATATTAAAATTAGTCCTAATTATAAGGCTTATAGTCAAAAAGGTCAATGACTACTGGATTAACCAGGATCTAAAGAAAATTTGATTATCCAGATTTTCTAGATGGTATGCAGAAAATAATGATACTATTAAGTATAGGACTACTGGGATATGCTGGAGAACAAGATATTTAGAAACACCTTTTCAAAGCTAAATTAGAGCTACTAGAGAATAACATATTGAAAACTAGATATCAAAATCTTCCCAAGACATGTGAAATGTGTGACTATAAAATGGGATCAGAGAAGATCTTCTTCATGTTTTATGGCAATGTCCCTGGTATAACAGAATACAACAATGTTGGCTGAGACCATTTACAAGCTGGTCTGATGTATCAAGAAGTGAAATTACATTTATTATTATGAACACAAATGATGAACATACTATTAAGATAATAGCAAATTATTTCATGTATGCTGCTAATTAGAAAGAAACATCAGAGAGATGTTATTGTTAGTACTGTATCACTGGATATGAATTGATATGGTCTATTGTTTAGATTTGGCCCATAATATAGATCCATTAATACTAGGGATTATAATATATATGGAACAATGCAGATATACTTTGTTGATGTAAGGCAAGTATGTTTATACTCTTGCTGACCTTTGATTCATGTTGTGAAAAATCTCTTTCTTAAATATGTATTGCACTGTATGGGAATGATAAATAAGAAACATTTTTAGCCCATTGGTACATCGTTCTTTAATGCCCTCTATGATATTGAGTTACATATTGAGTTTCTATTTATCGTATCACTCCCTTGTGGGGCATTTGTGAACTATGTATGTCTTACATTTTTATAAAACACTATATGAGCTATGGGCTATGAGAATTCTAATTTGTATGTATGTGAAATATGTGTTTATTCATATTGTATGTATTTATATTGTCTTGTAAAGGCCTTCTATGGCCAAACAATAAACTATTTACTACACTAGGCTCAGGGACCTCCACCTTATTCACTGCCCCCTTGCCAGCAGTGGTATATAGGTGTGCTGGGCACTGGTGATAGCCAGAAGAGGGAAGAAATGGTGAGCATTTGGACCTGAGCCTGGTGGGATAGTGGAACAGAGTGGGCAGATTGGGGTGGTGGGGACAAGGAGATGCCTGGGTTGAAATGGGTCCAGGGAAGGGACCTCCCTGTCTGGTTGCCATACCCAAGGGTTCCACATTGAGTGAGCAAGCAGTACGGTCTCACATCAGCTTCCCATCCTACTCGGCAGTGTTGTGCAATGCCAGGTCAATTCAAAACAAACAGCAATTACTGCTGATCTTGTCAGGTTAACTGACCTGACTTGCATCACCGAGATCTGGCTGGATGATAATGTTGGCCCTGTATTGGAATCAGCCATTCCAGCTGGGTACTTGGTGATGCACCACCCAAGAGTGGATCATAGGGGTGGGGAGGTAGCCATTTGTTTTAAATTGGATCTGGGCTTGTAGACATCCCTTAAGGAACAGCCAGGTTCTATAAGGGTTTCATGGGTGCAGGTGCAGGTTGCAGAATACTTCTCATCTATCATCCCCCATGATGAGAAGGAATTCCTGCATGAAGTAGCAGACTTCATCACTGGCCCCATATTTGAGTCCTTTAGATGGATAATTCTGGGGAGATTTCAATGCCTTGGTCGATGATGAACTCTTGCATTTTGGGCAAAACTTTATACAACTGAAGAGTTTGTTGGGCCTGACACAGGTAGTTACCACTGCTACCCATAGTCACAGACACTCATTGGATCTGGTCTTCCTTCTAGGGATGGAGATCACCGATCTGGTGGTGGAACTGGGTGGGTGATCAGACCGTCACACTATAGGGTTCAGATGTGAGGCCCCCAAATAGACCTGCCCCACAGAGATGGTCCAATACTGCCCTTTTGGAATTTGACTCCAGATGGTCTTTCAGTGATGCTGGACCTATCCGGTTTGCCAAGGATAAGTCGGGAGTCGGAGGAATTGATTCTAGCCTACAATAAGGCAGTGACTTGTGCTTTTGACTCCTGGCTCCTGTCAGTGTTCATCCCTCACTCTTCACCCGAAGTCCCCCTGATTTGATGGGACTTTGAAGGAGTTGAGGTGCAGGAGCTGAAGGTTGGAGTGGCACTGGCAGAAATCTGGCCTGGTTGTTGATAAACTTAAGGACTATCAATCAGCAGTCTATTGTAAGAAGGCAGAATTCCTGTCCAAAGAGATTGCCACAGTGAGCAATCAACCTGCTCACCTTTCTGGACTGTCGACAGGTTGTGCAATCCAACCTGTCTTCAGCCATGGGGAGTGTTTTGAAAGTAAAGTGCTATGAGTTTGCTCAATTCTTCACCGATAAGGTTGACAAAATCAGGTCAGAGATTAGCTTGGCACCCTCAAGTGGGTATTGCAGAGATCAGCATGAGGTTGCAAGCCATCGGCACACCTGGTCCAACTGCGCCAGCTGGCTGGTGATCAAGGACATTATGTGGATCATCAAGGGTATGTACCCAACCTTGTGTAGTTTGAACCAGGCCCAACACACCTTCTAGTGGGTGTGTTGATGTCATTGGCCCAGTTCTTGCTGAGATTATCTGGTGCTCATTGGACTCAGGAGTGTTTCCAGACCCCTGAAGGAGGCAGTAGTAATATCTCTCCTAAAGAAAGCTTCCCTCGACCTGACTGCTTAGTTAACTACAGACCTGTCTCTAACCTGCCATTTGTGGGTAACAACAGATCCAGAAGCAAATGGTTTGATACCTTTATTGGACCAACATAGATGTTACAAAAAGAAAAAGTACTTAAGCTTTCGGACAAACAAAGTCCTTTCTCGGAAGCTTATATGGGTAAAGTTATTGAGAAGGTGGTTGCGGTGAAGCTGGATGAGCATTTGACATCTCACGATGTCTACAATCCTCTCAAGCCAGGTTTAGGAAGAGGTATAGTACTGAGACTGCTCTGATTTTGGTACATAATGATCTTCTGACAATGAGGGATTTGGGAAGCCATTCTATCTTGGTTCTCCTTGATTTCTCAGCAGTGTTTGACACTGCAGACCATGGGGTGCTGCTGGAGCACCTGTGGATATTCTGTGGACTGTCTGGAAGTGTCCTCAGATGGTTTGCTCATTCCTCACTGGCAGGACTCGGTGGTGTCAGGAATTTATTCCTTGGTCCCTCTCCCCTATCATGTGGGGTTCTGCAGGGCTCCTTGCTGTCCCCATGTTGTTCGAGTGTACATGCTGCCGTTGGGAGACATTATAAGGTGGTATGGGCTGAGTTTTCACTGCTGTGCAGATGATACTCACCATTACAAGTCCTTTGTCTCTGCACAGGTTGATGCGATCTCAGTTTTCAATAGTTGTCTTTCTGAGATCCAAGGCTGGATGAGTGGCAACTGGCTAAAGTTAAATTCAGGCAAACTGAGGTGCTGGTGGTGGACCCAGGTCACCAAAGTGTAGGGTCGGTGGCAGGTCTGCCTTCTGGGCTTTGGCTAGGAGGCAACCAGCTGCTCACCTCTGATCGTGTGCAAAATCTGGGAGTGGTGTTTACAGTGGCCTGACATTAAAATTTTAGGTGTCATCTGTCATTAAAACCTCTTTTGCCATCTGAAGAACACTGCCTGGATCAAGCACCTGGTCCCACCTGGTGATCTTCCAACATTGGTCCACGCCTTTGTGACCTCATGCCTTGATTACTGCAATGTCCCTTAACCTAGGGCTACTGGGGTTGATATCCAATGATTGCAGCTAGTGCAGAAAGCAATGGTCAGGTTGTTGACTGGTTTACCTAGACCTACTCATGTCACTCCTGTGCTCCTCATACTGCACTGGTAGCCTGTATATTGGTAGATCACCTTCAAGATCAGGTTACTGACCTATAAAGCCCTACTTGGGCTGGGACCACACTACATGCAAGATCTTCTTCATCTCTACTGCTCTCTCCACTCACTCTGTTCCACTGATGAGGGATTGCTAGAGTTTCCCAGGGTTTAATTGAGGACCTTGGAGGCCCACACTTTGCTTCTGTGGCCCCAACCCTGTAGAACTCACTACCTCATTGGATTAAAGAGTGCCTGACAATTGAGGGTTTTAAACCTGTCCTAAAAACATATTTATTTTCCTAGCATTTCTCAGTATTAGTATTGGTTAGCCTACCACCGTCTTTCATCTGTTATCTTAAGATCAAATATTTTAACATTTTATATATGCTGTTTTATGGTTTTATTGTTGTGATTTGTAAAGCGCTTTGATCATTGGAATAGCACTTAGAAAATAAAATGTTCTTGCTTGAGTATGTTGATCATCTGTGGGACTGTTTTGCCCTCTGGTTGGAACCATTTAATGAGGAGTTCTCTTAGTTGGGTGAAGGCTTCTTGAGGACTGTCGACTAAGATGTACTTCAGGGATCAGAATCTCTGCTTGTAGGTTTCTTCTGAGGTGTCATACCTTTAGGGATGTCTCTTTTCACTGTGTTATTGTTTTCTTACTGCACAGTGTCCATACTGCTGTAGGCAAGTTGGGCTTTACTTGTCAGATAAGGTACCAGCCTGATTGCCCATTACAGTTTTGGCCATTGGCAGGCTCTGGTGACCCTTTCAACAGTTGTCAGGTATATTTCAGTATCATCTGGGGACACAGCCTTGTAAGTTTAATGTCTTTTAGGTTATTTGTGTTTTGTTGATCTGCCAGACCTGTATCAGATACTACAGCTTTGATAACATGCAAGGCATTCTGCCATCCCTGCTCCTGTCACTGCATCCTTCTCTGTTTCTCTAGACACTGCACCTTTTTCTCTTTTCTGAGTCTCTCCTTTGTTGTATGGCCCACCTTTTGAAGAAGGCAGACATGCTTTCTGGTTCTGTCCCTGCCTGTTCTTCCATCACTGGTGCCAGCTGTACAGTCTCAGTTTGGACTTTTGTTTCTGCTTCTAGTTTGGCTGCATTCTTCTAGTAATCCCTCTTGGGCTTGCTGTTGTAGGATGTATACCTTTCTTCTATGCTTCCTTGGTACCAGGCCTAGGAACCATGCACAAAACTCCTTGCTTAGAGTATGCAGCATAAATCCCACTTTGTCTTACACCAGCTGTCATAGAGGCATAAGCAAGGAAGCATAGCAGACCAGGAGAAGTTCTAAAATTCTCAAGTAGCATTTTATTATTAACAAGAATAAAATAAAACAATTGAAATTGTACAGGATAGCAGTTTATAAGGCAGTTGAAACAAACATAAAACCTTCATCTGAGAGTCTCTTTAAAATTTCCATCTTTCTCTCTATCTCAAAACAAAGCACTGCTCCCTTTTATAAGGTATTTTCCCTAGCAATTAAACTCTGCATCCTGTTCTTTTAAATTACACCACCTACATTCCACAAATGTATTAAAACATTGTCAATTTCTTTCTTGTAAGCAGCCTGAAAAGTATATTAGTCTTCTTAACAGGTGTAACCAATGAAGATATCCTGTCCCAGGGCTGATTTCTTATTAATAATTCTGCAAAGCAGCCTGCAAAGGTCAAAATGCACCTCAATTTTAATGCCCTGTGTTCCAGATAAACCCAGTTGTCTGTAATCATTTCAACAATATAACTGCAGACATTTGTAAACCAGGGATCTCAGTTTCACATAAACATTCACATATATTTTTAACCACAGAAGCTAGGGAAGAAAGACAGAAGAAACTGCAAGTGAAGGAAAGGAGAAAATGGGGTAATTGTAGGACTTTCAGAGAGGCCATTTCCTAGATGCCACAATGAAAATTTGATTGTGCAATCAGACAGGCAAGAGATAGACAAGTGACAGAATAGGAGAGGATAGAATAGGTCCTTGCTTTTCATTCTCTCTGAATAAGAATTGAAACAGGGTCCTATCCAACCCTGTCACACTTTCATACCAACCCAGTCCTTTGTAAAACTGTATAAAATGTGAACTTAACTTTGTGGGTTTGTATAAAGAATGTTTTAGCCAGGTTTCAGTGATTTCTATCATGTCCAGGGAATAGAGGTTGACCAAGGCCTTGAGCTCATGTAACTTGGGCCTACGACTATTAGTGTTCATATGAACTATTCTTAATCCCCTTATATTAGTCAAGCATGGGTCAGAGGGGCAACACCCTGCTGTCTGCAGGTATAGGGCCTGGATAGATTTTACATCTCCAGGAAGGAGTAGCTGTATTAGCAACATAAGTCGGGTGAGGAGGTCAGGGCAGTTTTCAAGGGACTTACACTGGCCTGTTAGAGAAAGGATGAGAGCTTACAATGGTTACCATTTCCATATAACCTATGAAAAATTAACAGGCCTGGAGTGTTGGCATTTACAGAAGGTCCCAAATTAATGGACCATCCTTGTTCACTACGGTATAAAGGATGTAACAGAATGTCATGCCCCGCAGCTAATAGAGCAAACCAAATAAACATGGTAATGTACATTAGGAAAGGCAACCACCTTTAGGCCATTGCTTAGGCCTGAATATTAACTCCACCCAGATAGTGTGTCACTATGAGAGCAAATACAGAAAGGTTTACTTACTGTGGGGCTAAGATTACTTCTACTACTGGAATCTTCACTTCACCTGGATAGGATGTCATTAGGAAAGCAATGGAGATAGATACCCTACTGTGAGACTGGGATAACTTCTTCACCCATAGAGGGTGTGATAAACAGACAGTAATAGCAGTTGCCACATAGCTTACTAGTTGTGCACAATTAGTATACTCAACTTCAATAGTCATTCCACCCAGAGAGGAGTAGCTTGAAAGCAAAGTAAGTAGATATTGCAATTGTGAGTCTTGGATAACTCTTCACCCAGAAAGGGTGTAGAAAACAAACTGAGATATCAGTTATCATGGGTCCACCACATAAACACAAGGTCAAAAACGCATGGTCAAGAAGCATGTTGCACGGACACCCCAAAAGCACACAGTCAAAAACATGCTAATATAAGTAAACAAACTCCAACCGTGCACGCTGTTTTGACTGCACAGTTTTTGACCATGTGTTATTTTGTAATGGTATTGATGGTATCCAGTTATCATACAGCTTGAAGTAGCTTTGTAGGCTAGAAACAAGTTATGTAATGGCATAATAAGTAAGCAGAGAAAGGCTTAATCACTAGTGCCTCTGAATGCCAGTTAAGTTTGACTGCAGCTGGAACCATGGAATAAACTACCAGCTGAGGTAGTGGAAGCAAAGTCTGTGACATCATTCAAACTGGGGTGGTACAGGGCTAACGGAGATCAAAGGCAACAGGAGAAGCAGGAGGCACAAGGCAGAAGGGAGGAAGAGCTTCTGGGATCTGAGTAGGTCCAAGGAACACATGGGCAGACTAGATGGACCCTTGGTCTCCTTCTACTGTCTCTTTTTCTGTGTTTCTGTGTTTCTAGCATGGGTGGTGCAGAGACCTAGCACACCTATAAATCAGGAGCATTCATACATTTAGGGTTGAACTTTGCAGTACTTGTTTCCTTTAGAGTCTTTGCATGCATTGTAGGTCGAGCAGCGTGGCTGGCTGCTGACTGCCTCCCACAGATGATGCACATGGTAGATGCCAGAGGAGAAGAAGCTCCCTTTGTTCTGCAGCCCACAGCTCTGAGGACAATTAGAGTTCTGCACAGAAGAAGGGAATGGCTCTTCCCACCTGTGGAGAGAAGCCACCTGATTGACAACTGACATCCAGAAGGAGAGTAGGCATTCAGGAAGACCTCCCAGTACAGAAGCTCAATGGACTTATGTAGGTGATGTCAAATAGGGAAAGGAGGAAGCTCACATGCCCTCACAACCCCTTCTGCATGACTAAAAATCCTTCCATCATTCTACTGAAAAGTATAAGACTGCAAAATATAGTATTTGAAGTAGGAAAAACTAGACTATAATCTGGTCGCAAATAAATCAGACAGTAAACCATTTCTCCAATATACAGTATTAACTTTATGAAACTAAATAACAGTTATGTGGACCCACTACAGGATGGAGATGCAGTAACAGCAGACAAGCGAGATATGGTTGGAATCATTACCAAACATTTTCTTAGTGTCTCTAAGAGAAACCTTCACCCTTCACTTAACAGGAGCTCTCACCCTAAAGATACTGTTGTTAAGTTTAAAATAACTGAGGATGAAGTATACAAAAACAATAGGTTATTAAACAAAATATTTCTGCTTGGACCAGATGATACACAGCTTATCTAGGAGGACCTAGTTGAGCCATTGACTGATCTCTTTAACCAATGTATGTTGACTGAGATAAGTGCTGATGAAGCGGAGAAGAGCTTTGGTTATCCCAATCTATAAGAAAAGGAACAAATAATCATCTTCTAACAATTTCCTTATTTTCCATTTGGAGGAAAATAATGTAACTACTACCAACGAGATGATAAGTAAGTATCTAACTAAACATAGCCTCTATAAAGGTCTCAGCACAGTTTCAATTCTGGTGAATCATGCATGACCTTTCATTATTCTGTTATAAACCAGTGAGTAGGTCACTGATTCAGCAATCCTGGTAGATGTCATACTACCCAACTTTTCCAAAGCCTTTGACAGCATCCCACATATACACTAAAGGAACTAGGTGTAGGAAACATCTTGGTTCAGTGTGTTCTTAGAGGAAACCTGAGGAGTGGTCAAGAATACGAGAGTAGGAGTAAAAACCAAAGGTACAACATCATTCACCTAGTGCACAGACTCACAGGAGCTGAGTATATGATGAGGGAGGTACTGACAGTTATTGAACAGGAAAGAGGCCTTGAGGCTATCATATCTGATGATCTCAAAGTGGCAGGGCAGTGTGACAAAGCAGTGAATAGGGCTAGTGGGATTCTGGCGTGCATAGGGAGGGGTATCTCCAGGAGGAGAAAGGAGGTGGTTTTGCTACTGTATTGAGTAGTGAGATCCCTCCTAGAGTGCTATGTACAGTTTTGGAGGTCACACCTCAGAAAAGGCATAGACAGTGTGGAGGCAGTTCAGAAGAGGCAACTAAATGCTGCAGTGCTTGCATGAGAAGCCCTACAAGAAGAGACTGAGGATCTGAACATTTATACCCTGAAAGAGAGGAGAGGAGAGGAGGCATGATGAGAGACCTACCAGTGCCTCAAAAGGGTGCAGGGTGCAGGAGCGGAGTCTCTTCAAATGAGTAAGAGCACCAGGACCAGGGGATGTGATAAAGCTGGAGTGGAGGAAGTTTGAGAAGGATGTGAGGAATACTTCTTCACTGAAAGGGTGGTAGACATATGGGACAAACTCTGAGAAGACATTGCCAAGGTGAAAACAGGGGACCTTCAAGCATGAGTGGGATAAACATTATGTATAATAGAAAATAGGTAGGGAGGAGGGATGGTCACTGGAGACCAGTTAGGGTCTGCATGAGTCAGATTAGGTAGAGAATATCTGGGCAGACTGGGTGGGCCAAAGCTGTCCTTTTATGTGTAGAAATTCTATGTTCAAGGATGACTGTCTAATCATACCCAAAGGGTAAGTCTCAAGGCTATCTGTCATCTTAGGCCTCTATCACTAGGATCTGTCCTGTTCAACATCTTCACAAGGGACATGTCTAAAGGTATTACTGGGTGGTTTCAAAACTTTGCAGATGATTTAAAACTCAGTTATAAAATAGAATATCATAATGAATGCTGCCTGTCTTCTGAAGGACATGGACAAAATTTCAACCTGAGAAGACACCTTGAGATGACACGTATTAGGCTGAAGATGCAGACAGGTGCATGAACTGAAGCTTGTCGCCTTCTTCATCAGAAGGTCAACCGACACAGTGTTAAAGTGTCATTTTATTTCGTAATCTGCTTCCATTCACCTGGCCTCCCAATGAAACAATGCAGTTTCTAATGTGTTTCACGCCTGGCGCAAGGATTAAGTGCCAGGGGTGAAATGCTAGAGCTGCATTATTTCATTTGGAGATAGCGTGGATGGAAGCAGGTTGTTGAATAAATGAAGCACTTTCAGCACTTTATACAGTTGTATGTGCTTCCTTTTTCCACTTATGGTTAATCCGGATTGACTCTACAGTGTGGAGAGAGGCAGTAAGTTGGTGCTGGTAACTTGATGTCTCATATATTTATTTATTTACGAGTTTCACCAGGTTGGCATACTGAGCCACATGCTCGATTCCAGATGCGACCTGGGGGCGAGACCCAGTTTACAAACATGTCAATTTACAAGAAAAATTGTTTTTCATGCATAGTATAAAAATGGGACAACAAACATCGTGTTACCACTTTAGCTAAAATGGTTACAGACAGAGGTAATGCATACATAGTGTGGAGAAAATTGGAGGGTGGTAAACTTGGGAGTAGCTATTTTCACCGTAGGAGAGGGGTTGAATTAATTGAAACAGGAGCAGCTGGAGGAGAAATGCCCTCGGAGTAGGTGATTTCATTGGTAGGGGTTGGGGGGCATGTCTTATGTGGACAGGAGGGCGTTTCAGATTTGAGGGATGCGGTAGTTAAAAGCTGGCCTGGCCTTTTTGTGTGCATGAACTGGAACGTGTAGCAGCCTAGGGTCCGTGCTCCTGAGGGAGTAAGCAGGTGGAGGTTGTTGGGAGAGGGTAGAGGACAGGTAGGGTGGAAGGAGAGGGACCAATATTTGGCTGTGAACCTGGCACAGTTTGTTTGTCTCGATCATGGAGAGAGATGGCAGGGTTAAGGAGGTGTAAAGGTTGCAGTGGTGAGTCGAGTGTGGGCAGTCAAGGATAAAGCAACAGAAAGAGTGGAACAGGGTGTCGAGGCTGGCCAGGGTGGATGCAGGGGCTGTGGTGTATACTATATCTCCATAGTCTAGAATGGGCAGAATCATTTTTGGACAATGGCTTGCCTAGACTGTGGGGAGGCAGCTTTTGTTTCTAGTATAGAACCAGCTTTGGGATGAGCTTCATGCAAGGATTCGATGTGGGAGGAGAAGTCTAGGTGTTGGTCAAGCCAAACACCTAAGTACCTGTAGCTAGTGCAAATCTCCAGGGGGTCCTGTCCACAGTTTTATAAGGGGTGCTGGGGGATTGATGGGAGAGTCTTTGTTGGGAGCCAAAAGTTTGGGATACAGTTTTTTTGAGTTTAAACATAACTAGTTGGACCTAAACCAGTGCTGGATGGCGTAGAAATCCTCTTGGAGAAGGGTAGCTACACTAGATGGTGAAGGGCCAGAAGCATAGAGGACAGTGTCATCCATGTACATCTGGATAGATGAGTGTTTGCAGGTAGATGGGAGGTTGTTAAGAAAAACAGAGAAGAGTAGGGACCTAGGACAGATCCTTGGTGGACACCGGATGAGACTGGAAGTGGCTTGAGGTGTGTGAGGCGAGTTTGACGGTTTGGGTCCTTCCCACTAGGTAGTCTTGGCACCAATTTGTGGCTGGTTTGCAAGCCCTGCATCGGCGACTTTGGAGAGGAGTAGGAGTGGGAAACAGTAGCAAAAGCCTTTGCCAGGTCGATAAAGATGCCCATGGTGATGTGTCCTTTGTCCATGCCCGTGAGAATGTCGCCAGTGATGCGTAACAGGGATGTGATGGTGGAGTGTGATTTGCGGAAGCCCGATTGGAATGGAGTGAAGAAAGAGGATCCTTCCAGATAAGGCGTGAGTTGTGACAGGACCAAACGTTCTTGTAGTTTGGCCAGTATTGGGAGTAGGGAGATGGGTCTGTAATTTCCTTGGGAGGATGGATCGCCTCTTTGGCAGTGGGATAACGGTTGCCTGCTTCCAGGCCATAGGGAGCTTGCCCAGAGAAAGAGAGGTTAAAAAGGGAGGCTATAGGAGCAGCTATGACTGGGGCAGATAGGAAGAGCATCTTGGCGTCCATGGACGCCGGGCATTTCCTTTGTTAGGCTTCAAAGCCTGTAAAGATTGGAAGACTTCTGCTTCGGTTATTGGATGGAAAGAGAATGGCAGGCCGGGCGGACAGGTTTTGGGGCATGAGCGAAGTGGGGGTTGAGGGGAGTATAGTGGAAGGTGGACAGGAGTTTTTCTGCACAGCTGGAGAAGTGGGAGTTTAAAGTTTCAGCTACGTCGATGGGATCAGAGATGAGGAGCCCTGGACAGATAGTGTGGGGGGGGTTGGAGTGGGGGGATATAAGGATTTTAGTGATTTCCGAAGTCAGTTGGATGATTTATGTTATTCCTAAAAGTCAAGAAAGTAGTTTTTTGGCTTGCGGATGGAGTTTGTGCAGGTATTTCATAGGGATCTGTATGTGGTGAGGTGATGCTGACTGCCCAGCTTCTGAAAGCTTTCCAGGCATGGTCCCTTGTGTGGCATAACTTGATTATATCTGCCAGATCCGTGGAGGTGGCCTCTAACCTGCTTCTGTGTGTAGGGGCGGATTGTCCCAGACTTTTAGGAAGCGTGATTTGAAGACCCTCAAAGCTGTGTCAATGGAGAGGCTTTTGAGATAAAGGACCAGTTTGTCCGTCCTAGGTCCAGCAAGAGAGATGCTAAGTTGAGGAGTTGTAGGACCTGGTGCATAGTGTTTGGGGGCAGTAGGGCTGTGCACTTTCCTGATCAAGTAAATCATGTGATGATCACTTATAGAATGGGTAATAGGCCAGCACTTAGATCCTGTGGGGTGGGAGATAAGAGCCCAATCCAGTGAAGAGTGATTTTGGGACTTGTGGTTAAGTCTAGTGGGATTGGCAATGAGTTGGGTTGTTTAATGCCTTAATTTTGGTCTTTAGGTGAGCTTTGTCTGGCCCTAACCAGTTTGTATTAAAATCCCGTGGCGTGGAGCTCACCTCCCACAGCTAGGGTCTGTAAGGAGGTTAAGTGAGAGGATATCTTCGGGAGTGTACAGGGGGGCAGTATGAGCTCGCTATGTAAATAGGGAGGAGCATGGGAGTGTGAGTTTTATGAGTAGTGAATCTATGTGTCCAGGAAGAGAGGATGACCACTTTTAGTGAACTGGCGACTGTTTGCGATATACATAGCCGTGCCTCCCTCCTCTCTTTTGCCAGGCCGGTCATGTCTAATTATTGTATACCCTGGTATGGATACTTCAGCATCCGTGTGATGAGGTTTAAGCCAAGTTTCGGATAAGACAAATATGTCAGGGCACAGTGTTAGTGCAGTTTGTTGCAGCAGTGAAATTTTAGATAGCAAACTGCAAGTGTTTAGGTGGAGGATATGGAGGCCTTTTGAAAAGAGAAAGGGGTGGGGATTTGTATTTGGGTGGTTGGGCCTGGGTTTGCCTCTATGTCCCCCACCAGAAGCAAAAGTAGGCAGATAATATGTTTTAGCTTTGACCGCAGGGGTGTGGGCTGGTTGGGGTGGAACAAACGGAGGGGAGTGGGGGAGTAGGCTGGTAGGGGTGTCTAAGGCCAGGAGTCCTAGGTGAAAAGATGGAGGAAGGATAGTGGCACTGATGTGCCTGTAATAGCTGGGACCCAAGTCCTGAGCTGGCAGTGAGAGTTTGTAGTGTGGCATGGGAGGGAGTTTGCTTGGGGCAGTGACGGCGGTGGTTCACGGCTTGGGAGGGTGGCAGGAGGCAAAGAGGATAAAGAGGCCAAGGAGAGAAGAGATAGGACTGTGGGCAGCAGCATTTTGGACTGAAATTTGGGATCTGTGGGCTGGAAGAAAATTTTATTTATTTATTTTTTGTTGTGTGTTGTTTGAGCTCTCTGGTGGCAGCAGTTGATAAGCTGCAAATGGGAAAATAGGCTGATAGGTTTTACAGTCACGTGACTTCAGCCTATAAAGGAGGAGCTCACCAAGGGCAGTGGTGGGGTGGGGATGCAGCCCGGTGGGGTAGAAGCACACAGGCAGTGGGGAACGCAGGCTGGATGTACTGTAGCAGCGGTCTGAGATTCAAAAATGGCGCCAGAAACCACATGTGCTGCCAAGAGTCTTTCTGTTAACTGCTGCATACTTGGAGATTCCTTGGGTGGGATTCAGTCCCGATACTGCAGGGGAGGCTGGAGTCGATTACAGGGCTCTCGCAACCCTAGATTCCCAGTATGCTGGAAAGAGAGAGATTTATAAGGTCAGTTTTGGGAGGAGTAAGGCTTAAGGTAGGTGAAACTTCAATTGGACAGAGAAATTTAGGCAGCAAGTAATTTGAGTTTACACTTGTTCCATTTAGGAACTGCGTGGTCTTGTTACTTTAAGCTGTTTGCTGTGGGGCTGGGGCAGTGGAGCACGAGGAAAAAATGGCTCCGGTAATAACTATGCTCCAGTGACTACCCTTATGTGGTAGCAGCTGCAGGGATTGAGAGCGCTGAAAAAGCGGTTGCTGCCACAGTGAAATCAGGGCTCTGCACGCAGATCTAGGGCTCTTCGAGCTGGTTGGGACACTGATTTGGAGAAGCAGGCTCAGAATCTGCAATACAGTGCTAAATTAGATGTCAGCTTGCAGTCACAGGGTAAGAACTAAAACAGCTCCTGTGTGGTTTCGCCTGGGAGAAAAAGGTCTGTAGGTATAATTACAACACCATGCTCTGTTTCTGCCCTCCTCCAGCTTCCGATTACAACACTTTTTATTCGAGCAGACATGTTATATGTTATGTTGCATACATGCAGAATTGATTTAAGTTAAAGGAACAATCTAACATGGCAGTTTCATTTTATACAGTTAGTAAAACAGCTTTTAAGAGGCATTACAGGCAGTCACCTAAGCAACGGGGCAGTAAATTAAATTAATTACAGTGGGTGGGTTTGAAATCTAAACGAAAACAGATGGGGACAACACAGAAATAAGCTCCTCTTAAGGCTACTTTTAACAGCCACAGAGGAGGATAATTTAGTTAAACAACAGTAAATAAAACTATCTGTACTGTGTGCCACCAAAATGAAGGCCAACTGAATTAAAGCACACAGGCAGTGGGGACGAGGCTGGATGTAGCAGTGGTCTGAGATTCAAAAATGGCGCCAGAAACCGCACCTTGCTGCCAAGAGTCTTTCTGTTAACTGCTGCTGCACCTGGAGATTCCTCGGGGCGGTCCCGATACTGCAGGGAGGGCTGGAGTCGATTACAGGCCCTCATGACCCTAGATTCCGGAGTATGCTGGAGATTCCTTGGGTGGGGTCTGGTCCCGATACTGCAGGGGAGGGCTGGAGTCGATTACAGGGCCTCGCGACCCTAGATTCCCTGAGTATGCTGGAGATTCCCAGGAGTCCGGTCCCGATACTGCAGGGGAGGGCTGGAGTCGATTACAGGCCCTCATGCCCTAGATTCCCGGAGTATGCTGGAGATTCCCTGGTGGGGTCTGGTCCAGATACTGCAGGGAGGGCTGGAGTCGATTACAGGGCCCTCGCAACCTAGATTCCCGGAGTATGCTGGAGATTCCTCGGGTGGGATCTGGTCCCGATACTGCAGGGAGGCTGGAGTCGATTACAGGGCCCTCGTGACCCTAGATTCCCCGGAGTATGCTGGAGATTCCTCGAAGTGTCCGGTCCCGATACTTCAGGGAGGCTGAGTCGATTACAGGGCCCTCGCGACCCTAGATTCCGAGTATGCTGGAGATTCCTTGGGGGGCGGTCCCATACTGCAGGGAGGGCTGAGTCTCATTACAGGGCCCTCGCGACCCTAGATTCCTTTTACTCTAAGCTCAGCTCCCAGGTGCAGGTCTGAGTAGTTTTATTCATTTTGATTGTTTTACTTAATATTAAATGCCTGGTCATTCACATTGGAAGGAAAATAATAAAGTTTTAGATACTATATCAAAGGATGTATGCTTAGAGAAGGCATTGAAGAAAGGGATATAGATATCACCATCTAAATGACCTCTAGCAGCAGACATATTACAATGTTTAACCATAAGGTCAGAAAGGTCATTAGATGCATAAGACAGCATTGTAGTTTTATGAACAAGGACATTGTTATGCCTTTTACAGGAATTTTATTTTATTTTATTTTAGTCTTTGGTAACTGGGTAAGGCCCACTAGGCACAAGTGCATGTTTCAGGGGCGACTTGGGAGCACTGGGCAGTTAAGTGACTTGCTCAGAGTCACACAGTATGCAAGTGGAGGTTGTGAGAATCAAACTCAGGTCTTGTCTGCTGGATGTACCAAGCTCGTTTACACCTCGCTCCTCTAACCTCTAGGCTATACTGCCATTTGGTGAGATAACACACAGGATATGCATTCCAGTTCTGGTCTTCCTGTTCCAAAAAGATATTCAAACTATTGAAGAAATTCAGAGGAGAGCAACAAAAATTGTATGGGAATTGGAAAATTACACCGATGAAAAAGAGTGACCTACTTGGGTCTTATGCCACTGGAAAGTAGGACAGTCAGAGGAGATTTGTTCTGACTTTTGACATCTATCAAAACAACTCCCTTCTGTCCTTAATGGGTCTAGAATTCAGGATAATAGAG
The DNA here is from genome assembly GCA_016271365.2 of Neoceratodus forsteri. Classification (NCBI taxonomy): domain Eukaryota; kingdom Metazoa; phylum Chordata; order Ceratodontiformes; family Ceratodontidae; genus Neoceratodus; species Neoceratodus forsteri. Next base: position 665,968,097 of record CM057455.1, on the reverse strand, counting down.
CAAATTACAAGGCTAGTCAATTTATTTGATAGGCACCTATCCCAGAGGCTGTGGGTGCCATACAGAGGCAAACAATAAATATAACAAAACACAAAGTACAGTGTATATAACAAATGCTGGTCAGCTAATAAAAATTATTTTTTATTTAAAATTAAATTTAAAGACACAAGATTAAATTTATTTTAAGTTGTTCCAAATGCTTCATTAAACAACTGGGTTTTAAGCCTCAGTTTAAAAGCTTCGACAGATGGGGCTCCTGAATGTCTGGTAGAAATGAGTTCCACTCAAAGGTGCAGCAATACCAAATGCCCTGGCTCCTGAGGACTTGAGACAGGAATGTGGAATTACCAAGAGCCACCCCTAAGGAACAAAAGGGATGAAAAGGAGAGTATTAGATCAGAAGGTCTTACAGGTAACCAGGGCCCAGATTGTGAGGGCCTTGAATATCAGCAATCCTACCTTGAAGCTAATGCACCACCATCACACAAGCAGACAGAGCAGTTCTAACAGAACCAGCATGATATGTATGGACTGTGAGGTCCCTGCAATCAGCCAGGCTGCTGGAGTTCTGCACAAGCTGCAAGTGATGCACCAGCCCCAAGATAACCCTAGGTACAGAGCGTTGCAGTAGTCCAGTCGTGAGGTGACAAATGCATGCACTAGCATAATCAAGTCAGTCAGCTCTAGACATGGTGTGATGTGGGTGATATTATGCAGAAGGTAAAAGCCATTGTGGACAACTGATGACACCTGGTGTTCAAGGGTCAGTTCACTGTATACAATGATGCCCAGATTTCTCACCTCTCTACATCTTGAAGCATAATCCCATTTAACGATGGCAATGAGACACTACCACTATTCATTGCCACCCCCACTTGGCCTGGTTTTAATAGCATCACCTCTGTCTTTGCTGAGTTAAACCTGAGCTATCTTGAGGCCATCCACTCTTGAATTTCCACTAGACACTAGTTCAACACCAACACAGTGTTCACTCAGTCAGGTACACAAGACAAGTAGATCTTGGTATCACCTGCATAACAGTGAAAACCCAGACCATACCATCAACTGATCTCCCCAATTGCAAAATGTACACAGTGAACAACATGGGGCCAAATCAATCCCTCAGGCACTCCACAGCTGCATATAACAGCTTCTGAGATGCTGCTACCCAATGCCACCTGCTGCATTCTACCAGACAAGTAGGACTCAAACCAATACAATGTTACACTGGCAAGTCCCACATACTCCCTCATATAAGTCAATAGCACCCTATGGTCCATTGTGTCAAGCACCAAGGAGAGATATGGCTGGCAGAGTAGCGTAGAAATTAGAGTAACAGGCTGTGAATGAGCTTGGTACATCTAGCTGACCTGGGTTTGATTTCCACAACCTCCACTTGCATACCGCGTGACTCTGAGCAAGTCACTTAACCACCCCAGTGCTCCCAGATCACCCCTGAAAACAGGCACTTGTGCCAAGTGGGCCTTAGCCAGTTACCAAAAGAATAAAATGAAAATAAAAAATCTAGCAATATTAAGAATGAATAATGAGCACTGTCTCTCACCAGCATGAGATCATTGAACACCATGACTAATGCTGTTTCAGTGCTATATCAACATTTGAATCTAAACTGGAATGGCTTATAGAGCTCATAATATTCCAGGTGACACTGACACTGTGCTTCTACCACCTTTCAGTAACCTTCTCAAGAAAGAGAAGGTGCTGGCCTGGTGGCACTGAGGGTTGAGGAGCTGGATTCCACTCTCGCCACGCCACCAGCAACCCAGGTTCGGGAGCAGACTCGGGTCATTGATGGTTGGAAGGGAGGGAGGATTGAGCTCTGGAGGACTGCTCTCCTCTCCTGGGGTGGGTATCTGGGTTCACACCACTCTTCAGCGGCCCCCAGTGGAGACCGAGGTACCACAGTAGCGTGCCACTTACAGGGTGAGGCAGCGGTGGACGTCTACTGAGAGTCCACTCGGCGCTGATGTCATTGCATGTCTGCACCTTATTGGAGATGTAACCAAGGTGGAAAACCCCTGTTTCCTGGGAGGTGACGGGCGGGGCTTGAGGGCTAAGCCCACATGACCATTGCCAGCACTGATCACAATTTGACTCTCCATGATCCCGCCTCTCCGCTCAGGGCTGTGAAGGGGAGGACCCAGCACCTGATTCCTCGGTCAGGGAAGGGCATCGTATGTAGAGGGACGCTTGAGTGGGTCCCCGCCAGAGAGATGCCCAGATGCCAGTGATTGGAGCAAAATAGAAATTACAAAAAGAAACATAGAGATATAGACTTTGATGGCAGATAAGGACCATTTGGCCCACTCAGTCTCCCATTTCCCTACCATTGGATAAGCTGCAGATCCTAGTTAATCAACAACCTACTTGGCCCTACCCCCACTATAATTGCCTTATGTCTGTCTCATGCATTCTTGAATTTCCCACTGTTTGTGACCCTACAACCTCCTCAGAAAGGCCAATCCATGCATCCACCACTCTCTCTGTGAAAAATACTCCTCACGCTGTCTCGAACCATACCCTCTATCTTCAAATTATGCCCCTTGTTCTTGCACATCTCTTTTCTGAAAGATGCTACCCTCTTGGACTTTGTTGATTCCCTGGAGGTACTTGAAAGTTTCTATTATGCCCCCTTTCCTCGAGGGTATACATATTAAGCTTCTTTAGTCTCTCTTCATATGGTTTCTGGTGCAGACTCTGCACCATTTTAGTTGCCCTCCTCTGGACTGCCTCCATCCTGTCTATGTCCTTGCGGTTGGGTCTCTAGAACTGCACGCAGTACTGCAGATGGGGTCTCACCAACTGTCTGTACAGAGATGACAACTTCCTGTTTCTATTGGTGATGCCTCTCCCAATGCATCCCAGTATCCCCAGCCCTCCATACTGCATTCTCACATTGCCTGCCTATCTTTAGGTCATCTGATATGACTACAGTACCCCAGTCCCTTTCCATTTATGTCGCTGTTAGTACCTCCCCCCATGTGCACTCTTCCACTGTTTTTTTCCCAGATGCATTACTTTGCACTCTTTGCATTGAATCTAAGCTACCATATTTTTGACCATTCCTCCCACCTTGCCAAGTCCCTTCTTATCCATTCCACCCCACTTGTGTATCAGCCCTGCTGCAGATTTTTGTGTCGTCTGCAAAGAGGCATCCTTTTCTTCCAGTTCCTTTGCAATGTCACTTATAAAAACATTAACAAGGACTGGCCCAGTACTGAACCCTGCAGTACCCCGCTAGTAAACCTTCCTTTCTTTGGAGTGGTCTCTGTTTACTATTACCCTCTGTGTCCTGTTGTGAAGCCAATGTTTTACCCAGGCTACCTCCTGGGAATCACTCAGGCTGATAACATGTGTATTAATCTTTTGTGTGAGACTGTGTCAAATGCCTTGCTAAAGTCTATAGTAGATAGGCCGTGTTCACAGTCCTCTCTGGTCTACTACATTTGTCACCCAGTCAAAGAAATCTATTAGATTTGTCTGACATGACCGTCCCACTGTGAATCCATGCTGCCTTGGGTCCTATGCCCCACTGGCCTCTAGGTACTCAACAATTCTTTCTTTCAGAAGAGATTTCACCATTTCCCTACCATTGAGGTCAAACTAACAGTTCTGTAGTTTCCTGCCTCTACCTTGCTCCCACTCTTTGTGAAGGGAATCACATCCACCTTCCTCCAGTCCTCAGGTACCACACCATCCTCCCATGATTTGTTAAAAGAGTAGTCACTGGTGTCACTAGTTCTCCTCTTAGTTGTTTTGGAATTCTGGGGTGAATCCAGCAGGCCACATTGCCTTGCCCACCTTGAGTTTTAGGAGTTCTTTCAGGACCCTTTCCTCTGCGAATGGACTGGTATCGACTCCCCTATCCAGAGTGGCTCTTTTGTTTGGTTTAGGTATATCCCTTCCTCTTTTTTGTGAATACTGAACAAAAGTATTCATTCAGTATGTCTGCCTTTTCACTGTCACACCTGCCAACCCCCTCCCTTTATTAAGCCTCAGTATCCCTCCCTTGGTCTTTTTCACTCATTAATGTACCTATAAAAGGTTTTATCCCGCTTCTTAACTGAGTTGGTTATCTTTTCCTCGGTTTGGGCCTCTGCTAGTTTGACTGCCTTCCTGCTTCCTTTTGCTTTTAACTGATAGAGTTCTCTGTCCTGCTCTTTCTGTGATTTCTGATATTTTCTGAATACTGTCTTTTCTCCCTAAACTTCCCTCCACCTCTTTTGAGAACCGTAGTGTTTTTTCTTCCTTTTGTTTTGTTTATTTGTTTCACACAAAGGCTTGTTGCCTCTGTGATGGCAGTTTGAGTTTTCCCATTGTTCCTCAACCCCTCCTGCCTCTTTGCAAGTGCATTCCTAGGTACTCTCCCATTCTACTAAAGTCAGCCTCCAAAAGTCCAGTACCCTTGCTTTTGTATGGCTTGACTCTATGGCAATGTTTTTGTGAACCACACTGTCTGGTGATCGCTTGTTCCCAGATGGCTATCCACTTCTAAATCCGAGATCCTCTCACCATCCCCATTTGAGAGTACCAGGTGTAAGACTGCCCTCCCAAGTGGGTTCCAACACTAGCTGCCTGAGGCATGCACCCTGTAGGGCATCAAGAATGACTCTGCTCTTTAATGGCTGCAGAAATGTGCTCCGTTAACATCTGGCATATTCAGGTCCCCATCAACAATATATCCCCTTTTTCTGCCATTCTAAGGATGCCTCCTATCATTTCTTTGTCCATTTCATCCCCCTGAGATGGAGTCTATATATAACCCTGTGCAGATTGTGGTAGCATTTTCTGTGTCCAAGGTGACCTACAGTGCCTCCTCTCCCCTGTTTACCCTTTAGTTCCATTGCTTTGATTTCTTCCTTTATGTAGAGATCTTCTCCTCCTCCTCCTCTTTACCCTCCCTGTCCCTCGTGTAGATTGTGTACGTTGTGTATGTTGCCATCCCACTCATGGTTCTCTGTGTACCAGGTTTCTGTGACTGTCATAACATCCAGGCGTCCCTCCCTCCATCAAAGCCACTAGTTCATTAAGCTTGTTACAAGACTACGGGCATCGGTACTCATTGCCTCCATCTTTTGATGGCCTTATCCCTTTGTCCCATCCCGTTTACTTACTGCCTTCACCTTTTTTCCATTTACCCCATCCCTGTTCCCTATTGACTCTCTACCTTGGTGTTAACCTTCCTAACTACTCCTGTTTTGTGGAGGGAGGCTGGAATTCCAAGCTCCTTTTCAGTGCCTCCCTTGGATAGTTTAAAAGCTGCTTATGAAGCATTTAAACCTGTCACCTAGGATCCTGGTTCCCTCCTGGACAGATGCAGACCATCGTGCCAGTATAGGTCTGTATCCCTCCAGATGGACCCCCAGTCCCCAATGACGCCAAACCGTAGATCCGTACCAGTTTTTAACCATTCATTGAATCTCAGTGTGCAGAGTACCCTGGCCTCAGCCATGCCATAGACAGGCAGCACATCAAAGAAGGTTACTGTGCATGCTGCTTGTCTAAGGCCCTCTTCAACTCCCCAAACTCCTCCTGTACAGCTCTGATCCCATTACTAGCTAGGTCATTTGTCCCTAGGTGGACAATTACATCCAGTTCCCTCTCCTGTGCAGCTGCTCCCACAATCCTGAGGATTCACTTCCTGTCCCTCCATTCCATGGCACCAGGCAGGAGGTACCTTGCCTCGCCCCTCCTCCCCAAGAAAGAGAAGGTTTTGACAGGTCTGTAAATTTCCAGATCAACAGGGTCCAATGTTATGTTTTTCAAGAGGGGTTTCATCACAGCCCTTTTCAGTTCAGTGAGGAAAACACCTTCCAGAAGGAAACACCTGATGATCTCAGCATAATTGAAATCAGTTTACACACACACACACACACACACACACACACACACACACACACATCCTGATAGGAAGATGGTGGGTCCCGTATCAATAAACAGAGAATACACAACAACCCAGAGATTGCCTGTGAGATCTCATCCAACAAAATGAGCAAATTTCATCCAGAGTGATGGAGTGCATCAGTCCTCCATCTCCTGGCACTGCTGGCCTATGACAGGCCACTTGAAGAAATCCATGCTTTAATAGAGGATAACTTATAAAGGAAATATTAACTATACTCCTCACATTCTTCAGCTGATAAATGTTTCTGACTGAAGTCAGGGTGGATTTCAAAATCTGTCAACAGGTGAAGGATTGAGCTGGTCTATTTTTCCCTTCAGCGATCGCCAGTGACATGAAAAGTCTTTTTCAGAGTTATTGACCACTGATACTCACCATAGTGAGTTTCCAGCATCAATTTTTCCTCCTCAGACCTGGATCTCTGCCAAGAATACTCCAGCTTTGCTTCTAGTGTCCAGCTGTCTAGGGTCATCATCAAACCATGGTGATCTATGGTGAATGGCAATGAGGTGAAGTTTTAATTAGCTGGAGAAGTTCAGTGAGGTTGCCAAGTCGCATCTGTGGGGTAATCTGCAAAATTTTCTTGTAGGTTTAGAAAAATCATCTAGGCAACTTTGGAGAAGAAAGGTTTATGAGCAGGAGAGTAAGGAGAAGTTATGGGCTGGATGGATTAAAGAGCAGTTATGAGCAGGAGGGAGTAGGGAGATGTTATGGGCAAGAGGCAATAAGGAGAAGTTCTGGGCAGGAAGGCAGGAGGCAGGAGGGAATATGGAAAGTTATGGGCAAGAAAGAGAAGGAGACATTATGAGCAGGAGGGACTAAGAAGTTTATGGGCAGGAGGCAGTAACTAGAGTTATGAGCAAGAGGCGTAAGGAGAAGTTATGGGCAGGAGGGAGTAGGACAAGTTATGGACAGGAGGTAGTAGGACAAGTTATGGGCAAGAGGGAGTAAGGAGACATTTATGGGCAGGAAAGAGTAAGGAAAAGTTATGGGTAAGAGGGCATAAAGAGAAATTATGGCAACAGACCTATGTAAGAAGTTATGGGCAGGTGTGAGTAAGGAGAAGTTAAGGCCAGGGAGGACGTAAGGGACAGTTATGGGCAAGAGGGCATAAGGAGAAGTTAAGGGCAAGAGGATATAAAGAGAGGTTTAGAGATGGGTCGAGTTTGAATCTGCTGTGAAGTTGGCAAAGTTTTAATTGACCAGCAAAGTTGCCAACCTCTCCTCCACAAAGTAATCAGATGAAGGCAAAGCTGCACTTTGCCGGGTGGATTAACTTCACGGATTCTGGCAAATTCATGAATTAATTTGTGGAGCAAAATTTTCCAACTTTGCCCATCTCTAATGGTGGGATATCAAGTGGTGAACATGATAAGGTGCCACTGAGTCAAAGGCCACCATTGGGGCTTGTTATAACCCTGCACAGCATTCTCCACCTCAGCACATGCTGATAGGATACCTAAGATGTCCAAAATCAATAAAAACGTATTAAGTTTTAGATTTCTAACTGGACACATTCTGACCATCTCCACTGAGGGGATTGCAACTGGAGAGCCCTACAGTGGAAGTGAACAGCATGATGATGTGACCAGTCAATCAGATCAACCCTGATATCTGTAACATCAAGAGCCAATGTGAAAACCAGATATAAACCATGACCCTTTGGTGTGTCCTGGTGGCAAAAGCCTGTAGCAGGCTCAGTGAAGACATAAACTGGAGGACCCATTGTCCAAACAGGAGTCTTCATCATCAACCCCAGCACTGAAATAACCCAGCACCAACAGGTTGGATGAATCCAACAGCAGATCAGCTATGAAGCTCTCCAGTTTCCACAAGAAATCATTCCCCTGCCCACAGGATGGTGCATTAGAATAATCCTGTGCCTGTGCACACCACTCTGTTGAGGGTCTAAACCTCGCTTTCAGATTCTTGTGATATTGGAATGCAAGTAATCACAGACACATTGCATTACATAGAAACATAAAAAACATAGACTTTGACGGCAGATAAGGACCGCTTGGCCTGCCTAGTCTGCCCATTTCCCTACCTACAGGATTGGCCGCAGATCCTAGTTAACCAACAGCCTATTTCTTCCTACTCCCACAAGAATTGCCTTATGTCTGTCCCATGCATTCTTGAATTCTCCCACAGTTTTAGACCCCACAACCTCCTCAGGAAGGCTGTTCCATGCATCCACTACCCTCTCTGTGAAATAATACTTCCTCACATTGCCCCTGAACCACCCTCTCTATCTTTAAATTGTGTCCCCTTGTTCTTGCGTCTCTTTTCTGAAAGATGCTACCCTCTTGATTCCACTGAGGTACTTAAAAGTTTCTATCATGTCCCCTCTCCTTCTTTCCTCAAGGGTATACATATTAAGCTCCTTTAGTCTCTCCTCATATGGCTTCTCTTGCAGACCCTGCACCATTTTAGTTGCCCTCCTCTGGACTGCCTCTATCCTGTCTATGTCCTTGCGGAGATGGGGTCTCCAGAACTGGACACAGTACTCCAGATGGGGTCTCACCAACTGTCTGTACAGAGGGATAACAACTTCCTGTTTTCTGCTGCTGATGCCTCCCTATGCATCCCAGTATACCCCCAGCCCTCCCTACTGCCTTCTCACATTGCTTGCTAACCTTAAGGTCATCTGATATGATTATCCCCAGGTCCCTTTCCTTTTGTTGTTGTTACTACCTCCCCTCCATTGTGTATTTTTGCCCTGGGTTCTTGTTTCCAGGTGCATTATTTTGCACTTCTTTGCATTGAATCCTAGCTGCCATACTTCTGACCATTCCTCCAACCTTGCCAAGTCCCTTCTCATCCTTCCACAGCTCCTTGTGTATCAATCCTGTTGCAGATCTTTGTGTCATCTGCAAAGAGGCATACTTTTCCTTCCAGTCCCTCTGCAATGTCACTGATGAAGACATTAAAAGGACTGGAACCAATACTGAAGCCTGTGGTACCCCACTAGTAACCCCTAAGTTACTACTACCAAGGGATAAATCACAGTTGCCCTAAGCAGTTCTTACCAATACAAACCAGGAGCCAGTGCTAAGCGTTCCTACGCCTTGAGGTTTCTCTGTTGTCTCTTGGGGTCTCGGTCTCCGAGGTGTAAAGCTTGTGCATTACATTATATACCTATGATAATTACTATGACTACCAAAAGACATAAACATTTCTAGTTACAGAGATGATCCCTATTGGCTAAATTAGAGGTGGCTCCACGGTCCAAGATAACATTATACAATTCTGTAAAGTCATCAGTTTGAGAACAAAGAGTTCTTATACAGAGTCTTACATAACTCAGTGTAGTAGTACAAATCACCAAAAGGTGGCAATGCCGTCTTACATATTATAATTACTTCAAGGACACAGATGTCTTGGCATCTAACAAGTAAGAAATACACAGAAAATACATAGCAGAACATATGTGTATTAGCAAGCAAAGTGTATTACAACAATATGCATTCATATCCGACATCTACTTTTATACGGTAGATGCCCTTAGCCCTAAATATTAGTATAACCTATATCTAAGTGTTGGCTGTCTAAGGTTGTACCTCTGGGGTACCAATTAGGGTGCAGGACCCATGTAACATTGCAGGGACCTCGTAACAACTCTTACACCCACAAATTCAAATGATATGGTGTCCCGTGTGGGATATATCATCAGTCCCAGTGTGGATTTAAAGAGATGACCATCCTGCCCCTGTGCACTCCCACATTGTGTAATGTACCACAGAAATCTGCTGGCATAGGGCCAGAGGCATCTCCAGCCAGGTCTCTGTTATACATAAAAGGTTCTGATGAGTCTATCATAAATGCTTCCCTACCACAGTTTTATTCCACAGAAACCTGGCATTACAAAGCACTGCACAAATGGGGTGAGCAGGATCAACCAGCCTTTTAGCTACCTGCTCCACTGGAATAGGAGCAGCCCTTGTTAAAAAGCACTAGACAGGAAGTTCTTCTGTCCTGGGTCGATCTATGTCCAAGGCACTTTCTAGGTCTCACCTCCCAATCACCCTTCCTGTCACTACTGCCCATTGAGCATACCAATATCTTGGTTTGTGCCCCTGAAGGTTGCCCAGCCTACTGCAATGGCCAATAACTACCACAGGTAAGCTACGCTGGCTCCTGCCACAAGGATGCAGCAGTTACAGCTGCTCTGGAGAGCAGGACCTGATGGGACCACCACCCACACAGCCCTTTTATGCTACAACCCACAACCTATCCTCAAAAAAACTCACAATCCCTAAACAAACCAACAATCCCCAATTATTGACAATTTAAATAACCACTCACACCTACACACACACATGCACTAGTATAGCAGCAATAATAACTCACTCATACCTCCAGGCATACCATAACTTACAGTTATCAGTATTATGGCAACATACAAAATAAACCCAATATTTGGCGAACTATAATAATATAAAAAGTCCAAAGAAAATGTTTGTTCTCTCAAAGGGCCAGTCAAAACAGCTAAAAGCAGTCTAACTTCAGAAGGAACAACTGTAAATTATTTTTAAACAGAGGACTGTACACATGTGGAACAGCCTACCAAAACATATCATTGGCTGGCCTAGCACACAGTTTTCAATGATAGACTTGATAGATTAATGCTATCAGGTTGCAAACAACAGTATTACCACTGAGAAGTGGGTAGGCAGTCATGATGATCCTCATGGTCTGCTTCTTCCTGTATCACCCTCGTAATTTAAGGAGAGATGCAAGGAAATACATCTCCTCCTCGGTGAAGTTCCACTACTGAGGTACACCTACCACCATTCAAATTAGATCATTTTGCTTCACATTCTTTTAGTTTTTATTGGTTCATCATATTAATGGTGACGGTTTATATTTGCATTAGTCTTGCATATATTTGATGACCTGCTGAAATGCCATAAATCTTGAATACAGCAGATCAGTGATTAACCAATAACCAATATAATTTAGCACGTCATATTATGTTAACATCATACTAGCATAGGTAACTTGTTTTAAACTGGGGAATTTAACATTCAGTGCTCTACATTTACTTAAACAGTACTCACCGCTGCACTAGTTGAGTATCAGTAACAATTATACAGATCTGTGGTACTCAGGAAGCAGCATGGCATGTCCTATAAAATGCTGCTTGCATCCCTAAATACAAGGCTGTGATTGCAATGCAGCCACATGCATAATTCATGATGTTGCTATTAGCTGCTGCTGATGAAGTCACACACATAGCTTTCTGCAAGTTAGTTAGTTAATACTTTCTACTTAATATTGCAGCCAGGCACAAAAGTACAGGTTGAAGTTCTAGTCAGCATAAAAGATAAACTTTACATATAGCAGATCCAAAACATAAAATGATACAATTTTAAAACAAGAAAAGAATGAAAAAATAACAATCATTTCATTATTTATTTATTTATTTACAAGATTTACCAGATAGGCATACAGAGCGGTAAACTTCGGTTTCCAGATGCGACCTGGGATTTGCATATATAAATACATAGATCACACATACAATGCAATATAACGGATGCAAATGGTACATAAATGCATAGAATCAACACATACAAATGTAGTATAACAGATGCAAAAGCAATGGGGCAAAAGACAGGTAACACCCAGTACATAAGGGAGAAGACTTGCACAAAGATTTACTTGAAGTCAGAGTTCTTACCATAGGTTTTTCCCAATCTCCTTACTTCGAAAATTATACCCAGACATATTCCTAGATATAAGTAAACAACGCACTTATGGTCAGGCTCACACATTTTTTTAAAATCTATTTTTTCTCATCTAGTATCTAACCTATCAAGCCCACATTTAATCAAGGCTTCCTATAACTCACATCCCACCCTACAATTACTCTTAGTGCCCTTTTGTACTCTTTCCAAATCTTCAGATTCACTTTTGGTGAGGCCACTATAACACTATGCAAAGTGCCAGCAAAAAGTAGCATGACATGTATGATGGGTAAGGTAACTGTAAATGCAACCCAGAGCAAGGTAAGGACCATCAAGAGTAGCAAAGGAAACCATGGTTTTGCAAGGTACAGTAGGAAACAAACTACCTCACCTTATCTACGGTCAAGGGGCTGCCAGCATAATGGAACATGCCATATGGTTCTCATTAATAAAGAGGTGACTGCCACATATGTCTACTCTGTGGCATTACATATATACAAAGATATTGGGGTGACAAAAAGCTTGGGGTAAGACGTAAGGTAACTGGTCTCAAAAGGTCCTAGAATAAGACATGTGGGGCTAGATATTCAAAGCTTTGCCCGGGTTAAGTTAACACTGCCAGGCATGCACATTTAGCCTGGAGCACAATGCAAGCTATATTCAAAAGGAATAGACCAGGGCAAACAGCTTCTGAATATAGCATGGGAATGAGGCTGTGCAAACTGGGCTTGGGAGTGCAGGGCAAACGTAGCCCTGGAATAAGACAGCACTGAATACAGCAACCAGGAAGTGAAACCACAACATCAACACAGTACACAGCGGCGGTAGAGTGCGTGAGAAGAACTATGTGGCCAATGTGTGTTCTGGCAAATGCATGGACCCAGTACAGCTGCAGGCAGCAGCACACATGAAATAGTGATCAAAACTGTATATTCCCGGGCTTGGTAGCGCCATGCTAACCCGTTAGAGCGACTTTAGCGGAGTTGCTGTTTGCCCGGTGCAAACATGTTAGCCCCGTGTTAAACTTTGCCATATTCAAAAGTGACATGCAAACAGCCTATTTAGAAAGTCTCTGGGCAAACAGCCACATTAGCATCTCATCATGCCCTGATTTGCATGCAGTTTGCACAGCGTTACTGCAGGGTCCCACAGCTCCACCTGTAGGTCAGTCTGGTACAGGGCTGGCAGGTCCAACTGCAGCTCCACCTGGGTCAGTCAGGCAGTGCATGATGATAGCTGCAAGCTTCATGTAAACAGTACAGCATAGCATAGCATACCGCTTTTTGAGGGGACAACACAGCATAGGCACAGGTGGTGGTAGTACTGCATGCAACCTTCACATTGTAGGTCATGCTACAGTGCACAGCAGACACCATTACAGTAGCAAGAGGGCTGGTAGTGTGAGGGACATGACACCGCCTATGATATGTAGGGCAGTGATGACCACTACACTGTACACAGTGACAGGCACAGCTTGCAGGTAATTACTGACAGTGGACAGTACTATCATGCTGTTGTGTGATCCACAGATGCTGCACCTGTGGCATGGGATGCACACAGTGTCATATACATGACCGGCAGTGTGTGCTATGACATTTGTACAGTTGTGTGGTAGGTAGCTGGGGACATGTAGGATCTGACAGGCACACAGGTGGTGGCGCATCCCACTACTGGTCCATGTGCACTGAGCGATGTGTCCCAGCCTTGTGGCCACACCTTGGCTATGGTGAGGTCTGGCCACCCATACACCTCACACCCTCCCTTCACTGGCCACCATGCCTACAGTGCTGCATGTGTGTGCTTGCATCTGTTATGCAATCACAGACGATGGTCTGCAGGTGTGTGCTATATGGCCACACTACCATGCTGTCCCCTCAGGGTCAAATCACCCCTCACTGTCTGTGCTTGGCTCGGACTGGTGGCAGCTGATGGCATCATGGTGGTGCCATCAGTGAGCAGCATGTGTCCTCTATGTTTGGCAGTTTCTAAGTGTCATACTCATATGTTAGGGCCGCATTAAGCCATGTTAATGCTGAGATAGCACCACACAAAGCACAAAAGGCTGTTTGCCCAGGGTTAAGACCAGCTTTCCTGGGTGATGAATTGTACCACGATATGGGTCGCACTATGTCTTCAAACACCTTAGCCTGGCACTAGTAGCTGAATATCATACGCAAATTTATTCATGTTCGCTGCCCCTGCATATCATGCTTAGCCCGGCGCTACTGCTGTTTGCCCGCGCTAAGTTGGCCTTTGAATATGGCAGACTCCAGGCTAATCCCGCTGCTATCCCCACACAAACTGTTTGTGGACCTTGCAAAGCTTTGAATATCCGGACCTGGTGTTTGTGCATTCAGCTCACCCCTTCCGTTATTGGCAGTGAGAGTATTTTCTTTAAACCCTTACATGGTCGTGGACTGATATATCAGTTCAGAATTCCTATACATTCTAATTCTGTTGGCAGCCTAGGGGTAACAGGCTTAGATTTGTTAATTATGATAAAAACAACTTATATCTTTTCGCTGGCTGCAATACTGAGGTCAACATCTTATGATGAACTTCTGACTTGATAATCTGGTAAATAATCATGTAACATAGATTCAAAGTAACAAAAAAAAAAGAAAGAAGAAGAAGCAGATCCTGAAGAGTTAACACAATATTTGTGATTTTGCTTCTAATTTAAATGTAAAGTACAAAACTGGAACTACAAATACTGCCATTTTATTGTGCTCAATACTAAGAAATTTGTATTGCCATGCTCGCTAATCAGTTTGCTCTGGGCTGCTACAGTATCAAGATGTGCACAATATTCAGTCAGTCACTTTATATATCTTGTTAGAGAATTTTAACCATGTGATGTATCATCTATGCATCATTACTGTCTGACCATGCTCCTTTATTAGTTCTATACATAACAAAAGAATTATAATGTAACAAGAAGTTGTTTTTGTTTTTTAAGTCAGGTCATTCTATGGCATTTATTATAGAATGTACAATTCAGTGAAAAAATATCAAAATGTTAGCTTTGTGAGAGAATGATCCTATATGTTTAAAATACTGCTCTACTGTTTTCACACACAAAAAAAAACCGAGCATCAGAGCATAAAATTATGTTGGGCAAATTAAACATAATTTTCCAATACATTACAGTGTTTAAAATTGACCTGCTTTGAACCAGTTATGTTTTAAAAGTTTTCTGCATAAACCGTCTTTTTGAAATTACAGGTAGCATATCAGCACAAACCAAAAAGTTGTCTTTTAAGGAAGTGGGATTTAAATATGGTTAGTGTACAAACCTGATTTTGAACTCAATATGCATTTTATTTTTGTAATCTATCTTTATTTTCATTCATAAGTGCATATCAAATTATATTCTTCATTTTATTGAGGATCACTACTCAAGACTAAGCATCACTGCAAAATGAAGAGATTTTACTGGCCATATTGATTCAACAAATAAGCGTAAAATAATCCTTGTGATTACATAATGCCCTTCTCAGGCTGGCCCAGTGTCACAGAGTGTTGAGGTACTGTACGCCATACCTACACCACGCTGGTGACCCAGATTTGGGAGCGAGCTTGGGCCACCAAGGGTCAGCCAGGGGAGACGAGGAGTCAAGGTTGAGCAGCTGCCAGGCAGCTCTCCTCTCCTGGGAGAATGATAGGTTTCAGTGACTCTTGGTTGCCACCCAGTGGAGGATAGGTGGCAGTGCCAGGCCAGGAGGAACCTAAGCACTAGGCCAGGAGGGAAGATGGAGCCATCACCAGAGTCACGTGATGCATGCGCCTCCACGCATGGGCAACAACATACCAGGATCCCTGGGACAAGGGAGAAAATACAAATACCATGTCTCCCCTGTTGCCAGTAAGGTAGGAGGGGTAGCAGGGACATCAGGCTTAGCAAAACAAAAAGTAATGCCTTCTCTCAGTACCCATGTCCTCACTTACCTGTAACTGAATGTTTTATTCCATGCTATATGTGATGTTTTAAGGTATTTATGCTTATCATTGTTGTTTGATTGTATAGTGCTTTGTGAGAGCAGTCTAGAAGATCATCTCATAAATTAGTTTGCTATTGAGGGTAAAGGAATTCTCTGATTAAATAAACTGAGTGCATTGCTTACTTGTGCATCCTGGCTCCAAACAAAGTTCTGATGTTTCTGTAGGTCATGAAAACTGTTTTCTTTATTTTTATAGTTTTGTTTCCAGTTGGGTACCACCATCCCACCATACACTCATCATATCAGTCTTATACAGGCTAAAAAAGCAACGCACTTGTTTTCCCTGCATGCAGGCATGGAATATCAAATCATGCTGTTCTGGTGTCCTGGACTCCCCCAGTAAATGACATGTATGGCCATGTGTGGATAGTGTCATACAGGATATTCCTTGAGCCTGAAGTCTGCATTTGAATATAAAATGAAAACATGTAAAAAATTAGTATCTACTCATGGTTAATACAGAGATCAGTGCATGCTCCATGCTCTCAATTTTAATAATGAATACATATCTTTAAATGTTGTTCAAGATGATAGTTGGTGTATTGCTAATTACTTGTGCCAGTAATGTTCAAAATTTTACATTGCACAATGTGAAAGATCACATAGACTAAGCAATCACAGGAGCACTTATTCCTACTTAATTTGTAGCAGTGAGTGTACATATGTTGTATACCTCATTTTAAAAGATACTGTAGTTCTTTTAGATTGGTAAATATGAAGCCTTCTGACTGCCCAGCAGCAGTACACTACAACTCACATTGCATCAACTGTGGAGATAAACCTGTCTTTCGGCTATGACTGACTAGATAAGACCCGGACAATTGCTTTGATTCTGAGTAATAAGGAAATGAAGACTTCAAGAAGAAGAACAGCAGCTCACTGTCTTGTTATGGTTATAAGACAGTGAATACTATTAGGAAATGTTGACTTCCATTACAATAAAGGGAAGCATAATCTGTAAGATCTTAATGGATCTGAATGAAAAAGACCCCCTGGGAATGTATATATCAGTTTTAATAGACAAGGGCTATTTTATTACAGTAAAATGGAATTGAACAACATTGATGTAATTGATAACCATTTCATAAAAGGGACAAAATTGCAACCAAATCTGACATTGCCTCAAGGTGGTCATTTCTTACCACTTTATTTTTAAGTACTGTATGTATACTGTGTGTATATTTATATATTTATTTCAGCTTTTATAAGCATTACAGCCCATCTCATTTTTGTTCTGTATTCTCTATATCCCTTTTACAAATTAAATGTTTTCTTTTTGCTTTGTTTTTAGATCACAGCAGTAGATAACTTCATTCTGCAATTAGACCTGGAACAAAGTTGTATGTGGCTACAACTGTTAACTTCATCTTTTCTTACAAACTATGGGATTCAGTCTCTGGTGTTTCTGGATCTCCTTACTACCCATCGCTTTGCAGACAGTCTTGCAACATATCACTGCAACAATACTTGCAGGTAGCAGTAGGGCTAAACTTTAAAGTGAATTGTGTCATACCAGAATGCAATACAATAAACCTTGCTCTATGTGCCTAAATCACCCATCTCTCCTGATGGCATTGCTATGAGTTTAATCTTCAAATTGACAGTACCAGAGCACTGTAAGATCAAAAGCCACAGGGCATGATATTTATAAGTTGACCCACATGTACTGTGAATTTGACTGCTAATAGTAAATCAGATGCAAAGTGGGCCCACTTTGTCATATTCAAAATGAATTTTGCAAGTAATGGGAATGGATCCCCTGTCACTCGAGGAGCAAGTAAGAGTCTTGCAGCTGTGCTGAAATGCAGAAGTTCCATAGAAACATAAAAACTTAGAAGCTTTCATCAGGCAAAAGCCTATCATGTCAACCCTCGTTTTAATGGTTTGTATTATGTACTTATTTTTGTCAGTTGCCAGGCCCAAACTTAAGATGTACTAGCATCTATCCACTTATTTAAGTAGATAAGGGCCAGCAGTATTACTAGTGGGACTCCATAAAAAAGAATAGTAACTGTCAGATCATTAGTCACAACTCTGGACTGGAACACATTGTAAGTAAATTATTATTATTATTAATAGTAGTATGCCTTCTATATGTATATGTATATGTATATGTATATGTATATGTATATGTATATGTATATGTATATGTATATGTACAGTAGTGATCATAAAAGTTTAGCAGTACTGAAGTATACCCGAGGTATACCTCAGTGGTACTGAGGCAGGATCACATTACAGTCAATGTAAATTGAACTTGAGTGCCTCAGTGGTACCTCAGTACTGATAAATTTTTGTGCAATCGCCACTGTATATACAGTAGATAGATATATATATATATTCTTTGCAAAAGGAGGCATTATTGAAGAGGCAGTATAGTGCAGTGGTTTAAGGCTGTGAGCTGCAAACTTGGAGACCTGGGTTTGAATCCCACTGCCCCTACTTGCATACTGTGTGATCCTGAACAAGTCACTTAACTTCCTTGTGCTCCCAGGTTGCACCTATAAACAAGCTTCAGCTTGGTGTATCTCCTGGTTAAAAACAAACAAAAGAAAAGTGTGTTAATGTACCAGTTAGGGTAACTTAACACCATAAAAGTAGGGAAATGTGGTATTAGGGTTATTACCATTTCTGGTTCAAATAATCTGGTGCTCCCTAGAATTGGTGACTTTCCGAGCTCCCTAAAGGAAGCTGTGGTGACTCCTTTTGAAGAAGGCTTCTTTGGACCCAGATGTTTTTTCCAACTACAGACTGATCTCTATCCTTCCTTTATTGGGAAGGTTATCAAGAAGGTAGTGGCAAACCAGCTGGAGGACCACTTGACCATCCATAATATCTATGAACCTCCCCAGTCTGGTTTTCTTAAGAGGCATAGTACTGAGACTGCTCTGGTTCGGGTGCTCAATGATCTCTTGATGGCGAGAGATCAGAGGAACCGCTCTATCTTGGTCCTCCTTGATCTCTCTTCAGCCTTTGACACTGTAGACCATGGGGTTTGCTCGAACGCCTGGAGTCCTTCTGTGGACTGTCTTGTACAGTGCTCAGATGGTTTTCATCTTTTCTATCTGGGAGAATGCAGAGAGTTGTGTCGGGATTTTTCCTCCATTCTTTCCCTCTGCAATATGGTGTCCCCAGGGTTTGGTGCTTTCCCCATGTTGTTTGCAGTATATATGCTGCCCTCGAGACATTGTAAGAAGGTATGGGCTGAGGTTTCACTGCTTATGCTGATGATACCCTGCTCTAACTTTCTTTACCCCCGACCAGGTTAGTACTCTCTCGATATTTAATAGCTGCCTCGCTGAAATCCAGGACTGGATGAATCTGAGCTGGCTAAAGTTGAACGCCGGTAAGACTGAGGTTTTGGTCGTGGACCCGGTCGTGGGTCAGGGGGTTGGGGTCTGATCAGCCCTCTGGTGTATTGCTGGGGGATCTGATCCTTACCTCTGAATGGGTGCGTAACCTTGGAGTGTTACTTGATGACGGGCTGACTCTTCGTCATCAGGTGTCAGCAGTCATTAAGTCCGTGATTCTATCATCTTAGGAACATCGCTAGGGTGAAACACCATGTTCCATCCAGCGATTTACCCATGTTGGTCCATGCCTTCATGACATCTCACCTTGACTATTGCAACTCCCTTTACTTGGGGCTTCCTGGGGTTGATATCCGCCTCTTGCAGCTAGTGTAGAACGCTGCAGCAAGGTTAATGACAGGGGTGACTAGAAGGACACACATTACCCTGTGCTGCGCGATCTGCACTGGCTGCCTATACAGTGGAAGATCACCTTTAAAGTAGGTCTTCTGACCTTCAAAGCCCTGCACGGACTCAGTCCTGACTACTTGAAAGAGCTTCTGATCCCTTACCACCCGTCCGACAGCTCCGTTCAGCCGACAAGGGGTTGCTAGAGGTTCGAGGTTATATTGAAGTCTTCTGGGGTTAGGGCCTTTGGGTTCATGGCCCCAACCCTCTGGAACTCTCTGCCTGCTGCTTAGATAATGCATGACCGTGGAAGCCTTAAAGCGGGATTTTAAGACTCTGTTATGGAACAAGGCTTTTGTGGACTGATGTTGTTATCAACTGTTGTTCTTATATGTATATTTTGATTTTATGATTCATTTGTACAGCGCCTTGGTATTTGAAAGGCACTAAATAAATAAAGTTTTATTATTATTATTATTATTATGTCCCTTCACCCCCAATCAGCAAAATGAAAAAACATTAGGGTTTGAGTCTCTGGAATATTGGCACATTAGTGGTGGGATCTTCCTTGAGGCTATCAACCCTAATGCACACCCATTCTGTGAGCACACATCACACATTATCTCCTTTCTTTATGCAGGGCCACAGAGAGGAGGGTGAGCATTAGGGTTGATAACCCCCAAGGAAGTCCCGACCACTAATTTGCCAAGAATCCAGAGATCCAAACCCTAAAGTTTTTCCTTTGCTGCTTGTGGGGTGAGGGACATAACCTACTGCCACATGTCCCTATTTTTGTGGCGATAAGCTACCCTAACTGGTGCATTAACAAAGTTTTTGCAAAGCATTTCCTTACTTTTGAGATACCATAATCATTTCCTCATTATCCTGTGGGAGAATAACACATAACTTTGCAATTTGACATATTTTGACCCCAAATTGTCAACATAGCCTTCTCTATGACCCTCCTAATGAACAAGGGTGGTGAAAATTTTCAAATCTTGCCCAAAGGTGATTTTAGCAAGCAACTGTGAAATCAGCTTTCAGGCAAGATTTGTGGAATTCCACTGAGGTGGTGTCCCCAAAAGGTAATGTTGAAAATTTGGTGTTATAATATGCAAACATGGCTGAGTCATGCATCAAAGTTGAAAATCCCATTGAAATAAATTGACAGCGACTGGAGAGCCGGGGTGCCACTAGACACCAAAGAAAGCCAAAACCTGTATGGGAATGGCGATCAGAGGGCAGGAGGTGCCACTAGACACCATGGAATGACCACAAACTAATTGGAATGGTGATCAGAGGGTGGAGGAGTCCCACTAGACACTAGGGAAAGGCAAACACTTAATCGAGATGGTGATCAGAAGATGGGGTGGCACTAGACACCAAGAAAAGATAACATAATTAAAGGGATGGTGATCGGAGGGTGAGTGTGCCACTAGACACCTGGTATGGTCAAACACTTAATGAAAACAGTGATTGGATGGTAGAGGTGCCACTAGACACCAGGAAAAGACAAAGAAATAAGGGAGATGGCAACTGGAGGGTGGGGTGCCACTAGACACCAGGAAAGACAAAAACTTGAAGATGGGGATCGGAGGGTTCCATGTGAAAATCGCGATTATAAAATTGCGACTACAATTTGGCGCCTCCTTTTCAGCGACTGCATTAATAGCGCTGGCAAATTTCAGCACCCACAATCTAAGCTACCATGTAATAATAGCGCTCTGCATTCAGTCATGGTTTACTTGGTGGTACAGAAAAGAATACACATTTTATTTAGCAAGACACAAAATGTTTTCAAGGTTAGAGTACATATTAATTTCCCAAGAGAGAATTGAGAGATTGAGGCTGAGTCAGTTGGTGTGTGAGTCAGAGGGAAGGACATTTGAAGTATGCACTCCTGAGTCTGTGGATGAGACCCAGGAAGCAGGGTTACACTGCTTAACTATATTTACAACAGGTATGCCACCATTGTCTTGTAACCTTTCAAGAACATCTTTGCTCCTAAGTTTTTGGCTGGTCTGGTTGCTCTGTCCTGTCTCTCTTTCTGTAACGGTGGAGCGATAATATTGCTGATGGATGTGTGGCTGGTAAAACTGCATCGCGGGCCGTGAATTTTGGCCATGCTCACCTCACAAAAAGCCTAAACTGAACTCGAATTAAGAGGGCAAAAGAGAGAATCCGGTCAGACAGAGAGGAGAGGGTGAGAGTAACAAGAGATTACTACCTGACCAGCAGCTAAAGGAATGTATTCCAACTGCTTATATGTGAAATGATAAATGTGTACTTTTGTGTTTATTGCACTTACTTTATACCTTTAAATTTTTTAAAATATGTCTTGAGCTGTAATTTTATCTTGTTTTAGATATCATTTTTGTACAGGTGTTCCTTAATTTGTATTCAAATTAGATAGAGATCAGTCATAGATTAATTGAGTATTCCTTATCTACTCAATTTACTCACTTACCTAATTATTTAACAGGGTAACGAGTTTTAACTCCCAATATAATTAGCCAATCAACGAGTGTGCTCATTATGCCCATTAGGTTGATTGATTAAGCTGCAGCTGCAGGATATTACTGGTAGAAGCGGCTCCCGGCAACTCGTCTCCTCCGCATTCCCTGTCTTAGTTTCCTGAGTAAGGTTCGTGAAAAAGTGTATGCTGTGCTATATGGATGTAGCAGACTGTTGTATGTTCTGGTTCTGCTGAGTACGAAAGCAAGCTGAGAGTCGGAGGTTGTATTTTCTGATGGTGACTCACTACCAGGCTTTTTGAGTCAATTTTGGCTAATAGGCTCAAAGAGTGATACTGGAGGATGCTGAAGAACACCGTAGCTACCAGGGAATATCTTAGAGGCAGCTGTCTGGGTATGAGCATCCTATTAGATAGTCGCTATTATTGCACGAGCAATGTCAGAATAAGTCGCTATTTATAGCTTATCGCTCATATTTAATGGTCGCAATTATGACAGTCGCTGTTCTTGCAGTCGCGCATATTCAGTCGCATTTTATAGTCGCTATTTTCATGGGTAACTGATCGGAGGGTGGGGGGTTCCACTAAACACCAGAGAAAGACAAAACAATAAGGAGATGGCAATTGAGGGTGGGGCTGCCACTAGACACCAGGTAAAGACAAAACAATAATGGGAATGATGATCAGAGGTGCGGGTGCTACTAAACACCAGGAAAAGATCAATTATATATGGAGATGGCAATCAGAGGGTGAAGTGCCAGTAGACACCAGAGCAACATAAAACAACACATACAGAAAGGGATGGAAATATGGCCAGCATTGTAGTACTGAGGGTTGAAGTACTGGATGCCACACCTTGCATCATGCCAGTGACCTGGGTTCAGGAGCAGACCCAGGGTGCTAGGGAGTCAGCTGGGGAGGAGTAGGATTCAGCGTCCAGACTGGGAGGATCAAGGGAACCTCTGCTATGTAGTGGCTCCCAGTGGAGACTGGGAGAGCTACACTAGCAGATGTTGTGCAAGGGTGGTGGCAGACATCTGCAGGAGAGGGCAGAAGTGCACCCTCCATGTGTTGACATCATTGCACATATCAGGGGAACTGCAAAGAATGAAAACCCTGGCTGCCAGGAAGGTGAAAGCAGACCCAAGTGATCGACCCACATGCCCATTGCTGGCCTGACCTGACTTGACTCTCCATGATTCCCTCCTCTATAAGGGCCCCACATTGGGAGGAGGTTCAGCACCCAAGTCCTTGGTTGGGGAGAGGTTCAGAGTGGGTCTTATCTAAGAGATGCCTTAGCAGGTGGTGACCAGAGGAAAAGAATCTGCAAAAAAAAGAAAAAAAAGAAATGGACGGAACGGTGGGCACCGCTGACACCAGGGAAATGACATCTCACTGCTGTCATTGATGCACACAGCACAAGTTCCAGCTGTGGCTGCAGAAGTCAAGAAAGTCCTGCTGTTCTCCTACAGAGAATGCAGATCAATGCTTTCTTGCTAAGCTGTGCACCTTCTATTTTAGGTGCCCAGATAACGTATTTCTGTTAACATAAAAAACAAACACACACAAAATCTAGGTAAATCGGTCCCCTTTACCGAGGATCAGATGTTTGTTTTTAAGACATAATTTGATATGTTTTAATGTCTGTAAGTTTAAAATGGTGAAAAGAAAATGGTAGCCATCTTGAGTGTTTTTTCCACCACGGCAAGTAAATCATGCAAATAACAAATTGTGATTTTTTTTACTTTTTGTGATAGGTCTTTTAACCTTTGTGACAGTTTTTTACCAGTCACACCAGAATGTTAACTCCAAAAATAGTATAACTTTAAAGAGGAACAATATTTTTCACCAAACCTTCCAAAGGAACACCTTGGCATGGGCCCTTCACTCCTGAAAATTTCATGAAAAATTCCACGAGTCAAAATCCCAGTGTTAAGTAATATGTTAGCTACAGCATATAGCCATTAGATTGCACTGAAAATCAGACTTGATCCCCACCTTCAATTTTGCTAATCCCAGAGCATGCTCTTTTTAGCAAGCGCTTTGTTAAATACTTACATTTGTCAGCTGGCATGGAACATCTACATCTTCATCTGAAGTCTTTGCAGGGAAGCAGGAGGTCTTTGTTCTGGTAAATTCTGAAGTCAGTGATCTAGTCCTTTTTAATAAACATTGTCTTTCAGGTAGCATCGTTTTATAGCTTGGATCAGGTATTAGTCCAAGTTTTTTCAGGATCTTAACAAATTCCATGACTGTAGGCTGCTAGTGATAGGAACATACAAATGTTATTTTCTGTCTCTCCACACTTCATACTTCCCAAAGGAGACATAGACATAGACTTTGATGGCAGATAAGGACCACTTGGCCAACCCAGTATGCCCATTTCCTACCTATTGGATAGGCTGCAGATTCTGGTTAACCAACAGCCTACCTCTTCCTAACCCCACCAGAACTGCCTTATGTCTGTCCCATGCATTCTTGAATTACCCCAGTTTTGGCCCCACAACCTCAGGAAAGCCATTCTGTGCATCCACCACCCTCTCCATGAAAAAATACTTTCTCACGTTGCCTGAGCCATCCCCTCTATCTTCAAATTGTGCTCCCTTGTTCTTGCAACATCTCTTTTGAGGCTGTGGTTGGAGCCTACAGCCATGTTGCTTTAGCTTGAAAAGGGATTCCTTGGAACACATTTTTTAGTAGTTTTCAGTGTATTCTTCCAAAACACTGCAAATCCCAATGGCAGTTAAAAAATACTCCTTCTTTCTTTTTAGAATGATGGACACATAACACCAACCTGCTTTTCTCTGAGAGCAAATGTACACACCTTCCAAACAAATCTAAATATCTTTAAAATTATTCAAGACGCACAAAAACAGTCATTGTGAAAGTTGTTCAGGACAAAAGACCTTTCACATGAGGATAATCATTAATCTGATTTCTTTATATTTTGTAAAATAAGGTCTTCTAAACAACCTTATGTTTTCTCTCTGAGTGAACACAGTAGGAGGCATGCCAAACAAATGTAGATATCTCAGAAAGTATAAAAGTTGCCAATATACAACCAATATGAAAGTTGTTCAGGACAAAATAACCTTTCAAGTGAGGGTACTCACTAATCTGAATTCATTAGATTGTTTTAAATAAAACCATCTGAAAGTTGAAAATTGTGAAAAAATGAAAATTCAGGTAATCAGATGGCCATAGTTTAAAAAATATAATTCATTCAGCTTAATGAATAGGCTCATTTGAAAGGTCATTTTGTTCTGAACAACTTTCATACTGATGGTTTATGCATAATTCATGTACTTTTAGAGATATTTACATTCATTTGGCATAACTCCTATTGTATTTATAACGGTCTCATTTCTCTAAAGCACTATGCCACTTTAAGTGAAATGACACCAGACCATCTAGTCATGCCTAATTTAACAGAAGATCCTGACTTATTAGTACTTCAATGGAATTCTTTAATGCTTACCAGCTTGAAACAAAATGATCTGCTTATTGGGGTTGCATTAGAACTTTTCAGGATGGGATCATGTTAAATCTTTTCAGAACAAAAGCAGCAGATTAATTTTAGTAATTATTAGCCAGCAATATCATATGAGATCTATATGTGAAGCTGATGCTGACCAGATAGGAGAAGAAGGAAGACAGAGAAGAAAACAAAGGCTGTCTGTAAAGTATTCAGGCATCTATGCTGCAGCACTGATTTTTTCATTTATTATGTCATCTTTGGCAGCTTCTATTATTAAAACACATCAAATGTATAGTTTACTAAATCTTGGTCTTGGGATAACTCTTGAATGACTCCTAAGTACATTTTAAGCCATTCCTTCATGGGAGGTCAAGACCTGTGCAAAAGGTCAAGTGTTATTTTCTTACATTGTTTTACAAATTTCCACAGTAAAAGTGTGGAGAAATAGAAAAGTATGTACAAATAGTCTCCTATGCATTTTCAACTCAGAGAGAAGTTAATATTTGCACAAAATGAAATCAAAGTTTATTCAGTTTTGTTCTAAAGTTATTTTATTTTAAATCTTATTGGACTGTTGAGTGTTATTATTTCTATATTTTTATAAATTTCTGAAGTAAAAGTGTGGAGAAATACAAAAGTATGCACAACTAATCTCCTATGCAATTTCAACTCGAGAGAAGTTAATATTTGCAACAAAATCAAAGCCAAAGTTTATACAGTTTTTGTTCTAAAGTAATTTTATTCTAAATCGTATTGGACTATTGATTAACTGAGCAAAGAAATGTTTAGATAAAACAAATTGAAGACTCTAGGATTGGGAGGTCATTAAAATTGCAAAAGATCAAATTATGAAACCTTAAATGAACTCATTAAGACCATTCTTCATAGTGTGTAATTATAATGATTAAAGTCATTTGAATATAGACCTACAATTATACAACCATTGTGATACATATTTTTAGAATCAGAGGACTGGTGCAAGGTTGCCAAACTAGTGGTGATCTCACTGATTCAATGCTTCAGTGGGCGGATCAAACCAAAAGAGCCATAATAAAAGCTTCTATTTTTTCAAAAAATTGTATTTATTATATTTGATTTAAACTGAAAATACAAACTAGCAATAAGGAAATAAAGCAATCAAGATGAGATTTCAGCATTCTCCAACCATGCATTGAAGCCAAGCCATAATAAAGGCTTCTATCTTCTTCAAAGCAATTTTATTTTGATTTGATATATTTAATATTCTGTATCTAAGTAGACACTGAAGAAATAGTTTATTGGGTGTTTGAAAACAGGAAAATGCAACCAGACACAGAAGGAAGTCAAGAGAGTATCAGTTGTGGGGCTAGTAACAAGTTATGGAGCTCACTTGACCACTCCAACATGGGCCACCCACTGACACTACTGACCACTGGTGGGCACTGTAGCAGAGAAGGAGCAGGCAAGTGCTGCAAGCAGTGAGTGTAGGAGGAGGAGGAGGCAGATGGCAGGCTGCTTGCCATAGTCCAGCTCTTGTTTTAAATCCCTGGTGATGTCTGAGTGGCGGTAGCAATCATCTATCGCAGCAGCTCTCCATCTGTAGGGGTTAAGGGACTCAGTTTTGCTGTCCTGTTGTATTCAGGCAGGCTCAAGCTCCATTACAGCAACAGGTCTGACTGGAGTCCCAGACCCCAACTCTGCTACTTCTACAGGACTGACTGCTTGTGAGTGAGGGACCCTTGCTGCTTGCAGAGGAAGTGGAGGGGTCAGCAGTTGGTGTCTCATTTGTGTGTCAGTATGCAGCCTGGGCTGGGAGGAGTGCCTTTAAGTGCAAGCATTGAATGTGTCTGAACTGTTGTGGATTGCACAGGTGTAGACAGGGCAATGTTCAAGGTGTTCAATCGCCCCCAAAAAAAAAAAATTACCTCAGAAAATTTCAAATCCCTGTATTTTATTTTCAGGTTGACTCAGGCTCAGCTGCTAAAACTCAGTGTCTCAGCAGTCTCCATATCAGTTGGAGCTAGCTGCAACACAATGTACATGCCTGGGACCGTTGATGGCTTGGGAGATGGAGATATCATCAACAGAGAGAGCAGGAGAAGCCTGGTGAGACAGACTAGTAAGAGTGCTGCTGTGCTGTGTCGTCTGCACAGCATCAAGCAGTTGTGGTGTCCTGTCGACTGTCATGGTGGTAGAGTGGGACTGTGTGCTGCTCTTCTCTAGCCTCAGTTGAACTGTGGGAGAACTTGAAGTATGGTCTACTAGAGAAAGAACTGACCCATTCAGTGCCGAGCTGCGAGTAACACGTGGCACATCATCTTGACTATGCTGGACACTGGCTGGACTGGTGGTGTGGTCTGAAGAGAAGACAGAAGAGGTTGAGGAAAAATCTGCCCTGGCCTAGTGGTCTGTAGTCCTGTCTTGGGAGGGAACAACTGGTAAGGCAAGCAAACAGGAGGATAATTAGCAGAAAAGTGGTGAGTGGAGAAAAGAATAAAGATTGATTGGGGAGGACTTTTCTCATTCAGAGAGATGTTGAGGGTGTATTGGCACCATCTCCCAGGGCAACCACTCATTACATCTCAACCTCACTGATGTTCTGCCCAACTTGGAGCTTATCATGTGTAGTGGGAATAGATGTGGAAAGGCAGATGCCTGACTGACATATTTGTCTTTGGCTGGTGCAGAGTGCTCCCAGTGCAAAGGTGGAATGGGGTTAGAGTACTCTATATGCAGATGTAGGATGGTGGTAGAGGAGGAGTGATGCAAATGTTTGAGGTGTCCCCATGTGTAGGAGTGGGATGGATGGGAGCAATGCTCCCATGTAGGGACAGTGGGATGAAGGGATGGAGTGCTCCCATGTACAGAACTGATATGAAGTGGAAGAAAGCTCCCCATGTGTGCAGGTTGAATGGAAGAAGGAGGAGTGCCCTATGTGCCAGAGGTGGGATGCAGTGGAAGAAGTGCCTCCATGTGGGAGAGGTGAAATATAGTGGGAGAAGCACTGGAGGGTCATGGAATGAGTGCTCACAATGTATGGAGGTGGAGCAATGATACCTTTGTGTGGAGATGGAATGGAGAGAAGAGTGCTTTCCATGTTCAAGTTCAAAGTTTATTGTGAAGGAAAATCCATTGAGCAAGCTCATTTCCAAGGAGGTCCCTTGTACAAGTAATGATAAAGACAATACATGGTGTGAGACACACAAAGTAAGGACACATGATATAAATTAAAATAAAGCAATTTTCTTTACATTAGTATATACAATATGTACAATGTTGCATTCGATAAGGATTGAGACCAAAATGATTACATAAGACACTATGTCCACCTTGTGGAAGAGAGCTGAAGAAGGAGAATTGCTCCCCATATGCAAAGGAGACATGGAGGTGGAGGAGTGCCTCTATGTGCAAATGTGTAATGGAACGGAGGAGTGCTCCCCATGTGTGGAGATGGGATGGAGGGAGTGGGGAACAGTCACTTAATGGCCACCATCCTAGACCCCACTCCAGTCTGTGTGAAACTTTTTAGAATGGGCACAGTCCATGATGGGGCAGACGGCAATCCACATCTCTTCTCTGGCTGCTGTAAAGTATTGGGTTGATAGGTGGGGTGCAAGAGGGCACCAGGCACTCAGGAGCACCCACTGTATAGTACCCTCACCCACCCAGCAGAGTGGGAACAGTTGTGGAGGGGCAGATACAAGAGCCACATTTTATATCTCAGTACCTCACAATGCCTCCATGGGTAGAGCATGTTAGGTGGGAGAACCTCTGGATGAAGCAGAGTGTTCTGCAAGTGTAGAGCTGTGGCATAGGGTGAGGAAGTGCCAGTCACCCAAAGCCCACTCCAACCTTCATGCTAGCCCTGATGGAGCAGAAACAAGTATGAAAGGGTAGATGTGCAACTTGCATTTCTAGCCATGACTGCTGTAGGGTGCTACACTTGTGTGGAGGTGGGATGGGGCATCATTCTTCCAGAGCCACTTGCCTTGAGCCCACCCAATGCCAGTGCCAGCTTTAATGGAACTTGGATGGGTGAAGATGGACCAATGTGTGAACCACATCTGTCATTAGCTCCTGCAGAGTGATCCTAACATGCAGCAAGGGAATGGAAGGAGAAAAATGCTTCACATGTGCAGAAATGCAGAAAGATGTGTTGGGTGGCAATGGCCTTGGGCCACCTAGTGAATCTGGACTGCAACCCCATTTCCACCCACCTGGCACACACCAGGCTAGACAGAAATGGATGTGGTATGGCAAATGTGCAACTCACATTTCTGTCTCTGGCTGGGGCAGCCAATGTGCAGTGGTGGGACAGTTGTGAGAGGCGCCAATCACCAACTTCTGCCAGGCCACAGTCCACTATTTTCCTTGGGCTGCCTACCTGGAGGTCACCTTGTCACTGTGCCAACCTGTGTGGAGTGAGATGGGTGTGGAGGAAGATGAGTACCCATGCTAAAAGTTTCACAGAGACTGGAGTGGGGTCTAGGATGGTGGCCATTAAGTGACTGTTCCCCACTCCTCCATCCCACCTCCATATGTGGAAGCACTCTTCCGCCCATTACACATTTGCACATAGCGAGCACTCCTCCCTCCATGTCTGCTTTGCATATGTGGCTATTGTAGATTGTTCCATATGTGCTGATGTGAGCTGGAGCTGTAGGGGACAGCAACTATCCAGGGATGTCCATCCAGTGCCCACCCTACACTGCGCTAGTCAATGTGAAGGGCAGATATGTGACCCACATATTTTTCTCTGGCTCTGTCTGGGTCCTTTTCTGCAGTGGTGGAATAGATGCACCAAGTTTATTTCACAGTCTCTCTCCTGATCTCTCACTCACTCACTCTCTCTCTGTCCCCAATGTCTGCTCCCCATGGTGAAAGGAAAACTCTGCAGCACTGCTCCCTGTTCAGGTCATGGCACTCTTGCTGCCACTTTTCTGCCTCTCTGTATGTGCTATCTGCTTCCAATGAGCTTCAGAAAGACAAACAGAGAGTAGACCAACAGCAAACTTCCGGAAGAGTGAGCGGAAATAAAATGGATGGCAACCGAGCCCTGGGTACACTCTGTATTCCACTTCTCTGTTTTGGGGAGGGTTTGACACTGTCCCTGACTGAAACAGATTGGATCTGCACATATATGCCGCACTGGAAACAGATCTTGCTGTTGCTGTGTCTCTCGAGGGGTGGGGGTGGAAGGAGGGTGGGGGAGGAGGGAGGGAGAGTAGACACTGCTAGGGGACAGGCCACCCATTTAAATGAATGTTTGTTCAGGTGCAGGTCTGGGAGCCACTGGTCATCATGGTTATGGTCACTACTTGCACTGCCCCCATTCTCACACTGCCAAGGTAGTGCTGCAACAGTGACAGCCTGTCACCTGGTGATCACTCTCATTCAGCTTACTCGTCACATCTCAGCATGTTGCTGTCACTGTTTGGGCTCTCTCTGCTCTGTCCCTGACACTGGTGCCACTCACCACCTCTTTCAATCCTGTGCTTTCTTTCAGGGGAATGCTACTGCATTCCTCTCTTGGTGCCTGTCCCTGCAGCCCATGTCTCTCTCTTCCCAGCTGTCCAGTGTTAGCTTACAGCTCTGAGGCAATCCTGCCTCACTTCTCATCACTCTTGTTCCTTTGTAGTGCGTGTGGGGGACACACTGAGGCAGCATGGACACTAGGAGATCCACGAGGTGGGTCAGTGGGTACCATCATAGAGAGCAATGCTCAGGCTGGGCATTGTGGCACACATGAAGCACTGGAGAGAGAGGAGCTCAGGGACAAGAACACACACTGTCATTCACACAGAGACACAAATAAGTTCAACGTGGACGTATCTCTGGGGAAGGATAAATAATATTGATTTGTTCTTTACTGCTAGGACTGTTTACTGCTTATGGCACAGAGAGTGGGGATGCAGTGTATGGCTGAGTACCCGGTCATCTGTCGGATGGATATGGAGACAAGCAATAAGATCAGTAAGGGCATGAATGAAAGGAGTGAAGTGCTCTCATTCGAGCACTTAATTTCTTCAACTAGAGAATGGATTCCAGCTGTGAAACTGTGACTAGTGTCACAGTCTGGTTGCATGCTCATTGGTCTTCCAGGGACAAGCCCACTGTAGATTGCTGTGCATTGGACTCATCCCAACACACCTCTGAAATGTCATTCTATTACAAGATGTTTCTTGCACACATGCAAAGAAACATAAAAACTGTAATTTAGATTAGTGACTACCCTCATTTGAAAGTCATTTTGTCCTGAACAGAAAAATGTAAAATAATGCACTTGGGGTACAGAAATCCAGGGCAGAGTACACATGGGTGGAGTGGTATTGACAACATTAAGAAAGCACACATTCAAAAAAAGAGCTTTTACATACAGTTCATTACTGTTTAACAATATTTTGCACCAATGGCTGCCACTGTATAAATGATGCAAACCCATAATGATGTTCCTCACTTGAAGCAAAAGGGGTGGAGGCCATAACTGACTCCTTGTTTTGTGTTTAAGGGTCAGTTTCTTTACAGCAAAATGAAGAAAGGCATAATTTCTAAATGTGCAGATGATCATGGGGACCACTTTTTCCAGAGCATGCCACCACGGCAGCTACCAATTCTAGACTGCTACTAGCCCAGCCTAATACAATCAGTGGAAAACCAGAAGTAGTCTACCAGCACTGAGATCAATATGGTTAAGGCACATTTGCCAGAAATTACTGCTTAGAAAAGAATGAGAAAGTGATTGTGATGATGAGCAAGTCCCAGACCAGCTCTCTAGTTTGTTAATAGACTCCTGAATCTGATTTGTACAGCTGCATGGGCCAAGCTCCACCATCAGATTTGTATAACAGCACTGTGGAAGCATATAACATGACTGCTGTCTGATGTGCTGCCACAGTGCTCAGACAAAGTTTCCAGTGATTCTGTTTATGCAGCCTTTCCTCCACGGCCGCAAAACATACCCACTTCCCAGCGTACTACTTTTCTGTTCTGCAACTTCAGTATGATGGACACTATGTGCAGTAGGATGACGTTGACTTAAACTGCACATGCATGACTATCATGCATACATAATTATGTCAGCATCATCATGTTGTGCAGGGCTGACTACAGGGCAAACTTCACATGTGCGAGTATCACGCATGTAGTACTGTAATTGTTACAGTATTACTACGGCTGACTCCAGTGCAGTGAAAATACTGCATATTCTTTCCATACTCTTGCCACTCCTAAAAGCTTTCCACAGCCATATCAGCTCTGATCAGAATTTGTTCTGAAAGATGTTACCCTCTTGGACTTTGTTGATTCCTTGAGGTACTTGAAGGTTTCTCATGTCCCTTCCCTCCTTTACTCAAGGGCATTTAAGCTCCTTTAGTCTCTCTTCATATGGCTTTTGGTGCAGACCCTGCACCATTTTAGATTCCCTGCTCTGGACTGCCTCCATCCTGTCTATGTCCTTGTGGAGATGGGGTTTCCAGAACTGCATGCAGTACTCCAGATGGGGTCTCACCAACTGTATGTACAGAGGAATAGCAACTTCCTGTTTTCTACCGTGATGCTTTCCTTATACATCCCAGTATCCCCCAACCCTCCTTACTGCCATCTCCATTGCTTGCTTACCTTTAGGTCATCTGATATGACTACCTACAGGTCCCTTTCCATTTTTGTGTTAGTCCCCCACCTCATTGTGTAGTCTTCCCTGGGTTTCTGTTTCCCAGGTGCATTACTTGCACTTCTTTGCATTGAAGTTAAGTTGCTATAATTTTGACCATTCCTCCAACCTTGCCAAGTCCAATCTCATCCTTTCCCACCCCTCTTGTGTATCGATCCTGTTGAGATCTTTGTGTCATCTGCAAAGAGGTATACTTTTCCTTCCAGTCCCTCTGCAATGCCACTTATATAGACAATAAAAGGACCGTCCCAGTACTGAATCCTAGTGTACCCACTAGTAACCCCCGTTCTTTGGAGTGGACTCCATTTACTATTACCCTCCATGTCCTGTTGTCCTGTCAATTCTTTACTAGGCTACCACCCTGGGACCCACTCCCAGGCTGGCTAACTTGTTTATTCATCTTTTGTGTAGGACTGTGTCAATGCATTGCTAAAATCTAGGTAGGCCATGTCCACAGCCCTCTCCGATCTACTACTTTGGTTACCCAGTGAAAGAAATCTATTAGATTCATCTGACATGACCTTCCTGCTGTGAATCCATGTTGCCTTGGGTCCGTGCCCTGCTGGCCTCTAGGTACTCAATAATTCTTTCTTTCAAAAGTGATTCCAGCATTTTCCCTACCACTGAGGTCAAACTAACAGGTCTGTAGCTTTCTGCCTCTGCTTTGCTCCCACTTTTGTGAAGGGAATTACATCGCCCTCCTCCAGTCCTCAGGTAGCACACCATCCTCCCATTATTTGTTAAAAGGGTAGTCAGTGCTGTCACTAGTTCTCCCCTTAGTTCTTTTAGAATTCAGTGAATCCCATCAGGTCCCATTGCTTTGTCCACCTGCAGTTTCAAGGATTTCTTTCAGAATCCTTCTTCTGTGAAGGGACTGGTATTGACCCCTATCCAGAGTGCTTCTAATGATTGGATTAGGTACTCCCTCCCTCCTCTTCTTTTGTGAATACTGAGCAGAAGTATTCGTTCAATATCCCTGTTGTTTCATTGTCACTCTCTACCCACTCACCCTTCCCTTTATTAAGCCTCCTATCCCTCCCTTGGTCTTTCTTCACTCCCTAATGTACCTGTAAAGGTTTTATCCCCTTCTTAACAAAGTTGACTATCTTTTCCTTGGTTTGGGCCTTTGCTATTCTGACTGCCTTCCTCACTTCCTTCTGCTTTAACTGGTACAGTTCTCTGTCCTGCTCCTTCTGTGTTTCCTTATACTTCCTGAATTCTGTCTTTTCTCC
This sequence comes from Neoceratodus forsteri, assembly GCA_016271365.2. NCBI lineage: Eukaryota > Metazoa > Chordata > Ceratodontiformes > Ceratodontidae > Neoceratodus > Neoceratodus forsteri. The sequence goes on along the minus strand of CM057455.1, from coordinate 665,933,957 downwards.
CTAACCTTCCCACCATCTCTTTAGAGAACCATAGTGTTTTTTTCTTCATTTTGAGTTGTTTATTTGCTTCATAGAAAGGCTTGTTGCCTCTGTGATGGCAGTTTTATGTTTCCTCATTGTTCCTCCACTCCTCCTTCTTGCCCATTTGCTAGTGCTTTTCTGATGCACCTCCCATTTTCCAAAGTCATCCCTCCTAAAGTCCAGTACCCTCACATTGTATGGCTTGACTCTACGGCTGTGTTTATCTGAATCACACTGTTTGGTGGTCACTTACTCCCAGATGGCTATCCACTTCTAAATCTGAGATCTTTCTTCATCCCGTTTGAGAGTACTGGGTCCAAGAATGCTCCCTCCCAAGTGGGTTCCAATACTAGCTGTCTGAGTCATTCCCTGTAGGGCATCAAGAATGACCCTGCTCTTGATGTGGCTGTGGCAAAGGTGCTCCAGTTAACATCTGGCATATTCAGGTCCCCATCAACAATATATCCTTTTTATGCCATCCCAAGGATGCCTTCTATTCTTTCCTTGTCCATTCCCTCCCTGAGATGGGGGTCTGTATACAACCCCCATGCGGATTGTGGTGCCATTTCCTGTCTCCAGGGTGACCCACAGTGCCCCTCGCCTCCCTGTTTACCCTTTAGTTCCATTGCTTTGATCGCTCCTCATGTAGAGAGCTACTCCTCCTTCTCTTCTACCCTCCCTGTCCCTCCTGCAGATTGTGTACCCTGGTATGTTAACATTCCAGTCAAGGTTCTCTGTGTACCATGTTTCTGTGACTACCACGCTATTCAGGCTTCCGTCTTCCATCAAGGTCACTACTCAGGGAGCTTGCTACCCAGACTATGGGAATTGATATTCACTATCCTCCATTTTTGATGACCTTACCCCTTTTAGCCCCATCCCACTGATTTTGCCTTTTCCTCCATTTACCCTTGCACTTCTCCCTATCGACTTCTCTATTTTGGTGTTTACCTCACCAACTATCCTGCTTTGTGGGGGTGGGCTGGGATTTTCCTGCTGCTTTTCAATGCTTCCCACTTGGCTAGTTTAAATGCTTGTCAATGAAGCATTTAAACCTATCATTTAGGATCCTGGTTCCTGGGAAATTTCAGAGACCTTTGTGAATCCATGTGTAAGTGCTAATCATAGCACAATCACTGCACTAGCAAAAGTAACCAATGATTGTATCTCTGCTATAGATGCTAAGAAGGTAACTGGTGCAGTCTTTTGGACCTCAGCAAAGCTTTTGATACTGTTGATCACAAACTATTAGTCAATTGCCTTGCAAAGTTGGGTGCCACATACCATACCACCCAGTGGTTCTCTAGCTACCTAACTGGAAGATTCCAAAAAGTAAAGGTGGAAGGCTTTTTTCTGCTGCCTTGCCAGTTGCAAGGGGAGTCCCAAGGATGCATCTTAGGCCCTATCTTGTTTTCTGTACATCAATGACTTAGATGCTAACATATCTACGTCCAATCTGCACTTTTTGCAGATGATACTGTGTTGTATACTTCTGGCTCATCATTATCTGAAGTCAAGGAGTGCTTCAGCGGACTTCACACAACTTGAGCATAATCTAATAAAGGCAAAGCTTCTGCTCAATGCTAAGAAGACTAAAGCGATGATATTCTCCGCAGTGCTGTCTCAGGCCCCCAATACTCTTGCCCAAGACTTCATTGTCACCACGCTAAACGAGCCTCTGGAAGTTGTAACCAAATTTAAATATCTAGGTATCTGGATCGACAATAAATTATCTTTCAGTGACCACATCGAAGATGTCTCTAGAAGGTTAAAAGCAAGGTTAGGTTTCTTCACAGAAATAGGCCCTTTTCCCCTTTGAAACTCAAACAAGCTTGTACAGGCCACTTTTCTCTCCTACTCGACTATGGCGATGTAATCTATTCCTCCACCACTCTTGCAAATCTAAGTAAACTGGACATCCTTTATCACCGTATGCTACGGTTCATTACCAACTTCCTTTCCATTCGCATCACTGTGACTTATATGCAGCTGTTGGTTGGACATCCCTTACTACTAGAGTCTGCTCCATGCTGGGCTATGGACTCTTAAACTGCTCCTGCAGAAATTGCCAAGTTATCTCTTCCCTTATTAGTATCTCACATAGTGCATACTCATTAAGAAAATCTGACTTTATTATGCTTGACATACCAAGGACGGACTTCTTTGGTAAACGTGTATTGCATATGCCCTTCCTCCATTTGGAACCAATTACAAACCGTATTGAAACTAACTAGCACAGTTTCAATAAACTTCTACAAATCGCTAAGTTCAGCCAAAATAAAAGACACCTGTAACTGTCATTAAGTCTCTTCCTTCCCCATGTGTGCCATATTTATCCACTGGTAAGGTATAATTGATTTGTCATATTAACTGCTTTCCTTCAGCTTCTCCTTCTACTCCTGGCTTTATCTTTACTTACGTTCCACTGCTACTCTATCAAATCACTCCTCCCCATATCAGTTGTAGACTGTTGTTTGTTCTAGCTGCCAAAATACTGTATATGTATTGCACAACCAGTCATCATGTTTCATTTATCAGTATGCAACCTGTAAGTCGCTTCCTGTCTCATATCAATGTTTACCACCATGGTCACCCTTTTTGGTACCCTTTGTATGTATATCCAGCCTGTATCATGTAACGTGTATTTCATGTATATACTGTTATTACCTATCTGTGTTTGTACTTTAAGTGTTTATGTCACAGGACCTCCTTGTGAATGAGCTTGCTCAATGGAGTTTTCCTGCAATAAACTTGAACTTGAACTTGAAGTGCAAAAGCAAAAGATCATTCGCTGTCTGTGTCCAAGGCAAGAAGAAGAGTTGTGTCCAGGGTATGAAACAAAACAAGTGTTCTTCAGCCCTCTCTGTCTTGTGTTAAAGTGGGAATCCAAACTACTTTATGCATTATTCATGACTTCTTTGATGAAAAGTTCAAACCTCTTAACCAGAACTTTACACATATTTTCATACCAGTCTCACTGACCTTTGTTCCAGTGGCTTTCAGTCACAACACATTCCAATGTCATTGGGTCATCTGACCTTGAATTGCATCCTCCATGGAATATCCTTTGTCCAACAGTAGGTATTTTTTTTTTGCTGTAGAGCTTCTTCTCACTTAGCTGGTGTCCGACAGGATGTTCAGCCTCTGTCCTTGACTCCCCACCTAGCACCCATCTTCCCAACTCACCTTGCCCCATAGTTTACCCACAGATTACCCCTTGTGGTAAAGACAGGAAGAGGAGGGCTATCCTCCCCACTTGAAGACTCGCATCCAGAACCGCGGTCAGTGGTCATGTGGCGATGCAGGAATGGGGGCAGGCAGGAAGGGCTTCATTAAACCAGTGCCAATCTTTTACATTTTCTCCCTTGTCCTCAGCTACTGTGGCATAAGCATGTGCATGCAGAGGTGCACACACTTATATGCTACAGAACCATGGTCCTCCCATCTACGCCACTCATACTCCAGCACTGCCACCCAGCCTCCTCCAGGTGGCAGTCAAGGAGTGCAATGGCAGACCTCCACCCCAGGCCTTATTGAAGGCAGTGATGAAGTAGCCAAGGGCTAGGTTAACATCCGTCTCTTTGTAAATGGGCAGCCAGTCTTGCAAGGATAGGTACTGTTTGAGATGGGTAAGTTGACCAGGGGAGGACTCTGCTGGTAATGATTATAGGGGTGGCTTTAGAAATTTATTAGACCATTCACATATAACTGGGGAGTGGTCACTGAGTGAGTCTGGGAGAATGGAGGTATGAGAGATCCTGGTAGGGTGACTGGTGAGAACCCAGTCCAGAAGAGTACTGGTGCCAGTTTTGTCACTTATCGGGTTGGTGTGGTGACCAATTGTGAGAGGTTGGCAGCTGCAAGGGCATCCTTATGAGTGTAGACATCAGATGTGAGCCAGTTTATATTGAAATCACCAAGCAGAATGTGTTCAGAGCCAGGAGGTTGGGAGCTGACGAGTTAAGAACTTCTTTGATGTCAAGATCTTGATCTTGAAGTGGAATCTATACAGAGATGATGGTGAGGGCTTTTGATTCAGACCTAGAAGAATTTTAATGGGTAGAAGCTGGGCCAAGGAGGCAGGGACAGGGTTGGAACAAGATGCCCCAGGAGATTATCCTTAATGTAGATGGCAGAACACCTCTCCTTTTAGACACACGGTGCAGTCTGAAAACATTGTAGCCCTGTAAGGTAATTGCCAGATCAGGAATTTTGGTGTCAGCCATGTTTCAACTACAGCAAGGATATCAGGATTATGTTGGCTGATAAAGGCTTGGAGTGCATCAAGCTTTGGTAACAGGCTGCAGATGTTGATGGTTGCGATGATGAGGGCTCCTGCCTTTTTTCAGAAAGCTTGACAGCTCCAGGCCAGGGTTCAAATGGACATTGCCCAAGATCAGTAGGAGAAGTAGGAGGAGCTTCATTGAACAGAGGCACAGGTCCAATAGTGATAATTTGTGTTTCCTTTTAGCGTATGGGCAGTAGGTAGAGTCCATATGACAGCCCGATGATATGCAATGTGGTACAGTAGGGATAGGCTGGCATTAAGACCAATCTTAGTGGTGTTAAGAAGCAGCCAGATATTTCCAAGTGAAGGCCCATGGGGAGGACTGGTCGAGAAGTGGAGCGCTCCCAAGGTACTGCTGGTATTGATTAAGTAGATAGTGGGTATGGGGTGAGGGTGGCGGGCCTGGGAGAGAGAACAAAGGAGGAAGGACAAGGAGGAGAGAAGGGAAGGAGCAGGTGGGGAGGTAAGTCATAGCTGTTGTAGGGTGAAAGAAAAGAAAAAGAAATAGGCAGGAGCGGTAGTTAAAAGAGAAAATTTCAGCAAAATAGGATTTAGTAGGAGGCAGTACAATGAAGGTATATAGCAAGTAAAGCAACTGTGACTTTAAGAGGGTAGACTTTTTTAAATGAAAGAACAAGATCCTCTAGTGGCAGATCTGAATAACCTGCTAATGGAAAACTAACCACAAAAAACAAAAACAGAAAACAGTCATTTTAAGTATGAGGAGCAATTATGACATCAGGAAGAATTAGCCAGGGAAAAGCCACTCGAGATGCAGCAACAGAGGTCAGTGTCCAATCAGGATGTAGCTATGGAACGCGCCAAAATTGAACCTGATGGCTGAGTCCTGTCGCACTTTTGCAGGGTAGAGGAACTTTCTTCCAGACAGACCAACTGAGCAGCACAGGTGGAGGCTTAGTTAGAGCTGACCAACCGGGAAGGCTTTGGGAGGCAGCAGAGACAGTATTCGTGCTGGCAGCACCCAACTTGGGCCTGCACTTTACAGGGTAGAGGAGCTTTCTTCCAGGCAGGCCAGCTGATATCTGTGGAAAATCAAAACAAAATCTTAAAAGCATTTTGAAACAGCCCCTGACTGTTTGTCTGCTAGGGCTTTACCTTAAAAATCAAAACAAGTAAATCCCCATCCAGTTCAGTACCACCACCCTCCCTACTCCATTCTGAGAATCTCCTGGAGTCCCTTTATTTGAAGTAGAACTGTTTTTATCGGGTCCCATACTGTGCTGCAATTCTCATCCTTCTAATTTCACTGCGGGCCTGAATTCCAGCTTCAAGACCCGAGGTGCTTTGAGCACAGCTGCACAAGGCATTACCAGAATGAGAACTGGCATTCTGGCCTAGTGGTAAAACTAGAAGGATGAGGATCGCAGTGTAATGTGGTAGCTACTAAAAATATTACTTATTCAATTTGGGGATCTGGGGACTCTCAGGCTGGGGTAGAGGATGGGGCTGAGATGGAGGGTGGATCTTTACTTTATAATACTAAAAACTTAGACATTAATTGACAACCCTCTCTGGTTTGTGGTCTCAGCCCAAAACTATCATTTCCCCCTACCTGGGTGCTTGGGCGGGGCATTGCTGGCTGCTACAAGCCCCAAACTGCTGCAGAATTTCACAGCAATAGGAAACTAATGCTACAGATGTTCTATAGCAACAGGAACCTGCCACAGAATTTAGACCCAAATTGCAGCAGAAAAATCGGGGCCATGACAACACAGTGAAGAAGCTTCTAGCCCATGTCCTGTGAAATGTTTTCACAGAATTTCCTTAATATGAATACTTTTACTAAGGCATGATAAGTATAATAAGCAATACAAATATAAAATAATAAATTCAGAATGTTATCTCTGATAAATTAATAATAATTAAACATTTTGTATCTTAGCCTAGTTTTCCTAATGCACTCACATTACCCACTATGATAGATGTTGCTCTATCCTCATTCATGGTCAGATTAATTGCAATACTGAACAAACATGCCCACACTGAGGCAGTCTCATGTCCATGGTTCCCATCATCCCTTCATCTCTGCAGAGGTCATTGACCTGCCAGTTTGTGATCCTGCCTGGTAGCTACACAAAGCCTTTGGCTTTCCTGAGGACTTTTGACATGAAGATAACTACAATATGCCAATACTGAGGCCATTAGGTAGTCCATATTCATTTACTTTGGTTACAAACTTCAGAACACCCTTAAATCCTGGCAGGTTCTGGAAGGTTATTTACTCCCATCTCAACCCCCATCTAGTCTACCTCCCCATCCTCAAACTAGGACATTTACCTACTGTATGTTTGACCTGAGGTTATCAACATCTTTAACAATTTCTTCCCACCCTGTGCCTCTCTCCATACTTTCTCCCCTGATTTTCCTTCCTCCTGCCAGCCCTGCCTTCCTGACATGGCTCACATCCACCAAACCTCTGTCCCAGCTGGTACCCTTTGGTCTGCCTTACTCTTTCTTAATTCCTCTAAAGAGAACAGCACTAATGTTCTCAATTCAAATCTTTATATCTTTCCACTGACCATCACTGTCCCTCCTGTCTCCATTTTCAATCTTTCTTTATAACATGGGTCTGTACACCAGTCCTGGAAAAGCTAAAGTCCTCCCCTCCTCAAAGGGTGAATCTTCCTCACCAGGTAATTGCCAGCCCATCTTACTCCTCCCAGCCCTGGCTAACTTAGGAAAAATATTTTCTCCCAGCTATCCCCTCATCTTGACTCTTTTCTTCTTTTCTCCCCTTTCCAGTCTGGCTTCCATAAACACCATCCACTATCTCCTCTATTTTCTGGATCACTTGCTTCTCACTGAAAGATATATACCAGGGCCTGTTAAGCATGGACATTTTAATATGGTACTGTGGCCTGCCTCTTCTTTTGGATGAGTTAGTTCTTGCGGCCCATCTAACTTGGTGGTCAGGTGTTTCTGCTCCTACCTCTTAGATCAGCTCCAGTCAGTCCAGGTTGGTGCTGCCATTTCCACCACCTAACCATCAAGCCCTGTATCCCCAGGGCTACATCCTCGTCCCAGTCATTTTCTACATCTTCCTAAATGACCTCTTCCCTACTTTTATATCCTCACATACAGACGATTCAGATGTCACTGTTCTTTTGCTTCTGGTGTGTCATTCCCTGAGGTAAAATCATCACTCTACTGTGACTTTGACAATTTTCAGTGCCGCTTCTGCTCAAATTTGCTTTCACTAAATGAAAAAGATCTGTCTCTGACTTTTGGCACTAGAGAAAGACTAGCAAGGTTCAGATACACCCCATCTTTAAGATTCTATATGGCAACCTGCTTGAAGAGGTACCCCACTTTAAGTACTTAGGGTGTGGCTGGACCAGAACCTCAGCATCTCTAGCCACTTTGATTCCATGCATAAGAAACTTTGGCCTAAGCTTGGTGTGCTACACTGAAAGAAACGTTGCCTCCCTCTTCTGGTATGCCAGGAGATCATCCTCAAGATGATCTTGTCGGTCTTTGGCTGCACTATCCAAAAGTATGAAATGGGCATAAAAATCAAGGTCTCTGATTGGTCAACTAGCCAGCCAACCAGGGCCAATATCCCAGCACAACAGAATGCTGGAACTATAACCTCATTACTAAATCACTTCATGTGAGAAAAGGAACATTCCATTTGAAGCCATTGATTTTCCTGACAGAAAAAAAATGCTGACAAACTTTGAACTCTTTGCTGACTTTATTAATGATTCTCAGCAGCAGACAACCCAAGAGACATCAAATGAAAATCCACAAGAAGAAGGAGTCAGCCTGTTAACTAGTAATGAAGGTACTTCAATAACAGTAAGCCATCATGTCATTGCCTCAGAAACTGAGCTGTCAAATCTGGAACTAACATGAAACGAAGCCAACACTATGAGGCAACAACCTGGGCCATTAACCAAGTGAATGACTGGCTGAGAGAAAAAAATGTTAGTTAACTTTCAAACAATAAGCAAAGAAGAACTTAATGTGTTACTACGGCAACTGAATGGCACAATCAGGAATAGCAGTGGAGAATGTACAGCATCTCCTCATATGTGTCTCTGAGAGCCAGCATAAATCACTACCTGAACAACCCAACTCTCAGCCATGGGTATAGTGTAATGCAGGACACAGAATTCACCACCTCTAACCATGTGTTTCTTGGTATCCTAAAAACACTAAGGCAACAGGGAAAGACAACGCTTGCCACCATCCATGTATTCCTGCAACAGTACTCCAAAAATCAGAACCAGTGAAGCCCTGAACATTAACACCACTGGGGACTGGTCTGAAAAGTATGGCTGGATGTCTAGCTTTTCTTTGCCCACCATGGCAGAGAAGGACCCGGCACTGAAACCTAGCAGTTTTCAAATCTTAACAATTGAAAATGGGCTCCGTTACTGTATTATGTCATACAATGAGGCTACAAAAATCATGCAGATGCCCACGAATCCTCATGATGCAGGAATAGAGGCTTCATGCCTGAGTTTCCAGATGATCCTGAGGCCCGGATATTCCAAAGGGGTTACACATGGCACAACAGTGTTGCGCCATGCGTAACCACTGATCGCCCTGGTGCGATATTCAAAAGGATTGTGCCTGGCACAAATCCTGATGCACGCGAGTACATCAGTAATGTATGCGGCACAGGTGTGGGGGCGTGCCCATGCATACTCCGCACATCCGATATTCAGCCCAGGATGCTGGGTCCATCATGCACAACCCCTACTTGCGCTGCACACAGGTGAGCCCCAAAAGACAATGGCTGGCCGCAACAGGTGAGCTGCCATGTGCAGGGTGCACCACGGCAGCTGCCACCTTGTGGGTGGCCACCCGAGCTCGGCTGCACCTCGTGGTGGCACCCCCCATGCCCGATTGCAGGTATCTGTGTCAATAAATAACGTCCTATATCCCTGGTGGTCCAGTGGACCGCCGCATCGATTGCAGGCTTAAGTATATATAAAAGCACCTCTGTCCCTGGTGGTCCAGTGGACTGCTCAGCCAGTCGCGGGCTTAAGTATATATAAAAGCACATCCTATATCCCTGGCAGTCCAGTGGATCGCTCAGTAGCTCGATTGTGGACTTAAGTATAATAAAATGCATGTCCTATATCCCTGGTGGTCCAGTGGACCGCTTGCAACCCGACCATGGCCATTTGTATTAAAGAGTAAAGTCCAATATCCCTGGTGGTCCAGCGGTACCCTCCTCCCACCCCAGTCAGGGGCGGCAGCACCACCCACCTGCCCGCCGCCTGCTGACTGACACCGTAGGTGGGCTGTACACCATTGGTCCATAGCATGAGCCAATGAGCATGCAGCCGTATACCGTACTACAGTCCAGATATGTGAATGGATCCAAAACAGTACTGTCCATGACAGTGAATGGTGCAATACCAGTATGCTGCTGTGCGGTTGTGCACCATTCACTAATTCAGGCAGAGGATAAGACCTCTGCTGAGGAGTGGGTTCTGCCGAGCAGCTGCTGTGGCTCACTGGACTGAGCCACAGCAGCAGGAACTCAAATGCTGCGTCTGGGACCGGGTTTGATTCCCAGTCCCAGACATTTTATGTTTCCACTAACTGTGCACTCCCTAGTTGGACCCCTCCCGGAGTTGAGAATCTTTAGTGGGGAGCCCCACAGAAAAAGACTTATGATGCATGGCAATATCGTGCTGTATTGGTATGCAGTTTTGCCATGCAACCTCTTTAACGATATGACCTCATGCTCAATGACACAGTGCCACCAAAGTGATGCAACTCTTGGAAACCCATACCCACGATGTCTCTCTTAGGCAAAGAAGAGAAAATGCCAAAGTCAAATAGGCATCGAGAGAAGCTTAGCCAAAGAAGAGAAATGTCAAAGTCAACCAGGCGTTGAGAGAAACTACAAATCAGCCAAGCAGCAGCAACAGGAGCCAATCCCAGTAAGTTCGCAATGATTTGTACCACAAGCTCCACAGTGCCTTTTGAACGGTATATTAATATAGGTACCCTGCAAGGAAATGTTCAACTGAATGTGTACAATTATGCAGCTAAATGAACTTGTTTAAAAAACTGCTGCAAAGTCATCAGCACTGTGCAGCCTATGCAGTCAGTTGTTCAAGCTGAAGTAGTTAAAGATAAATACTGTGCTTGTTTAACCTGTTAGAACTGTTGTGCCCTATTTCATCACAGTTCAATTATCTGTTTATTTATTGTGTTCATCATCATACATGAGTTGTATTAAATACCGTACTGATTACAAGATGTCCAATCAAATGTCTAAGTAATCATATATATTCTGTTAGGGAATATTTATGTCCATCTAGTGTAAACATATAAAAAAATACCTGATAAAGTTTTCCAAACATAGCAGCTTCTATGTCTTTATTTCACACAAGTATATATTGCAGTGCCCATTTCATAATAGCAATAAGTCACTCCAGGGAGAGTGTGTGGTGGGATAATGGCCCTTCTCAGGTGGTAGAAACACTCCGCCTTCAGCATTATGCTTCACCCACCACAACACCCCCATCATGCCTTACTTGCTTGGCTAGACTAGCCATTTTTATTCCTTTATCCTTAGTGCTGTTATCCATCACTGCTCTCTATGTTAATATCTCTTTCCTCCATAGAAGTCCAGTGTCTCTCTCACAATCTTCGCTCCTCCTGGTCATATACTGGCTTGCCACTGCTCCCACTTATATATCCTCTCTCCTAATCCTGCAATCCTGTCCTTCAATTCCTCCAGCTGTCTACTGTTAATTTCTTCCTGCACTTTGCAGTAAATCTGTAGCAGGCCAGTCTGCTTTTTCTATCTGACTTCCAACACTGAGTAACAACCTCCCTCTCCCAATCTGTCTCTCATCCTCCCTGTACTCTCTTAAACCACTCTTATTGGCACACTTCTCAAAAGCATACATCCGCAGCTTGTCATTTTCCTCTTCTCTCCACATTACAATTCATGCCCTACCCACTCAAACTATTTACCCATGGTGCCTCTTACTCTATTGTATAACTTACAAATCTCGGTATTCTGTCATTTCAGTTTCACACCACCATAATTATATTAAAATATCTTGCCAGATCTTGACTTGGTACATTTTGATATTGTTTATTTTTCTTTTCTGAACTTTATTACTTGTATCTTGTATTTATTGTTCATGTACATGCACCTGTTGTTGTCACTTTAAGTTATTGCTGTTCACTCCCTACCATTTCCACTCCTCTGGTCACACCTGAAATGAGCTTCACCTCAGTGCACTTTTCCTGGTCAGCAAGAAAGAAAAAAAGAAGGGAGGAAGGAAAGAAAGAAAGAAAGAAAGAAAGAAAGAAAGAAAGAAAGAAAGACTCATGCCATTAAAGTAAATGGGCCATCACCACCAGCCAGCAAAACTGGTGCACTCTCAGAAGAACAGGTGTGTATAAAGCAGTAAAAATATTGCAGTCAGATACTTGTATCTGGGTTCTGTCATAACCCTTGGTGGCACCAGTGGTGCCTGCTTGAGCATAGAGCTCACATTGATGTTGGACCATCACCACCCTGCCTGAGATTTCCCAAATCCACCTCTTCTCCTATTCATTGTGCCATTTTATTATTTTAACATCTCATGTTTATTGAGTAATTCCTTTGTTCATAATGGTCTAGCCGTTGTGGTGTGGGGGTGGGGTAAACACACTTGTACCACATGGCCCTTCCACCACATCTCTGCAGACCCATAGCAGATCAATCTCTGTATTGAATCAGGCCTGCTAGCACAAGCTTAGCACCAGGCACACACTGAAACATTTAAAAACATTTAAGAAAATGCATAAGAAATGTGATAAAATATTTGTATATCATTGGACATCTCAATTTGCCTGCTTTATTCTGTGACTTGCTTCTGAATGTATATTTCATGATGCTTCTGATTGTAACTAACATGCGGTACCTTGTATGTATGATGACTTCTCTGACATTTATTTTTCTATTCTGTAAATCCCTTATATTTTTTTCTCAGTTAAAGAACTAGTGGAGCCAAAACAGGCAGACAGGAAAATAATACCAGTTTTAAGCAGTAGTCAGTTGTAACTTTGTATTTCTGAAGTATTTTTCTTTTTCCTTTTGCACATCAGAAAATATTCTATGTAATAATATTGTGCTGGATGTGAGGAACAGCACTTAGCCTGGCAGCTGACATATCTAACTCTACCGCCCACATTACATCATCAGTATTATGACTTCACTGACAGTGACATCACAGGTGAATGACCTGGCAGTCACTCACTTGCTGTTCCTAAGTGGCAGTGATGTCACAGTCAGTGAGGTCACAATACTGTAGTGTGGGACAGTAGAGCAAGATGTGTCAGCTGAGCTAAGAGCTGTTCCACTCATCACACCTTCTAACATCAGGTAAACAATCTTCTAATTAAATAAAGGAAAAGAAAAATACCTCAGAGGTATATAAAAGGCAATGATTGGCTGCTTTTAAAATATAATATTAGTTTTAGGCAGTACACTAGCTCTTTAATGTATGTAACTACAGTAATTCTGTGTTGCCCCTGAAAAAGGGAAATTCATGTCTCAGTGGGCCTTCCTGTTCCTCAAAATTCAAATAAATAAATTCATATTAGAAAGGGTTGCACTTTCTAAACCTTTAACATTGCACTGCAAACAGGAGAGGTGTGGTCTTTCTAATTTGTGAGCTCCCTAATGGTCACCTGCAATCTTATTATGGACCAGAGCACACTATGTGAAAATCAAACCAGAGTGTTTTCCCCACAAGAGAGGAAAGGCAGGGGACCTCAGCTCATATTGGCATGGTGAAATTTAAAGTTAAAAGATGAAGCCAGAGTGTGGTTTCCACATAAGGAAGAGAGGAGCCAGGGGCTGGTGTGTCCACTTTTAGGACTGCAGTGGGTGTAGCCCTGCAGACCTCTTAGTAAGAGAACAGGACTCAGCGTATTCCTTCCAACTCGAACAACATGTTGGAGTTTCACCACAGTCGCCTCCATGTCCATGAAGCACTCCGCTCTTTGTCTCCATTGGAAAAAGCACTACAATATTGTTACTATCAGTGGTCACAATGGAACATGACACACTCTCTGTTTCCAAGATGGCCACAAAACTGTATTATGCATGTGCAACTTAGTGCATGTGCAGCATAATGTGACAGCCATTTTGGTCATAGCAGACTGTGCTGTGTTCCGCTGTGACTGGTGATTACTTTTTTAAATTATACATATCCCCCAACCCTCCCTCTCAGCACACACTGTCCCAGACCCTCTCCAGAAACATAATAGTGATACTGGATGTCCTAATCCCCAGTGCAGGAATCCTCATTTGTTTATTTTTTAACCTGAAAAAAAGTCCATTGATGTCTTTTGTGGCTGTTACACTCTCCCACCCGACCCTCCCACTCAGCATCTCCTACTCCCCACAAACCCTTACTTACACATTGGGGTCAAATGCCATAATCCTCTCAGGACTGGCAGACACATCTTCGCTCTTCAAGGCTGAGTCATGAACTGAAGAACATGCAAGCAGTTCAATATATTTCAATGGTGTTTTGAACTTAGTGGCATAGCTTGGCCATTTTTTCATATTTTTGGCACACATTTTGAACATGCCTTTTTGGGACCCCATCTCATGAACAATTGCATTGTCATTAGGCAAATCTGTTCCAAAATGTGGTTTCACCGGTCCCTATGTGAAATCTGCTTTTGGGCAGGTGCTGAAAATGTTCTCTGCCCTTGTTCATGAGGTACAGTCATAAGAAGGCTATGTTGAAAATTTGGTGCAAAAATATTAAAAACAACAAAGTTATGAGCCTACATTGCATTTTGTGAACACAGGCTCATACCTTTGGTAATTTTAATATTTGTATCCCAAATTTATGACAAAGCCATATCTTACAGCACTTCATGAATATGACAGCTGTCATTTTTCAAATCCTGACCAAAATGTTGTTTTTCACATCCACACGGTGATTTTGCAGTCCCTGCATGAAATCACCTTTTGGGCAGGAGTTGAACATTTCTCTGCCCTTGTTCATGAGGTGGAGGTCACAAGAAGGCTATGTTGAAAATCTGGTGTACAGATATATAAAAATAACAAGTTATGAGTCCATGTTACATTTTGCAAATGCAGGCTTGTAACTTTGGTCATTTTCAATATTTTACACCAATCCCTTGACTGCAGCCCTATCGACTCTGGCCAGAGTTTGTTAATATAGGAGGTGCTTGCAAGCTGATTGGGACCAGCAACACAACAAAATTGTAGGCACAAATCAGGTAAACAATGTTTTGAATTCTGGTCTGTTAGCCTCTAGATACAACATATATTCTTTTGCTGTATTTTATTTCTCTTGAAGCACTACCAAATAATGGTATAGGGAGCTAGGGTGGACACCATTATAAAATAAGTTTGTGAAGCCCTTAACAATATTGGTACATGTAAATCACCTTCTCAAAAAATATGCTTTGGGGAACTTCCTTCCTGCAACCCAAGATCTGTAAAAGTACCCACTGTGTAAATTTGACTTATATCAGGGGTTAGTGTGAGAGACAAGTAATAATGAGTGGTTATTTGCTCCATCCAATTTTTTCTTCCCTTTTTACCTGCAGTGCAGTTAGAAATGTAACTGCTTAAACTGTATTTGATCCTGTGCATATAACTTAAGCTGTATTTAGTACTGCTGCACTTACAGTATTAGTTTGCATATGGAAATTGTTCAGTTATTTATACTGAATAGAATATGTCAAGAAAAGGAAGCTTAAAAAGATACATTGTGTTAGAGTAAAAATTGTAAGCTACTCTAGAAGGTTTTTTATTATATACTGCTAGTTATCCCAAAGCTTTATTACATGATAATTATCAAGAATAAAATACTTATCTGATACTTCCCAACCAAGAAAATCCAAAGTATTTCAGATTTGCTGCTTGTAGGATGGGGTTCCATTTGACATTCATCAGCAATTAATGTCACTGTAATCCAACTTAAAGCAGCAGTGCAATGAAAAATGTTTTTTTTTAAAACTAATTTCACCTGCAGTTAATACAAATAATAGCATAATTATAAAATCTACTTTTCAAGGTACCTCCTATGCTGTGATTTTTGTTCATTTGTTTTGCTTGTTTTTTTTTATTTTAGTTTCTCGATCCTAACTCTTGCCAGGTCTACAATGTTATTTCTAAGCCAAACGTGGTGGCCATCTTTTTCTTAAGAAAACAAAATGAAAACATTTATAAAATACTTAAAGTTTGGTGAAACTGGACAATTAATGTAAGTGTGCAAAAGTTTTAATTTCTGCCTTAGTGGAACTTTTGCAAAATGTGGTAACTTTCGAGAAGTTTCTGAACTTCCACCTGTGGCAAATCGGAAAACTTTCAAATGTTTAGGGTGCAATTTCACCTGTTCAGCCCCACCAACATGTTAAATACCCCCAGGCTATGTTCTGCCCCCAACATGTTAAATACCCCTCACTGAGCACTTATTTATTTGCCGCCTGATTAAATAAATAAAAACCTTGGTGGCTAGTGGTCCCTCCCTGACCTGATTGCCCACCCATGTCTGATTACAGATACTCATAACATACCTACATACTTTATTTGTAGTAACTCACCCTTCCCTACCTCCTGTATTTATTTAGTGAAATTTCCTCCCTGCTCGTCTAGTGCTAATTATGACTATCCCCATCCCTGGATCCCGATCCTGATCCTCATCTGAATAAAATAAAATATGGAT
This sequence comes from Neoceratodus forsteri, assembly GCA_016271365.2. Classification (NCBI taxonomy): domain Eukaryota; kingdom Metazoa; phylum Chordata; order Ceratodontiformes; family Ceratodontidae; genus Neoceratodus; species Neoceratodus forsteri. The sequence goes on along the minus strand of CM057455.1, from coordinate 665,917,943 downwards.
ATTTTTTCTGAAACTTTAGTCCCCTGACCCTACTCCCTGGTGGTCTAGTGGTAATAATGAAAACCCCTCCTCCCTATCTCCAGACCCCAATCCCAATCACCATATGTATAAAATAATATATATATATATATATATTTTAAACTTAGGTCCCTAATTCTGCTCACAGTCTCTGGTGGTCTAGAGATGGAGTGGACCCAATGTATTGTAGTAGTCATCATGTTAAGTAGTGGGCGCAATCCCCCTGCCCCTCCACCCCAGCAGGTGTAGTGTCATCCCCACTCCCCATTCCAAAATGGAGCAGGCCACTGGCACAGTCCTCCACTCTCCTCCACAGCTGGTGGCCCACTGAGCCATCAATAAATGAGCATGTAGTATGTTTCATTCATTGATAACTCAGTGGACTGCTGGCCGTGGAGGAGAGTGGAGGCTGTGCGCGGCCAGCTCCATTTCAGGGATGGGGGAGTGGGGTGAACACTACCTGCTGGGTGGAGGGAACAGATAGGGTCAAGGTCTACTACTTAACACAATGACTACCACAATACACCAGGTCCACTCCATCTCTAGATCACCAGGGACTGGGAGAGAGTCAGGGACTCAAGTTTAAAAACAATTATTATACATTTTATTTTATACATATGGGGACTGGGATCAGAGTCCAGGAATAGGGAGGCAGTGTCATTATTATCACTAGACCACCAGGGAGTAGGGAGTTGGTGACTTAAGTTTAAAAATATTTATATTTTATTTTATTCATATGGTGATCAAGATCAGGGGTCAGGATGGGGGGCATTATTACTACAATAAAGTATGTAAGTATGTTATGAGCCTCTGTCGGACATGGGTAGGCAATCGGGTCAGGAAGGGACCACTAGCTACCAGGTTTTTTTAAATACATGTGGGGATTGTGGGTTTTTTTTTATTATTTTAAGCGGAAATGGGCACTGAGGCAGTGCTGCAGGGCAGGTGGAATTTCCGTGAAAGTCTGACTTTCTTCAATTCTGCCAGCAAGTTTTTTCTGCACACCACTACGATTTAACCACCAAATAAAACAGTATGATGCATGGTCAAATATGTTGTACTGCAGCTGCAAAGTGGGAGCTATGTTAAACAAGTTCTAGCCAGAGCTGATATGGCTGTGGTGAGTTTGCAGAAACTCTGAAGTAGGAGCACCATAAGCACGCCGAGTACCATCCCCAAGATGATGATGGCAATGGCAATGGCACTGCACATGCATGGCACTCACACATGCGCAGTTGTGTGGAATAGTGTAATGCCATCCCCAAGATGGTAGTGCCAGTGGAACTGCACATGCACGCTACACGCACATACCCAGTTCTTGTGCCGACATGCAGACGCAGCGCCCAAAATAGTGTCACTCCAGCTCTGAAAGCGAGCGACCATGACAGACTGTTTTCAGCTTTGTTGGAATTTTGGAAGGATACTTCAGAAACTCCAACAGGAGGCATTCCAAGATTGCATGTTCTCAGAGTGAGGATTGCAAAATGGCTGCATGCTCTGCCCACAGCTGTAAAATTGAGTGAGACTCGGTAGCTCTGAACAAGCAAGTGCAGAATGTGACTGCAGGTTTTGTTTTCCTTCTATTTCCACTTGGTAACTGATGGGAGGGCAGGACTGGTCAATGTTTACTCTGATTGTACTAGGTGTTGGGGTGGGGTCAGGCCAGCCTGGGACTTTTTCAACCAGGGTCTTGGAAGCATCCTGGCCCCCTAGCATACATACTTCTTGGCCTCTTGGCATTAAAATGCATAGCACTGGACTTCAAAATTCAGAGAAATGGCCAGAATGTGTAGTACTTTTCTTTTTAAAAACAGTATGCCTAAGAGCAGTGGCTCCATATGTTAGTGCCAAAGAATGCTTCTAGCAAGTTAGTTCAATGTTTTAATAGTTTGTGTGTCCAGAAATAGGCTAGCATTATAGAAGAATATCAATAAACTTTCAGGAGTAAGGGTAAATTTGAGTGTAGAATTCATAGCATTATGTGAAATTCATAGCAGTTGAGAGGTACAGTATGTTGCCACATACTAGTTTTGGGGTGCAGTCCTGTGCCATCCTAGACCAAAGTACATAGCTCTGGAGCAACCAGCCCCACCATATTTAAGGGAGCTACTAACACCTCAAAGGAAACTATGAAAACATAATAATTTGGTACACTTCTGCTCGCATTCCATGTATATTCTATATAGTTTTTTCTCCATTATTTATTACTGAGGAAATTTGGCTGGCTACATGATCGTTATCTCTTTAGAGCTCCTTAGAGATCATCTGTATCTGTAGTTTACTCCCTACTTATACAGTAATAGGCCTCAGTTCTGACATCAGTCTGTTACCATTGGAGTAGCTGAGATGTCACAGGCAGCACATTATGACCTTAGGTAGGAATAAGCAATGGAAGCAGATGAACTCTTCAGGAGCAAAGATTCTCTTATCATGCAAATGACTTCAGTAATAAATAATGGTGAGGAGAAATAAAGAGCTAATGTTAAAAACAAGCTGAACCGTGTCTAAATATTATGTTTTGTTGAAGTTCTCCTGAAGGCATCAGTTGCTCTTTAATGTCTTCCTAGACTGATGGGACCAGCTGTCCCAAATCACCAGTGCACCATGCCACAGACATCCTCAAGGGGAACTGTTTGCTCTACAGTGCAGTACAATAACTGCCAAGATCAGTGTGCATTCTCTGAAAGCTAAAATTTCAATGTGAGACCTGCTACTGAGTCTCTCGGTGTCCCAGCTAACTGTATAAAGAGAGTGCTGTGAGAAACTGCATAGATGACACCCAACAAATAGTATGTTATAGATGTAGGTAGAGATCAGGACTTGAGTCTACATAAAGATGAATTTTGGACTCATACATAGATACATAGACACTGATGGCAAAAAGGCTCTTGGTCCCACTAGTCTGCTTGCACTATAACAATTCTGGCTTGCCCTAATGACAATCCTTCCTTTTTACTGCCCCTTTTTCAAACTAAACCCACCCGCCTGTCCAATCCTAGCTGAAGCTGCTGATTTATTTGGCCTGTACCACCACCTTGGCAGCTTGTTCCACTTGCTGCCACCCTTTCGGTATCCCATAAAAACAGTAAGGTGTAAAATGCGACGAACAGAAACAGCGAGGACAAAACAGCGCCACATTTCCGGCAACTGACAGCTTCCCCTCTCAAGTTGCACCCCCTGGAGTTGGTTATCCATAACAGGTGTGGGGCATAGCCCCAGTAAAACAACTCTTTTGTTTCTGCCCTTGCTGTTTTGTCCTTGCTATTTTTGAGTCACTGTTATGCACTTACTATTTTCACATGGAACCACCTTTTCCATGAACAAGTGCTTCTGGGCATCCTTTCTGAATCTCCCTCCACCAGCTTTAGTGAATTCCCTCTCATCCCAGTATTTGAAATGAAGGACAATAGTTCATTGGTATCTACTTTATTTCTCACATGCAGGTACTCGTATGTTATCCTTTTCCTCTTTCCTCCAGTTCTCCAGGGTGAATATGTTTAAGTCCTGTAGCCTTTCCTTGTCGTCAAATCCCCAAGACTGAGCACCATCTTAGTTATTCTGTGTTGTACTGCCTCCACCTTGCTGCAGTCTTTCCTCAGGTGTGGGTTCCAGTACATTGTGCATTATTCTAGGTGTGCTCACACCAGTGTCCTGTATAGAGCAGGGATAATCTACTGCCTTCTATTCCTTATCCCCTCCCTATGCATTCCAGCATTCTGTTTGCTTTGCTTATTGCCTGTTGCAGTATGTAGGCACTTTCAGGGTCTCTGATATCAACACTCCTAAATCCTGTTCTTCCAAAATGCTATCCAGCAACACCTCCCATTTTGCATTGCATCTTTTGGTTCCTTTCTCCAGTATGTATTACTTTACACTAATGTGTATTACTTTACATTTATTAGTGTTAAAGTTTAGCTACTGATTCTGGACCAGCTGTCCAGCCTGGCTGGACCGTCCCTTAGTTCTCTTCTTACTTTCCCCATGTCTACCCTTGCTCAGATCTTTGCATCATCTGCAAAGAGGCAGATCTTATCCTTGATACCTTCTCCTACGTCATAGTTGAAAATACTGAAGAGGACCAGTCCTAGTACTAACTGCTGAGACACCCATTGGTCACATCCCTCATCTCTGAAAACTTCCATTGACTGCCACCCATTTTATTCTACCCTCTCAGCCAACTGTCTAACAAATTATGAATTCTGAAAGACTCAGTGAAATACATACTGCATTATCTACAGTATTTAGTAGATAAACAACAGGGAAAGTAAAATAAATAAAAAGCTAGAAAACAATAACATTAAACATAATTGGTGTAAATCTAATGATTTTTAAACAATTTACAAAAGTAGAAAGTTGTTCTTCAAACTGTGTCCTCCCAAAGTATAAGAAAGGGTCCTTTGTCCTATTTCCAGGTCAAGCAGGAAGGTACTGCTGTCATTAAGTAAAATTATACAATGGGGTCTGAGAATAAGTGATTGGCATTGGCTTACTGGCACTTTTAATCATGAGTAAATCCATACATAACCATGCATAAAGTGCCATTCAACCAATTACAATACTCACAATCACTACATTATTTCTCAGACCAAAATAGTCCTTTAGTTACTCTTTTTTCAAACTCTCGAACCTTTATAAAAGAATTATTCCAGCCTTAAATATATCCATATCCACAAAACACCAGTACCATCTTTCTAATGTATTTAAAACATCATACCTCAGTTTGTTAATGCTTTTAGTGTCCACCAAACCAGCTCACAATCTGTCTCCACCTTTTCAAAGAACTGTTACTCCAACCACAGATTCAGTCCAAATCACCTTTGAACCTCCCAAAAACAATATGAATAAAACCTTTGGATCTCCTCCAGCAGTTACCACTAAAAACTAAAATCAGCCACTCAACACTCTACACCAAGCTGTGTCCCAGGAGTCCCTCACAATGCTCGCACCAAGCTCTCTGTGTAATTGAGATACACAAGACTCTCACAGCTCACAACAGACTAAAGACCTTACAACTCCAGCACTCCACACAATGCAAGAAGGCAGTGGCAAAGCCAATACAATGTTGGGTTGCATTGCAAGAAGGATCAACAGCAGGCAGGAGGAGGTAATACTGTCATTGTACAGGTTGCTGGTGCAGCTGCACCTGAAGTACAGTGTACAGTGCTGGCATCCCTACCTAAAGAAGGACATAAACCTGCTGAGGCAGATCAAAGGAGGGAAACAAAGATGATTAAAGGACAACGGGACAGGACATATGAGAGATACTGAGGCTCTGAACATGTGCTCTCTGAGGAGACGAAGGAAAGGTGAGACATGACTGAAACTTTTAACTATTTGAAAGGTATAAACAAATGGACAAGGAATGCCTCTTCAGGCTCAATGGAAACAAAAACACGAGGGACAATGTCTTAAGTTGAAGAGGGGAGGTGCGGCAGGAAACCAGGAGACATTTCTTCATGGAGAGGGTGGCGGCATGGGTTCCCCTGAGGAAGTGGTATCACTTGAAACAGTGGTTGACTTCAAATGAGATTGGAAAAGGGAAAGTGAGGGTCAAAATGGTGTAATTGGAAATGAGGGGCATTGGTTGGGAGCATAGTCCTTAGCTGTTTTTGGGGACTCTGCAATACAAGCAGCCTTGGTAGCCCATAAGGCCTTATTCTGTGGCATCTGCATATGTTCATATGTTTGTATGTCAGCATACCACCCAATATAAAAGAAAAGTAACAAAAAAGCAAAAACAAGCATCCTACTATTAGTTTGTGTCTTGGGAAGGGGTGAGAGGCCAGGCGGATATATCCTATTACCATATTCTACCTAGCAACAGGGGATATAAAATATACAGAGAAATGATATTGCACTAAAATCAATAAAAACAGTTTTAAGAAAATGTAAGCTTTTGATTTTTTAAACCTTACCTTATTACCAACTGTATAATTGTACAAATGCACTGCAGGCTATGGGTTATGCTGGGATTTGTCCACTTTGGGTGTGGTTTAAGTCACTCAGCTTGCAGTCTGATGACACATTGCACCAGGTATAGGTAAATTCCAGCCTATATAATGGGCAAGAAAATATCTGAGATCTGACTGGTCAATAGAGGTCCAGATCTGTGTGGTAACTGACCAATAACTGCACTGGTCTGGAAGATGCCTTGCAAGTCTTGAAACTTGTTTTCTATTCTGACCTTACTGCACAGAACTATCACAGCACTGCTTTGGAATTTTCAGTAACTGTGACAGTTGGGAAAAACAAAAGTTAAACTAACACCATGAGTGACTTACCTACCAGCCCATTTGACCTCTCTAATGGGACATATCCTACTGCTGGTGTGAGAACTGATCTACCAATGATGAATCATTTTTCTTAATTTAAAGGTTTATTTAGTGTCTTTTTACTATTTTGGTGCCATTTATAGACACAGTAACACACTTCAGGGCTTGTGGTCATTGCACCCTCCCACCCACAACCTGTGGTTGAAGGGTACTCAGCTAATGCCTCATGCCTCCAACCCATGGAGTTGGGGACAGGGGCATGTGGTAATTGTCCATTAACCGCATGTCCTGTCATGTGTTATTGCTTACATAACTCATACCCTGTCATGGATTATTGCCAAAGCATGCATCTGTGATCCTATCATGATTATTTACAGCAGGAGTAGTTAAGCCTTCATATTCCTGAAGAGGAGGTGAGATTGAATAGTTTGACCCCTTACACACTCTATTGTTTCATTTCTAATTTAATGTATGTAAATGTTTTGTTAGTGCTCAGAGCCCTTCGGTACTTTATAAATAAAGTTTACTACTACTACTCAGAGAAGGAAATGGTAAGGAGAAAATTGTTTGCAATCCAAAGGTCGGAAACACCAAAGTCCTCCCATCATTTCTTAAAGGTAATCAGCAACAACAATCATGGTGGACTTAATCCTCATACACTTGGGAGTACTTCCCAGTCCCTGCAGGCCCACTGGACACACCACAATGTTGAAGCATTTTGTCCAAAGACTGGCCATTAGCTAACCACTTATTAGGTATGCAGTGGGCAGAGCCCTGCAGACCTCTTGTTATGAGAAAAGGACTCCACATTCTTTGCACATGAACATCATGTTTGACTTGCATCACAGTTGCCTCTGTGTCAGTGAAGCAGTCCACCCATGTTGTCCCTATTGATGCAGCACTGCCCTATTTTATAGTGCCACCAGCCAAAGTAGAGCATGACATTCCATCATGTCCAAGATGGCTGTCGCACTCTACTGTGCATATGCTAGCAGTCCTGCATGTGCAGTAGCATGCAGCAGCAAACTTGGTCATGACAAAAGTGGGCTGTGTTCTGCCGTGACTGTCTATCTTAATTATTTATTTATTTTATTATAAAAATTCCCCAACCTACCCTCCTTCTCAGCACCCACTATCCCACCCCCAAAACATAGCAAAGACACTGGGGTACCCAGTCCCCCAGTGTCACTTTTGTGTTCTCCCTGATGATGGTCCTTTTTCTTTAAATAAGAATTTTCTCCCCCATCTGACCCTCCCTCCTCTCAGCACCTCCCGGAACATAACTGTGACACTGGGGTGCCCATTCCCCAGTGTCACGATCAGGGATCCCAGGTCCTGATTTTTGTTTCACCTGTAAAAGAAAACATCCATCAATGTCTTCTGAGGCCGCTCTCACCCCTCACCCAATCCTCCCATCAGCACCCACCACCCCACACCCTCCCAAGCCCTTAATACCCATCGGGTCCAATGCTGTAATCCTTTCGGACCACAGGCACATTTTCACTCTTCAAGCCAGACCATGAACTGAAGACACAGGTATGCAGTTCAATGTATTTCAATGAGGTTTTGAACTTAGTGCTATAACTTGGGCATTTTTCATATTTTTACCCACATTTTCAACATGTCTTCTTTGGGGCTATGTATGTTTTATACTGATGGATGCAATTATAAATGAGAGATTTTCTCTCAATTTTGCTGTCCAATAAATTGATTGATTGATTGGGACCCACGCCATGAACAATGGCACTGTCATTAGGCAGATCTGTCCCAAAAGGTGATTTTGTAGTCCATGCATGAAATCACCTTTTGAGCTGAATTGAGCATCTTCTCTGCCCTTGTTCAAGAGGTGAGGTCATAAGAAGTCTATGTTGAAAATTTGGTGTAAAACATTGAAAAACAACAAAGTTATGAGCCTACACTGAATTTTGCAAACACAAGCTTGTAACTTTAGTACTTTTCAATATTTTACCCCAAATTTACAACATAGCTATATCTTTGCAGCACCTCATGAATGTGATAGCTGTAATTTTCAGATCCTAGCCAAAATGTTGTTTTTGTTAAACATCCTGAAAGGTGATTTCTGGTCCCTGCAAAATCATCTTTTGGCCAGGAGTTCAGAATTTTCTGCCCTTATTTATGAGGTGGAGTCATAAGAAGGCTATTTTGGAAACTTTGTGTCAAAATGTTAAAAACAACAAAATTATTAGCCTATGTTGAATTTTGTGAGAAGCAGCTCATAAGTTCAACAATATTCAATATTTTCAACCAAAATTTCCAACATATCCATTTCTGTACAGCACCTCATGAATGTGACAGCTGTCATTTTTCAGCTCCTGTCTAAAATGTGCTTTTGTGTCCTGAAAGTTGATTTTCAGTCCCTGCACAAAATCACCATTAAGCCAGGAGTTGAACATTTTGTCTGCCCGTCTTCATGAGGCAGGATCATAACAATGCTATGTTGAAACTTTGGTGTAAAAATATTACAAAACAACACATGAATGAGCCTATGCTACATTTTGCAAATGCAGGCTTGTAACTTTGGTAATTTACAATCTTTAACTGCAAATCCCTTAGCTGCAGTCCTACTGGCTCTGGCCAGAATTTGTTTTGTCAAGAGCTACTGTTTGCCTACAGTTAGGCACCTCAAAAGGTACATCAACAAAATGGAGACAGTAGAAAGGAGGGCAACTAAGATGATTCAAGGGCTGCACCAGCTAGCATACAAAGATAGGTTGAGGGAGTGCAACATGTACTCCCTGGAACAAAGGAGGGAGAGGGGGACATGACTGAGGCATCAAAGTATATTAGGGATATAAATAAGGTTGGGGTTCAGGAGTTGTTTCAGGTGAAGGAGAGCGTAAGAACTAGAGGGCATAATATTAGGCTGAAGGGTGAAATGTTCAAGTGCAATGCTAGAAAGTTCTTCTATAAAGAGAGGGTGGTCCACCCATGGAATAACCTGCCCCAGGAGGTGATGGGGCCAAGAGAGTAAGAGAGTTCAAGAACGATGGGATAGACACAAGAGAATCATTTTACAGAAAGGCTAAGGGGCTAGCATCCTAGTAAATTTTTGAGTGCGACTAGATGGATCTTGTGGTCCCCTTCTGCCATTACTTTATGTTTCTGTAGCCCAGGCACCACGTGCCAGTGGGCTGCTACTCCTACATGTTGGCCTGCTAGCAGGTTAAGGGGCCTCAGTTCTGTTATGATGGTAATCAGGATTCCATCTCAAAGATACTGTAATAAAAATAACATGGTGCTTCCACTCATAGAGAATTAGAAATGGGTCAGGTAACTGGCTGGCACAGCCCCTGAGATGCTGCACCTCCTCACTTCCCTACCAACCACCCCACATACTGGATGTTCACCAGTTCAGTAACACCATAAACCGTGAACAGTATTGACCTGACAGATTCAGAGAATACCAGAACAGACAATTTCAAACAGTAAATCACAGCTTTATTGGGGTAAGGGTTAGGGAAGGATACCAGGATAAAATATAGCCATGAAGAGAAATACAGCTAGTGAGAATAAGGAACAATAACCACCTGGGCCTGTCGCCAAACCCACCCCAGAGGCCCACCCGACCCCCACTAGTACCAGTGTCAACCCTGATAGTCCTTAGGGGTACCCACAAGGTGAAAGCCTGGTCATTGGCACAGGTGGCCAGCTGTTGGGACCCTGATAAAGAGAAGAATTATTTGAGAAAATAATTAAATCCCTTTCACACTCTCTTGCTTGAGTTCAAGGAGTCAGGTCCTGGTAGTCACAGTTTTGCAGAACTCAGCCTCACTTGGGATAATTGCCTACAGATGTTCGGATCACAGAGCTCCATGCAGCAATGGGCAGATGGGATCTTGCTTGAGGATCTTGCAGCTTGTCCCTTGATTGGAGGTCTGGCCACTTGTTACCTTCAGCCACTTCTGGCCCATTGCAGAGCTCTGTGGGAGGACCACATCAGCCCCAGAAGGCCCAGACTCAGGTGTAGCTCCACAGCCCAGCTCCCTTCAAGGGTCGAGGTGCCCCAGCACCCCAGCAAGCACCGGTGACCCCCAGAGACAGTGGGTCCACTTGTAAGGGGTTAACTAGTTCCCTCCCTGGCTCTGGGTGAGGAGTCCTAAGCAGTAGGAGCCCTCTACAGTCCCTGCACTGAGGTGGTAATCAGGCAGTGCTTCCAAGTAAAACAGCAGTACTGCGTGCAATGGGTGCTAGCGCACTGATTTGCACTCAGACTATAGCAATCCACAAAGGAAACTGAGAACCAGGCAAACCACTGTTCACTTCAGTGCTTTCAACTCTAACCATCCACAAAAGATTCCTTTCAGCTTCTGGTGGGACACAGCTCTCAGCTACTCAGCTCAGTCCACACAGCAAAGTCACAGAACTGGGCTAGCACCCTGCACCAGAGATGCTTTGCCTTTTCAGAATTTTAAACACAGTCCCAAACTGTAAAACAAGTCCTCTGCAGCAAGGGTTCAACTTCCAAACGAGAAGAGCACAGTCAATCCATTAGTGCAGGGTCTATGCAGCAGTTACTTTTCCCCTCAAGGCTACATAGCTCACAGTACCTGGAGGGTTCATATCAGTCAAAGTCTCTCACTCTTTCTTTTCAAGTTCAAGTTCAAGTTCAAGTTTATTGCAGGAAAACTCCATTGAGCAAGCTCATTCACAAGGAGGTCCTGTGACATAAACACTTGAAGTACAAACACAGATAGGTAATAACAGTATATACATGAAATGCACGTTACATGATACAGGCTGGATATACATACAAGGGTACCACATAGGGTGACCGCAGGTGGTAAACATTGATATGAGACAGGAAGCGACTTACAGGTTGCATACTGATAAATGAAACATGATGACTGTGTGCAATACATATACAGTATTTTGGCAGCTAGAACAAACAACAGTCTACAACTGATATGGGGGAGGAGTGATTTGATAGAGTAGCAGTGGAGCGTAAGCAAAGATAAAGCCAGGAGTAGAGTGGAAGGGAAAGCAGTTAATATGACAAATCAATTATACCTTACCAGTGGATAAATATGGCACACATGGGGAAGGAAGAGACTTAATGACAGTTACAGGTGTCTTTTATTTTGGCTGAACTTAGCGATTTGTAGAAGTTTATTGAAACTGTGCTAGTTAGTTTCAGTATGGTTTGTAATTGGTTCCAAATGGAGGGAAGGGCGTATGCAATAGCACGTTACCAAAGAAGTCCACTGCCTCTGGTATGTCAAGCATAATAAAGTCAGATTTTCTTAATGAGTATGCACTATGTGAGATACGAATAAGGGAAGAGAGATAGCTTGGCAATTTCTGTAGGAGCAGTTTAGAGTCCATAGCCCAGCATGGAGCAGGCGTCTAGTAGTAAGGGATGTCCAACCAACAGCTGCATATAAGTCACAGTGGTGCGTAACGGTAAGGGAGTTGGTAATGAACCGTAATGCACGTGATAAAGGACGCCCAGTTTACTTAGATTTGCAAGAGTGGTGGAGGAATAGATTACATCACCATAGTCGAGTAGGGGAGAAAAGTGGCCTGTACAAGCTTGTTTCGAGTTTCAAGGGGAAAAGGGGCTTATTTCTGTAGAAGAAACCTAACCTTGCTTTTAACCTTCTAGAGACATCTTCAACGTGGTCACTGAAAGATAATTTATTGTCGATCCAGATACCTAGATATTTAAATTTAGTTACAACTTCCAGAGGCTCGTTTAGCGTGGTGACAATGAAGTCTTAGGCAAGGGTATTGGGGGGAGCCTGAGACAGCACTGCAGAAGAATATCATCGCTTTGGTCTTCTTAGCATTGAGCAGAAGCTTTGCCTTTATTAGATTATCTCAAGTTATGCAATCCGCTTGAAGCACTCCTTGACTTCAGATAACGATGAGCCAGAAGTATACAAACAGTATCATCTGCAAAAGTGCAGATTGGACGTAGATATGTTAGCATCTAAGTCATTAATGTACAGAGAAAACAAGATAGGGCCTAAGATGGATCCTTGGGGACTCCTCTTGCAACTGGCAAGGCAGCAGAAAAAAGTCTTCCGCCTTTTACTTTTGGAATCTTCCAGTTAGGTAGCTAGAGAACCACTGAGTGGTATGGTATGTGGCACCCAACTTTGCAAGACAATTGACTAATAGTTTGTGATCAACAGCATCAAAAGCTTTGCTGAGGTCCAAAAAGACTGCACCAGTTACCTTCTTAGCATCTATAGCAGAGATCCAATCATTGGTTACTTTTGCTAGTGCAATGATTGTGCTATGATTAGCCCGGAAGTCAGATTGAGCTGGTTAATGAGAGAGAAGGTTTCAAGTGAGATTTTAACTGAATATGGATCAGTTTTTCGAGAACTTTAGAAAGGATAGGCAATATGGAGATAGGCCTATAGTTGTTTACATCACATGGGTCACCAAATTTAAATAGAGGGAGGATATGTGCTGATTTCCGCAGGACGGCACAGTAGCAGATGTAATGGAAAGATTGAAGATGTGGAGAATTGGGGCAGTGAGATGGGTGTAGCCTGACCTTAGGAAAAAGGGTTCCAAGCCATCGTCCCCTGCGCATTTTTGGTGTCTAAGTTAAGAAGAGAATCTTCTACTTTTTATAAGTTATCTCACGCAGTTGGAAGGGGCTGGGTGCAGGACTAGATGTGTGGCGGGGGTATGCTGGACTCACCGCAGCACCAGCATAAGGTGACGAGTCAAAGCTAATCCAGCTGTGGCAAGTGGGAGTTAAGTTCCTCCAGGATTAGGGACTTGTTTTCCACAATCTTGCCACTTGCAACTATCTTTGTTGGGACAGAGGGGGCCATGGCCGTCCTTCTATAGCTTTGATAGTCTTCCATATTTTATGAGGGTTACCTTTAGCTTGTTTGAGAGTAGAAATATAATAGTTAGCTTTAGCAGAGTGAAGTTTTTCACACAGTTATTCCTGGCTGTTCTAAAGGCCTGCCAATCCGAAGATTCTTTGGAATGTCTAGCTTTAGCCCAGAGCTTATTTCAAGCTATAAGGGCTGCCTTGAGATCCGAGGTGAACCAGGGGTTGGAATTGTTCTGTACCCTTACTTTGATGAAAGGGCATGCTTATTTATTATTGTAGTGAGTTTGTCATTAAGGATGCAAGCTGCCTTGTTGACATCTTTGGCTAGGTAAAGATCTTCCATCTGATCATGCTCAGGTCAGATAGGAAGTTTACTGCACTGAATTTGTGAAAGGATCTTTTGTTATAAAGATGGTTGTGGACGGCCTTAATTTGAGATCTTATGCAAGCAACAATTCCACGATCGCTCATGTCGCTGAGAACACTGCCAAATGAGATATTTTGTGTGGATGGGTGGTTAGTACCACATCTAGAATGGAACTGTTGGCAGTATTTAGAGTGTTGTTCCTAGTAGGTTCACTGACTAATTGCCCAAGACCTGGCTCGTCACAAAGGATTTGAGGCCATGTGATTTAGGTGACAGCCAGTCCATATTTAGATCTCCTAGAAATATTGTTTCAGTTTTGCATCTACGAACATGGATTTCAAAAGATTTAAGGACTTCATCACCACCAGACGGGGTCTATAGCCACCTAGGATAGTGATACATTCCGAGGAGGGAGATGAAGGCTCAACTGAAACTAACTCAAATTCCTTGGCTAGAGATTTGCAACTAATATTGGTGACCAAGTACTTAGATTTGGCATAGATAACCACACCCCGCCTCTAGACTCTCTATCTGCTCTAAATAAATTGTAGCCCTGCAGTGATATTTGTTGATCAGTGTTCGTCTTTTTTAACCACAACTCAGTAATTATGATAAGGTCTGGGTTAACGTGCAGCCCAGGCTTAGCTGTACAAGTTTTTAGGCAGGCTTTAAAATGTTGACCATCATCATTTTGAGACCTGTGGCCTCAGCAAAATCGGAGAGGCGAGGTAAGTTGTGGGGGCAGGTTGAGCTCCACATTTCCTGAGCAGAGAAGAAGCAGAAGTATAACTTTCTTTAAGGAGCTTATAAGAATGGAGACTGCTTTTTATTTCTTCACGTAACCCATATCATGCTGCGCAAGAGGCGGCACCACTGTAATGACAGTTGATCGTGATCAATGTAAGTGCTTGGTGAGACATAGGTGAGGACAGTAGCAAGGGGTGTCGGCTAACTGGGGAATAGGCTAAAAGGGGAGAGGAGAATGACATAGTGTCTGCACGGTAGACTGTTATAACATTAGGTATTGATAAGATACATTGGAGAACTGAATTGGCATTGAGGTACTTTAATTGCACTGTATTGCTGAAAACTCTGCACCTTAGGAGCAATAAAACACAATAAGGAGAGCCATGGTCCCAGATTGAGTGGTCTCTGTGATTTGTATTAGTGCAATATTTTCTAGGCAAGAAATTTGCCCACCTAGGTACTCACTTAAAACCTAGATGAGAAAATACAGCAGAAAGGGAACAAGGAGAGCAGGAGCAGCTTAGTTAGTGGCCATCCACCCATCAGACTCAAGTCCCCTTGTAGCAGAACCAGGAAAGAAGTAGAATGATAATGCAGGCCATATTGCCCATGAATGAATACAGTGATTTATGTAGAAGACCCAGAATCCTCTAGCTGGCAGGTCTGTATAACCTGCTAATGGAAAACTAGCCACTTAAAAAAAAAAAAAAGTTCCTCTGAACTCCTTACCATACTGGCAATCTCCAACCAAGATCTGAGCAAGGCCTCTGAAAGTCCACTTCCAGTCACACAGGATCCTACTAGCTCAATTAGAGCCCAGGAACAAACTGAAGAAATCCCAGAAAATCCACCAAGTTTCATTTGAGAATCCAAGGTACTGATTGACTGATTAAGCCTACCAATTGTCCATAACCGTGAGAGATCAATATTTACTGAGAGCTTATTGGGGCATGGTTTAGGCACCTGAATTAGTCCTCTCCTTCTCCCAGGAGTCCATTGGCATAGCCTTTTGGGCACCTAAAGAGCTGATTGGCTGCTGTTTGGTGACAAACCATCAAAAATATGTCAGCTCCCATTCAGTTCTATGCAGTCCAACCCAGTTCTTTGCTTTCCAATGTCTGATGCAGCCAAGGCAAATGCCATTTTGTCCTACAAGCTCCACCATACTGTAGTCCCAACTGCTCTTTGCAAAACAAGCACACTCTTGGACATTTATCCCCAGCAGTTTTTCTGTCACTGTCACCGAGTACTGTCGCCCCTAGGCACCAGGCAGCAAACCTCTTTAATATGTATGAGGGCTTTATTAATTATTCATGAGCACTTCACCATGCACCTTATTTTTAAACTCTGCTCTGGCCTCTGCCCAGCCTCCCTGAGGTCTCTGGTCCTCATTTAGTTAAAGAAAGGCATTGGATCACCGAGGAACTCCTGTCTGCAGTTCCATGTGCTCCTTTGTGCATGCGCGATCACCAGCAGCAAGCACCACAGTGCCAAAAATGACATTGGTGATCGTGGTTCAGGATTTTGGCCATAATGGAGCTAAAATTACCTGCAGGGCTATTTTTTGTTTTGCAATTAAATCAGATTTGTTACATTTTTAAAATCTGACTCATGCACTAGAACATTGAACATACAAGAATGAACAAGCCAAGAGAAACCCCCACACCCCACAATCCCCTACCATCCCCCCTCCCAACCCCACTGGAATGTGCTTGAACACCCTTAAGGTATACTAAGTATAGAACCAGAAATATGGAAATATGGAGGGAGCAAGAGAAGCATATGTGATTACTTCAATTTAAGTATAGCTCATATAGTTTGCCCCATTTCTTATCAAAGAGAGCCAATTTATGGTGGGTACTAGCAATCAGACATTCTGTCCTGAGACAGGAGGACAGTTCAAGTAACCATTCTCTGAGGACATAGGAGCTTGGTCCAACCAGTGTCTGAGTGCCACCTCCTTCAAAGCTAGAGAAATTAAGGCCATGTGATATCTCTGTTCTTTAACCAATATCTGAGAGTAATCCTCTAAGATGAAAATTTCATGTGAAAAAGAGCTTCCAAACCCAACGAAGGGTCCCTCTCTGGTCTCAATAAGAGACCAGAGAACTAACTTGTCACTGAGACCAGAAGACATGTAATATTGTACCCTCTTCCAAACTACATCTGGAGCTAGTAGGGGAGCTGAGGCATCCCGCCTTAACCAACTTAACCAGGGTGTAGTAAAGGTTGTTCAGAATGTGGAATTGGGTAAGCCTGAGCCTGTCCTGAGAGGTATACCTATAGAGGTCTTTCCATATGTGTTCCAGTTGAGGTTACAGTCTGGCAGCAGGGCCTCCCAGTCCTGGGACTGCCTGTTGGGGCTGAGGTAGATTTGCCAAGGAGAAAGGAGTATATCATGGCAATGCCATGAGGCTTAAGAGCCAGGTCCTTTAGAGATTTATATAGCTCAGATTGATTAGTAAATTCAGGGGAATACCCAGGATTTGGAAGGAGGTGATGCATTTGGAAGATCTTAAAGTTATATGATGGACCTAGTTGGAATTTCTATAAAATTTCTGAGGAAGAGGAAGGAGACTTGGTTGAGAAGTCTGCTAGCATAACATTCATTAGCTGGGGCAGCCAGGATATTGAGAGTGTATGTCCCGATTCGAATGTTATTATTAAGCAAGAGAGGCTGTGAGATATCTTTGGCAGGTTGGCATTTAAGATATACACATAATTGGGAAAAAGCCCTGATAGAGACCCGATCACAGATTCCTGCAGGGATTCCAGTATGGCTTTCCACGGAGAGAAAAAAATCAATAAACCGGAAAGACCCTGATTGTTAATTAAGACGGACTCAATTTGCAACCAGGCAGGTGAATAGTCATCTTCGGATAGTGCTTGAGTCATTGAAAGCCATTTAAAACCTTTATACAGATGACTTGCCCAGTAATAAAGCAGGAAATTAGGAAGCTGGAGACCCCCAACTCCTTAGGAGGGCCAGCTTGCCATAAGAGTGTCTAGGAGTTTTGTTGCGCCAAATTAACATGGTAATAAGTGTGCAGATGCACTGAAGAAGGAAATAGGGGAAGAGAAAGGGAAATTATTTAACCAGGAAGGTACACTAAGCCAAAGCTTGTTTCCAGGTGCGACCTGGGAGCACAAGGAAGTTAAGTGACTTGCTCAGGGTCATGCAGTATGTAAGTGGGGCTGTGGGATTCAAACCCAGGTCTCAAGTTTGCAGCTCAGTGCCTTTAACCACTGCACTATACTGCCTCCAAATAGGAAGCCACAGATTTAACATATTTAAGGGGTAGAAGAGTCTGGGTAGGACATTAATTTTGACTATGTTAATCCTGCCACATAGGGAAATTGGGAGTACCTTCCACCTTGCAAGATCTTGTTGGAGGTGATGACCAAGTCATCAAGATTGAGTTTTTCATAAAAGAAACATCACGGATAGAAAGCTACCTAGATGAGGATCACGTGATGTCTTCTTCTAAGCGGACGCCTTGTGCTCTGCTCCCACCTCAATGGTTTAAATATTTACTAAACTAAATAGACCACTCATCAGGTACTTAAACTTTACCACGTACCAAATCTCTTCGTATCAGGGAAGAACCCAGACACAGATTTACACAAAATAAGCAGCTTCAATTACAAGAGATGGAGCCGAAATGAAACTGGTCCTGCAGTCCAGAACGCCGCCTACTACTCCAGATAAACAAGCGAAACGAGCCAAAATGCACACCACAGGCACTGGTAAGAGCTCCCAATCTCCTGCAGCTGTTGCCCGCTTTCTGAAGATAGATTTCTGGCTGAAATGGCTCCACTTAAGGTGACCTTTATAGACTTCGCCTCTGACCTAAAAGCTATACAATCAGAGCTGAAAGAGACAAACAAGGCACTCTCGGACGCCTCAGCCCGTACATCTTCACTTGAATCATGGCAGTGTCAAAGCGGAACCAGAAATGTCTTCTATCAGACACAAATTACACAAATTGGAGTTAAAACTGGAAGATCTAGAAGGCCAAACAGGCGTAACAGCCTGGTAATTTTCGATCTTCAGTATAAGTGGAGGGTCATTAGCCTGTCATTTTTGCTCAAACGTTGCTCAGTAAAGTTGCTGGACCCCACATTCAATGGCCTATGCAGTTGAAAGGGCCCACAGATCCCTAAGGCCCAGACCCTCCTGGTGCAAAACCTAGGCTGTTTATTCTGTGATTGCTGAGTTATATTCATCGCCAACATGTCCTGTCAATAATCAAAGATCTTCAAGAAGTTAAATGGAGGAATCTCCGATCCAGTTTTCCCAAGATTTACCTGTGGCTACATGTCAAAAATGGGCTAAATACCATCCTTCTGTAACCAAATTAATTGCCGCTGGAATAAAATTCTGGATGCTTTATCCAGCCATGCTATCTGTCCTACACTTAGGCACCTGGAAAACATTCAAAATGCAGATCAGGCTACAAAAGAGCTTACAGCTCTCTTCCTGACCTTTTCACTCACGCTGAGGCTTCATCATCATGTCTTCCTACAGTAAATCCAGAACTGTCAGGAAATTACCTTGGATCCAAGTTTTGATCGTAACTGATTGCTTCTGTTGACTGCTCAGAGGAAAAGCTTAATCTGAGTGTGTTGCCAGCGGTATGGTTTTGGTTTTGACCCTGTGGATTTCGGGACCCGTTTTCCCTTGCTGGAGTTTTAGTTCATCCTGTCCTGAAGCGCTCGATATAGATCCTGTTTCAGATCTGGCTGCCTGTTCCCGAGAAATATGATGACCGCGAATAAATGAAGAGCCTGGGAAGGTTTCCTGTTTTGTTTTTTTTTTCTTTTTGGTTGTATCGCTTATTCAACTTACATGAACATGCGACGGTTTCCAACTGCACGAAGTGTGTGCAATCACTCAGCTGCTGCATGATTGCTTAGATTCTCCGGTTTGCAGTGGGATAGTGTTATTACTACAGCATTTCTACCGTGTGGTAATAAATAGACCTTCTTTGGCTGTTAAAAATATAGTATGTCGAACTCTAATGTTCATTTATGAATAATATAAATCGGGCATGCTATGCCCTGACTCACCAATTCAAAAAATGTATTTAATATATTTCTATTTACAACAAAGGTTGTTCACTGAATAATGGTTTGGTCATGTGTTGTTTTTTTTTTGGAAGGCATTTGGACATAACCTTTTTTTCTTCTTCTTTTGATTTGTTATGCCAAGTTATAGCTAATATGCCATTAGAATACAGGGTATACTGGCTTTGATTTGACATCCTTTTATTCAATAACTAATGACTAATTAAAGATTACACATGGTAATAATGTTTTAGTAATACTCTTATAGTTAAATTAGTGTTCACTGGTAATATGTAGGTAGTGAGTTTGGTTAAGGTACCTTTTTTGATTATGGATAATTGTCAATTGTTAACTTTAACATTTACTCAACAGGTTGGGGTGGGAGGGGAGCACATGATTGTCTAGCTGTAGGAGGAGCAGTCATGCATCAGACATTGGGCTTTGAACCTCCTTAATCATTATCCCAGTTAGGGAATGTTCTCATTTTAGTTTATCAATATAAATTGTGGGGTTCAAAGCTAGGTCTTTTAGGTCCTAGCTACGAGGATCTAAACATTTTGGACTTGGGGAGGGGGAGGAGACGACAATTAAGGGGTTGTCTGCCACTGAAAAGGGGTCAAATATTGTTATTTTAGATATTCAGGATTGGTTGTATCCCATCATCTCAAATTTTACTCTCCTATATCTTACAGCTCCTTATGGCTGGTCTTAAATACTGCTCCTGGAATATATAAGGGGCTCAGACTCCAATAAGCGATCCAAGGTTCTACTTCATCTAAAAAGTTTGCAAATTGATGTAGCTTTTTGCAAGAAACACATCTGCTGGCCAATTATATTCATTACTTACATAGAAACTGGGTGGGTCAAGTGTTCGGTTCTGGTATTGATTCCTGTAGATGAGGGGTTGTCATGCTGATAGCTCGCAGAATTCCATTTCACCTTATACAACAAATTACCGACCCAAGTGGTAGATTTGTTTTTCTGAGGGCCCTTCTGGGCCATTCTGAAATGGTTTTAGGTTCCATCTATGGACCAAATTGTGAAGACCCTGAATTATTTGCAAATCTTATGACTATTCTTGCCCCTTAGACCATGTTTTCAATGGTCCTGGGTGGAGATTGGAACCAGGCACTATCTAACAACCTAGACAGATCTGGTCAGTTCCGCAAAACTATCACCAGGACAAAAAGCTTTACATGAGCTAATGCATTCTGTAGGCCTCACAGGCCCTTGGAGGCTAATGTACCCTGAAAGGAAAGAGTTTTCATTTCACTCTTTTCCCATCACTCCTTTTCCAGGACAGACTATTTTCTAATGACAATTGATCACCTTCCGGGGTTTCTCAAGCTTATTACTCTTCTAAGGTTATCTCAGATTATTATATAGCCCACCTTCACTTATATCTTTCTCCCAATATACATATAGAGTTTGGAAATTGAACAATCAACTTCTGAAATCTGAAGAACAAATACAATTCCTCCAAACATTCCTTTCTAATTTTATGGAAATCAATGCCCCATCCATTGTTAAAAAGATTTTCTGTGGGGATCCCTGAAATGTGCACTGAGAGGTGAATTAATCCGTTTAGCAACTAAGCGTAAGAAGTAGAGAGCTCGGTCTCTCTTCAAACTTAGAGATAGAAGAACAAAAGAGGCATCTCCTTCCCTCAGCCCTATAGAAAATGGGAGAAAGTTGAATCTCTTCATGCCCAATATAACCAATTAATAGCGGAAAAGGCTGAATTCCTTATGCTCCATTATAAAATATCCTATTTTAATCATGGTGAAAGGGCAGGAAACTCATGACACTTCATCTTCATACCAAGTAACTGATAGATTAATCACCTCTATTTACTGAATTCGGCAACCTTTTAACCTCTCCCCAGATATTGTGAATGCATTCCAAGACTATTACGGTTACTATACTCCACATCTGTACTCCCTCCTTGTCCCAACAATTCAAAACTTCATCCACAACATTGATCTCTCAGTACTATCAGACCTCCAGGTAAACATCCTGAAAGCTCCTATTACTTTCACAGAAGTTTGTGATGCCATAGACTCTCTTTCCCCAGACAAATCTCCTGGCCCAGACAGTTTCACCACAAACTTTTATAAAAACTTAAGAGAAATTGCCCCATTCTCTTAGACACCTTTCACTACATCTTTAAGAAAGGCATATCTGACACCTCTTTGATCTGGGCCATTATAACTGTTATTCCCAAACCTGGCAAAGATCCTCTTTTCATTCCCAACTATAGGGCAATCTCCTAATCAATGTGGATCTCAAGATTCTTGCAAAATCCTTACCTTCAGATTAGGCCAGGTCTGGGATTCCCTTATAAGTATAGAGCAGGTAGGATTTGTAAAGGGAGGCTTTCATCTGATCACCTTAGAAAAAAGCATACCTCTCTTCTGTGTCCAGGGACTCATCTGTGCTGGCAGCACTTGTTTCTCTGGATGCAGAAAAAGCTTTCGATAGGATCTCTTGGGACTATCTCTTTATGTTACTACCTAAGTATCATTTCGAAGGAAATCATACAATGGGTTAAAATTTTGTACACTTCTCCATCAGCCCAAATTCAATGTAACGGTGTTCTCTCTTTCCTTCACCTTATTTCAGGGTACAGGCCAAGGGTGTCCCCTTTCTCCTTCTCTTCAACTTGTATTTAGAACCCCTTATTAGAAAAATTTAAAATTCAGCACTCATATCTGGTATACCAATAAGTAACACAGAATACAAAATCTCTGCTTATGCAAATGATATACTCCTTCATATTTCTAACCCTAACCAATCTCTGTCTGCTTTTCATATCATATCCCAATTTGAGGCAATTTCAAATTACAAGTTAAACATGGGAAAAACTGAAGTCTTTCCTCAATAAATATATAGTGAGGACCGATACTGAACATTGGGCCTACAATGGAATACTGATAACCTTAAATATTTAGGGTTTACTTTCACCCCCATATCATGAAAAAGCTCAATTTAGATGTTCTAGCTAATACACTAACAGAAGATCTTAGACGCTGGTCAAAATTACCTCTTTCCATGTAGGGATGCATGAGTATAATAAAATGAATGTACTACACCATGTTTTATATCCCTACAAATGCTCAATTGGGATCTCCCATTATCATGATTCTTGCTGATACAGAGAATTCTCAGCACTTTTATATGCCTAGGAAAAAGTTAGATGAAATTACTTTAAACTTATGCATCAAAAATTGACAATGGTCTTCAAGCCCTAATTTCTATATATATTATTTAGCTATTCACTTGTCCAGAATAAGATACTGGATACAATCCCAGAGAATAGTCTATACTCTGCATATTGTCCCTCCTGGGTCAGAATCGAACATGCACTCTGTTCTGAAAAGATATTAATCCCAAGGCCCTTCCTTTTATTACTAGAAACAGCCTCCCTAAATCCCTAAAGGAAACACCACTAAGCTCTTTACTTCATACACATTATCAATTAATCACTTTCCTCAAAGCAGATGCATACAGAGATATCACCCAATCTTCTAATTCTCAAATTAATAAACTCTAATTTTGGCTATTCTATTAAAGTGGATCAGTTGGTTCAGGACAAAAACTGCTCCTTATAAAGCAGCCAGTCACTTTTCAACTGGCCTACTACACATGTTTTCAAATGCTTTCAGATATCCCACATGCTGACACATTATTTTGGTTCATGGGTTTGGGACAGTCCCTTTATGTCTGCTCTACTCCCTTACACTAGCTCCATTCCCTCATCTCATGTAATATCCTACTCTTATAAATTTCTTCTAACAAAGTCACTACTCTAGAGAGGTCAGAGGTTCTATTGGTGGGATAATGTCTTACCACGACTTTCCTCCCAGGAACTGGTCTAATATTTGGAATCTCTTATATAAATACAGTAAGTGGGATAGCTATAGACTTATGCAATTTCATATTAACCATTATCTATTTTATACACTGCTTAAACTTCACCAAGTGGAAGTTTATCTTCTAACCAATATCCCAAATGTCAACTAGCACCTGCTGATCTACTCCATATGTTATGGTCCTGTGATAAAATCACTCCTTTCTGGTCCAGCATTCAAAATCATCTTGATCCACTTCTTGCATTACCAGATAACTTCAACCCATATTGTATCTTGGATGATTATGCATGTTTACAAGGAGTCAACAGAGAGCATATATGGCCTTCATTTCAGCCTGTGCTAAAAATTAATTTTGAGGCATTGGCTGGAATCGGCTACTCCCACCTGTGTGAAATGGTTTAAGGAAATCATGTTTGCCTTACAAGCAGAGCTCATCATTGCAGGAATTACCAACAGAATGGACAACTATAAACTAAGATGGGAATCACTGTATACCCTTTTATCGATTCAGTACACTTCAGTCACTTTTACCTCTCTTTTTAAGGCCAACTATATCCAACACGGTCTTTTAGTATTGCATTTCTTTACAACTGTCCTCACTTAATAGTAAGTGGCAGACTGGGGTGGGTTGGAAGGGAGGGAGGGAGGGAGGTGGGTGGGATACAGACAATGGTAACATGTGTTAAGATTTCTTATACTGTAATCTTTACCTGTGTGCTACATTATGTATTAGTATTCCACTAACCACTAATAAAGCTTATTAAATGAAAAAAGAAAGATACCTAGATATTTGATGCAGTGGGGGCCCATTTCATGCCAAGATGTTCTAGCTCGGCCTTAAGGAATGTGAAAGTGAAGGGGAAAAATCTCTGTTTTGAAACAGTTAAGTCTGTAATTAGAGAATGAACTAAAGTTATCAATGATATGTAGGATCTCTGCTAAAGAGTTAACAGGATGGGAGAGGTGCAGCAGGATGTCGTCTGCATAGACTGACAAAGTCTGAACTGTCTCTCTGGTGGGGATGCCAGTAATGTTGGGGAGGTTTTAATTTGCCTAATTAGGGGCTCGAGATGAAGGTTGAAAAGAAAGAATGGAGAGAGGGCACCCCTGGCGGGTGCCTGTATACAGAAAATGAGAGGAGAAAAAACTCTGTTACAGTAAATCTTTGATGAGGGGATGAGTTAACAACTTGAATCCAATGCAAAAGGTCTGGGGAAGCCCATTCTTTGTAAGGTGGCCAGAAGAAAGGCCCAATCCACTCTATCAAAGGCCTTTTCTGCATCTAATGAGATTAGGCCATAGGGTGGATGATTCCTTAGCAGACGAGAAAATATGGGCTAGCTTGTGAAGATGGTCAGCAGAGGATTGACCAGGGATGGAACCAGCCTGTTCTGGCTAAGCAGACCAGACATTTCCCATCCTCATAGCCAGAATTTTAGTGAGTATCTTGATGTCATAGTTTAGAAGTGAGATGGAGCAGTAA
Source organism: Neoceratodus forsteri (assembly GCA_016271365.2). Lineage (NCBI taxonomy): Eukaryota > Metazoa > Chordata > Ceratodontiformes > Ceratodontidae > Neoceratodus > Neoceratodus forsteri. The sequence continues at coordinate 665,893,297 of CM057455.1, read as the reverse complement.
CTGGAAACCTGGGTCGGGATTGTCCGGTTTCAGAAGGAGGACAATTATGGCCTCTAGGATCAATGAGTCAAAGGATTCACCAAGAACATATATTGTAATAGGCAGAACAGGAGGGATAGTTCCTTAGAGAAAATTTTATAGAAGTTAGAGGAGAAACCATCTGGGCCATGGGCCTTGTTCATTGCTAGGCTGTCAATGGTGGCTATGATTTTATTTAGTGAGATAGGTAAGGACAAGAGAGATTGTTGACTTTCCAAGTGATGAGGGAGCAGAATCATGTTCTAATTAGGTATGTAATGTGCCTTCATCAGGTGGAGATTCATACTTCCCATACAGCCTACCATAGTATTTTGAATGCCAGAGCTATGTCACGTGGTAGGGTTTTGAGAGAACCCTCTTGAGATGAGATGGCTGCAATAAATCTTGAGTTTTCTTGACATTTCCAGTGGAGCGCTAACAGGTGTCCTGCCTTTCCCCTGTTCCATGTATTTCAAGTGGGTATTCAGTATGGTGAATTCTGCCTTTTTCTCGAGATATCAGCATATTTGTCTCTAAGGGACAATAGTTCTTTGGAGAGTCGGAAGGGGAGACGGGAAATTGATCTTTCCAAGTCCCAAATGCACATCAAGAGGAGATAGCTTCTTGTTCCTGGGACTTCTTTCTTTTAGAAGCAAGGCAGATGAACTCCCCTGAGAAGGCTCTTAAGAGCACACCATTCATGGTCCCGTCCTAGGGACTGAATTAAGGTTGATCTCTGTATAGGTTCGAATGAGAGCTCTTATTTTAGAGATGATGAATTTGTCTTTAAGGAGCTGTGTGCTTAATTTCTAAGTTGTGTCTCGCTGCAGGTCTAAGGTAAAGTTAAACAATATCCAGGCAACAGCATGGTCAGAAAGGATCTGGGATTCAAGACTTGTATTGATCACCCCGACTCAGATAGGCTAACAAGAATATAGTCAAGCCGGGATGACGTGTGATAGACAGCAGAGTGAAAGGTGAAATCACAAGTGGTGGGTTGAAAATCCTGCAGGGGTCACATAGCCTGAGTGAGTCCATTAATTCACCAAGAGCACGTTGGGAAGGGGTTGAGGGGTCTAGGCCTGGTTGGAGTGGTCCATGTCTTGTGTGGGTGAGATATTCCAGTCTCCACCTAATAATAAGGGGCTGGCAAAAGTGGGCCAATTTGTCTGGCAGATCAATGAGGAAGGCAGGGTCACCCCACAGGGCCATACATACTGCCCAAGATGACCTCCTCTGATCCAAAGTACCCTTGATAAAGATAATTGTCCTTGCAAGTCCAAGATGACTTGGGTAGTTTGAAAGATACAGATTTCACTACCAGAATAATGACCTCTACTGAGGAAGATCCACCAGAAGCAAAGACTTGACCTGTAGATTGCCTTCAGAGCCAGTTGGCCTCATGGCTGAGTAGGTGGGTCTCTTGTAGAAAAATAATCTTACCTTGAAGCAAGGTGATATGTTTAAAAATCTGATATCTCTTAAGTTGTTCTCTTGCTCTCCTTACATTCCAGGTCAGAACATTACATAGATACATAGACAGTGTCAGCAGATAAGGCCTGTGGCCCACCCAGTCTGCCCATTTGAGCTTGTAAGTTCAGTTTATGTTTTCAAGAAGTCTGTTGCCCCTTAACCCTGACCTCCAGAATTCCTTTATGTCTATGCCATGCATTCTTAAATTCTGTGATTGTCTCAGCCCCCACCACTTCCTCTGGCAGGGTGTTCCACTTGTCCACCACCCGTTCTGTGAAGAGATTCTTTCTCATATTTCCTCTGAATTGTCCTCCCTCCAACTTCATCCCATGCCCTCTAGTCCTGGAACATCTTTTTGCTTAAAATAGTGTATTCCTGCACCCTGTTCCTCCCTGTAAGATACTTGTATGTCTCTATCATGTCCCTCTCCCTCCTCCTCCTCCAGGGAGTACATGTTCAGTTCCTTCAACTTGTCCCAGTAATGTCACTGATGAAGATATTGAATAGTACCGGTCCCAGCACTGATCCCTATGGTACCCCACTGGTCACTCTTCCTCTGTCGGTGACAGCCATTTACCACCACCTCTGTGTCCTGCCACCCAGCCAGTTACCTACCCACCACACTACTGTCCTACCCACACCCATATTCCCAGTTTGTGCAATAGTCTTCTATGTGGCACAGTGTCAAAGGCCTTGCTGAAGTCCAGATAGGCCATGTCCACTGCCCTCCCCTGATCCACCTCCCTAGTCACCCAGTCAAAAATTCAATGAGGTTGTTCTGACATGACCTCCCTGGTGAAACCATGCCACCTTGGGTCCTGTAGTCCATTGACAACCAGATGTTCCACCAATCTCTCCTCCAGTAGTGCTTCCATGATCTTCCCCACTACCGAGGTGAGGCTGACTGGTCTGTAGATCCCCACTTCCTCTTTGTTTCCACTTTGTATAAGGGGACTACATCTGCTATCCTCCAGTCTTTGGGTACCTCCCTGTTTCCAGTGATCAGCTAAACATTAATTGTGTTGTTAGCCATAGTCACCATAACTTGTAACTGTACTCCTGAGATTAATACCAGTATAGCACACTCTGCTCCTCCCCCACCCTGCAACCCTTCCACCATTAGGAAAACATCAGATCTCAAACAACACAACAATAAGAGAAGCCAGTATATTACTGCCATCATAACCAATGGTAAGAGACCAAAAAAAGACATGGGTGACATGGAATAGAAAACTTTGAGTTACCAACGCCCCCATGAACTATTTACAAACCTACCCCCAAGATGAATCACAAATAAAGGATGAGACCAAGTACCGGGGCACATGCCTCCCCGACACCCCCACTCCTAGAAAGCATGTTAAAGTGAAGTATCCACCGTTCCCAACATGCCCTCCCCATTTATCCCCAAACACTAAACTATATACAATGACCCACCCAAAGCTAACCCACAGATGAGGATAAGCTGAACTTGGCCCTAGGAAGGTCCATAACCCCTTAAGCCCTTGTCCACCCAGTAAGTGAGGGAGATCTCCTTGAGGGATGTGGTATGTTCCACTGATAGGGATCCACATCGGTGGACCCCAGGAAGAGCACTGAGATGGAGATCAAATATTGGTGTAACTATACCTCCCAGCGTCAAGGACCCCTTAAGAATTTGAATGGCAACCAGCAGTAGGGACCCAGGATGCGATGAACCTCAGCCTGTAGGCAAGGCCCAGCTATAAACAGCATCTCACCCCCACCAACAGTAAAGTTAATAGCCTAATGTTACAACATATCACCAAGCAAGCACTGTGAGCAAAACAAGGTTCAGGGCTTACCTGGAAATGGATATACTATAAATTACCATGCCCGACTGACAGTTGCTTGACATAAAGCCCTTGGGATTTTGCTTGCGCTGCAGGAAAAAAAGGGAACTGCAGTTCGAATCATTCAGGGTGGCAGCCTCAGGGGAACCCTGGGATAGAGAAGGAGCCAAGACTGATATGGGCATATAGGGGAGCAAGAGAGCTAGAGTGATGAAACCCCTATAGGGATCCTCCTCCGCCCACGTCATGCTCCATGTAAAATTAAGAGCACTTACTCTCATGATGATCCACTGCACAGGGGAGGTAGAGGATGGGGAATATAGCAGACCTCCCACCCTGAAATGCTCATGTTTAACAAACATATAAAGGTCCCCTTAAATTATGCCCCTGTTGAGGTGGACCCGACCCAAGCCTGTGGGAACACAAATGTGGACGGACCGGGAACACCTGTGCAGCAAACCCCTGAAACCAGTCCCAGTCCATAGAGTTCCTGTTCCCTGAAGAAACAATGATCCAATAAGTAAGCTCACGGACCAGGCCACTGTCAGGAGAACACCATTGCACTCCCCGCTAGAGGTACACTGAGGTGGGAAGGTACAACAAGTGACTGTGCGGCAGTCCAGCAAGAACAGTCACATCCTGCAGGGCACAATTCCGGGAGGCATCCGAGGGAGAAGAAAGCAACATCACCCCAACAAGTGATGGGTATGTAAACTCAGGTTTAAAACAGGGTTGTGGCCAGGAAGTCCAGATTAGCACTCAAGGAGTTTTAAATAGATCTGATAGGCAGATCATTAAGTATTTGCTGGCTTTATCCGGGAATCAAATGAGAACCACTGCCCTTCTATCTGAACTTGCAACCTTGCAGGTAAGCCATCCAAAATTTGAAGCCCGCAGCAATCAGTTTACTAACAATGGGGTGAAAGGCTGCTCACTTCTGGCAGATTTCACTCAGTAGATCTTGTGTGATATGGAGGGTTTCCTTCCCAAGAGATGGCCTGGAGCTCCCACCTTTATTAGAATGTGCTGCTTCTCTAAGTAACTTAAAATTTCAAGATGATGGGCCTGGGAGGCACAATCAGGGGTCTTGGATGGAGGAGGCGGTGGGCTCTTTCGATCTGGTAGGTAGTTGAAGGGAGAGGGCCCAACCACTTTAGCAAGAATTTTTTGTGTGAAAGTAACTGTGGAAGTGCCTTCCTCAGCCCAGGTAAGCTGAAAATCAGAAGATTATTTCTTTCAGATGCACCCTCCAAGTCCTCTGTTTTAACTGTAGTTTAGATATCTGCTGCTGCAATCTGACAATCTCGGGTCTGTTTTCTCCTTCCATCTTTCCAGTGAGGATGTGCGGGCCTCCGTGTCACCCAACCTCCAGCCCAGGTTGCCCATATCCATCGTGGGGATTTCAATTGGGGCTATATCTGCTAGAGTCTCCGGAATGGCTGTAATTCCTGTAAGAAGCAGTCTTCAGTAAGAGGAGAGCAGTTGCAGCTTGACTGGCTTGCCGGTGAGATTGTGAGTTCTGGGATTTTGATTTCTTGGGTGACTTTTCTGGAGATGTTGGTGGCGTGATGCTTCAACGGGCCTGCCGCATATCAGCCTCCACCCTAACAGGTACAGTTAGAAATGACAAAACCTCGAATGGAAGCTGCAGGCAGAGCCCATTAGATGAGGTGATTTTAGCAACTCAAGCTGTGTTAGTAAATGACATTATGCACACATGTAGGTTAGGTGGAGAGGTGGGAGTCTTCAAGCTAGGGCTACCATACAGCTTCAGGCATACATGATCTCTACCTGCAGGGCTATACAGGGAATTTTTGGGCACAGAGATCGGGAATTGGGGATGCCAGGAGGCAATGGGAGGAACACAGGGAAATGAAAGAGAATGTGAGCAACAAGGTAAGCCCTGGGGGTCAAATAAATTAGAAGTTAAATCAATAGCACAAAATGTTTTCAGTATATGACAGGCTGTGTGGATTCATTCTCTGATAGCCATTCCACTGTGCTGCTGCATTTGTCAGTAGGCACCTTTGCTAATATTTGTGGTTTTATATCTCTTTTATCCCCTTGGACTGTGGCACTGTCACCCAACTAGACTCCCTAACACCATAAGCCCATGAGGGACCCCGTGGAGCTGTGGTTTACTCCCCAGGTGGGGACGGAGTGGGATCGGGAGATGCAGCCTTAGCCTCACTCCCGGTTCCTGTGCCTCTATGTCTGCTTTGGTGTCCATACACTTAGGCTGCAGTTTTAGAGGCAAAGACCTAACTGAGTCATATGTCAGTGTCGTGCTGGTCCAAGTGTTTTTGAAGTACACCCTCAGAGTCGTGACATGCACTGATACCAAGGCATAAGCTGGCATCCATCACACTCCACTCCTATGTATGACATGAGCCTGCCAATCCTCCAGCCACCGCTAGAGATCAATCATGCACCAAGCCATGGTTCCCCCCACCCCCTGGAGGAGATGAGTAGTTCCCTGGATGCTCAAGCCTCCCCGGCTGGCCCTCCGACAGCTTGAGCCTGTTGTAAACCCAGGTCGCTGGCATCACGAGCAGTAGCACCAGCACTGTGCCAGCAGACCGCTTTGCTGATATTTGTAATTTAATAATGTCTGGTCAAAAGGATTCAAATGACACCTAATGCCCTGCAAGACAACTTCAACCATATTTGTCAAATACAGTACCTAAAAGCTAGTACTTCCCCTGAAAAGATACAATTAATATTTAAAAGTACCCAAGCAAGAGTAGTCGTCTGCCAGGAGAAAAGCATACAACTGTACAGGTTTCAGTACAGGAACTTATAATGTACTTTGTACCCTGCTATTCAGTCTTTTCAATGACAAGGTCCCAGACGTTTATGGCCACTCCAAAGCATACAGTAACCGTATGCTGATGACACAGTCATCTTCACCTCACATTGCAACCTGGAGACACTGAAATGCAACCTACAGTGATTTCAGCAAGGTCTGCGATGTGCTCACATTAACAGGCTGGTCATTAATGACAAAATAATAAATATTTTTTGTTCAAGAGCACCCATGCCCCAAAGTGAGGCCCTGAGTTGCACATCACAACACCAGCTAGGAACACCATTGAACAGGTCCAGGTCTTCAAGTACCTCAGGGACAAGTTAACATGCCCTCATCCTTCACATATTACACTGACCCCTGGTCAGACATATCCACCAATGCCTTGGCTTGCTATACAGAAACCAACACAACCTCACTCCTGAAGTAAAACAAATCCTAATATCCAGCCTTATCATCTCAGGAATTAACTATTTGTGCAGTCATCTACTCTAGTAAGAAGTAAGTAAGTAGTAGTAAGTAAGAGTTTATTTGTATTTGGTGACAATCCCAGAGGCTCTGGGTGCCATTACATATACAGGCAGGGTTGTGACAGCTTAAACAACATAAATTCCAATAAAATTAATACAAAAACTTAAATTACAGCTTTTAAAAACTCTCTAAAAATGCTTTTATTAAAAGGTAGGTCTTAAGGCCCTTTGAATGCCTCCACCAATGGAGCCTCCCTCAAAGACTTTGGCAATGAGTTCCAGACAGCTGTGCCAGCTACCCCTGAAAGAGCGATCTTCCAAGGTTTTCAGCCTGGCCCTCAGAACCACCAGGAGAACAGACAGAACACCAGGAGGAAGGAGCCACTGGTATAACTAAAACTTCTGTACTGGGACTAAGAACTATAAATCTTGTATTGGGACCTTTAACTTAGAGTAAAAAGGAGTTAGTGTGTTTGTCAGAGGTAGTTGAAGTAACTTGTTATCTGTGTTATCCGTGTACTTATCTAGGTGCTTGTCACAGGTGTCAGAAGGGAATTGTTATCTGTGAAATTAACCAAGTGTAGAAATATTTAAAAGTAGGGGGAATGGCTTAGCTAGAAGGAGCCAGGTTAAAACCAGATTTAAGCACTGCCCTAGATAGCTTCTGCCAGAGAACAGACAGAACACCAGGAGGAAGGAGCTACTGGTATAACTAAAACTCTCTACAGGGACTATATTGCCCCACCCCACCCTAAACCAGTTCTACTTTTTATAGGCACAGGATTTAACTGACAAAAGGAACATCCTATTTGGGAGCAGGAAGTGAGTGATCACATAGCCACCAAAGACCTACCATTCTAGAAGGGCAAGAGTAGCTCTCCGTCCCCCAGCTGCTGGAGGTCTGACTCTGAGCAAGTAAGGAGACGACTGAGAAAATAGGAACTTCTTGTCTTAGAACAGAAACATCAGGAGCTAAAAAGGCACAGAGGCAGTAAGTAGGGAAGAAAAAAGAAAAAAAGAAAAGAAACAGAGGAAAGAGTAATATTCCAAACAACAGTTAGGGGCCAGAAAAAAGACATGATGGGAGTGGTGCACTGCAGTGGCTGTGGGGCAGCAGTCTCCGGGAGACTTTCTGGAGAATGCAGTGTTGTCCCATCTGCAGACACCTCTCTGGGCTGAGGGAGGAGGTTGCTCATCTCCAGGCTGAGCTGGCCAGGATTTGTGAGACCTCCCTCCCAACCAGGGACCACCAGGGTCACTGCCGTTGTCTCAGAGGTTGCCAAGAAAGAGGAGCGGTTGGACCACAGTGGGCTCCAGGGAGGGTGAGGATGGTGGAATGGAGGTGCATCCCTCCTGTTGTACCTCTCCACAATTCTGTGCTGTTCTGGAAAAGTTTGGTTCCTCTATGGAGGCACCCACAGTGGAGACCAAAGATGATGCTGGGAACCTCCACAAAGGAGACCCACAGGAGGGTGGCATGTAACTCCACAGGGAAGGAAACAACTCCTGGTGGGGACCCACTGTTAGGGAAGGTAGAACTGGGGAGGAGGAAGGGAGAGGGAGGTAAGGTGCCTGCATGGCGCCATGGCTTGGAGGGACAGGGAGCGAATCCTCAGGATCACAGGAGCAGCTGCACAGGGAGGGAGCTGGATGCCATTGTCCACCTAGGGACAAATTACCTGACTAAGAAAGGATCAGAGCAGTGCAAAAAGCATTTGTGGAGATGGGGAGGGCCTTAGACAAATAGCACACACGGTAACCTTCTCAGAGGTGCTGCCTGTCTATGGCATGGATGAGGCTAGGGTGCTCCACACCATGGGATTCAATAAGTGGTTGGAAAACTGGTGCAGAGCTCAAGGATTTGGCATCATTGGGGACTGGGGTCCACCTGGATGGATGCAGGCCTATACTGGCATGATGGTCAGCGTCTGTCCAGGAGGGAAACCAGGATCCTAGGTGATAGGTTTAAATACTTCATTGGCAAGTATTTAAACTAGCCAAGGGGAGGTACTGGAAAGGAGCAGGAAATCCTAGCCCCCAAAAATCAGGGTACTAAGTGAGGTAGACACCAACACAGAGAGGTCAATAGGAGAAGTGCAGGGTAAATGGAGAAAGTGACAAACGAATAATGAAAGGGATGGGGCAAAAGGGGTAAGGCCATCAAGAAATGGAGGGTAATGAGTACCAATGCCTGTAGTCTGGGCAACAAGCCCCTGAACTGGTGGTCTTGATGGAAGAGGGATGCCTGATATTAGCAGTCACAGAAACATGGTACACAGAAAACCATGACTGGATGTTAACATACCAGGGTACACAACCTACATGGAGACAGGGAGGGCAGAAGGGGAGTAGCTCTTATGTAAGGGAAGGGATAAAAGCAACTGAACAAAAGAGTAAACAGGGAGGAGAGGAGGCACTGTGGGTCACCTTAGAGACTGGAAATGGCACCACAATCCGCACAGGGTTGTATACAGACCCCCATGTCAGGGGAGGGAATGGACAAGGATATGATAGAAAGCATACTTAGGATGGCAGAGAAAGGGAGATACTGTTGATGGGGGACCTTAATATGCCAGATGTTAACTGGAGCACCTTTGCTGCAGCCACATCCAAAAGCAGAGCCATTCTTGATGCCCTTCAGGTGGCATGCTTCAGACAGCTAGTTCTGGAACCTACTTATGATGGAGCAATCTTAGACCTTGTACTCTCAAATGGGGACAGTGAGAGGATCTCAGATCTAGAAGTGGGTAGCCATTTGGCAACAAGTGACCACCAAACAGTGTGGTTCATGATAAACTCCAGCTACAGAGTCAAGTCATACAAAAGCGAGGGTTCTGGACTTCAGGAGGGCTGACTTTGGCAAGACGGGAGAGTGCCTAAGAAAACACTAGCAACCAGGCTAGAAGGAGGCGGTAGCAACAATGGGGAATATCAAACTGCCATCACAGAGGCAACAAGCCTTTGTGTGAAGCAAATAAACAAATCAAAATGAAAGAAAAGCCACTATGGTTCTCAAAAGAAGTGTGTGAAGGTTAGGGAGAAAAGATAGCATTTAGGAAATATAAGGAAACACTGAAGGAGCAGGACAGAGAACTGTCCCAGTTAAGGCAGAAGGAAGCAGGGAGGGTGGTCAGAATAGCAAAGGCACAAACTGAGGAAAGATATCCAACTCGTTAAGAAGGGGATAAAACCTTTATAGGTATATCAGGGAGCGAGAAAGACAAAGGGAGGGATAGTGAGGCTGAATAGAATGGAAGGTGGGTGGGCAGAGAGTGACAGTGAAAACATAGAAACATAGAAAACAAGCAGGGATACTGAATGAATACTTCTTTTCGTTATTCACAAAAGAGGAAGTGGGGAGGTGCCTAATCCAATTAACAGAAGCACTCTGGAGAGGGGTTGATCCCAGTCCTTTCACAGAAGAAAGGGTTCTGAAAGAACTCCTAAAACTGAAGGTGGACAAAGCAATGGGGCCAGATGGAATTCACCCCAGAATTCTAAAGAATTAAGCAGAGAACTAGTGACACCACTGACTACCCTTTATTACAAATCATGGGAGGATGGTGTGGTACCTGAGGACTGGAAGAAGGCTGATGTGATTCCCTTCACAAAAGTGGGAGCAAGAGAGAGGCAGGATACTACAGACCTGTCAGTTTGACCTCTGTGGTAGGGAAAGTGATGGAATCACTTCTGAAGGAAAGAATTATTGAGTACCTAGAGGCCAATGGAGCACAGGACCCAAGGCAGCATGGGTTCCAGTGGAAGATCATGTCAGATGAATCTAATTGATTTCTTTGACTGGGTGACCAAAGTAGTAGACCAGGGAGGGGCTGTGGACATGGCCTACCTAGACTTTAGCAAGCCATTTGACACAGCCTCTCACAAAAGATTAATAGTCAAATTAACCAGCCTTGGAGTGGGTCCCAGGTTGGTAGCCTGGGTAAAACATTGGCTGAACAACAGGACACAGAAGGTAATTGTAAATGGAGTCCACTCTGAAGAAAGAGGGTTTACTAGTGGGGTACCTAAGGGTTCAGTACTGGTCACAGTCCTTTTAATGTCTTTATAAGTGACATTGCAGAGGGACGGAAGGAAAAAGTATGCCTCTTTGCAGATGACACAAAGATCTGCAGCAGGGTTGATACACAAGGAGGTGTGGAAAGGATGAAAAGGGACTTGGCAAGGTTGGAGGAATGGTCAGAAATATGGCAGCTTGTATTCAATGCAAAGAAGTGCAAAGTAATGCACCTGAGAAACAAAACCCAGGGAAGATTACACAATGGTGGGAGGGAGGTAGTAACAACAAAATGGAAAGGGACCTGGGGCAATCATATCAGATGACCTCAAGGTTGGCAAACAATGTGAGAAGGCAGTAGGGAGGGCTGGGGATACTGGCATGTATAGAGAGAGCATCACCAGCAGAAAACAGGAAGTTGTTATCCTGTACTGAGCAGTTGGTGAGACCCCATCTGAGTACTGCGTCCAGTTCTGGAGATCCCATCTCCACAAGGACATAGACAGGATTGAGGCAGTTCAGAGGAGGGCAACAAAATGGTGCAGGGTCTGCAAGAGAAGCCATATGAGGAGAGGCTAAAGAAGCTTAATATGTATACCCTTGAGGAAAGGAGGAGAGGGGGGACATGATAGAAACATTTAAGTACCTCAGTGGAATCAACAAAGTCCAAGTGGGTAGCATCTTTCAGAAAAGAGATGTGCAAGAACAAGGGACACAATTTGAAGATAGAGGGGGACAGCTCAGGGGCAATGTGAGGAAGTATTTTTTCACATAGAGGTTGGTGGATGTATGGAACAGCCTTCCTGAGGAGGTTGTGGGGCTCTAAAACTGGGAGAATTCAAGAATGCATGGGACAGACATAAGGCAATTTTTGTGGGGGTAGGAAGAAAAGGCTATTGGTTAAATAGGATCTGCAGTTTATCCTCTTGGTAGGAAATGGGCAGACTAGGTGGGCCAAGCAGTCCTTATCTGCCATCAAAGTCTATGTTTCATGCTTATGAGGCTGTTGGTAGAGGAGCCGAGGAATGCGAGGGATGGCTGGAGTAAGGAGGTCAGACAGGTAGCCAGGGCGCAGGCCATATAGGGCCTTATAGGTGAGCAAGCCCACCATGAAGATGATCCTCCATCTGACATGCAGCCAGTACAAATCCCACAAGACCAAGGTCACATGACAAGACCTAGGAAGGCTCGTCAGCAACCTCTCCACCACATTCTGCACTAGCTGTAGTCTGTGGAGGATCCCTCCATTGACCCCTAAAGTATAGAGCATTGCAGTATTCTGCAGCCAATAACACTGTACTTGAAAGAATCTTAGTAGCATCTCAATGAAGCATGCAAGTTTACAATTAACATGAAACCAGACTCCCACCACTGTGACCTACTGCATATCTTCCCACCAGCTGGCTTCCTTTCCACCGAGGTGTAAGTTAACCTCATCGAACCTGTTCCATGCCAGAGGGCAATGTTACTTTGCAACTAGAGCAGTCAAAACCAGGAACTCCCTGCCTACAGCCATCAACACTCTCACCCTCTTCTCTACCTTTTAAAGTCCAAATCACTACCTACTTTTTTCCAGAAACAGACTACATGTGCACCTAGACCGTATCTGCTAGTTGCATTAGCCTGTACCCCTTGCTGATGCTCCTGCAATTGCAGAACTCTGTTGCTAACTCACTGTTGCTTGTAATATGATAATTCTTCTTACACCTGCTGTTTATTGTATTGATCTGTTGTTTGCTGAATTGATCTTCTGTCAAATGTGACTTGTTTTGGTGTTGTATGTAATTTCATAGACTTGGACACCTTTGAAAAAGGGCTCTTGAGCTCAAAGGTCCTCTGAACACAATAAATGAATAAAACCTTGCTGTTTTTTTACATGTATTCTTAACATCTAAGCTATATTTAACCATAATTATTGTGTTTTGTATTGATACTGGCTCAATGGAGGATCATTGTACATGATCTGCAGGCTCATTAAGTTTGTCCTGGACAAATAAATAAACTGAAATTGAATCAAAAATGGAACTTGAACTGTTACTTTGTTTATATCTGAAGTATTTAATTTTTCTAGACTTTTCATAGAGCTAGGTATAATGTGCGAAATAACACTTTTCCTGGAGGCTGGCATATTTAGTGAACAAAATCCAAGCAATCTCTGCACTCATGTGCCAATAATGTTGCAAAACAAACACCAGCCTTCTTTTTCTTTCCACAAAGCTGTGAATTTTTATTGTATGATGTCGGATTCACAAGTAAATCTTTCTGCTCCAAGAATTCCAAATTGCAGCCATTGTAGTACATCCAGCAAACACTGTTACTAAGCAGCTCTGACCATGTGTGTGTTCTTCCTAAGGATCCCTTAGAAGACCACACATGTGGTCGAAGCGCTGGCAACAGTGTTTTGCAATTATTGGCACATGAGTGCAGAGATTGCTTGGATTTTGTTCATTATTGATGGGGTTAGCAACCCCCACACTCTGCACCTAGGTTACCTGTGCACACGCCTGAGGAGTGGTCTGACTTGGCATATTTAGTGCCATGCTCCATCTATACTTCATCAGTAGAGCCAGTGGGTTTTATGTGATAACAGTGAGTCCATAAGACCGCCGATCACATAAAGTGATGCAACAACTGCCAAAGTCAAAAGAGCTGAATCAGACACACCAATCACGTAAATAGTGACGGTCACTGACTTCGTAAGAAAAGCATTTTACACAGGGCAAGCCCTCGCACCTCTCAAAATAATTATTGTTAACTCCAGGGCAGCGGACTTAGAGAAAATAGAAGCTCCCCTGGAAGCAAAATACCTTCCTGCACTGGGATCCAAACCCAGCACCACAGGCTCCAGAAGCAGTGGCTCAAGCCACTACACCACATGGCCAACTTGGCAGAGCATGCCCAAATTCATATGTTTATCCCTTTCTCATGAGTGTAGTGCGTGTCCCTCAACGCCACACTCGCTATAACTATTCAGTGCTCTTCTCTTTACTCGCGCTACATGGAGCGGTATTATTGAGTCACTCATATTGAGCCTCAATAATACTTACCCATATACTGGGCTAGTGATTTCGATATAGAATTTGCAAATTAGTGATCAAAGAGAAGCAATTTTGGATAATTACAGACATTATAGTTACCATACATTTCATATTACTATTCAGTATGCTACAGCAGTTTAAGTATACATATTGCTTCAAGGCATGAAAGTCCAATGACCTATTTACCAGGGCCTAATTAGAAATGAATTACTGTGACAGCCAGGCCAGTGGCATGGTGGGTGAGTCATTCATGCCTCCCTGCTGCCACACCATGACCCGGGTTCAGGAACAGACTCGAGTCACTGGGGGCTCAGCCAGGGAGGGAAGATTGAGCATCCATAGGACAGCTGTCTCCTCCCTCAGGGAGGGGCATTCCCATGACTTGTCATTTGACTGCCTCCTGGAGGAATCCAGATGCCAGCATGTGTGTAGTCTCACTGTTTGTGGAAGGGCCAGTGTATGGAGTGCTGAAGGCCCCACAAAGATGAAGCATGCACTCTGCACTCATTACACGTCCAGCTATGCCTTGGGAGAAAATCAGGAGGAGAAAAGGGAGTATGGGCTTAATGAAACCCTCCCTTTAGCACCAGTGGCCCACCCAGTCTCAGAGGACTGGCAGAGACTAGGACGGCCACATGATACAGGATGGGATGATACAGTTGCCCAGCCTGCCCAGGAGGGATAAAAACCTATATTGGAAAAATCAATTAGTTTGGTCATTGAAAATATATGTAAAGTGTTTCAGAATGTTAAGTTCTGAGAGAGATACTGAAACTTCAGGTGCTGAAAACTGGTCCGCTCTGACCTCAATTATGAGGAAGCTCATGGAGACCATTCTGAAGGAAAGATTGGTAAACTTTCTGGATGATAACAGACTCCATGATGATAGGCAGCATGGGTTCATGTTGAGGCAGTCCTGCCAGACCAACTTACATAAGTGATATTTTATTGAGTAACAAGGAGAGTTGACAAAGGCCAAGCAGTGGACAGTGGGTATTTGAATTTCAATAAGGCCTTAGGCTCTGTTACCCACAGGAGATTGATTAGGAAGCTGGAGGACTTGGAGGTTGATGTAAAACTGGTGGGTACAACACTGGTTATAAGACAGCAACCAAAAGCTGGTAGTTTGGGGAATTCTTGAATGCTAGGCAAGTCACTAGTGGGGTCCCACAGGGCCTCGATGCACAGTTCAGTGTTATTCAGCATCTTCATCAGTGATATTGCTAAAGGGGTAAAAGGCAAAATGTCTCTTTGCAGATAATAAACAGCTCTGTGGGATGGTGGATATGGAGGAAGGACACAAGACATTAGGAAACACCTGGCTAAACCTGAGAGGTGGTCAGGTACTTGGCAACTGATTCAATACCAAAAGTGTATGGTAATGTATTTAGTGATGAAGAACCCTGAAACAATATATTGGCTGGTCGGTGTGTAGGTCACCAAGTCAGTGGAGAAGAAAGACTTGGGTGTGATCATCACAAGTGACATGAAGTACTCAGCACACTGCAAGAGAACAGTGGCCAAGGTGAGTAGGATGCTGGAATGCATAGCCAGGAGTATTACCAGTGGAAAGGCAGAGGTCACTGCCACTGTACAGGTCACTGGGTAGGCCACATCTGGAGTGCAGTGCAGCACTGGAGCCCTTGCCTAAAGAAAGACATCAACTTACTGGAGACAGTATAGAAAAGGGTGGCCAAGATGATCCGGGGACAACAGGGTAGGCCATTCAAGGAGCTACTTAAAGATCTGAACTTGTACTCCCTGGAGGATAGACAAGAGAGGGTGACATGTTTGAAACCTATAAATACATTAAGAATGTCAACAAAGTAAACTCTGAGGATCTATTTGACCTTAGTGTAAACAGGACTACTGGGGCACAACTTCAAACTGGTGGGGGACACTTCAAAAAGGAAATGAGGAGTCATTCTTTTCACTGAAAGCATGATAACAAAGTGGAATGAGTTGCCAGAGAAAGTAGTCTCCATGAAGACTGTAGATAGCTTCAAGAGGGGAGGGAACTGAGTAAATGGGAATTTTGCATTAAGAGGGGGATGTTGAGGGGTGGAATGGATAGCAAGGAGGAGGGGCAGATATCTCAATAGATTCTGAGGGGTCTGCAAACTTGACCAGACTAGATAGACCTCAATGCCTTTTTTAGCTGGCTATTTTCATATGTTCTTAACTGTAGAGCCCGTTTCCACAGATGTATTCCACAGAATCTAAACATTCATTCTAAAAGCTGGTTCTTTATGAAAGGTATTCTCTTCTGAATAATTTAATGGTTGTACTGAAGCAAGAAGCCAGTCTACCAGAAAAGTGTCTGAACCCAAACAATGAGACTACATTGAAGATGAGAACTAAATCCTAACCCATTTACCTTAATTAAGTACTAGTGTGAAAGCCTTTTCAACCATTTAAATACCAACAGTACTGTTTTCTTCTGACTTTAGAGACTTTTAAATATATTTCCAAGTGCAATACAACCTGTTTGATAATTTGAAATACTGCATGACAGCTCTAAACAATTTGACAAATTGCATATAAAATGTTTTTATAGACATTTGACTCTTTCTATAAATCTGGTTTTTAAACAAAACAATACTAACAAGTATGTGTCAATGCCAGATGTTCTTCAATGGTATGGAAGCTCTGGGGTACTGGATGCATTGTGGTACACTGTGTGGGTTATGTATTACCAATATTATGAGGTTGCATTCATAAATTTGAATGCAGGCTCATAAATTTATGTTTTAATATTTTTGCCCATATTGTCAACATTGCCATCTTCATTACCCCACCTCATGAAAAAGTGCAGAAAAATGTTCAACTCCTGTCTGAAAGGTGATTTCACATACAGACTGCAAAATTATCTTTCTGGATGCAAAAACACATTTTGAGCAGGATTTGAAAATGATAGCTGTCACATTCATGAGGTGTTGTAAATGGCTATGTTGAAAGATTGCAGTAAAATAATGAAGATGACCAAAGTTGTGAGCCTGTGTTTGCAAAAATTCAATGTAGGCTCATAACTTTGTTGTTTTTTCAATATTTTTACACCATGTTTTCAATGTAACCTTCTTATGACCATGCCTCATGAATAAGGGCACAGAAAATGTTGATTCTGCCGAAAGATGATTTTGACAGGGACCGCGAAATCACCTTTCGTGATGAAAACACATTTTGGCCAGGATTTGAAAAATGTCTGCTGTCACATTCATGAGATGCTGGAAAGAAATGACTATGTTGTAAATTTGGGGTAAACATTGAAAATTACAAAGTTATGAGCTCATGCTCACAAAATTCACTGTAGGTTCATAACTTTGTTGTTTTAATATTTTTATACCAAATTTTCAGCATTGCCTTCTTATGACTCTGCCTCATGAACAAGAGCACATAAAATATTGAACTCCTGCCCAAAGGGGATTTCTCACAGGGACTGCAAAATAACCTTTCACGATGTAAAACACATTTTGAACAGGATTTGAAAAATGACAGCTGTCACATTCATGAGGTGTTGTAAAGAAATGACTATGTTGTAAATCTGAGGTAAAAATATTGAAAATTACCAAAGCTACAAACCTGCATTCACAAAATTGAACACAGGCTCATAAGTTTGTTGTTTGTTAATATTTGTACACCAAATTTTCAACATAGCCTTCTTAGATACACACCTCTTGAACAAGGGCAAAGAAAATTGTCAATTCTGACTGGAAGGGTGATTTTGTACAGGGACCATGAAATCATCTTTTGGAATGTAAAACACATTTTGGACAGTATTTGAAAATAACAGGTGTCACATTTATGAGGTGCTGTAAAGAAATGATTATGTTGTAAATTTGGAGTAAAATATTGAAAATTACCAAAGTTACAAGCTCATGCGCAAAAAATTCAATATAGGCTCATAACTTGCTATTTTTTTAATATTTTACACAAAATTTTAAACATAGCTTTCTTATGATCCCACCCAATGAACAGGAGAGAAAATTTCAACTCCTGCCCAAAAGTGATTTTGCACGGGACTGCAAAATCACCTTTCAGGACAGGTTTGTCTAATGGCACTGAAAATGTTCATGATGTGGGGTCCCAAAAGGCATGTTGAAAATTTGGGCAAAAATATGTACAAATGGCCACTCTATGCCACTAAGTTCAAAACCCTATTGAAATGCATTGAGTCTGGCCCAGTGGTGTAGAGGGCTGAGGCGCTGTCACCTTACCTCGAGCCACGGTGACCTGGGTTCGAGGCAGATTTGGGACTCAGGGGCTGGCAGGAAGGAGAAGATTGAGCATCTGTAAGACAGCCTCCTCTCCTGAGATGAGTAGTGGGGATGCGTCACTCTGCAGTGGCCCCCAGTGGTGACGGGGCAGGGCAGATGTAACACAAGGGAACATCACCAGAAAAGTAGAAAAATGGCTCTGCATTCAGCCGGATGATGACCACCTTGGATCTGAGGCTGTCAATGTCCCAGAGCTCCTGGTCCCTCAGCAGTTCTCTGAGGGCCAAGTACTAATGTAACTTGCCCCTGGTGCCATTCCCTCAGAGAGAGACCGCCCAGCAAAGTTACGTCAAGTTACCCTGGGGATGACTGTGAATATGATGGCTGAGACTGAGGAGCAAAGACGGATCAAATGCAGCCTTGCACAGCTTGAAGGAGTGGCTGAGGTGGTAGTAATAGGGAGAAAATATATAACAGAAAAAAGAAATGCATTGAACTCATACCTGTTTCTTCAGTTTGTGGTCCAGCTTTGAAAAGTGAAGACATGTCTACGGTCCACAGAAGATGATGGCATTGGACCTCGGTGGGTGCTGAGTGGGAAGGTTGGGTAGGGAAGAGTAACAGCTGTAAAGACATTGATGGATGGTTTTCTTTTCACTCAGTTTTTAAAAAGCTGGAAGGACGTGTTTTATTTTCTTACTGATCATGGCACTGAAGGATTGGGCACCCCCAGTGTCACTGTTATGTTTGGGAGGGTGCTGAGAGGGAGGGAAGGTCAGGTGGGTGGGGTTACAAAAAAATGTAATGAAGATGTTTATTGTTTATTGATAAGAATCAGAATTACAACCTTTGAGTCATATACTCTTTTACAAAGGCTCTACATCAGGACATTATAACATTGCACAAGGAAAACATATCACGATATGACAGAAAACAAATACATAGCATAGGGTGGACACCCTGGCTCAGAATTACAGATGATCAATGGGTATAGACCCTGTGTAGTGGTGAGCAAAGTGGCTCGAAATTCACTCCATGAAGTGATTCATGGAGTAACTTGGAATCCGTGAAGTATTATGCAGTGCGAAGCAGAGTACTTTGGTTATAATGGGGAATGCTAAGTCCATTGAGAACAGTGACTTGCATTATTCCTCCTTCCCAAACCACTTCTCCACCGATTTTAAGGTGAAGTACATTGAAATCACTTGTACTTACTCACTTCACCTTGTTTCTTTGAGCTCCAAAGGCTAAGTTTGCAGTGCTTCATGGGCTTATGGTCACATGGGCTCTAGATTGTTCTGCAGAGCCTCAGTTCTGTGTAGTGTGTGTGTGCAGTGGAAGATGGAGACAGTTTCCTCTCAGAGCTCTGCGATTCAAATCCTCTAAAACTGTAAAAAGCCTTTTTGAGCTTTTTTTGCTCACAATCTAGTACATCGATTGAAGGAACCCTCCTGTGCTCATATCATCGAGTGTTTATTGTTTGTGTGTGTGGATTTTGAATGTTAATTTAGAACAGTCGGTCTGTGTACTGTGAAGTGTGCTTTTGGGAAGGCATATCTGTGGTGTAGTAGATTAACTGGGAGAAAAGGCAGTCTTCCTGTTTTGGTTATATTTTTCTTGTATAACTGTGTTAATGTACACACAGTAATATTTTCATTAATTCTTGAAATTTTTTGCTGATTGTTGTGGTGCAGTAGTGTATAATCTCATTTTTTAAAACATTTGGTTATATTACTAAAGGTTTTCAATTTGCTATGTATTACTTGTTCAAGTTGTTCAAGTTTATTGCAAGAAAACTCCGTTGAGCAAGCTCATTCACAAGGAGGTCCTGAGACAGGTATACAGACAGGTACAAAATACATATAGATAATTACATACCAATATTTAACATGCAGTGAAAGTTCCACCAGGTACAAAATGTTCATGATAAAAGTAACACTGATGATATAGAGAGTGTGAAACTAAGGTAACATGTGGTAGCAGAGATGGGACTACTAAGACAGCAGAGTATAGTTTAGCAACAGCTACAAGTGTCTTTTATTCTATCAGTAGTAATCCTTTTGAATAAGTTAACAGAGACTGTGCTGGATAATTTCAGAGAGGATTGTAACTGATTCCAAATGGCTTGCAGGAGCATGAGATAGCGTTTGCCAAATGAGGTACGAGTCCTGGGTACACCAAGGAGGAGAAAGTCTGACTTCCAGAGGGAGTAGACACTGTGAGATATGTGTACTAGTGAGGTTAGGTATTGCCAAGTTTATTCAGAAGAAGTTTTAGAGTCCATGTACCAGCATGGAGTGACTGTCTAATGGCAAGTGAGGTCCAGCCAACTGTAGTGACAGAACACAGTGATGAGTTTGATGCGGGAATTTGTGATGAATCATAGGGCACAATGATAGGGAAATGTCTAGCTTATGAAGGTTGGTAAGTGCGGAGGAGTTGTAGGTAATATCACCGTAATCAAGAAGGGGAGGAATGTGGCCTGGACAAGCCTGGTTCTAATCTCCATAGGGAAGAAGGACCTGTTGCGGAAGAAAATGCCAAGCCTGGCTTTTAGTCTCTTAGACAGGTCATCAAGATGAACATTGAAGGAAAGCTAATTGTTGAGTCAGAAGCCAAGATATTTGAAATTTGAGACAATTTCCAATGGTTCTCCTAGGGAGGTGACAATAAAATCTCTAGGTAAGACGAGAGTAGTAGTGGAGGAAGTGCATGGGGAGAAAATCATGCCTTTCATTTTCTTACCATTTAGGAGCAACTTAACATTAATTAGATTAGTTTCTAGTTGTGCAAAGTCAGCTTGGAGAAGGTCTCTAACTCCAGACAATGAAGGGTTAGATGTGTATAGGACTGTATCTTCTGCAAAGAAATGCAGGTGTGACTTAGTTATCTGGTAGTCAAGATTGTTTATGTATAAGGAAAAGAATGGCGCTAGGATAGAGTCTTGTGGAACTCTCCAAGCAATAGGTAGACAGGATGAAAATAAATCACCTGCTTTAACTTTCTGAGTCCTTCCAGTTAAATAGTTGTTGAACCACTGAATGGTGGACGGGTAGAGCCTATTTTAATAAGGCTATTCACTAATAAGTTGTGATCTACGGTGTCAAAGGCTTTACTGAGATCTAAGAATACTGCTGCCGTTGTTTCTTAGACTCCATTACAGAGACCAGTCATTAGTAACCTTGGCCAGAGCTGTAATGGTGCTGTGGTTTGTTGACTGGATTGTAAAGGGTTTAAAGAATGGGTTTCAATGTGGTTTTTCAGTTGTATATAGATCAGTTTTTCAAAGACTTTCTAAAGGAAAGGCAAAATTGAGATGGGTCTATAGTTATTGAGGTCAAAGGGTCACCCGACTTGAATAGGGAAGGATATGGGCGATTTCCAACATGATGGAACTGTGGCTGTGGAAATAGAAAGGTTGAATATATGAAGGATAGGGGTAAGGTAAGCGTAACCAAATTTTAAGAAGAATGGTTCAAGTCTATCTTCTCAGGTACTTTTTTGGTGTCTAGGTTAATAAGCGAATCTTCAACTTCTTTAAAATTAAGGGGAGCGGTTGAAATGGACAGGCTAGAGGTAGACAGCGACACATTCAAGCTGTCTTGGTTCTAACTTGGGTAACGTACGGAGAAGAGTCGAATGCTAAGCTGGCAGTAATGAAGTGGGAATTAAGTTCTTCTAGTATTTGGTGATTACTTTCACAACCGTATTCTTTACTGTGGATCTAGATGGAATAGAGGACAGTCGATCGACCTTGATGGACTTAAGAGTCCTCTAGATTTTGTGAGAGTTCCTTTTGCCTGCTCTAGGAGGAAACGTAGAAGTTTGCTTTGGTCGTGCAAATATGTTTAACATGAAGCATTCCTAGCTGCTCTAAATACCTGCCAATCTAAAGGGCTCTTGGTACACCTAGCCTGAGCCCCTAGGTTATCATGGTTTGTCAGTGCAGCCTTAAGTTCCAGTGTGAACCAAGGGTGCAAGTTTTGTGTGTCAAACCTTAATAATGGGTGCATGTCTATTGGCCAGTGAAGTAATGTTATCATTGAGGACATTAGCAGTCTCATCTACTGACTTTGCAAGGAAGAGATCTTGCCATCTTGTAGTGTGTGTGTGATGTGTGCCATTAAATCAGACACCTTTTATTGTGTCACAGAGCAATTGCAGCAGTGTGAACCTGCTATCCACTGCATCTGCATGAATTTTTCATACTGCTTTGTGGTATCTTTACTGGTAGTGGACTGTTACTGCTTGCACTACCCCTGCCTACCCCAACTGGCAAAAGGTATTCTTTTCCAGATTTGGATTTGTGACTTGTGAGCACTGGTTAGGTGTTGTTGTGTCTTGTGTCTGCATCTCTTGAGTGCACAGCTCAATCTTAATCTGTCTGTGCTTTTGCAGTACACCATTAATTCTGGGAGACTGTGCATGTTTTGTTACCCTCTCATTTCACTTTGTCAGCACTGAGGAATTTTCTGGACTCAAGACAGTAGCATTTTGGGGATGCAAATTAATTCTGGTGACTGTGTGTGACCACTACGCACATGACTGAGTGTGCCATTAATTCTGGGAGACTTCACATTTCTTGTTACTCATCTTACACTCTCATTTCACTTTGTCAGCACTGGGAGTTTTCTGGACACAAGACAGTAGCATTTTAGGGATACACATTAAATCCCATGACTGTATGTGACCACTCTTGGCATGATGGAGTGCACCATTAATTCTGGGAGACTTTCAATTGAATATAGGCAGTTAAGGGTGACCTATGCCTTACAGTTAAAGCTTTTCATGACCCTGGCTTACTGGAAAGCATAGGATTGCAAAAATATCAAGAAGCTAATAAAAACAAGCTCTCATAGTCATAGATTAATAGGTGAAATTAATGACCAAGAAAAGATCTGATTTTTTCACACAAAATGATAATAAGTAGCTGGAATTTTTACCCAATCATATTGTAGAAAGTGAAAATATGGATCAGTTTAAATATAGACTAGATCAACATATGGGTGATAAAATTGTATGTTCCACCAATAGGAAATAACTGGTGGTGAGTTCAATAAAGGACATTCTGTCTATAGCACTCGTATTCAACTATGAACCAATGAACTTTTTGCATTTTTTTACCCTCTCATTTCACTTTGTCAGCACTGGGGAATTTTCTTGACACAAGACAGTAGCATTTTGGGGATGCACATTAATTCTGGTGACTGTGTGTGACCACTGTGCACATGACTGAGTGCGCCATTAATTCTGGGAGACTTCGCATTCTAGTTACACTCTCATTTCACTTCATCAGCACTGGGAATTTTATGGACACAAGACAGTAGCATTTTGGGGATGCACATTAATTCTGGTGACTATGTGTGACTACTGCATGCATGAAGTCTGAGTCCGCCATTAATTCTGGGAGACTTTGCATTTCTTGTGCTCTCATTTCACTTCATCACCGTCAGCACTGGGAATTTTCTGGACACAAGACATGAGCATTTTGGGGATGCACATTAATTCTGGTGACTGTGTGTGTGAAGGGCTGCCAATATTATTATCACTTCACCTTACTTGGCGTTAAAGTGAATGACAATGCAAAGTAATAATCACAAGGCGGTGAGCCTTTGCATTGGCCAGTTCAGCTTAGTAGTGATTATCAAGTATGCGCCACTTCGTGGGCACTGGCTGGCAAAATTTAAATTTGCTGCATCTCTAACCCTGTGTCAGTGGAGTAAACATAGATGACCAAAGGAGCAATGAGAAGCTATACAAATATATACATAGTCATAAGCAAAGTGAAGCAGTATTATACAGTGGATTAAACATAGCTGGCCAAAGGGTATTAGGAAGCTATGCAAGTATGTACATAATCATAAACAAAGTGAAGCAGTAATATACAGGGACACATCACGGACCTGTGAGAGGACATAGTCTGGCAGCTCTGGGGGAGGGCAGGTGATAGGGGTTAAGGACTAGTCAGAGGCTAGAGACGATGATGGCCTCCTTAACTTGACTTTGAAAGGGCCTAACTTGTCAATAGTGGAAATATCATCTGGGAGGGCATTTAGCCAGAGGGTGCTTTGTAGTGATAGGACCATTGTCCCAGGGAGGTCCGACAGTGAGGGACATTGAATAAGGTTTTCAAAGAGCTAGGTGACCCAAGCAGGGAGAGCAGGTTATAGCAGGTTGTGAATGTCGCTGGGGCATTACCAATGTGATCTTTTGGTGAATAGGCAGGTGGTATTTTAGCCTACCCTGAATGCTGAGCCATGAGGAGATTGATATAGGTCACAGGAGTGAGTAATCCAGTCACACCCAATGACCAAGTGGTATGCCTTCTTTAGGGCAAACTGAGATTCTGCAAAGGTCAGTAGAGCTGGCAGCACTCATAACAAGCCCATAGTCTATCAGCGAGAGGATGGAGGCGCTATAGTAGGTGGAGAGCCTCTGGAGGTAAGCACCTTTTCTGCCTGTAGGGAGGCCCAGCCTGGAGTTAATAGCAGAGGAGACATTATGGATGTGACTGTGCCTTTGGAGCAGCATGGTACTGGACCACGGGGGCTCACTTATGGGTGGCAACACTGGGAGACTGGGCACCCCAGTGTCACTGTTATATTTGTTGGGGGTTGCTGAGGACAGTCACGGTGGGGGGAGTAAATAAAATAAATAAAACCAAGGAGATGTGACTGTGCATTAGGAGTGGCATGGTAGAGCTGGCGACACTGGGGATTGGGCACCCCAATGTCAGTGTTATGTTTGTGGGGGTGCTGAGATGGAGGGCTGGGTGCAGGGGACAATCAGGGCCCCCACTAAAGACATTGAAGGACAGTTTCCTTTACGGCTGACAGACATTCCAGGCATTCCAGGATGACCAAGATGAATCAGCCTAGCTTGCTGAGCTGCGTACATCAAGGGAAGAGCTGACCCATGATTGGTTCAGCTCTTTCTTTGTATACATAAAGTTTCTGCCCAGCAAGCCAGAACTCCATCATAATCGCCTGCCTGATGATTGGTGTGGTACAGACTTGCCTCTAAAACACTGCACTGCATTGAACAAACAGTGTCACACACATCAAAAAGCAGTACTATTGCAATACATTCACTTGTGCATGCGCATAGCAAACACAAAAGCAATATGTCAGAAGAAGTTTGATTCAAAACTGCAGTGTTGGAATACTTTGAAATTCTAAGCAATTTTGGAAAAAAACTGAAATTACGGAATATCCAGAAATCACCGACCTTACCTATCAGCATTATGTCCTCAATGACTGAAACATCATAACTAACCAAGAAAAATGTATTGCATTCTGCTTGAAATGTTATTTCTGACATCATAAGTGGTGAGGTCACACTGCAGATGAGGAAAGAAAAACATCTTCAGATAGAAGAGAGTCAGTTTTTAGGTGCTAGTTCACGCAATTACATATCACATCTAGTACTACTGGCAGAACTGTAACTGGCAAAAAGAAAAGAAAATTGCTTCAAAAATAAAAAATAACAGTTATGAGATGGGGAGTGGCTATGGCATCAACAACAGGACACCACTGTAAACCAGTTCTGTGCAATGAATATTAATCCTAATTAAAACTGAATAGACTTGACTGAGGTAGGACATTCAGAGTGTGATCTTGGACTGGCAAAATAACTTTGATATTCTTATTATCCCAAAAGTAATTACTCTTTTATTAGGCTTTTTACTTATCACATTTCTTATGCATGATATATCCATTTTAGAAGTTCATGTTTAAAAAAAATCTTCAAAAGAAAAAGAAAAATATTCTGGACTTGATTTTCAAAGCCCTAAACTGATGCAGGATGCCTGCATTAATAGAAATGATGCAAGGAGCACCTTGCATCAAAATGTGCAGCAATGCCTGTTTTCAAATTCAGGCTGCATCAAAATCAGGTGCCCTTGTGCCAGACTAGCCCTGCATCAGCCTGTAGCACACACAGAGGTGTGCATGGCAGATGGGTCCTCAGCCAGAACATTGCTGCCAGATCCCTTATGTGGGATTCTCAACAGCCTCAATATCAGCAGGACCCACCTGGAGTTAAATCAGCCTAGAGATGATCCAACAGCCCATGTGCCACCACCATCCATAGTATCTGAATGTGAAGAAACCTGGCAGCATGACCTGTGTGGCATATGGAGGCACACAGGTACACCATAGTAATGGCCACTCAGCGGTGGAGACAGCCCCATCAGGCATTCACATTGCCCCTGAATGTTCTGGCAGTGGTGGTGGGCCTTGCATGATGCTATGCCCCCTCCTGAGCCATGCCCTACAGGGTGGACAGTCATGGGCAGGGGCCTGTTGGTGGACTCAGACCTGGGGACTGTTGTATCAGTCCCCACCTGAATGGCCCAGCTGCTACAATCCCACACCTGTTGCTGTCATGCAGGAGAATGGCACCCAGGCACACACCCATCCACAATGGTGGCACACCATGCCAGAGCTGATGTGGCTTCATCTGACAGGCTGGATGCCTGGGACAGAGATACATATCATCTCTGCTTGCAGAGGCTGAGTGCTTCAGGTGGGTGTTCAGATGGTCAGCATACCATGAAAAGGAGTCAGCACTGTGATGTGCCCTCAGTCCATAGACCTGTGTACCTGGTGCTGGCAACTCCAGGTATGATGTGCCCTAACCACAACAGTACATGTCTCAGACCATAAGTTGACTTCTGCTGGTTTTCTCTTTTTCTAATCTAGGTCATCAATAGTGGTGTCTCGTGTCTTTGCTAGCAGCATTGTTCCACCGTGTTGTCCCTGTGGGAGCATTGCCCCCAAGCATTGCAGACAGAAGTTCCCAGCTATGCCATGTATGGCTAGTGGGGTACACCAGTTGGCAAATGTGTGAAGTGCTGCTGACAAGAGTACCACAGCAACACACACACATTGGCATTGATTATGGACTATGCTTCAGTTTGTCAGTATCACTCTGTCCTGTCACCCCATCTACATGCTAACTGAAGTTCACCACCCTGGTATCTACACCCTGCCATCTGTCTTGTCATGTATTTTCAGGGCCAACCTCCAGACAGGAGGCTCTGTCAAACCCTCCCATGCACCATGTGTGGCAACTGTCTGAGTTTGGCACCGGGACCCTCCTGTACTAAAATTAGTGCAGGGTCCTCAGCACACTTGACTTCTGTGCAAGCTGCTATTTGGCACAGCTTGCAACAGTCTAAAATCCCTTTTGAAAATTGAGCCTCCTGAGTCAAATTAACTTTAGAACAGAGAATGTATCATCTGACTATAGAATGGCCATGAAAATAATGCATCCTGATTGGCTGAAAGCTATGATCAGCCATGCATTCATTTTTCAATTGATGCCGGTCAAATACAAGTGCCAATTCAGGGTGCCCCATTACTTACAGTATCCAGGGTACCTGTTTCGGGCGGCTAGACGCCATTTTTTTTCTCTTGCTTAGCAAGCAAGTTTGTAGCCAGTAGAGCGCTTCCATCTTGTCTCTTATTTCCATCTGGTCTGATAAAAAACAAGGAAAGCAAACAAACTGAAAGCTGTTAATCCAATCACTAAATCACTTCATGGTGGCAGTCGCGAGTTTTCAAAATGCAGCACGCGATTCCCTCACAGCAGCTACGAAAACCCACTAATGCAAAGCCGTCTGCCACAAACTACAAAGGCAGCAACTGATTCCCTCATAGAAGCTATGAAAACTGCAAATGCATAGCAGTTTCTAAATACAGAAACCACGAAACGTAAACTCACTTGTTTCATCCTGTAATGAAGACCTGCCCAGACCAAGCTTTAGGCTTACTGTCCGAAATTACTGCTTTCTTTCCTAATCGCAACAGCTGTTGTCCCAACAATTAAAAAAAAACGAAACAACAAAGGCAGCCTTAAAACAAAAATGGAGCAGAAATAAAATACAATGGGAACAAAATGTGCCATGGGGGGGCACTACACAAACAAACTCTGCTGTGGGAGCACCAATAACATTCAACCTGCTTTTGTTTTTTTTTTTCAACTACAGTGTCTCCATTAGGACAAAACTCCTCTATTTCAGTATAGGTAGAGGAACTATTTAATTACAAACTTAGTATAAATTAATATTTTGTTATCAAATTTTCTCAATTCCTTTTTTATTCTGCCCATTTTCTAAGTGCAATAATACCCTCCAGAGTGGGCATTATTGGGAAATGCCGGACCTTCCAGGGCTATAAGGCCCTCCGCCTGTGACATCGGGCCTCATTATACGCCCTGGGCAGTTCAGCATTTTCAATAATGCCCACCCTTTGGGTATTATTGCTTACATATAGATGACAATTAGAACAGTCAGAAATTAAGTCTTGGAAACATAAGTATTAACAAAATTGTATAGACAACAATCTATAGAAAGTCACCCAATTAAAGGTAATCCACTGTACTGAGGTAAAGTGTTTCTACCATCCCTTTGTGCCACAGGAATTATCCTATCTCCATGAGAGATGGAAAGGCATGCATAAGTATGCATTGAAATACTTTTATGGGTAAAGCAAATACTTAAAGCCAGTCCCTAGACAGACAAACTGATAGGACACACTCAATCAAATAAGTAACAATAATACCATTATCCTTTAAATACTGTCCTAAGTGGTACCCTGTTATGCCACTAGCAATAATTAGAAATGATTACATTTTCAAAGGCAATGACACAATACTGTGTTTGATGGTACTTTGACCAATTAAAATAATTTAACCAGCAAAAGCCAGAAATAAAGAATGCAAATAGACCTGCTCCACTTTCAAGGAAGATATGAAGTTCAATAAGAGGCAGAACTATCTCAGCTTCTGTAAAATAACCTTAGATAGGCTTAATGATTGTTCATCCATTAGAAAGGACTGTTCTTCAGAAATAGTTGTACCTGTGTCCACAAAAGGTCATTCTGATCTTATCTACTCCTAATAAAGCTGCCAGTCGATCAATTTTACAAACTATGTGGACCTTGCCATCTGTATTGTCACCTGGGTGGCCATTTTATATAAGGTTAAGCAAAAGACAGTTTGGACTATATATGGAGGTTTTGCAGGTTTAATTACAGAAAAGCTGCCACTTAGCTGCATTACACAGTATCTGAACACAAGTTCAAAAATCTTCATTTATGCATTTGGGGAGCAAAGCAAACATCAGGAAAATGGAAATTTACAGTCTTTGTAGTTTATAGCCCTCTAATCCACATGATTCTCAGAAGCATTTTACAGTACAGTTCAAATGCCCAGACACAGAAAATAGAATTGGCTCTTCATATCTATACTTCCAGGCTCGTGATTCTCTGCATTTTGTTCTAGTTTAGACATTAGGGGCCCAATTCAAGATGGGTTCACTGTGGCGCAGTGACTTGCACCAACACATATGTAGAAAGTCACACTTTGCGCATGGGTTCTGCTGGCCAGGATTCCAAAAGGTGGCCTGCAGCATGGCATGGAGGGCCTGCACCCAGGGGTACTTACACCACCCAAGGCCCCTATGGAATGGGAGAAGGAGGTTTCGGCAGTAGCTGCACCCAATTCTGGAAAGGTAGCTGTCAGAACTCCTCACCATTCCAGGAGGCGCCAGGCACTGTATGCTAGGACCAACTCTGTGCTGATGTATGGGCTTCTGCTGTGCTCAACTGGCTGATACCCCCATGGCCCAAACCACACATTGCCATGCCACCCCAACCCCCCCCATATAGTAGTCCCCCACCCTGGCCTTACCAGGGTCCACCCACTGGCTCCTGGTACTGTGTCAGCAGTAATGCCACCCCTGGTGCCAGTGTGTTTCTAGCAACACACCCTCCATGGCCCACTGGGGCTTGTGAGCATGTCTTAGGGCTGGGGGAGCTGCACCCTGTCATCAGGCTAGTCAGTGGCGTGGCACCCAGGTCAGGTGTGCCCTTCCTGTGGTGCACTGTTGGAGGTGCCGAGTTGCAGGGCATAGGTGCCGGGACTCTGCCTGTTCTGGAATCTGGTGCACGGTCCCGGCATAGTGGTTATGTCGCAACTCACATTCACCAGTGAGTTGCACAATACATCTTAGAATTGGGCCTAATTTTCACCATGACTCCCAGGCTTTTGTGATAAAAAGTAGATCATCCTGAGAGGAGAGTGCATTAAACTTTACTTTTAAGTCACAAATCACCTCAAAAGCAGGATCCAAAGCTTTGGTAAGCCTTCAGATTTAAGATTTTTGTACCTTAGTTCTCATCCCATATTGTCTAACTTCCTGTGGCTTGCTGTATGAACACAGGTGCTAGCAGTAGCCAAGGTGTTACTAATTGAAATTTTAGCTTATATATCAATCTCTAGAGTTTTTAGAGTTCTTTTATTCCTTACTGGTTTTTACTTCAAGCTCCAGTGAGTACTAAGCAACCAACCAACAAGCCTATCTTGTTGCAGTTATCAATACAGATTACCACTACCAAACATCCACTGGAACAGTTACTGTCACTTGCTTAGAGGCCAGTGTTTTGGTTGGAGTTACAGAGAAGATGAAAAAAGGAGACTAGGGGCCAGATATTCAAAGCCTTGTGCCAGGCACAAACCATTGCACTGAATAGCACTGAATTCACCAGCTGCAATATTCAAAGGGACAATTAGCTGGTGCTATGTGATAGTGCTGATGCTAAAATGTTAATATATGCAAGGGAGGGAGTGAAGGAGGGGCCATGAATGCCAGCTCATTGGCATATTCAGAAGAACAGCACTGTGCCAGTGTTTTGTAAGACCAGATGTGGCGCGTTGAATTCTGCCATCAAAAGCATGCAGTAATGCCGCCCAAGGAAGACAGTACTCCTAGTTCCCAAAGCATGCACCAAGCAGTACTCACAAGCCCTGACTACCACCACTACCCCCACTGGATCCAGACACCCTGCATATTTTAATTTATAATTATTCCTCATAGCCTAGTGCCCCCCATCCCAAACTGACACCCACAGGATAGAACCATGATCAGCCCTAGCAGTCTCCTCTCTCTATGTGCATTCCCACTGTCACCATCGCTCATGATCCCCATAGTGTCAGCTGCAACGGACCCTCCCACCTCCCTTCATGTGCATTCCCACCCACCTACCACCCCATTCTGTGTCCCCATAGTGTCAGTGGCAACAGACCCTCCCACCTCCCTTCATGTGCATTCCCACCCACCTACCAACCCCATTCTGTGTCCCCTTAGTGTCAGTGGCAACAGACCCTCCTGTTCCTCCCTCCATGTGCATTCCCACCTGTCCCCCCATTCCCGGTCCCCACTTGAACTTGCAAACAACCTTTCTGCTCCCTCCTCTGAGTCCTGTCCCATCCACCACCCTCTGTTCCCCAGTACATTGGTGGACTGTGGATTGTGTTATTTTATTTTATTTTTTGCTATGCTGACATAATACATCCCTAGCTGTAATGTCTATTATAACCTGTAACAAAATAAAATGTCCATCACTGATCAGACCTGCTCCCCACCTGACCACCCACTGTGCAAGCACCTCCCACACCCCTTGACACCCCCACACCCTCACCCATCTAAAGTGGTCCCTAGTCCAAGAGAAGCTCTCCCAATGAAATACACATCTTGCTGCTGGAACCAGCTACTGCAATATGAGCAACTAAGGTAAATACAGTTCAGTGTATTTCAATGAGGTTTCAACTTTCATGCATAAGTTTGGCATTTTTCAAGATTTTGACCCCAAATTTTAAATATAGCCTTTTGGAGCCCAACTTCAAGACCAATATGACTGTTGTTCTGCAACTCCATCACTAAACATGATTTTGCAGTTGCTGAAAGAAGTCACCTTTTGGGGTGTGATTGGCAGTCATGTATTTCATTAGGTGGGATATTTAAAAGCTATGTTGAAATGTTGGGTCATATCTTTACAAATGGAAAAGCTATGGCCATTATTTGAATGTCACTATGCACACTCGTACATTTGGAATTGTTCAGTATATTGACTACAGATCTATGTTTGAGGCTGTGTCGCTCCCTCTGGGAGCAGTGTCCTCACTGACCTCATTCTGAACGTCTTTGTCCCTCAATGCAGTGCTGTATGGGTGTGGGTTATGAGCCAGCCAACACCCATTGCCTGCCACTACCTGGCCATTCTCAGGTCAGGCATACAGGTGGAGCTGTGTGCACCTCCTGCTGGTGACTTACAACCTGTAATCCCTGTTCGACCAACAGATGGAGCTGTGTGCTCCATTCAATAGCACCAGTCAAATTACATGGAAGTGCATGCAAAGCAGGTCATAATGAGATGCTAATGTGGCTGTTTGCCCCAGGTAGCCTGAGTAGGCTCACTTGCATAAGGGCTTTGAATATAGCAAACTTTGCCCCGGCTAATGTGTTAGCACTGTGCAGTTGAGTTAGCCCCAGGCAAACCTCTCAACATCATAGCACAGTTCTGCAGTGTTTGGCCTGCATTTTTGTTTGCAGTTGTTGTGCAACACTTCATTGCTATCACACACACATTGTCCACCAACTGCAACTCTGACTTACTCCACCTCTGTGTCCGCTAAGCTGCTGTTGCATTTTGGCCTTCCCTGTTGCTATATTCAGAGCTGTCTTATTTCCAGGCTGTTTTTGCACTGCACTCCCAGCTCTGTTTGCACTGCTTTTTGCAGGCTATATTCAGTAGATTTAGCCATGGGGCTGGCTATTCCTTTGAATATAGCATGTTAATGGTTCAGGGCTAATTTAGCACACTGTGCAGTGCTAATTTTGCCCGGCTAAGTTTTTGATTATCTGGCCCCTGAAAAGCTAAGAGAAATATGCAAAGGAAAATTACCCGCACAGCCAACATCAATTGCAAGAAGTTCTTTAAACATGTTAACAATTTTCAACAGAATGCGAGATTAGTTGGATCATTAAAGGAAAATTACATAATAACTGAAAGTGAACAAGAGATGCAGAGTGCTTAATACTTATTTATATCATTCTTAAATTAAACAGAGTGGGTAGAGGTAATTCCATCCACCTTACTTGACCCTACCAGAATAGGAGTCCATGCTAGTGCCATAGGAGATGGGCAGTACAATCTAAAAATGATAAACTTCTAGGAGGAGTTTGTGTATGGTGCAGACAGGGTATGGTTACAGGCTCACCAGACCCACAAATATTGCTGTGCTCCAAAAAGTAAATGCAGTCCTAAGTCATATTTGAATAAATAGTCACAGTCACACTACTTTCATAGTCAAAGATTTGATTTATTAAGTACAAAATGCAGTTTTAAACAAAAGGCACAGCAATACACAAATACACAGAATGGCCAGATGCCCCAATGTTTTTAACTGAGCAATCTCAGAAAATTAACAAGGCACTAGGACATGATGGACCTCCTCCAGAATATTAAAGGAAATGGTCCCAGAACTGGCATAACCTCTAGCAGACATCATGGCTCAATCACTAACAACTGGGGAAGTACCAGATGACTTGAGATTAACATCAGTGATCCTGATTTTAAGAAGGGATCCAAAGCAGATGTTAACAACTGGGCCCTATAAAACTGATTAGTGTACTTGGTAAGATTATGGAATCAGTTATTGGGACCATATTGAAGGTTAGTACAGCACACAGATAACAGACATGGGGCCAGATATTCAAAACTTTGCGCGGGCAGAAACCATTTGGCGCAGGTTTAGCGCGGGATTAGCATGGGTCAGCTATATTCAAAAGGCCAAATAGTGTGGGCAAACTGCATTAGCACCGGCAAAATCATAATGTATGCAAGGGCAAACTGACATGAATACAGGCTAATGCTATATTCAGCGACTAGCACCAAGCTAAGTGGTTTTGCGTGACTTAGCACAACACTTGGCATGGTGCACATTACCACCCAGGAAAAGCTTGTCTTAACCCTGGGCAATCAGCTTTGCACCGTGTTTGCATGGCTTTTGCACGGCTTTGCACAGCCCTAACAAATAAATATGACACAGACAAAGCCAAACATAGAGGAAACATGTTGCTAACTGATGGCATCACAATGATGCCATCATCTTCACCAGTCCCAGCCATGCCAGGCAGTAGTGGTGACCCTGCCACCAGTGGACAGCATGGCAGTGTGGCCATACAGCACACACCTGTGGACCACTCTTCTGTGGACACCAACAGATGACAGCACACACATGTAGCACTGTGGGCATGGAGGATGTTGAGGGAGAGTATATGGTGGCCAGGCTGTGCCACAGACCAGGTGTGGCCACAAAGCTAGGACACATCATGCAGTGCATATGGGCCAGTATTGGAATACCCCAACACCAGTGTGCCTTTCTGATAATATACGCCCCGGCCACATACTGCACAGCTGTACAACTGCCACAGCACACAAAGCCAGACATGTATATGTGACTGTGAGCATCCCATGCCAGAGGTGCAGCATCTGTGGGTCACACAACAGTGTAACAGTAATGTCTACTGTCAGTAAACACCTGCATGTTGGGCCTGTCACTGTGTATAGTGCAGTCATCATCACTGCCCCACACACCATATGCATTGCGGTGTCCACACACTACTGGCCCCTTGCTACTGTAGTGTCTGCTGTGCACTGAAGCATGACCTACAGTGTGACAGTTGAATGCAGCACCACCACCATCTGTGCCTATGCCATGTTGTCCCAATACAGCTGCAGGCAGCAGTGCATGTGAAAGTACAGTGTTCAAAACTGTATGATACAGTATTCCCCAAACTGTTTGGCGTAGAGCTAACACGCTTATGCTGGTTTAGCTGAGGGCTAAACTGTTAGCCCGGTGCAACCATATGCAAATCAGGGCAGAATGAGATGCTAATTTGGATGTTTGCCGAGAGATTACCTAAGTAGGCTCAATTGCATGTCACTTTTGAATATGGCAAAGTTTAGCTCCAGGCAAACATGTTTGCACGGGCTAACGGTTTATAGCCCTGTGCTAAACCCGCCAAGAACGGTTAGCGCCAAGTAAACAGTTTTGGGAATATTTTGCAGTTTTGCACACTGTACTTGCAGCTGTACTGGGTCCACGCATTTGCTGGCACACACATTGGCCACATAGTTCACCTCTACCTACCTTCATATTGCTGTGCACTGTGTTGCTGTTGTGGTTTGCACTTCCTGGTTGCCATATTCAAAGCTGTCTAATTCCAGGGCTAAGTTTGCCCTGCACTCCAGCCCAGTTTGCCCAGCCTAATTCCCATGCTATATTCAGAAGCTGTTTGCCCTGGGCTATTCCTTTGAATATGGCTTGCTTTGTGCTCCAGGCTAAGTTTGCCCACCAGGCAGTAGTGCTAATTTAGCCCCGGGGCAAAATTTTGAATATCTGGCCCATTACAGGCTGTACTCCAAAGGTCACCAGTTTGAAAATAAAGAATCAAATGCAGAGTTACTGTTCTCCATCCAAAATCAGTTTTATTTGCAAATTCATACAGATAATGACAAATGTTCATGTGTAACAACAAGTAACTCCGCTACAGTCAAGGTGCCCCAGCACTTTGCTCAGTTGCAGCTTCATCATGGAATGGGTACCTGATTAAATATCTATCCTTTAAATATCGACAATACATGCAATGTCATGATGACATCGACATGATAGCTGTCAATCAGCTGGAGTGTTAGTATGAGCATTTTATGCGCTCCAAGCAATCTAAACAGCTCTGAGGACTTGAACATTAATATCAGCACCATCAGTGAAATGTGTAAACAATCAAATGATCACAATGCTTCAGACTCATAATAACAATCACAAAAGTAAATGTTTACATCAATTTGCGAATACAAACTGTAACATATTTTATATAAGCCTAAATGGAGGTTTGCAGTGTCTGACAATGATAAAATTATCAAGTAGCATGCATTACTTTGTGTCAATGTGGTTGCATAATTCAGGTGACTGGCCAGTCAACAAAAGAGAGGCAAGAGAAATATAGATCTCGGGCGCCCCAATTCACAGTCTCACATACTCAAATAGGGACGTGAATACAGAAAGTCCTGTGCTCCTAACCCCCTATGATACCTAAAAAGGTAGAAAATAAATGAAGATTAGTGTTCAAGAACATCTCTTTGTATACCAAATAACTAATTTCTATGAAAAATCTCTTTATCAAATAATTTATTACAGCATTACCAACTTTCAGTCCAGGCCAGTCCAGGTCATCCAGGGGTGGTTTTGTTAAAATCAAATTCAGAGTGGAAGAGGGAGAATCAAGCCTTGTGCATGTTTTAGAGAAAGAGTTTCAGATCCCAGTTTGAATTTAGGCCCTTAGGTTGTAGGCTGATAAGCGAAAAGATCCAGTAACGCCCTTTGCAGTAGTTGCTTAAACCTATTGCCACTTCTTTTGTCAATTTTACCCAGTTCCAAGCCCATAAAACATATATCTGAAATGCTGCTGTTATGATGTGTTAACAAATGGTGTTTTAGGGACTGTAGGAGGTTCGAGAGCGCAGGGCTTCCTAGGCAGGATTTTCAATTGACTTAGATCGCCATAAGCCCAAGGTCGACGATAACGACGCACTGGGCTTGCCGCACTCTAATGGGATTTTCCATTCCATGCAGTAATTGCCAAGTTACAACAGCTTTTTCTGATCTAACTAGCAGCAGTCCTGAGGGCCTTTTTATGAAGCTTGCACCAGATATTTAGTGCAAACTGCCGAAGGTGAAAAGTGTCACAACTGCGCTCAAGATTGTAAAATCGGGTGTGGCTGGGCGGCGATGGGGTTTGCACACTGCCAGAACCTAGTGTCATGGCACAGGGCTTCATGCAAGTCCTTGCGCCACACTTTGAAAAATCTGGCCCTGTATTTAGATCCTCATTAG
This sequence comes from Neoceratodus forsteri, assembly GCA_016271365.2. Lineage (NCBI taxonomy): Eukaryota > Metazoa > Chordata > Ceratodontiformes > Ceratodontidae > Neoceratodus > Neoceratodus forsteri. Next base: position 665,856,714 of record CM057455.1, on the reverse strand, counting down.
AATACAAGAGACTGTGCATTGGGGAGCTCCCAGCTACATACATCTTTCTCATTCTTATCTTTTTGTTGTCTGGCCAGTTCTCTGAATTTTGTTACCACATTGATATGAAGTAATTTACACAACTTGATAGTTTTATCATAGTGAGACACTGCAAACAGCCATTTAGGCTTATACTGTATATAAAATATGTTACAGTTTGTTTTCTGAAAACAATGTGAACATTTATGTTTGTGATCGTTATTGTGAGTTTTAAGCATTTTGGTTATTCATTTATTTACACATTTCATTGATAGTGTTGATGTTAACATTCAAGTCCCACCAGACCTGCTTATTTTGCCTGGAGGGTATGCAAGCGCTCATACCGACACACTAGCCGATTGACAGCTATCATACAAACATAACAAGAAGCCAGCAGAAGAAGGTCATTTGGTCTATGAAGTCTGCTTATATTGCAGGGTCCACAGCTTGAGCTCATGTCCCTGCCCTCCCTCCACACTCCTCCCATCCTCTCTACCCATGAGCCTTACTCTTCCCTCTATGCCCATCCCAGCCTCTTAAAGCTGCACACTGTCTTCAACAAGACGACCTGTTCTGGCTGTGCATTCCAAGTGTCCACCCACCCTCTCTATGAAGAAGTGCTTCCTGACCTCCTCCCAAACCTCCACCCTCCAGCTTAAGACTGTGCCCCTTGTGTTATGGTTGCCACCAGCTTAAAGAGACTCTCCTTATCAACCTTATTTATCCTTTCAAGTACTTGAAGGTCCCAATCATGTCCCTCTCGCTCTCTCCCTGTCTTCCAGGAGTACATGTCCAGTGCCCTCAACCTCTCCTCATATGCCTACCCTGCAACCCACTATCATCTTTGTAGCCTCCTCTGAACCTTCTCCAGACAGATTAATGTCCTTTTTAAGATGTGGTTACCAGGAATGAATCAATACTCTAGATGCAACCTACCAGTGACCTGTACAAGTGCAGTATAACCTCCCTCTCCTAATACTGATCACCCTAGATATGCATCCCAGCATCTTGTTTGCCTTTGGTGCTGCTTTCATGTTCTGCATGGAGTGATTCAGATCACTAGTGATCAACACTCCCAGGTCTTTCTCTTCCTCCTCTGATGCAGATACTCAGACTCCACCCATGTTGTACTCTTTCCTGGGATTCTTGGCTTCAATATGCATAACTTTGCATTTCTTGGCATTGAAGCCAAGCTGCAAGATCCTGAACCACCTCCCAGGTTTTCCAAATCTTCCTGTAGGTCCTGCATCCCAGCATCTTGTTTGCCTTTGTTGCTGCTTTCATGTTCTGCATGGAGTGATTCAGGTCACTAGTGATCAACATTTCCAGGTCTTTCTTCTGTCTTAGGCATCCTTCACAGTTAGAAGTCAATCAGTCTGACTTTGAGTTGTCTGTGGAAGCTGAAAACCTTGCTACACTGCAAAGAACAAACTATAACTCCATTTAGGACCTGGAAACCTGGTGAGGCATAATACTTGTACAGAAAGGAGCTACGCTTTCTACAAAAGTTTCATTTTGTTTCCTTATTGGCATTAAGCAGAGAATTGCAGGATAGAAGTCAGTAGATATCTGGGAACAAGCTACCACTGCACAGTGTGCTTACAATGAGCACAACCATGGAGATAAGCCATACAAAACAAGGATACTGGACTTTAGAAGAGCTGACTCTTGGCAAAATGGGTGAATACCTGAAAATGCACTAGCAAATGACCAAAAGGAGGGTGGAAGAACAATGGAAAATCAAACTGCCATCATAGAGGCAACAAGCATTTCTGTGAAGCAAATAAAGAAAACAAAGCAGAGTAAAAACCACTATGGTTTTCAAACGAGGTGGCAGGGAAGGTTAAGGAGAAAAAGGCTGCATTCATAAAGTATAAGGAATCACAGAAGTAGCATGACAGGGAACTGTATCAATTAAAGCAGAAAGAAGTGGGAAGGCAGTCAGACTAGCAAAGGCCCAAACTGATGAAAAATAGCCAACTCAGTTAAGAAGGGGATAAAACCTTTATAGGTACATTACGGACATAGAAAGGTTAAGGGAGGGATAGTGAAGATTAATAAAGGAGAGGGAGGTGGGCAGAGGAGACAGTGAAAAGGCAGAGATTCTGAATGAATACTTTTGCTCAGTATTCACAAAAGAAGATGAGGAGGAGTTACCTAAACCAGACAATAGAAGCACTCTGGGTAGGGGGTTGACACCAGTCCATTCACAGAAGAAAGAGTCCTGAAAGAACTCCTAAAACTCAAGGTGGACAAAGCAATGGGGCCTGACAAGATTCACCCCAGAATCCTAAAAAACTAAGGGAGGACCTAGTGACACCACTGACCACGCTTTTAACAGATCATGGCAGGATGGGGTGGTACCTGAGGACTGGAGGAGGGCAGATGTGATTCCTTTCACAAAAGTGGAGCAAGGCAGAAGTGGGAAACTACAGACCTGTAAGTTTGACCTCAGTAGTAGGGAAAATGATGGAATCACTTCTGAAAGAAAGAATTGTTAAGTGCCTAGAGGCCAGCGGGTCACAGGACCCAAAGCAGCATGGATTTGCAGCAAGAAGGTCATGTCAGATGAATCTAATTGATTTCTTCGACTGGGTGACCAAAGTAATAGACCAGGGAGGGGCTGTGGATATGGTCTGCCTAGACTTTAGCAAGGCATTTGACACAGTCCGCACAAAGATTAATAATCAAGTTAGCCAGCCTGGGAGTGGGTCTCAGGGCGGTAGCCTGGGTAGCAAACTGGCTGCACAACAGGACACAGAAGGTAGTATGAATGGAACACATTCTGAAGAAAGGGGGTTACTAGTGGAGTACCTCAGGGCTCAGTACTGGGTCCAGTCCTCTTTAACATCTTTATAGGTGACATTGCAGAGGGTCTGAGGGAAAGGTATGCTCTTTGCAGATGACACAAAGATCCGAATAGAGTTGATACACAAGGGGGTAGAAAAGATGAGAAGGGACTTGGCAAGGTCGGAGGAATGGTCAGACATGTGGCAACTAAGATTCAATACAAAGAAGTGCAAGTAATGCACCTGGGAAATAAAACCCAGGAGAAGAGTACACAATAGCAGGGAGGTATTAACAACAACAAAATGGAAAGGGACCTGAGGGTAGTCATATCAGATGACCTAAAGGTGGGTAAGCAATGTGAAAAGTCAGTAAGGAGAGCCAGGGAGATACTGGGATGCATAGGAAGGGCATCACAAGTAGAAAAAGGAAGTTGTTATCCCTCTGTACAGACAGTTGGTGAGACCCCATCTGGAGTACTGCATGCAGTTTTGGAGACCTCATCTATGCAAGGACATAGACAGGACGGAAGCAGTCCAGAGGAGGGCAACTAAAATGGTGCAGGGTCTGCAGCAGAAGCCATATAAAGAGAGACTGAGAGAACTTAATATGTATACTCTTGATGAAAGTAGGTACAGGGGGACATGATAGAAACGTTCAAGTACCTCAAGGGAATCAACAAAGTCCAGGAGGGTAGCATCTTTCAGAAAAGAGATGTGTAAGAACAAGGGGCACAATTTAAAGATAGAGGGGGACGGCTCAGGGGTAATGTGAGGAAATTTTTTCATGGAGAGAGTGGTGGATACATGGAACAACCTTCCTGAGGAGGTCGTTGGGTCTAAAACAGTGGGGAATTCAAACATGCATGGGACAGACACAAGGCAATTATAGTTGGGGGTTGCAGGAAGTAGGCTGTTGGTTAACTAGAATCTTCAGCTTAACCAGTAGTGGAAATGGGCAGACTGGTGGGCCAAGTGGTCCTTATCTGCCATCAAAGTCTATGTTTCTATGTTTCTATCCTTCAATGGGTCCATATCATAATAGTGATGCAAAATAATGATTACTGTCTGGCGGTATATCGCCAAAAAGCAAATCGGCGATATACTCTCCCATGTGACCCAACATCCAGAAAAAGGAAGAATGTTTTTGCAGGGGACTTCATCCCCACACCCCTGAATAACGATTCTCAACTCCAGGGTGGTGAATGTTGGGGAGGCAAAATTCTTGCACATAAAACACCATACTGTAGCCGTAGACAGTGGCAACATTTTCTCGCACCTGATCCCAAACCCTGAACCTGCCACACCTGAGCTAGCCACCCACACCACCACACCACATGGCTAACTCAGTGGCAGCAGGTATACCAGTGCCCCAAACCCCTTTCCTGTCTCTCCCTTCCCCTCGCTATCCTCCTGCTCCTGTTGTCCTGTAGTACCTCACGCTCATGTAGGGTCATATCCTTCCAGGGTAGCCCAGGAGAAACTGTTGAAGATGAGTTTTCATTTTGAGGGTCACTCATATTCTGTCACCATCCCCACTGGATACCCCTTCAGCAGTGTTCATTCTCCCGCAGAGCTTGGTGTCATCCATGAATAGGCACATTTTGCCCTTAATGCCATCCCCAATGTAATTGATGAAGACATATAACAACACCGCCCCAGCACTGAGCCCTGTGGGAACCCACTGGTTACCTCTCTGGTGCCAGAAAACTCTCCCCACAACAACCACCCTCTGGTTCTGTCCTAAGCCAGTTTTCCACCCATCTGGCCATCTTTTCCCCAACCCCAAGATCCACCAACTTCCTGATTAACCTTTGTGAGGCACTCAGTCAAAGACCTTGCTGAAATCAAGATAGAGGATGTCTACTGCTTGGCCCCTGTCTACTGTCTTCGTGACACAGTCAAAGAAGCCAATCAGATTTGTTTGACACAACTTCCCCTCCCCCATGAACCCATGCTGTCTCACATCCTGAGACCATGCACCCTAGATATTTCACATGTATTGTCAGTATTTAACGGATGATAGTTTATCCAGGTACCCACCTCCTGATGAGGCTCCAACTGAGTGAAGCACCAGGACAGGGGCAGAGGGTTACTTGTTGGTGCACATTGAGCATTTGTCATTGTCTGCATGAATTTGCAAACAAAACTGACTTTGGATAAAACAACACTAACTCTGCATTTTGATGCTTTCTGTTCAACCTGTGACCTTTGGAGTGTGGCCTATATTGTCTCCTACCTGGTTAAAAATTCGGGCTGGTAACAGTGGTTATTTTTCTGCACTAATGATGTCCATTTGATTATTGCTGTTATGCTTTGACCCTTTGTTACTACTGTTTTGGCTGTACCACAATGTTATGTACCATTCCTTTATCATCTTGCTGTCTGTGAACTTTTGATTCCAGCCTGACATAATCTAATGCCCTATTGTTTTACAGTTTCTTTACATAAGTTGTAATTCTGCTGTTTTGTGGTATACATTGTTTTTCTAATCTTCCTGGTTGTACCCAAAAATAGGCATTTTATTGTCTAGCGCACCTACCTGGTCAACAAACACAAAATAAATAAATAAACCCCTGATCTGCACCTGCCTTGCACCAGAGAGTACAGACCTCCACTTGTCTTCTGGTAACAGCACACAGCATGGTGGATACCACCCAGCTTGGTTTACTACAAAAAGATCCTGCCAAACTACCTTTATAAGTTTTTGACCCAATAAGTCAAGTGCTTAATCATGGAAAAAACAGTATATGTGATATACTTAGACCTTAAAAGGCTTTTGTTAAGTCCCTCATAGGGTAGTGATTAACAAACAAAACAGTTTAGGACTGAATAAAGGTGTTAAAAGATGACACGCCATCAGAAACCCTGATCTAATGAGTACCTTACATTTAAGAACAGAGATGTGATACATAACACAAGAAGTTCATAAATGTCAACCACTGTTGGCTATGTACAGACTCAAAGAACATTTTAGCCTGTCTCTGCAATTCTTATGTCCCTCTTTACAAGGCTAGCATTCATTAGTGAGGCTGGGATGCTGCAGCCATCTCAACATTCCGATCACACAGATTAATAACTGCACAAACCAAAAGGAACATAAGGCTCCAAAGAGAAGAACACTATTTGGAAGTCATCTTCTTTCTATTAGTAGCAGATTTTATCTTCTTGTGGAGAGATGAACCTTTGTGCATTTTAGAACAGAAAGAAAATATATAGCCTATGATCAGAAAAGTAAATTATTGCTACACGACCATCTTGCCATCAATATCTCCCAAAGTAACCATTCTTACCAAATTTGATTATTTAATGGTCTGGACATCAAACTGATGCCCAGTTTAGCCAGGTTTCTGCATTGGCACATATAAGAAACAGCTCAATTTCCTTCCATATAAGCCAGACAGCCTGCATAACAGCAGAAGCCTGCAAAGCTACAATGTAAAATAATGACAGATAATAGTGCTATGGATTCTATAATGGTCACTGAGCTCCTGGCTGCTGTAAATTCCAATGAGGAGGCACTATGTAACAGCCCCTCCATACAAGAGGGGAGAAGATTGTTACCATATGTGGCCAGTAGGGGATAGTGCCATGACACCATCCTGTATGGGTGAAGATGGTGAGGAAGGAGCTTCAGGAACTAAATAGATAGGGTGCCCTTGAGGTGCCAGAGCTCTGGAGATAGGATGTGAGAGTCAGAAGCTGCTAGGTGCCAGTTAGCTGGCAGGGAGCACTGATGGTTCAGGTGCCTTTGCTGGGTAAGCAACCCAGGGGTGAAGGCTAGGGGCCATCTGAGACACTCAAGATACGACTGCCAGCTGAAGACATTGACCAGGAACTGCTAGAAAGTTGTTAGGGTGCAGTGGTACTCAGCTGTGTGTTCAACAGTGGTGAGAACACAGAGAATCCACCAAGTGATTGGCTACAGGACTATGATCAAGGATGTTGGAGACCTCCAACGTATGCCCTGACATTAAATCATGGGTAAAACCCATTCTGGGCCCTGAGCATGGCAGAAGGTCCTGGACACCTTGATGTAAGGTGTAGGTGAAATATTGAGAAGAACCCTTGAGTCTTCCAGAAAGGCAACCATTGTTTATACTCTACTGGTGCATCATGTGGGTGATGAGCTGGGGACCTGCCCATGACTACCACATAGCTAGAGCCCGTAGAATCAGGTCCAGGTTAATAACAAAGCAGAGAGGAGTTCCAAGATGGTAACGGAGAGGTAGCCATGTTAATCAGCTCTGCAGTGCCATAACTTGAAATTGTTTTTCTAACTATGAGAAAGTCCTCTGAATGTTAAAAAACTAAACAACACACATTATTATAAAGCTCAACAGCAGAGGCTGATACACCTGCTAAAAGAGCTAATAGTTTGGATTTAGGTTGATTTATGCCCTGGTAGAGACACGCTGACAGCCACGGCAAATCACCTTACTGCACAAGTGACCTGACTAGAGCTCTGAAATGTCCATAGGGTGAAATCCTGATGGCAGCAGCTACCCATGATCTATCAAAGAAGATGGTGAAGGAAAAAGGAAAACAGAAAAGTCATTTTAAATTGGCATCTTCCGAGTTGTCTGTTATGAGTTTTGAATCTGCATCCGATTTCTTTCACTAATCAAACACAGATGCCACAGAGGATGAAAGGTAAAGCTCTGACTGTAAAGATGAAATAGTTTGATTTGAAAATGGTAACTGACTTGAAAGAACCCCTGTTCAGAGGTGAAAACACAACCTGATGTGAGAGAAATTAGAGACTTTGGAGGTGCGCCACAGACCTTTTGATCTCTATTTCAAATCTTAACTGAGATGGAAGAAACAACTGATATTGTTTTTACAAACAGATACATTTGCTAGATATTTTGTGGAACTTAAAAGGGGAGCCTATGACTTAAATAACTTTAAAAGAAATGGAAAAGAACTTTCAGATATTAAATGGAAATAACTTGCAACTCATCCCGGTGCTGAGGCAAATACCCATAATAATATGATGCTATTTTAAAAATAGAGCAATGGAAAAATTCACTCAAACACCCAAATCATAGACAAGTTGGTGGGCCTGTCTAATTGGATGCAAAAAGGCTCAGCTCGTGAACATTTGAAAGCCATGATGATAGAATCTTTGCTTCCCTGCAGAAAAATTTGCTATTTCTGTCTAAAGCATAGAATTCTGGTTTAAAATGAGCCTTGATTACATTTCAGCATGTGCACAGTAACACTGAACAAGCTGAGGAAAGCAACACGAGCAGCTTCTGGCTGGCAGTATTTTCTAGATTTTAGAGTAACGAGCTATGAATTAGCTTGGTATATCCAGTAGACCAGGGTTAATTACTACATCCCCATTTGGCATACTGTGCCCCTAAGCAAGTCACTTAACCTCCTTAGTGCTCCAGGGTCAACCCTTGAAAACAGGTATTGTGCCTCATGGCCTTACCCACTCATAAAAGAATTAGAAAATGAATATACTGAACCAATGAAACAACCATTATAATACAACTGGTATTTGAAATGGACTGTGAGGTGATTCCCCAGACTGCAAAAAGAAGGGTGCATTGTAAAGCTGTGTGGAATATAAAATTTCACCAGCAGAATTCAGACAGATTTACCATTCTGGTTCCATAAAAGTTTGCAGCATTTCCACAAAAATTCCACTAAATTCCAATATAGAGGATAATGTATGGTTTTGGTTAATAACCATGCTGTAGACACTTTAGAGGTTGCCATGACATCATTGTAAACCTCAAGAGCGCAACTTAAGAGGTTTTCAGATGTTATGGCAACCTGGAGAAGTGTTTTCAGAGTGGTTGTTAACCAAAGACCATACATTATAGTTTATAGTGTATGGGCTGCCAAGATTATGTAATCACAGATTGAATTACTTTACTGAATTACTTTATGGAACATTGATTGTTGTGAGCATTCCGCTTTTGTTATACCATTGATATGACATAGTCAAGAAGGGTTAACAGCAGAGTGATGTCATAACATGAGGATAATGTATGGTCCTCTATCGTTAACCGGTCAGTTAACAGTCGAGAGGTTGCCAGGCGACCATGTAAACCTCAGGCGGCTCGAGAGGTTTACGTCGCCATGGCAACCGAGACGGTTAAAATTGATTGGTTGCCGAGAGGCATACATTATTTTTAAAGTGTATGGTCCCACTATCAAAAATTAAATGGCTTACATTTTTAAAAGTCACCGCCTGGCCCTTCAGTCCTTCCCCGTGGGTTTTCCTTCAGTTGGTTCCCGTTGGAAAAAAGCACGCATGCGCAGACCACTGTTGTTGTGTTACCTATCGTGGTGACGTAGGATCGATAGGTTAACAACATATCTACGTCACATCGATAGGTTAACAACCTTAGAAATGATGATTTCTAAGGTTAACAGCGTTTCAACATACATTATAATAGCATATCATAGAGGATAATGGCTGGGGATCGGGTGATAACCACGCTGTAATCACCTTGACTGGTTGCTAGGGCAACATGATAAACCTCGGAGCTCAGCTCGAGAGGTTTACTGTAGTCCTATCAACCACAAGAGGTGATTTCTGCATGGTTGTCACCCTATCCCCAGCCATCATCTTTATAGTGTATGGTCAAAAACACTGTTTGCATTCTATGTGTGAGAATTATGGAACTCTGGTGCATTCTTTTTTCTTATGCCACTGTTTGGAAGTTCCAAAGTGTGGTTAACAACTTTAAAATTCTAAACAGGGCATAACAAAGCTGTGTGACTGCTGATTATGGTGGTTAATAGACACTAGCATACATTATAAGGTTGTAATCTGCTTGATTTCAATTAATAAGAAGGGCTCTCAATACATTATAAGCCAGTATTTACATTTCAGCTATTTTGGTCTTATTTTAACAGTGCTCATGCAAATTATGAAATCTGGCAGCCATGCAGGTCCATACCACTTGTAAAAGTACACCAACTGGCGGTAGTCCATGATGATAGTGTTATAAATGAGCCACTGTAGAAACAGCGACTCATTTATAGTGTTATCATGATCCGCTATCCTGCAAGGCTAGAGAATCAATAGCATATAAAGTGACCGAAAGGGAGGTTGGAGAGCTGTATGGGAGGGATAGGAGGAAGGTTCAGGAGGATAGCTGAGCCTGCTGCAACTGATCCATCCCTATGGTGGTGTGGTGAGGGGGGCTGGCTATAGTGCAGTAGGCACTGGGTTCTGGACTTGCTGGGGTAGTGATTTTGCTGCTGCTTTCGACTGTGCATTTATTTAATTTTTTTAACGACTTTCCCTCCTCATGTTGCACCCCTGGATAACAACTTAGAAAAATAGAAATATAAATTGACGCAGATGGAGACCAAAGATCCATCTAGTCTGCCCTGAGTCCTACCCCCTTTAGGATTTTTGTGAGACAATCCTCTTCTGTCTGTCTCAAGCTGCTTTGAATTTCTGTTTTGGATTCATGACACCAGCTGGTAGACCATTTCATGGATCAACCACCCTCTCTGTGAAGAAAAAACATTTGCATGCTGCCCTGCAACTTTCTCCCTCAATTTCATCTCATGTCCTCTTGCCCTACTTGTGCTATTGACATAAAGAGCTCCTGGGTGGAGACTCTGTTTGCAGCCTTCAAAACTTGAATGTCTCATTCATGTTCCTTCTGTCCCTGCGTTGTTCCAGGGAGTACATGTTGAGTTCCTGTAACCAGCTTTTGTATGGCAACTTATGGAGACTGTAGATCATTTTGTTGACCTCCTCTGTACTGTCTCTAGTCTATCAATTTTCTTCTTGAGGTAAGGTCTCAGAACTGGATGCAGTACTCAAGGTGGGGTCTCACCAGGGACCTGTACAGTGGCAGAATCATCTCCTTTCTTCTACTTGTGCTGCCCATTCTTATGCATCCCAGCATCCTGATGGCCTTCTTTGCTGCCTTTTTCCATTGTCTGCCTACCTTCAAATTGTCTGATATGATAACCCCTAGACCCCTTTCCTGCTGGGTGGTTGCCAGTTTCTCCTTCCCAAGTAGTAGTCTGTCTTTGGGTTGCTTCTGCCCAGATGCATAATTTGCAATTTTTCATTACATTGTAACTGCTGCAAGTTGGACCAATATTCCAGCCTGAGTAGGTCACTTTTCATTTGCTCTACTCCTTGTGCATTGTTCATACTGCTGCAGAGCTTTGTGTCTTCTGCAAACAGGCACACCTTCCTGCTCAACTCCTCTGTGGTATCTCCTGTGAAGATACTAAAGAATAATTGTCCTAGGATGGACCCTGTGCCACCCTACTTGTTACCTCCCTATACCCTGATGCTGCCCCTTTACTGTCATGGATTGAGTTCTCTGTTCAAGAGAGCTACTCACCCATGCTACCACTTTCTGCCCCACTCCTATATGGTTGAGTTTTTTAGCAGCCTTCTGTGTGGTACAGAGCTGAAGGCATTGCTAAAGTCAAAGTAGATCACATCAACGGCTCCCCAGTCCACTGCCCTAGTAACCGAGTCAAATAACTCGATCCGTTAGTCTGACAGGATCTTCCCATTGTGAAGCATATGCTGCTTGGCATCCAGTTTCAGATTCCTCAAGGAATGGATGCTAGTATCCTTTCTTTGAGCAGCAACTCCATCATCTTACCCCCACCAAGGTGAAGCTGACCGGTGATAGTTTCGCCTCCTCGCTGCTACCACTCTTGTGTATGGGGAACACTATAGCTCTTTTCAAGTCCTGGGAACTGTCCTTTCTCAAGGATCTGCTAAAAGATCCACTAGTGGTGCTGACAATTCATCACTAAGGTCTATCAATATATGTGGGTGGACTCCATCCAACCCCACGGCTTTATCTACCTTTAGTTTTTGTAATTCTGTCCTTACCCTCTCTTTAGGAGCAGGCTTGTGACCATTGCCCCAGGTGACTTCTGTCCCCTTTGGGGTGGGTCCATTCAGGTGCCTCCTTAGTAAAGACTAAGCAGAAGTATTAATTTAAGACTTCTGCCTTTTCACTGTCATCTTTACCCTCCTCCATACCTGCTTATGAGCCAGACAATGCCTCTTTGTTTTCCTTATGTCACTCATGTACCTAAAGAAAGTCTTATCACTCCTTTACCACCCCCATGCTATGTCTTCCTAAGTTGCACCTTTGCTTTTCTGGTCACCCTTCCTACCTACTTCAAGATGCACTTGTATGCCTCCCTATCTATTTCACTGTTTGAGCCCTTGTATCTTTGGAATGCTAGTCTCTTTTCCTCACTGCAACTGCCTCCTCCTCCTTTGTGAACCATAACGTATTTCTTTTTCTTCGTCTTACTGACTAGCCGGAGAGTATTTTGCAGTAACTTCACTAGAGCTTCTCTTAGTTTATCCAGCATTCCTCTACCTCCTTTTGCCTTCCTCTTGAGGATATCCCTAAAGCATATTCTCATCTGATCAAAATCTGTTCTGAAGTCTATAACCTGTGTCTTAGTGTGGTTTGTTTCCTTGGCCTTTTGACCTTGTACCAGACAGATTTGTTGTCACTTGACCCCAGATGACACCCTACCTCCACCTCCTGGACCTTGCCACTGTTTGTGAGCACCAGATCCAGGACTGTGTTTTTCCTAGTAGGGGCCGAGACAAGCTGATAAGTCTAGCCCCTCCCAGGTGTTTAGGAAAGTTCTGCTCCTAATTGTGGATGCTGTGCAGGAGTTCCAGTCCACATCCAAGAGTTGAAGTCTGCCATTAGCATGACTTCTCCTTTTCAGCCATCTTTATTTTGTTTTCAAGCATTGCTTTCTCTCCTTTTGCCCCTTGTGTGGAGGCCTGTATATCATACCTAGTCTGAGGGCTGAACATGAGCCCAGTTTGAGAGTGATCCAGAGTACCTCAGGTTCATCTTGGGATCTTTGGACCTCCATAGCTTTTATGTCCTCTCTTATATACTGTATAACCAATCCCCCACCCCTACATCCTTTTCTGTCTTTCCTGAATAATTGTAAATTGGGATTGCAACATCTCATTCATGGCTCTCGCTTAGCCACATTTCTGTAACTGTGACCCAGTCCAATCCTGCATCTGCTATTGTGGCTGCGTAGTTCTGGAGTTTGCTAGCCAAACTCTGGGCATAGGTCATCATTACCTTCCAGAGTCTGGCATCCTTGATCCTTTGTTTTTTGTACTTTGTTTAACTTATGACCTTCAAAGCCCTCCTGTTGTTTATGTCTATGTGATTGATGATAGGCGCTGTTACATGGCTCTGCTGGTGGTGACTGGGGTTCTATATTCCTGCTCATGTCTGGTCACCACCACCCCATCCTCTAGTTTAAACTCATCATGAACACATCAGATTTTTGCCCAAATGCCCTTATCCCCTCCTGTTGAGGTGAAGGCCATCGAATTTAAAATAAGACCTTTCCCAGAAATCTTTCCAGTTGCTGATGAAGGTGTGGCCTTTTCTGAGCACCAAGTGAGGAGCCAAGAGTTAAGTTCTGTGACCTTGGCTTCCTAACCTTTCCTTGGCCTTTCCTTCTCCCATACTGGGAGTACCTCAGAAAAGGCCAAGGTGGATAAAAAAGAGGTGAGTCTATCCCTAGATTTGAGATATGTGCCTTGGTCAGTTTGATGGAATGGTTCATGATATTGTGTAGTTCCTATGTGAATGATGACTGCCTTGATGTCTCGCTCCTTTCTGATGCAGTTTCCTATGCAACCTGCAGCCATTTTGCTGTGGCCCTGGGAGACATCTTATTTATTTATTTAGTTAATTATTTAATTGGTTTAACCAGGTATAGCACACTAAGCTGAAAGCTTTTTACAGGAGCGACCTAGGAGCACAAGGAGGTTAAGTGACTTGCTCAGGGTCACACAGTATGCAAGTGGAAGCTGTGGGATTCAAACCCAGGTCTGGTCTGCTGGATGTCACCAAATTTGCAGCTCAGAGCCTTAGACCACTGCACTATACTGCCTCCTGACCACTGACCACATCTGACCACATCTGACCACTGTCTCCATTTGTTTGGTCCTATTTAACTGTGATTTGAACCACCATATCATGGAGTCCCCCACAATGATCAGTTTCTTCTTTCCTTTGCTAGGAGGGTTTAGCTAGTAGTTATGTTCTGATTACATGTTTGGTGCTGCTGCACCCTTCCTAGCCCAAGTCAGAGGGCTCATCCTTGCCTGGCTCATTAACATGTGGGTACCTACTGTGATCCCCTATTGTTTTAGGGTGATGCCAGATTGGTGCTGCTGAGTCCTAGCTATTTGGCTTGAGCAGTCACCTGGTTTGTTGCACATCCTTGCCAGTGGGGCAAACCTGTTATGCAGCTATATAACTGCCTCTTTGAGAGTTACCCATTTGGTGAGCCTTGCTGCTGTATGCTTTGCCTCTTTGCACTACCTGCCAACCCCTGATGGCCTGTTCTCTGTGGTAGAGGGTTAGTGCCAGGGTACTGGTGGAGCTGGGGCTGTTTCAAGTCCTCGTGTCCTGGTGTAGTTCCTGGTTTAGGTGGGATACTGTTGCCCGTGCATCCTGGAGTTGGGCTCAGAGGTCATTTATGGACAAGCATGTGGGGCAATATCCTATGTCCTGGATCCAGGCCCTGTAAAAAGAGTGTTCCACAGTGGTTACAGTGCATGATATCCATTCCGCTTGCTTGGTACTCTTGCTATGGAAATCACAAGTGTTAGTCCAGCCTGTAGATAGTTGCTGGAGAGAAAAAATCTTTCTAAAGGTTTTTTTGCCTTCTAGTCAGTTCAGGTAGGAAGTAGGTGGTGACATGCAGAACCTTTATAGGAAGAGGACCGGGTGGGTGGGATTAGGGGTAGGGTGAGGAGCAGAAGCTTTGTTTCTATTTCCTGCTGAAAAAATAATCAGTTTGGTAAGGTTTGCCACTTAGTAGCACAACTAGAGACTAGAGGAGAGGAGATCTCTCCCAGTCCATAAAGATCAGTGAAGCTCAGCAGACAGTAAGGCTAGGGGCTGGACCACACTTGACGATGCCTCCTAGGGTTGGCCTTTGTATCTGAGCTGTTGCTTCTGGTTGTTTCTGGCTGAGAGCTTTCTATTAGTCAACCACTATTTCAGTAGTGGGTACAGTAGACAGTAAGGCTAGAGGCTGGACCTCTTGGTGTATGCCTCCTAGGGGTGCCTTCTGTGTCTGAGCTGTTGGTTCCAACTGAGAGCTTTCTATTAGTCAATCACTATTTCAGTAGTGGTACAGCAGTACAAATGTTGATTTACATCCAGCAGCCAGGAATTCTTGGTAAGTGTTCCAACTGCTCCTTATGCTGAGAGAGCTGCCGCTGGCTGGGTCTGAGCAGAGCGATTGAGGAGAGAAGTCACCTCAGTGGAGATAGGAGCCAGGACTGTGCACTCCAAGGCAGATTCACCCAGGTAGAACTGCTGTCAAGGAATTCCTGCTTCTGCAACTGTCAGAGTCTGCCTTCTCCATCATTGGTTTGTCTCCCAGTCAGTGAAAATCAGTGAAGCTCAGCAGACAGTAAGGCTAGGGCTGGACCGCACTTGGTGTATGCCTCCTAGGGTTACCCTTTGTGTCTGAGGACTGAGTTATCCAAATGTCATCAAATCTGAAATTTCAGTTATTTCTATCTAAATTTAGAACAACTTATCCAAATGCTACCACAATTTGAAACATTTAAACTACTATACCACATGGACATACAGCCATGTTTCACATTTCTAGCTTCAAAGGGACAGAGTTATAAATAACCAAACTTTCAGAAATATTAACTTAAATTTCACAAGTACATAAACTGCAAAATAGAAGCCCCCATAACTTTGAAACTAGAGAATAAAATGCCATTAAATTGACAATTTCATAGACTTTAAATAAAAGGAATCTGTGTTGATTTTTAATCTCTGGCTTAAAGGATGTCCATGTTTACATGCCACCAGAACTTGCAAAATAACATCAGTACTTAAAGTCAAATTCCATGAGTCTATTGTGAAAATTGTGGGATTTTGTGATAATTTTGGAAGCCATATCCATGAATATTGCCCAGACATACACCTGACCTGCCATGGAAGAGAAAGGAAAGGCTAGTGAGAGTAGTATTAAGGTTGTATTGGGGACTCCAATGAAAAGTAGAAGGAGAATTGGAGGAGCATTGCAGATCCTTTATGCTAATGCAGGTCAGGTATTTGTCTGCCTGCAGTATAGATCAAATGTACATGATCCATAGCTAAGTATGGCATGTAGTGGGAGTAGCTGCCTAGAATACACACTGTCATAGAAAGTGCAAGCTCTGAGGGCATGATGAGATCACTTATTGAATCCTGAGATGTCCCTTAGGGAAAGATGTCCACAGTGATCTTTCCAAGGCTCTCAGGGTTCTGTGGCCTGTAAGAAATGAAAGTGGTATCACTCAGGCAAGCTAATTTTAGGTAATATTCTGTTGAAAGAGGACAGATCACTTTTGGCATGTTAGAGAGCATTCTAGGGCATGGAATGCCTGCAGGCTCAGAATGTGCTGTAGTTATGCCAAGAGGAAGGGAGAATGGGTTTTGTCAAGGGACATGGAGTCTGGGGGTTTAAATTAAAGGATAGGTATTGGGAAGGCAGTTAGTCAGGTTGTCATCAGTTGCAGGAGTTAGATGTATTGGTTCTCTGAGACATGGAAAGCTGAGCTGCATAGCATAAGAATAGAGGCCCCAGAAGAAAGGAAGCATATAGGGACAATCATTCTGACTTCAGTGCAGGTTATATAAGAATCACACCCAGTGAAACTGATTATCCTGAGAGCCTGATACACTGTACTTGCAAGTCTAGAACTTAGTAGCACTTAGAAAGATGTAGTGGGGGATGTTCTGGCTATTCTAATGAGATAGGTCTGACAGAAAAATAATTAAAAGGCTAATTACATATTAATCAGCTAATGGCACTCTGTGATTGGTTACTGGATCATTCATTAATGGTCAGTTAATGACCAGTCCATGTGTAAGTGACATGAGCGGCCAGCTCACATAACCATGCTGTATTACAGTGCATTGCCAGCACCGCACATGCACAGTTCCCTGTCAGGTGATGTTCAAGTTGACAGCTCATCGCACTTCAAAACAAGGAGGACCTGCAGCTAGAGAGAACTGCAGCATAAATCACTGAAAGTGAAACACAGAAAGTAAAATCTAGATGTTTAAGTATAATACTTATTCAGGG
This sequence comes from Neoceratodus forsteri, assembly GCA_016271365.2. Taxonomy (NCBI): domain Eukaryota; kingdom Metazoa; phylum Chordata; order Ceratodontiformes; family Ceratodontidae; genus Neoceratodus; species Neoceratodus forsteri. The sequence continues at coordinate 665,839,786 of CM057455.1, read as the reverse complement.
TGGGCAGTATTAAGTAAACCGACTGCCCAGGGCGTAATGAGGCCCGACGCAGGCGGAGGGCCCGAGTAGCCCCTGAAGGTCCCGGGTTTGCTAATAATACTGGCCCATCCTGGAGGAGGGTATTATTGCACTTAGAAAATGGGCCACTGCATTACATATGTTTGAAAAAAGTTATGTAAAAAGTCAGACTATTAGGAGTTTCAATTATTTTTACTAAAATAGTTCCTCCACCTGTGTTTTTTTTTTTTTTTTAGGACTACTGTCCTACTGGAGCCACTGTAGTTGTAACAGGTTGTTATCCCCTTCCCCACAACACACACAGGGCTTTTAATTATTCAAATAGTCATTCTGTATTTTTATTTATTCATTCATCCAAGCTGTTTTTATCAGGACAGTCTTATCCCCTCAGTGTCAATGCAGGACAGAGTCGGAAGAGTGGCATGCGATGTTTGGGGAATACTGTAGAGTACATTAGAGAACAACTGGAGTGAGGTACTGTGGTGTTTAATTTTACATTTTATATGCACACCAGATGAGGAGACATAGGCTTGGTAGAGATATTAGCTTGGCTGCAAAATCAAAACTGAGCTGAGGAACAGCGAGAGAGATTGCTCCGTAGCACTTAGTGTGTAGTGTATGAGAGGATCATTGTAACTTTCTTCCGTCATACCGCTTTACGTGCGCTAGAGCCCTCATTCTCAGTCAACTGACTGTCCGACATTTCAGCTGAGGTTCTTTTACCCCACAACTGTGCTGAACTTTATATTTTTACAGTAAATCTTGTGAGGGAAGCACGCCTTCCTTGAAAACAGTACTCTCATCGGTAAGTGGAAGCCGATCGCACTGACGGCTTTCATTTTGTTTCATTCCTTAAAACGGTTACTTGGCCAAGGAGATGTCGTGAGTCAGACCGAGACTGGCAAGTAGAATTTAGTGAAGTTTAAAGAGAGATAAAAAACAAAACAGAAGATTAAATGTACATGGATTTACTTTGGGCAGTTACTGAGTAGGGTGCCTGTACTAAGAACTACACCGAGGTGACTGTAGTGTAACTAAACAAGCATGAGCATTCGTGGCTAGTCTCGCTAAGCGAGACAAAAATAACAGAAAATTTAAAAGCAAACAAGGCGGTCTTAACCAATTAGGGAGTGGGCAACAGGATTTTGGTAATGGGGTTGGCTGGTTGGTACTTTTTAATAGCTGGCATCTGTTGTCTGATAGATGCCCAGCTAGAGAAGTCCCTGAGCCAATCAGAAGGCTTAGATACTTTTACCCATTTTATAATGAAAGTAAATTCCACTGGTAAATGTGAGCTAGTAATTGTCTGAGTGTAGCAGACAAGGTTCTACACCATGCAGCTGCACTATTTGACAGCAGCTTGGTGGACCTGCACAGGTCATCACAACTTGAGCTAATGAAGCTCATGCTATGTCGGACATCACAAAGGTCACGCACATGTTTGACATCCCCGGTGCCCCCAACCCTCTCACTCAGTCATTAATCCCCAGGAAACAAACGCCATTTCAGTTGTTATTGTTTAAGTGGAATACTCTCTTTTACAGGAGTGTATATAACTGTGAAGAACAAGGAGATTATCGGGGACCAACAGTTCCACAAGGAAGGGAACAACTTATTATCCAGGAAGGAACTATGGGAATGCAAACAGCTCAACCCAGTTTATCAGATTAGGTAGTGATATGTGCTTCATGAATGATAAATTCAGCAAGGTAAATATCTGTGGTAGATTATACTGGTGCAACAGCACCAGTACAGTTAGGTTCCTGAGAGCATGTAATGGTAAATGTCTGTTTTGCAGGTAACAACTTTGGCCAGGTTCAACAGATTTGTTTGAAATTTAGCATGATCATTGGAAAGGATAGGTCTATTGATGTTCCAGATTTGGTTTGCATCCCTTGTGTTATTTGTGAGATACAGAGTGTTCAAAAATAAGAGATTTTTATGATTTTAGCTGTTTTTGTCAACCTGTATATCACAATTGGCCGTAGCTACAAACATGAAACTTTCAGGGTAGAACAATTTGGCCTCACATATGTGCCCTTTGAAGGTTTGGAGAAAAATATGAATCTGTTCAAAAGTCATTACATTTTATTTTATCCATTATTTCCAATGGGAACAAATATGGAACCTGGTGGCATAGGATTGTAAATCAGAGCAGAGCTCTGGCATAGGATTTTATGCAAGTTTAGCAATGGGCATCTCGAGTCTACATCAGCGCAGATGTCTGGCATAGGATTGTATGCCAAGGGTATAGGTGCAGATCAGCACCCCACCCCAAACACGACTGTGGGATACTGGGAGCCCACTCCCAGTGTCCCCATGTCTGTTTAGTACCCCTAAAATAAAGAAAACAGTCCACTGACATAATTTTTAACTTCAATGCAGAATTCTGCATCCTGCCATTTTCGATGCAGAATCCTGCATTAAAGTGGTAACTTTTACCAACATCGGGTACCTAGTCCCCAAGTCAGCATTGATACTGCCCTCCAGTACTGTGACACTGGGGAGTCCACCCCGTGTGCCGAAATTATTGTATTTATAGTATTTCTGACACCTGGGTGCCGACTCTCAGTGTTGTTTGTTTTCCCAAGCCACTTCAATTGCCAACGGGTGCCCAGTCCCCTGTCAGCATAATGTATCCCTCTCAACTCATGTAGCACACAGGAGCCCACCCCAGTGGGCCCACATTCAGTTTTCTGTTCCTGTAAATAAAGAAAACCATCCCAATGTTTTTTATTTACACCTGTAATAAAGAAAACAGTCTCTCGTCATCTCCTCAGTCCCCACTCCTCATCCCACCATGCCACTGAGCACCCACCTCCCGCACCACCCATTACCCATAATTACCTCTGGAAGTTAGGAGCAGTGAACTCTCTGGACTAGGACACATCTGCACTCTTCAAAGCCCAACCACAAACTGATGAATAAGGGTAGGCTTGTATTATAGCTATAAATGGGCTTTTCAACTAAGGGTGATCTCTCAGCTATTTTAGTACTTTTTACCCCAAATTTTTAACAGGGTTCTTGGGACCCAACTCACGAACACTATCACTGTCATTTTGTTATTCGTCCCAAAAGTGATTTTGTGGTTTGCTATCTGGAATCACCTTTCTGGACAATTAACAAAGCCACAGTGCCAGTGTTCATGAGGAAGTTCCAAAAAGGCCACGTTGAACATTTGGTGCAAAATTCTAAAAATGACTGTTACGAGTGCATTGTACAGTTTCTACAGAATTCATAACTTTGTAATTTTCTTAATATTTTCACCCCAGATTTTTAGCATTGAGATTTTGTTATACCTACTCATGAACAGTGCAACTGTCATTTTCACATCATGCCCGAAATGTGTTCTCGCAGCTCTGGCGCAGAATGGTGCAGTCGCGGTGCAAAATCAACTTTTGGGAAAAGACTATGTTGAAATCTGGTGCAAACATTACCAATGATGATTGCATTATGACTGTGTGTTGCACAGTTTCTATGCATATTCATAACGCTACATTTTTAATATTTCCGGTCATGCTTGAAAATAGGCATGTCTTTTGCCTAATGTACTTACCTGGTTACCAAAGCTAATATATAAATATGTTCAACTCAGATTTTCAACATTGAGATTTTTCATACCTCCTCATGAACAGCGCAGCTAACATTGGTCACAAACTGCCCAAAATGTGTTTTCGCAGCTCTGGCGCAGATTTGCACGATCACTGTGTGAAATCAACTTTGGGATGTACTAACGAAATCACAGTGCCACTGTTCATTAGGTGGGGTCCCAAACTGCCATGTTAAAAATTTGATGCACAAATACCAAACACATCTTACAAAACTATACCATGATTGAGTTTAAAATTAAGTTTAAATCTATAAGGAATGAACTTTCCCAGTACTCTTTATTTGCACTTAGGCCCAGATATTCAGAAATGCGACAAAGGCTGGCGCAAGTCCAGCACAGCGCAAATCCAGTGCGCCATGGCACAACAAGAGCCATATTCAGAGGTTGCACTGGCCACACTGCCAATTAGCCTGACTGAATATGGCACAGTTGTGCCCATGGCACAATCATGGATGCACCATGAGGTGGAAATACAGGTGCCATGGCGCGGACAGGGAAACACCAGGGCAACTGTGGGAGCAGAGCAACAGAGGGGGCATGGCATAGAGAGGTGACGAGGGACAGAGCCAGGGAAGCACAGTGACAGGCCACAGGAGGCTGCCACCAGCTGGGCACAGCAGGTGCACAGAGGCACCCAGACCCCACCCCAGAAGACAACAGAGGCACAGACCGGTAGGCAACAGGAGGTGCCAATGGTGAACAGTGGGCAACAAGGAGGCCCCCACACCCAGACAAGAGTAGGCCACACCCAGAACCATGCAGCCAAGCACACACACCTGTCACACACCCCTGACAGTGGCCCCATGGGCACCCCAAGGCACAGCCACTGACTGGAGGGAGGGACACCACCACAGTGGGGCACACCTCAGCACACAGCAGTGATCCACAGAAGCACAACATGTGCCCTGACACATGCACACCACATGGACAGGCACTTGGCCACTGCAGCATGGCTCCACATGCCACCTACAAAGCAGACACAGGCAGATATGTCAAAAGATATATATATTGAACAACACAACTATGTACAATAGAAGGGAGTGGGGTAGGGTAGGAAAGTGAGGAAGAGGATGGGGAACAAGGACTGTACAGTGGGAAGGACTAGATGGGGAGGTACAGCTGGGGAAATGGGGAATTCAAGGTCCCAACTAGCAACAGCCATGTCCTGCCACCCCTTGCAGTCTTCTGTCTTCTGTCTGCCAGCAGCATCCTGCGGACCTGCAGCATTGCCTCCATGGTTGTTGAGGTGATCAAAATGAGTTGGCAGAGCAGCCGGCAGTAAAGGGGCCTCCTGTACGATGGCGAACACCTAGGACACAGGACAGGACAGGTGATCAGTGCAATGTCCCAAGGAACCAAGCCCATCCACAGCACACAATGGGCAGCAGGATCACACCCCCAGACCCCCAGACAGCCCATACAGGCCACCCACAAGGGGTGGACCAACACCTGCCAGCAATGTGGCACACCACGACAGTGCACAGTGGTGGTCCCCACTGCACAGTGGCCACCCAACTGCGCTATGGCAGTCACATGGCACGGTGCCCCAGAAGCACCACAGCAATGTCAGTGCCAGCCGGGTGCACACCTACCCCATCAACAGCTGGCACACATGTCCAATGGATGTGCCAAAATGGCAGACACCACACACAGTGTAACACACACAGCTGCCATGGCACATGGCACAGGTGGCCATGCCACACCCATGACCCCAGCACCCCCATGTATAGTGCGAAGGACTGTCAGTGCCTACCTGCTCCACTGGTGCCAGAGCCACACCTCCACTGCCACCCTGACCTGCTGTGGCCTGCCGGCTTGCTGCTGCTGCTGCCTCCTCCTATTTTCAGATCCTGGGAATGGAACAGAGACAGGTACACATCGGTAACCAACCACAGCAGCTGCCTACCACCCCCACCCCACCCCTGTGCACAGGGTGAGCCCTCGCCCAACACTTACAGTACAATGGCATCGTAGCGTGGTGGTGGGCAATGCCACCCCATGATGCACATGATGGCAGTGCACCACCCCTGCAGGGCATGCCAGGCAGTCTAGCCAACACCACAGTACAGCACCAGGGCACACATGCATTATGGACCTACTCACCTGGCTGTGGCACAGCCCCATGCCTGACATGCACCCTCCAGCCTCTTGAGGCACTCTGGGCCCCTCCATGCCAGGTCAGCATAGCGGCTGTGACACTGCTCCCCATCCTGCCACCCCATGCAGCACTGCAGTATGACAGCAATACCCTGCCACACCACTACCCAGGGCTGCTGCAGTAGCACCTGAAGGAATAGCTGGGGTGCGTGGGGCTGGATCAGGTGACCAAGTTGACCAGTTCCACCTGCATCCAATTAGCTGCCCATGGTGCTGTTTGCTGCACCATGCTGCAAGTCATAGCAAAGTGAGCAAAATGGCTGCATTATGCACGTGGCCACAGCATGTGCCAGATGCATGGGCTGAGGGGACATGCACTGTGTCCACCCACCGTGCAGTCTCAGAGATGTGGATTGGGCATGACTAGGTGGGCAATGGGTGCAGGGATCACCCATGGCAGAGGTCACAGCAGGGTCAAGGTCCGGCCCACAGTGTGCACGTGAGCAATAGTAGGCCTGGTGCACCATGCACCATGGCCCCATCATGCAGTTGGTGCACAGTGTGCGATTGGTGACATTAAACCATCCGGCGCATGCACATTGTGGTCCTGTGCACGCGCATGTGTGTGCATTCCACTGTGACTTGCTCCAGAGCAAACTCATTGCGCACAGAGCAAAATCACGATATTCAGCCGCCACATGCAAATGAGCTCACCATCCAATGTGTGATGCACTGCGGGAATTAGCATGTCATTACTGTTCCGCCAAAGCTCATTTGCATGTGATGCACTATAAAAGCACCATGGGTCAGCACAAGCCATGGACCGTATTGCATCCATTGAGATAAGTTGCACATGTTACTGTAGCACACTGGGTGCAACCAGCACAGCAGGGGATGGAACAGGTGCTGCTGCCACTGAAACACTGTGCTGTTCATGTCCACAGGAAGTGACATGTCAGAATGTGGGAGGATGAGGAGCGTGAGCTTGCTCTGCCGCAGGCCCAGTTTCACTAAGGTGGAGACAGAGGCCCTGTTCAAGGCCTACTTGACAGGAAGCCCTGTTGAGTGATGCGTGGGCACACCACAGGCCAGGGCTGAGGCCTGGGTGGAGATGGTGGCATGTGTGAACCAGCCGGGCAACCACCAGCGTTCAGTGCAGGAGTGCAGGAAGAAGGTGGGCACAGACAAGAGGCACAACAAGAAGAGGTGGTGGACATCCATGCCTCCTGGAATGCCACTGGAGGGGACCTGCAACTGCACCACTGTTCACAGCACAAGAGGGTTGGTGGCAGCCACCATGCACCGTAGCATGGTGGAGGGTGTACCTGGTGGCAGATTCCGGACAGGTGGCAGCCCATCACTGCATGGTAAGTATGTCAGCCATGCACAGCTGGGACTTGGAGGGTGTGGACATGGCCATGCTGGCATGCATGTGGCTGGCATGCCTGTCATGTGCATGTGTGCACTACACACATGCCATGCTGCAGGACACAGGCAGTGGCAGTGGGGGCACATGTGAGTAATGCATCACTAACATGCCTCTCTTTATCTTGCAGCACCAGCATGCCTCTGTGCAGATGATGGGGCCCTGGCTGGCAGCAGCGTGGCCACTGGACCAGCCCTGGAGGACCAGCCTTCCACCTCCACAGGCATTCGAGGCCCGACAGGCTGCAGCTTACCACCACTGTGCAGGCGTTTGTCCTGGACCTGGGGTTGGATGAGGCCCTGGATGCATTCTGGTGGGATGCCAGCCTTGGGGTCCTGTCATGAGAGACACAGATCAGGGCGGGGTCCAACACCGATGATGACACAATGCTCATCCTGGACAGCACGGCCACCATTGTGGGGGAGATGGCCCTGCTGGCCACTGACACAGGCAGCATGCCCAGCACCTGCGAGGCAGAACAGCTGCCTGCCACCACTGTGGGTAGCAGTATGCACTGCCAGGCTGTGCCTGCGGTGGAATGATGCTGCCATGCAGGAACTGGGTGGTGCACAGTGGTGGGGTGAGCAGCAGCAGTGGGCTGCTGGTACCACCGGGCAGCCAGATGCATGGTCCACCGTTGGTGTGCCTGCCATACCCAATCCCCCTGCAGACCCACTGTGCAGCATTCACCAGAGGGGCCTGTGCAGCATGGCCAGTCACAGCAAGAAGATCGTTGTCCAGCCCAGGAGCCCCAGGATGCCAAGTCACTGGTTGAGCACACCCATTTGCTGTGGGGTCCATTTAGCACAGGTGCTGCTCACCACTGGGGTGCACGCACTGTGCAGGTGTGCCAGTTAGCTGAGCAGCAGGAGAGGGGCACTGCACAGATCCTGGTGGGGATGCAGAGCATGCAGAAGGCCATGACCACCTCCCTGGATTGCAATGCCACCACAATCTCAGAGGGCTTTGTGCTGCTGGCTGCCACAGGGTGTGGCCAGGAACAGATGACTCCTCACAGTGCGCTATCCACTCCACGTACCCAGCATTGGGCAACCCTGTGCAGTCGATGCCGAGGCTCAGATGTCAGCATCCTAGAGCATGCCCAGGGCTGGGCTGTTGGGCACCCTCAACACACGCGTGCGGCCATGGTCGTGGTCCCGTGGTTCCACCCCTGGAGGCTGTTGCACACCTCCCCATGGCTGATGTGCATCCTTTGGCTGTGTCAGCCCAGGCACCAGCTTCCCCATGGCTGTGTGGCCATGGTTCCATGCAGTGGCCCTAATGTGCTGCCCACCCCACCTGCAGTCTGCAGCTGCTGCCCAGTGCGCACATGGGCAGTGTGTGTGTGTGTGTGTGTCTGCACAGGTGTGGTGCCTGTGCATTGTGCCATACACTGCCTGTGTGCGTGCTTGCCCAGCCACTGGGCCATGTGGCATGGGCATGATGGCAGCAGTCCTACACCAGTTGCACCTATGCACCAGTGTGATGCATCTGATCCATGCCACATACCCACACCTGTGTGGGTGGGTGCATCTTGTGTGTGGGGTGGGGCTGTGCAGGGTGCTGTGTGGTTGTGTGTGGGTGTGTGCCCGTCCCTCACCCCTGCTTCCCGCCTCAGTGTGTGTGTATGCAGTGCCATGCATGCTCCTGCATGTGTGCTGTACCTGTTTGTGCGGCCTAGTGTTATGTACCACCTACCTGTGTGCACCAACGTGATCCTGTGCTATGGTGTCCCTGTGTTGTCTTGCCTGCTGGATCAGCCAGGTGTCCCTCCACCCAGTGAGTGGCTGTCCACTTCTCCAGCCCAATACCTCCATCGTCACCACTACTGTCACCCCCATCAGCCTTGACAGCTATCCCACAGTCAATGGCCATGTTGTGCGGTATGCAGCAGGCCAGGAATAGGCCACAGGCTTTGAGGGGCTGTATTGTAGGGCACCGCCTGACCTGTCTAGGCAACAGAACCATGATTTCAGCATGCCAAAGATTCTCTTGATGATGTTGCACATGCTGGCATGTGCCTCGGTGTAGCATTCCTTTGCTGGGGACAACGGGCACCGGTAGGGAGAGAAGCAGCCAGGGCCACAGTGGATAGGGACTGTCCCCTCTGTGTGCATAATGACATGGTTAGCCTCTGCTATGCTAGGCTGTGCCCCTTGCCTGTTCCTGCTGCCCATGCCAACATGCACACCTTGTCCTCCCCACCCCATGGTATGCTCTGCCCATTGCCTCTGCCCATGCCATACTCACCCACTAGGTGGCCCGTGGGATATCCCCACATTCAAACCTGTGGCACAACACAGAGCTGTGCCAGATGAATGCATTATGCACACCCCAGGGTGTGTGGCGCAGACATTGGTTAAGCACCCATGGCATCGCATGCCACCTGGCAGTTGACACTCGGGTTCCCTTCCTATTGATGTATACCACACCCTCAGGCCAGGTGGCATGTGGATGCCCACATGCATGCAGTCAATGGCCCCAATCATGCCAGGCAAACGTGATACCCTGTGGAAGTCCTGCATGGTTGCTGCACGCTCCACTTGTGTGCTGGGGAAATAAATGTATTCTGATGCACGTGGCAGTACACCATTGAGGAACTGTGTGAGAAGGCAGGATGTGGCCAACTGGGTTATGCCTGTGGTGTCCCCTGTTGGTCTCTGGAGGTGCACATGATGGCTGTCGCCTTCATCTCCATGGACATCTGCATAACTCCATCTGGTGGGTGCCTGCCTCTACTCACTGCACAGCTCACAGAGTTGCCTCAGAATGGTCCTGTTCAGGAGTTACCAGACCATGATCTCCATGTCACTGCACTGCATGAAGATGATGCGGGGCGGTACCACCTGTGTCGGGCATACCGCCAGCAGGACCGTTGATGGACACGTTGCTGTTCCTGCTACCTCCTCACACCCTCATTATGGCCTCCATCAAGAAGGGTGCACTGTTCATGGCCCTTGCTGTCCCTCTATCCCCCTGGGTGGTTGGCTGCTGCAGGCTCTGAGCCACCCTCATGCATTGCCTGGCAATGTGTCTGCCTGTCTATTAAACTCTCTACCCTTGTCTCCCTCTCCACTGCCACCTTTGTCCCTCTCCCTCTGTGTCTGCTTAGGTCTGTCTGTCTGTTTGTCTGTCTGTCTGTCTCTCTACTCTCTCTGTCTTTCTATCTGTCTTTCTTTCTCTCTCTCTCTCTCACTCCTCTCACCTGGCACAAGTGCTTTCTGTGTGCTTGCACCCTGTATTTATAGGAACAAGTCTGCTCAGTGCATGTCTGATTTACTCCACGTACTTGCAAGGAATAATTATTAGAAATAGCAATGCAGTTTATAGCTAGACACAGGAAACTTGCACTCAGAAATAATATGCTCATGGACAGTGTTAACATTAACACACCTTATTTATTAGAGGAAGAAACAATGGGGAAAGGATGCAAAGTAAAGGCTTGTAATTGCATTTAAACAGCAATTGGTAGTCCATATTAACAGTCCCAGTGATCTTCACATTTGTTGTAGGGCAAGCCTTGAAATTACTCATGGCTCTGCAGCTTTCTAGACTCTGAATGGTGGTCAGGATGGATGGCTCCTCAGGGCAGTTTTGCACCTCTGGATTCTCAGTTTCAGACCACAGACATTTGGCTTCCAGAGACAGGCACAGCAGAAAGGACTGGGGCTGGCACGACTCACCTCCACATCTAGGCATAACCCCTGACGGTTGCAAACCAGCACTAGCTGCTGCATCATTAGCTGACTCCCACACTGGTTCAGATGTAGGTTTAGTTCAGGATACAGTCTTTGCAGCTTTGCTTGGAAGCACTGGATATAGTCTCTGAGCAAATGAATTTTGGCAACCTCACTTTGGCAGCTTTGCACACAAACACCTTTTGCAGGAATGGCTCTGTCAGACATGGTTTTCTGGCTGAGGGAGCCTCCAGCAACAGCCTGGTTCCCAATCTCCACTCTGGCAGCTTGATGCAGGATTTACCTTCAGCTCTGGCTGTACTACACAGTCTCTGATGCAGTTCAGGCAAACACAGCAGATTTGGATTAACAGTAAACTCCTTCTCAGCATTGAGAGCTTCTAGCAACTGCTTCAGATATTGAGTTCAACCAGACCACCTCTGGGTTATTTGGCTGTGAAAACCCAGCTAGGCCTCCAAACTTTCTCTCAGAGCACACAGTCTGAGCCTCCTCACTCTCTGGAGGCTCCTCAGAACTGCACTGTTCAACTGTTCTAACTGAAGAAAACACAATCCTGGAATCCAATGGGAAGATGAAGCTGTCAATCACAGTTCTGGCATTCTGATTTGCCAACATATGGCACCAAATACACAGTTCTCTATTTCTCCCAGCAACCATAGCTGAAAGACCCCTCAAGACCCTTTGAGTTCCAATTGCTGAAAACAAAGGTCAAAGTAACAACATGGTTTGCTAGGTAGCAGCTAGATAAACAGTCCCTCTTTAAAGTTCATTTTATAAGCACTCTTTTTAGTTTTAAGTTTAAACATTTACAGCATTTAATAGGGCTCCCTCTGCAATATTGTCCAGTGCAAGAGTGGAGTTGATAGGAGTGTTCCCCGGCCGGTCGCAAGCTCCAGATTACTCAGACCCAGCAGAGGCTATACACACTATATACAGGTACTGAGCTTCTAAAACTACAGCACGATGACACCAGCTCATACATTCATGCAGGAACCATGGACACAGAATTACTCACATGGATTCAGCCTTAATGCTGGATATTAGGCCAGGTTCCACAGGGCAGAACATGGGGCAAGAGCATGGGCCAGATGGAGGTCAAAGGAGATTCCCAGCAAGACAACTTACAGTAAGCCTCACCACTTTGGGGTGGGGGTTTACATATTATTTTCATGTATAGACTATTTTTATGTAAATTGGAAAAGTCAATAAATGAAAAGTTTAAAAATATTTAAAATAGTGAATGAGATTACTGTCCTAAAGGGGGTACACTGGCTCACATATTTAGAGAAAATATATCACTTGGTTTGCTCCCAAACACTGCCCCCACCACCACAGAGATTGACTTCAGCTCTTTCAGCCTCAGAGACTCCCCATACCAGATCAGTACCCATGAAGAGTAAGCCAGAAAGTTGCCCATCAAATCAATGTCGAGTGAGGAGTGAGCGAGCTAATGAGGCGAAAGTGAATGAGAGGAGGAGGCTGAGAGCGAGCTTAAAGTGAGTGAATGGAGTGAGTCAGTGAGTAGTGAGCAAGCTTGCTTAGCGAGATGAGTGAATGAGGAGTGAGTGTGACATCACACATGTTTATGTATAAGTGCACTGCATCTGCTTCAATAACTACAGCCCATTCTGAGACAGATTAAGATTTGTGGCTCCAGCTGGTATGGAAGATGTCAGGCACTGTTAACAGTGGGAATCACTAAAGAGTAGCAGAGCCATATGCACCCCAATTTTGGTAGTCTAGAAGAATAACAGAGCAGTGATGAAATGCATTAACTAATGGAGTCTGAACGAGTTCACAGTTTCAGACCAATATAGTATGCCTGGGTGGAGAACAGCCTCACAAACCTGATGGTTAGCAAGTGGTTTTCAGTCCTGGATCTGAACAACAGATATTACCAGATCTCAATGACCCAGGAGGGCAAGGGAAAAGGAGGCTTTATCTACATAAACAAAGCTTTTTTTACCTACAGTAGTTCCAATTCTGCATACTCTGATTCTATCAGTTCAAATGCATACTGCAGGGCATATGCAGGTCATGAACAACTTTCCAGTGTTTGATGGAGAAGGCCATAGGGGACATGAAACTGCTCCGGTTTTGCTTTACTTAGATGATCTCTCATCTTTGGAAGGATGTTGGAGGAACATGAGGACATATTGCTGAAGGTCCTTAATAGACCTGAGGAGTATGGATTGAAAGTATTAACTAACAAGTGCCAAAAAGTTCATACAGATCCATCCCAGTCACAACACTGGCTTCAGTCCCACAATCTGAAATCACAACAGTCATTCCTCAGTTCAAGTGATTATTACTGAAAGTTTGTAAAGGACTTCTCCACTGTTGTTTGCCAGTGACTAATCTCACCAAGGATACCCACACATGCACCCACCATGAGGTAGCTACCAAAGGCAAGAAATAGCATAAAAATGTTTAAGAAGAAACTTTGAGGAAAATAATTAAGCAGTTCACTGAAGTTCCTGTGCTGGCTTTCACTAATCCAACTAAACCATAGTTCATGTACACTGAGCCAGCATGATTGGTATGGATGCCACCTTGGAGTAGGAGTACCATGAAGGTACATGACCTATTGCTCTTGCTAACCATAGTTTGTCGCTATCAGAGAATGACTTCCCAGTGCACAAGCTTGAATGTGTAGAATTGAAATGGAATGCCACTAATCAAGTTCATGACTATCTCTATGGGGAAGTTCATAGTGAGATCTGACAACAACTCCCTCACATATGTCAACACCACAGCAAAAGTTGGATATTGCAGGGCACTACTGGCAATCTGCAATATCCATGTACAGCTACTGCTTGGCATATTGATGAGGAATGAACAACATTCATGCTGAGTACCTAGTCTCACCAATTTAATTCTCCTGCAGAGAACCAGAGACCTATGTATCCACAGCCACTTCAAACTCCATCTGTTCAAACTTCACATAAGAGATAGTCATTCCAGCTAACTCTGACAAAGCAACTTACATACTGAGAGAGCTCGTCTGATACCATTCCTGCCATTTCTGAGGCTTGTGAACTTTACTGACTTGGACCTTTACTCTGCCATGGTCTGTTGTGCTAAATTAAATACTTGCCCAGTACAAAGATGAGAGTCTTGTGGAGTGATTGTCACACTGGAGAAAGAACTGGGATCCAACAAAAATACTGCAAGAGCATCATAAGGTGCCTTTCTGGTGCATTGGTTATCTCTGATTTAGACAGGATAGAGAGGCAGGCAGAGAGGAATGGGAGCTGAGGTGTTGGTACACCTGGGTATCAATGATCTGATGAACCAGTCAGTGGAGATGGTGAAGCAGAACTTACATAGACTGAGAGAAGATTGGCAGCACACCAGACTCCCTGGCCTTACCTGAAATCCTCACTGTGTGGGGTAGGTAGAGGAAGCATGTTAGGATAAGGAGTGCTATAACAGAGGAATTTAATGGTTCCCTTAAGGGATGGTGTCAGGAGAAGGGGTACAATTTGTGCATGATTTGGGGACTTCTGGGAGCCTCATCAAGGGTGATAAACTTCACCTGACAAGAAAGGGGGCATGCACACTGAGACAGAAGTTTGACATGTATATCACATGTTTAAACTGACTATGGGACAGACTGGGATGAGGGGAGCCATGGTGGCAGGTGAGAGGAAGATGATCCTGCTAGTACTCCCCATATCTGGAAGCTTGTAGCTAGCACAGAGGGCAAAGAGAGTTGTGCCCTAACTGAACCAGGGCTGGGACATTAGAGATGAGGAATGCAAAGTGTGCAAATACCAAAAACAAGAGGATAAGCAGACAAGGAAAGCACAATGGTTGTAGTGAAGTAGGAGCAGGAGTCAAATGGAAGGGGTATGCCTTAACATCATGAGCCTGGGTAACAAAATCAGAGATCTCCAGTCATTGATAGTGGAGACTGATTTGGACCTTGTTGCCATCCCAGAAATGTGAGCCTCAGAAAAGAATGACTGAGACCCCATGGCCCCTTAGGTACTCAATGTTCAGGAGGAATAGAGTAATAGGCAGAGGAAGAGGAGTAGCCCTTTTGTCAAGGATGGCATCCAGGTGGTGGAAGATGGATGCATCAGGTGGTAGTAGTACTAGGAGACAGAGTCACTGTGAGTGTGACTCATGGCAGCCTCAGGCAAGAAATTGCACTTGGGTGATCTAGAGACCTCTGGTTCAATGGGGAGAGAGGGACAGAGAGCTCAGTGAAGAAGCCTGGTGGGAGAGGGCAAAGGGGAGAGTAGTGGTGGGTAAGCTGAACCTGCCAAACATTGACTGGCATGTCTGCGGTGATCGGAGCACCAGAAGTCAGGCCTGCTGGACACCTTCCAGGGCTGTCTACTGGTACAGCTAGTTAAGGAATGCAACAGCAGCCTGAAACTCAATGTGGTGCTCACCAGCTCAGAGATGGTAGGAGCTGTGAGACTAGGGAGCCACTGGAAAATAACACCCATTGGTTCGAACTGGCCCTTGGGTCTGGAAAACCAGTCGAGAGCTGAAGTACTTGACTTTAGAAGAGTAGACTTCAACAGGCTGAGGAAGCTGGTTAGGGAAAACTTAGTCGGCTGGACAACATGGGGTGGAAGAGAGATGGGGCATTAATGGAGCCATTCCCAAAGCATCCAAGTTATGCATGAGAATGGTAACCAAAAAGACAGATTAAAGAGGCTGTTATGGTTCTTGGCAAGAGTCAGGAAACAGTAAGGGAAAGGACAAAGATCTTTAATGACTATAAAAAAAAGTGGAGGAAGAATGGAGAGAATGCTTCTGAAAAATATGGTGGAAAAGAAGGTGGTTAGGAGGCACAAGCAGACAAAGAGCTTTATATTGTGGAGGGGTCAAGAAGAGAAAACAGTCCTTCCATTATATTAGAGAAAAGGAGAAAGCAGGGGAATTGTAAGACTAGCTGAGAGGGGTAGGGTGATAGAGGAGGATGCACAAAAGGCTGCTATCCTTAATGATTACTTTTTCTCAGCTTTCACTAAGGAGGATGATGGTATTTACCAGAGTGCCACTAATGGGATCCCAGAGATGAGGCAGCCAGTATTTACAAGTGTAAGGGTCCCGAAGGAACTGGTAACCCTATTGATAGATAAGGCCTCGGACAGATGGGTTGCAGCCAAGGTTACACAATGAGCTGGAAGTAACACTGGCTGAATCCCTGGTAGGGCTATACAACAGCTGACTAAGGACAGGAGTAGTACCAAAAGATTGGAGAGTGGCAGTATAGTTCTACATGGGGGACAAGGAACAAGTGGGGACCTACTGACCTGTCTATCATATCGCTATTGTAAGGAAGCTGATGAGTCACTGGTTAAAGAGGACCTCTAGACTACTTGGAAGAGAAATGGTCTCCAGGATAGTAAACAGCATGGATTTGTGCACAGCAGTCCTGTCAGACTAACCTGATAGTTTTCTTTGGGTGATGAGAAAATTGGATAGGGACCATGCTGCAGATTTGCTCTACTTTGACTTCAGCAAGGCTTTCAGCTCAGTGCCCCTCAGATACTTACTGAAAAAGATGGCTATATGGGTGCAGTTAAGGTGCTATAGTAAACTGCAGGTAACTAGCTAAAGGGAAGGTAGCAGAGGGTTGTGGTCAACAGGGTCAAATCAGAATAGAGGGAGATCATGAGTAGGGTACCACAGTTATCGGTCCTGGATCCAGCTCTCTTCGATGTCTTCATCAGTAACATTGGTGAGGGAATCCAGGGCAGGCTGGTCTCCTCACAGATGACACTAAGCTCTGTGGGAGGTGGATAATAATGAGGTAATCACAGAAATTAATGACTTACAAAAGCTACAGGGGGTGTAAGGTTGGCAGTTGAAATTAATTCCAAAAGTGCAAGGTAATGCACCTAGGGACAAGAACACCAGGACAGAGTTCTGAAGGGTGGGGTGAGACTTAGCACTACGGCTGAGGAACAGGACCTTGAAGTTATCATCAGTAATCCTCAAATAATTGAGTCAGTGAACAAGGCATACAGCAAAAGAGTAGAAGGAAAGGAAGAGATAATACCTTCCCTATAGATCCTTGGTGAGGCCACACCTGGTGTACTGTGCCCAGTTCTGGAGCACACACCTCAGAAAGGATAGGTAAAGGCTGAAGATGGTCAGAGCAGGGTAACAAAAATTATTCAGGCCAACAGGACAGGTCCTATGAGGAGTGCCACAAGGCACTGAACATGTACTCACTGGAGACAAGAAAAGAGAGGGAAGATATGAGAGCCTTCAAGTTCCTAAAAGGAATGAATTAACAAGATGAAGTGTGAGAAACTATTTAGCTTGAATACTAATTTGTGGTCACATGGACATGAGTGAAAACTAACAGAAAGGAGGTTCAGGAGAACATGACGAAGTACTGTTGTACAGAAAATGTGGTGGAGCCATGGAACAGTCTTCCAGTCAGTGGTGGGTGCTAAAACCATTGGTGGTTTCAATCACAATTAGGACAGAATGAAGGATATAGTGGGCTCAGGGTGACAAAAACTAGGAGGAGAATGGAAGGAAGGACGAGAGGGCTAGGACCCTGAGGGACAGTGAGTCTCAGGGATAAATAGGGAAATCAGGCTGACTAGATGGGCCATTGGTCTTTTGCCATTATTGTCTATGTATATATGTTTTTATAATGTACTCTTTTCTTATATGTGAATGAACAAGCTCTTTGAAAGATGGACTCCTCTTCAGAACTGTCCAAAAACACTGTTCTTCTCTATGTAATCAGCTGGTCTTTTCTGGCAGTACAGAAAGAAGGGTCTGCATAATGACAGGGTCATCTTGGATTTAACTATACTTTTTTCCTGGTGTGCCATCATTTCTACTGGCACAACTGACAAAGGAAGTACAGAAATATTGTAAGAACTATGGTCATTGCATCCATCAGAAAATGTTGCCTCACCAAGTAGCCCTGCTTGTGATTAGTACCACCAGTAATCCACTGGAATTGTGTGTATGAACTTTTATCATTACAGTCAGACACCAGAAATGTCAGCAGCATTCTTATAATCACAGATCATTATGTTAGTGCGCATAGACCTTTCAATAGAGGATGAAATGACCAGTACAGTTGCAGGTGGTACAGTAATCATTGAACACAATGGAGTACCTCGATATATTTATTCAGAGCAAGGTCCAGATTTTCAAAATCCTTTTGTGAAAAAAATGCTTAACCATGTATGGAAGCAAATGGTACCAGATTACTCCCAGGAGGATCCTCAACTAGATCACTTCAGTTGGACTCACCTGAACATATTGGGTACTTTTCACCAAGCACACACAAGTAAGTGGAGTCAGAAGGTCAGTTCCCATGCCCATGTATTCAAACATACCTGTAAACGCTGACCAGGTTCTTGCCTTTCTACTTGATGTTAGGTAGTGAAGCCTGCCTTCATTGGTAGACCTTTGCTTTGTAGTTCTGCTGAAGGAGCATCTTTTGAAACATACCTGGTATGCACCAAGAGTTTGTTATTTTATCTAAAGGAATCCTATTTACTGGCTTCAGAGTCCACCAGCAAAAACAGTGCAGCTAACAAAAGGAGTTATGACCCAAAGGTATGGCATCAAGTACCAAAGTTCAAGGGCAGAGTTCTGCTGCATCAGTATGGCCTCATGGACAAATCCAAGATTGTGACAGTTGGGCTTTGAGCCTTACATCATTTTGGAACAGCTGCCTCATTAACCAGTTTATTGAATTTTGCAAGATCAAGGGAGGGACTGGTAAAAGCAGTAAACAGGGGCCACCTCAAGACAGTTAGACAGTTAATGTCAGAACCAGTACCAGAGACAGAGAGTACCATGTCCAGGAGGCCAAAGATTTGAAGCTGTACCAAATGCCAAGAATTTGCAGCATGAAACTCTAACACACCTGCACCAGATGCTGCACTTGCCCAATCACCATCTCTGTAATGTTCTGAGGATGAAAAGGCTACAATAGTGCACTGGCCTCGAATGTCTAGAGTACTCAAAGGCATGCCTTTGCCAACCATAGAGTGAAGAAATCTGTGGAGTCTACAATTACTGACATGTCTCATACTTTCAGTTGTGAACTAGAACCCTTTTGTCAGAGGAACCAACTAGGCATGTTCCCCATGTACCACCTGTGGATGTTGAAGTGAGGGTTCTGCTCCAGAGATGGATAGAATCCTGTTATTCTTGACAAATGTTTTGTTACTACTGCCACAGCCAATTGATATTTAATAAGTACTTCATTGATTTGGATGGATTCAAAATATCATTCCCAAGGTCTCCTCCAAACATCTTTGCTCAGATTGAATCTGTGAACCTAACTCCATAATTCCACTTTCAGTGGATTAACAGGAAAGAGGTACAGACCCTCCTAAAGAAATCAAAAGTGGAAGGATCAGTGGGGTTTGATAAACTAGAACCTAAGCTCTTAAACATTGCCACTCCTGTAATCTCCTCTTGTTGCCATACTATTTAATAAGTCCCTTATGGAGGGAAGAATCCCAGAAAATTGAAGACTGCCATGTAGTTTTGGTGCACAAGAGTGGCACTAAGGAGCCTGTAGAACATTTATCACCCTATCTCCCTACTCAGCTCACTTGCCACAGTACTAGAAAAGTTAGTATATGACCAGCTCTAGGAATATCTGAAACAAACAATGTTCCCTTTCTTGACCAAGTAGCAGCATGGATTCAGAAAATATCACAGAATGGACACTGCTCTGGTTAGGCTGACAACTGATGTCCTGGTGTCATGTACAGGGGCAGATGTAGATCTCACCAAAGTGCTTGATCTTGTTAACCATGGCCTATTGTTAGAACAATTTAAGAAGTTTGGTCTTGATATGCTGATGGTTTGCTCACTATTTGAATAACAGGTCACAGAAAGTAAAATGGAAGGGCATACACTCATATTAAGGGCTATTACTGATGGTTTCCCAAGGTTCCATACTCAGTTCTATTCTCTTTTCCTCTTCATAAATGGTATGCCCAGTAACTGTAATAGGGCTTCCTACAGCTTTATGCAGATGATGCTATACTTTTCAAGAGCTCAAATGATGTCAACCTTATAAACAGTCTCCTAGCTGAGGACTTTATAGCACTAGAAAATGGGTTTCCTTCAGTAAATTAGTACTCAATGCCTAGAAGACTAAGGCTATCTTGTTCAGTGCTAGACACTTGGTGTAACAAGGCAGCACATGCTCACCTTATCCACCTCAATAGGAGTCCATATTAAGATGACTTGAGGCTCTCAAGTACCTGAGAGTGTATCAGACCAAGAAGTTACTTTTAGAACCCACATTGATTATGTTTCAAAATCCTTACATCAAAAATTGGGTTGCTCTCACCAGCTAGGTAACTATCTAACCATGGAGTCTCAGTTGATTATTGTCAATAGTACTCTGCTCCCTCTCATACAATATGGTGCCCTGCTCACTAATCCCACATTGTGCTCAACACAGTAAGCTCAATGACTGATACAAAATTGGCCACTTGCCTCTGAAGCCCCATCTAGGAACTCCACTGCAATGTTTCAGTTCCCTGCATAGGCCCTCTTGAAGGCAAGCTTGAGTAACCTTCTCCACCTTGTTTACAAACTTGTCAAGGGTACAAACCTCCCCCACTCCAAGATGTCCTGGTTACCAAACCTTTAAGGGACTGCCCAGGTTCTCTGGTAGTACTCTACTTGAAACACCTATGGTGAGATCCAGTGTGAGAAGAGACCTTCACCAGCTCACCACCATCTCTTTAGAACACTCTCCTGGTGTCTTTAAAAAGATCTAAATATATGGGAGAAGCACCTAGAGTGCTGCATAGGGGAACCGCTTCAATGAGTTGGCAAGAGTTATCATGGAAAGTCACTCTTAGGTTTTTTAAAACACCAGCCATCCAGGTAAAATATCTGGAGGGTAGAGGTGCGGGATGCTGGAGAGGTGTGGGCACTGACCTGCCACACACCGCACATTTTGGCATTGTCCAGCACACTGCCCATTCATTCAGGTGATGCAAGATGC
Organism: Neoceratodus forsteri; assembly: GCA_016271365.2. NCBI lineage: Eukaryota > Metazoa > Chordata > Ceratodontiformes > Ceratodontidae > Neoceratodus > Neoceratodus forsteri. Next base: position 665,818,955 of record CM057455.1, on the reverse strand, counting down.
CTTCTCGGAGCTGTTTATGCCTTCACTCCAGTTCTCCCCACTTTTTTCTATTTTCAAACTACTCAAAGGAGTGTGGGGATTCCAGTACTAAAAACTGCTCATTATATGCTTATTGGCAGCTAAAAAGCCATCATGAAGAAATCGTTATCACAGGATCCCCCACCCCATCTCAATGGCATGACATAGTTATAGGATATATAACAAATGAATGGTAACAACATTGAATCCTTGTGGATAAAAATTGCAACAAAATATAATCCAAATATAATTATGGGAGTGTGCTATAGACCACCTGGTATTAACCCCACAATATCAAAGGAAGTCAATAATGAATTAGAGCCTGCCTGCAAATTTGGAAAGGTTATTTTCTTGGGTGATCTTAATTACAGTGATATTGCATGGGAAAGTGAGAAAGCCATTACTTATTCAAGTGAACATTTTTGAAACTACAAAACACTTGGGTTTAATCCAACAAATTAACAAACCAACCAGAGAGAAAACACTATTGACATCGTCTTAACATCTAATGATATTGGGGTAACTGAATGTGTAGTCGATACACCACTTGGTAGCAGTGATCATGATAGTGTTAGATTTGGCATTTCAGATAGTTTTCGAGAGTCAGAGGCTATAGAGTTATTTATAATTTAAAAAGGCTAATAGAGAACTGATTTTGGTGGAACTTAGTTTATTAGACTGGGACAGTATAACTGAATGGCAAATCAACTGAAGAAATGTGGGAAATTATAAAACTGACATTTTCAAATACGTAATACACACACACATATCCCAAGAGTAAAGAAATATGATAATAAGGGTATAATGCCAGCATGTTTAAACAGCAAAGTCAAAAACTACTAAAAAGAAGAGGAAACTATATAACTTATATAAAAGGAATAAAACCCAGAATGGCTGGCTCCTGTATAAATCTATCCAGAAAAATATAAACAGGCTATACACAAGAATAAACATAGACTGGAGCTTAAACTTACTAGAACTGCAAACAGAGATAACCAAAAGAAATGTTATGGTTATGTCAACTCATTAAGGAACAATAATCAAGGAATACATGTTATAAAACACAATGATATTTTGGTGGATGCACCCACAGCACACAGCTGAAATATTTAGTCATTATTGTGGCTCTGTGTTTACATCCAAGTCTGAATTCATACGGAATATTCCTACTGGAAATCTTGTTAACATAGACTTTACTACTGAAACCATAATAAATAAAATAAAGTCTTTAAAATTCTCAGTCTTATAGGCCAGACAACATATCTGCTGCCTTATTGAAACTGTTAAGTCCTCATATTGCTTCTCCATTGTTTACTCTGTACAAGAACTCTATATTTGAAAGCAAAATACCTTCTGATTGGCTGTCAGCTGTTGTGGTACCCATTCATAAAAAGGTAATAAATACAACTGTACTAACTATAGACCAATAAGCTTCACCTCTGTCCCTGGTAAAATATTAGAATTTATATTAAAGGATGTAATTCAAGATTATATTAAGAGCAGGAACCTGGTAAATTACACCCAACATGGATTCACCATGGGGCGTTCATGTATAATTAATCAATTAAGTTTATACAAAAAGGTGTCCCTTGCGTTAGATCAAATTAAATCAGTGAACTGTATATATTTAGATATGTCCAAAGCATTCGATAACGTTCCACATAAATACATTATGCAAACTCTGGTCGAATTTGAGTTTGATCACAGAATCATTTCATGGATGCTTTACTAGCTGAACAATTGGAAACAGGTAGTTAATATCCAGGGGTTTCACTCTGCCTGTATACCTGTTACCAGTGGTGTCCCCAGGGCTCCATTCTAGGAACACTGCTTTTCAGCTATTTATATCTAAATTGGGTCAGAACGAATCTGAATGGGTTAGTAAATACGTGGATGACATGAAAATAGCATATGTTATTTTTAATGATTCCAACAAAACACACCTACTAGATAAGATAGTACAATGGGCAGACAATGTACAAATGTCCTTCAGTATGGAGAAATGCAGTGTTATGCACTTTGGCATTCACAACAGGCAAGCTAATTATTATATGAAAACAATCCTCTAAATATAACAAACAAAGAAAAGATTTAGAGCTAATTATTTCAAACAAAATATCCTATGAATGACAAGTAGATGCTCAAGTCACTACAGCTAAAATGGTATTGTGGACCACCAAAAGAATTTTAATAGCAGGGAAGATAGTGTAATTTTGCATTATACAGATCTTATGTCAGGCCCTTGATAAATTATGCATCCATTATTTGGGGTCCAATTAAAGAACTACGGTATGAAAGATCAAGTAGAAAAATCCAAAGGCAAGCTACTAAATGAATTCATACATGTAAAGACCTATCATATGAGGAATGTCTAATTGCTTGAATCTCATGTCGCTTCATACTAGGATAAGAGGTGACTTGCTGCTTTGCTATTTAGTGGTTCATGATAAATATTTCTTTAATGAACTGAATTTTAAGTTTAAAATCAAACCAAAGGGACAAGAGGACATCACTTGCAATTATTTATTTATTTATTTCAGTTTTGATTAAATACCTTTGAGCCACAGGCTCGTTTACAAAGGCTCCAAGTCAGACATGGTACAAGAACAAGACAGCTAAAAACAACAACAGCATGGGTTCAGCTCAAGACAATGGATGAACAAAATTACAATAGCATATACATGATTCATTAGGTTCCAAGGTAGCACAGGTTACTTAATAGATGATTTTCTCATATTGGGTAATTTACACTTATTGCTACAATCTGTTAGAAATTTGCAAGGAAATTTCATCATCAGTTCAACAGGTAGGCAGGAATGAGAAACTGCTTGCAGGGGAAGACTGCCTAGCAAGAGATGAATGAGACAGAGGTGGAATTCAGGAGCCAGTTATTAGGTGATGAAGGCAGCCAGGAGAGTCTAGGGTCAGGTTTGTGTAAAGGCAGTACCCTGGGTGGCTATGTCCTTGGAAGTGGTGGGTAAGAGGGAGAGAGGGGTGATAGGAAGAAGTGGGAGGTGGTGGAAGAGGGGTAGGAGGAGGAGGGAGGAGACAGGAGGTGGGTGAGGGGTAAGGGTGGGGGCTGGTAGGTGTATGGTTCAGGATAGGGTTGTAAAAGGTAGGGGGTGAGCACAGGGAGTGCGTATGAGCCTGAGTCCTTATATGGTGAGGTAGGGAGGGGTGGTTAAGGATGATCCTAGTACTAGTAGTTAGGGCATTTGGGATATTTCAAGTGGTTTAAATAGTTAAGGTTAAATGGGACATCGTGATATGCATGAGAGAGTTAGTGTGCCCAGAGAGCAGTTTTGAGTTGCCAACCTTATTGCATCTGATGAGGTCTGTGGGTAGGTCATTTAACCACTTGGGTCCTCTAAAGAACAGTGACCTTGAACTATTGTGGCACACTTGAATGGTACCACAAGCATGCTCTTGGAAGACCTCCGTGTGCTGATTGTTGGTTGGTCTATTTTGAATAGACAGGTGATGGATTCAGGAGCTAGCCCAAGTATGGCTATCTTTCCCAAAAGTAAGGCCTGGTATTAGGCCCTGAGCTGAAGGGGTAGCGCAGTTGCTAGTATAGGTCACAAGTATGTGTCCAGCGGTCTGCTCCAAGAACCAGCCTACACACTTTGTTGAGTAGGGTTTTCACCCTATGTAGGGCAGTGTCAGTACCTGCACTGTAGATAACCAGGTCGTAGTCAATTGAAAATAGTACTGAGCAATATGTGACAAGCTTTAGTGCCTCAGAGATATATAGTGATGGTGTCAAAAAGAACACCTAGCTTTGTATTGGCTGACTTGATTAACTGGCCTACATATGTTGGAGAAGGAGAGGGTGCTGTCTGGGTGAATCCCAAGATATTTAAAGGTGTCAACCCACTCCAGAATATCCTTTTGGAGCTCTGTATCAGTAGTTTACCAAATTTTTCCTACTCTGCAGATGCGTGAAAAAAGTTTGTTATCACAGAGCCATGCCTCAAGCCTATGGAAATTAGCTTAAAGTTCATTAATTAAAAGCCATTACATTTCTAACAGAAAAAGAAGAGCGTTTCACGCAGAGAGTGGTTAATCCCTGGAATTGTCTTCTGTTGGAAGTGATTAATAATACAGATAGAACTAATTTTAAGATAAATTTAGAAAGATATATTTTAGGGAATCATTTACCCTAATACTGCTAGGCATAGGAGTGCATATGGGCTAAAAGCCTTACTAAGCTCCTTATACCTTAGTAACGATCCTTAGGAAAATGAAGAGAATAACTGCATTACTGAACAAAAGACAAGCTCAATTTGAATTGATATAGAGGCAATGGGTTTTATATATATTTCCATTAGACCTGAGTTTATCCCCTGAATTATTTTATTATGAGTAATGTATTCCAAGACACCAGATTGGTTTTAAGTATTTATACATCCTATGTAATGACAAGCCATAATTTCTAGAATATTGAATGTCAAGCGTTGTTTTGTATGCACTGTTATTTGATTGCTGAAAACTTTAAAATAAAGAAAGTTATAAAAAAGGTCTAAAGGTATATTTACTTGAACAATGTTCCTGTAATCTCAGACCTTTAGCTGCCGCTCTCCATCTCCAGTACCTCTATTCTGTACTTAACAGTGTTGTTATGCCTCCAAACTGAGCAGCACTACTTGTATTTTAACATCACTACTGTTAATTTTGCAGTCTGTCCTGTACTGATTTGTGTTAGTTTGGTTTTGCTTTATTGTTAAGAATGTTTTCATTGCTAACCACTTATACTCCTGTAAATACTGTTCATATGAGTAATTTGTATTACCATATGATTCTGTATATTCATGCAATGCATCTGTGTAATTAAATCTGATCGTCCATGAAAAGGGACTTCTTGTCTCAGGGAGCCCACCTGGTTAACAAAATTCAATAAATGAATACATTCTGAATGGTAGGGATAGTAGCTTGACAAAGGCATCAAGAGATTCTCAGGGGTAGTTTACAGCCTCTGAAAAGGGGGCATACTTTATTTGACCTTGGTCCCTATAACAAACCAGCCAGATCTAGACTCCTCATTCACACTGCAGACATCTAGTCTATGAACTGAAGACATAGGGACGGCAGGGCAGAGCAGTGCATTAGGAACCTGAGCAGAATTTGAGCTGTGGCTTCCTTTGTTCTTCATAGATGACAAGCCAAGGAAGGGAATGGCCTGGCTCTGAAGGAAATGGAGGTCTGATAATTCCTTCTCTGTTACAGTTCCTGATATCCACCTTCATCCATTAACATCTGAGCCAAGAAATACATACCCTGAATGGAATCTAAGTATTACCTACTACTGCAGCCAGCTATATAACTTTCTTGCCTTTCTTGAGGACTTTTTTTCCAAACTTCTGCCTCCTCTGGATCTGCAACTACCTAATCTGTAAACATGGCAGAAGCTAGCCATCAGTCTACATCTCTGCTTAAGGTAGAAGCAATTTTTGAGAAATTATTGCAAGATATGAATGAGCTTAAAATATAAATTCAGCAAAATACTAACACGCTGTAAGCCATAGCTCTTCGGCTGTCTGCTACAGAAAATAAAGCTTAGCAAAATGAAGTCCTTGGTGCACAACTTACAGGCCAGCTTTAGAGAACAAAACCATACCATTAAAGAATTACAAAATAAGATTGATGACATAGAAAATCAAAATCACAGGAATAATCTCCATTTTTTTATTTCTGAGAATGCAGAGCTTAATAATACCATTGACTTTCTATTGCATGTTCTGCCCACAATGCTGAAACTCCCAAAAGATCGCGGTCTGACTGTAGAACATTCGATCACCCCTAGGCTCTAAGCCTACACCAAATCAAAGGCCTAGACCTATCCTGGCTCATTTTTTAAACTATGCACACACTTAAATAATCCTCCAAAGAGCAGGAGAAATTGAAATATCACCTGGCAAGACCACCGATTTTCATTTACAGAGATTTTCCAAAGAAGTGTCAATGAAACGGCGAGCATTCACCCCAGCCAGACGCCTACTACATCAATTAACTATTAACTTTTCTATGAGATATCCTGTGACAATGTGAGTGTATATGGAGGGCTCTTACGTAAGCAATAATACCAGACAGGGTGTGGGATTATTAGAATGCCAACCGCCCAGGGCATAATGAGGCCCGACACCGCAGGTGGAGTGGGCACATAGCCCCTGAAGGTCCGGTATTTCCAACAATGCCCATCCTGAGGGTATTATTGCACTTAGAAAAATGGCCATCTGAGTAAATATTTGGGAACTTATAAAATAAGACAGTAATTCAGTGTCAAAAAATGTCTATAAGTATTACAAAACACTTTATTGAGAAAGTAGTGCATAGGCTGTTCCAAGTCCTGTTGCTCCTCCTCCTGTCTAGAGAGCCCTTCTGGTGGAGTTGACCCCCAACACACCCACTCACAGACTGAAGAAAAAACTGTATATTAACTAGGACAAGCCAAGCTGGGCAATAGTAGTAACCCTTTCCATTCATGTTGTACTGCAACGCAGCCTTTAAATATATTCTTTATATAAAACAAATCATCAGTTTTATAGCTTGCTTCCTCTCAGCTGCAATGAATTTTTGGACTTGCAGCAGTGAAAACCTGGAGCAGTCCAAGGAAATTCTTCTGAACAGACACCAGGAGCAAGCAGCCTAAAATAAAGTTATTTTAAAAACATTATCGAAAGTTTTCATTGTTCCAATCCAGGAGTCTTGCTCCTGCAAGCAGCAGATCAGTCGGAGAAATGTTTGTCCACCATGAAAGCAGCCGTACCAAACTCGCACTACTAGCTATGTGGGTTTGGTTCCTGTTCAATGCAAGAGCCGTATGCAAGCATGCATAATTACCACGTATGCGCGTTTGTCTTTCGGAACCATTCCGATATCTGGAACCGAACTAGCAGGATACCGGTAGCGAGCAGCTTCTTTAATATTTCAGCCATTGCTCCGAGTAAAGGAATAGAAGAAATTAAACTGGGGAGAGAGAGAGAGCGTCCGTATGAGTAAAATAAGAGGAGCACTCCTGCTTCATTTGCTTTCTCCCATTACCATCTTTCATAGTCTGTTATAGTCAGCGATTCCCTTTATTTGGTGTGAGGAAACTTGGAAGGTACATTTACTTATTTTTGAAAGAAGACAGTTTGGTTTAAAATTACTGGTTTCTGCTTTGCTGCGTGAAGGATGAAGCCGATGCAAGTGACGGCTTTGTTGTCTTTCTAGTGAGTTGCCATCGAGATAGCGGTCAAGAGAGAATGGTACTGTTTTACAAGAAAACTCTTTATACTCTTCTGACCATGAAGTTACCGGAATGTCTTTTGTTGTTGTTTTTTTTTTTTTATCTAGTTACTGCTGCCTGCTACTGAGGGATAGTGTATGGAGGGACAGTAGTCTCGCTGTTTAGAGAAAACATGGCGGGATTTTCAATTCTTCTAGGTGTCCTCAGCCAATGAGAAAGTGAGCTGGGCAGCAGGGTATAAAGGTCCTTGTGAAGTGGCACTTGACTGGTTTATTTTTAGCTGGGCATCTATTGAAAATAAATGCCCAGCTTGCAGCCTGTCTCAGCCAATCAGGTGTGAGAATTTATTCTTGCCATTTTCTAAAAATAATTTAGCTCTCCTAAGCCCTGAAGTTGTTCTTGAGCGAGCTTGCTCCAGCCCCAGTGTGAGAGCACTCATCCAGTTCAGTACTGGCTGAAAGAGACAGCTTGATCCTTTAAACTCTATTACAAGTAAGTGTTCCACCATCTTCTACAAAAGGATTGGGATATAACTTGACCTCTCCTGTACACTCTGACTGCCCTGGCCCAAGACAATCTTCTCGATTGCAGCAGAAAATCTCCTCTGGCATTAAGCAAGCAGGAATAAGGCTGTAACCCTGAGAATGTGTGCAAACCTGCAAGGTCTACCATATACTGGAGGCTATATATTGGAGGCAGTATAGCTGCAGTGGTCTAAGGCTCTGAGCTGCAAATTTAGGGACATCCAGCAGACCAGACCAGGGTTTGAATCCCACAGCTTCCACTTGCATACTGTGTGACCCTGAGCAAGTCACTTAACCTCCTTGTGCTCCCAGGTCACTCCTGTAAAAAAGCTTTCAGCTTAGTGTGCTATACCTGGTTAAACAACTAAATAAATAAAAAAATAAAAAAAATACTCACCAGAAGTAATCAGTCCTATTCAGCTTAGCAACAAATATGCTCCCTTACAAGATTTCTTGACCACATTGCAGGAAGATCTAGTGCAAGACTGTTTACCTAGTGAAGACAATTCGGTTAGTCCTACTCAAAACAGTTGCAATTCAGCAGAGTCCTCCTGGGCTGAAATAATAGCTGGTACCCTTTAAAAGTATAGAACCTCAAAAAGAAAAGATATGGTAAATGAAAATAAATAGATCATTCCTTCAGCAAGTACTGCAAGATATCACACTTCATTTCTCAAGCATTTGACCTGATCTACTGGTTATGGTTAATCTCTCCCACTTGTTCAGCCTCTAGATGAAGGACATTGCTATGTTGCATCTTGCTTACCAGTTCAGTTTAGTGTTGTGCATCCCGGCCAACCTTCACTCTTGTGCTGGGACCATGTACTGGTACTGTGCAAGTGTGGAGCACAGTCTGCTAAACAAGTACGAAGGCCACTACTCAATGAATGTGAGGAATTACAATTAAAATAATACTGCTATTTGAAGGGCTATTATCCATATTAGTGCATTTGTTGCTATAACATAGTCAATTTGATCTTATTGGGACTACTTGTAAGCACCTAGTCTTGGTCTGCATATGGTCAGTGCAGGGGTCCTGTAACTTTACATTTCTTGTGTAGAAGGAGACCAACTTCATATAAAGTGTGCTGGGACCAATCTCCTATTATCTGCACAATTGGGATGACTGACAAGACTTCTATCTAGAAGGACCCTTGAACTTTTGTGGGACATGGACCCTTACCTGAATAACATAGGTTCAGATATTTTGGCTCTAAGAAGGCATAATCTAGATACAAGTGTTTTTGTCGGAGGGCAAAATTGTTGATAGTTCCTGCTAGGTTAATCAATGTAGAGCACCTGTTAACCTCCCCATAATGCTCCACTTGTTTAACACTATCATTGTCATTTGATCAAAAGATCCTGCTCCAGAACAAACTGCTCCTTACAGGCAGAGCCTCTGGCTGCATACTGCACTTCATTATTCACATCCAGGAAAGATCATCTATATGTAAGATCAACCAATATATAAACCTATTTTAGTTTTGTTGCCCTGCCAAATACATATCTCTCCTCAATTGGTATAAAATAGAGAGGTGCATTATGGTGACATCACAGAATACGCCCAATTACATACATCAGTTTTGTCTTTACTTCACATGCAACCTCCCATTTTGATAAATGCTGCCAGGAATTTGTACTTGATATAAGTGTTAATCTTTATTTTTCTACCTGTATTCAGCTTGCCCCAATATCTGAGAATACTACTCAAATAATATCTTTATCCCTGGTACCTAAGAATCTATCTCATATACTTTGATGCACATAGACTTACTATATAATATAGACTTTTATAGTATGAGGTAGTATTTGCAATGTGGGAGCTGGGCATCTAGTTCTATTGAATCCTCCTTTGAAGATCTGTCCATGATGCTCAAGCCTACTACAAATAATTAATACTAGGAGACTTAAAATGATACAAGACAGATACCCTGGGTTCTGCTTATTGCAGTCCTCAAGATTCCATCCTTCTTGTCTCCATTAAGGCAATGTTCGAGCATTTATGGCATGTAATGATACCTCTATAAATACATAGCACCATTGCATGCCCCCACATGATATATACCCATGAACTGAAGTCAAGTAGATCTACTAAATCCTTGGACTATAGATTATGAGGGTATTCAGGACATACAAACTGTTTATTCCTAATAATGGATGGGACAAGCTGAATTATTAGTTACTTTTTATTGTACAATGTATAGACAATGGCTGTGTTTATTTTAGGGATGTTAATGATATTAGTTCTACGTACTCCAAAATTTCTTTTTATCTCACTTATTAATGGGTGTGCCCTGTGGGTTCACCATTTAATAAACCTAACTTATGCTATCTAGTGAATCATACATATCCAATTTGGCCATATATATACTAGATAGTTCCCTTTCACAATATATAGCAGTCTGTACCCCAATTGCTATATAAGCTAATTAAACATTAACTAACTATTGTTTAGAATGTTAACTTTAATAATATATTTCAGGATGTAGCAGTTAGCAATTACCTGTTGGTTTTGATGCTTACTACATTAGGATGATGGTTGGATTGTTGGAATTGAATAAGTTAATTATTTAGGACTGCTAAGAGTTATTGTTTATATTAATAGCCTACAAATTCTAAGAGGTAGATTAGATATATCCACACTTTTGAATTATATCTACATGCCCTGATGTGTTAAGAAGGGTCTTGGTTCAATATTTCTTAATCAACCCTCACTTCTTTACATGTTCAAAAGTTTTTGGCTTTAATGTTATTGGTTACCTGCAGATTTTTCGTACTATATGGATTGTTAATTATTTTATTGTTACTATTTGCTCTTCTTACTACAAGGAGGTTCTCATGTGGAAACTTCTAGTTTGTTCAGACCATACGTATTATTTAGCTTTCAGATACAAATATTTGATCTCTCTTCTCTGCCTACAAATTTGTGTTTATTAGCAACTCTGTCATTAGACTTAACCATCCATACCATCTAAATAACTGGGCATCTTTGTTCCTTTCACCCTCTTAAATGCTTGTATAACTATAGTTTACCTAATAACTCATGGCTGATATATTATTATATACATGGAATGTTAAGGACTAAATGCACCTTGTAAACATACTCAAGTCTTAAAACATCTTAAGAAACATAAAGCACAAATTGCTTTAATATAAGAAACCAAATTACTTGCTCAAGACAATGACAGATTGAAAAGGATTGATTGGCCAGATATAGAGCTGCAGCGTCTTCAGAAAAACATGGGTAGCAATCTTAATACATAAAAATCTCAAATGGATGCCATCAAATATTATTAGAGATAGTGATGGCAGATGGAACATTGCTTGTTTTGATACTACTTCTGAGCTCTTACTTTAATTAATATATATGTTCCAAACTCAGATTGCCCAGACTTCTTTCACAACATAGCTCTCAATTAACTAGTTATAAGTATCTAACGCTCCTATACTAATTGGGGTGACATTAACCTTACACTCGACTCCTTCTTAGACAGAAGTAACTCCACTGTTGACACTCACCCAAGGAGTATAGCAGCACTCATTACTTATGAAACACCATGGGTTATCAGATGTATGGAGACTCTTCCATCCTATGGATCATGAGTATACCTTCTACTCCCCTCCACCATTCATACTGCAGGATTGACTGCTGGCTTGCCCCTCCCACCGAAGTTTCTGAAAATACACTAGATTCTGATATTCCACCTATACTTATTTCCAACCACTCTCCTGTCAAATTACATCTCTACCTGGGGATCTACACTCTAAAATCCCCTCATGGTGCTTAGGTCTCCTATTACTTAAAGACCCAGAGTTTTTATCCTGGATTAAATCACAAATACAACATTTCTTGCAATATAATGATCCTTCAGACACTACTATGGGTATCACATGGAGGCACTCAAGTAACAATTTGTAGTAACATTATTAGCTTTGCTGCTCACAAGAAAAGGATGCAAGAACGACAACTTAATAATTTAGAAAAGCAATTGAAAATCAAAGAAACACAATATTTTACTGCTTCACATCCAAATCCCAATTACCCTCTTCATCTGGAACTGCTAAAACTACACATGCAAATTATCGAGCCTATCTCTAAAATAAAAATTGCTTTATTAAGAATCAAGCACAAATATTGGGAACATGGCAAAAAAGGCATCAAAATACTAGCCCATAGACTTAGCTCTCAACAGATGGAGCACTTTCTAAATGGCTTGAAAGATCCCTCTGACCAAATACATTGAGTACAGATGGTCCTTCTATAAACAACATCATGACAGACTTTTATTAAAAAAAGCTATATCCTCCTTCTTTCTTCACTCTACTTCCTTCAAAACTTTTGGAGACATTAACCCTTCCCCAACGACCTAAAGAACTAGCCAAATCACTAAACAAACCCTTTCAGTAGATGAGATTCAACAAGCCCTTTCAACTCTTAATACCAGTAAGACCCTGGAGGTGATGGCTTTCCTGTAGAATTTATAAATCCTTATCTGACCTTCTCTGTCCCTTACTACACAAGGTCAATTGTAAAGCCACTCACCTTGGAAAGCTGCCCTCTACCATGACTGAGGCTATTATTACTGTACTCCCTAAAAAGGACAAAGATACTTCTCTTCCATCCAACTACCATCCTATATCCTTACTCAACACTGATGGCAAAATATTTGCTAACATTTTAGCTACACATCTAGAACCCTTATTCCCCATTTGATAAGTGGACTTTGTTAAAGGGAAGTGTTGGTTTAGACCACTTGCATTCCTTATTTAATCTCATGCACAAAGCCAAACTCTTAAATCCTTCAGCAGCTATACTGTAGCTGGAGATTTTGAAAAGCTTTTGATTCTCTAAATTGGAAATTTTATATAATGTGCTATCCCATTTTGGTTTTAGTGACTGCTTCTGTTCATGGATCAAATTACTTTACAAATCCCTTCAGCCAGAGGACTTACAAACTCTGTGTTATCTCAATCCTTTTCTCTAGCCAAAGGCACTAGACAAAGGTTGCCCACTATCCCTTCTCTTTATTTTAGCTCTTGAACCCTTGACTACCTCCTTCGACAAACCAATGAAATAGAAGGTATTTCTATAGGCAATTCACAATATACCTCATTAGCCTATGCTGATGATTTACTAATTCTAGTAGAAAATGTAGAAACTGCTGCCCAGCCGCTTATCAAACTACTTAATATGTTTACTGAACTCTCTGGGCAAGTAGTGAAGTGTTACCTTTAAATAATTTTGTAAATCACATATGAACACTCTACTGGGATTTCATTGGGTGCCTCAAGATATACATATTTGTGGATCAAAGTTCTACCCAATCTAAATAAGATCTGGGATGCAAACCTTCCCCTACTTACCAAAAATCAATACTTTATTAGATAAATGGAAAACTCAATCTCTTTCTCTGGTAAGATTTCAGCTATTAAAATGTCTATAACTCAGAAGATACTTTATCTTTTCCTATAAAATCCCATTAGTGTTACCTCCTTTACTGTTGTCTAAAATAGATAAATTGATTGGTAACTTTATCTGGGAAGGAAAGATCCAAGAATTAGCCACATTAAATTATGAGCTCACTGGTCTAAGGGAGATCTAGGCCTCCTTGGTTTCCAGCATATTTATGGACTTTCTGGAGCAGCCCAAACTGTTAAATGGTTCACTAAACCCAACCCTAAATCTCCCTTATGGGTTGACATGGAGACAGCTTTGGTCCCAGGTGCAACCCCTACCGTCCTTATTTTTAATTCTCTTACATCGCAATTAAAGGTCAGAGGCATTCCCCACTGTGCACCCCACTGGTATAACTCCTCCCGCCAGTGTCTCAAACTACTAACCTTAGCTTGTTTTTAAGCCCAGGCTCAGAAACTTCCTGCTTAGCTTCCTCGTAAATGCAACTGCCGCTAGCCTAGTGTAAAAAATATATATATATATATATACTCTGTTTGACAATGCTCACTGAGCGGCCCCCCTTCCTTTCCCTACTAATTCCTCCTCCCTATCTCCTCCCTTCTATTCCCACCAGCTCTCCCTAACTATAAGTTTTGCACCTTTTGTTATCTTTTGCTTCGTTGGAGATTGTATTCTATTGTAACAAAATTGTAATTGAACTGTAACTTTTTGTTTGTAAGTACTGTTCCTTTTACTACTGTTCTGATGTCCTCTTTGTGACGAGGTACCTTTGTAAATGAGCCTCTGGCTCAAAGGTTTCTAAACTGATGTTTAACTAAATAAATAAATAAATAAAACACCCCACTATAGTTCCATCAGTGAATTACTGGTTCAAACTATACAAGCAACTAAACTATAACCCCGCCTCAATTTTGCATACTCCTATTTGGGGCAATCAATCTTTTCCCTTGAGGGTCAACCTTTATACTGTAATTTTGGAAAAATAAACAGATTTACTTTCTGAACGATGTTTTATTGAGTGATAAACTCTTTTAAAATTCTTTACCAAGCTAAAAACTAATGGGATATACCAAAAAAATTTTGGAAGTTTTTATAACTACTTATAGCACTATGTCACCTTTGTTAAAATGACTAGGTTACCTTCTCTGGACACTCATATCTCTGCATGGGTGAACAACTCATCTGCCCTAGTTAGCAGAATATATAAGGTGACCAGAGATACCTTACTAGACCAATCCCTAACATCCAGAGCCAAATGGAGTTCTGTCTTATAGTATAATATAACAGACTTTCAGTTGAATAAATGTGGGACTTATTGTCACAATACATTCAAAGATATGCAGTATGCTTATCCAATTTAAAATCCTTCATTTATGGTATAGAATGCCATCTGTTCTTTATCACTTTAGATTGACTCCCAATGACCATTGTTGGTGCTGTAATTTCCAGGTGGTGATCTTCTCATATTTTATGGTCCTGCAATCCTATATCTAAATTATGGATGTCTGTGCATCACTTGGCTGAAAAGGTTGTTGGACAGAATATTCCTTTGAGCCCAAATATTTCAGCTTAGGAATAAAGCACTGACATAATAAGCTTTCTAAATATCAACACAAATGGATGAGCACACTCTTTATGCAAGTTAGCATCTTATTTTATTCATTGGAAATCTTCCATAATGCCTACTATTACAGATGTTATTCATAATTTAACTCAGACAGCATCGTTAGAAAGAATCTCTTATTTGCTCAGGACCACTTTAATGAATATAAACTCTGTTGGCAGAATTATTTCAATTACCTAAAACCCACTCAATAAAATTTGAATGGATTATTTAAAGCTTTTCTCTTTAAGCTTAATACAGTATACTTACTTCTCATGACCTCCTTGGTACTGTATTCAAGTTTGCATTTTGCTATTGTATTTCCTTTAATTCTGTTCTTACATCATATAGAGATCTGTTAGGATTACTCCTATAACCAGTATACATTAGCTTTATATTGAACCAGTGTATTACTATGCCATTATATATGTTTTTCTATTATCTAAGTCATGAACCTCGATGTAATCCGCTCTGCTCTTTGTACGAATTTCTTTCTTATACTTTTGAAATGACTTAATAAACAAATAAACTGCAAAAAAAAATAGATGGCAAGCCACAGTTGTAATCCCCGATTCCCAGCCTCAGATCTGCTGTGGGCACCAGGACTGAGACAGGATTCATGCCACTGGGCACAAGGATGTGCTCTCTAACCCCAGAGAAAGCAACAGGATCAGCGACAAGAGTCTTTAGTGTCAGAGCACAGTTAGTGAAAGCACATATAAACCCCTCCAAACCCAGGTCATCGGGACACTCAGGGCTTACTGTTGCAACATAAAGAGCCAGCCAATGTTTTGTCAAGTGTAGATTTATGTGACCACCAGAATGGGAATCATAAGGGGAAACACTTTACATCAACACATGTTACATGAACTGAATGTTGACACATAATAGGCAGGTTAAGCAGCAGGCTTCATTCTTTCAAGCACAATACACAGCTACTCACACCTGATGCCATTTTCCAGGGAGCAGAACTCTTAGATTTTGATAGAACTTTAATGTAGATGACAATATTACACAATGGACACATCTCACAATGACCAATCATCTTATTGCTATTACTGCAGTGTCTTAGGAAAGCACACAGAGGGTTAAGAGGAATACTTGAGCCAGCTGGCACACCAACACCTCTTCAGCTAGCAGCAGATTGGGCTTAATGATAAGCCAAAATGCTTTACAGCATAACTGCAGAATACCCTTCCTGGTAGTCTTTACTTCAGGATGTCTCACTGTCTAATTAGGTTATACAACGTTCAAAACTTAAGACACCAGCATTATTACTGCTTCAAAATCCCAGCCTCTGTTACAGAGTGCATGGGAAGCCTCAGCACTATTCACACCCCATCAATTGCTGGAGTGATCCCCTGTGATAGGTAGCCTAAACACTTGTTGATATCATATTTGTCCTCTCACTGGATTGTCTACATACTGTAGCAGAAATGGGTGTCCATCACTATAGGTTAGGTCATCATCACTCTGAGTGCAGTCTCAATGAGCAGTGCCAAATGATCCACCTCCTAACTCCTACTATCTCATTTGTAGCTCACAGTAAATGGGCTTCCCATCGGCAGATTCAATTGACAGCATGACTTTCCGCTGGTGAACTTCTATATTTCCATGTTTCCTAATTCCTACTGTGTCAAACAACCTTCTCCTCATTCCATCTCCTCCCTCACACTCATTTGTCCTGCTTGAAGGTGCACTTAAATATGCCTGGTATCTCCTCCCTTGGTACTCACTCACTTTCACTCCTTTTTCCTGCTTCAGTGTACACTTAAACAGGCCTGGTAACTCCTCTCGCTATCCATGGCTAGGTGATGCTGAACCAAAGTGGGCTGTTTCTTTTAAACAAAGAGAATATGTTGCAGAAAATTAGGGACTAATCACATAAACACATGGGTTGTAAGAGGCCAATGGACACCAGAGAGAACCTGAGGTTACCCGCCTCCTTCAAATCTTTATTGTTCCTAGCAAGGGCCTCAGACCATAGAGCAAGTCTTCCCTGGACTTTTAGTACTTTTCAGTAGATGAAGTTAAGGAATGTCAGGAGATGAGAATTGCTGACACTGGTGAAATCAATGACAACCCTAACTCCTGCATTTGCCATGACTTCTTCATCAAAATAAATGTTCAGTGCACATGAGGAGTCTCACTTAGGGATATACTGACTGTAGCTTGTGTAGTACCTCCCAATGCAGATAGCAGGTGTTGCTTGCTTGTGGAATGAAGGCCGATCTTGTAAGTCTGGGCCAAATGGGGAAACAGGAATCTGGCTCTCCTGAGGAGAAACATTTACTCCTATGTGTGTGGAACATTGATAAGAACTCAATACAGGTTGGGATCTGGCTTGAATACAATCTTCCCTTCAGGGCCCAGAACAGAAAGGCTCCTCATGAGCCATGCTACTTGGACTAGTTAGAATGATGACATGTTTGGCTACACAATGGCCCACTGCCCAGCCAACAATTATGGTTCTTAGGAAAAAATATGGCTTATTCCTGATGTTAGAGGTGCAGCTTGGCCAGTTCCAGCTCCTCAGATTCCTCTTCCAAGATTCTTCCAGCAGCCATTCTTCCTGTAATATATGCTGTTGACTCTTTAAGATTTCATCAGTATGGTTCATGCACTCAGGAAACAGAGTGCATATGTAACCAGTTTGAGCCAGTGTGACCAAGACTCCAGTGTGTCTGCTGAGCCTACTGAAATATGTTATGCAGTTGGAAAATAAATATAAGATAGCTGTTTTACTTAAATGAGTCTTGAATCTGTTTTGTGATCCTGCTCCTATTGGTATAGTGGTCTCCAGTGCAACTCTACAGAATCCAGTGGGAAAAAAGAGGTATCAGAAAGGTATACAACATGGTGTAGAAGTGAAAGCCAATCCAGGAGAGACACAGTAAACAAATACAGAGAACTCAGGACCAGAAAATAGTGAGTACCAGAATATTGCAAAGAAGATTTGCACAGTCTTAAACAGAACTGAAGTTAGAACTGAAAGTGTGTGTGTGTGTGTGTGTGTGTGTTTGTTAGTCATTGAGCAATTTAAGCCACTCAATCCTTTAGTGTTAACTGGAAACCTTAGTGAAAATTGGAGGATGGGATCAAAGGCTGTAGCTTTACATGACAGCAACTGGTGTCAGTGAGAGATCTGAAAAATTGAAAATAGCTCTTCTGTTACACACATTGGTGATGAAGGATTAGAATTATACAACACTATGAATATAGCATATGCAGATCCTCAAGCACCCACAATGGCTGAAGTGCTTGAAGCATTTAGAAAGTACTGCAATCCAAAGAAAAATACTGTGTTTGAAAGCCTTAAATTCTGGGCACACCCCATACAAGAGTCAGCTGGTATAGACCAATTTCTAACTGAGTTGAAACAAAAGCACAGAACTGTGAATTTGGTGACACAGAAGACCTGATGCTCAGAGATAAAATTGTCTTTAGTGTAACCAATGTTGTTTCTTAAAGAAAACTTCTAGCTGATCCTGATGTAACATTAGAAGAAGCTGTAAACATTTGCAGAGTGAAAGAGATCACAAAGGCCCAGGTGCAAGCAATGTCAGGAAGCACCCAGGAGAAGTCAGTACAAGGTCTCATACAGCACAGTGGTAAAAAGGAGAACAGAAAATGAAACAAACAGAGCACACATAAGGCTTCCAGTACAAATGAACTGAAATGTAGATATTGTGGGAAGGTCCACCAGCCAAAACAGTGTCCCGCATTTGTTGCCATATGTCACAAGTGTGGAGGAAAAATCACTATTCCAAGGTTTGTAGGACCAAAAACCCAGAAGCTAGTACCAGTAAAAAGAAATCCAGAGAGATAAACACATTATTTGTTGGAGTAATACACAAATGGACTCCAGCAGAGTGGAGGGAGAACTGGATGAAGCCTGGTATGCAGATGTTAATATTGCAAAACTTTTGTTAAATTTAAACTTGACACAGGTGCAGAGTCAAACGTAATTCCAATTGAAACGGTTAACAAGTTGCCAAGTCCTGTAAAGATAAGGTCTACCAACACATTGTTAGTAGCTTATGGGGAACAAGAATTGTACTCAGGTTGTGTGCACATTGCAAGTAAAAAGTGCAAACAAGGAAACTAGTCTGCTGTTCTTCATTACAAATGAAAACACTGCACCTTTACTTAGATGGAGAGCATGTGTTGAACTGGACTTGATACGCAGAATTAATTCTGTGTATGTGCAATCTCCAGCAACAAAAGAAGCATTAATTGTACAGTATCCTACAATATTTGAAGGTCTAGGTCATTTCCTGGGAGCACATCATATTCACATGGACACTGCAGTCACTCCGTAATACATGGCTGTAGAAAAATTCCCTATGCAGTCATGGACAAATTGAAAGACACCTTACAACAGCTGGGGAGTCGGGTGTTATAAGTCCAGTGCAGGTGCCCACAGCCTGTGTGAACAGTCTTGTAATCACAGAAAAAGAAATGGAACCATGAGAGTCTGCCTGGATCCAATAGACTCAATAAGGCAGTAAAAGACAACTTTTTCCATTCCAACCCCTACGGATGTACAGTGCAAGCTGGTTGAAAAGCAGATATTCACCATACTAGATGAAAAGGATGGTTACTGGCAGGTAATCATTGATGAAGACTCTTCACTGCTGTGTACTTTTAATACCACATGGGGGCACTACAAGTTTAACACACTACCATTTGGGATAAAATCTGCAAGTGAGGTATTTCAGCAGTAAAATGCAGAAGCTTTTAGTGACATTGATTGAGTCCACATCATAGCAAATGACATGATCATAGCTGCCTGCACAAAAGGAGAGCATGATCAAATATTGCATCAAGTCATGGAGTGAGCGCAAAAGATCAATGTCAAATTCAACAAAGACAAAATACAATACATGGTGAATCAAGTTAAATACATGGGCCATGTCATTACTTCAGAGGGTGTGAAGCCAGATGAAGGGAAAGTAACAGCAATAAACAACATGAAGCCACCAGAGGACAAGAAAGGACTAATGCGCCTACTGGGCATGATCAGGTACCTAGCCTAGTATATACCAAAATGGAGCATCTTTGACTGTACCACTGAGAGTACTGCTCAAAAAGACATAGTGTGGCAATGGGGACTGGAGCATGAAAAAGCTCTGAAAGTTTTAAAGGCAGCCCTGACAAAAGCACCAGTCCTTAGTTTTTATGATCCTGCAAAGCCATTAGAAATACAAGCAGATGTATCAAAAGATGGTCTAGGGAGCATGTCTGATGAGCAAGAAGCATCCTGCGCTGTCCAGTTGAACAAAACTATGCACAAATTGAAAAGGAATTGTTAACAATAGTGTTTGCTACAAAAACTTCTACCAGTATGCGACAGAGTTATGGTAAAAGTTCAATCAGATCACAAACCTCTAGAAGCTATTCTTCAAGGCGATTGGGGCAAGCTCCAGCCAGGCTACAGAGAATGTTGCTGCAACTACAAAGGTATGATTTGATTGTGTCATATACTCCAGGAAAACTAATGTGCATAGCTGACATGCTTTCTAAGGGCAGTTGAAAGTGACTGTTCTGACAACACTGAAGAAACCTTTGACGAAAAAGTTATATATGCAATGGACATGACAGAAACTTAAGCCCAGAGCTGCTAAATATGCTTACTGAGGAAATGCAGAAAGATGCACCACTGAAAGCTGCAATAGAGATGCACAAGAGGGTATGGCCACAGAGAAAAACAGCTGCCACCTACTTTACAAATATTCTGGCCAATACAACAGTCACTGGCATTAGAGAATGGACTGCTCATGTCTGGAGACAGAGTGGTAATACCGCAAGGTGCCAGAGCAGTGATGCTAAAAAGATTACATGTTGCTCACCAAGGGATCCAAAGATCAAAAGCTAAAGCCAGAATGGTCATGTACTGCCAGGAATGTCTAAAGACATTGAACAAATGGTCGAAAGTGTGTCAAGAAAATCTTCCAAGCAATCAAAAAGAGACATTATGGTCCCACTAGATTCTGAATTACCTTGGAACAAGCTAGCTGCAGACATTTTTGATTTTAAAGGGAGATCCTTTTGCTGCTTGTAGATTATTTTCAAAGTATCCAGAAGTACTGAGACTGCAAGATAAAACATCTAGCACAATAATTGTCAAACACAAGTCAGTATTCTCGAGGCATGGGATACCAAAAGAAATGGTCACAAACAATATGCTTTTCTCTAGTAAAGAAATACACTTTTGCAATACAGTGGGGAATACAGTTGATCCATTCCAGTCCAGGATACCCACAGTCAAAAGGTCAGACTGAGAGAATGATTAAAACTGTAAAACTTGATCTTTAAGAAGACATCCTACACTGGAACTGACCCCATTTAGCACTCTTTGAGTCTTCAGAACACTCCCATTTCAGGTATGCAATACTCACCTTCTCAGCTACTAATGGACATAGTGATAAGAAGCACCTTACCAGAAACAAGACAGGTACTTCAACTGCATGTCCTAAAGGAGCCCATTGCAAACTAAAATACTACAAAAGAGGCAGAGGAGTATTACAGCTGCATTGCCAAAGACTTATCCATACTACATCCAGGAGACAGAGTATGTATGGAGACAGCTCAAGGATGGCAGCCAGTGACAGTTGAGGACACGGACCTGAACCCAGATCATACACCATTGTCACACCAAGTGGTGCATGTTTTCGCGGAACAGATGTCACCTGAGACATGACAGGACTGTTACAACAGCCGCTGAAGCAGCAAATAGTGTACAGGTGATAGAGACTGACACACTTCAGAATAGAGTGTGGAAGTGCCTGAGATGGAATCTATTCAACTTCCAGACTCAGTAGAAGGCAAAGAACCAAGTTTGCTACCAGAGTCTCCTACAGGTGTACAGAGGCTCACTCGAAGAAGAAGAAGAGTGACAATGGCTGTCAAGTATAATGACCATGTTTTAGGTTAGTGGTACACACCTGAATTCATCAAGGGTAAGTGTTGGAAACTTTCCTTTGGACATTTTGAAAGATTCAATATAGGCATTAAGAGACTCTAAAGTGGACATTTGAAATGTTGTTTGTGGGCAATTCAGTTAAAAAGGGATGTAATATATGCACGATCCGCAGCCACCGGGCGGTCGGCTACACTAACCGGCACCGAGACCACAAGCTCGGAATCTACAAGCGGAGAAGTATGGGAAAGCCACAAACCAATCGGAACGTGAGCGCCTTTCTCCAGGTCAGTCCGATTGGTCCTTTTACCCTCCATTCGCTCCTATCTAGCGGAGCGAAAGGTGCATTTTACACTAAACTCAGACTGTAATCTATCCCTTAGACTGTTTTACTGCTTACAACTGCCTAGAAATTGTTACATTTTACACAGAAAAGCTGTTTTTACTTGTGTAAATCTTCCTAAATGCAAGAGTGATTACAGCCCTTCTTAGACTTGGACTCTGCAGCCAGACTCTCAGGCGCCATGGAAATCGCCCCTATTCAAATGCAAATTGTTATCTTCACTGACTTGTGAGACCCTTGTCTTCCTCCAGTACTAATTGGCTCCTTTCTCCTTCTCTCCTCAGCCGAGACCGTCCTAGGGCTCCCAGCTCCACCGCCCGCATAATCCTGCACCACGGAGCAATCGGCGCTACAACCGCCGGTAGCCTGAGACCACAAGCACAGATTCTCATAGCAGAGAGGTAATGGAAAGCCACAAACTTTACACCCATCCCCCTCCCTGCACATTCTTATATAGACCTTCTTGCTCCACCCACCTCAGCTATTGGCCCTCTCTATATACTCTCTTCTTCCTCTCCCCTACCTTTTTCCCTTGGTCAAACTCACTGGGACGCCACCTAGCACATCACCCTAACCTTTAACTTAAATAAGAAATTGTAACTCAGGAAAGTGTTTCATATTCACCTCCTATATTTCAAATCATGGTAAAAGGCTTCAGCTCATTAGCACCTTATGCATACTATCCCTACTAGGGAACTTGAGGTTGGACGTATACTACAGGGGAATTCCATCCTTCCCCTTTAAATGCGTGTACACCAAGCCTCTCCTCCACTCCTGTAACACCTCTGCACCCCTGCACTCTTACCATGGAGGATACTATCAGCTTGTAATAGGACATCAGATACCAGTGGGAAAGAGTCAGCCATCTCCGCCCAGTGAAGTCACCCTGTGGTACTTCACAGCTAGGGCGCTATGCTATGTAATGGCAGGACAACACACCACCTACAACAAGCCTCTGCAATCAGACTTAGATGTTACTTCCAGTAGGAGAAGTAAAACAATCTTTAAATTATCACTTGCAGCATTAAAGAAACCTACCCTCCTGCTATTATGTTCAGGTGATGGGATTTAATCCTGGGCCCATAAATGACATTGCCTCACCTGCAGATCTCCCTAGGCTCAAGGTATCAGCTTCATGCATGTTAATGCATGTAGCCTCCTGAAAAACTGTCCACTATACAAGCTTGGATTACCCATACTGAACTTGGACGTGTTTGTCATAACAGAATCCTGGCTTCACCATCTACGCCTGATGAGGAGATTGCCATACCGAAATATCTCCTATTCAGAGCCACCAGACAAACCAGGGTGGTGGAGTTGTCGCTCACACAAAGGACAAACTATCAGTCACTATCCTTGACTCCTCCTCACTCTCAAATGCATATGAATGTCTGTTCCTAAAACTGAAACATCCCTGCATCAGTCACCAGACTAATCAGCTACTACAGACCCCCTTCCATGGGACCACAGCTACTAACCCACCTTTCATCCATGATGGACTCCGCCAACCTTGAAACTATAGTAATGGGTGACCTAAATTATGACTGGCTGTCCAACACCTCCTTCACTTAAATCCTTCTGTGACTCCCATGGTCTCTCACAACTTATCAATGAACCTACACTTACAATAAAAACATCAAGTAGCACCCTCCTAGATGTTCTGTTAGTAAATAAACCCCACCTTTTCTCCCATGCAGGAATCTTCCACGCAGATGTCAGCAACCACTGTTTTATCGCAGGTGTGAGATCCAGTCATATGCCCAAAACAAACTCAAGATTTTTGACCAAGAGATCTAAAAGGAACTTCAACCCACTGGCCTGTATCATTGACCTCAAGGACTCTCTTCTTGGCAGAACTTCTACCTAGCAAAATCAGTTAATAATGCCTTAACCTTCTTCCAAGAAATCTTAACCCATGCCCTTAACATCCATGCTGCTATGGTCAAAACCTGTGTAAAGCCAAGAACATACCGCTGGTTTACTGCAGACCTCAAAGCTGCTTTATTAAACAGGGACAAACTTTGGAAATGTGCTGCAAATCACAGCTGGATAAGGACTGGTGTCTTTTCAGAACCGCTAGGAACCTAAGTACAAAGCTGATCAAGGAAACTAAATCCAAATATCTATCATTCAGAGTTAAACGTCACTTCTAAAAATGTCACTGGACACACTACAGGCAATGCACTCCTCTAAAATCTCCATCAATAACGGTATCATTAGTGACAAAATGAAATATTATAAGCATTCAACAACCACTTTGCCTCAGCTGGCCTGGCTTTTGACAACTCGCCTGCCTGTAAGCTGTATTCCCACATGAACTTATTACTCATGACCCAAATCCAATGAAAGCAGCCTTCTCCTTCTCACCAGTTCCTTAAAATAAGTTGAAGAACACCTACTTTGCCTGGATATCAAGAAAAGCACCGGCGCTGGATGCCCTGGACCCCTCACTGTAAAATTGCCTGGCATGCACTGGCAGTGCCCATCACCCATCTGTTCAATCTCTCACTCTCCCAGGGTCCCTTCCTGAACTATGGAAAACTGCCCATATTATACGCTCTTCAAATCCGGGATCCTTGTGACCTAAATAACTATAGACCTGTTTCCTCCTCTCCATACTTTCAAAAATCCTGGAAAAAATAGTAAATACCCAGCTGCGTAGCTATCTGGAAATGACAAATTTTCTAAACCCTATGCAATCAGGCTTCCACACGAATCACAGAATGGTCTTGGCTCAGGCCAAGGTCACCAACGATTGGCTTCATGACCTCAACAACAAACAGTCCGTATGTGCTGTCTTCCTGGATCTCAGCAAAGCATTCAATACTTTGACCACTCCTACTTCTCTCATCACTAAAAATGTTAGGCCTAGATGACATCTCTGGGGCTGGTTTCAGAACTACCTAACGGATAGGCAACAGCAGGTGAAAACAGAAGGAAGTTGTCCCCCCAAACCGTTACTTAGAGGTGTCCCCAAGGATCCATATTGGGACCAATACTCTTCACCATATATATCAACAATATCGACATTGGTATCAAAATGCCAATATCCACCTGTTTGCAGATGATACAGTACTGTACCTAAGTCAGTCTACACCTGAGGCTGCTTGTAAAGCATTGCAATCAGACTCTGACATTCTCCAACACCAGCTTCTCAATAAAAACTGCTACTTAATGCCAAAAAACAAGCCGATGATCTCTCTCTCTCTCCTGGCAACTCACCATCCTACTCTGCCCTTGGCATACCCCCCATCACTACCCTATTGAGGAAAACCTGGACTATGTCACCAAGTTCAAATACCTGGGAATCTGACTAAACCACAAGTCTCCTTCAGAGAACATTTGGAGGATATGGTAAAAAGCTAAGACTGAGGCTAGGGCTTTTTATCGAATAAACCACTTTCTAACTATGGAGGCAAGGAAACAGCTTGTACAGGCTACCTTCATCTCCCTGCTAGACTACGCTGACTTTATCTACTGTCACTGCAATGCCTCATATCTGAGTAAGCTGGATGTCCTATATCACAGATCACTGCGCTTCATTACCGGTCTTCCGCCTTCCACTCACCACTGTTCCCTGCACGATGCTGTAGGTTGGACCTACCTTCAATCAAGAAGAAAAAGAAATGCGCCACCTGGACTCTGAAAGCACTTGCTGGAAAACTTCCAAGCTACATCTCTGATCTCCTGCCCTAAACAAAGTCAGAAAATATGCCCTAAGGAGCTACTCCTTCATCACCCTGAATATCCCCAGGGTCCACATATGTTATGGGACTGTGGCCATAACTTGCTCACTTCCATCGTTTTGGAATGAAATCCAGAAAATCTTGAAGCTAAGAACCACAGTAACTATCACAGTGTATAAGTCCCTATATGCAAAGGTAACCGAAGACAAATTCTCTGCTTTCACTGACTTTACTTTGCTATAGCCTCTTTACTCACCTCACGCTTTCCATCTCATCAGCACACTTACCCACCCTCTCACCCCATACCATTGCCTCACCCTATCTCTCTTCATCCTTCTCTGCTCTGTTCTCCCTCTCCTAGGACCACTGACGCCTAAGTCCTATAAGGATAGTCACTGCATGGCCAAGGATATCCTAGCGGCGCCTCCGAAACCGCTACCTGTAATTGTCCAGAGCAGCTTGCACTCCTCATGCCCCAAATTCATCCAAGAGTACCACTAGGATGATGCATGTTGTCTCTGGGCAGCCATCTCTCTGAACTACAACCTCGCTCCATGCTACATACCCCACTCCTATGAGCCACGAGCCCTTTTGCCATGAGCTTGGCTACGGTGCCGCCTGGTGCCATAGCTGGCCAGCCCCAACCTCCCCACTCTTAGTCTCGTCATGGATTTACCCCTATCTGGGTCTGCTGCACTGATTATGTCTCAAATTTAGATGAGACGCTTAATGTACCTGTCCGACTGAACACATTTATCATTGTCTTTACATCAATGTTGTACCTTATCTTATTTCTGTATTGCTGCCAATTATGTTATCTGTTTTCTTTATGACCATGTGTAATGCAGGTCCACCTTGTAAATGAGCTTGCTCAACGGTGCTCTCCTGGATAAATACAGATTTGATTGATTGACTGATTGTTGTCTCTTTAAGACTCCAACAGTATGGATCATGCACTCAGGAAATAGAGTGCATGTGTAACCAGTTTGAGCCAGTGTGGCCAAGACTCCAGTGTGTCTGCTGAACCTACTGAATTATGTTATGCAGTTGGAAAATAAATATAAGATAGCTGTTTTACTTAAATGAGTCCTGGAATCTGTTTTGAGATCCTGCTCCTGTTTGGTATAGTGGTCTCCAGTGCAACTCTACAGAAACTAATGAAAAGAAACAAAGGTATCAGAAAGGTATACAACACTTCCTAACAGGTATCCACATTATCCCATAAGTCTCCTGAAAGGTTCAGCCACTCCACAAACAAGTTCTCCTGCTCATGACACCAAATTATCCTTTTGGCCTAGTTATCACACATTTGCATGCTCCTCATATCCAACTGGGCAACGTCAGCTAGTAGTATGGTAAATGGTATATGAACTGGAAATTGCTGGCAGAGTGCTGAGACATTTGTCAGTTTCAGTCTGCCAGTTCAGTCCATAGCCATTACCTTTGAGTGTTATAATTGTACTGTACAGAATAGCACTTTGCACTTTAATTGGCACAAAGTCTAACCTGTATGTTTGGTGTTTAAATTAATTTAAATTAAATTTCAGTCATGGATGGTGCAGACATCTTGTTTGTACTGTCAGCCTTTCCAATGTAAGTGCAGTATCTGTGTTTTTGTAGTTACTGGCACACCAGAACTTCTTAGTCACCCACTGGCAGCTTGGACCAAATTATAAATCAATAATGCTTTACAGCATAACTGGCAGGCTTTACTTGGAATGTCTCACTGTCTCTGCAGGTTATACAAAGTTCAAAACTTCAGAGCACAGCATTAATACTGTTTCACAAATCCCAGCCTCATTCAAAGGGTTATGAAAATCTGAGGAATGTTATTGCCCCATCCAACTGCTGGAGTGTATTTTGTCAGAGGCAGCTTATAAAATGGCTGTTTCCATGTCTGTCCTCTCACTGGATGCTCTACATAGCAAAAACAGGGTACTGTCTTAGTGGGTTCAGAAATCATCACTCCCAAGTGCATGCAAGAAACTGAGAATCTGTCAGCAGATAAAGACCACTTGGCCCACCCAGTCTGTTCATTTTCCTGCCTATACTATCCCTGTAGAACCTACCTGTTCTCCTGCTACCCTTCTACTTTCCTACAAGATCCTTTTGTGCCTATCCCCATGCATGCCTGAAACCTCCCACTGTTTTCGCCACTCCACCACCTCCACTGAAAGACTGCTACAGGCAACAGCTACTCTTTCAGTGCAAATGTACTTCCTCACATCCATCCTAAATGCCCCCTTCCAGTTTCGTTGCATGTCTCATCATTATCATGCCCCTTCTCTGAAAAATACTCCCCTCCTCTACCTTATTCACCCCAGGAGGTATTCAATTGTCTCTATCATGTCCCCCTCCTCTCTTCTGAAGTGTAATTATTGAGATCCCTTGTGTCTCCTCAAAGGCCTTTTGATGCAGACCCTGCACATTTAGTTGCCCTCTTCTGGACAGTCTCTACCCTGTCTATGTCATTACTGAGATGTAATCTCCAGAACTGGGCACGATAATGCAGGTAGGATTTCACCAACAATGTAAACAGTGGATGAGTGATGCAAAATGGTACATCGACTAACTCCTTCTCTCTACACCAATAACATTCTCCGTCACAGTCCTCTCCTCATTCTTAGTCCTTTTTCCTACTTATGGGTGCACTTAAATAGACCCAGAAACTATTCCTACCTTGCACTCCACGTGTGGTCAAGTGACCAGAGCCAAAGTGGGCTGTTACATTTAAACAAAGAGACTCTGCAGCAGCAGAGCCAGAGGACTAAATACATAACCACAATGGTCAGAAAGGAACCATAGGGAACACCTGGGGATTTGCACGAACATGCAAAGCAGCATGCAAAGGAAGCATTGTAAGAGACAGTGGCATCACTGCCAGCTCTGCTTTCTGGCCCCCAACTGAAAGATTGGCAGCACGCTCATAACTTGGACAGCAGTCCCAGCCCTGGGGCACTAGTGGAATTGATGGAATTGGGATAGAAGATTTCTAACCCAGAGGACCCTGACAATGGAAGCAAGAGCTGCTAAATGATGGAATTCAGCCACACACTTACAGAATGTAAATAAAAAGGGCTACTACCAGGCAGAACAAAGCTCTGTGACCCAACAAGAGTCTGCGAAATAGTAAGGGATTTACAGCATTTTGCCCTGAAACAGATGTACCAGTACCTAGGACAAGTTTGCAGGAGACCAGTCATGTAAACTGAGCTCAGATTCCAATGCAGTTTTACCTGGAAACATTATGCCAAGAAAAGTTCAGCCACAAAGTCCAAACAAGCATTCACAATGCCGAATATTTGCATTTATGATATACGTGGCAGGCATGCATAGTAAAATGAGTAATTTCTGGTGGATCCTGACTTTCTACTAACTGTAGATTTGTGCCTGTACTGTAATTTAACACTGTCAGGCTAACCTGCTTGCCGAGATGCACTGCATGAGCCAATCAGGCCTCAAGACAAGACACGTGTCTACCCCTTGGCCCGCTACAAGGTGTGTCGAGTGCACCAGAACACTGCTCTGTCCGTCCCAGGCTGGGACCACTGCCACACACTGCAGTACTTTTTCCCAACCTTGGCCCATTCAGTTGGCTTACTGAGCTTGTGCCCAGACACTGGCATGGGAAAGCAATGTGGTCCCCACTGGGCCAACAGCCATCTCTGGAAACAACATTATGTAATCATTTTTGCAACAGTTTTGACCCCAAAATTTCAACACAGTCTTTTTGATGACACCCCTCCCCATTTTGAACATGACAGGTGTCATTTATAAAATACTGGACAAACGCCATTTCGTGTCACAAGCGCAAAATCAAACTTTTGCCAGAATTCAAAAATGACAGCTATCACATTCATGAGGTGGTGTGAAAAAATGGTTATGCTGAAAATTTGGGGTAAAATTTGAAAATTGCCTAAGTTATGAGAGAGAGCATTGAAACATGTCACTGTAGCTTTATAACAATGTTGTTTTGTAATATTTTGACCCCAGATTTTCAATATAGTCTTCTCATGGCCCCACTTCATGAGCCTAGTGAGTGAATATTTTCAAATTCAGGGTTTTGGAACCACATCAAAATTTAATTGGACAAAGGCCTAAGAGGCCATTACCAACATGACACTGACTGACGAAACTGTAATAAGTTACCTACTATTGCTAATGCTCTTAATGCACAATTCTTGGATCTCTGAATACACTTAGAAATTCAATCAACCTCTTTCACCTCCTCCTGAGGTGCAAATTTCGCGATGAAACCCCTTTTACGCCTCACATTAGTCTCCTCCACTGAAGTGCTGCATCTCCTCCAAATCAGTATCCCCTTATGGATCTGCTGGCCCGGATGGGCTACTGCAGCTTCTTGAAGAAGGCAACCCCTGCCCTTGCTGTTTCTATTACAAGAATCTTCAATCTTTCCATAATAACCCAAATGGTACCAACATTGTGGAAACCGCCGAGTAGTCCCTGTTCGCAAAAAGGGATACCAAAATATGTCAAACTATAGACCGATTGCCATTCTCTCTACCCTAAATAAACTTCTCGAGAAGGCCATCGCTACTCAGGTCACAAATTACCTGCACCTTCACAACCTTATATCCTACCCAGCACGGATTCCGAACAGGACACAGCACCACAACTGCATTACTTCAGCTGACTAATGCAGTCCTTACAGCGATGGATAAGAGCCTGCTCACTGGGGCCATATTTATCGATCTCACAAAGGCATTTGACCTTGTGAATCACTTTCTGATACTTTC
Organism: Neoceratodus forsteri; assembly: GCA_016271365.2. Taxonomy (NCBI): domain Eukaryota; kingdom Metazoa; phylum Chordata; order Ceratodontiformes; family Ceratodontidae; genus Neoceratodus; species Neoceratodus forsteri. The sequence continues at coordinate 665,788,458 of CM057455.1, read as the reverse complement.
AAACTGTCCACCTTGGCTTTGACCTGTCGACCATCTCCTGGTCACGATAGCTACCTCTCAGGGAGGTTGCAATTTGTCCAAATTGAATCCGCTGTCTCAGATCTTCTCCCTACCTCTGTTGGAGTTCCCCAAGGATCTATTCTTGGCCCACTACTTTTCTCTCTTTTCATTAACAACTTGCCCTCCCTTCCCTGCTCCTCCTCGTTGATCCTTTATGCTGATGACATGGTGCTTCTCCAGTGGTAAAGATCCCTTATCAGTAAGAGCACATCTTCAAGCAGACTTCAGCTGCTTGCAGGAGTGGTTACTACAGAACAGGCTCCTAATGAATGCTAAGAAAACTGTAACTATGCTTTTGGCCCCCGTCAAGAATCAGATCTCTTACTCCAGACTTATTGATACATTCCCTAGATGTCTCCTCTTGAATTTGTTACCTCCTTCAGGTATCTAGGAGTCACTCTCGACCCATCTCTTGACTTTAACCTCCACATTGCAGCTACTTGTAAGACAATTTACTCAAAACTTGGTCTTGCCTTTAAAATTAGGTCCTCCTCAATGATGTTGCCTGGTTTGCTATTGCACAAGGATTTCTCCTCCCTGCTCTGACATATTGCTCTCAGGTTTACCTTAAAGCTAGCAAAGGAGCGCCCAGAAATGGAGCACCTGCTATAACAGTATATGCAGACTTGCTCTCTCCACTCACAGACTTACCCATCATTGCCTGCTCTACTTGAAACTAAATTGGCTCTCCCCAGACTCGCTCAGACACTATTCTGCTGGCTGTACAATTGATAATATTATCAGAACAGGGTCTCCTAAATACCTTGCCGAAACTATTAACTCAGCCCTCCCAAGCATACCTCCTCAGGGCATCTGCTCAGACCCAACTTGAAATTCCCAGATATCTCACAAAAAAAGGAGAATGATCCTTTGCCATATCTGCCCCCACTCCCAGAACTCCATTCCCTCCTACATCAAACTCTCCAAATCCCACAAGGCCTTTAAATTGGGTCTTGGCACACCTATTAGAATCCTGACTGCTGCTCTTGTGCTGTAACTTGAGCCTCTCTCCTAGCATTTTCTCCTCCCTATGGCTACTTATTGATTTCCTGCTGGTCTCCAAAATCTGAAAGTTTCCCACATCCAGCAGAAATTCTATTGTTATAATCCTACTTCATTTAAGTTTTGTTTGCTGTTTGTCGTTTCAATTTAGTCATTGATGTATCATCAGACGAAAATAATTAATGTAATGTTATCTGTTTCTCTTTTCATCACTGAAAATTACTGTACCTGGCTGTATACTGTTCAAATGTTTGTTCTCATCTCATGCTCGTCATGAAATGCCCTTTAATGTTGACTCTTGTCTCCCTGCCTGTACTCTCCCAGGTCATGCCTGAATATAGGCAACATTGTTGTCAGTGTACTTACCGGTAAACAAAAACCAAATAAATAAATAAAATAAATAAATCCCACTGAAATTCCATTTTGCATTACATTAGCTAGGATTTGAAAATGACAGCTGTCATGTTCATAAGGTTGCTGAAAAAATTACTATGCTGAAAATTTGGGGTCAAAATATGGAAAATTGCCAAACTTATGAGTGAGTGTTGAACAATTTCAACATATGTTCAGAACTTTGTTGCTTTTTAAAATTTTTACCCAAATTTTCTTCATAGCCTCCCTATGACACCGCCTCATGAACCTGGTGGGTGAAACTTTTAAATCCCACCCAAAAGGTGATTATGTGGAGTGACTGTGAAATCACCTTCAGCCCAAGAGTTAATGAATTTCATCTACTTGAATAAGACCATGTTGAAAATTTCAGGAAAAATATTAAAAAAACGAGCAAGTTATGAGTACAAGTTCAAAACATTGAACTACATTGACCACATACCTGATTTCCTCTGTTCCCAGTCCAGTACTGAAGAGTAAAGAAGTGTCTCCAGTTCAGTGAGGATTATGGGGTTGGACCCCTGATAGGTAATTAAGGTAGGGGGTGAAGTGATTGGTGCTTAGTGGGAGGGTCAGATAGTATGAAGGTTACAATGATGGCGGAATGACATCAATGGTTTGTTTTCTTTTAACAGGGATTTAAAAATATATACAGCCCACCCTCCCTGTCTAGAGGTATGAATGGTGATAATGTTCTTGGGAAGGGTTGGCCACAGCAGAAACACAAAAACAGTGACTTATGTTTTCCAGGTCCATCAGAAGGCTGGGTTCAGTTGGACTTCTGGTGCTGGGCTGAAAGGCAGCTGTTGATTAATACCAGGAATAGCCATTAATGACTGAGGCAACAAAGTAGGTGAGCAAACATTGAAATTACATTTAATAATGAATAAAAGTTCATTTCCATGGAGCAGTAAATCACAAATCAGAGGTGGAGAATTCATCACACTGGACTGAGCTGGTCATTGCACTTTGAAAGTCCACATTGTCCCTTCACAGGTAATTCATACAGTGGGGCATGTGCCAGATAACCCCATCATCAAGGCAGCTTAGTTCATATCAAGACAGTTACCAAAATGTCCTGCAGGGCTGCTACCATTCATCATCCTGTAGATCTGCACTATTCCTGAAAGTTCAACATGTGCTGACTCTAGTTTGTGGGATCTTGCTTCCTCTTCCTCATTATCCCAGAAAATACTTGGAGTGAGGAACAGACTAGCCTTTCATCTCAGGGCTGCCATTTCCTCTTTCCTGGTACTCCAGATCCACTGGATCCCTCCTCGGTGACTGTCCCTGTGAGCTCCAGGTGGCATGTCCCCATGGATATCCAGCCAAGGCACTCTGTATAACAGCTCCCATAGTCTCGATGCTCCCTTAGCTCTCTTGTGGGCCTGGGTCACACTCTGTCTCCTCAAGTCAGGTTCTTGCTGCTCCTATGCAATGCAGATCTTTCTCTCTCTTGTCCCTATAACTGGGGTGCCCCAACCAATGACTACCACCACATCAAAAGCAGGGCTACTTCAGCTCCACATACCAGAGAGAAAACTACTACTGGTGAACTACATGAGCCTTGTCAATCAAGACAAAAAAACTTTAAAACCTAAGCCCACTCCCACAGAACTCCCCCATTACCAGCAGTATTCTGGGGTGGTGAAACCATTAGCCTTTTATGGCCTGGGCTGAACTGACCCAACCACTTGTTGCAACAATGCATGCCCCAGTGCACTATAAGTGATACCCATAACCCCAGGGGAAGTTACATATAAAAGACTATGAGGGACTGTTTTCTTTATTTTTGGGTACAGACACTGAGGATTGGGCACCCCAGTATCAATGTCATGTTTGGTAGCACCAAGGTGTTTACCCAGTGATGCACAGTGGAAATGGGTCAGCTGGAGAGTACTAGCTGGCACCAGGGATGGGGCATCCCAGTGTCAGAACAAGGATTTAAAAAATGAAAAGACACTAAGATGGACAGTTTTGTTTATTTGAAGTACCAGCACTGGGGATTGGGCAGCCTGGTGTTGCAATATAGTGATGGCTAGGGTTGTCAGAACCCTCTGAAGTTCTGGGTTCTAATTCTAGTCTAGTCCTTTTGAAAGTTCTAGGGTTCTAATCTTTTAGAACATTTTAGAACTTGAACCCTATCTTTTAATTTTGCTGCCAGTAATGAAATGAAATACACATGAAATTGACACATGCTGCCAGTAATCAAGACAATAGTGAAATACCCAAGAAATTGAGGACAAAAAGAAATAAAACCTGTTCAATATGAGGAGAGAGAGAAATGATCATGTGTGACTTTGATATATTGGGCACAGTGAAGCAGTCCAGGGCACACAGCAGGATGATGAGCTGGCCAGTACTCAGCATACACACTGAAGGATTTTCCTGTCTCTCCTCAAAACTGGGAGATATATTTCTTGCGTGTATTTAAGGATACCACACAAGTGGCTGCCAGGCTGCAAAGGTCACACACATTGGTAGGGTAGTGTGGTCAAAGGCACACAGCAGGATGATGGGCTGACCACAGTGCGAAACACAGGAGACAAAGTCACACAACACAGTGAAAGAGATTCTTCTGAATCTCCTCCCAACAGGGAAATATATTTTGGCATGTATTTAAGTATACCACCACACAGCTGGCTACTGGGCTGCACACAGTCACATGCACACTGGGTAGGGTACAGTGCAGCCAAAGAGCACACAGCAGCAGGGTGATAGACTGCTACAGTAGACAGAGTTGCACACACACACACACACACACACACACACACACAGTGAAAGGGATTTTTCTGTCTCTCCTCAACAGGAAATATATTTTTAGCATATATTTGAGGATACCACCACAACTGGCTACTGGGCTGGTCCAAGGGCACACAGCAGGGTGATAGACTATCCACAGTATGCCACAGAAGATTGAGCCACACAACACAGTGAAAGGGATTTTCTCTTCTCCCAACAGGGAAATATATTTCTGGCCTGTATTTAAGGATGGCAGAAGGAATACTGCCCCAATGCTATGGTATGCTCAGAACAAAATACTAAATCAAAGCACAAAAATCCGGCACTACCACCACTAGCCACACAGTTCAATAATTAAGACACAAGAATGTGCATCAAAATCACATTTATTTAAGCCAATTGTGTAAAATACCCAAGTAAACCTTTTGCAAGTGAAACCGCTTAGAGGTGGTGAGTTGTGCCCCTCTCTCACAGTAAGGGTAATTTTACACACTATTAGCTTTAATAAATGTGATTTTGATTCACATTATTGTGTCTTACTTATTGAATTGTGGCTAGTGGTGGTAGTGCCAGGATTTTATGCTTTGATGTATTTAAGGATACCGCACACAACTGGCTGCTGTGCTCACATGGTCACGCACAACACACACTGGGGTACAGTGCAGTCAAAGGCACACACACAGCATGGTGATGGGCTGGCAGTGGCCACAGTACCCTACAGCAGGAGTCACACAACAACACAGTGAATACTGTGTCAAAACTAACTGCACTGTTTTATGTATCAGGAGGTTTATGTGAAAGGACTCTTTCAGCAGTCATGATACGATTTTTACTTTGTTGAATTTATTTTAATTTATTTGTTCCCGTTTGTTGCCAGTTTTCTCCTGTTCCTTAGTCTCTTTCTCTTCCCCCTCCCCAGCCAGGGTGATCTCACTCCTGAATCCTCCTGACTGTTCTTTCCTGCCATTACCCTGACCCCCCCACACACACTTAGGCAACCTTTTTCTTTGCTTCCAGCAAGGCAACAAGACAATAAACTTTTTATTTTATTGAAAACTGTAAAATGCCCCTGATAAAATGCAGTCAGACTTGGAGCAGAGCACTCAGTGGCATTCTTCCTCAATCAGAATCAGAGACAGGACTGGAGGCATGCAGCCACACTTCACTTATCCCGGATGATAGATCCCATGAGGCTTACCCCTCCAGCCTTCCTTCTACCACCGGACCGCATAGCAGCTGGTCAGGTGATGTGGATGCAACCTCGCTGGCTGCCCCCAACTATCTTGAGCCGCATAGTAGGGAGGATCTGAGCTGAAATGGATTGGAAACAGCAGCATCAACTGGGAGGAGGAGGAGAAGCAATACTCCAACAGTAAAGTAATAATATATTTTTTTCACAACTTGGGCAGCAGAAATGGGCACTGTGATTTGAGCACTTTTGAAAACCTTCTAGTGTTTGAGTTCTAATTAGAACTTCGAACACCAGTGTTCAAGGTGTATGCCGTTGCTTCAGCGACAATTTTACAGCGACCGACACTACAGTGACAACAGCAGCAGGCCCCGGCACTGCTTTCTGAGGGTCTTGTACCCCTCCCAAATCAACTCCAGCTCAGAGTTGATCATGTTAGTTACAGGGGCTGCAGAGGGCAGGGGTTTGGAGGGGCTTACACAGTCCATAGTGACAGGCTTTATGCCGATCACAAATCCAGTCAAGAAAGGTGTTGCTGTAACATCGATCGACAACAAATTTGTTGAGCAACTGTCATGGAGCCAGTTCAAGGAGGGTTTGAATCTTTAATGAACTAGTTTTGATAACCCTAGTGATGGCAGTGATTTGTGGTTTGGTATTGTCAGCCAACATAATGAAGCGCAGTGGGTGAGACAAAGAGAGGCGCCCACACACACTGCTCAGCTGGTTGCTGACTGCACTATGTAGATACAATGAACCAGCCACTGTCTGATAGAAGCCACTGGCTCATTTCAACCACGTGCCATTTCCACCCACTAAGCAGTGAGTAGTGTCATGATCAGAGTGCCTGGTCATTGAGCTGCAATGGGCTCAGCAGTGATACACCTCTGACATGCCATTCTTTAGTAACAAAATGTTTGCTGCACACACATGCACAAACATATTAACAGAATCATTTGAAGTAAACAGCTGTGTGGAGGACTTACAATGTGAGTCTTCTTAGAATGTGTGAAATGAACACTCATCTACTCTGCATCTACAACAAGCTGACATACAGCTGCTAGAGATGGGGAGAGAGCGGAACTGGAGGGGAAGGGCATTTCAAGGCACACTCATCAATTCACTTGTAGAGACTCTCAGAGAAGTCACAGCTCGCATGGAATTACTGCAGGCTTTAAGAACAAAGGGCAGCATGTGGTGGTCTAAAAATACAGGCAGTGTGATGCAGTTATGATTTTTTATGCATCTGCATATTTTCTTGTGGATTTCTTCTGGAAGGATTATGCCTTTTAGTAAAGTGGGTCTATATAAAAGATTGCTAGATTTAGAAATGGAAACATTTGGTAGATAAAAGAATAAAACTGAGGGAAGCTTGAAAAAGTCCAGTGTTCATTTTGTATGCTCTGTGTGTTCCTTTAATGTGATCATTGACCAATTTGCATGAGTTAGATATAGAGCAAATAAGTATACTGATGCTTTGCTTGCAGGAATTTCAGTAAAAATATCTACATCCATGAGCCAGCTTAGAATACTTCCAAGTGGGGGCATGGCTACTAGTCAACCAAGATGGCAGTATAATCCAAGCTCTCCACAAACAGTTCCCAGTCAATGGACATCCACGCTCTTCCTCAGCGAAAATAATCCTCTTTTCTATCCATCAGAGAGAACACCCTGCTGCTACCTCCCAAACAAGAAATTGTTGAAAATGTACCTCTGTGACAACAACAAAATGAGATCCCATCTCTCAGCTTCTGATTCAGTCTCCTTGAGTGATATTGCCTGTGCTGTCAAGATGGCAGTTCTCCTGTATACAAAATACAATCAATGTTCATGTAGCTGCTACAGGAGTTAAAAGACATCAAAATCAACATTTCTCATAACTCTGACAAAATTGTACAGCTCAATACCAGAACTACTGCTATGGAGCATATAGTACAAGCTACTGAAGAACCGCATCCGCAACAAGAATGGACCATCCACCAGCTACAGGAAAAAATAGATGACATCGAAAATTGGTGCTGACCAAACAACCTCAGGCTTGTTGGTTTCCTGGAGCAAGCAGAATTGGGACTGTGCCGCCTTCCTAGGCCATGATTTGCCACAGCTCCTCCGTCTCCCTGAGGACTCTCAATTTGACATTGAATGGGCCCCACAGATCCCTGGCTTCCCACCAAAACAGGAGACTACCTGAGACCCATCATCATCTGATTTCTGCACTTCCCAGTAAAAGAAGACATCCTCCAATGAACTTAGAAATGAGGTTGGCTCAAGTGGCAGGGACATCAAATTATAATTTTCCAGGACTACTCCAGGGACTTAACTATTCACCATCAAGCCTTTACTGAAGCTCAGCAGGCCTTGCACAGAGCCGGCAGTGGCCTCTCTTAAGATACCCAGCTCAGCTTTGTATCATGGATAATGGGGTCCCCTTGCTTTTCAATACCACAGAAGCAGCTATGGACTTCATCAGAGCCACTGACCTGACGTAACTCTTCAATCCCACCCCAGGATGTGGTCACTAGAAGAGGTAGGCCCAGCAGAAAGGAGCCAGCAGTCGAGTGTCCCTCCAGCTCACCCCCCAAGCTATACTCTTAGACCCGGAGCCGGAGGAAACATGGTCTCAGCCCCCAAAAGCAAATAATGGAACAAGAATAGCTGTCACTTCTGCAGAGAACTGGACCCTGTGCCAGTCACAATTGAAGCATGGAGTCAGCAGATGACAATGAAGACTCTCACAACTCATTAGCTGACAAGAGATTCACTCCCTTGGTGAACCTCCCAGCAAGGACAGATTCCTCAGATGCAGCTAACCTGCTTCCTCAGGCCCCTACATTGACCCCAGAGGAATCCTCTGCACTGTTGTCTGTTCCACCAATGTGGGTTCCATCTGCAACTGTGGGAAATGATCCTCCAGTCACAATGACCCCTCTGAACTAGACCCAGCTGTGCTGACTGACAGACCAGCACATTCACAGCTTCCCACCTCATCTCCCACTTGAGAGTATAACTTGTCCTACTTCCTCTCATACTTTTACCCCCGGTATGCTGTTGTGGATTTTCCAGACACCCTGCCTT